>JAOPSE010000004.1:98183547-100583547 GCA_029449295.1 Zea luxurians | reverse complement strand
TTGGGAAACCGAGGAATTCTTGAGATCCAACTTTCCCAATTGCCTACCCAAGGAAGCTGGTACGTAATCACACCCAACCCCTCCTCCTGCCCTTTGAATCTAAATTCTAAAGATATAATCTTAATTCAGGATAAAGTAATCACGAAACAAAATTAAGAAGGACTTCCTTCTGAAGTTGCAAAGAGAATGACATTCGAAGAGCAGTTTGCTCTGATAATAACAATAATCACCCACTTCCTATAAGTCTCACCCTTCGCTTCACCCCGGGAGGACTCTGGCCCGAATCTCGGGACGAGATTCCTTTAAGGGGGGAAGGCTGTGACACCCTAGTGTCACCTAGGGTTTCTCTCAAGATGACTAACCCAAGAACCATCATTTTATGTCAACCAACTTGAGCATGAACATCAAATTCACTTAAGAATAAGTGATACACCAAGCATATACTTAAAAGTATCATATTCAAAACAATCGGATTTTTCAAAAGGTAAAATGTGCAACCCCAACAAAAACCCTAATTGAGCCCTATGAGCAAAATTCAAGAAAATGAAAAATTTAAATCATGATTTGGGCCAATTATAAACATTGAAGTACATTTAATAAGCAACAATAAAGATTGAAGAAGCTTGGCCAAATTAATTCAAATAAAACCCCAAACAAGCTTCTCATGTGGGGACTCAATAGGAAATTCTGAATTTCAGACCTTGAGCCAAAGATCAAGCGTGTTCACCTTGATCCCTAACTCAAATCCTAATGGCCCCATTAACAAAAACGTGCCTAACTAACCCCTCTGTCATGTGCCAGATGATGGCATTGGGACGCGAGCCCTAGACACGACAAAACCTTGGATTTGCCTCGGATTTGAGCAGAGAGACAAACCGGATTTCTGGGCTCCATATCTCTGCAACCTGTAGGCAAAATCCTATGACCCCCACACGAGATCGGTAGCTTGTAGGGAGGAGAAGAGGTTTTGTGCACTGACCAAGGCGAGAGCAGGCTCGGATGAGTGACCACACGCGCCAGAACTTGGGCAGAACGCACGGGCACACGTGTTCGACCCTGGTCGGCACGTCGTCGCTCGCCCAACCCGCGCGCGCGCTCGCCCCGACGTTTGGTCAAATCCGCCGCGTGCCCTTGCCCTCGGTCGTGCCCGCCCGTGCCTATAAAGCATCCCCGGGCGTGCCTCACTTCACCTCGCGCTCACCATCACCGTGGCCAGCCCACCCCAGTCGCCCCTAAGCAGCGCCAGTGCTTCGGTTAGCTTCGCCATAGGCCCGTGAAGCTCTCCAAGCCCTCGGACCCGGCAGGACTTCACCGGAAGCCCGAGATCACCCTCGCCGAACTTCGGTCGCCCGCCCCCGCGCGTGGACCAAGCTCTCCGGTGAGCCATTCTTCAATTCATCGCGCGCACCCCTTCATTAATCCCTGGTGAAGCTCTCTGACCCGTTTGATTGGTCAATTTCGCCCTAGATAGGCCGGACTCCTCGCCGCCGACGAGCTCCCCCGCCTGTGCACGCGGACCGGCCAACTCCGACCACCCCCGACGGTGACCCGCACATCGTTGTGATCCCCGAGACCTCCCCTACACCCTCGACCACTTCACCGGAGCAATCTCGTCGCCGGTAAGCCCCTCCACCCTTTCTTCCGCCGCGGGCACTGTTTAAGTTAGGAGAAGGACCTCGGGTTAGGATTGGAAGAACCCGAGGGGTTTTCTGCAATGTCAGTGTCTCATGTGAATAGTAGCCCAGGGACTGATTCGTGAGGAAGAACTTGAAATACTCGCCAGGGACCCCAGCGCAAAGTAGTTTTCCATTTAATCAGTTCTGTTAATCTTTTTAAATAACCAGGGAACTTAGAAAATCCATAACTGAATGAATTCTTAATCAAAAATTGTCAAACTAATTTTGCTAGATCCTAAATATTGTGAACTATCATTTAAAAATAATAAACCCTATGCTTTCTGTTCTAATTTTTAGAGTTTACAATTAAAAACAGAAACTGACCAAACCTTGTTTAATTAAGTAAAATTAGTTTTGCTTCTGTACTGAACCTAAGAAAATTTGTAGGTATTTAAACCTCATTTAGACACTGTTTAAAAATAGTAGGAACCCCAGTATTGAAGAATATAGTGTAAATATTCATTAAAAACCATTTCTGCCCAAAACTTAGGAAAATCAGAAAGGCCTTAAAAATTAATAAACAGTGAGTGAAATTATTTTTCCTAATCTACTTAAGTAACAGAGAACCTAGGAAAAATAAAGAGACCTTTATTCCAGATCAGTTTTTAAATAAAATATTTTGTTTAGCATTATCCCAACTGAAAATCAATTATTAAAAATACAAAACCAGACCTAAAATTGGTAATAAAAATCCAGTGGACTTGTAATCACCAGAACCTCACTACAAAAATAATGAACACCCTAGCCCATCATTTTAAGTAGGGTAAATAAGTGTAAAATGATAATGAGTCATTCTCCAAATAAATCATGAGTAACCCATAATAATACAAGAATGGGCAAATAAAATTTTGCTAAGTCGATAATAAGATAGGCCACCAGAGAAAAATGCAAACACATTAAAAAGATGCAAAATAATACCTATTGCTAATATTTTATAAGAAAGGCCATTTAATCCAATAAGTGCATACCACCCCTTCCCTTAAGCAAAAAGAAGCCAAACTTCAGAATGATTGCTCTTGCACAAAATAGAAGCTAAGAAAAATCAGAAATCTGTTGTTTGATATTTTTCAAATATTGTGGTAGTAGAACGCACCCCTTTAGCTAGAAACTTGAGAAAACCCTAGTAAAATAATTAATAGGTAATAATGACTAGAAATTTGTGTCAAGTCATGTTATAGCACCTAAAAGCCAGAAAAAATAAATTTTAGAGGATTACCTACTGTTAAGTAATAGTTGTAGTTCAAATCACCCCTTCTGCCCTAAAATTTGGTATTTTTGTCCAAAGAAGACTATTCACTTTTTGAACCCCAAATTTTGAGACAGAAAATTTTACACCAGTAATAAGCCACTGTAATTTTTACAGAATTTTTGGGATTTTATTAAAACAACTTGTAGTTCAAACCCACTCCAAAGACTTAAGAAGAATAAAGAAAAAGGAAGAAGGAAGAAACCTCACTCCAATAAGTCCAACTTGAATTCTTGTCAAAACTCACCAAGGCTTAAAAAGGAATTCAGTGGAACCCCAAAGAAAATAAACCTACCACTTACCTTGGCTAAGTTTGATCCAATTTACTAAGTATACCACCCAAAGGTCTCACATAAGTAAGGTTTAACCTTGTCTAACTCAAGTAAATCATACACCATCAAAGGTTGTAATTTCTAAAGCACATACCATATCATGCATATATCTTACGCATTGCATTCATTAGGTTGTAATCTTGCCGACGGAGAGTACGTGCTCATCCCCGAGCAAGGATCTGTCCAAGAGGAGGACCAGGAGCAGGCTTCCGAGGTTGCTATCGAGGATCTCCCTGCAGCCCCAGCAATTGAAGGCAAGCCCCGGTTTTATGCATAACCGTTTATATATGCTATTTTACTACACTTAATGTTTGTAGGTCTGTAATGTGCACTTAAGTGTAGGAGTTGCTTGAAACCTCTAGATGCATGAACTTAGGATTCCTTTTGAGATGAATACTAGTGTGCTAGGTCGAGTAGCTGCTTCGCTAATTAGGATCTCGGTAGAAGTCGAGTGATTTTTCTAGCACTCGCGCGAGGTCAGGAATTGATTGTATTCATCTTGATAACGGGATCTATGTTAGTCTATGGACTTGGATCCAGGAAAGATGCCTTGACCATGAGACGGGAAAAAGAATTAAGGATTAATGTGTGGATACCTGAGTCAAGCTTTTGAACGTACTAAGCACATGCCGGGAAAAATGGTAACCGGTAAACCTAGTACCTAAGTGAAGCCAGGCGCGGACTTTATCCCTCATGCGACCTGAGACTGGGTCTCCCATGCTAGCTATGGTGGGTACAAGTGTGGTCACTGCACGGCGGCAGCCGGGGTCAGTGGAGCATTGTATGCCAAGGCGGTGAGGCCTGGACGTGAACGGGGAATCGATGGGGACGGTTGTCATGTGCAGGGTCGAAGAACCCTGACATGCCGTGTGTTTAGGTTTCCCTTGCAAGGTTAAAAACTCGATTCGAATCGTCTGCTTCTCGCAGCTAATGAGACTGCTTGACCCCTTGTACTGCATCGAGTAAGAAATGAAATGAGGTTACATGAGATAACTTGTTGATTGAACTAAATGCTTGTTACCATGTATGCTTAGAAGGAGCAAACCTAGATAAGTTAATGATGATAGAAGTTGAAAAGCAAAAAAATGGATTTTAGAAACAGCTAGTGCTTTTGGCAAACCAAACCCCTCAGCCAAACAGCTGCATAGTCTAGAGGTAGAGGAGTAGATTCCTCACACCGGGTAAGTCTAGCTGAGTGTTAGTATACTCAGCCTTGCTTGTGGCATAATTTTTGCAGGTACCATTCAGGAAATGGTTGATGGTGTGACTTGGCCTACCACCCTGCCACTGGGTTGGACGGTCGAGTGGGATGCTGCTCCGGCAGGAGAGGAGCATGAGGAGTAGTGGGCTAGGCCTTGCCCATTTCCTTGATACTGACGACATCGATTATCCACTGCATTTTATTTCGTGAACTCTTATTTGCTACTCAAAACTCCGATTTATGTAATAACTCAGCACTTAATTTGAGGTTTCCTGTTTTATTGTATTTCTTCTGTGACTCACCTTCGAGTGAGATTGTGGAGTTTGATCCTGGTTAAGTGGCTCCATCAGACTAGATCTGAGGGACTGACAGGTTATTCCGATTTAAGTGTGTTACGGCCCTGAGGCGTGACTTAGGCACTTAAGCTGGAATAATTCGGGCGGTTCCGCCACAGTGTAATCATTTGCCTGAGCAATTGACTTGAGTCCAACCAGTGCCGTGTTACGCGAAACAGCGCCAATTGCCTGACTCATTTTAAGGCGGCTTGAATTGATTATTGAATTCTTGCGACTGTTTGGCGAGCGGGTAGGAAGTGGACGGTCACCCCTCGGCCTCTTTAAATAGCTCAATTGCCCTGGCTGTTTTCTTCACTCATCCTTGACCACTTGCTCTCTTCTTCTTCATCACTTCTCCACTTTCCGCACGACCATGGGCAGGGGCAAGAGGGGCAAGGGATGGCCTCACCGCGCCGACGGCAAGTGCAAGCATCTTCTGAGTCCACCCTCGAAGGATTTTGGTGACTCGGAGTACTTTGAGGAAGCTTCCTCCGAGTATGATCGGTCGCCTACTCCCGCATCCACCGTGGCATCGTCCGAGGACTCAGACGACTCCATGGGGCTGTCCACCATGGCCCGAGCGTACTGGCGCTCCATCGAGCGCGCCGAGCTCGATGGGTCGAACGACTCGGAGGAGACCTCCTCAGAGGAGGTGGAGGACTCCTCTAACTCTGAGGAGTGGAGCAGCGGAGAGGGTGATGGCGGCGAGGATGATGGCAGCAGCAGCGATGGCGACGGCGATGGCAGCGGCAAAGGTGACGGCAAGGGCGATGACGGCGGCAAAGGCAATTGCAACGGCAAGGGTGATGGCGACGGCAAGGGTGATGGCGACGGCAAGGGCGATGACGGTGGCAAGGGCGACGACGGCGATGGCAAGGCCGACGGCATAATGTTGCTGGTTTAAATATTAGTATAGGTAGTTGTAGTAGTAGTAGTAAGTAGTTGTAGAATAAGGTAGTATTAGGTAGTACTATAGCATAGTGTAAGTAGTAGTGTAATGTAATGTAATGTAATGTAATGTAATGTAATGTAATGTAATGTAATGTAATGTAATGTAATGTAATGACCAAGGGGTGAGGAGGCCGACTTAGGATGAGTCAGTCTCTAGTTGTAAAGATCTCCCCCTACGAATGAAAATGTAGTTCTTTGCTGGTCCACTGTAATGCCCGAGTGATGCTTGCGATCTCCACTTTTCCGAGTTACGGTCTGGCACTTTGCGCCTGACTTATCGAGCCAACCCATACTTCTGCCAATGTATCCCCTTGAATTCCGAACCCTAGTTCTCGCTTTTTCCTCTGCCGCTTCTCTATTTCCTAAGCTCTTGAGTCCACCCGCTTCGCTTGAGAGATCACGATGGCACCCAAGAGGAAGAGACAGAGTGTTGTTGTTCCGATTATCCTGCCAATCGATCCCAACAACCAACTTCCATTTGCCGGCAACCACATGTCTGTTGTTTCCGAGGCTGGCCTTCTACACCTCGTCAAAACAAGTGTTCTTCCGCCAAAAGAGTTGTGTTCCTGGTGAATCTGGCGTGGGGTTACCGTTCTAACAGAAGACACCCATGAAGCTGTCATCTTCGTGCCATTTCTCATCCGAGGACTGGCCCTGCCAGCTTCTCCTTTCTTCCACGGCCTTCTCGACTTTTATGCTCTGAATCTTACACACTTAAACCCTAATTTTGTTCTTCAAATTGCCATGTTTGTTCACCTCTGTGAATCTTTCCTTGGAGTTCTTCCTCATTTTGGGCTTTGGAAGTATCTTTACCATTGTCGGCCTAGGATGGCTGGAGGACAGCATCAAGTTGTTGGCGGTGCTAGCCTGGAACTTCGCCAAGGCAGGAAGGTCGAATATATTGATATCCCTCTGAAGGATAGAATTAAGGGATGGCGCCTTGAGTGGTTTACCATGGAGAACCACAACAAGTCCCTCCCTCCTCGATCAGGGAGGCAGTCTGGCGTCCTAACGCCCAGCTAGACAGAGTCCCCTACAGATTCAGAGCTAGCTGAGTCCAGAGTGTTGCTTGCTGAAATATACACATTGAAAGATAGAGGCTTGACTGTTGAAGATGTTATTGCTGATTTCGTCTTCAAAAATATTCAACCTCTGAAGGATAGAGTTTACCCGGCTTATCTGTATACTGGGATCAATGACCCTACCCAAATTACTAACAGACGGATTCCTGAAGAGGACATGCTGAGCCGAATTGATTTGATGCTGAGAGGCAAGATTTTGAATGCTGGTGCTCCTCTATATTATTCTGCCTAGAATCTACCTCCACAGAGCCCCTTTTCTGAGTTCATTTCCATCCCTCCTGTTCAAGATGGCAGTCCAGGCCATAGAGTGCGACCTCCTCAGAGGACATTGAGGCTTTCATTGCTCCATTCTGAAATCTTCTTGAAGTGGAGAGACAGACCCATTTCTAGATGCCGACTAGCGCTGTTGAGGCTGAGGTGAACACTGTTCTCAGTTTGCTGGCAGGAGAATCGTCTGACTCTGCCCGTATTGAGTCGATGACTGTTGCCATTGGACATGGCCTTAGTGAGGATGAAGGAGCAGAGTCCTGGAAGTGTTTGTCACAAACAATCGTGTCAGATGATCCATCCAGCTACGCCTGCCGAGGGGAAGAAAAGAAAGAAGAGACTTTGGCGATCATCAGGCTTGGAACAGGATGCTGATCCCATGACCTCACTCCTCGGCGGTGGCCCAGCGAGCACCAACTTCATGGACGTCATCGGAGGTTGTGATGATGTCAGAGTTGGCAGTCGTGTGCTTGATGAGGATGAAGAGTAGTAGTAGGAAGAGGTCCCCTTGATTCGCAAGAACAGCCGCAGCAGTAGGAGTAGTGACATCCCAATGTAGGCTTTATCAGGACTTGTTAGCCTCTAGCGGTTGACAATGTCTACCATTGACCATGCATTAGAAGAAATTATCCCTGAGGACCTTTTATCAGAGCCTCCAGAGGTTGAAAGTTCTATCGTCCGTTCAGAGGTCCCGGATGATGACCCTTTGGCTGGTGATCCTATCGGGAAAGAGATAACCCAAACAGTTTCTCATGCTTCGTCGACCTTGGAAGGCAGTCTAGTTCACGAGGACACGCTGGCCCTTGATGTTGCTGGTCAGAGTCACCTGGCTCCTTTGGGTACGACCGAGGGTGCTTTAGCTTCTGAGGGTGCTGCTAAAGGCGATCTAGCCCCTGAGGGTGGTGCTGAGGACGACCTAGCCCCCGAGGGTGGTGCTGAGGACGACCCAACCCCCAAGGATGCCGAGCTAGGCTCCTCTTGGGCTGCCTCCATGGATGTTCATGTTGGATTGCCACTGGTTCAATCTGAGGAACCCATGGTGACGAATTTATCTACTGCTCTCATCGGTCTAGTCACCTTTGAGGCCAGTGACCCGGATGCTGGGAACCCGCCACCTGCTGATGGAGCTGAGGTTTCCCCGAGTGATGCTCTCAGCATTGTCCCTATCAATGCCCCATCAACAGGCAGTGCATCAATGCTTCTAGCTCTAGCACTTCCTTTATTTATGTCCAATCTCCAGGTGAGCCAACCTTTGTTTCTTATTATTCATGTTGACAAACTGGTTCTCTTGCTAATTTTTGAAATTGCAGAATGTCTTCGACTCTGTATCTGCCCAGCTGAAATCTTGTGGTGCCCCTGTCCCCGACTATGTTTTGTCTTTGATGCAGTGGAACCCACTACTGCTCCAGAGGCAAATAGATGATCTGAAGGCCTCAAACCTTGGTTAGTGAGTCTACGGTTTCCTTTTTTGTTGTTTATTGCTTTTCTTATCTCACATCTCGTGTTCTTTTCCTGCTGCTTCACCAATTCTGACTCAGCGGTGCTCCGATGCTAAGGAGAGGTATACCCAGAGCCAAGCTGATCTGAACCAGGCCTCTGCCTTCTTGGACACTGCTCAGACATTGAACCCTTCTTTGAATGCCCAATTTGATTCAGAGAAGATGGCTCATGAGGTAAATTTTCCTGACTGCTTCTGCTTTGCTTTCTTTGCTTTGATGCTTAGTGCTTTTCTTGCTTGCAGGAGGAGAGGCGGACGCTTCTTTCTTCTCGCGACAATCTGGACAGATTATATCGCGATGCCAGCAATTCCTTGACTATCCTGGAGAGGAGTCATCGCTCCACTATGTCGGACTTGGACCATCATCGAGATGAATTGAGGGCATCTCAGACTGAAGTGTCATGACTTGGTAAGCTTCTATCTTCAAAGGATTCTGTCATCAAGGAACTGTGCGCCTCAAAGAAACTTGTCACACAAGAGCTGGAGGCCGCTCGCCTCAACATCAAGGCCTTAGTGGATGACCGTGTTGTTATGAAAGCGATGTGCGACAAAGCCATGGACAAGATTGTTCGTGCAGGGTGAACCATGATGAGGAGGTCTGGTGTTGTGGTGCCTGAGGACATTGTTATCGATGTTTCTTGCTGCACCTTCTGTCATGAGCAGACCTTCTTCTTCTGCTACTCCTGCTGTTGAGGCTTCCTGCAAAAATGCTCCTGCACAGTGATTTGTTTGGATGAAAAACACTTATCATTGAGTTAGTATTTTTTAGCGAGACAGTGTATCATGGATTTCATGTGCATGTAATTGTGCTACACTTAAACTGATTGTTCTGTTAGCAGGGCACTGAAACCACCCTCGAATATGTGAGCGGGTTGCTTTTCTTTGAGGTGTTCCTGATTTGAATTGATTGTTTCGCTAGTAGGGTATAGTAATCACTCCTATGTCACGTAAGCATGAGCATGTCGCACCGACTTAAGGCATTTTCGACTTAAGCCGATTGCTCTGTCAGTAGGGTATAGTGATCACCATAAGTCATGTAACCGTGAGCATGTCGCCCCAACTTAAGGCGTTTCCAACTTAAGCCGATTGCTCTTAGTAGGGTATAATGATCACCCTAAGCCGTGTAAGCGTGAGCATGTCGCACTGACTTAAGGCGTTTCTGACTTAAGTTGATTGCTCCGTTAGTAGGGTATAGTGATCACCCTAAGCCGTGTAAGCGTGAGCATGTCGCACCGACTTAAGGCATTTCCGACTTAAGCTGATTGCTCCGTTAGTATGGTATAATGATCACCCTAATTCGTGTAAGCGTGAGCATGTCGCACCGACTTAAGGCATTTCCAACTTAAGCCGATTGCTCCATTAGTAGGGTATAGTGATCACCCTAAGTCGTGTAAGCGTGAGCATGTCGCACTGGCTTAAGGCGTTTCCGACTTAAGCCGATTGCTCCGTTAGTAGGGTATAGTGATCACCCCAAGTCATGTAAGCGTGAGCATGTCGCACCGACTTAAGGCATTTCCGACTTGAGCCGATTGCTCCATTAGTAGAGTATAGTGATCACCCTAAGTCATGTAAGCGTGAGCATGTTGATTTCAAGTTGAGCCCAACCTAGGTCAGTTGTTGATCAAGAACTTGTATACCTTGGAGTATGCAAGCTTTATTGATAACGAAATCTTCTGCTTACAAAGTACAATTCGTCCTCAAGAGTTTTGAGGCATTGTTATGGGTAGAATTTCCTGAGGTGCTCAATATTCCATGAATTCCCCACTTTGGTGCCATCCATTTGAGTGAGCTGGTAGGATCCCGGTCGTGTAACCTCTGCAACGATGAATGGTCCTTACAATGGTGGTGACAATTTGTGTTGTCCCACCCCCGTTAGCACTCGGTGGAGGACCAAATCTCCCACTATGAAGGATCGATGTCGTACCGCTTTGTCATGATAGCGCCTTAGGGTCTGCTGGTATCTGGCCGACTGAATGACCGCATTTAGTCATTCTTCCTCTAGTATGTCGATATCCTCCAGCCTAGTTGCTTCTACTTTGGCTATGCTTTCTAATGTTAATCTAGGTGCTCAAAAGATCATATTTGCTGGTAACACTGCCTTTGACCCATACACCATGAAGAATGGGATTTTTCCATGTAAAGCTCAGGTTGGCTGGGTTCGTAGGCTCCAGAATACATATGGTAGTTCCTTGATCCATTTTCATGTGAGCTTCTCGCTTTTGTCAAACACCTTCTTCCTGAGTGCATCAAGTATCATCCCATTGGCTCTTTCCACCTACCCATTAGCTCTTGGGTGTGCCACTGATGCATACTCAATCTGGATGCTCCTCTGCTCGTAGAATTCAAAGAACTCTGAGCTGGTGAAATTAGATCCTAGGTCTGTAATGATGTTGTTAGGTATTCCAAACCTGAACATCATTTTCTGAATGAACTCCACCACCTTTGCTGAGGTCAAAGAGGCGATGGGTTTGTATTCTATCCACTTTGTGAATTTGTCAATGGCAACTAGTATGTGAGTATACCCCCCTTGAGCTTTCTTGAAGGGACCTATCATGTCTAGCCCCCACCATGTAAACAGCTAGGTCACAGGAATTGTCTACAACTATTGTGCGGGTAGATGCTGCTACTTTGATAAGAATTGGCATGCCTCGCACCTCTGGACTAACTCGGTTGCATCATTCTTCGTTGTTGGCCAATAAAACCCGGACCTGAAAGCCTTTCCTACCAAAGTTCATGACACTGCATGTACGCCACATTGCCTAGCGTGAATCTCATCTAACAGCTGCTTCCCAGTAGCCGAGTGAATGCACTTCATGAGGACTCCTCCTGCGCCTCTTCTATACAGTAGGCCCCCTATAATGGTATAGTGGGCCGACTGTCTTGCAATGGGCTCTGTCGTAGCCTTGTCATCTGGTTCTTCCTCGTTTCTTATGTATCTGATGATTGGCTCTCCCCAGTCATTGGGATCTGCCTCTGCTTGACTCAGAACGTGGCACTCCTCTATCTGATCTGCGGTGACACTCGGTTGCTGTATTTCTTGGAAAAAAAAACCTAGGTGGAACTTGGGCCCGACTGGACCCCAACTTTGATAGCGCGTCAGCCACTGCATTGCGATCCCTTTCCACATGGTGGAATTCTAATCCTTCGAATTTTCCTCTAGCTTCTGCACCGCTGCGCAATACTTGTTCATTGAATCGGTCGAGCAATCCTAGTCTTTATTTACTTGGGTTATGATCACTAGTGAGTCATCGTACACCATTAATCACTTGATGCCGAGTGAAATGGTGATGCTTAGTCCATGGACCAACACCTCGTACTCTATGGTGTTATTGGATGCTGGAAACAAGAGCTTGAGTGCATACTTGAGTTGTTCTCCTCCTTGAGCGATAAAGAGAATCCTCGCCCCTGCTCCTTGTAGTCTCAGCAAACCATCGAAGCACATTCTCCATATTTCAGCGACTTCTGGGCTTTTTGGAACCTGGTGCTCAGTCCATTCTAATATGAAGTCAACCAGTGTCTGGGTCTTTATCGCCGTGTGAGGTCGGAACTCTATATCATGAGCTCCGAGTTCACACGCCCACTCCCAACAGCTTCCTTGTTGTGAAGAATATCGCCTATTGGAAATCCTGTGACTACTATGAATTTGTGGTCATCCAAGTAGTGTTGGAGCTTGCGAGCAGTTAGAAGTATTGTGTACAATAGCTTCTGGACTTGAGGGTACCTTATCTTTGAGGTACCGAGGACTTCGCTGATAAAGTAAACTAGATGTTGTACTAGGTATGCATGTCCTTCTTCCGTCCGCTTGACTATTAACGTGGTGCTTACCACGTGAGTCGTGCAGGAAATATATAGCAGTAGATCTTCTGCCGGCTGACTGGATGTAGCTCGGCGTGGTGGCTTGATGAAAGGGAAATGGGTTAATCATTTTCAATAATCAATTTTGGGGGTTGATGTCCATCATAAACCACGTGGACTAACTAGTTTGCCTAGATGACATTTATCTCAGGTGCATAAGGTTCAACACAAACCAAGAAAGAAATTAATTTGGGGACTCAAATTGATTTGGAGCAACACTTAAGAGTGTGCTGAAAAATGGTGCACCGGACACTGTCCTCTGCGCACCGGACAGCATGTCCGAGCGCAAGCGAACTAGCCACTCTCAGGAATTCGCCAGGCGCTCTCTGCTATAATTCACCGGACTGTCTAGTATGCACCGGACTGTCTGGTATGCACCGGACTGTCCGGTGTGCCAGTGGAGCAACGGCTCCCTACGCGTCAACGGTTGACTGCAAATATGAACAGTGATGAACAGTGCCGCGCAAAAGTCAGAGCAGCAAAGTCAGAGGTCACCGGACATGTCTGGTGTGCCACTAGACTGTCCAGTGCAGCAAAAGGACAAATGGTTCCAACGGTCAACAGCTCCAAACCCCAACGGGCGTGCTGACGTGGCGCACACTAGACAGTGAATAGTCCGGTGTGCCCATCTCCAGCAGAAATAGCCAACGGATAGGAAGTGGTTGGGGACTATAAATACCCCCAACCACCTCCATTCAATCCATCCAAGTGTTCTGAACTCAAGATTCATTGCAAGAGCAAAAGACTTCACTCCAAGACACATTGAATAGATCAAATCCTCTCCAAGCCTCCAAATCAACTCAATTTCATTAGGGACTTGAGAGAGGGTGTTTTGTGTTCTTTTGTTGCTCTTGTCACTTGGATTGGCTTTCTTCTTTCTCATTCTTAATTCTAAGTGCTTTGTAAAGCTAGCAAGAGACACCTAAGTGTGTGGTTGTCCTTGCAGGGTCTTAGTGACCCGATTGATTAAGGAGAAGGCTCACTCGGTCTAAGTGACCGTTTGAGAGAGGGAAAGGGTTGGAATAGACCCGGGCTTTATGTCCTCCTCCACGGGGACTAGGTTCTTTGGAACCAAACCTCGGTAAAACAAATCACCGTGTTCACTTGTGTTGATTTCCATTTGATTTGTTTGCCCTATTTCCTCTCTCTAAAGTTTCCTTGCCAATATTGATTTGAGTTTGCTCCCAAACGTCATTCGCACCATTTGAGCAACTCGTGGCAAGAGAAACCATCTCCCACACTCGGATTTAATTCTAACGCTAACCCCGGCCTTAGTGTATGTTTAAGTTTATAAATTTTAGGTTTCGCTTATTCACCCTGCCCCTCTAGGCGACTATCACTTGAGTACTGGAGGAGTAGTCAAGAACTTGTTCAGTGCATTCAGGCCTCCTGCGCTTATGTGGTCCAGTGAAATTTATCCACCTTCTTGATCAATTTATAGAATGACATTCCTTTCTCGCCTAGCCTTGATATGAATCTGCTTAGCGTTGTCATGCATCCGGTGAGCCTTTGTACCTTCTTCTGTAATTGTGGCGGTTCCATCCTCATAATGGCCTCAACTTTTCTGGATTTGCTTCTATTCCCTGATGACTGACGATAAACCCAAGTAGCTTTTCGGTTGGCACTCCGAATACACATTTCTCTAGGTTTAGCTTCCATCGATAGTGTCTCAAGCTATTGAAGACTTGTTGCAGATCCTCGATGAAGTTTTCTGAGTTTTCTATCTTGATAACCACATCATCAACATAAGCCTCCACTCGCTTACCCTAGTGGTCCGCTAAGCATGTCTAGATGACCCTTTGGTAAGTCGCTCCAGCGTTCTTGAGGCCGAACGGAATGGAGGTATTGCAAAAGGCTCCGAACAGTGTGATGAATGTAGTCTTCTCCTCATCTTCCTTTGCCAGACTAATCTGATGATACCCGGAGTAGCAGTCTAGGAAGGAGAGCATAGAGCAGCCAGCGATCGAGTCAACTACCTGATCTATCCTAGGGAGGCCGAAAGGATCCTTCGGGCAGTGCTTATTGAGATCGGTATAGTCGACGCACATGCGCCAATCAACTTTATTCTTTTTTAGTACAAGAATGGGGTTTCCCAGCCACTCTAGGTGCAGTACTTCTCTAACGAACTGTGACAGAACCTCCAAGTTATTGGGCCCACATGCACCTGTCCTTGTCCCAAAGACCTCAGACAGCTATGCATGTGCACCAGATAACTTAACAGGATCTGTCCGATTGCCCCAAGGACATCGGATAAACCACGAACAACCAAGATCGCGGGATTAAGTAATACAAATCACACACACCAATATTTTTGCAGCGGAAATCTTATTACCAAATTTTACAAGTTACAAAAATTTTATATTATTTTATCGGAGTGATTACAAAAGTATAAGTTTGAAATATATGCTAGCTCAAATGACCATCCTCAATAAGAAGATAAAGACGAGGTATACTTATATAAGAAGGCCGAGCCCACCGGCACTTAATACCATCATCAGCAGTACAAAGCTATAACCTGAAAACAATAGGGAATAAAACCCTGAGTACGGAATTACTCAGCAAGACTTACCCGACTAAAGAAAAGACTCTCAAGGGTATGCTGGATTTGGGAATCAAGGAGAGGCTTTAGCAAGAATCAACTTAGATACTTTTGCAGAAATAGCTTACTAAAGTGAGTCCTTACTTTCAATATTTTAACGCCAGATTAAGTATTAATAGACTCTATTTGCATCTGGTCTAATTTCACCATCTCATCAATACAACATCATTTTTATTCATGAGGTTCACATCCTGACTTAGGTTGTAGGTCGGAGCTCAAGTCTCCACTCTCCGGGGATATAACGGCGATCCGAATCGATTTACTCAGCTGAGGATTTCTAACCACACGACATATGTTTCTCGTAAACCTTGATGTCTACTATTCCCACGGATCCTCCACTGCATGAACAGGTCCGCGCCACCCGAGAGTACACCACCCCTTTTAGGCGATCCGTTGCCAGGAGGGTACGTGCCACTCTCGCCATCTCTCCACTCCCAGTGCGTGATTGTCTTTTCATGTATGGAATAGCCGGGTTCAAGCTTACCCTGTCCCATTCTCAGGGCATGTGGCTAGATAAGATAGTCCTTGATCAACAGGCCTACATACGCATCCAATCCTTAATTGACCCGGGCGGAGCATCACCTGTTCCTAGCCCAAGTCTCGATTTAAGTATTTCCATCCTTAGGATTGTGTCTGTTCCTTAGGATGAAAGAGCATCACAGGGAACTTTGCAGTAAGATCCCACCATTGCTCCAAATGAAATTACTCTTGCAGGTAGAAGCCGTCCTTTCTCGAGTTAAATTAAGGACAACCTCTATCCACAAGATCTAAGCAAGGCTAAGCATTTTTGTAAATCATATTTTGATACTTCACAGAAGTATCTATAAAGGTATGAATATCAAGGAAAGCAATGCATCAAAGGGTTTCAAGTAATTCCTATGAACCTAATGCACATTTCACTAGACTTAAGTGTGCGAAAAGTATTTAAAAACACAAGGAAAGGGGTTGCATGCACCGGGGCTTGCCTGGGTAACACTAGGTTAGTGTTTGTTAGGCGTCGATCACTTGACGACCATCCTTTGTCCCGATATTTGCTTCGTCTGTCCATTTCCAGTTCTATTCATCAGCACCATCTTGTGGTCGACTCAGTTCTGGTTCTCCGCATCGCGTGGTTAATTCACGTACCTGAATGAAATGCATTATGCACATGAATGCATATAGACCGAAATATTTCAAACCTAAATAGTACTACGCCATAGCGGAACACCTAGCGGCGAGGCGTTGTGACTATGTGTAATAATTACGCTTTTCTAAATTAAACGAACCTAACACAAACATCACAAACAACAAATCATACACTTTAAACATAATTAGCCTAATTTTGGCTACACGATAATGAATCGAATTCCTAGTGATGAGGCACAAATAACATTTAAAAGCAATTACCAGATGCCGGGATATTACTAAGTACACGATCGCGTTCTTCCAGTCTAATTAGATCTAGCTGCCACATCACGGGATCGATAAACTATACACACGCTCTACCCTCCTTAGCTAAAGCTCAACACCCTAAGACTAACAAACTTAGACTTATTAGTTTTAGACATCTAAGTGCGAAACAAAGATAGAAGCACAGTAACTACCTTTGTAAATTCTCATCCGGACTAATGTGCACAATATGCTAATTATATGAACATTACACTATTTTATAGTCTTGTATGTAGAGCATTATCAAGGACTATAGACCTTTATGCGATTACAACTTAAATCCTAAAGATTTAAAACACTAATAGAAAATGTCCATTAAGTAGCTTTCATATTTTAAATGAAGCGGACCAAACGATGTTGCTCACCTCCAAATAAGTTGGACCACGATAAACAGGATAACGATAAACATTTATTTGAAACTATTACTCTAAACGATCAATGTCCAACTTCGACGTTTACCAATCAACGAACATGGATTATAATAACAACTAACGTAGGACACCGATCCCATCATATAAACACCTTTCATCAAAAGCAGCACTAACAACCTATCAACTAAACGTTCGAGACCCGAAACCTAAACTTTACTAGCGAAACAAATACGATGCCACAAGCGAAGAGTTATTTTCACAAACATCTAACACCACCAAAATGCGCCAGTGCTATCGACAAGAGAAACGACGTAACTAACGTGTCTAACCAAATCCATCCGACCAACAGCGGAAGTAACAAATCGGCTTACCATATCACAATTCGTCTCGATATCAGCGAGAACGATGACGACGAACTTTGGTTCAGGTGTTTTGTTGAGCGCCTAGCGAGCACCATTTCAGGCTTCACTTTCTTCTATACTCCACACCCATTCCTAGTGCGTCGGCCGGAGATGAGGGACGCAACGCACAGGGAGATGACCATGGTGTCGATGACAACGTACACGCAGGTTCCACCCACAGGGCGAGCGTCAGGGAGCCACGACCAGCAAGCAGAGTGGCGCGCGGTCCACCGGTGACTGAGAACGACGCCCAGGGCAGAACAGAACTGGTAGCCGGCGTGCAGTGAGCCAGAAGCCAAACACCGGCCATGGGCGAGCAGGGATTCGTGCACGGGGCCCTGAATCCGAGCAGGGAAGCAGGCGCTGGAAAGCTGAGAATGAGCTGGGGTGCTCTACGGTAGAATCGCGGCACAACGAACCGAAGAGCGCGCAGGCAGGGAGCTCGGAACCGAGCTAGATCGAGCGCACAGGGAGATAGGCGGCCTAGCGCGGTTAGGGAAAAGGAGCGGCGCTGGAGCGAGCTTGAAGAAACCGCCATGGCGCGCAAGAAGCTGGGGCAGGGGCAGGGCCGAGTGCCGTCCTAGGCGAGGAGCCGGAATACCACGACAGACGAGGACGCCATGGTCAGACCTGGGCGAACTCGATCAGAGCAGGGAGCAAAACGGACGCCGTGGCCAGGAAGTTCAAGAAGATGGGAGCTCGGCCATGGAGAGGAGGATCCGATTCAGTCGAGCCCCGGCGCGAAGAATAGGGAGCAGGGCGCACGACGGCCATGGCTGGGAGGGCGCCGAGCAGGTGAAGCGGCGCGCGGCACCAGGGAAGAGCTCGCGCCGGAGATGGAGGTCGAGCTGGGAGGGAGCAGCTGGGCACGTCCATGGCGAGCAGGAACGGCAGCGTGCGAGGGAAGGAGATCTGGGCGCGCACCAGCAGAGAAAGGGAAATGAGCTAGGCGACTGGAAGATGAGCTCAAGGAGATGAAGAATTAGCGACCGTGGTGGTGAAGAAAAATCAGCAGAGGGTGGCGAGCTAGAAGACCTGCCACCAAGCGTCCAGGTGCCCCGCGGCTTGAGCTTATCACGCGAAAAAAACGAGCGGTGGATAGGATGAGGACACGGAGAGAGCGGTGGAGAGGATGAGAGATATTTTTTATTTTCTTTTGTTTTGTTTTTGTTTTGATTTTTCTTCCATGCGTGGATGAGAACGACGACTACAGATGAGAAAAGAAAATAACCTGGACAGGGGGTGGCTAGGATGGGGTATTTTTCATTTTTTTTTACCGAAAATCGTAGGTACTTTTGAATCTAGATTTGTAGCGATAAATAAAGGGTCGATGATATGGGTTACCCATTTCATTCCAATGATTTAGCGAACGAAATCATTTACCAATTACTTGCTGTCAGTACTAATTACAGTGGGCTGGTTTGTTTCGGACAAGATGTAGATGGACCGAATTAAACGGATTTCGGCTTCGGTATTTTAATCGGCATTTGATTAAGTTGATTTCAGATGATTTCCGTTCGCTACTCAAACACTCGACTAGCTATAGTTCGATTAAAATTCCGTAGACACGATGTCACAGTTGACAGAAGGGGGTTAAATTATTTTACCTTGAAAATGTTAGTCATCGAGTTCAAATTAATTTGTCCAGAAATAAATCATCCGAGTGCGTCGGACTTCCGAATTCGTATTCGCGCGAGCGATGAATTTTAAATACTCATCGGACGCACCGATTTTTGGAACAATTATGTTCCGAACATCACAAAAATTTAGGACGAACCCGGATAGATGAAAATAAAAACGATGTCGCACTCGCGACAGACGACACTGATGCGATATAAAAATCGCGATAGCCGAAGATAATTGAAATTTAGCATTCATTTTATCCACTGATTAGGTGCTTAAATCCGTACTCGTTGTCGAGCGGAATATAAACACCTGGGGTGTTACAGCCCTCCCCCCTTAAAAGAATCTCGTCCCGAGATTCAGAGCGAAAAAAAAACTTCTAAGGGTAGAGAAGTATGTAACCCACGTCCATATCAGCGGTAACCCTAAGATAGTCCGGAGTGAAGGCGAGTGTCTCAGAATGTTGTTTCTCTAGTGGACATAACATGAATCGCCTTAGGCTAATCTAGAAATGCCCACCAATAGAGACGCTGTCTGCTAGAGGAACACATAAGGTTCCATGTGTGCAGTTTGCTTTTTCTGATGACACTGTACTATCTGAGTCTATTGGGCGAGCGGTAAATACGCGACTTTACCCAACCAGAATCAGATGCACCATCTTGGGTAAAACACACAAAAGGAGGTTTACCAACAAGTGGTCACGGTAAGCTCATAGCACACGAGACGGGTGTGGATGTCGAATACTGTCGCGGTTAACATGTGGTTAACCCGAGAATTCAAGTCCACAAAAGGTGGTATAGATTCGAGAAAATCACCCATGGAGGGATCTGTAGATGCGGACTTTGCAACCAGTCCATTTGGTCATGTGGTTCATCCATTTCTTCATGCGAGATGAATTATCCACTTGGTTAGGGAATACATGGATTAAATAAGAGAGCGAATGAACAAACTCCTGCATTTCAGCAGCAGGGGAAATCCAATCTCCATTTTAAGAGTAATTCAACTGTTTTCTAGCACTAAAAAGCTTCAAGGCTTCACCTTTACACAAAGGATGCAAAGGGAACGCGTATGTGTCTAGTCACTACCAAAGTCAAGGAAAAAGAGACCCCACATGGAAGTGGTATGCCCTTTTGATCCAATAGAGATGATAGATGTTGCTTGATCACTTGACAAACAACACCGAAATCGTTTCAAGGGAAGAGATCTACGGAAGATAATATATTAGTGTAGTTCCACAGTGGATCATGACTAGAGACCTCGATACCAGCATGCGCCAAGCAGCATAACCTTGCGTGTACATTCACAAGGGGCTCTTAGTTTCGCTGCGGCACCATATGTCCTTAGTCATGACACCATTACAAAACTGGCACCAATAATGAGTCTCACGTGGTAAGAATAATTTGTGCAGAGATAACATATCGATTTAGTCTCATAATGGATTATGACTACTAACGGTGATACCAGCGCGTGCCAAGTAGCGCAACCATGTGTGTACATTCACAGGAGGCCCTCGGTTTCGTCGCGACACCATCGGTTTTAGTCACAACACCATTACCAGACGTAACTAATAAGAAATCTCACGCGACACCAATGAATTAAGCAAGGGTGACAATATACAAAGAGATACTCCACCTGTAAGAATGGTTACAAGTAGAGAGCCAAATAGATTATGACCCAAGGAAATGAACAAGACATGGCCATAACCTAAACTTGATGAAAGAAGTACGATGGGAGACTGTTAATTCAGCCCCAAGCATATTTCTATGCCCATCACAAAGATTACAAGGTCAAGGATTAGTATCTAACTAAATGCAGAGGGAAAACAATCAGAAGATTAAGTTGGTATGCCTTCAATAGATATCAGGAAACCAAAGGCATCAAGTTCAAGGAAAAGATTGGATAGTCCTTTCCTAAGTTAGGTTGACAAAGCAACATGGCGATCTTCGAGAACAGGCAAACTGGATAAGGGACACCAGCTTGCACCAACCGAATAAGGTGGGAGGAGACATGACTTAAGATTCTTGTTATAAGTCCGGGTACACTTTAGGTCCAGCAAAGAAATTATCTAAGCATTTATTTGTATATGTTTGGTCATCGAGTGATAACGGAAAAATCAACTTTGGGTCATGGTTCATCAACTAAGAACATGGCCTAGATTTGGGTTTAAGCAAACAAACTACTAACCTTCTATCAGTACATCAATACAAGAGCACACATATAATTCCTAAATAGATTACCAAGAATGGAGGACACCTTATTTCATTAGGGTTCATAATACCGCGTTACATCACATTATCTACAATCAATGGTTACTGGAATAAAGATGAGAGAAGCATTTTGGATATATAGGTGACAAACACGATGCAACAATCAGGATGCATGCTCGTCCTACACGTCCTCACGAGTTTTGCCAACATACTGTGGCAATAACGTTCTATATCGGTGGCATACTAACGACTCTCACGGTATTTTGCTAGTCGTCAACTACACATATGTTTTCGAGGTTAGTGTACCTGCAGAAAATTTCATCACAGCCCATTTTCCCAATGATGCAGTTCACACATGACAGTTTATCATAGTTTATACTCCATATATTGTTATATGGAGGCCAGCTCATCATTAAGCGCCGAGCCACGCATAGGCGCCGTTGCCACACTTTAACCACAGGGCAACCCATTATGGTAACTTACCTTCTTACCTAAGCGTAGGTGCGTCGTTACAAGTACATTACACTTCTCAGTAGTCCCATGTCTGTGTACCCATACACATCCATGGGGTACTGAATTCCCAGAAAAGTAAATACTCCACATCGCAGCCTTCATATATACATATGTGGAACATGTATATAATCAAGCGCCATAATTAAGCACTTCCCTAGACCGACAATTGTTCGGTCATGCTCTCACATCTCACCTTACCTGAGCGTCGATCCATTCAAAACTGAATGGCCTCAAAAATAACAATACACATGTATGCAATACCCACCCGGTTGTGGGTTATGGTTTTCAAATAAGCCACCTAATAGTCCTTAACTTAGGGCTTAACAGAGGAGGTCGCTAGCATTATAGTTTTTCAAAACTGTTTTTCAAAGCCAAACAATGTGTTTTAGTTGAAAATAGGTTTTTCAAAACCAAAACTTTTGTTTTGAAAATACGTATGTGACCGTAGATACTTAATCCAGCTCCGATACCAGCCTGTGGCAGAACCTCCAAGTTATTGGGCCCACATGCACCTGTCCTTGTCCCAAAGACCTCAGACAGCTATGCATGTGCACCAGATAACTTAACAGGATCTGTCCGATTGCCCCAAGGACATCGGATAAACCACGAACAACCAAGATCGCGGGATTAAGTAATACAAATCACACACACCAATATTTTTGCAGCGGAAATCTTATTACCAAATTTTACAAGTTACAAAAATTTTATATTATTTTATCGGAGTGATTACAAAAGTATAAGTTTGAAATATATGCTAGCTCAAATGACCATCCTCAATAAGAAGATAAAGACGGGGTATACTTATATAAGAAGGCCGAGCCCACCGGCACTTAATACCATCATCAGCAGTACAAAGCTATAACCTGAAAAACAATAGGGAATAAAACCCTGAGTACGGAATTACTCAGCAAGACTTACCCGACTAAAGAAAAGACTCTCAAGGGTATGCTGGATTTGGGAATCAAGGAGAGGCTTTAGCAAGAATCAACTTAGATACTTTTGCAGAAATAGCTTACTAAAGTGAGTCCTTACTTTCAATATTTTAACGCCAGATTAAGTATTAATAGACTCTATTTGCATCTGGTCTAATTTCACCATCTCATCAATACAACATCATTTTTATTCATGAGGTTCACATCCTGACTTAGGTTGTAGGTCGGAGCTCAAGTCTCCACTCTCCGGGGATATAACGGCGATCCGAATCGATTTACTCAGCTGAGGATTTCTAACCACACGACATATGTTTCTCGTAAACCTTGATGTCTACTATTCCCACGGATCCTCCACTGCATGAACAGGTCCGCGCCACCCGAGAGTACACCACCCCTTTTAGGCGATCCGTTGCCAGGAGGGTACGTGCCACTCTCGCCATCTCTCCACTCCCAGTGCGCAATTGTCTTTTCATGTATGGAATAGCCGGGTTCAAGCTTACCCTGTCCCATTCTCAGGGCATGTGGCTAGATAAGATAGTCCTTGATCAACAGGCCTACATACGCATCCAATCCTTAATTGACCCGGGCGGAGCATCACCTGTTCCTAGCCCAAGTCTCGATTTAAGTATTTCCATCCTTAGGATTGTGTCTGTTCCTTAGGATGAAAGAGCATCACAGGGAACTTTGCAGTAAGATCCCACCATTGCTCCAAATGAAATTACTCTTGCAGGTAGAAGCCGTCCTTTCTCGAGTTAAATTAAGGACAACCTCTATCCACAAGATCTAAGCAAGGCTAAGCATTTTTGTAAATCATATTTTGATACTTCACAGAAGTATCTATAAAGGTATGAATATCAAGGAAAGCAATGCATCAAAGGGTTTCAAGTAATTCCTATGAACCTAATGCACATTTCACTAGACTTAAGTGTGCGAAAAGTATTTAAAAACACAAGGAAAGGGGTTGCATGCACCGGGGCTTGCCTGGGTAACACTAGGTTAGTGTTTGTTAGGCGTCGATCACTTGACGACCATCCTTTGTCCCGATATTTGCTTCGTCTGTCCATTTCCAGTTCTATTCATCAGCACCATCTTGTGGTCGACTCAGTTCTGGTTCTCCGCATCGCGTGGTTAATTCACGTACCTGAATGAAATGCATTATGCACATGAATGCATATAGACCGAAATATTTCAAACCTAAATAGTACTACGCCATAGCGGAACACCTAGCGGCGAGGCGTTGTGACTATGTGTAATAATTACGCTTTTCTAAATTAAACGAACCTAACACAAACATCACAAACAACAAATCATACACTTTAAACATAATTAGCCTAATTTTGGCTACACGATAATGAATCGAATTCCTAGTGATGAGGCACAAATAACATTTAAAAGCAATTACCAGATGCCGGGATATTACTAAGTACACGATCGCGTTCTTCCAGTCTAATTAGATCTAGCTGCCACATCACGGGATCGATAAACTATACACACGCTCTACCCTCCTTAGCTAAAGCTCAACACCCTAAGACTAACAAACTTAGACTTATTAGTTTTAGACATCTAAGTGCGAAACAAAGATAGAAGCACAGTAACTACCTTTGTAAATTCTCATCCGGACTAATGTGCACAATATGCTAATTATATGAACATTACACTATTTTATAGTCTTGTATGTAGAGCATTATCAAGGACTATAGACCTTTATGCGATTACAACTTAAATCCTAAAGATTTAAAACACTAATAGAAAATGTCCATTAAGTAGCTTTCATATTTTAAATGAAGCGGACCAAACGATGTTGCTCACCTCCAAATAAGTTGGACCACGATAAACAGTATAACGATAAACATTTATTTGAAACTATTACTCTAAACGATCAATGTCCAACTTCGACGTTTACCAATCAACGAACATGGATTATAATAACAACTAACGTAGGACACCGATCCCATCATATAAACACCTTTCATCAAAAGCAGCACTAACAACCTATCAACTAAACGTTCGAGACCCGAAACCTAAACTTTACTAGCGAAACAAATACGATGCCACAAGCGAAGAGTTATTTTCACAAACATCTAACACCACCACAATGCGCCAGTGCTATCGACAAGAGAAACGACGTAACTAACGTGTCTAACCAAATCCATCCGACCAACAGCGGAAGTAACAAATCGGCTTACCATATCACAATTCGTCTCGATATCAGCGAGAACGATGACGACGAACTTTGGTTCAGGTGTTTTGTTGAGCGCCTAGCGAGCACCATTTCAGGCTTCACTTTCTTCTATACTCCACACCCATTCCTAGTGCGTCGGCCGGAGATGAGGGACGCAACGCACAGGGAGATGACCATGGTGTCGATGACAACGTACACGCAGGTTCCACCCACAGGGCGAGCGTCAGGGAGCCACGACCAGCAAGCAGAGTGGCGCGCGGTCCACCGGTGACTGAGAACGACGCCCAGGGCAGAACAGAACTGGTAGCCGGCGTGCAGTGAGCCAGAAGCCAAACACCGGCCATGGGCGAGCAGGGATTCGTGCACGGGGCCCTGAATCCGAGCAGGGAAGCAGGCGCTGGAAAGCTGAGAATGAGCTGGGGTGCTCTACGGCAGAATCGCGGCACAACGAACCGAAGAGCGCGCAGGCAGGGAGCTCGGAACCGAGCTGGATCGAGCGCACAGGGAGATAGGCGGCCTAGCGCGGTTAGGGAAAAGGAGCGGCGCTGGAGCGAGCTTGAAGAAACCGCCATGGCGCGCAAGAAGCTGGGGCAGGGGCAGGGCCGAGTGCCGTCCTAGGCGAGGAGCCGGAATACCACGACAGACGAGGACGCCATGGTCAGACCTGGGCGAACTCGATCAGAGCAGGGAGCAAAACGGACGCCGTGGCCAGGAAGTTCAAGAAGATGGGAGCTCGGCCATGGAGAGGAGGATCCGATTCAGTCGAGCCCCGGCGCGAAGAATAGGGAGCAGGGCGCACGACGGCCATGGCTGGGAGGGCGCCGAGCAGGTGAAGCGGCGCGCGGCACCAGGGAAGAGCTCGCGCCGGAGATGGAGGTCGAGCTGGGAGGGAGCAGCTGGGCACGTCCATGGCGAGCAGGAACGGCAGCGTGCGAGGGAAGGAGATCTGGGCGCGCACCAGCAGAGAAAGGGAAATGAGCTAGGCGACTGGAAGATGAGCTCAAGGAGATGAAGAATTAGCGACCGTGGTGGTGAAGAAAAATCAGCAGAGGGTGGCGAGCTAGAAGACCTGCCACCAAGCGTCCAGGTGCCCCGCGGCTTGAGCTTATCACGCGAAAAAAACGAGCGGTGGATAGGATGAGGACACGGAGAGAGCGGTGGAGAGGATGAGAGATATTTTTTATTTTCTTTTGTTTTGTTTTTGTTTTGATTTTTCTTCCATGCGTGGATGAGAACGACGACTACAGATGAGAAAAGAAAATAACCTGGACAGGGGGTGGCTAGGATGGGGTATTTTTCATTTTTTTTACCGAAAATCGTAGGTACTTTTGAATCTAGATTTGTAGCGATAAATAAAGGGTCGATGATATGGGTTACCCATTTCATTCCAATGATTTAGCGAACGAAATCATTTACCAATTACTTGCTGTCAGTACTAATTACAGTGGGCTGGTTTGTTTCGGACAAGATGTAGATGGACCGAATTAAACGGATTTCGGCTTCGGTATTTTAATCGGCATTTGATTAAGTTGATTTCAGATGATTTCCGTTCGCTACTCAAACACTCGACTAGCTATAGTTCGATTAAAATTCCGTAGACACGATGTCACAGTTGACAGAAGGGGGTTAAATTATTTTACCTTGAAAATGTTAGTCATCGAGTTCAAATTAATTTGTCCAGAAATAAATCATCCGAGTGCGTCGGACTTCCGAATTCGTATTCGCGCGAGCGATGAATTTTAAATACTCATCGGACGCACCGATTTTTGGAACAATTATGTTCCGAACATCACAAAAATTTAGGACGAACCCGGATAGATGAAAATAAAAACGATGTCGCACTCGCGACAGACGACACTGATGCGATATAAAAATCGCGATAGCCGAAGATAATTGAAATTTAGCATTCATTTTATCCACTGATTAGGTGCTTAAATCCGTACTCGTTGTCGAGCGGAATATAAACACCTGGGGTGTTACACGAACCCTGTCGACACTAGGCGAGCCAACTCTGCATGAATGGCTTCTCTCTTGTCAGGCGTGAAACGACGCAGCTTCTGTCAGATTGGTCTTGCCTGAGGATATACTGAAAGTCGCCTAGAGTGGGGTGAATAGGCGAAACCTGAAATTTATGAACTTAAACACACACTAAAGACCAGGGTTAGTGTTAGAATTAAATTCAAGTCCAAAAGATGGTTTCTCTTGCTAGGAGTTGCTCAAAGGATGCGGATGACGTATGGGAGCAAACTCAAATCAATACTAGCAAGGAAGCGTTAGAGAGAGGAAAGAGTGCAAAACAAATCAAGTGAGAATCAAAGCGAGTAGACACGGTGATTTGTTTTACCGAGGTTCGGTTCCAAAGAACCTAGTCCCCATTCAGGAGGTCACAAAGGCTGGCTCTATTTCAACCCTTTCCCTCTCTCAAATGGTCACTAAGACCAAGTGAGCCTTTTCCTTAATCTCATGGGTCACTTAGACCCCGCAAGGACCACCACACACTTAGGTGTCTCTTGCTTCGATTACAAGTCTCTTGAGAATAAAAATGGAAAAATAAAAACGCCAAACCAAGCGACAAGAGCAACAAAAGAACACAAGTGATCCTCTCACAAGCCCTAATGCACTAGAGTTGATTTTGGGGCTTTGAGCGGATTGATTGCTTTGATTATGTCTCAGAGTGTTGGGCTTTTGCTCTTGCAATGAATGATGATTTCAGAAGGCTTGGATGGGAGTGAATGAGGTGGTTGTGGGGTATTTATAGCCTCCCAACCACTTCTAGCCGTTGGCTGATTTCTGCTAGCGATGGGCGCACCAGACAGTCCGGTGCGCCACCGGCCAGTCACTGTGCACTGTCCGGTGCACTCCACGTCAGCGCGTCCGTTAGGGTTCTAAGCTGGTCGACTATTGGAGCCTTTGTCGTCTTGCTGCACCAGACAGTCCGGTGCCCTCTGACTTCTACGCTCTAACTTCTGTTGAGGCACTGTTCATCGCAGAACGCTTTTGCAGTCGACCGTTGGAGCCAGTTAGCCGTTGCTCCGTTGGCTCATCGAACAGTCCGATGGCACACTAGACAGTCCGGTGAATTATAGCAGAGGCTGCCCTAGAATTCCCGAGAGTGGCTGATTTGGAGTTGTACGGGCCTGGTGCATCGGACACTGTGTGTTGCACACCGGACATTGTCTAGCGCGCCAAATTCCAGCACACTCAAGTCCTTTTTGCTCCAAATAAATTATGTCCCCTAACTGAATTCTTTCTTGGTTTGTGTTGAACCTTATGCACCTGAGATAAATCACATCTAGCCAAACTAGTTAGTCCACATGGTTTGTGTTGGTCGTCAACCACCAAAATCTATTTATAGGAAATGGTTAACCCTATTTCCCTTTCATATACTTTCAGTTTGTGCTCGACCAGTTCTCTCGGGATTCCCGGCATGTCCGCAGGTTTCCATGCGAATACATCCCGGTTGTCTTGCAGGAACTGGATGAGCGCGCCTTCTTATTTATCATCGAGGCTGGAGCTGATGATTGCAGTCTTGCGTTCATCCGAGAATCCCAGATTGATCCTTTTAGTTTCTTCAGTCGGCCGCATAGTGGTCGTAGCCTGAGCTTTGTTCGAGGGGATCGTGAGATTTTCATCCTCCAGTTTGTTGTTCGCCTATGTGGGAAGGGCTACCGGGGGCCCAGCAGTGAGAGCCGTTTAGTTGGTGACCCGAAAGCATTTCGTGGTGCCTTGGAAGTCGACGCGCACGGTGATAATCCCCTAAGGTCCTGGCATCTTGAGTATCATGTACGGGTAGTGCGGAATAGCCATGAATTTTGCCAGTCCTGGTCTTCCAATGATGGCGTTGTACCCGTAGTCGAAGTGTGCCACCTCGAACCTCAAGAACTCGGTTCTGTAGTTCTCTGGGGTTCCAAAGGTGACGCACAGGTAGATGTATCCAATCGGGTACTCCCCTTCGGTTAGCATGATGCCAAAGAAGGGAGTATCTGACTCGGTGAGGTCTTCGATGGCGACCCCTAGGGCCTAGAGCGTCCGGGGGAAGGTGATGTTGATGCTGCTTCCCCTGTCCACCAACACTTTCTTTACCCGGCTTTCTCGGATCACCAGGTCAACCAGTAGCGGATATTTGTCGGGGTGATCAAAGTTAAGCCATTGATCAGCCCGACTGAAGGTTATCATGTGCTCTGACCATCGGTAAGGGGCCGGAGCACCAGTCGTAGCCACCAGGACCTGCCGATCGTTGAGCTTTTGTTCCCTCCTATTTTCTTGTGCCCCATGGCCTCCAAATATGACGTTGACCTCCCTGTCAACACGTGGAAAAGCTCTACCCCTACCCTCTTCCTGCTGTTGAGGTTGCCTAGGCTCGCCAGGCTCTCCTCGTGGTGGGGGAGGTGGTAGTGGCTAGAACGGTCGGCCATGCCCTCTGTAGTTCCGCAGGGTGTGGCGTATGTCCTTGTGGTACGGACACTAGGAGTCGAGGATTTCATCCAGTGTCCGCACTCCTCCACGGGGTGCGCCACGGGCTCGAGTGGCAAGCGGCCCGACGGTGTGCTCCTCCTCGCAAGGCCTTTTTCCCAGCGCTTGTCCGGCTACTGGTTCGTATCCTACCGTGGTGCGGGTGGTGCGGATTTTGTGCCTCCGATGAGGTCCTGGGCTCGTTCATTCATGGTGATGTAGATGTCCACCTCCCAGAACAATTGTTCAGAGGTGGCTGGCGCCTTTTGGAGTATGGATCGGACGAAGGCCGAGTCATTGGACCCCCGATAGAAGTCTTCAATTACAGTCGCCTCAGCAACTTCGGGGATGCGGTTCCTCATTGTTTGAAATCTTTTGAGGAATGATCGGAGGGTCTCATCATTCTGGCGCCTAATGGATTTGAGGTCCCATGGCTGCACCAGCTTATCAGATAGAGACTATAAGTTCAAGATAAACCTTCGACTAAAGTCACCCCAATCATCGATGCAGTGTCGGGGTAGGTGTCAGAGCCACTGCAGCGCGTCTTGCCCTAGGACAATGGGCAAGTACGCCATCATGACGTCCTCTGTTGCCCCGGCGGCCCAGGCAGCGGTCATATAGATGGCCAACCAGCCTCTCGGGTCCTACTTAGGCTCGTACTTGTCAACGTTGGAGACCTTGAAGTTGGGAGGCCATTGGATGGCCCGAAGACGGGGGGTAAGCGCGGAAACTCTGCATGTATCCTCCTATCGATGTTCGTGTCGTCAGTCCCGGGGAGGGGAGTTGGTAGTAGGTCATCTCGACCGTCCTCGGAACGGGCCACTGGTTGAAGCTCTCGCTGACTCAACTCGGGTGGCACGACTTCGCGTTGGTATGCCATGATCTCGGTCGTACTCCTCCCCGCGCCTTATCTCATTTTCATGTCGTCGGTCGCACGAAGCATTGATGGTGCTCTGCATTTCACGTCGGCTGTTAATGGCATGACGCAGGTCGTTTGTGGGATGAGCGAGGGGTAGAGGATGATTGACCGCTTGAGTAAGTAGCCACCGGTAACCTTCTGCGTCTAGGGTTCGAGGAAGGGCATTGGCTATCTGCGCCAGTACTCCTCCAACTTCACTCATCGTGTTTAGGGCCCGAGCGAAATCGGGGTACAGGTTTCGAGCGAGGAGAGGGTTCTCTCGCCAAAGCCCGACGTCTTGTTTAGCTAGCTCTCATTCCCGATCTTGAGCCTGTCGGCGATCGCGGTGGCGGGAGTTACGTCTTTCTCGGTGTACTCGTTCGTCGAGAGTTTCTCCCACTTTTGAGGCTTCGTCCTAGGACACAGGCTGCGCCCGATCCCATTCCCTGGCTTCATGATGTCGCCGTATGTTTCGGCGTCTGTTTCTTCGTCATCGGGCATCATGCTAGGGAGGTTCCTCCTCTTGCATGGTAGGCTCATCGTCGAAGACAGGTGCTGTGTCACACCCGTTTCCCAAGGGCAGAGCCAGGTGCATAGCATATGTGTGCCAGGATCTATTTCCACACATATGTTGACGTCACAAGTGTAATATATCAAAAGAACAATGCATAAAAGCGTAAATAACGATTATATTAACATATTACACTTCGAACAGACATAATGTCTTAACCTTTATTCATCAAAGTACAGCAAAACAAGGACATCCATCCACAAGAAGATGACCGGGGGTATCACTAGACTAGCATCCATGGAGCTTAGCATCATAACTTCATCTACAAACTTCTGATCAAAATTAAGCAAGGGTGAGCTCACTTATGGTCGGGGCTCAGCAAGTGGGGGAAAGCTAATGCAGGTTTAACAAGGTGAGGCTAAGGTTGAGCAGTAAGCATTTTAGTTGGTCAACATTTTATTAAAAACACATGTCTTACTAATAAGTGTGAATCCCAAGTATTCCCATTAAACAAAGGTGTAATAGAGTATATCAAAAACACTTAAGTGAAACCACTTAAGCAAACCATTGGCAGATCATCGGATCTCGATTTATTTCCATCTTCAAGTTCAATTATCATGTGAGGAGTCCAGGCTACTCTTAACCATGAGCATGACTGATATATCAGTTTTACACTCTGCAAAGGTGGTACAACTTTACCCACAAGCCGTGTATCCCCTCTAGCCTAGGTCGGCCAAAACTCGTAAGCACTTCCGAGGTGAGTGGCTAGGGATCCACTATGAGGCTTTCACAGAATACTCTTAATACTAAGCAACCCGCTAAGGTTTCTAAAGTCGATGGTGGAGGCCCCCTGGGTGAGGTACCTTAGCCAAGAATATGTCCCCATGTTAACGTGGGCTGCCACCACCACCGCTCCCCCACTTGTCCATATTTCAGGTAAGGTTGCTAGGCACTAAGCATATAAAGCTAATTACCAAAGCCAGAGCCATGATAGCACTCGTGGTTGCACTGTTTTCCTGGGTGGTCACTCCATGATCCAATTATCACAATATGATCTTGTTTAATCATCGGATTAACAACAATAATATAAACTTACCATTTGGAACATTAATATCATCAGTAGGAGTACCAGCATAAAGTTAAAGTTGTAGCAATAGCATAGCTATTTGATTAGATCATAACCCAAGTTAACAAGGAATAAGGTTGGAAAGATTTGGTGTATCTGAATAGGTAACCCATCAAATTATGCATATATATCAAAGAATAAACTTTATTAAATGAATTGTTTGGGATCAAATAGAGTATGCAGAGGGAGAAGTCCACTTGACTTGCTTATAGAAAACTTGAGGTTCTTCCACGGATAGGAATAGATCTTGATTCTTAACTAGTAGATCAACCACTGAATATCACACAAACAAACAAGAAGAACAAACACCACTCAATATCATACCACATTCACCATACGTAAAGCTAAAAGAAAGCCTAATGAAAAGAGCGTTCGTTTTTCAAAACATCGCAAGTAATGGTTATAATAAGAGGGTATTCGTTGCAAAAATGTGTGATCTATACTTTATAAAACAAGACATGAGCTTAAAAGTATCTTAATTAAAATATTCAAATATTAGGTTGCTGCGTGGGCGGCGAGTACGAACTCCAGCGAGTTCCACGGGCGGTCCGAGCACGGTGAGGCAGTGGATGGTCCAGCCGGGGTGCTGCGTGGCTGCGTCGACAGCAGTCGATGAGCACCAAATTTACAAAAAGTCAAGGACCAAAATAGAAATCGATCATCTTCTACCTCCGATTCTTGGTTTCCACGGCAAAGGAGACAACGGGCTAGAGACTGGGTTGGCATCACTGCGGTGGACAGCATTCTGGGTAGTGATTCGTCGAAGGGGATGGTAGTGACTTGTGTTCACCTTCGCCAGTGACGGGGAAGGAGCAGGGACCTCTAGTCACGGCGAGCAGCATGATGGCGAGAATACACACGCAAACAAGCGAGCAGCGAAGTGGAGCGTGTGAGAGCGAGCTTGGGGATGGAGAAGGAGAAGGGCTCGGCTGCCCTTTTATAGAGAGAGGGAGGGGAGGGGAGGGGAGAGGTCGTCGGGGAGAGACGAAGGGGCGGCCGGGGTCTTCAATCGACCACTAATGGCACCAGTAATGGGAGAGGTAATGGGGGAAGAAACGGCGCCTTGATGCTCCATTAACGTGAAATGAACGAACGGCATGGGTGCTCGGTCGTGGCTCGGATGCGGGCTTGCTCGGGCGCTGGCGCGGTCGGTGTTGGCGGCTCGGGGCGTCGGGCTGGGCACGACATCGGGGTCGGGTCCTCGGAGCGGGTGTGCAGCGCGTCAGGTCGGATCACGTCAGCGTCCTAGCGCGGCGCGGGGAGGCCGAGTGCTCGACATCGGGTAGCGCGGCTTCGGCGTCCATGGGCGTGCGGTCCTGGGTGCGCGCGTCGAGGCTTCGGCGCGGCGGGGTCGTGGCAGCGCGCGGGGTACAGGGCGCGGTGCGGGGTGGCACGGCTGGGGCGCCTGAGCTTCACGTGTCGGGCGGCATCGGGTGCGCGCGGTGGCTGCGGGTGTCGCGCCTAGGCGCGGGTTGTGGGGCTCGGCCGTCCTGGCGTCTGGGTGCTCGGCGATTTCCTTGGCGGCGCGTGGGAAAGGGAGCAGAGAGGAGGAGGAGAGGTGGGGATGGAGACAGAGAAGAGGGAGGGAGAGAAATTAGGGAAAGGCGGCGCCTAGCAGGGATGGAAGAGGAGAAGACAGAGGGGCGCAGGTGAGGCCCGTCTGTCAATGAGAGGAGGGGAGGGGCGGCCGGATGGGCCAAATGGGCTGATTTGGCCACTAGGTTTAGGGTTTGTTTTTTCTTTTTTTTCTTTTCTTTTTGTATAGAAAGAATAATATAATTAAAAATCCAGAATGAATATAAATTTTATTATTAACTCAATAAAACTTATTTTGTATAAATTATTAATTAAATAAATGGCTCTTCTCATAATAGAATAAAATCAACCAATTAGAATTTTGTATTTACTTACAACTAAAATTTATTTATATACATATTTTCCAAAATTATTATTTTAGCACTCCATTATTGTTTTTTAAAAATGAGAATTTTTCTTCATAAGGTCAAATCCATAAATTGAATTTGTAAATCAATTCAAACAAAATATATGCTTCGGCATGAGTGCAACAAACACTTGATAAAATTTTATCTATTCAAGAATTGTTCAAATTATTTATATTACCATTTTATTATTAGAAATCATAAGTACTTTTCCTTTCTACTGAAATTTAATAATTCAAATAGGGTTGTTTGCTTTTGCTAGATTTAGGGTGCTACAAACCTACCCCCATAAAAAGAATCTCGTCCTCGAGATTAGGGAAGGCTAGCAAGAAAACAATGGCGATATATGGTTACTCGTAGGTTCTTGGTTCACCTTTTAACTCTTCTAAATATAAGGGACTTATTGTTTCTTCCTCCGCAATGACTACCAATCAAGCAATCTTCATCATCGTACTTATAACCGGTTGGTCTTCTGGATTATTGTTTGGTCTTGCTTTGTAGTCTTCTTCTCTAGTCAGTCAAGACGCTTTTTAGGGCATTGACGAATAATATGTCCTTCGTTCTTGCAGTAGTAGCAAGCACCTCTTGCTTTGAGTTCTTTGCGAGTCAACTTTGCTTGACCAACAGGGGGTGAGGGATGATTGAGTGTCTGTATCTCATATAGCTGAGTCTGGCTTGATTCTTCTATTTGGGTATCCATGTTTTTCGGGGCTTTTGCTTGTGGTTGAGGTGGATCACTCATGTATCCAAACATTATTCTATTCCTTTTGTTGTTCTTCACGATGTTGATGGAAGTTTCTGTGCATTTTGGTTCATATCCCATGTCTGGAGACTGAGATAGCTTAATCTTGGAGGTGTTCGGTAGTGAACTCTTCTTAGGACAGTTACGAAGGTAATGATCTTCACGTCCACATAGATAACAAGCTTTTCTTGAAGTTATTTCTTGACTTTTTCCATGCTTCCATTTTTGTTTCTTGGACCTGATGCGACAACGAGGCTGAAACTGTGTGCAGGTGATAGTCCATCCATCAATGTAACACTCATGTGCTTCTTTTTGTAGCTAGGCATCCTTGTGACGTTTCCTTTTTGGAATACCAGACAATTCATCGTCTGACAGTGCATTAGGTATTCGAGAATCTGCTATTAGTTGTTCTTGGAGAGACCATTGACTTTTTATGCCAGAAAACAAAATCTGGTTCTTCTGTTTTGTAGTTTCACTTTCGTTTGTACTGATCTGGCGACGAGGAATTCCATAGTAGTCACAGCAAAAACATGTTCCAAGGTCGTTTGTCTGATGGTGTGCATCATTTTGTGTCTGTTCATCAGTTGTTTCATTTCTAGTGACGTTTCGACTTGCCAACACTTGCTGGTATGAGGAGGTGAGTTGAGATGCTTTCTGTATTATCAAAGCTTGTGCATGTAACAACTTTTCTAAGTCAACTATCGAGGGTGATGTTGTGGTTGATGTCATATGGTTATTGGAAGTCTGCACATGTGCCATAAATTCTACTAAATCAACTTGTTGGAGTCTAGCTATCACTTGAGTTGTTGCTTGCAGAAACTGTGCATGTGCCTTCTTGAACTGATCCATCTGAGACTTAGCTAGAGGAGTTGCCAACACAATGTATTCTTTGCACTTAGTGACATCACTTGTTGACATTCCAATGTCTGACATCTGTATGGATATAGTAAGGAAAGAAGGGACGAAAAGATTGAGCTAAGACAGATTATAAAGAGTAGAGAGAACCCAACTATCTAAGGTTTAACCTAGCTAACTATTGTCATTGTGGACAAAAGTCACACAATACAACAACAATCATTACAAAGAAGCAAATCAAACATAGTCACAAAGATAACTAACATGAACTCAAACATATCAGCACAACATAACTCGATGTTATTCATTCAATCAAAAGGCAATCTTGCCTAGGGAAAACAATTTCTTATAGTTTTTTTTTGAAAGGCGGGACAAGGTTAGGTTCCGTATTATAAAATCAAGGAATCAGATCAGAAATAACAAGGAGATAGACAAGATCAAAACATTATTGTTAATGACCAAGGGTGAAATAAGATAACCACTAATTGATGAAGCGAGGATAAATTGTACAACCAAGGATATGAGAAATTTTTTTAAGGATACAAAATACAAGGGCATTATCAAGGAGAGAAGTAGAGAGACAAAGGGTTCAATATATCAAGGTAGATATTGTCCAAGGATGACAATACAATGGTAAGAAAACAAGAGTAGAAGAAATTAAGGGTTATTGAAAGTCGCCTAGAGGGGGGTGAATAGGTGGAATCTAAAAATTATAAACTTAAGCACAACTACAAGCCGGGGTTAGCGTTAGAAATATAAACGAGTCCAAAAGAGAGGGTGCAAAACAAATCAACCAAGGAAATAGAGCGGATGACACGATGATTTGTTTTACCGAGGTTCGGTTCTTGCAAATCTACTCCCCGTTGAGGTGATCACAAAGACCGGGTCTCTTTCAACCCTTTCCCTCTCTCAAACGGTCACCTAGACCGAGTGAGCTTCTCTTCTCAATCAAATGGGACACTAAGTCCACTACAAGGACCACCACACAATTGGTGTCTCTTGTTTTGATTACAAGTGTTATGGAAACAAGAAAGAGGAAGAAGAAAAGCAATCCAAGCGCAAGAGCTCAAAAGAACACAAAAATCTCTCTCTCTCTAGTCACTAATTTGTTTGGAGTGATTCCGGACTTGGGAGAGGATTTGATCTCTTTGTTTGTGTCTTGTATTGAATGCTATAGCTCTTGTATGAGGTTTGAAGGCTGAAAACATGGATACATTGAAGTGTGGTGGTTGGGGGTATTTATAGCCCCAACCACCAAAAGAACCATTGGTGGGGGCTTATGTCGAATGGCGCAATGGACAGTCCGGTGCGCCACCGGACACTGTCCGGTACGCCAGCCACGTCACCAGGCCATTGGGTTCCAACCGTTGGAGCTATGACAAGTGGGGCCACCGGACAGTCTGGTGGTGCACCGGACAGGTCCTGTAGATTGTCCGGTGCGCCTTCTAGCTATGCTCTGACCTCTGCGCGCGCAGGCGCGCATTTAATGCTCGTTGCAGACGACCATTGGCGCGAAGTAGCCGTTGCTCCGCTGGCACACCGGACAGTCTGGTGTTACACCGGACAGTCCGGTGAATTATAGCGGAGCGGCTCCCAAAGTTCCCGAAGCTGGCAAGTTCGAGTGGATCCTCCCTGGTGCACCAGACAGTCTGGTGCGCCAGACCAGGGCTGCATTCGGTATACTTTGCTCCATTGTTTTGAACCCTTTCTTTTGACTTGTATTGGTTTGTTGTGAACCTTTGGCACCTGTAGAACTTATAATCTAAAGCAAACTAGTTAGTCCAATAATTTGTGTTGGGCAATTCAACCACCAAAATTCATATAGGAAAAGGTTTGACCCTATTTCCCTTTCAATCTCCCCCTTTTTGGTGATTGATGCCAACACAAACCAAAGCAAATATAAAAGTACAAAATTGAACTAGTTTGCATAAAGAAGTGCAAAGGTTGCTTGGAATGAAACCAATAACATTATTTCAATAGATATGCATGGATGGTTTTTTTTCTTATTTAAAATTTTGGACCTCATTTGCACCACGGGTTTTGTTTTTGTAAATCCTTTGTAAAATTCTTTTCAAAAACCTTTTGCAAATGGTCAAAGGCATATGAATAAGATTGAAAGAAGCATTTTCAAGATTTGAAATTTTCTCCATCTGTCTCAAATGCTTTTCCTTTGACATAAACAAAACTCCCCCTTAATGAAATTCTCCTCTTAGTGTTCAAGAGGGTTTTATAAATTTTGAAGATACTCCCCCTTTTTGAACACAATAAGGTACTAATGTGAAAACTTCATTTTGAAAATCCGGTGGTGGTGCGGTCCTTTTGCTTTGGGCTAATACTCTCTCCCCCTTTGGCATGAATCGCCAAAAACGGATACTTTGAGTGAAATATAAGCCCTTTGGAAATTCTCCCCCTTTGGCAAATTAGATAGGAGTGAAGATTATAACAAATTTGGAGAGCGTTGCGGAGCGACGACGAAGGATGAGTAATTCGATGGAGTGGAGTGGAAGCCTTTAGTCTTTGCCGAAGACTCCATTTCCCTTTCAATCTATGACTTAGCATGAAATACACTTGAAGAACACATTAGTCATAGCACATGAAAGAGATATGATCGAAGGTACATAAATAGGTTATGTGTGCAAAATATCAATCAAAATTCCTAGAATCAAGAATATTTAGCTCATGCCTAAGTTTGGTAAATGTTTTCTCATCTAATGGCTTGGTAAAGATATCGGCTAATTGTTCTTTGGTGCTAATATAAGAAATCTCGATATCCCCCTTTGTTGGGGATCCCTCAAAAAGTGATACCGAATGGCTATGTGTTTAGTGCGGCTATGCTCAATAGGATTGTCCGCCATGCGGATTGCACTCTCATTATCACATAGAAGAGGAACGTTGGTTAATTTGTAACCATAGTCCCTAAGGGTTTGCCTCATCCAAAGTAATTGCGCGCAACAATGGCCTGCGGCAATATACTCGGCTTCGGCGGTAGAAAGAGCTACAGAATTTTGCTTCTTTGAAGCCCAAGACACCAGAGATCTTCCCAAGAACTGGTAAGTCCCTGATGTGTTCTTTCTATCGATCTTACAACCCGCCCAATCAACATCTGAATAACCAATCAAATCAAAAGTGGATCCCCTAGGGTACCAAAGGCCAAACTTAGGAGTATAAACTAAATATCTCAAGATTCGTTTTACGGCCCTAAGGTGAACTTCCTTAGGATCTGCTTGGAATCTTGCACACATGCATACGGAAAGCATAATGTCCGGTCGAGATGCACATAAGTAGAGTAAAGAACCTATCATCGACCGGTATACCTTTTGATCTACAGATTTACCTCCCGTGTCGAGGTCGAGATGCCCATTGGTTCCCATGGGTGTCTTGATAGGCTTGGCATCCTTCATCCCAAACTTGGTGAGTATGTCTTGAATGTACTTCATTTGGCTGATGAAGGTGCCCTCTTGGAGTTGCTTGACTTGAAATCCTAGAAAATACTTCAACTCCCCCATCATAGACATCTCAAATTTTTGAATCATGATCCTACTAAACTCTTCACAAATAAATTTGTTAGTAGACCCAAATATGATATCATCAACATAAATTTGGCATACAAACAAATCATTTTCAATGATCTTAGTAAATAGAGTAGGATCGGCCTTTTTGACTTTAAAGCCATTATCAATAAGAAAATCTCTTAGGCATTCATACCATGCTCTTGGGGCTTGCTTGAGCCCATAAAGCACCTTAGAGAGTTTATAAACATGGTTAGGGTACTCACTGTCTTCAAAGCCGGGAGGTTGCTCAACATAGACCTCTTCCTTGAGGAAGGCACTCTTCACGTCCATTTGGTAAAGCTTAAAGCCATGGTAAGTAGCATAGGCTAATAATATACGAATGGACTCAAGCCTAGCTACGGGTGCATAGGTTTCACCAAAATCCAAACCTTCGACTTGTGAATATCCCTTGGCCACAAGTCGGGCTTTATTCCTTGTCACCACACCATGCTCATCTTGTTTGTTGCGGAAGACCCACTTGGTTCCTACAACATTTTGGTTAGGACGTGGAACTAAATGCCATACCTCATTCCTTGTGAAATTGTTGAGCTCCTCTTGCATCGCCAGCACCCAATCCGAATCTTGAAGTGCTTCCTCTACCCTATGTGGCTCAATAGAGGAAACAAAAGAGTAATGTTCACAAAAATGAGCAACATGAGATCGAGTGGTTACCCCCTTATGAATATCGCCGAGGATGGTGTTCACGGGGTGATCTCGTTGAATTGCTTGGTGGACTCTTGGGTGTGGCGGTCTTGTATCTTGTTCATCTTCCTTGTCTTTATCATTGGCATCTCCTCCTTGATTATTGCCATCCTCTTGAGGTGGCTCATCCTCTTGATCTTCTCCTTCATCATCTTGAGCCTCATCCTCATCTTGAGTTGGTGGAGATGCTTGCATGGAGGAAGATGGTTGATCTTGTGCTTGAATGGGCTCTTTGGATTCCTTAGGACACACATCCCCAATGGACATGTTCCTTAGCGTGTCGCACGGAGCCTCTTCATCATCTAATTCATCAAGATCAACTTGCTCTACTTGAGAGCCGTTAGTCTCATCAAACACAATGTCACAAGAAACTTCAACTAGTCCAGTGGACTTATTAAAGACTCTATATGCCCTTGTGTTTGAATCATATCCTAGTAAAAAGCCTTCTACAGCCTTAGGAGCAAATTTAGATTTTCTACCTCTTTTAACAAGAATAAAGCATTTGCTACCAAAGACTCTAAAATATGAAACATTGGGCTTTTTACCGGCGAGGAGTTCATAAGATGTCTTCTTGAGGATTCAGTGTAGATATAACCGGTTGATGGTGTAGCAAGCGGTGTTGACCGCCTTGGCCCAAAACCGATCCGAAGTCTTGTACTCATCAAGCATGGTCCTTGCCATGTCCAATAGAGTTATATTCTTCCTCTCCACTACACCATTTTGTTGTGGCATGTAGGTAGAAGAGAACTCATGCTTGATGCCCTCCTCAAGGAAGCCTTCTATTTGTGAGTTCTTGAACTCCGTTCCGTTGTCGCTTCTTATTTTCTTGATCCTTAAGCCGAACTCATTTTGAGCCCGTCTCAAGAATCCTTTCAAAGTTTCTTGGGTTTGAGGTTTATCCTGTAAAAAGAATACCCAAGTGAAGCGAGAATAATCATCCACAATAACTAGACAGTACTTACTCTCGTCGATGCTTATGTAAGCTATCCGGCCGAATAAATCCATGTGGAGTAGCTCCAGTGGCCTGTCAGTCATCATGATGTTCTTATGTGGATGATGAACACCAACTTGCTTCCCTGCTTGACATGCGCTACAAATCCTGTCTTTCTCAAAATGAACATTTGTTAGTCCCAAAATGTGCTCTCCCTTTAGAAGCTTGTGAAGATTCTTCATCCCAACATGGGCTAGTCGGTGATGCCAGAGCCAACCCATGTTAGTCTTAGCGATTAAGCAAGTATCGAGTTCAGCCCTATTGAAATCAACTAAGTATAGCTGACCCTCTAATACTCCCTTAAAAGCTACTGAATCATCACTTCTTCTAAAGACAGTAACACATGTATCTGTAAAGAGACAGTTGTAACCCATTTTGCATAATTGAGAAACAAAAAGCAAGTTGTAATCTAGTGAATCTACAAGAAAAACATTGGAAATAGAATGGTCAGGTGATATAGCAATTTTACCCAATCCTTTGACCAAACCTTGATTTCCATCCCCGAATGTGATAGCTCGATGGGGATCTTGGTTTTTCTCATAGGAGGAGAACATCCTTTTCTCCCCTGTCATGTGGTTTGTGCACCTGCTGTCGATGATCCAACTTTAGCCCCCGGAAGCATAAACCTACAAAACAATTTTAGTTCTTGATTTTAGGTACCCAAACAGTTTTGGGTCCTTTGACATTAGATACAAGAACTTTGGGTACCCAAACACAAGTCTTGGAGCCCTTGTGCTTGCCCCAACATATTTGGCAACAACTTTGCTTGATTTGTTAGTAAGCACATATGAAGCATCAAAAGTCTTAAATGAAATGTTAGGTTCATTTGATGCAATAGGAGTTTTCTTTTTAGGTAATTTAGCATGGGTTGATTGCCTAGAACTAGATGCCTTACTCTTATACATAAAAGCATGATTAGGGCCAGAGTGAGACTTCCTAGAGTGAATTCTCCTAATTTTGTGTTCGGGATAACCGGCAGGGTATAAAATGTAACCCTCGTTATCTTGAACCATGAGAGCCTTGCCCTTAACAAAATTAGACAATCTTTTAGGCGGGGCATTAAGCTTGACATTGTCTCCCTGTTGGAAGCCAATGCCATCCTTAATGCCAGGGCGTCTCCCACTATAAAGCATGCTTCTAGCAAATTTAAAATTTTCATTTTCCAAGTCATGCTCATTGATTTTAGCAGTTAATGTAGCTATGTGATCATTTTGTTGTTTAATTAAAGCAAGGTGATCATGAATAGCATCTACATTAACATCTCTACATCTAGTGCAAATAGAAACATGTTCAACGGTAGATGTAGAGGGTTTGCAATCATTTAATTCAACAATCTTAGCATGTAAAATGTCATTCTCATCTCTAAGATTGGAAATATAAATATTGCAAACATCTAGTTCCTTAGCCTTAGCAATCAATTTTTCATTCTCATTTCTAAGGCTAGTAAGAGAGGTATTCAACTTATCAATCTTAGCAATCAAATTGGCATTATCATTTCTAAGATTAACAAGAGAATCATCACAAACATTTAAATTCTCAACCTTAGCAATTAATTTAGCATTCTCATTTCTAAGGTTGGAAACAATGTCATGGCAAGTGCTTAGCTCACTAGTTAATTTTTCATTTTTCTCTACCTCCTGAGCATAAGCATTTTTAGTCTTAACATGCTTTTTGTTTTCTTTGATAAGGAAGTCCTCTTGGCTATCCAAGAGTTCATCCTTCTCATGAATGGCACTAATCAATTCATTTAATTTCTCCTTTTGTTGCATGTTAAGATTGGCAAAAAGAGTAAGCAAGTTATCCTCCTCATCACTAGGATTATCCTCATCACTAGAGGTTGCATATTTAGTGGAGGATCTTGATTTTACCTTCTTCTTGTCATCCTTCGCCATAAGACACTTGTGGCCGACGTTGGGGAAGAGAAGCCCTTTGTTGACGGCAATGTTGGCGGCGTCCTCATCGGAGGAGGAGTCGGTGGAGCTCTCGCCGGAGTCCCACTCCCGGCAAACATGGGCATCGTCGCCCTTCTTCTTGTAGTACCTCTTCTTTTCTCTCCTCTTTCCCTTCTTGTTGTCGCCCCTGCCACTATTACTAGATAATGGACATTTTGCAATAAAATGACCGGGCTTACCACACTTGTAGCACACTTTCTTGGAGCGGGGCCTGTAATCTTTCCCCCTCCTTTGCTTGAGGATTTGGCGGAAGCTCTTGATGATGAGTGTCATTTCCTCATTGTTGAGCTTGGAGGCGTCGATGGGGATTCTACTTGGTGTAGAATCTTCTTTCTTCTCCTCCGTTGCTTTGAATGCAACGGGTTGTGCTTCGGGTACGGAGGAGGAGGTGCCTTGCTCGATGATCTTCTTGGAGCCTTTGATCATCAACTCAAAGCTCACAAATTTTCCTATTACTTCCTCGGGAGACATTAGTTTATATCTTGGATCACCACGAATTAATTGAACTTGAGTGGGGTTAAGAAATACGAGTGATCTAAGAATAACCTTGACCATCTCATGGTCATCCCACTTGGTGCTCCCGAGGTTGCGCACTTGGTTCACCAAGGTTTTTAGCCGGTTGTACATGGCTTGCGGGTCTTCTCCTTGGTTGAGCATGAAGCGACCGAGCTCCCCCTCGATCGTCTCCCTCTTGGTGATCTTGGTCACCTCGTCTCCTTCGTGCGCCGTTTTGAGCACGTCCCAAATCTCCTTGGCGCTCTTCAATCCTTGCACCTTGTTATACTCCTCTCGACTTAGAGAGGCGAGGAGTATTGTGGTGGCTTGTGAGTTGAAGTGCCGGATTTGGGCAACTTCGTCCGAGTCATAGTCCTCATCCCCTACGGATGGTACTTGTACACCAAACTCAACAACGTCCCAAATACTAGTGTGGAGTGAGGTTAGATGATGCCTCATTTTATCACTCCACATGTTATAATCTTCACCATCAAACATAGGTGGCTTGCCTAATGGGACAGAAAGTAAACGAGTACGTTTGAAATACGAGGGTAGCGCAGGGGAATCTTACTAAACTTCTTGCGCTCATGGCGCTTAGAAGTTACAGACGGCGCATCGGAGCCGGAGGTGGATGGCGACGAAGAATCGGTCTCGTAGTAGACCACCTTCTTCATCTTCTTCTTCTTGTCGTCACTCCGATGCGACTTGTGTGAAGGGGATTCCTTCTCCTTCCCCTTGTTGTGGGACTCTCCCGATGGAGCCTTCCCGTGGCTTGTAACGGGCTTCTCGCCGGTCACCATCTCCTTCTTCGCGTGATCCCCCGACATCACTTCGAGCGGTTAGGCTCTAATGAAGCACCGGGCTCTGATACCAATTGAAGTTGCCTAGAGGGGGGTGAATAGGCAGAATCTGAAAATTATAAACTTAAGCACAACTACAAGCCGGGGTTAGCGTTAGAAATATAAACGAGTCCGAAAGAGAGGGCGCAAAACAAATCAACCAAGGAAATAGAGTGGATGACACGGTGATTTGTTTTACCGAGGTTCGGTTCTTGCAAACCTACTCCCCGCTGAGGTGGTCACAAAGACCGAGTCTCTTTCAACCCTTTCCCTCTCTCAAACGATCACCTAGACCGAGTGAGCTTCTCTTCTCAATCAAATGGGACACTAAGTCCACTACAAGGACCACCACACAATTGGTGTCTCTTGTTTTGATTACAAGTGTTATGGAAACAAGAAAGAGGAAGAAGAAAAGCAATCCAAGCGCAAGAGCTCAAAAGAACACAAAAATCTCTCTCTCTCTAGTCACTAATTTGTTTGGAGTGATTCCGGACTTGGGAGAGGATTTGATCTCTTTGTTTGTGTCTTGTATTGAATGTTATAGCTCTTGTATGAGGTTTGAAGGCTGAAAACTTAGATACATTGAAGTGTGGTGGTTGGGGGTATTTATAGCCCCAACCACCAAAAGAACCGTTGGTGGGGGGCTTCTGTCGAATGGCGCACCGGACAGTCCGGTGCACCAGCCACGTCACCAGGCCGTTGGGTTCCGACCGTTGGAGCTCTGACAAGTGGGGCCACCGGACAGTCCGGTGGTACACCGAACAGGTCCTGTAGACTGTCTGGTGCGCCTTCTGGTGCTGCTCTGACCTCTGCGCACGCAGGGGCGCATTTAATGCTCGTTGCAGACGACCGTTGGCGCGAAGTAGTCGTTGCTCCGCTGGCACACCGGACAGTCCAGTGTTACACCGGACAGTCCGGTGAATTATAGCGGAGCGGCTCCCCAAGTTCCCGAAGCTGGCAAGTTCAAGTGGCTCCTCCCTGGTGCATCGGACACTGTCCAGTGGTGCACCGGACAGTCCGGTGCGCCAGACCAGGGCTGCCTTCGGTATACTTTGCTCCATTGTTTTGAACCCTTTCTTTTGACTTGTATTGGTTTGTTGCGAACCTTTGGCACCTGTAGAACTTATAATCTAAAGCAAACTAGTTAGTCCAATAATTTGTGTTAGGCAATTCAACCACCAAAATTCATATAGGAAAAGGTTTGACCCTATTTCCCTTTCAGTTATATAGCAATATTTTGAGTTAGAAAACAACCACAATATAACGTCGTCTTTACCGATCTAGTCGAAAACTTAACACTATAGAACTATCCTATCAACCTAACCAAGGAGAATGGTAATAGATCTAACAGATCTATAACGCAAACTTCTTGCGGGGCGGGGATAAGACAGAGAATGGGGTATCTTCAATAGCTTCTAAAGGGTTCCTTCAGGCAAACTTCGCTTCAAGTTTTGCAACCTAAATTGATCATCTTGTAGTGCTTCTGAGCAGAGTCTTCTGATAGACCAAAAATCAGACTAGAAGAATTAAAAATAAAAGAGACGAGTTTTGATATAAAGTAAGTTTTTATGGAGGAAAATATATCAAGCTTTGAAAGACTGACTGGGCTTTCCATTTCTAACTAATCTAGCAACCTACGGTCACATTGCTTTGATACCACTTCTGTCACACCCGTTTCCCAAGGGCAGAGCCGGGTGCATAGCATATGTGTGCCAGGATCTATTTCCACACATATGTTGACGTCACAAGTGTAATATATCAAAAGAACAATGCATAAAAGTGTAAATAACGATTATATTAACATATTACACTTCGAACAGACATAATGTCCTAACCTTTATTTATCAAAGTACAGCAAAACAAGGACATCCATCCACAGGAAGATGACCGGGGGTATCACTAGACTAGCATCCATGGAGCTCAGCATCATAACTTCATCTACAAACTTCTGATCAAAATTAAGCAAGGGTGAGCTCACTTATGGTCGGGGCTCAGCAAGTAGGGGAAAACTAATGCAGGTTTAACAAGGTGAGGCTAAGGTTGAGCAGTAAACATTTTAGTTGGTCAACATTTTATTAACAACACTTGTCTTATTAATAAGTGTGAATCCCAAGTATTCCCATTAAACAAAGGTGTAATAGAGTATATCAAAAACACTTAAGTGAAACCACTTAAGCAAACCATTGGCAGATCATCGGATCTCGATTTATTTCCATCTTCAAGTTCAATTATCATGTGAGGAGTCCAGGCTGCTCTTAACCGTGAGCACGGCTGATATATCAGTTTTACACTCTGCAGAGGTGGTACAACTTTACCCACAAGTCGTGTATCCCCTCTAGCCTGGGTCGGCCAAAACCCGTAAACACTTCCGAGGTGAGTTGCTAGGGATCCACTATGAGGCTTTCACAGAATACTCTTAATACTAAGCAACCCGCTAAGGTTTCTAAAGTCGATGGTGGAGGCCCCCTGGGTGAGGTACCTTAGCCAAGAATACGTCCCCATGTTAACGTGGGCTGCCGCCACCACCGCTCTCCCTCTTGCCTATATTTCAGGTAAGGTTGCTAGGCACTAAGCATATAAAGCTAATTACCAAAGCCAGAGCCACGATAAGCACTCGTGGTTGCACTGTTTTCCCGGGTGGTCACTCCATGTTCCAATTATCACAATATGATCTTGTTTAATCATCGGATTAACAACAATAATATAAACTTACCATTTGGAACATTAATATCATCAGTAGGAGTACCAGCATAAAGTTAAAGTTGTAGCAATAGCATAGCTATTTGATTAGATCATAACCTAGGTTAACAAGGAATAAGGTTGGAAAGGTTAGGTGTATCTGAATAGGTAACCCATCAAATTATGCATATATATCAAAGAATAAACTTTATTAAATGAATTGTTTGGGATCAAATAGAGTATGCAGAGGGAGAAGTCCACTTGCCTTGCTTATAGAAAACTTGAGGTTCTTCCATGGATAGGAATAGATCTTGATTCTTAACTACTAGATCAACCACTGAATATCACACAAACAAACAAGAAGAACAAACACCACTCAATATCATACCACATTCACCATACGTAAAGCTAAAAGAAAGCCTAATGAAAAGAGCGTTCATTTTTCAAAACATCGCAAGTAATGGTTATAATAAGAGGGTATTCGTTGCAAAAATGTGTGATCTATACTTTATAAAACAAGACATGAGCTTAAAAGTATCTTAATTAAAATATTCAAATATTAGGTTCACCAAATTAATCCTTTACAAAACGTCATACGTGATATGTCTAAGATTTAGGGTTTATAAGATGGTAAAACACGTTATAACAATATTAAAACTATTTAACCTTTTAGAAAAGATATACGTTATATCTAAGATTAATGCGTTATGAAATACATTATTAATTTATGAAGCCTTATGGAACATATAATAAAACATCTATTTGAAAAGACCTTAAGATATAAGCCTAAACAATTTTTATGTGAAAAGATTATTAAACAAATAATTATATTTATTTTCATTAAGAAAATACATGGTCTAATAGATTTTTATGAGAGATAATGAAACAATTAATTATCTTCACTTTTGCTTAAGAAAACACTAGCCTCTATTTTCATTAAGAAAGTTATATACAAAACAACATATAAACTCATATTTTAAAAGAACATGAACACTAATTTCATTAGTTTATTCTTTAGGAAAAACTAAGTAATATATAAATAATATGGACTAGTTTGACGGATAATATTAATCGTGTCTAGAAAACTAATTGATATATATATGACATGGACTGAGTTTGATTAAATGGTTAATTAAGCCTATATAACCAGTTGTGAACAATTTGAAATATAAATCTAATTAACTAGAGGATAAGAGAACATAATTACTCTATTACTTATCTTTACCTTTAGTTTAGGAACATATGACCTGGATATTTAATACTATATTCGTTGGTATATTATTAACTATCATTTTAGTTTATAAAAGCAATGACCCTTGTTATCTTTTAATTAAGAAATTGTAAATACTCTATTAATTGGACATATGTTTATTTTCTATTTTTATTAAGAAACATATGTCTATATATTTTTTTAAATTTCTATTTAATACGGCTACACTTAAACATATATAATGAACCTGGTTAAATCAAAAACATGTTATCTATTAAAAAGGTCGTTTTAAAGTTAGAAACAAATTATCTAATTCTTTAGTAAGAAACCTATATTTACCAACATAACTATCAGTTTCTTTATTAGAAAAGCATGAGTACCTAATTAAGTTATTTTATTATTATTATAAAATTCTACTATTTCGATTTTCTCCTTTCTTTTCTAAATAGAATTTATACGTATAGCTAAATATTGTTTATTTAATTCTTCTAACATTAATATACTAGAATTAATTGTAAATTACTAAATGGGACTTTTAATAACCTATTTATGGTTATTATGACATAAATGAGCATTTTACTATTCTAAGTAATTAAGTGCTATACTTATGAATACATTTATTATGAATAGTAAAATCTATACATTTTTCATTCGACCGGAAATACGTGGCTTAGTATTTCTTCTATTTTTCATGCAAATAAGTTTACACTTAAAATACTACTAACAATTATCGTTCCACACACACTAAAGCGAAATTAATTATAAACATTTCTAGTATAAAAAACACTGAAGTAGTGAATAGTGAACGTACTCATTTTTAAAATTATAAAGTTATACACATATTAAAACGTTGTCGCGGGGTTCGATTTTGGTTATACGTATATATCGAATCTCTAAAATCATACACGTGAATCGCCAAATCGCATCAATATTACAACGATAAATCGCAAGATTCAAAACATGATTTAGAAAATAAATCAGTGGGTTGTCTTCAACCTTGGTTGGGTTCTCGTTCATGCGCATGGATGAACGACGGTCAAGGGAACGAGCGCGAGGTCCAATCGGGGTGCTGCGTGGGCGGCGAGTACGAACTCCGGCGAGTTCCACGGGCGGTCCGAGCACGGCGGGGCAGTGGATGGTCCAGCCGGGGTGCTGCGTGGCTACGTCGACAGCGGTCGATGAGCGCCAAATTTACAAAAGTTAGGGACCAAAACAGAAATCGATCATCTTCTACCTCCGGTTCTTGGTTTCCACGGCAAAGGAGATAACGGGCTAGAGACTGGGTCGGCTTCACTGCGGTGGACAGCGTTCTGGGCAGTGATTCGTCGAAGGGGACGCCAGTGACTTGTGTTCGCCTTCGCCGGCGACGGGGAAGGAGCAGGGACCTCTAGTCACGGCGAGTGGCGTGATGGCAGGAATACACATGCAAACAAGAGCAGCGAAGTGGAGCGTGTGAGAGTGAGCTTGGGGATGGAGAAGGAGAAGGGCTCGGCTGCCCTTTTATAGAGAGAGGGAGGGGAGGGGAGGGGAGAGGTCGTCGGGGAGAGAGGAAGGGGCGGTCGGGGTCTTCAATCGACCACTAATGGCACTGGTAATGGGAGAGGTAATGGGGGAAGAAACGGCGCCTTGATGCTCCATCAACGCGAAATGAACGAACGACGTGGGTGCTTGGTCACGGCTCGGACGCGGGCTTGCTCGGGCGCTAGCACGGTCGGTGTTGGCGGCTCAGGGCGTCGGGCTGGGCACGACATCGGGGTTGGGTCCTCGGAGCGGGTGCGCAGCGCGTCGGGTCGGCTTGGGTCGGCGTCCTGGCACGGCGTGGGGAGGCCGAGTGCTCGGCATTGGGTGGCGCGGCTTCGGCGTCCATGGGCGCACGGTCCTGGGTGCGCGCGTCGAGGCTTCGACGCGGTGGGGTCGCGGCAGCGTGCGGGGTGGCGCGGCTGGGGCGCCTAAGCTTCGCTCGTCGGGCGGCATCGGGTGCGCGCGGTTGCTGCGGGTGTCGCGCCTGGGCACGGGTTGCGGGGCTCAGCCGTCCTGGCGTCTGGGTGCTCGGCGATTTCCTTGGTAGCGCGTGGGAAAGGGAGCAGAGAGGAGGAGGAGAGGTGGGGATGGAGAGAGAGAAGAGGGAGGGAGAGAAATCAGGGAACGGCGGCGCCTAGCAGGGATGGGAAGAGGAGAAGAGAGAGGGGCCGCGAGTGGGGCCCGTCTGCCAATGAGAGGAGGGGAGGGGCGGCCGGATGGGCCAAATGGGCCGATTTGGCCACTAGGTTTAGGGTTTGTTTTTTTTCTTTTTTTTCTTTTCTTTTTGTATAGAAAGAATAATATAATTAAAAATCCAGAATGAATACAAATTTTATTATTAACTCAATAAAACTTATTTTGTATAAATTATTAATTAAATAAATGGCTCTTCGCATAATGGAATAAAATCAACCAATTAGAATTTTATATTTACTTACAACTAAAATTTATTTATTTACATATTTTCCAAAAATATTATTTTAGCACTCCATTATTGTTTTGTAAAAATGAGAATTTTTTCTTCACAAGGTCAAATCCATAAATTGGATTTGCAAATCAATTCAAACAAAATATATGCTTCGGCATGAGTGCAACAAACACTTGATAAAATTTTATCTATTCAAGAATTGTTCAAATTATTTATATTACCATTTTATTATTATAAATCATAAGTATTTTTTCTTTCTACTGAAATTTAATAATTCAAACAGGGTTGTTTGCTTTTGCTAGATTTAGGGTGCTACATGCTGACTCCAATCTCCCCTGGATGAAGAGGATGTCAGGGTAGGAAGGAGCCGGCACGACGGTGTTCTTCTTCCCATCCTCCCTTGAGGGTGGAGGTATCGGAAAGATGGCTCGATGTGTTCTCCTTCCCTGACTCGGGATGTTTACTTCCTTCTTCCAGGTGATCCATGTCCACTCCTTAGTGGGTGAGGTGGACAACGGAGTTTTTCGAGTTAGTAAAGCCTTGACTAATCGGTCTTCCTTCTCCTGAAGGCTCATGAATCTCGATCTGCAAGGGACCATCTTCCCCTGAGCTGTGAGTGGGGGCGCTGTCCACAGTCTTGCTTTGGCTCCTCTCGAGATTCCTGAGGAAGGTTTCTTCTCGGGTGGATCCGCTACGCGGTGCAGAGTCCCTTCTTTGTCCGCTAAACATGAGATGGTTCCGAAGCGGAACATAGCCCCTGGGCTGAGAGTGATCTTGTTCTTGAAGGTGACGGCCATTGAGCTAACTTTGATCAACGACACACACCCTACCTGGCACGCCAGTTGTCGGTGTCTAGTGTCCGACCGCACACCCGGGGATACCCTCGTGGTGCTTTTGGGTAGGACGGTGTTGCTGATCGTAACTCGATGGTTCGTGCCAGGAGCACAAGAGAGAGAGAGAGAGAGAGAGAGAGAGAGAGAGACGGGCGATTTTCTGCAGGTTTGGGCCGCTTTGAGATGCGTAATATCCTACTTCCTAGGGTGGCTTTGTATGCGTGGTGTGTTTACATGTGGTGTTTTCCGAATGGAGAGGTGCTAATGAGATGAAAATGATGAGGTTCCCCTGGGCCTTATATACACGACCGTGGGACACTCCCTACGCACACGATGATCATTCTTCCAACATATCTCCTAATTAATAGTGAACTAACTTAACTTATCTTAAGGAAAAACCCGATCACTTCATCCCGACCTATCTCCGGCCTTCGAGGGCGCCGGGCGTGGGACAAACGGACGGTTCCCTTAAGATTAGGCATAATACACGGACGATCCAGGGACGAGCCCATTGCCTTCTTGGGTCGGTCCATTTCAATTGTAGTCTTTGCCCAGCCCACGACGAGACAACCTTGTGGGGCGACTGGTCCGTGGCCCCATGTAAGGATTTTCGCCTTCTAGTGGACCCGAGGGATATCTATCCCCCACACATTTGGGGTCAGTTGATGAAGATATATGCCAAACTTTTCAGCACAACCATCTTATGGAGCGAGAATTGAAGCCTAGCTTTCACGAAACTTCGAAACATGTAACACCCCGTCCACTTCCGGACCGGTGATACTTACTCTTAACAGCTCTCTAGAATCATATATTGTCTCCCACAGACCAACACGGGTCTTTTGTGCGCACTGTCCTCACTCATGCGCACCCGAGAAAACTTCCTGGTCGGTCATCCATCCCAAATTGCTCCAAGTCAAGCACACTTAACTTGGAGGTTATTTCGAGATAGGCTTCCAAAAAAGAAGATAAGATACACCTTGTTGATATGAGTACTCTATTAATTGTATTAATCCTTGGGCCAGGATATCACAATCCACCCCCCTTAGAAGACCGACGTCCTCGTCGATCAACCTCAAGCTAGGAACCGCCCCTCTTGGTCACGTCTGTGTGTCTAGTGTCGTCATATGTCATGCCATGTGACCACTCCTATCATGGATCTTGAAGATTTCTTGTCGAGGGCATTGTTGACATTTCCTTCGCCTTCGAAGTCAACATGGATCTTGAGCATGTTGACAATATGAGCATGTTAAACACGACTACGAAGGAAATGTCGACAATGCCCTCAGATTGATTTTCTAGTTCACATGTATAAGACTAAGGACATGAATGTAATTTTCATAAAGTTGTGCACGTCACTATAAATAGGTGTATGGTACCATGCAAGAGGAACCCCTTTTTGGCTGAGATCTAAGTTGTTTTGCCTACGAAGTTGTATCTTTTTCACATCTATAATTCTTCAAAAGCATACTTGTAATTGTGTATAATAAGAAGCAATAAAAGCAGTACGACACTAATTGTCTTTCTTAAATGTCTTCGTTTTGTTCGAAGTTCTTACTATTATTCTTATAAACTTTTTCCTCTGAAGAGATTAAAGGAACGAAGGTCTCTTGCCACGAATCAGAGCTGGTGACCAACAGTGCATGTGCCTATTCAGCCATACTACCATTCATAAATTTAACAAAACAGATGGTAATCAAACTAATAGAGAAAGATGTTGAAAATGTCAGCATAAAATAATAGCAATACATTGAGAAGGATCCACTGTTACGAAATTCCGCTTACAAAATATTGAAAATGTCAGCATAATACTCCAAGCTGTATCAAACGGCAAGCCACCTTCCAGATGTTGAAATCCAATGCCACACACAATCAGCATCGGCCCTTGCGGGGTCCAGCAGTGCCCCCAGACCAGTGGGGTCTCATCGCATATACTAAATATCAGTATATATATGTATATAACATATATTATATAGATATGTCTGTTAGTTCTATAAAACTTTTAAAGGCCTAACTATAAGTCAACAAGACGAGTACACGATAACAACAAACAAGAAAAATTAGGTATAGCCTATCAATCTTGATTTTTATATTCTAGTAGTACTTCGTAGTCTTAGGCTTAGCCGCCTAGACTCTGAGCGTGCAGCGAGACAACGATGCCGTTTCATCTCTATCTCTCACACATTGTAGACAGACAAGCAATCGATAGACTGATCTAACAACGCATTGCATCCATTTAATCGTTGTTCGAAGTAACCTTTTGAGTCATCTAGACACATGTCACATTTTTCTGTGAGATATTAGGCAATATTTTAATTACTTTTATTTAATATGAATAACTTTTTCAGATATATATAAATACTTTAATGACAATATATATACACACTATATTTATGTGTAATAATTATTATTATAAAAGGCATCCTTTATAAGTCTTGTCCTAGGCCTCTAAAATATCAGCACCTTATAAGTTTTATCCTAGGCCTCTAAAATATCAGCACCGGCACTGCACACAATAGAGCTCGAAAAGTTTACAGTTGTCTCTAAACTAGTCCTTGGCGTCTCAAAACTGTGAAGTCTGCTATCCTCACCGAGTTGCCTGCTGAGCTGGCTCAACGATGTTCTTTGCGAGCATGTAGGTCCTCATATTAAGGCCCTTCAAGCTCTCAACGATCTGCTCATGGCTGCATAAAGATGTATTCCCCCGTGAATATGTGGTACAAAATAAAGAACATAACTCTATTCCCACTACAGCACATGATTATCGGTATTCAACTAGATTGCATTGCCCTAGTAGTAAAAAGTGTGAAGAGAAAAATGTTATGAACCAACCAACATGGTGCAGGCATGGACAGAGGAACTTACACATTGACGTGATTAGTTGTCATGATGAGAGTTCCTGATACTGAATCGATCCTGGCATCCAGTTTTGAGCTTCTAACCAAATTCATGATCCACAACTCGGCCTCATCGTAGCTCATGTTCAACTTCTGAGCAAGCATGCTGTCCATTGCAGGAACATCAGAACAACAAACTACATCACTTCAAAACCAAGTTCCTATATGGTCAATAAAATATTGGGTACAAACCAACATTTGCTATTAAAACTGATGTATAAGGACATGTACAACCCTGTGAAACTGTTTTCTAAGTACAAGAGACAATAAAAAAACTGTACGGTACAATCATGAGCGCCTGAATCATAAATGATATTATTAAGTTAGCAATAGTAGCCTGCCTTTTTGTGTTCTGCCATCCTGCGATCTCAGCCGTCCATTCTACCGTTCTACAATCTCAGCCGTCCAATCTCGCACACCAGTTTTCCGCGCGCAGAAAAAAAAATCAAACCGTGGCTGCCTAGGAATCGAACCTTGGATCTATTGAGCAAAATGCCTAGCCTTCCACCCTCTAGCCAACATGACTCATATTGAATTGTGTACAACTTCAACTAAAACGTCTTTTGTGTTTAACCCACCGTCCACTCTGTATGCTAACCGAGTCTAGAAAAACATTTATAGCTTGGCCCCTGATCTTTCTGGAATTTGGGACGCAGTCCAGGAAATAAAGAAAATAGGGAAAAGGAGTTTAGAAATTGATTTTTAGTTTAAAAATAATTGCAGAAACCCATTTAATTCATGGAAATTTCATATTAAATCCAAATGAGTTCATTCCAATTTCTATAATTCTATAATATTATTTTTTATCACATAATACCTCTATTTTGTCATGAAAACAACAATAAAATTGATTTCCTAATTAATCCTATATCAAATACATAGAAACTTTGGAAATTCGTAACTTCCCCATTTTAATTCCAAATTGAATCGTTCCAGTTGTGTTAGTCTCGTATGAATATTTACTACGCAGTAACAACATTGATTATACCATGTTTCATACTTTTATAATTAGATATTTATTTATCCTATGTTAATTGGGTTAATCTATGTCTATTGGATTAATTTATTTAATATATTAATATAGTATTCTAACTTTGTGGTTATACGATGTTTGACCATTAGTCTTGCAAACACACACTTACCTTTTTGTTTAAGCAAAAGCGTATGGTGGTACGTGTCCAATGACTAACGATGTACGAGAGAATTTCTTTCGGTATGTGTGAAACATGCTCTCCAATAATGAGATCATACAAATCGTGATATATATCAAAGTCTGCATGATACTGATGGTTGCAATGTAGTGGTGAAACAGATAGATTATAAATAACAAAATTTATGTATGGCCAGAATCACAAATTGATTATGAAACATTTTCTCATAACGGTATAACACATATTTTGTATATAAGTTATCGTAGTATACTGGTATTATATATTCCCGTTGCAACGCACAAACATTCAGCTATCATGTATAGAAGTCTGCACGGTACTGTTGGTTGCAATGTAGTGATGAAATAGTTAGATTGAAATAACAAAATTTATGTATGGCTAGGATCACAAATTAATTACGAAACATTTTCACATAACAGTATAACACACATTTGTTCATAAGTTATCATGATATTAAATGTTTCCGTTGCAACGCACGGGCACCCACCTATATATGTTTATGTCTACATCTATGACAGGAAACACATCTACTACATCTCTTCCTAAGCTCACTTGCTACCATTGCACAATGCATAGTAGTAGATAAGTATCATCGATATTCTTGAATTATATTTTTGGATGGAGGTAATATTATTTAAAGAAGAGCTTTGCATACTATTTCTTTTGTTTGAATAATGCATTATACTTAAATTCCCTTTTTTGCATGTGTGAAATTTTTTCTTCGTAATATTTTTTCCATGGATCAGACTTGTGAGTCATTTTCATAAACCAACGCCAAGCATGAACCCATGTTTCCTACTTCAAACCCCGAACAAACTCCATGAGCAAGAGGCATTCGCGTTGTCGTCGCTCATCGATGACGAGAAGAAGCTTGAAGACTGTCAGTTCGACCTCTAAAAGCAGTCTTACGTGGTCGCATGCGCCGCTGTGTACGACAAGCTCCCGCGAAGCCGCCGCTTGGACGCGGTCCAGAGCAGCTGCACCGCGCTGTCCATCGTTAAGCAGGGGGGCCTCATGGTTGTCGCCAACGTCGACGACTCTCGGGTTGTTCTGGACACCGCATCCGACGACGACGCCATCACGCCGTCCAGCTCATCGTCCACCTGAAGCCCAACCTGCCACGTAAGTCGCTACTGACCGGATATGAATTCTTGTGCACTGGGATGATGGACGTTGCTGACGTTGTGTGAGTGTCCTCGAACATGATGTATGTAGTGGAATAGCGCATTCGGTGGTGCAACGGCCAGGGGTACTACCTCGCTGATGAGCCTGGGGTGCACTTCGTTTGGCAGCCAACCAAGAGTCATCGGTACTCGTCATGTCGTGTGCGTTCGACGACTACTATATCGAGGATTGTGGCGTCATCTTGGCGCCGGAGGTGACACAGAGGAGGATCGACAACAGTGACCAGTTCGTCATCCTCGCCACCGTCAGGGTAGCTTTTGTGCCGGCCTGCCTTTAATTCTCTTCGCAAACACATACACACTTACCTTTTTGTTTAAGCAAGAGCATATGGTGGTGCGTGTCTGATGACTAACGATGTACGAGGGAATTTTTCCGGCATGTGTGGAACGTGCTCGTGCTCTCCAATGATGAGACCATACAAATCGTGGCATATATCGAAGTCTGCATGATACTAATGGTTGCAATGTAGTGGTGAAATAACTATATTAAAATAACAAAATTTATGTATGACTAGGATCACAAATTAATTATGAAACATTTTCTCATAACAATATAACACAGATTTTATATATAAGTTATCGTAGTATACTGATATTATATATTCCCGTTGCAACGCACGGGCATCCAGCTAGTCATAAATGAAGTTAAGAGACAGTACGTATGGAGAATCGTGTATGTATTTTTTTAACCCCCTAGAGACCCCTTAAGAGACCATCTAATAAATGGGATCGTACACGCCCTAAGAGGAGGACTTGAACACTGAGAATGTCACATTTAATCAAGACTAACATGTTTAGTAACCAAAATGAATGCTGGTTCCCAAATTGCGCAGCCAAAACACAATGTTAAGTACTATATCCCACAGGTCATGAAATTATTGTGGTTAACAAGATTTCAAAACATCTACCTATGTCTATAGCAATTAGCAAGTAGTGACAGAATAAGTAAGAGTGACAAATAGTTTAACTAGAAAACAAATTAGAGATCTGAAAATGTGTCAATACTTATACTTAACAATCATCCTCCTCCTGCTAAAGCATTGCTGAAAGAGAAATTTTGCCACACCTGATATCGATGCACCGATGGATACGGCAGTATGTCTCAAAAATAAACAGCCTAGCATTTTCAAGGAACTCATCTCTCAAAGGAACACTGACAAAATTTCCTTCTTCAATGCGCTTTCCCAGAAATGGATCATTCAGTATAACCTAGAAAAGTAGACATTACAACATGATGATGTACATTAACAAATTTTATATCATATCACAATTATTATTGCTGATTGTTAGGATCATGGTTGTCATGGCACCACAGCCAGGCACCAGCTGGGTGTGCCTGGACGCCTAGGCGCCAATTAGGCATCAACACTCCAGCAAGACAGCAGAAGGTCAGTAGTTAGTAATCAGTAGCAATTTAGAGATTAAGAGTACAAGTTCAGACTTCATAGCAAACAAATATAGGTGATAAGTCCACATTGACCATAGCAACCAAACAAACTAAAAATTCAATGGCATAATCAAAAAATAAACTCAATTACTCAAACATGAGGTATAGAGTGGTAGAACATCTCCTAATCGATATCTAAGTCCATATCATTTAGGCCACCCTCATTCTCATCACTTGGAGCACCATCATTTGGAAGAGTAGGCAGCGCAGCACTGCTACAGAAGGCAGGAAGACGGCGCGTGCAGCACTGCAGAGGCGAGGTGCAGAGTAGAGACAAGGGGGGCCAGCGTTGTTGAGGGAAGGGGCGGCGCACAGATGGCAGGGCTGGCACAGCAGCAGATGCAGATAGCAGGGGAATTAGGGATAAGAGGAGATGAGCCAGTTGGGCTAGGGTGGAGCGGCGAACTCATGGCGTCAGCGGAGCGGCGAACTCATGGCGTCACCTGGGCGGTTGCCCAGGCACTTGCCTAACATCCTCCAGGTGAGGCAAGCAGCCATGGCCCATGTGTCCACTCCTGGCCGACTGGATGCCTAGATGACGCCTTAATAAGCATGGCTGGGATGATAATGCTATTGTCACACAAAGAATGTGGAATTCAATTCAAACATGTTTTAAGCCCAAAATCCCCAAGCTCATTTAAAGACCTCCAAATAGTCCATATTATTATACTGATTCTTCAATATGACATCCCCGATGCATATGATACATCCAAGGAATAGGGAAACTATACATCCAAGGAATAGGGAAACTTTTGAACCATCAAGAATAAACCATTTTACTAGGGAACATTTAAAAGAATTGACGGTTGAGGATCATTTCACAGAAGGATGTTTTGCACAAAAAAAAGGATGTGTTGCCTTTCAGGCTTTTTCCATAATTCAAGAAGCACACACGTGAATAACAAAATTGAGGCCTTGAAGATTGCAGAAAAAACAACCTCAAAGTTACCTGCTCACACTCTATGAGTTTCTGTTGAGCACCATCAAAATCATAGTTAACATATAAGCATTCCAGAAATTCAGTTACAGGATCCTTGTAGCTATGGTGCTCCTGTTGAATGACCTTAATCAACTCTTTAAGCATATTCCTTCTCCTTTTGTTGACAACAACTGCAGTAGCTAGATACCTAATAAGATGGTGTGCATTTGTCTGTATAGCATTCAAGTACCTGCAAGGGAAACAAGTGAATGTAAATTTACTAGTATATTCTGAGCATACATAATCTTAAAGACAAAAAATAGTAGTCACTCAAACTGGATTACACAGTTGCAAAAGAACGAGTTTGGATCAAGTTCAAATTTCTCCAAAAAAAAGAATTATGTGAAACCTACTAGTGGAAAACAGTGTAGTTCTAAACATGCACGTATATCACCTGATACATTTATTTAAGAGTAAAAAACTAAGAACTTCGTCAATAAAAAATGCAGCGTTCACTAATTATGAATCAAAATATCTATGTGCATCTAAACAGAAATGTGGAGATGTCGAAGAATGTTTTAATATCTCAATAACTGTTGATAATAAAATACTGCTCCCAAAACTACTATTGCCAGAATGGTACAAATTGTAATTTCATGTCAGCAAATGACAAACATTGAGATTGTAACAGATGAACCTGTCCTGGAAGAACAGATCAATGATCCCATTTCTACCATTTTCATGGTTAAAGAAGATGAACAGAGCCCAATGCATCAGCCATATCCTGTTCTGGAGCTGATTCAGAGGTGATGAGAAGTTCTGCCCAAAGATCAGGAAGGAACAAGATTGGTGACATAGTGTACACAAAGAACAAAGAACACAGAACAAAACATTGAAGTTAGAACCTTTGAATCAATTATTTCCTTCAAGCGGTTGAGTTCCTCCAAAGCTACGTCCCAGTTCTGCATTAGGATTTCTGCTGCCAGCTTTCCCCAGAGGGCACTCACACTTCGCTCACTGTTTGTGCACAAAGCACGATACTGGTACAGGTAATCAGCAGCCCCTGAATAGTTACCGCACTCAAACTGAAATTTGGCATACTGATACAGAGCTTCAATCTGGTCAGGACCAATCTGCATTGGTAAACAAGGATTGATCAATTCATTAGCATTTATCACAAAACAAGCTATAGCAATAAAAATGCACAGCTTCAACGTTTCATATGAATTTTGATATTATTTAATATGCATTGTCCTTTCCCTACAGTGCTCCAGCAGAGAAAACTCTCACTGTGAATTGTCCCTTGCTAGAGTTGAAAGAACATAAACCTGAACTAGCCACAATGGCGAAAGCACTTTTTGGACAATAAGATACAAGAGAATCAACTAAGATACTAGGAAGAACTACATATGTCTATATTCTAGGACACCTGTGCTAAAATGCCTATAACATACTAAATTATAGATAGTGCCAATAAAACACATCTCACAATCTACTTACCTGGTCCATAATATGGGAGCTAAAGTCACCGTTCAGCCAATTCAAGATTCCTCGCAACATAGTGTACAACTAGGACCAAATCATATGCTAACTATACCCCCTAGCCCCTAAGATTGATCCGATGTATGAGAAAATCAAATTGAGACTTTTTAATGACCGCACAACCTCATAATTTCATAACAACATCTAATAAACACGGAATTCCACAAACCCGCATGCCTAGCCAACCAAAGTATACATGTCTCGAAAACGGGACTTGAGCAGAGGGAGTAGGGGGGAACCCGGACCTGGTATCGCTCCTGGAGCATGTGGATGTTGTACTGTTTGTCGGGCCTGAACTCCTGCACGAGCTGCGGGTTCTGGAGGAAGGCGACGAGCGGGGCTGCGGCCTCCTCGAGCGACCTAAGCCTGGAAACGACCTCGGCGTGGCGCTTCACCATGTCCTCGGGCACGTCGTCGGTGCCGTAGAGGGACTTGTGGATGTCCATGGCGTAGTCGACCATGTTGGTGCCGCTGAGGAGGCGGATCTTGGCCTCCAGGATCTCCGACTCCGAGTAGAGCTGCCGCTCCTGGAGGAACTCCAGCAGCGGGAACACCAGGTGGCGGTCCAGCTGCGCCGCCATCAGCGCCGTGAGGTCGTGCTCCGCCATGGCTGGTGCTTCGAGCTCTCGTAGCTGCCTCCGGGGGGCGTTTGGTGTTAGGGTTCCTCTCGGGTTCGAGGGGATGGCGGCGCGGGGAGGGAAGCAGGGGCCGTTCCTGAAATTTCAGGGCCCGAGCGAAAACTTATATATAACCCCTTTTGACCCATATATATATATATATAATGATTTAAAAATACTATTAATTAGAATGATAAAAACTTATTTTGCATATTGATCATCTTATAAAGTTTCTTCGAACATTTATTGATACAGACATCGAGTATGCTATCAATATCGATATCGTCCAATAACTTCTTTTCAATGCATAATGTCGCTAGATCATTCAGCCTCTCTTGATTCATTGTTGATCTCAAATAATTCTTCAATAGTTTCAACTTAGAAAAACTTCTTTCAGCAGATGCAACAGTAACAGGCATAGTGAATAAGATTCGATAAGCAATACATGCATTAGGATAACAACCCACATCTCTGATATGCTCAAAAATCTCCATAGCACATAATGTGCGATCTGGCAAAGTGAATTTTAAAATCTTTAATTCAGAAATCAGATCAAGTACCTCAACATAGATGAACCATCATGAGAGAAAGTGTCTGCAAATTTAATGCAACACTCTTCAAGTTCACTATCATTTAATGACTTCAAGGTGCTTGAACTCAATAGAAATCCGAATACACCTTTAAATATCAATAGTACTTCGAATCTTGTTCTCAAAGTGGTGATTGCCATTCAACCAAAACCAAAAAGTATTTAACTTTGAAAGCCCTCTCAGCTTCTAGAATTTCTTCTTGAGAATTACTCTCATCAAATTGTTTCTTCCTCACTGTATGATGCTTTACTAGAAATGATGCATCTACAGCCAAATCTTTTGCAATATCTTTGGCAATATTGAGAGAATTAGAAAACCCCTCAATTATGTATGTCTCAAAGTATTCTGTCATACCTTTGAGAGCACCTAGAGGGGGTGAATAGGTGATCCTGTAAAACTTGAAACTTAATGCCACAAAACTTGATTAGATGTTAGCACAATTAAGCCAAGTGGCTAGAGAGGAGTTCTTGCGAAACACAACAACCACAAAAAGATCAACACAGATAGACTCAGTGGTTTATCCCGTGGTTCGGCCAAGTACAAAACTTGCCTACTTCCATGTTGTGGCGTCCCAACGGACGAGGGTTGCAATCAACCCCTCTCAAGCGGTCCAAAGACCTACTTGAATATCACGGTGTTTTGCTTTGTTCACTATATCCCGCTCGCGAGGAATCTCCACAACTTGGAGTCTCTCGCCCTTACACTTTGATGTTCACAAAGAAGCACGGAGTAAGGGAGGGATGAGCAACACACACAAGACACAAAATCAAAGCGATAACACGCACACAAGTCGCAACAAGAGCTCACAACACAACCCGACGAGTTCACAACCCAAATAGAGCTCTAGTTGCTATCACAAAGAATCAAATGCGCGGAATCGAAGTCTTGGTGCTTAGGAATGCTTAGAGAATGCTTGGTGTACTCCTCCATGCGCCTAGGGGTCCCTTTTATAGCCCCAAGGCAGCTAGGAGCCGTTGAGAGCATTCCAGGAAGGCAATTCTTGCCTTCTGTCGCCTGGCGCACCGGACAGTCCGGTGCACCACCGGACAGTCCGGTGCGGATTTCTTTCCTTATTTGGCGAAGCCGACCGTTGTAGATTCAGAGTCGTTGGCGCACCGGACACTGTCCGGTGCACACCGGACAGTCCGGTGCCCCCTTGTGACCGTTGGCTCGGCCACGCGTCACGCGCGGAATCCTCGGCCGACCGTTGGCCCGGCTGACCGTTGGTTCACCGGACAGTCCGGTGAATTATAGCCGTACGCCGTTAATCACTTCCCGAGAGCGACGACTTCGCCTGTGAATGGCTCACCGGACAGTCCGGTGCACCACCGGACAGTCCGGTGATTTATAACCGTACACCGTCGTCGAAGTCCCGAGAGCAGCAAGTTCGCCAGAGCCAGCCTGGCGCACCGGACACTGTCCGGTGCACCACCGGACAGTCCGGTGCACCCAGACTGAGCAGACTTTGGCTGAACGAGCCAAGTCATCTCCAAATTGATTTCTCCTGTTTCCAGCACTTAGACACAATACATTAGTCTCCAAAACAATGTACTAAGTCTTAGAAACATACCTTTACTCTTGATTTGCACTTTGTCCATCAATAGGCATAGATTAACACTTAAGCACTTGTGTTGGCACTCAATCACCAAAATACTTAGAAAATGGCCCAAGGGCACATTTCCCTTTCAATCTCCCCCTTTTTGGTGATTTATGCCAACACAACAAAAAGCAACTAAAAGAAGTGCAACATCAATACAAATGAGAACTCAAAATTGTTTTGATTCAAATTTGGCATATATGGATCACTCTTTGCCACCACATGGTTTTGTTTTTGCAAATTAACCTCAATTTCCTATCTCTAAGTCAAACACACTTGTTGAGACATAAAGAGAGTCGTTCCAAGAGAAATTGATCAAAGATTTAAAAAACTCCCCCTTTTTCCCATAATAGACTATTCTCCCCATAAGAGGCCAACTTTTGACAAAAGAGACAACAAGAGAGTTTTGACAAACCAAAAGCTCTATTCTACTATTTTCAAAATTTCTCAAGTGGTAGCTGATCCATTTATTGCTTTGGCCTTATTTTCTCCCCCTTTGGCATCAAGCACCAAAATGGGATCAATCTTGGCCCTTAAACCCCAGTGCCTCACCAAAATCTTCAAATAAGAATACAAAGGCAATAAGAGTACATGGGATGAACTTGGAATAAGTTACCCTCTCATTGGAGTGCAGTGGAAGTCTTTCATGGTCCAAGTCCACCTTTCCCTTTCAATCAACCTTTGAGACTAAATCAAGCAAACTCAAGCACACGTTTAGTCTTAAAGGGTCAAGTTGTACCACATCTCCCCCTAAATATGTGCATCACTTGCAAAAGGACTTGTGAGGTCCGGGGAGTGTTTGTACAACTTGAGCACCACAAGTAAACAACAAAATGCATAAGGAACATGATCAAGGCATAAACACATGTATGTTATAAATCAATTCAAGTTCCGCGAATCTAAGACATTTAGCTCACTACGCAGCCTGCAAAAGGTCTTCTCATCTAAAGGCTTGGTAAAGATATCGGCTAGCTGGTTCTCGGTGCTAATATAGAACACTTCGATATCTCCCTTTTGTTGGTGGTCTCTCAAAAAGTGATGCCGGATGTCAATGTGCTTTGTGCGGCTGTGCTCAACAGGATTATCCGCTATGCGGATAGCACTCTCATTATCACATAGGAGTGGGACTTTGCTCAGATTGTAGCCAAAGTCCCGGAGGGTTTGCCTCATCCAAAGTAGTTGCGCGCAACACTGTCCTGCGGCAACATACTCGGCCTCAGCGGTGGATAGGGCAACGGAAGTTTGTTTCTTAGAATTCCATGACACCAGGGACCTTCCTAAGAATTGGCACGTCCCCGATGTACTCTTCCTATCGACCTTACATCCAGCATAGTCGGAATCTGAATATCCAATCAAGTCAAAGGTAGACCCCTTTGGATACCAGATCCCGAAGCAAGGCGTAGCGACTAAATATTTAAGAATTCGCTTCACGGCCACTAAGTGACACTCCCTTGGATCGGATTGAAATCTAGCACACATGCATACACTAAGCATGATATCCGGTCTACTAGCACATAAATAAAGTAGAGACCCTATCATAGACCGGTATGCCTTTTGATCAACGGACTTACCTCCTTTGTTGAGGTCGGTGTGTCCGTCGGTTCCCATTGGAGTCTTTGCGGGCTTGGCGTCCTTCATCCCAAACCGCTTTAGTAAGTCTTGCGTGTACTTTGTTTGGGAGATGAAAGTGCCGTCCTTGAGTTGCTTCACTTGGAACCCAAGGAAGTAGTTCAACTCGCCCATCATCGACATCTCCAACTTTTGAGTCATCACCCTGCTAAACTCTTCACAAGACTTTTGGTTAGTAGAACCAAATATTATGTCATCAACATAAATTTGGCACACAAATAAGTCACCATCACAAGTCTTAGTGAATAAAGTTGGATCGACTTTCCCAACCTTGAAAGCATTAGCAATTAAAAAGTCTCTAAGGCATTCATACCATGCTCTTGGGGCTTGCTTAAGTCCATAGAGCGCCTTAGAGAGCTTACACACGTGGTCGGGGTACCGTTCATCCTCGAAGCCAGGGGGTTGCTCCACGTACACCTCCTCCTTGATTGGCCCGTTGAGGAAAGCGCTCTTAACATCCATTTGGAACAACCTGAAAGAATGGTGAGCGGCATATGCTAGCAAAATACGAATGGACTCTAGCCGAGCCACACGAGCAAAAGTCTCCTCAAAGTCCAAACCTGCGACTTGGGCATAACCTTTTGCCACAAGTCGAGCCTTGTTCCTTGTCACCACCCCGTGCTCGTCCTGTTTGTTGTGGAACACCCACTTGGTTCCCACGACATTTTGCTTGGGACGTGGCACCAGTGCCCAAACTTCATTACGCTTGAAGTTGTTGAGCTCTTCCTGCATGGCCAGCACCCAGTCCGGATCTAGCAAGGCCTCTTCTACCCTGAAAGGCTCAATAGAAGAGACAAAAGAGTAATGCTCACAAAAATTAACTAATCTAGAACGAGTAGTTACTCCCTTGCTAATGTCACCCAAAATTTGGTCGACGGGATGATTCCTTTGAATCGTCGCTCGAACTTGGGTTGGAGGTGCTGGTTGTGCTTCTTCCTCCATCACATGATCATCTTGTGCTCCCCCTTGATCACACGCCTCTTCTTGATGAACCTGTTCATCGTCTTGAGTTGGGGGATGCACCATTGTTGAGGAAGAAGGTTGATCTTGCTCCTTTTGTTCCTGTGGCCGCACATCTCCAATTGCCATGGTGTGTATTGCGGCCGTTGGAATGTCTCCTTCATCTACATCATCAAGATCAACAACTTGCTCTCTTGGAGAGCCATTAGTCTCATCAAATACAATGTCGCTAGAGACTTCAACCACACCCGATGATTTGTTGAAGACCCTATACGCCTTTGTATTTGAGTCATAACCTAACAAAAACCCTTCTACCGCTTTGGGAGCAAACTTAGAATTTCTACCTTTCTTCACTAGAATATAGCATTTGCTCCCAAATACACGAAAGTAAGACACATTGGGTTTGTTACCGGTTAGCAGCTCATACGAAGTCTTCTTGAGGAGGCGGTGAAGGTAGACCCGGTTGATGGCGTGGCAAGCCGTGTTCACGGCTTCCGACCAAAACCGCTCGGGGGTCTTGAACTCTCCAAGCATCGTCCTCGCCATGTCTATGAGCATCCTGTTCTTCCTCTCTACCACACCATTTTGTTGTGGTGTGTAGGGAGTGGAGAACTCGTGCTTGATCCCTTCCTCCTCAAGGTACTCCTCCACTTGAAGGTTCTTGAACTCGGACCCGTTGTTGCTCCTTATCTTCTTCACCTTGAGCTCAAACTCATTTTGAGCTCTCCTTAGGAAGCGCTTGAGGGTCCCTTGGGTTTCAGATTTATCCTGCAAAAAGAATACCCAAGTGAAGCGGGAAAAATCATCAACAATTACTAAACCATACTTACTTCCCCTGATGCTTAGGTAGGCGATGGGTCCGAAGAGGTCCATATGCAGTAGCTCCAGGGGTCTTGATGTGGTCATCACATTTTTGGCATGATGAGAGCTTCCCACCTGTTTACCTGCTTGATAAGCTGCACAAGGTCTATCTTTTTCGAAAGTTACATTAGTTAGACCTATCACGTGTTCTCCCTTTAGAAGCTTGTGAAGGTTCTTCATCCCCACATGAGCTAGACGACGATGCCACAGCCAGCCCATGCTAGTCTTAGCGATTAAGCATGCATCTAGACCGGCCTCCTCTTTTGCAAAATCAACTAAATAGAGTTTGCCGTCTAATACACCCTTAAAAGCTAATGAACCATCACTTCTTCTAAAGACAGACACATCTACATTTGTGAATAAACAATTATATCCCATATTGCATAATTGACTAACGGATAACAAATTATATCAAGTGACTCAACTAAAAACACATTAGAAATAGAGTGTTCGGATGAAATAGCAATCTTTCCTAACCCTTTCACCTTGCCTTGGTTCCCATCACCGAATATGATTGAATCTTGGGAATCCTTGTTCTTGACGTAGGAGGTGAACATCTTCTTCTCCCCCGTCATGTGGTTTGTGCATCCGTTGTCGATAATCCAGCTTGAACCCTAGATGCATAAACCTGCAAGGCAAATTTAGGCTTGGGTTTTAGGTACCCAACTCTTGTTGGGTCCTACAAGGTTAGTCACAATATCCTTAGGGACCCAAATGCAAGTTTTATCTCCCTTGCATCTTGCCCCTAACTTCCTAGCAATTACCTTCTTATCCTTTCTACAAATAGCAAAGGAAACATTGCAAGCATGATAAATTGTAGAAGGTTCATTAATCTTCCTAGGAACATGAGCAACATTTCTCCTAGGCATATGATGAATGACATTTCTCCTAGACATATCTCTACCATGCATATAGGAAGAACTTGAAGCAAACATTGCATTTGACCCATAAGCATTACAACTCCTATTTTGATGAATATTTCTAGAAAATTTCCTATAAATAAATGCATGATTCTTTTGAGCACTATTAGCCATAGGGGCCTTCCCTTTCTCCTTGGTGGAGATGGAAGCCTTATGGCTTGTTAAGTTCTTGACTTCCCTCTTGAAGCCAAGACCATCCTTAATTGAGGGGTGTCTACCAATCGTGTAGGCATCCCTTGCAAATTTTATTTTATCAAATTCACTCTTGCTAGTCTTAAGTTGGGCATTAAGACTAGCCACTTTATCATTCAATTTAGAAATTGAAACTAGGTGTTCACTACAAGCATCAACATCAAAATCTTTACACTTATTGCAAATTACAACATTTTCTACACAAGATGTTGATTTACAAGCTATTTCTAACTTAGCATTCAAATCATCATTTATGCTCTTTAAGCTAGAAATAGAGTCATGGCATGTAGACAATTCACTAGAAAGCATTTCATTCCTTTTAATTTCTAAAGCAAGGGATTTTTGTGCCTCAACAAACTTATCATGTTCTTCATACAAAAGATCCTCTTGCTTTTCTAATAACCTATTCTTATCATTCAAGGCATCAATTAATTCATTAATTTTATCAACCTTGGTTCTATCTAGGCCCTTGAATAAACATGAATAATCTATTTCATCATCATCACTAGACTCGTCCTCACTTGAAGAAGCATAAGTAGTATTCCGAGTACATACCTTCTTCTCCTTCGCCATGAGGCATGTGTGACGCTCGTTGGGGAAGAGGGCCGATTTGTTGAAGGCGGTGGCGGCGAGTCCTTCGTTGTCAGAGTCGGACAACGAACAATCCGAGTCCCACTCCTTGCCAAGGTGTGCCTCGCCCTTAGCCTTCTTGTAAGACTTCTTCTTTTCCCTCTTGTTCCCTTGTTCCTGGTCACTATCATTATCGGGACAATTAGCGATAAATTGACCAATCTTACCACATTTGAAGCATGAGCGCTTCCCCTTCGTCTTGGTCTTGTTAGGATGCCCCTTGCGACCCTTTAGCGCCGTCTTGAAGCGCTTGATGATGAGGGCCATCTCTTCATCATTAAGTCTGGCCGCCTCAACTTGCGCGACCTTGCTAGGTAGCGCCTCCTTGCTCCTCGTTGCCTTGAGAGCAATAGTTTGAGGCTCTTGGATTAGGCCATTCAATGCATTGTCGATGTATCTTGCCTCCTTGATCATCATCCGCCCGCTTACAAACATTCCAAGGATCTCCTCGGGCGTCATCTTCGTGTACCTAGGATTCTCACGAATATTGTTCACAAGATGTGGATCAAGGACGGTAAAGAACCTTAGCATTAGGAGGACGACGTTGTGGTCCGTCCATCGCGTGCTTCCATAGCTCCTTATTTTGTTGATGAGGGTCTTGAGTCGGTTGTATGTTTGGGTTGGCTCCTCGCCCCTGATCATTGCGAATCTTCCAAGTTCGCCCTCCACCAACTCCATCTTGGTGAGCATGGTGACGTCGTTCCCCTCATGTGAGATCTTGAGGGTGTCCCAAATCTGCTTGGCGTTATCCAAGCCGCTCACCTTATGGTATTCGTCCCTGCACAAGGAAGCTAGAAGAACAGTAGTAGCTTGTGCATTTTTGTGAATTTGCTCATTAATAAACATGGGACTATCAGTACTATCAAATTTCATTCCACTCTCTACTACCTCCCATATGCTTGGATGGAGAGAGAACAAGTGACTACGCATTTTGTGACTCCAAAATCCGTAGTCCTCTCCATCAAAGTGAGGAGGTTTACCAAGGGAATGGAGAGTAAATGAGCATTGGTACTATGCGGAATACGAGAGTAATCAAAAGAAAAGTTCGAATTGACTGTTTTCTTTTTCTCGTAGTCGTTGTCGTCGTTGTCCTTTTGGGAAGAAGAGGACTCGTCGCTGTCGTCGTAGTAGACGATCTCCTTGATGCGCCTTGTCTTCTTCTTCTTCCCATCTTTCCGTTTGTAGCCTGAGCCCGAGTCGGTAGGCTTGTCATCCTTCGGCTTGTTTGTAAGGAAAATGGACCCCGGGCCATTTGGCTAATTGAGTTTTGGTGTTTGATGATTAACACAACCTGTGGACTAATGTGTTTGCTAGTGTTTATAATTATAGTTCACAGGATGCAAAGAGAATTGGACCAAGGCTATGAGGATGAAACACCTCAAAGGAAGACATAAAAAGATGCATAGGAGTCCAATACTCAAGAACAAAAGAAGCCCGAAGAAATCAGCGAAGAAACCCAAGAAGCGGGCTGTCAGCCAGCGCCTGGTGGCGCACCGGATAGTGATGTCCGGTGTGCACCGGACTGTCCGGTGTGGCACCGGACAGTCTGCGCAGAGAGGCCACAAACATGCGCTCTCTGGCTGTAGCACCGGACTGTCCGGTGTGCACTGGGCAGACGGCAACGGTCGGATCCAACGGTCGACTGCTACAGGCGCCAATAGTCGGCTGACGTGGCGTGCACCGGACATTGCACAGTAGATGTCCGGTGGTGCACCGGACTGTCCGGTGCACCCGACGACAGAAAGCTGCTGCTTTCTGTCCAACGGCTAGTTTGGGGTGTGGAGGCTATAAATACCACCCCAACCGACCATTCTCAAGTGTGGGAGCCCAAGCAACATACCAAGACACATAGTGCATATTTCCAAGTGCTCAAACACCCAAGTGCTTAATAGAATCACTCGGTGATTAGCGTAGGTGCTTTGCGAAGTGCTTAGGTTAGTTAGACCGCTTTAGCGCTTGCTCTAGGTGAACCCTAGTTAGTTGAGTGAGTTTTGTAAAACCACACAACCCCTCGGCTCTTGCGCGAGCCGTTGTAATTGTACCGAGTGGGGCGAGAGTTTTGCGAGACCGTGACAACCGCGTTTGTGTCACGGCCGCCACCGTGTACCGGAGGGAACGAGGCCCGCGGCGTTTCGGCCGGAAGCTCGATAGTGGAGACGGCGGGGAGCGTCCAAGAGGAGCCGGAAGCGGAGCACCACTTGCGCGTGGAGAAGGCCCGCGGCTCTCTACGGAGTTACTCGACCGTGGTGCTTGGCCCTCATGTGGGCTTCCCTTTGCGTAGGGGCACCAACGAGGTTAGTCGGGACCTTGCGCGGTTCCGGATACCTCGGTAAAAATACCGGCGTCATCCACGAGAGTTTGCTTCTCTACATTGCTCTTTAAGTTTCCGCATTTATATTAAGCATTTAAGTTTCAATCTTGTATTCATACTTATTTAGTGTAGATTGAAACTTAGCCTTTGCGGTAGAGATAGCAACACTTAGACAAAACCTAGTTTGCACATTCTAGTTTGATTACTTGCATAGGTTTTGCTTTAGGGATTTAATTGTGGCCTAGTTTAGTAAAAGTTTTAGAAGTCCTAATTCACCCCCCTCTTAGGCGTCACCCGTTTCCTACATCGTTGACGAAGGACTCCTTCTCCTTATCATTGATCACAATCCCCTTGCCCTTAGGATCCATCTCTTCGGGCGATTAGTCCCTTTCTTGAAGAGAACGACTCCGATATCAATTGAGAGCACCTAGAGGGGGGGGTGAATAGGTGATCCTGTAAAACTTGAAACTTAATGCCACAAAACTTGATTAGATGTTAGCACAATTAAGCCAAGTGGTTAGAGAGGAGTTCTTGCGAAACACAACAACCACAAGAAGATCAACACAGATAGACTCAGTGGTTTATCCCGTGGTTCGGCCAAGTACAAAACTTGCCTACTTCCACGTTGTGGCGTCCCAACGGACGAGGGTTGCAATCAACCCCTCTCAAGCGGTCCAAAGACCTACTTGAATACCACGGTGTTTTGCTTTGTTCACTATATCCCGCTCGCGAGGAATCTCCACAACTTGGAGTCTCTCGCCCTTACACTTTGATGTTCACAAAGAAGCACGGAGTAAGGGAGGGATGAGCAACACACACAAGACACAAAATCAGAGCGATAACACGCACATAAGTCGCAACAAGAGCTCACAACACAACCCGACGAGTTCACAACCCAAATAGAGCTCTAGTTGCTATCACAAAGAATCAAATGCGCGGAATCGAAGTCTTGGTGCTTAGGAATGCTTAGAGAATGCTTGGTGTACTCCTCCATGCGCCTAGGGGTCCCTTTATAGCCCCAAGGCAGCTAGGAGCCGTTGAGAGCATTCCAGGAAGGCAATTCTTGCCTTCTGTCGCCTGGCGCACCGGACAGTCCGGTGTGGATTTCTTTCCTTATTTGGCGAAGCCGACCGTTGCAGATTCAGAGCCGTTGGCGCACCGGACACTGTCCGGTGCACACCGGACAGTCCGGTGCCCCCTTGTGACCGTTGGCTCGGCCACACGTCACGCGTGGAATCCTCGGCCGATCGTTGGCCCGGCTGACCGTTGGATCACCGGACAGTCCGGTGCACCACCGGACAGTCCGGTGAATTATAGCCGTACGCCGTTAATCACTTCCCGAGAGCGACGACTTCGCCTGTGAATGGCTCACCGGACAGTCCGGTGCACCACCGGACAGTCCGGTGATTTATAACCGTACACCGCCGTCGAAGTCCCGAGTGCAGCAAGTTTGCCAGAGCCAGCCTGGCGCACCGGACACTGTTCAGTGCACCACCAGACAGTCCGGTGCACCCAGACTGAGCAGACTTTGGCTGAACGAGCCAAGTCATCTCCAAATTGATTTCTCCTGTTTCCAGCACTTAGACACAATACATTAGTCTCCAAAACAATGTACTAAGTCTTAGAAACATACCTTTACTCTTGATTTGCACTTTGTCCATCAATAGGCATATATTAACACTTAAGCACTTGTGTTGGCACTCAATCACCAAAATACTTAGAAAATTGCCCAAGGGCACATTTTCCTTTCAACCTTTTATAAGATCCAAAGCAGAGTCAATGCACATAGTTGGTGATTGCAACTTTTTGCTCACTTTATTTACAACGTATAATACATCATGCCAGATAACCATAGCAATTAGAAACTCAAAGCTGCCAAGTACTTCATGTAAATTTTTGGCATCACTTTTATCCTTAGGTTCAACATCAGAAGAATGGCGTAACTCATATAAAGCTGATCTAATCTCAATTGCTTGATATCTTATTGTTGTAACACTTTTGATTTGACTCTCCCATCGAGTATTAGACAATGGCTTCACAGTTAAACTAGGAACGTGTGATATGACCACGCCATTAAGCAACACATTACAACCCCCAAGTTATACTACATCAACTCAAGTACAACCAATATCATCACCAACCCGAGTCTTTGATGGACCAATTACACGTAGCCGAGCTAAGAAGCTACAGCAAGAGGTGCACGCGCTAGTCTTTGATGGACCAATTACACGTAGCCGAGCTAAGAAGCTACAGCAAGAGGTGCACGCGCTACTTTATGAATTTCAATTAAACACTAATGCGAACTTTATGCTACCTAAGTCGTGTATGTTGATATTACTTAGGTTCACCAAGAGGAAGGACAAAACATATCAAAGGCGAATCAGCAAGAAGAGCTACGTCCGAGTCAGTCCAGCGCTATAGAACCGTCCAGAAGAAACAGTCATAACTTTTGATTCCCAAAAGCTATGAAGGTCCATAAGTACTTTTCGGAAAGCTCTTGAAGTCTAGTTTCCAATGCTTCTAAAGCCGACTTAACCACATCTACCAGAAAGGCAGCCGACCTACTTTAGTGCTGACTGGTCAGAAGGTCAACAGTCTGCTTGATGACCAAGTTTTCGTATTAAACTGCATCATTCTACGAAGTTTCATTAAGCATGCTATATATGGTAAGAAAGCTTATCAAGTTAGCTTTCCAATGCAACCAGTCCCACGTCATTTGAAGATTCATAGAAGAAGTTATTGCCAAAATACTGAAGGCTGCGCAGAAGTCAAACAGCCACACGGAAATCAGCTCTGCAGATCTTCCGAAGAGGCTCCTTCACATTAGCTCGTGAAAATACTTTTGTTTTGTGTTTATACCTCGCTAAGGCTGGTTGTTACTAGTATAAATACCCCCCTATGTCTATGATGTAAGGCAGCTTATGATAATCTAAAACAGAACCCCTTTGTTCAGCTGTGTGCTAACAAATATTGAGAGTGATCTCTACCCCTTTGCTCTTGTGAATTCCTTCGCGGGATTGCAGAAGCGGCGGCTTCATCCGCTTCCAATTGGTGCTCCTACTCCCTTCGAGGTCTCCTCGATTGATTGTAGGCTGTGTTGGTTGGTTCTTTGAGAGTGTGGTTGGGCGAATCCTCGATTCAGGCTGCCGGTTAAAGACGGTGGTTGGCTTCGAGTTTTATTTGTCAGGTTGCACTAGTTATCGCTGCTTGCAGCAAGTTATCTTGGCTTCTTTGAAGCTAGTTATCTGAAGATTGATCCTACGTCGTGAAGATCGGGCATCGTGACGCATCATCTGGTATCAAAGCCTCAGTTGCCACGGTAGGATTCTTTACCCTTAGCTACATATATTTTGTGTTGTCCTATCCACCCAAAAGCCATAAAATATTTTTGCCATAGCCTTTTCTTTCAATCTGTTGTTCCAGTGAGTTTTGTTAAGTTTCAGTCCTTAGAATCTTTGTTTAGTTGCTGGTCACTCTATCCTTTGTGTTTTCCTTTGAGCCTCTTATATATATCTGAAAATATCCACAAAAAGAGTATTCTGAAAAAAAAACCTCATCATTTCCTTCGCGTTAACTTTGATCCTATTTAAGTTATAGCTGCTGGTTGAGTTGTTTGTTAAGTATTATAAAGTGTGCAATATCATATCAGATCTCTGTGTTTAGTTGTATAAAAAAAGTATCAAAAAAAAGAGAAGAAAGAAAAGTACCAAAGAAAAGTGTTGAACAAGATTGTGAAAGAAAAGTAGAACAATCAGTTTGTTTATGTGCACAAGTGCTGAAAATTTTATCAAGTTATTCAACCAGTTTGCTATTGTCATTTGGTGCAAAATTTTGGTTGGATCTGATTGCAACACTTGCATTCCAATCATACTCCTTGTCTGCATCAAATCTGAAATTTCTTGCGCGTGTGTTTGATCTATTTACATCACTCGAATCTTGTGGTCAGCACTAGGCAGGGAACTTCTAGTCGGATGGTTATTTAACTTAACAACAACTAGAATTCAGATTGTATCCCTTGTTTATTAATCCCCACCAAGCTCCACATATAAGCCATCGTAATCGGTACTCTGGTCTTGTATTCGCTTAACCACCACTTTCTTGTTACCACCACACATTTTCTTGCAACCCGCAGGGAACTCATAAGAGCTTTGGTTGGTAAGAGTGGTGAGGTTGTGAGATTCTATATAGCTTCATATTCCACCTATATTTGTTGCCTTGTTGTCACTAACTTCGCAGGAAGATGGATCCCAACGTTGAGATTGAAGAATGTGTCACCCTGATACAATTCAATGAGCTCAAACAAAGCATAGAAGCCAAGCAAGATCTGTTGGCACAAGATCTTCAGACACTTATGGCTGAAATCAGAGGTCGTCATCGACTCCCTGACGGTGTAAGAAACCATGATGAAGATGGGGAAGAAGATGAAGGAAATTATTCTAGAAGAGCAAGTGAACATGGGAGGAGAAATCAAGGTGCTGCATATGGTAGAGGAAGAGGCCGGAATCGAAGAAATAATGACAATGAAGAATCTGAATTTGGGGATGATCAGTCTCAACATCGCTATGGTCGTCGTCATCATAGAGGTGTCAACCAAGAAGAGAGATTTGGGAAACTTAAGTTTACCATGCCAAAATTTGATGGTAGATCTGATCCTGAAGATTATTTCACATGGGAATTGAAGGTGGAGAAAATCTTCCGCCTACATAATTATTCAGAGGAGAAGAAACTCGCAATGGCATCTCTTGAGTTTGAAGGATATGCTCTGATTTGGTGGGAGCAACTTCTTCGTGATCGTGAAGAAGATGGAGAGGACCCTATTATTACTTGGCAAGAGATGAAGCGAGAAATGAGAATTCGTTTTGTGCCGAAGCATTATCGGCGTGATCTTTTTGATAAATTGCAGAATTTGAGGCAAGGAAGTTTCTCTGTTGAGGAGTATTATAAGGAGATGGAGAAGGCCATGATTAGAGCCAATGTGTATGAAGACGAAGAGCAAACCATTGCACGTTTCATGGCTGGGTTACACCGCAACATTCAGCGTATTGTTGAGTTTCAGCCGTACCAAAGTCTTATTGATTTGGTACATCAAGCCACCAAAGCTGAACGCCAGCTGCAACGAGATGCTAAGAGCAGCAAGCCCTTGTCATATGGTGCACGAACCATGACTGGAGGAAGCAAATCGATCTCAAGGTTTACTGCTGCATCCTCAGCAACAAAAGGTTCAACTGGAGGCTTGCGATCCAATATTCAAGGCAATTCTAGTGGAAAGAACGGTGCTGCTCCAAACACGAGTTATAAACCAGCAGCCTCCACTTCAACGTCAGTGGGTTCAACAGCCAAGAGTAGTGGTATTCAGTGCTTCAAGTGTGGAGGTCGTGGTCATGTCATAAAGGAGTGTCCAAATAATCGTGTGATCCTTGTGACTGATGATGGAGAATATACATCAGCTAGTGAAGAGGAAGCTGAAATAGGAAATGAAGATGACATTGATAAATTTGAAGAACATACGGGATGTGAATTTGAGCATGGTACTACTCTTGTGGTTACACAAATTTTGAGTGTTCAAATGAAAGAAGCTGAAATTGGACAGCGACATAATCTTTTTCAAACACGAGCAAAAGTGCAAGACAAAGTAGTAAAGGTGATCATTGATGGAGGGAGCTGCCATAATCTTGCAAGTCGTGAGATGGTTGAAAAGCTTGGTTTGAAGTTGCAGCGACACCCTCATCCATATCATGTCCAATGGCTGAATGAATCGGGAGATATCAAGATTGGTTATAAAGTGAAAGTTCCGTTCAAGATTGGAGAGTATGTTGACATAGTGGAGTGTGATGTTGCACCCATGTCTGTGTGTCACATGCTGCTAGGAAGACCTTGGCAATATGACCGATATTCTCAACATTGTGGAAGAACAAATCAATACACGCTAGATCTGAAAGGGAGAAAGTTTGTACTCAAGCCTATGACCCCTCAACAAATCATGGCTGAACACTTACAAAAGAAAACTGAAATTAGTACAACAAGTAGAGGAGGAGAAGAGCAAAATAAATTGAGTGCCATCCACAATTCGGTGAGTGAGTGCTACAAGCCAACTTCCAAAGATAAAAAGAAGGAAGAGGGAGAACATCTAGTTATGCTAGCCACAAAATCTGAGCTGAGAGAAGTGAGGAACAACCCATATCAAGTGCTCTTTGTACTTGTGAACAAAGATGTTTTGATTTCTCCTAACGACATAACATCTCTTCCTAGTGTTGTGGCTGATCTTTTGCAGGACTATGAAGACGTATTTCCACAAAAAACACCGGCTGGACTACCTCCAATTCGAGGGATTGAGCATCAGATCAATCTTATTCCAGGGGCTGCACTTCCTAACCGTCCACCATATCGAACCAATCCCGAAGAAACTAAGGAAATACAAAGGCAAGTATAAGAACTTCTTGATAAAGGTTTTGTTCGTGAAAGCTTAAGCCCTTGTGCTGTTCCTGTGATTTTAGTACCTAAGAAAGATGGATCTTGGAGGATGTGTGTTGATTGTAGAGCTATAAATAATATTACCGTTCGCTATCGCCATCCTATTCCACGACTAGATGATATGCTTGATGAATTAAGTGGTTCCACAATTTTTACTAAGATTGATTTGAGAAGTGGATACCATCAAATAAGAATGAAAACTGGAGATGAATGGAAGACTGCATTTAAAATAAAATTTGGGTTGTATGAATGGTTAGTGATGCCCTTTGAGTTAACTAATGCTCCTAGTACCTTTATGAGATTAATGAACCATGTCTTAAGAACTTTCATTGGAAAATTTGTTGTTGTCTACTTCGATGATATTCTAATTTACAGCAAGTCTTTTGATGAACATGTGAAACACATTCGACAAGTTTTAGATGAGCTTAGAAAGGAGAAATTATTTGCTAATCTTGTGAAGTGCAGTTTTTGCACAGACCATGTTGTGTTTCTTGGCTTTGTTGTTTCAGCAAAAGGAATAGAGGTGGATGAATCCAAGGTGAAAGCCATCAAGGATTGGCCAGCTCCAACGAATGTAAGTCAAGTAAGAAGTTTTCATGGTCTTGCTGGTTTTTATAGAAGATTTGTGCGAGATTTCAGTACCATCGCTTCTCCTTTAAATGAATTGACAAAGAAAGGTGTTGAATTTAAATGGGGAAACTCACAAGAAGATGCTTTTCAAGAATTGAAGAAACGTTTGACTGAAGCACCTGTACTTATTCTTCCTGATTTCACTAAAACTTTTGAAGTAGAATGTGATGCTAGTGGGATTGGGATAGGAGGAGTTTTAATGCAACAAGGAAAACCTATAGCATATTTTAGTGAAAAATTGGGAGGTGCTCAATTAAATTATTCTGTGTATGACAAAGAATTGTATGCTTTGGTCCGAGCGCTTGAAACATGGCAGCACTACTTATGGCCAAAAGAGTTTGTTATTCATTCCGATCATGAAGCTTTGAAGTATTTGAAAGGGCAAGCCAAACTGAACCATCGCCATGCCAAATGGGTTGAGTTTATCGAAACATTTCCATACATTGTGAAATATAAGAAAGATAAGGACAATGTGGTCGCTGATGCCTTGTCTCGAAGGAATGTGTTGTTGAATCAACTAGAGGTAAAAGTTTTGGGTCTTGAAAATTTGAAAGAAATGTATAATGATGATCCTGAATTTTCAGAACCATACATTCGTTGTAAAGATGGAAAAGGTTGGGAGAAATATCATATACATGATGGATTTTTGTTTAGAGCTAACAAACTTTGTGTACCAAATTCTTCGGTTAGATTGCTTTTATTGCAGGAGCCACGAGGGAATGGTCCATTTCGTGTTCTTGCCAAGATCAATGATAATACATACAAGATAAATCTTCCACCGAGCTATGGCGTGAGCAACACGTTCAATGTTGCTGACCTCTTACCATTTACAAGTGAAGACACTTCAGAGTCGAGGACGACTCCTTTTCAAGGGGAGGAGGATGATATGACCACGCCATTAAGCAACACATTACAACCCCCAAGTTATACTACATCAACTCAAGTACAACCAATATCATCACCAACCCGAGTCTTTGATAGACCAATTACACGTAGCCGAGCTAAGAAGCTACAGCAAGAGGTGCACGCGCTAGTCTTTGATGGACCAATTACACGTAGCCGAGCTAAGAAGCTACAGCAAGAGGTGCACGCGCTACTTTATGAATTTCAATTAAACACTGATGCGAACTTTATGCTACCTAAGTCGTGTATGTTGATATTACTTAGGTTCACCAAGAGGAAGGACAAAACATATCAAAGGCGAATCAGCAAGAAGAGCTACGTCCGAGTCAGTCCAGCGCTATAGAACCGTTCAGAAGAAACAGTCATAACTTTTGATTCCCAAAAGCTATGAAGGTCCATAAGTACTTTTTGGAAAGCTCTTGAAGTCTAGTTTCCAATGCTTCTAAAGCCGACTTAACCACATCTACCAGAAAGGCAGCCGACCTACTTTAGTGCTGACTGGTCAGAAGGTCAACAGTCTGCTTGATGACCAAGTTTTCGTATTAAACTGCATCATTCTACGAAGTTTCATTAAGCATGCTATATATGGTGAGAAAGCTTATCAAGTTAGCTTTCCAATGCAACCAGTCCCACGTCATTTGAAGATTCATAGAAGAAGTTATTGCCAAAATACTGAAGGCTGCGCAGAAGTCAAACAGCCACACGGAAATCAGCTCTGCAGATCTTCCGAAGAGGCTCCTTCACATTAGCTCGTGAAAATACTTTTGTTTTGTGTTTATACCTCGCTAAGGCTGGTTGTTACTAGTATAAATACCCCCCTATGTCTATGATGTAAGGCAGCTTATGATAATCTAAAACAGAACCCCTTTGTTCAGCTGTGTGCTAACAAATATTGAGAATGATCTCTACCCCTTTGCTCTTGTGAATTCCTTCGCGGGATTGCAGAAGCGGCGGCTTCATCCGCTCCCAATTGGTGCTCCTACTCCCTTCGAGGTCTCCTCGATTGATTGTAGGCTGTGTTGGTTGGTTCTTTGAGAGTGTGGTTGGGCGAATCCTCGATTCAGGCTGCCGGTTAAAGACGGTGGTTGGCTTCGAGTTTTATTTGTCAGGTTGCACTAGTTATCGCTGCTTGCAGCAAGTTATCTTGGCTTCTTTGAAGCTAGTTATCTGAAGATTGATCCTACGTCGTGAAGATCGGGCATCGTGACGCATCAACGTGTTTAAGCAAAACATTCCACCTTTTAGTAGATTGAGAAAATAATACATATATTTTCGTGTTCTCTAAGGTTTGCACTAATATGTTTCCAATTTTTATATCCATCATGGGCTAGTGAGCTTTGACTCTTGCTAGTGCTAGACTTAAAGATCTTAAAGCAGAAGCAAAATACTCTGTCATCATTCTTTGAATAAAATAGCCATTTTCTATCATGTATCTCCCCATTGCATAATTTTCTATGATAATGGGCATAAGAAAAATGCCTTGATGCATCATCTAGAGGGAATTCCAGACCTTCCTCTCTTATGGGATCTTTCACAGCTAATATATCTCTTGCATTATTATCAAGTCTATCCCAATTTTTTGGATCATAAATATCGTAAGTATAAAATGGTGGCTCATCAGCATTAGCAGACTGTGTTGCACCCGATAAATTAGTTGGATTCTCAAGGCCACTTACATTGTTATCATCGACATTAGGATCAACATTTCCTCCTTGTTCTTCTTTAGAATTCCCAATGGCAGGCTCCTCTTCCTCCACAGCAACAATTGCCAATTCATTACTCGAAGCAGTAGAATTATTAGTCTTTAAAAATTTATCCAAAGCTCCTCGTTGTGTTCCAATGAATTCATCGGACTGTTTTTTCCTTTTCTGTTCTCACTACCTGATGGATACTTTCTCAATCTTGATGACATAATATAACAAACCACTGTAAATTTAAACAATAGTAAATATAACAGATAATTACTATATTACTAAGGAGTAAAAATACTTAATTAGAATATTTAATATACAAACCTGATTACCTGAATATGTAGAACAACTGAATATGTGCAGATCTCGTGGAGTCAGAGAGCAGGCAGCAGCCGACAAGGACACGCTGCAGGCAGACGATTGCTCTACTCTCACGTCTGCTGTTTCATTGTCTAAAGCTCCTCACTCTGTTCCAAACTTCGAATGATTAAATGAATATAAAGAACGAGAAGTACTAAGGAATAAATAATAAAATAAATCAAATGATTGATGATTCCAAACTTCAAATGATGGATCGGTCCGCTGATGCACATCTGCCTCGGCTCCACGCACTGCATGGTGGCCAGCAGCCCGGAGGTGGCCAGCGAGCTCATTCGCGGCCACGAGGATAACATCTCTGAAAGGGAAATAGGGTCAAACCTTTTTCCTAAATGATTTTGGTGGTTGAATTGCCCAACACAAATAATTGGACTAACTAGTTTGCTCTAGAGTATATGTTCTACAGGTGCCAAAGGTTCAACTCAAAACCAATACAAAGATTAAAAAGGGTTCAAAAAGAAAGGAGCAAAGGAAACCGAAGTGCTCTCTGGTCTGGCGCACCGGACTGTCCGGTGTGCCACCGGACAGTGTCCTGTGCACCAGGAAGGATCGATCTCGAACTCTTCAGCTTCGGGTTTCCCAGGCGTAGCTCCGCTATAATTTACCGGACTGTTCGGTGTGTCACCGGACTGTCCGGCGCGCAACGGTCGACTCTGACAGTGAACAGTGCTGAACAGTACACGCGGCAGAAGTCAGAGCAGAAGATCAGAGGGGCACCGGACAGTCCGGTGTGGCACCGGACTATCCGGTGCCGCATGAGGACAAAGCCTCCAACGGTCGACCAGCTCCAAGCCCTAACGGGAGGATGACGTGGCGGCGCACCGGACACTGTCCGGTGGTGCACCAGACTGTTCGGTGCGCCCATCGCCAGCAGCCTTCTCCAACGGCTACAATTTGGTTGGTGGCTATAAATACCACCCCAACCGGCCACTTCAAGGTGAGGGAGCCCAAGCAACATTCCAAGTCATCTAGTTAACATATTCAAGCCCTCCCAACCACATATATTCATTGATCCATCCTATACACAAGATTTAGACCACTACAACCAACACAAGTGCCACAAAAGAGAGAGCAAGCAAAAGAGAGCTACTCATTTGAGTTTAGCACTAGTGCCTTGTGAGATTCATTGAGAGATAGTGTGTGCTACATCTTTGTGTTCATTTGCGCGTGGAGTGTTGACTCCCATTGAACTTCCTCCAAAGTTTTGGAGGCTTGTAAAGCTAGCAAGAGACACCAAAGAGTGTGGTGATCCTTGTGGGGTCTTAAGTGATCCTTGAAAAGAAGAAGAGCTCGCCGGTCTTTGGTGATCGGTGGAGAGAGGGAAAGGGTTGAAAGAGACCCGTCCTTAGTGGACTCCTCAATGGGGACTAGGCCTTCGAGGGCCGAACCTCGGTAAAACAAATCACCCGTGTCTCGTGTGCTTATTGCTTTTGATTTGTTTGTTCTTTCCCTTTCTAAGTTTCTTCTTGCACTATTCATTGCTAATACAATTTGGTGTTGCTTTAAGTTGAATTCTCATATAGTGAAGCAACACATTGCAAGAAAGAACTTGTGTTATTACTCTTCTTATCTAAGCCCCCTTGCTTTATTCTCATAGACCTATTAGTTGTATTGTTTTATCAATTCCACATTATTTGAAAGCAATACTCTTTACAAGCAAGGACTTAGTTTTTATACTTTGATAATTGTGTACCTTGTTCTAACCACTAATCAAGGGATCTAGTTGGGGTATAAAGTTTTAATTTTCAGGTTTCGCCTATCCACCCCCCTAGGCGACTTTCAATTGGTATCGGAGCTAGACACTTCATATTGAGTCTAACAACTCGAAGTGATGGCTCGAGGAAGATCCCACAAGAACAAGAAGTCAACTCGGAAGGAGGTAACTCTTGAAATATTGCTTTCAGATGGTTCTAATTATGTGTCGTGGTCTACTAGTGTGATAAAAGCTTTTAGAACCGTAGATTCTTGATTAGAACAAATCTTATACAAGAGTATTATACCTCCTAGTTATGATAAGAAAAATACATCCGAAGAGGATCAAGTATGTATTCGCTTAAACTACCTAGCTTTTTACATCTTAGTTAATTCTCTTAGCAAGGAAGATTATCATGCCTTCATAAAGGATCATTATGAAAATATTCCTGATGCGCATGATATTTGTACTATAATTAAAAGCAAATTAGATGAGTCCAAACATGATAGTTCATTTTGTGCTTCTACTTCCTTTAGTCTTTGTGATACTGACCCTTGCAAGGAAGAAGAAGAAAATGACCGATGGAGACCAAACGATGAATCCACCTCTCCAAGAGGTTTGTCTTCCCATTTCGATTCCCACATATGTTGTGTGGCTAATGAAAATGATAGCGGAAGCACAAACGAGGATGAGGAGGAAGAAAAAAGCTTCATGCAACTCTACGCTCGCCTAAGCCAAGAAGATAAGGCGGTCACGCTCAAACTTCTAGAAAGAGCGAGAGAGCAAAGCGAAGCTCGTCAAAGGATAGAAAATGTTCTCTCCATAAAAATGCTACACTTTGACGAGTTGACTAAAGAACATGAGGAGCTAAAGTGCTCTTATGTTGATTTGGTCCAAAGGTATGAAACTATTTCAATTGAGCAAGATAACGCTTTACATTGTGTCACTCAATTAGTAAATAGGAATGCCTTGCTTAAGGACCAAGTAGAAAAGCTAAAAGATGAAAATCTAGCTTTTCAAGAAAAATATGATATGCTCCTATGTTCTCATGAAAATCTTATAGATGATCATATCATATTAAATATTGCTCATGTGGTTGTGATAGAAAACTTAAAATCCCAACAACCTCACTCATGCACATGTATTCAAATTTAAACTACATTACCATGTGCTAATGCTTGCTGTCTTTCGACAAGCAAATCTTCCTTTGAGCTAGAATTTGCAGGAACAAAAGATGATACATATCAAAAGCTCAAAGAAGAAAATGAGAGGCTAAAAATGAGCTTGACACAACTAAAAGGGAAGTACATTGCTCAACCTTCTCAAGATAACCGTGATCACATGGTGAAGAAGCTTGAGACAGGAACAACCGTAGCATGCACTAAATACCTTGAAGAAAATGTCAAGGACTTGAGGATTGCCAAGAGGAAGAAACAAAAGATGAAAATCAATGCCTCCTCCAAAAGCCTCAACCACGCCTCCATAAAAGGTAACATCCAAGGTAATAATCAAGCCACACTTCACACTAAGAGAAGTAAGAAGTGTAGTGAATGCTTTGAAAAGGGGCACTCGATTAGGTCATGTCCCTATATTAAAAATGACTTGATTATTAACAAGGATGATAAACCTTATTTTAAATGCTCAAAGAAGAGACACTTAATTAGGTCTTGTCCCTATTTAAAACAAAAAGGCATTATGTTAGAAAAGGAAATATCCACTAACCATGTAGCAAGCAAGAAACAAGGAAGGAAGAAATCTTCAAGGCTTCAAGATCGCCTATGCTACATATGCCGAAAGAAGGGACATCAATGCAAAGATTGTCCCATTGGTAACAACCCCACTCCTAGCTTGTCAATTAATTCTCATGTAACTAGGCAACCCAAAATTGCAACTTGTGCTAGAAAGGTAATGAGTTTATCTAGTGCTAACACAAAGGATGTTTGGGTTCCTAGATCTTTGTTGACTAACCTTGATGGACCCATCAAGAGATGGGTACCAAAATATGCTTGACAAGCTTTACGGGAGAAGGAGATGATATGAAGCTTTGGGGTGCTTGAGAGAGTCAACTCAATTCTTATTAACTCAAGCTATCAATCTTCAATGATCTATATCCATGATTGACCCAAGGTTATTTTTCAAATTACTATATCTTAAACTCATATCATCTTGGGGAAAGTATTGATGTTGTAGGAAATAAAGAATTATCCTGTGCGGAAACAACAAGGCCTAGAACATGGAGGAAAGCCAAAGGATGGTAACATCTATGTTTTTAAGTGCAAGTATCTTAAACTATGATTTCTCATGTGTCTTGTGTAGTCGCATAGAAAAAGAAGCACTTCAAATGTCTTTAAAATTTATATTACCATTCTTTGAAGAATTTCCTCTCATATGGTAGATTGCATACTCATCATTTCCATACTATGGCAATCTACATGCTTTAAATTGTTGCAAGTATCTCATGGCATGTTTCTCACTAGTCATTCTATTATTGCCATAATTCTAGATATAGAGAGATATTTCATGTTCTTAAAAGAATAAGGTGTCATGTAAGGAATTCAAATCCTTAGGACACTTATAAAAGGAAAACTCTCTCTATAACTGGAATAGTGAGACTAATGATTTTATTTAAGTAACACAAGTAGTCTCACTCATAGAGAATAAGTTTCTTTTTGGAAATGTGTAGTCTAACTTGAAAAGAAAAATCAATCCAATGATTTATGATGTGTTTCTACTTGCTTAAATTAGATATGATTCTTTCACATTTATCGCTTTCCATATCATGAATTAGATTTATTCCCACAATCTTAAAGGATTATTTATGCTTGTTTTATGAGTTAAAATTGAGCATAACATCATCTATGGATAATCTAGTTCATGCTATGAAGTTTCCATGTTTTAGTAATCTATGTTTTCATTCACTCCATATAAAAAATGATTACAAAAATGGGAACTAGTGCTTGTGTTACTAACAACGTATCTCTTGAGCCTATTTATGAATATCTACAAAAGAGAAAGTGCACAAGCCTCAAGGGTTGCTCTTCACCCAAAGGAAGAAAGGTAAAAACAAAGGTATGGGAACTCTCTTTTTCATCATTGGTTATTTACTCTAAATTATGATATTCTATCCATGTGAAGAATAGATTCTTTATTGGACTTAATTTGACTGGGTGTACATTCAATCTCATTCTCATAAATGCACATGTCCATTAGAATCTAATTCATGCCTTTGCGATATATATATGTTATCATATTGATTTGCTTCCAAGTAATGATTACTAAATTCAATATGAAGAAGTAAGATTCCAATGATTGATCAAAATGTTTAAAAGATGCATATTCCTCTTTCTCAATGAAATGCACTAATGTTAAGGATTTTACTTCATGTCTATGTGACTTATGAATGGTGAATTGTTTATATTTCCTATCTAAAGAAATCATCCTTCATCATATACTCCCTTGTGCTATTAACATCTTTCTTGAGTATTTTCAATAAGTTTGGAAGGAAAAAGAAACAACTACAAAGGGAGGACACTCACATGAAAGAAAAGGACATCAAGAACAACACCACTTACTTCTACAAAACAATCAATGTTGTGGTTGTGAGTATTCTAAAATCCTTTTCATTGTGAGAATATCAGGCATAAGGTGTTTATTGCAAATCCTATAAGCCTTGATCAAGATATCAATGCTTCTCCCTACCGTCTCTAAAATAAATTCATCCATTCAATTCATTCAAATACTTGATGCATATCTTTAGGGGGAGCCTCTTTCTATATCTTGATTATGTTGAGACTGTCACTTTATCTTAGTAATTTCATATAGTCTCTTGCATGAGAATGAGTTTCTCATGAAGTATGCTACTATTTTTCAATTCTTATTTTTCTCTCTAAAGTAGCATATTTGTTGGATTCTCCTATTCTAAGCTTAATTGATAATCTAATGCGTATATTATTCTTTTGATCACATCTGTTATTTGCTTGATCATTGAATAACCTCAATCAACACTCATGTTTCTTAGTGTCGTATATACTACCAATCGATATCTCTCTTGATATGCACTAAGTGAAAAGGAGAATTCATGATACATTTATGCAATTTGTGATCCATTTGATATATGATAACAATGACTTGGAAAAGGATCGCTAGTTGCAGAACTCTCTCTTGTGCAAAACATTTCCACATATTGTCTTGAGTATAGGTCTTAAGCAGCTAAGACTGAGGACAAAGCACAATAAAGAGAGTGTCTCTATGTGAAGGTACAAAAGGGTAAAAATACTTCCTTCATTTAAACTTGTACCTAATTCTTCCTTTTCCGTACTTTCTTTGCATATCTTGTATAAAAGGAAGAGAAAGCATGTCCATGCATATCCCTGCTTCATACCTAGTTTAAACCTCTTAAAATTTCATTCCTGCATTAATGCATCTTTGTTTAAACTAGATGAAGTAATTTAATTGTCAAAGAGCTTAAGGCTTAACCTTGTAACGAGGATAAGCTGCCTTTGTTCCAAAGGTGGATGGTCCTTAAGCCTCTTTGAAATCCTTAAGGGAAAATGCTTAAAATGTTTACAACATGCTTTCATAAGTGCATACACTGTCATGAGCATCACACTTATACTAGGACACAATGCACTTCACATTCTCTATGATATAGAATTGTTCTCAGTAACCTAATTATGTGCAATTGGCATTTAAGGCCAAAATATGTTTTCATCTCAATGCACATATTTAGGGGAGCAATCTATGCTATATAGAACTATGATCATGCTTAAATTGATATATCCTTTGATCATATCTCTTTTATGTCTATGACTAATGTGTTTTTAAGTATATTCTCATGCTTAGTTATAGAATTGAAAGGGAAATGGAGTATTCGGCAAAGACGACGCTTCCACTCAACTCCTTCGGTATTATCCACTCTTTGCCGGTATTCCACATCATCCTCCACTATGGTATAATCTTCACTCATATTTTTGTTTACCAAAGGGGAGAAAGTTTGATGAAAGGGCTTATATTTCACTCACAAGTATCCGTTTTTGGAGATTCATGCCAAAGGGAGAGAAAGTATTAGCCCAAAGCAAAAGGACTGCACCACCACCATATTTTAAAATGAAGTTTTTTCAAATTGATATCTTTTGTGTTCAAAAGGGGGAGAAAGTAGTACCTTCAAAACTTGTAAAACCCTCTTGAACACTAAGAGGAGAATTTCATTAAGGGGGAGTTTTGTTTAGGTCAAAGAAAAAGCATTTGAAACAGGGGGAGAAAATTTCAAAATCTTGAAAATGCTTCTCTCAATCCTATTCATGTACCTTTGACTATTTGCAAAATGTTTTGAAGAAGAATTTTACAAAGGATTTGCAAAAACAAAACTAGTGGTGCAAGCGTGGTCCAAAATATTAAATAAAGAAGAAAAGCAAACCATGCATATCTAGTAAAAGAAAAATATTGGTTTAACTCCAAGCAACCTTTGCACTTACTTTATGTAAACTAGTTCAATTCTGCACTTAGATATTTGCTTTGGTTTGTGTTGGCATCAATCACCAAAAAGGGGGAGATTAAAAGGGAAATAGGGTCAAACCTTTTTCCTAAATGATTTTGGTGGTTGAATTGCCCAACACAAATAATTGGACTAACTAGTTTGCTCTAGAGTATATGTTCTATAGGTGCCAAAGGTTCAACTCAAAACCAATACAAAGATTAAAAAGGGTTCAAGAAGAAAGGAGCAAAGGAAACCGAAGTGCTCTCTGGTCTGGCGCACTTTGCCACATCATCTTTTGTAAAATGTTTTTGATGATGCCGCTGGTTTTTTAATTCAGTTATCAATCTGTTGCTCAAGTACTGAAATGAGTTGATGAATCCTATCCGCCATATTATGGATGTCAAGAAATATTGATAATTCCAGTAATTATTGTGCATACTAGGTATGTGCCTGTGTGTTTCCACGAGGCGAGAAAGGGGGGCGTGGGGAGCGGCGCCTAGGCTGCAAATATAGTTCTCTGGGGTCCCAAAGGTGACGGACATGTAGATGTGCTTGAGTGGGTACTCTCGTTCGGTTGGCACGATGCCAAAGAAGGGAGTATCTGACTCAGTGAGGTCTTTGAATGCGACCCCCAGGGCCTGGAGTGTCCGGGGGAAGGTGACGTTGATGATGCTTCCCTTGTCCACTAATACTTTCTTCACCCAGCTCTCTTGGATCACTAGATCAATGAGGAGCGGGTATTTGTCGAGATGATCAAAGTTGAGCCATTGATCAGCTCGGCTGAAGGATATCGCGTGCTCTGACCACCGGTAAGGAGCTGGGGCACTGGTGGTGGCCACTAGGACCTGCCTGTCGTTGAGCTTTTGCTGCCTCCTATTCTCTTGTGCTCTGTGCCCTCTGAAGATGACGTTGACCTCCCTATCAACGCGTGGAAAAGCTCCACCTCCTCCCCCTTCCTGCTGCTGAGGCTGCTTGGGCTCGCCAGGCTCTTCTCGCGGTGGGGGAGGCGGTAGAGGCTGGAATGGTCGACCATGCCCAACGGAGTGCTTAAAGTCCATGCAGTTCCGTAGGGTGTGGCGCATGTCCTTGTGGTACGGGCACTGGGCGTCGAGGATTTCATCCAGTGTTCGTACCCCTCCGCGGGGTGCGCCGCGGGCTCGAGCGATGGGTGGCCCAAAAGTTTTGAAAGAAACATTATGCTCATTTGATGCAGCAGAAGTTTTCTTTTTAGGCATTTTAACATGAGTAGAATGCCTAGAGCTAGAAGCCTCATTCTTATACATAAAAGCATGATGAGAAACATTATGAGGTTTCCTAGCATGAATTCTCCTAATTTTGTGCTCAGGATAATTAGCAGGATATAAAATATAGCCCTCATTATCCTGAACCATGGGAGCCTTACCCTTAACAAAATTAGACAATCTTTAGGGGTATTAAACTTGACATTGCTTCCCTATTGGAAACCAATGCCATCCTTAATCCCAGGGCGTCTCCCATTATAAAGCATGCTACGAGCAAATTTAAATTTTTCATTCTCGAGCTCATGCTCGGCAATTTTAGCATCTAATTTAGCTATATGATCATTTTGTTGTTTAATCATAGCAATGTGATCAGTAATAGCCTCTACATTAATATCTCTACATCTAGTGCAAATAGAAACATGCTCAACAGTAGATGTAGAGGGTTTGCATGAATTTAATTCCTCAATCTTAGCAAGTAACAAAGCATTCTCATTTCTAAGACTAGAAATAGAATCATTGCAAACATTTAAATCTCTAACCTTAGAAATTAAATCACTATTTTCATTTCTATGATTAGAAATTGTATCATTCAATTTGTCAATCTTAGCTTTTAAACTAGCATTTTCATTTCTAAGACTAACAGTTAAATCATGGCAAATGCTAAGCTCCTTAGTCAAGTTTTCATTTTTCTCTACTTCCTGAGCATAAGCATTTTTTACTTTAACATGCTTCTTGTTTTCTTTAATAAGGAATTCCTCTTGGCTATCCAAGAGTTCATCCTTCTCATGAATAGCTCCTATCAATTCATTTAATTTTTCCTTTTGTTGCATGTTAAGGTTGGCAAAAAGAGTGATCAAATCATCTTCATCTTCACTAGAACTACCATCATCACTAGATGTAGTATACTTGGGGGTGGTTCTAGATTGTACCTTCTTCTTTTTGCCGTCTTTTGCCATGAAGCACTTGTGGCCGACGTTGGGGAAGAGGAGGCCCTTGTTGACGGCGATGTTGGCGGCGTCCTCGTCGGAGGAGGAGTCGGTGGAGCTCTCATCGGAGTCCCATTCCCGACACATGTGGGCATTGCCACCCTTCTTCTTGTAGTACCTCTTCTTTTCTTTCTTCTTCCCTTCTTGTCTTTGCCCCTGTCACTATCACTAGACATTGGACATTTAGCAATAAAATGACCAGGCTTACCACATTTTTAACACACCCTCTTGGAGCGGGGCTTGTAGTCCTTCCCCCTCCTTTGCTTGAGGATTTGGCGAAAGCTCTTGATGATGAGCGCCATTTCCTCGTTGTCAAGCTTTGAGGCGTCGATGGGAAGCCTACTCGATGTAGACTCCTCTTTCTTCTCTTCCGTCACTTTGAATGCGACGGGTTGCACCTCGGGTGTGGAGGTGACGCCTTTCTCCAAGTTAACAATGTTTTGGAGTCTTTGATCATTAGCTCAAAGCTCACAAACTTTCCAATTATCTCCTCGGGAGACATTAGCTTATATCTTGGATCACCACGTATTAATTGAACTTGAGTAGGATTACAAAATACGAGGGATCTAAGAATAACCTTGACCATTTCATGGTCATCCCATTTTGTGCTCCCGAGGTTGCGCACTTGATTGACCAAGGTCTTGAGCTGGTTGTACATCGCTTGTGGCTCCTCTCCTTGGTTGAGGACGAATCGACCGAGCTCCCCCTCGATCGTCTCCCACTTGGTGATCTTGGTCACCTCATCTCCTTCGTGCGCGGTTTTAAGGACATCCCAAATCTCTTTGGCACTCTTTAACCCTTGCACCTTATTATACTCCTCTCGACATAAGGAGGCGAGGAGTATAGTAGTTGCTTGGGAGTTAAAGTGTCGTATTTGGGCGACCTTGTCTGAGTCGTAGCCCTCGTCCCCCACCGTAGGTACCTGCTCCAAATTCAATAATGTCCCAAATGCTTGCGTGGAGTGAGGTTAGGTGATGCCTCATTTTATCACTCCACATACAATAATCCTCACCATCAAAATATGGTGGTTTGCCTAATGGAAAGGAAAGTAGAGGAGTGCACTTAGAAATATGGGGATAATTGTCGGGGACCGTAATTAGGGGTACCCCCAAGGCTCCTAATCTCAGCTGGTAACCCCCATCAGCACAAAGCTGCAAAGGCCTGATGGACGCAATCCCGGTTAAGGCTCCGTCCACTCAGGGGACACGATCTCGCCTCGCCCGAGCCCAGCCTCGGGCAGGAACGGAAGACCAAGGCGGATTCACGCCTCGCCCAAGGGTCTCCTAAAGCAACGGGCGCACCTTCGACTCGCCCAAGGCCCGGCTCGGGCAGGCTTCACGGAGAAGCAACCTTGGCCAGATCGCCTCGCCCGCCGACCGGATCGCAGGAGCATTCAATGCAAGGATCGCATGGCACCTAATCCTCACGCGCGCTTTCCAGTCGACAAGGCCGAAGTGACCGTAGTCACTTCGCCCCTCCACTGACTGACCTGACAGGAAAACAGCGCCGCCTGCACTGCTCCGACTACTGTGCCACCCGCTAGGGTGAGGCTGACAGCAACCAAGACCATCCTCGGGCGCCAAAGGAATCTCCGCCTCGCCCGACCCCAGGGCTCGGACTCGACCTCAACTCGAACGATGATCTCCACCTCGCCCGACCCCAGGGCTCGGACTCGACCTCGCCTTAGACGACGATCTTCGCCTCGCCCGACCCTAGGGCTCGGACTCGACCTCGCCTCGGATGACGATCTTCGCCTCGCCCGACCCCCAGGCTCGGACTCAGCCTCAACTCCGGAAGACGGTCTCCGCCTCGCCCGACCCCAGGGCTCGGACTCGACCTCGACTCCGGAAGAAGGTCTCCGCCTCGCCCGACCCCAGGGCTCGGACTCGACCTCGACCTCGGAGGAGTCACCACCTCGCTCGGGCCGACCACGCCACAAGGGGAGGCCATCATTACCCTACCCCTAGCTAGCCCAGGCTACGGGGAACAAGACCGGCTTCCCATCTGGCTCGCCCTGGTAAAACAAGTAATGATGGCACCCCGCGTGCTCCATGACAACGGTGTTTCTCAGCCCCCTATGGAAGCAAGGATACGTTAGCAAGGATCCGACAGCCCCGACAGCTGTGCTTCTACAGGGCTCAAGCACTCCTCCGACGGCCACGACGCCACATGAACAGGGCTCCAACACCTCTCCGACAGCCACGTCGGCACGTACATAGGGCTCTAGCTCCTCTCTACTAGACACGTTAGCACACTGCTACACCCCCCATTGTACACCTGGGCCCTCTCCTTACGTCTATAAAAGGAAGGTCCAGGGCTCTCATACAAAGGAGGTGGCCACGTGGGAGAACGGGCAGCCTAACGCCCCCTCCTCTCTCTATCTCTCTTCCTCGCGAACGCTTGTAACCCCCTACTGCAAGCGCATCCGCCCTGGGCGTAGGACAACACGAGGCCACAGGTTCCCCCTTACTGTTCCCCCCCTTGTGTCTCCATATCGCGCCGACCCATCTGGGCTGGGACACGCAGCGACAATTTACTCGTCGGTCTAGAGACCCCCCGGGGTCGAAACGCCGACAGTTGGCGCGCCAGGTAGGAGCCTGCTGCGTGTTGACGAACAGCTTCCCGTCAAGCTCCAGATGGGGAGTCTCCAGCAACCTCTTCAACCCGGGACGAAGCTCCGTTTCCGGAGTCTCGAGTTCATGTCCCTCGACGGCAGCTACGACATGATACTCCTTCCTCTGCCGCGTGACAATGACAATGGCGGCCGTCAGCCCGCCCGCCGGCGGCGGAATCGACGACGTCTTCCCCACGTGGCGGAAGAGCGACATCCGGGTCTATCCCGTCACCTTCCCCACCGACAGAGGAGGAGACGGGGCAGGCATGGCCAAGCAGGAGGCGGCACCTCGTCGGCTGTCGAGCGAGTCGACGACATCGACGCCCCAACGGGGGATACGTCGGGCGTTGACCTCGCGCCTGAGACGAAGACGGGCGTCGTTTCCCCGCAACACGCCAACCCCAAGCATACGACGGATGACGCCAGCACGCTCGCGAAGGACTTGCTGGGCGACAGCCTTGTACCTGAGATAACGGTGCAGTCCGTCCCCGACGTGACTCCGTCACCGTCCGTTGATCAAGAGGTACCGTCCATCTCCCATCCAGTGCCTTTTAGATTCAGCTTCGACCCACCAAGCGACCCCACTTCGGTGGACACTTTCATAAAGGCATATCCACACCTCCTGGGGTACCATATGTGGTCAACCTGGGACAGATTGACGGCCGTCTCGACCTATGAGCCCCCGGGTTCCGAGGAGGACGACGAGCCCGACTCTGGTTGGGATTTCTCCGGGCTCGGTAACTCTAGTGTCATGCGGGACTTCATGACCGCATGTGACTACTGCCTCTCCGATTGCTCCGATGATAGCCACAGCCTTGGCGACGAGGACTGTGGCCCAAGTCACGAATGTTTCCACGTCGATCTAGAGGGTCTCGACGATGGCAACCACCTTGGTATGCCGGAGGACGGCGATCCCTCTAGGCCTGCGCCTCGCGTTGACATCCTTCGGGAGCTAGCTGTGGTCCCAGTCCCTGTGGGGGGTCAGGACACACAGCTCGAGCAAATCCGCGAGATGCAGGCCAGGCTCGACGAGGAGGCAGGATGACTTGTGCAGCCCCGGTAGAACATCGGGCAGGAGTGGGCAGGCCAAGCACCGGCTGGAGAAGTATGTCATCTGGCCCAGGATGTCCAACGCCGCATCACCGACGATGCCAGGGCAAGGCTGCCCCCGGCTTCCAGTGGGGTCGGCCAGAACCTGGCTGCAGCAGCAATACTACTCCGAGCGATGCCAGAACCATCCACCACCGAGGGGCGGCGTATCCAGGGAGAATTCAGGAATCTCCTGGAGGATGCCGCGGTCCGACGGGCCGAAAGCTCTGCCTCCCGAAGGCGGGGATGCCCCCCGGAGCATCGCGCTGCGACTTCCCGATTCATGCGGGAGGCCTCGATCCACACCGGGCGCACACGGGACACAGCGCCTGCGACCCCGGGCCGCCTCGGCAACGAGCACCATCGCCGCGACCGTCGAGCCCACCTCGATGAGAGGGTGTGCTGAGGCTACCACACCAAGCGTGGGGGACGCTACGACAACGGGGAGGATCGGAGCCCTTCGCCCGAACCACCCGGTCCGCAAGCTTTCAGCCGGGCCATACGACGGGCGCCGTTCCCGACCCGGTTCCGAGCCCCGACTACCAACACCAAGTACTCGGGGGAGACGAGGCCTGAACTGTGGCTCACGGTGTGACGGAACCTCCCAAGTCATTAGGCCCACCTACAGTTGTCCTTGTCCAACAGACATCAGACAACCCTATAGATGTTCCTAAATCACTTGACAAGTTCGGTATCTTTTCTTACCTTTCCAGGAACGTTTCACCTGTCTTGCAGACATTACAGAACATCGGAGATATCAAAATGCGGAATTGATTACATAAACTTACAGTTATTTAAAAGTTAGATCAAGTTGCTTATTACAGACCAGAGTTATAAAACGGGTGCTGAGTAGCAATATAACATTACCAAGGGAGGCAAAAACTCCTCTCGAAAAGTCTTTACATAAAAGTTTCTTATGGAGGACCATGTCCTCCTGCATCTTCACTCTTGTTTTTCCTCATGTGGAACCACCTTGGTACAGAAGCAACAGAAATCTGCTACTTCCTCACCTAAAAACAACGAGGGAATAAACCCTGAGTATGGAATTACTCAGCAAGTCTTACCCGACTAAAGAAAAGACTCTCAAGGGTATGCTGGTTATAAGGAAGTCAAGGTAAGGTATCTCAAGATCAATGACTCTATTGTTGCATAAATGCTTACTAAAAGTGGATCCTTAAAAATCCAGTTTTATTGTCCAGTTAGGTAAACTTACCTACATCTAGAGTTCTTTCTAACCTAGTTCAAACACTTATCCTGAACTAGCCAAGTTCTTAATTCTTCCTTCATCTTCACTGGATTGCTACGTGTAAGTCAGTGACCAAGTCTTCATAACCGCAAAGGTACGGCGATCCGAATCGATTATACTCAGCTGAGGGTCTCCAATCACACGACATATGTAGCACTTAACCCTTGCATATGTCAACCCGCCACCGGGGTTCTTAAGACCAGATCAGGTTCACGCAAACCGAGAGTACAGATACACCACCGTCCAGCCTCTTGCTACGGAGGGTACACGCTACTCTCGCCACCGCTCCACGCCCATTTCGTGTTATCTTATTCTGGCCTTAGTCTGCCCGAGGCAAGGCTTACCCATGATGAGGTATGTGACCAGTTAAAGGGTCCTCGGTCAGCAGGCCTACATCGAGACGGTCCTTAATCGACTCAGACGGAGACACTACACCGAGACTCTCTTTCTCGTGCAAGTCACCCGCCCGGTCTCAGCTTAATCATTTAAACCCAACAACTTGGTACCTGGCAGAGGTACATCTTTTCCGATGTTGAATCCATCAAGGCCTTTGACAGATCCACCATCAAGTTTTATTTTTGAAAACATCCCACCCATTTTGCCACATCATATTTTGTAAAACAAACATTTTGTTTTTTTCTAAAGCAAGGCTAAGCATCAAAATCTTTTGTAAAGTGGGTGATCAAGGAAGGTAATCAAATTCAAGGAAGGTAATGCAGGAATTGTTTTAGCAATCAACTCCTATCACCTAATGCATCAAGCAAGTGAGAAAAGTTTAAAAACATCAAGGAGGTGGCAAATGCACCGGGGCTTGCCTTCGTTAGTAGGTGAGTCAGGCTCAGGCCCGCAGATGTCAAAGTAGAGACAAGATCTTGCCTGAGAGTCCGAAGGTGGTGGTGCCTTCTCCTCACTCACTTCAATTTCTTCTTCGTTTTCTAAACATAACCACATATATGTATATAAGAATGAATGCCATGTAATGCTCATGAGAGTGCAAAGATAATAAAAACTTATTATCTAAGGTCTTGAATACAATTTTCCTTCACAGAACTCCGAGAACTTAGGGTTTCCGGAGTCAGTAAAGAAGTTCATAGAGCAGGGGTGGGGGTTTTGGGTTCTAGTTATCAAACAAGGTCCAAATCAACCCAAACTCTACCCAAGGCTTCTAAATAATGTATAGGAATCATATAAAAAGTTTAGACATTTTTGGAATTACCATATGGTTTTTAAAAATCCAGAACTAATACTTAAAACTACTTTAAATATCTTAAAATTCCTTAGTTAACCTAAAAATCATGAAACTATTTTTATTAAATACTATAGAAAATAAGAAGTCTAGGAAAATTGGTTTCACAATTTTAGGATTTTTCTACAATTTTCTATAGATTTCTAAAGTTCTACTGAAAAAGAAAAGTAAAAAGATTGAATAGTGTTGGGCTGATTCTAGCCCAGCCGGCCCAGTACCAGGGGGAAACGCGCGCGCGCGCGCCCGCGCCCTGGCGACTTTGCACAGAGACCCTCAGGTTTTTAACTAACTGGGAATGAGTTCTTTCACTGTTTCTTGTGTCGCTGACAGGTTGCAAACAAACCCTCCGGTTTTCTATTCCTTTACCCGATACGTCCTCACGACGATCCGCGCTGGGAGCCGAGCTCCGGCGAGCTAGACCGGCCGGAGGGGGCAAAGACCGGCGCCTAGCTTAAGACTAAACCAAATCCATGACCAAGGGAGTATTTCCCCCAACATAATTGCACTAATGATCAAGTGGTGTGCTCTGGCCACGGTGACCGTGAGCATCACGGCAATACCGTCGTGTTCCCGACGACCAGAGGACTCCTAGCGCAATTGTGTGGGTTGTCGAGTATCACCGGCGTGTAGACAGGCTAGAACAGGAACAAAGAGGGCATGAGCAGACCTGTGGAGGGCTGGCCGCGGTGGTGTGTGGTTCACGGCGGCGGAGAATCGGTTTGGGGGAAAACCGGAATTCAAGCTCACTGGTGCACGATTGCTAACGATTCTTCGTGGCTAGGTGGGTGATGATGTTGTGCAGCTCGCTGCGGGGTCAATTTATAGGCGGCTTAGGCGGTGGCCGGGAATTTAGATGACGATGTGCGGTGGTCGGAAAGGATAGGGAATTTCTGGTGCGCAAGAATCCGTGGCTAACGTCGTGGCGACCTCACCGGCGACGATGGGACGGCCCTAGAGAGTCACGGTGACATGGTGTAAAGGCAGAGCCACGCGGCGGGCAACAGCGAAGGCTTGACGGCGGTGAAAAGCTTTATCCACGGGCAGCGAGAAAGGGGAGGGGTATCGTGGCTAGCCGGAGTGGAGCCCAGCTCACCGGTGACGAAGATTCTTGTACCCCGCAGCGCTATCCATCCACTCAGGCACTAATCTCGACGCCGGTGACACGAATCACGGTGGAGGGAGCCGTCGGCGGCGAGGACAGCCGCGCTGGCAGTCTGATCCCATGTTGTTACTATACCATGGCGATTTCCCCATTAGTCGACCTGACAGATCATTTTTGAACACGATTTTCTCCCAAATCTGTATGGCAACACATACCAAACTCTACAGCAAAGTTATAGAGCTACTAACCAACTACAAGTTTGTCATAGATGCCATGGGCAGATTTATGCTGGATCATAGCTGAATCCATGCTCAAAGTCTCAGTGGTTGCACTGTTGGTCTAAAAATTCAGACCCAGTGACCTGACAGTCCAACTTTGGACTTAATTATTTCCAAATTCTTCTTAACAACTATGCTTATGCTCTTAAGCAAAGTTGTTCTTCTATGTTAGGTCTACAACTTTGATATAGTAGCCTAGGGCAAAAACCCTATATTTTGAAAGCTACAAGGCTCAAAAGTTGAGCAAAATCTCTGAAATTCAGACTTAAGCCATTTGGCACCTAAAAAGTGATTTTTGCAAATAGACCCAAAACTTAGGGTTTAGCTTGCAAATTCACATATGAGTGACCCAAATGACTCAAGATACTTATTTGACTTGGTTTTTGCACTTTAGTCCAAAAGTGGACTAATTTTGCACATAAGCCCCTAGGGTTTGGTTTTAGGGTTTTCCAGGGTTCAAATGGGGTACTTGGATATCCCAGGGGTATGAATGTAATCCAAGTTTATTTTTGGGAGTATTTTATGACTATTTCCCTAAAGCTTTTAGGTTTTTCCCAATTTGGTTATGTTTTACCCCTTTAATCCCCCTTTAGGGTTAAGTGCCCTATTTAGGGTCTTATTTGCAAAACACTAGGACACTACAACTTATTTGAAATTTTTACCTAGTGAATGCACTCTAGGTGTGTCAAACATATGCAATGCCAATGTTTATGATGTCATGCTCAAGTTTTAGTTGCAGTAACACCAGGGGTGTTACACGCGGACTACCGACTGGCCTGCCAGCTGGGTGGAACGGACGATGACAACCTCATCATCCGCAACCTCCCCCTGTTCCTCTCCGACGCCGCCCGAGCCTAGCTAGAGCATCTGCCTCCTACGCAGATCTCCAACTGGGACGACCTGGTCAAAGCCTTCGCTGGCAACTTCCAGGGCACATACGTGCGCCCTGGGAACTCTTGGGATCTCCGAAGCTGCCGCCAGTAGCTGGGAGAATCCCTGCGGGACTACATCCGGCGATTTTCGAAGCAGCGCACCGGGCTGCCCAACATCACCGACTCCGATGTCATCGGCGTGTTCCTCGCTGGCACCACTTGCCGCGACCTGGTGAGCAAGCTGGGTCGCAAGACTCCCACCAGGGCGAGCGAGCTGATGGACATCGCCACCAAGTTCGCCTCTGGCCAGGAGGCGGTCGGGGCCATCTTCCGGAAGGACAAGTTGCCTCAGGGGCGCCAGCCGGATGACGCCCCCGAAGCGTCCGCTCAGCGCGGCACGAGGAAGAAGGGCAAGAAGAAGTCGCAAGCGAAACGCGACGCCGCCGACGCAGACCTTGTCGCCGCCGCTGAGCACAAGAACCCTCGGAAACCTCCCGGAGGCGCCAACTTGTTCGACAAGATGCTCAAGGAGTCGTGCCCCTATCACCAGGGTCCCGTCAAGCACACCCTTGAGGAGTGCGTCATGCTTCGGCGCTACTTCCACAAGGCCGGGCCACCGGCGGAAGGTGGCAGGGCCCCCGACAACGACAAGAGGGAAGCTCACAAGGCAGAGGAGTTCCCCGAGGTCCATGACTGCTTCATGATCTACGGTGGGCGGGTGGCGAACTCCTCGGCTCGGCACCGCAAGCAAGAGAGCCGGGAGGTCTGCTCGGTAAAGGTGGCAGCGCCAGTCTATCTAGACTGGTCCGACAAGCCCATCACCTTCGACCAAGACGACCACCCCGACCGCGTGCCGAGCCCGGTGTAAGACCCAAAATTAGTAGGAAAAGAAATAATATAAACAAAGTATCATAATGCTTTGGAAATTAGGAAATAAGAAAATGATGAGAAAAAGGATTTTTCTTTTAAAGGAAACCATTTATACATCCCATGAAATAAATAACAAGGAGAATAAAACTTAAATTAGTAATATTAAAATAGCATGGTTTATATTCACCTTGGGTTTCAATTGATACATTTGAAAAATCTGAAAACTAAAATAGAAGTATAAATTTGAATTTGGAATAGAAAATAGAAAATAAATGGGAAGGGAAGAAAAGAGAAGTAATATGAAAACATGAGTAATATATTTGAATAAATATTCTCAAACCAAATACTTTTAATTGCACCAAAATGAACCAGTTACAAGTTTGAATTGAATTGGTATTTTAAATTTGAATTTGAGTTTGAATTCAAATTTAACTTGGAAATGGAGAAAAGAAAATAGAAAATAAAATAGAAAAAAGACTAAAACCCTAATTGGGCCGCCAACCTGGAATTCGGCCCACCTAGCCTTTCTCCCCCGCGCGGCCCAATTGTCCTCTTACCGCGTGCCGATAGGTGGGGCCCCTGGATCAGCCCCTAGCGCGCGCCGCTCTCTCTCGTTTCTCGCTGACTCTGCGGGTCCCGCTTGTCATCGTTTTTCATCCCGCACGCTGACGACTGGGCCCCACCGGGCAGCCTCCCTTCGCACGCGTCCGCGTGTCGCTGCCAACCGCGGGCCCGTCTGTCAGATGCTTCACCCACCTTCCGCTGCGTTCGCGGCGAACGGACCGCGCGGACTCCGCGAAGCTCGCCGGTGATCTCGGTACCCGTGCAACGACCGCGATGCGCTCCCTGAGTATAAGTACGTGGCCGCGACCCCCCCTCCTTTACATCTCTCTCCCCAGGACCGAGCTCCCTCCCCGCGTCTCCGTCCGCCGCCAGTCTATCCTCGGGTCTTCGGCGAATCAGCTCCTTTGAAGCGCTGTTGGCCGTCACCGGGGGTTGTTGGGGTCGATTCAAGTACTGCGGGAGCTTGTGCTCGCCTCGTTCGCGACTAATTGCGCACCGGAGTTCATCTCTGCCGCAAAACCGCACCGCGCCGTGGACCTACCTCGCCGTCCCTCGATCGCCGGTATGATGCCCTTCCACGTGCCCATCCATACTTCGTGATCATGTATCATTCAACCGCGCTCCGAATTTGATCCCCTGGGTTGCGGAATTGCTCGCCTGAGCTCCAACTTTGCCCATCCCCGCCGCTTCGCGTAGACTGTCTCGTCCGTTGCCTTTCGCCTGCTCGCAGTGCCCTCATCGCGTTCGCCATAGGCTCTACATGATTCGTGCAATGGGAATTTGGGTTCGGCGTCGTATTTCTCGGGTTTGCCTCACGGCGGTGAGTGCGCCGCCGCGGGACCCTAGAGGCGCCGCCGCCGTCGGGTGGCTCTGTTGGGGGAAGAAGGTAACACACGTCGCGACCGTCGGATCGCGCACGGGCGGTCAGGATTAGAACGGCGTGTACCCCTTCGCCGCATTCGTTCGGGCCGTCGGATCCAATCGGACGGATCTGGGCGGATCCGGGGTATTTAAATCTACGCCGTTGATTTCCAATCTGACGCGTAGCAGTGCGTACCGGTTCGCGGGAACCCAGATCTAATCTGAGCCCTCCGTTTCTGATCGGACGGCTCAGCCCATCCGATACCCCTTCGCCTCGGCTAAATTGATAAAGAGCCCCTCGGTAACTTCAAAATAAACCCGCAGTCCACACTGTGGGAATCCTGAGTCTTAGAAAATTTACGTGTTAGCCCCTGGACTTTCTGATAATTGACGCCTAGTCCAGAGTTGTTTAAAAACCAGAAAAATACATTTAAAAATGAATTTTTAGTATTAATTAAATGCCAGAATTTGTATAATTCATAGTAAATTTATTTTAACTCCAAATTGAGTCATTCCAGTTGCAATAATTTTGTTTTAATATTATTTATCACCTAGTACCTCTGTTTAGCCATGAAACTTGAAGCAAAATTGTTCATTTGAATTACTCTGTTCTAGGTGCTTAATAACTTCAGAAATTCATAACTAAATAACTATAACTCCAAATTTAGTGATTCTTGTTCCTACGATCTCGTAGCAACGCGTAGATTATTATTATTCAGTTTGTACTTATGTTTGGTGTAATGTTAATTTTGCCTATACAATGTTTGTTGTATTGCTACGACTAGAGCGAGAACACGAGTCACCTGAAGATCATCCTGGTACCTGGATTCTCAAGGCCCAGGCAAGTTGTGCCCTTGATCACTTCTTTTTACCCACTCATGTTCTAATTAATCATAATGATCTGCATAGGTTAATTTTGATGGGACCCAATAGGTTACCCTAGTTTGACTATCTTTATACCTTGTTTACCACTGAACTTTTTGGGTAGTACTTGCTAGTGCTTTATGTGGTTTTGGGTATGAAGATACATTATTCATGATCACACTTTTATTATCTGTTTATTATTATTGTTCATGTTAAGATCATTATGTTAATTGGAACATGGAGAACCACCCGGGAAAACAGTGCTACCACAAGGGAGGAATGGGACCCCTTGGCTGATTAATTAGGAAAGCTAGTGGAAGACTACCTTACCCGAAAGGGGCAAGGGCAGTAGGGGAGTGGTCAGTGTAGGGAGGCCCTCGGGAGGATTTTGCTGCGATGGCGGTCCTGCAAGGGATTCCTGCATTGGAACTTCCTATAAACTGTAGCGGGTTTTCGGAAGCTAGTGGAACTTTGTAAAGGCCTCGTAGTGGATCCCTAGCCATTCACCTCGGTAGTGTCTAAGGGCCTTGCAAACCCTGGCGACATGGGATACACGACTTGTGGGTAAAGATGCGCAACCTCTGCAGAGTGTAAAACTAGTATACTAGCCGTGCTCACGGTCAAGAGCAGCTCGGACACTCACATGATTAATCTATGGAATTAAATTCAATTTGTCATATGCATTGCATTGCAGGTGATGTTGTTACTTTTGTTCTATTACTTAATTGGGTTGGTATTTACTTATACTTAGTAATTGCTAATAAAATTTTGACCAACTTTAAAAGCAATGCTCAGTTTCAACCATCTCCTTTGGTAAGCCTTACACTTCACGTGAGCTCCCACCTTTGGCGAGTTCATGCACATTATTCCCCACAACTTGTTGAGCGATGAACGTATGTGAGCTCACTCTTGCTGTCTCACACACCCCACAGGTCAAGATCAGGTACCACAGGATGAGGCGCTTGGAGGATGCTTCGATGAGTTCGTGAGAGGTCTAGGTCGTCGTCTCCCAGTCAACCTTGGGTTGCTGGACCGTTGTCTCCTTATAATGTAATTATTTATTTTGTATAGAACTCCTGTTATGTATAAAGATGTGACATTCGATCCTGTGCCACTATACATCATATGTGTGAGACTTGGTCCCAGCATACCTGGTGTTTATGTTAGCGCCCGGGTTTTGGACCCCTAAAATCCGGGTGTTACAGAAGTGGTATCAGAGGAATGTTGACTGTAGGACGAAACCTAGATAGAACTGGATAACCCTTATCTACTACTCTGATTCTTTTCTATACTTTTCTTAATCTATTCTTATCTATTTCCGCTTTACTCTGATTATTCTTACCTTTTCTTTCTAAAGACAACTGTGGATTTCACACTTTGAAATCCTGTGCCTAAAGTGACCTTTAGGAATAGGGGACCTACTCTTAGGAACAAAAACAAAACTATTTTTATGGTTATCCATGCACTTGAATGCTTGTTCTTATGATATCTATCTGATTTGGATCTTTGTTTGAGTGTGATGGGTTGTGGAGTAATGTCCACAATTACATCTGCATATACATCTAGGCATAAAGGATAGCACTTGTAAGATAACTAAACAACTTAGATTATCCTCCAATAAAAGGTATCTATTTCGTAGAAGTTCTTCTTATTTTAAAAGACACTCTCTTATCTTAATAGATCCATCTTATCTTAAAAGATACTCTATTACTATTAATAGATTCATCTTGTCTTGAAAAGATTCTATCTTATCCTAATAGATCTAACTGACCTCAAAAGATTCTACCTTATCCTTATGAATTCATCTTGTCCTAATAAGCATATTTACCCCACCCTAGTAACAACCAAGATCTAATCCAAAGTAATTAGATATTATCTAGTCTAATCTAGTTATATCCAACCTAATCGGGATTCTATCTAATCCAATATGATCTAAGCTAGATTGAGTTACTTAATGCTGATACAAAGGATAAGGCTATACTCCAAAATTCACTTAAGCCTAAATTGGTGACCTAGATCAACTTGGCCATACACAACAACTCGACCTATATAACAAGTTACATAACTTACCCAATCAATAGAGTCTTAATGGATTGCATAATCTACCAACCACCACCTGACATCAAACCCGATTTTGACCTACATCATGTAGTCTATCTCACCCATATATATCTAATCGTGACAAAATTCTATCCTACCTTTGGATACCCACCTTATACGACTGGTTACCCCAATCTGGACATAAGACAAAGATTAAGCCCTACTAAAGAATCTTCAGATTATAACCAGCTACTAGCTTATTCATTCCGCTTATTGAATAATTTCCTTTGCAAAACTGTTACCATATGCTTCTAACTTTCATGGTCAATACCAGGAAAGGAAAGATTATCACGCAACAGCAAACAGAAATGAATTCTCCAAATCCTCCACCTATTGAAACCGAACAAGTGGTTGCTGCCCAAAGACTGGTAATACAACAATTAACAGACCTGGTGACCGAGATGCAAAACCAGATAAGACAACAACACGAGGAAATACGTCAGGTCCGCCAAGAAATAAGGCAAGCACGGTTGGAGAGACAACAACAACAACCTCCACCACCACCACCAGCTCCACCAAGCTACATAGATATAAATTATGATGATTTATAAGATCTAGATGTTACTTTAGTTAGTAGATGATATGATATTAGAAGGAACAATAAGGTCTATTGACCCTATGTTTTGTTAAAGAATTATACCTCATGCTGAGATTTCTTTGTTTGTGCATATGTTCCAAGAACAATATGAGTATACATTCCTTTTCTTACAAATCTCGAGGACGAGATTATTTTTAAGGGGGGTAGGATTTGTAAGACCCAAAATTAGTAGGAAAAGAAATAATATAAACAAAGTATCATAATGCTTTGGAAATTAGGAAATAAGAAAATGATGAGAAAAAGGATTTTTCTTTTAAAGGAAACCATTTATACATCCCATGAAATAAATAACAAGGAGAATAAAACTTAAATTAGTAATATTAAAATAGCATGGTTTATATTCACCTTGGGTTTCAATTGATACATTTGAAAAATCTGAAAACTAAAATAGAAGTATAAATTTGAATTTGGAATAGAAAATAGAAAATAAATGGGAAGGGAAGAAAAGAGAAGTAATATGAAAACATGAGTAATATATTTGAATAAATATTCTCAAACCAAATACTTTTAATTGCACCAAAATGAACCAGTTACAAGTTTGAATTGAATTGGTATTTTAAATTTGAATTTGAGTTTGAATTCAAATTTAACTTGGAAATGGAGAAAAGAAAATAGAAAATAAAATAGAAAAAAAGACTAAAACCCTAATTGGGCCGCCAACCTGGAATTCGGCCCACCTAGCCTTTCTCCCCCGCGCGGCCCAATTGTCCTCTTACCGCGTGCCGACAGGTGGGGCCCCTGGATCAGCCCCTGGCGCGCGCCGCTCTCTCTCGTTTCTCGCTGACTCTGCGGGTCCCGCTTGTCATCGTTTTTCATCCCGCGCGCTGACGACTGGGCCCCACCGGGCAGCCTCCCTTCGCACGCGTCCGCGTGTCGCTGCCAACCGCGGGCCCGTCTGTCAGATGCTTCACCCACCTTCCGCTGCGTTCGCGGCGAACGGACCGCGCGGACTCCGCGAAGCTCGCCGGTGATCTCGGTACCCGTGCAACGACCGCGATGCGCTCCCTGAGTATAAGTACGTGGCCGCGACCCCCCCCCCTCCTTTACATCTCTCTCCCCAGGACCGAGCTCCCTCCCCGCGTCTCCGTCCGCCGCCAGTCTATCCTCGGGTCTTCGGCGAATCAGCTCCTTTGAAGCGCTGTTGGCCGTCACCGGGGGTTGTTGGGGTCGATTCGAGTACTGCGGGAGCTTGTGCTCGCCTCGTTCGCGACTAATTGCGCACCGGAGTTCATCTCTGCCGCAAAACCGCACCGCGCCGTGGACCTACCTCGCCGTCCCTCGATCGCCGGTATGATGCCCTTCCACGTGCCCATCCATACTTCGTGATCATGTATCATTCAACCGCGCTCCGAATTTGATCCCCTGGGTTGCGGAATTGCTCGCCTGAGCTCCAACTTTGCCCATCCCCGCCGCTTCGCGTAGCCTGTCTCGTCCGTTGCCTTTCGCCTGCTCGCAGTGCCCTCATCGCGTTCGCCATAGGCTCTACATGATTCGTGCAATGGGAATTTGGGTTCGGCGTCGTATTTCTCGGGTTTGCCTCACGGCGGTGAGTGCGCCGCCGCGGGACCCTGGAGGCGCCGCCGCCGTCGGGTGGCTCTGTTGGGGGAAGAAGGTAACACACGTCGCGACCGTCGGATCGCGCACGGGCGGTCAGGATTAGAACGACGTGTACTCCTTCGCCGCATTCGTTCGGGCCGTCGGATCCAATCGGACGGATCTGGGCGGATCCGGGGTATTTAAATCTACGCCGTTGATTTCCAATCTGATGCGTAGCAGTGCGTACCGGTTCGCGGGAACCCAGATCTAATCTGAGCCCTCCGTTTCTGATCGGACGGCTCAGCCCATCCGATACCCCTTCGCCTCGGCTAAATTGATAAAGAGCCCCTCGGTAACTTCAAAATAAACCCGCAGTCCACACTGTGGGAATCCTGAGTCTTAGAAAATTTACGTGTTAGCCCCTGGACTTTCTGATAATTGACGCCTAGTCCAGAGTTGTTTAAAAACCAGAAAAATACATTTAAAAATGAATTTTTAGTATTAATTAAATGCCAGAATTTGTATAATTCATAGTAAATTTATTTTAACTCCAAATTGAGTCATTCCAGTTGCAATAATTTTGTTTTAATATTATTTATCACCTAGTACCTCTGTTTAGCCATGAAACTTGAAGCAAAATTGTTCATTTGAATTACTCTGTTCTAGGTGCTTAATAACTTCAGAAATTCATAACTAAATAACTATAACTCCAAATTTAGTGATTCTTGTTCCTACGATCTCGTAGCAACGCGTAGATTATTATTATTCAGTTTGTACTTATGTTTGGTGTAATGTTAATTTTGCCTATACAATGTTTGTTGTATTGCTACGACTAGAGCGAGAACACGAGTCACCTGAAGATCATCCTGGTACCTGGATTCTCAAGGCCCAGGCAAGTTGTGCCCTTGATCACTTCTTTTTACCCACTCATGTTCTAATTAATCATAATGATCTGCATAGGGTAATTTTGATGGGACCCAATAGGTTACCCTAGTTTGACTATCTTTATACCTTGTTTACCACTGAACTTTTTGGGTAGTACTTGCTAGTGCTTTATGTGGTTTTGGGTATGAAGATACATTATTCATGATCACACTTTTATTATCTGTTTATTATTATTGTTCATGTTAAGATCATTATGTTAATTGGAACATGGAGAACCACCCGGGAAAACAGTGCTACCACAAGGGAGGAATGGGACCCCTTGGCTGATTAATTAGGAAAGCTAGTGGAAGACTACCTTACCCGAAAGGGGCAAGGGCAGTAGGGGAGTGGTCAGTGTAGGGAGGCCCTCGGGAGGATTTTGCTGCGATGGCGATCCTGCAAGGGATTCCTGCATTGGAACTTCCTATAAACTGTAGCGGGTTTTCGGAAGCTAGTGGAACTTTGTAAAGGCCTCGTAGTGGATCCCTAGCCATTCACCTCGGTAGTGTCTAAGGGCCTTGCAAACCCTGGCGACATGGGATACACGACTTGTGGGTAAAGATGTGCAACCTCTACAGAGTGTAAAACTAGTATACTAGCCGTGCTCACGGTCAAGAGCAGCTCGGACACTCACATGATTAATCTATGGAATTAAATTCAATTTGTCATATGCATTGCATTGCAGGTGATGTTGTTACTTTTGTTCTATTACTTAATTGGGTTGGTATTTACTTATACTTAGTAATTGCTAATAAAATTTTGACCAACTTTAAAAGCAATGCTCAGTTTCAACCATCTCCTTTGGTAAGCCTTACACTTCACGTGAGCTCCCACCTTTGGCGAGTTCATGCACATTATTCCCCACAACTTGTTGAGCGATGAACGTATGTGAGCTCACTCTTGCTGTCTCACACACCCCACAGGTCAAGATCAGGTACCACAGGATGAGGCGCTTGGAGGATGCTTCGATGAGTTCGTGAGAGGTCTAGGTCGTCGTCTCCCAGTCAACCTTGGGTTGCTGGACCGTTGTCTCCTTATAATGTAATTATTTATTTTGTATAGAACTCCTGTTATGTATAAAGATGTGACATTCGATCCTGTGCCACTATACATCATATGTGTGAGACTTGGTCCCAGCATACCTGGTGTTTATGTTAGCGCCCGGGTTTTGGACCCCTAAAATCCGGGTGTTACACCCGGGGAAGTACCCGCTCGTTGTGGATCCCGTCATCGGCAACGTCAGGCTTACCAAGGTCCTCATGGATGGAGGCACCCACCTCAACATCATCTACGCCGATACCCTCAGGCTCTTGCAGATCGATCTGTCCTCGATCCGGGCTGGCGCGACGCCCTTTCACGGGATCATTCCTAGGAAGCGCGTCCAGCCCCTTGGACAACTCGATCTGCCCGTCTGCTTCGGGACTCCCTCCAACTTCCGAAAGGAAACCCTCACGTTCGAGGTGGTCGGGTTCCGAGGAACCTACCACGCAGTGCTAGGGAGACCATGTTACGCCAAGTTCATGGCCGTCACCAACTACACCTACCTCAAGCTCAAGATGTCGGGCCCCAACGGGGTCATCACCGTCAGCCACACGTACCGACACGCGTACGAATGCGATGTGGAGTGCGTGGAGTACGCCGAGGCCCTCGCCGAATCCGAGGCCCTCATCACCGACAAGGAAAACCTCTCCAAGGAGGTGCCAGATGCGAAGCGCCACGCCGACAAATTCGAACCAGCAGAGGCGGTTAAGTCCGTCCCTCTCGACCCCAGCGACGACGCCTCCAAGCAGATCCGGGTCAGCTCCGAGCTCGACCCCAAATAGGAAGTAGTGCTCATCGACTTTCTCCGCGCGAACGCCGAGGTTTTTGCGTGGAGTCCCTCGGACATGCCTGGCATACCGAGGGAAGCCGCCGAGCACTCACTAGATATCCGAGCTGGAGCTCGACCCGTGAAGCAGCCTCTGCGCCGATTCGACGAAGAAAAGCGCAGAGCCATAGGCGAGGAGATCCACAAGCTGATGGCTGCAGGGTTCATCAAAGAGGTATTCCATCCCGAATGGCTAGCCAACCCTGTGCTTGTGAAAAAGAAAGGTGGGAAATGGCGGATGTGTGAAGACTACACTGGTCTAAACAAAGCATGTCCGAAGGTTCCCTACCCTCTGCCTCGCATCGATCAAATCATGGATTCCACTGCTGGGTGCGAAACCCTGTCTTTCCTCGATGCCTACTCAGGGTATCACCAAATCAGGATGAAAGAGTCCGACCAGCTCACGACTTCTTTCATCACACCCTTTGGCATGTACTGCTACGTTACCATGCCATTCGGTTTGAGGAATGCGGGTGTGACATACCAAAGGTGCATGAACCACGTGTTCGGACAGCACATTGGTCGAACGGTCGAGGCCTACGTCGATGACATCGTAGTCAAGACGAGGAAAGCCTCCAACCTCCTCTTTGACCTTGAAACGACATTCAAGTGTCTCAAAGCGAAAGGCGTAAAACTCAATCCCGAGAAGTGTGTCTTCGGAGTCCCCCGAGGCATGCTCCTGGGGTTCATCGTCTCCGAGCGGGGCATCGAGGCCAACCCGGAGAAAATCGCGGCCATCACCAACATGGGGCCTATCAAGGACTTAAAAGGAGCATAGAGGGTCATGGGATGCCTTGCGGCTCTGAGCCGCTTCATCTTACGCCTCGGCGAAAGAGGCCTGCCCCTGTATCACCTCTTAAGGAAGACCGAGCGCTTCGCTTGGACCCCCCGAGGCCGAGGAAGCCCTCAGAAGCTTGAAAGCGCTCCTTACAAGCGTGCCCATCCTGGTGCCCCCCGCTACTGGAGAAGCCCTCTTGATCTACGTCGCCACCACCACTCAGGTGGTCAGCGCTGCGATCGTGGTCGAGAGACGAGAAGAAGGGCACACACTGCCCATCCAGAGGCCGGTTTACTTCATCAGTGAGGTACTGTCTGAGACCAAGATCCGCTACCCACAAATTCAGAAGCTGCTGTACGCGGTGATTCTGACACGACGAAAGTTGCAACACTACTTCGAGTCTCATCCGGTGACTGTGGTGTCATCCTTCCCCCTGGGGGAGATAATCCAGTGCCGAGAGGCCTCGGGTAGGGTTGCAAAGTGGGCGGTGGAGATCATGGGCGAGACAATCTTGTTCGCCCCTCAGAAGGCCATCAAGTCTCAAGTCTTGGCGGATTTCGTGGCTGAATGGGTCGACACCCAGCTTCCCACAGCTTCGATCCAACCGGAATTCTAGACTATGTTTTTGGACGGGTCGCTGATGAAAACAGGAGCGGGCACGGGCCTGCTCTTCATCTCACCCATCGGGAAGCACCTCCGCTACGTGCTGCGCCTCCATTTCCCGGCGTCCAACAACGTGGCCGAGTATGAGGCTCTAGTTAACGGGTTGCGCATCGCCATCAAGCTAGGGGTCCGACGCCTCGACGCTCGCGGCGACTCGCAGCTTGTCATCGACCAAGTCATGAAGAACTCCCACTACCGCGACCCGAAGATGGAAGCCTACTGCGACGAGGTTCGGCGCCTGGAGGATAAGTTCTACGGGCTCGAGCTCAACCACATCGCTCGACGATACAACGAGACTGCGGACGAGTTAGCTAAGATAGCCTCGGGGCGGACAACGATTCCTCCGGACGTCTTCTCCTGAGACCTACATCAACCCTCCGTCAAGACCGATGACACGCCCGAGCCCGAGAAGGCCTCAGCTCTGCCCGAGGCGCCCTCGGCCTAGCCCGAGGCGCCCTCGGCTCAGCCCAAGGCAGCCTCGGTCCCGCCCGAGGCACCCTCGGCCCTCGAGGGTGAGGCACTGCGCGTCGAGGAAGAGCGGAACGGGGTCACACCTAGTCGAGACTGGCAGACCCCATACCTGCAATATCTCCACCGAGGAGAGCTACCCCTCGACAGAGCCAAAGCTCGGCGACTGGCGCGGCGCGCCAAGTCGTTCGTCTTGCTGGGTGACGAAAAGGAGCTCTACCACCACAGCCCCTCAGGCATCCTCCAACGATGCATATCCATCGCCGAAGGTCAGGAGTTATTGCAAGAAATACACTCGGGGGCTTGCGGTCACCACGCAGCACCTCGGGCCCTCGTGGGAAATGCCTTCCGATAGGGTTTCTACTGGCCGACCGCGGTGGCCGACGCCACTAGGATTGTACGCACCTACCAAGGGTGTCAATTCTACGCAAAGCAGACCCACCTGCCCGCTCAGGCTCTGCAAACAATACCCATCACCTGGTCGTTTGCTGTGTAGGGCCTGGACCTCGTCGGTCCCTTGCAGAAGGCACCCGGGGGCTTCACGCACCTGCTAGTCGCCATCGACAAATTCTCCAAGTGGATTGAGGTCCGACCCCTAAACATCATCAGGTCCGAACAGGTGGTGGTGTTCTTCACCAACATCATCCATCGCTTTGGGGTCCCGAACTCCATCATCACCGACAATGGCACCCAGTTCACTGGCAAAAAGTTCCTGGACTTCTGCGAGGACCACCACATCCAGGTGGACTGGGCCGCCGTAGCTCACCCCATGACGAATGGGCAGGTAGAGCGTGCCAATGGCATGATTCAACAGGGGCTCAAGCCGAGGATCTACAACAACCTCAACAAGTTCGGCAGGCGGTGGGTGAAGGAACTCCCCTCGGTGGTCTGGAGTCTGAGGACGACGCCAAGCCGAGCCACGGGCTTCACGCCGTTTTTTCTAGTCTATGGGGCCGAGGCTATCTTGCCCACAGACTTAGAACACGGCTCCCCGAGGACGAGGGCATACGATGCCCGAAGCAACTGGATAAACCGAGAAGACTCACTAGACCAGCTGGAAGAGGCTCGGGACATGGCCTTACTACACTCGACGCGGTATCAGCAGTCCCTGCGACGCTACCACGCCCGAGGGGTTCGGTCCCGAGACCTCCAGGTGGGCGACTTGGTGCTTCGGCTACGACAAGACGCCCGAGGGCGCCACAAGGTCACGCCTCCCCGGGAAGGGCCGTTCATCATCGCTAAGATTCTGAAGCCCGGAACATACAAGCTGGCCAACAGTCAAGGCGAGGTCTACAGCAACGCTTGGAACATCCGACAGCTACGTCGCTTCTACCCTTAAGATGTTTCAAGTCATTCATGTACCTCGTTTACATACACAAGCAAAGTCTAACCTTCAAGGAAGGGTCAGCCTTGCCTCGGCAAAGCCCGACCCTCCCTCGGGGGCTAGAAGGGGGGAACCCCCTCTGCATCAAAATCTTCCTCGGAAAAAGTCTTTCTGCCAGAACATCTTTCGTGCTTTTCGACTACTTCGATAGTGGAGTCCTGAAAATGACGGAGTGCACGTAAGCAGGCAAGGCCGACCGAGCTGAGGGACTCCTACGCCTCCGGGATACGGATACCTCACTCATCACCTTCTGCGATAAGTAACTCACGCTCGGATAAGGGATTCCGCTGTCCGAGCAAGTCTTAACGCTCGAAAACTTCTTCTGCTGAAACGATTTTTCGTGCTGTCTCGACTATATCGATAACAGAATCCTACGGACGAGTAAGAGTACATGTAAGCAGGCAAGGCCGACCGAGCCGAGGGACTCCTACGCCTCCGGGATACGGATACCTCACTCATCACCTTCTGCGATAAGTAACTCACACTCGGATAAACGATTCTGTTACTGACGAACAAGTCCTGATACTCGAAACAAGGGGAAAAGAAACTCAGCTTTACAACACGACAACGGTATATTTTGGCCTCGGCGGCCGCAAAAAACATACGCACGCTACAGACAAACTGTTCCTGCAGGTTCAGACATCAGCAGGGGGAGCAGCAGCACCCTCGGCATCGACTCCACCTTCGGCGGGATCCGACCCGGCCTCGGACAGCGACATGGTCGGAGGATCTCCACCTCAAAGGAAGATGTCCGCACCGCGCCTGGGCCACCGCCGCCAGGGTCTCCTCCAGGAACCCGGGCCAAGCAGATGGCCGGATCGGCCGCTCCGTAGCCTCAGCCAGCTGTCCCCCGAGGACACCAGCCCGGCTCATGGCCTCGGCAGCCCGACTCCGGGGTTGGTCCCACCAGCGGACGACCTGGCCAGGTCCCAGCCGCCACTGCGACGCCTCGTCGGCCTGGGAAGTCCCCTACTCCTAGGTCGACGAAGTTTCTTCTCCAGCCACAACTCCGCCTCTGTCCATGCTGGCACCGCTGCCTCTGGCTTCGGCTCATCGTAGAGCAGCCGAGGTTTCCTTCACTAAGCAAGAGGAGCCTCGAGCGGCAAGGCCGACCGAGCCGAGGGACTCCTACGCCTCCGGGATACTGATACCTCACTCGTCACCTTCCGCACAAGGCAACTCACGCTTGGTCAAGCGGTCCAACTAGCCGACAGGCGAGTTCTAGTGCGCAAAATGGAGAAGAAACACGACTTCATGCCCAAATACACAAATGTTCAGGCCCCGACAGCTACAATGAACATACGCCAGCACTCAAGGTGCCATTACAAATGGGACTCCGGTTCTGTTCCCGCGGGTATGAACAGCCTCCATACCAGGAGGCCCGCGAGACGACGAACTCCAAGCGGCTCACCGCTGCCCGCTCTAACAGCAGCGGCAACGACCTCCGTCCCGGGCGGCAAGACAGCTGCAGCAACGGCTTCCGGGCAGACGCTGCGGCGGAAAGGCTCTCGCCCACGAAGGACGAGAACCAGCCATTCAAGCCAGGGGGAACGGAGGTCCAGGGGTGCAGGCGGAGTTGGCGATCTCGTCGGCAGAGAAACCTTCTCCGGCTGCTGCCACCTCAACACGGCACCAAGAGGGCGCACCCTTTCGACTTTGACGCATCCAGCATGGAGGCCCAGACCCACACGTCATGTAACCGGCGCGCCGGTTACTGCGTGCAAAAAACTGCAGCACCACTTGCGCCAGCGCCGCGCCTTCTCGACTACGGAATCGGTGCCGCGACTCGAGGCAACCCTGCGCACGGCCCAGCAGGGCCAACCAGGCACGCCGGTCACGGGTCAGTCAGCCGCGGGAGAAGGCGCGACGGTCAACATGGCCAAAAGTAGGCCGACAGTAATGGCGGTGGCAGGCGAGCGGAAGCAGCAGTCAATCGTCCGCAGGCTCACGTCCCCTCCTGGAACAGCGAGAGAGCCCTCTCCCACGGCGTGAAGACGACGCGCCCGTGTTCCGTTCCTCGAATGGCTCGCGCATGCACAATGGCTGCCCCGCGAATCACTCGTCTCGTCGCATTAACTCTACGACAGGACAGGCGACACCTTTGGCATGCGAAGCGGGCGACGCTTCACCTCCGCCATAATGACCGTGTCAAAAAAGGTGCGCCACGTCGTTCAATTTCGTATCCTTTTCCTCTTCCCCTTTCTCTCTCTTGCTACAGGGACCGGGAAAGGGGACACTTCGAAAGGGATCCTTCTCCGCGAAGGAAGCGGGCCCCGAGCCCCCCTACTGATCAGAGGTTCGAAGGCTGGCCCCACGGAAGGGTTTGACAGCCGCCTCAGAGCACTCGGGCTCCACGCCCACTACTGGTCAGAGGTTCGAAGGCTGGCCCCTCAGAAGGGTTCGACAGCCGCCTCAGGCCACTTGGGCTCCGTGCCCACTACTGATCAGGGGTTCGTAGGCTGGCCCCCCGACGGGTTCGACAGTCGCCCCAGAGCACGTAGAGTGAGGGATGACTCTGGGTACGTTCGATACATAACCAAGGCTCGGGCTATGTTCCCGAGGTACCCTAGGACATTTCCGAGACCAGCAGGAACGATTCTGTAACGGAATCCCATCAGAGGGAGGCCTCGAGCCCTCAGACCCTATCGAATGGGACCGGGTCCGGCAAATCACCTGCAGGTACTTTTGGAGCGCGCCTCCGGGCCACTAGCCAACCCTTATCGAACGGGGCACGGGCGTCCACTCGGATCACCCGTTAGCAACTCACTGGAGACACCATGTTCGGCGCCCACCGAGGGCAACATGGCGCTTTCCCCCTCCCCTCCTCCTTGCGGAAAGGCGACGCAGGGGCGTATGAAAAAAGCCGAGTCTACCCTTGACCGTCCTCTCGCCCTATGCAGGGGCTCGGGGGCTGCTCTCGCAAACCCGGCTCTGGCCAAACCGTTGACAGCGTCAACATACCAGCCCGAGAACCCAGAACCTGACCATGCACCCGGGCAACAACCAGTTCGCATGAGGGAACAACCAGACTGGCCGAGCCATCACGAAAGGCATTAAGACCTCGAAGGAGTCAAACCACTCCTCCGAGGCCTCGGGGGCTACACCCGGCGGGTGCGCTCGCGCGCACCCATCGAAACAAAATGCAACCGAGAAAGGCCGGTCCCCTTGCAAAAAAGTGCGACAAAGCCTCCAAGCGAGTACCCACACTCCCTTTGAGGCTCGGGGGCTACTGTCGGGGACCGTAATTAGGGGTACCCCCAAGGCTCCTAATCTCAACTGGTAACCCCCATCAGCACAAAGCTGCAAAGGCCTGATGGACGCAATCCCGGTTAAGGCTCCGTCCACTCAGGGGACACGATCTCGCCTCGCCCGAGCCCAGCCTCGGGCAGGAACGGAAGACCAAGGCGGATTCACGCCTCGCCCGAGGGTCTCCTAAAGCAATGGGCGCACCTTCTTCTTGCCCAAGGCCTGGCTCGGGCAGGCTTCACGGAGAAGCAACCTTAGCCAGATCGCCTCGCCCGCCGACCGGATCGCAGGAGCATTCAATGCAAGGATCGCCTGACACCTGATCCTGACGTGCGCTTTCCAGTCGACAAGGCCGAAGTGACCGCAGTCACTTCGCCCCTCCACTGACTGACCTGACAGGAAAACAGCGCCGCCTGCGCTGCTCCGACTGCTGTGCCACCCGCCAGGGTGAGGCTGACAGCAACCAAGACCAGCCTCGGGCGCCATAGGAATCTCCGCCTCGCCCGACCCCAGGGCTCGGACTCGACCTCAACTCGGACGATGATCTCCACCTTGCCCGACCCCAGGGCTCGGACTCGACCTCGCCTCGAATGATGATCTTCGCCTCGCCTGACCCCAGGGCTCGAACTCGACCCTGCCTCGGACGACGATCTTCGCCTCGCCCGACCCCCGGGCTCGGACTCAGCCTCAACTCCGGAAGACGGTCTTTGCCTCGCCCGACCCTAGGGCTCGGACTCGACCTCGACTCCGGAAGAAGGTCTCCGCCTTGCCCGACCCCAGGGCTCAGACTCGACCTCGACCTCGGAGGAGTCACCACCTCGCTCAGGCCGACCACGCCACAAGGGGAGGCCATCATTACCCTACCCCTAGCTAGCCCAGGCTACGGGGAACAAGACCGGCGTCCCATCTGGCTCGCCCCGGTAAAACAAGTAATGATGGCACCCCGCGTGCTCCATGACAACGGTGGTTCTCAGCCCCCTACGGAAGCAAGGATACGTCAGCAAGGATCCGACAGCCCCGACAGCTGTGCTTCTACAGGGCTCAAGCACTCCTCCGACGGCCACGGCGCCACATGAACAGGGCTCCAACACCTCTCCGACAGCCACGTCGGCACGTACATAGGGCTCTAGCTCCTCTCTGCTAGACACGTTAGCACACTGCTACACCCCCCGTTGTACACCTGGGCCCTCTCCTTACGTCTATAAAAGGAAGGTCCAGGGCTCTCATACAAAGGAGGTGGCCACACGGGAGAACGGGCAGCCTAACGCCCCCCCCTCTCTCTCTCTCCCTCGCAAACGCTTGTAACCCCCTACTGCAAGCGCATCCGCCCTAGGCGCAGGACAACACGAGGCCGCGGGTTCCCCCTTACTGTTTTCCCCCCTTGTGTCTCCGTCTCACGCCGACCCATCTAGGCTGGGACACGCAGCGACAATTTACTCGTCGGTCCAGGGACCCCCCGGGGTCGAAACGCCGACAATAATGAAGTGGCATCTTACTATACTTCTTGTGCTCATGGCGCTTAGAAGTGACGGACGCGGCATCGGAACCGGATGTGGATGGCGACGATGAATCGGTCTCGTAGTAGACTACTTTCTTCTTCTTCTTCTTCTTGTCGCCACTCCGATGTGACTTGATGTGGGGAGGGGATCCCTCCTTTACTTTGGTGCCGGACTCCCTTGATGGAGCCTTCCCGTGGCTTGTGGGCTTGTCACCGGTTTCCATCTCCCTCTTGGTGTGATCTCCCGACATTACTTTGAGTTGTTAAACTCTAATGAAGCACCAGGCTCCGATATCAATTAAAAGTCGCCTAGAGGGGGGTGAATAGGCGTAATCTAAAATTTACAACCTAAAACACAAACTACAAGCCGGGGTTAGCATTAGAATTAAATCTGAGTCCGGGAGAGAGGGGGAAAACAAATCAACCAAGAAATAAAGCGGATGAACATGGTGATTTGTTTTACTGAGGTTCGGTTCCAAAGAACCTAGTCCCCGTTGAGGTGGTCACAAAGACCGGATCTCTTTCAACCCTTTCCCTCTCTCAAACGGTCACTTAGACCCCACAAGGACCACCACACAATTGGTGTCCCTTGCCTTGCTTACAAAACACTTAGGAACAAGAATGAGGAAGGAAGAGAGCGATCCAAGAATCAAGAGCGCAAAAGAACACGAACAAACTCTCTCTCAAGTCACTTAGGTGGTTGGAATGAATTATAGACTTAGAGAGGCTTTGATCTTTTGGAAATGTGTCTTAGAGTGAATGCACTAGCTCTTGTATTGAATGTGAAGTGTTGGAAACTTGGATGCTTGGAGTGGTGGTGGTTGGGGGTATTTATAGCCCTCAACCACCAACAAGTCGTTGGGAAAGGCTACTGTCGATGGGCACACCAGACAGTCCGGTGCGCCACCGGACACTGTCCAGTGCGCTAGCCATGTCACCCAACTGTTAGGGTTCTAGAGCATATGACTGTTGGAGGCTTTGTCCTCTAGTGGCACCGGACAGTCCGGTGCCACACCGGACAGGTCCTGTTCACTGTCCGATTCACCTCTGACCTACAGGTCTGACTCTGCGCACACTGTTCCTCACTGTTCATCTGATCACCATGCTTTTGCAGTAGACCGTTGCGCGAAGTAGTCGTTGCTCCGCTGTCACACCAGACAGTCCGGTGAATTATAGTGGAGTGCGCCTGAAGAAACCCGAGAGTGGCTGGTTCAGACCTGTACAGTCCTGGTGCACCGGACACTGTCCGGTGGCACACTAGACAGTCCAGTGTGCCAGACCACAACACACTCAGTTTTATTTGCTCCTTTGAATTGAACCCTTATCTTGAATATTTATTGGTTTGTGTTGAACCTTTATGCACCTGTAGAACATGTATTCTAGAGCAAACTAGTTAGTCCATTTGTTTGTGTTGGGCATTCAACCACCAAAATTAATTGTGGGAAAAGGTTAACCCTATTTCCCTTTCACATTCCACCAGTAACTTTTGCCCGGCCCACGAAGGGATGGCCATGCGGGGTAACTGGCCCGAGGCCCCAAGTGAGGACCTTTCGCCTTCTAGTGGACCCAAGGGATATATGTCCCCCACACTCTCCAACATCTAGGCATCGATTATAACATGAATGTACTGATTGTGTCTAGAATGGAAAGGTCGCCTATTAGCCTAGCTAGAGCATGAAGGTTTAGATGAACCAAAAACATTTCCTTGCTTAGTACACTGATACGATGGCACTATAGAGGTCATGGCTATATGGTTGTGTAAGTGAGCATTATTAAATGAGCATATTAGTTATGTCCAATGCTAACCTAAAAAGGATGTGCTGCAAATATCTCAATGCTCAACTTATATTGTTGGGGTTACCATTCTGGTAGAATAATATCTGCTTTGTTTTCTGCTCATTTTAGCTTCTTCACCTTGGAGTTCTTTTTGGCGCATCATCAACTATGTTTCTATGACTTTCTGTTCTTCCTGCAATATGTTATACATAAGCTACAATAAGTGCAGATTGTAGTCTAAAGATTGTACAAAAGTTGGCAATGCATAAATGGAATTTGGCAATGGTAGTGAGTTCCTACATCAATAGAAAATGAGAAGAAAACAGAACAGGTGTTCTTCCTTTACATTCATGTCCAAGCCTTTACATCATTGATTTCAAATATCTAGTAATAAAAATTTTACATTAGAAAAATTCAAATGCCCTTGAAGAAAATAACTGTAAAAACCCTGTTACCATGAGTCTTAAGCTATAAGCGTAACATAAGTCTTAAGATAGCTAACATAAATGTCCATTAACCAACAAGGGTTACTGTAACACCCCTGGTGTTACTGTCACTAAAACATGAGCATAACATCATAAGCATCAGCATTTCATGTGTTTGACACACCTAGAGTGCATTCACTAGGCAAAATTTTCAAACAAGTTGTATTGATATGGTGTTTTGCAAATAAGACCCTAGTGTAGGGTACTTAACCCTAAATGGGGATTAGAAGGGTAAAACAAAACCCAAATAGAGAAAACCCTAAAGCTTAAGTGAAATAATCATAAAATGTTACTAAGAATAGATCTGAGTTTCATTCACACCCCTAGAATACCAAAAACCCTAAAAAGGACCCTAGAAAACCCTAACCCTAAACCCTAGGGGGTTAAGTGCAAAATCTATGCACTTTTGGACTAAAGTGTAAAAACTATGACGTTAAGGCATATAAAGTTATATGGTTCACATTTATGAAGATTTGCAATTCAAACCCTGAATTTTAGACCTATTTGCAAAAAGGACCCCCTTTGTGTTCTAGTGCTAAGTCTGAAAATCAGTGATATTGACTCCACTTTGGAGCTCTATATCTTCCAAAATAGTGAGAATTTACCCTAGGTCACCACATCAAATTTGTAAACCTATCAAAGGAGAACAATTTTGCTTAAGAGTGTAAGCAAGGTTGTTATGAAGAATTTGGAGATAATTAAATCTAAAGTCAGGCTGTCAGGCTGTTAAAGTCTGAATTTCAGACTGACAGTGCAACTGTAGTGACTTTGGGCATGAATTCAAGCAGGATTGAGCAAGAAATTTGCTTAGGATTGCTATAACAATATTGTAGCTGGATCTTAGAGCTAAAACTTTGCTAAAGGGTGATTATCATGTTACTACACACAATCGGGAGTAAACAGCCCTGCAAATCGCTCTGTCAGGTGACTGAATGGGATTTCCCATGGTACAGTAACCTGAAACAGATCAAATCAAGCGCTCAACTCACCACCGACGATCTCCACCATGATTTGTGTCGTCGGCGTCTCGATTCGTTCTCGGGGTAAGTGGATAACGTCTCGGGTAGAAAGATCATCACCGCCATTGAGCTGGACACCAATCCGGCTAGCCGCTGTACCTCCCCCTTGTTCATCGATCGCTCGGGTAGGATCTCACCGCCGTTGATCCCTCACTGCCGTCCACCACGTGTCCAAACACTTCACCACGTCGTGGCTAACTGTGCTACGCACATCCTATGATCGCCGGAGGAGCAGCCACGGTAATAGCCACGTTGCGCGACCACTAGTGACTCACCCAGTTCATACCGATCGCAATCCGCCGCTCAAATTCGCTGTACTCGTGATCGGTCTCTATAAATTAAAGCCACCATAAGCTCTGCAAGGTCATCATGCACCCAGCCACTAAGAATCACTAGCAATCGTTCGTAAGAGAGCTTGAATTTTGGTTTTCCCCTAACCAAGTTTCCGCCACCGCGAAGAACACCTCGCCATGGCCAGCCACTTCCAGGTTTGTTCATGCCCACTGCTACCTTGTTTCAGCATTAGTATGCTTCCCTGATGCTCATCCATCCACCCAATTGAGCTAGGCCGCCACCAATCACCGGGAACACATTGTTCTTTGGGTTATCCGCACTGTCACTGTGGCTAGAGGCAATTAGGTAGCCATTCATGCAATTGACTTAGGGGAAACACTGGTCAGGGCATGAATTTGGTTTCGGCCGAAGTAGGGCACTAGTCTTTGCCCCGTTTGGCTGGTCTAGGAGCTCGCCGGAGCTCTGCCGCGCCGCTCACCGTCGAGGACCTCGGTCTGCGAAGGGATGGAACCAGAGGGGCTTTTCTGCACCTATCAGTGACTCAGTTAAACAGTGATGTGACCCCGCTTCCAGTTATTCAGTAAGCCAAGGGCCTTTCTGCAAAGTCCGCAGCGTGGGCGAGGGCGCGCGCTTTCCACTTGAGTTGGGCCGCCTGGGCTAGATTTGGCCCAGAACTGTTCAAGCTTTTCTCTTTTCTTTTTCTGCAAAACTTTGGAAATCTGTAGAAATTGTAGAAAAATGGTAAAAATGTCAAACCAATTTTACTAGATTCCTAATTTTCCATAGTATTTAATAAAAATAGTTTCATGATTTTTAGATCAAATAGGGAATTTTGGAGCATTTATAATAGCCTAAAACATTGTGTCTGGATTTTTATAAAATAGGTGATAATTCCAAAAATCGCCAAACTTTTTATATGAACTCTAAACATTATTTAGAAGCCTTGGGTAGAGTTTGGTTTGATTTGGACCTTGTTTGATAACTAGAGCCCAAAACCCTACCCTGCCCTTTGAATTCCTTTACTAACTCCAGAAACCCTAGTTTCTCGGAGAACCGTGAAGTAAAATTGTATTCAAGACCTTAGATAATAAACTCTTATTATCTTTGCATTATCATGAGCATTACATGGGCATTCATTATTATGTATGGTTATATTTAGAAAACGAAGAAGTTGAAGTAGAAGGAGAGAAGATTCCACCACCACCACCACCTGCGGAACATCAGGCAGGCAGCTGTTTTTATTTTGACATCTACGGGTCTAAGCCTGAATCACTTGTAAACGAAGGCAAGCCCTGGTGCATTTGCCACCTCCTTGATTCTTTTAAAATCTTTCTCACTTGCTTGGTGCATTAGGTGATAGGAGTTGAATGCTAAAACAATTCCTGCATTACCTTCCTTGAACTTGATTACCTTCCTTTGAATCCCTGTTTTCCAAAAGTTTTTACTATGCTTAGTCTTGCTCTAGCAAAACAAAAGGTTTTGATTTACAAAAGATGATGTGGCAAAGTGGGAGGGATGTTTTTGAAAATAAAACTTGATGGTGGATCCATCATGGCCGTGATGGGTTCAACATCAGAAAAGATGTACCTCTGCCAGGTACCAAGCTTTGGGTTGTAAATGATAAAGCTGAGACCGGGCGGGTGACTTGCACGAGAAGAGAGTCTCGGTGTAGTGTCTCCGTCTGAGTCGATTAAGGACCGTGTCGATGTAGGCTTGATGACCGAGGACCCTTTAGCTGGTCACATGCCTCGTCATGGGTAAGCTTTGTCTCGGGCAGACTAAGGCCAGAATAAGATACCACACAATGGGAGTGGAGAGATGGCGAGAGTAGCGTGTACCCTCCGTGGCAAGAGGCTAGACGGTGGTGTATCTGTGCTCTCGGTTGGCGTGAACCTGATCTGGTCTTAAGAACCCCGGTGGTGGGTTGACATATGCAAGGGTTAAGTGCTACATATGTCGTGCGATTGGAGATCCTCAGCTGAGTATAATCGATTCGGATCGCCGTACCTCCGCGGTTATGGAGACTTGGTCACTGACCTATACGTAGCAATCCAGTAAAGATGAAGGATGGTTACAAAATTGGCTAGTACAGGTCAAGTGAGTGAACTAGGGTAGAAAGAACTCTAGCTACAGGTAACTTTACTTAACTTGACAAATAAAACTGGATTTTTAAGGATCCACTTTAGTAAGCATTTCTGCAAACAGAGTCATTGATTATTGAGAAACCTTACCTTGACTCCCATATAACCAGCATACCCTTGAGAGTCTTTTCTTTAGTCGGGTAAGTCTTGCTGAGTAATTCCATACTCAGGGTTTTATTCCCTATCATTTTTAGGTGAAGAAGCAACAAACTTTTGTTGTTTCTGTTCTAAGGTGGTTCCAAAGGACGAACACCAGGAGTGAAGCTGCGGGAGGAAAAGATCCTCCATAAAAACTTTTGTTTGAACTTTATCGGGAGGGGTTTTTGCCTCCCTTGGTTCTGTAATAATAATACTCTGCACTCATATGTTATATCCTGGTCTGTAAATATTCAACCTTGTCTACTTTTCAATAAAGGTAAGTTTATGTAACCGCTTCCGCATTTCTGTATCTCCGATGATTTGTAATGTCTGCGTGACGGGTAAAACGCTCTTGGGAAGGTAAGGAAAGCAGATACCGAACTTGTCAAGTGATTCAGGAACACCTGCAGGGTTGTCTGAGGTCCGTTGGACAAGGACAACTGTAGGTGGGCCTAATGACTTGGGAGGTTTCATCATAGCTGGTATCGAAGCGAAGCCCATCTCTGCAGATATTATGAGGCATCTTCAAAAGAATTTTCTAAAACTTATCTAGAAAATTTCTTCCTTTCTTACCTAAGTATCTCTGAAGAGTTTATGTGAAAGACCAGATAGGAAGAGTGCAATGTATAGAAGGTTGAGTCAACTAAGGTTGATTCTGTAATTACACATGCATCATGCTAAAAACTATGCTAATAAGATTTACCCCTTAGAAAAATGCCGCCACGTACAAGAAAGACTGCACGCAAGTCAACGGGGCCGATCAGTGTACCTCGTCACCAACTTGCCCCGAGACACGATGACAGCAGTAGCGGTAGTAACGATCCAATTGGGGACTTAGAAGCTCAAGTTAATCAGCTTCAAACAGAACTCTGTCGCAAGAATAACATATGGGTCGCGGATGGCGAGAGGATCAATGAATTGAGAAGCGACATCCGCCGCCTGCAAGATCAGCTCGCGGATCGAGATCTAGCGCTTGACTGGGCGGTTCACTCTCGTTCGCTTGCCTGGGCTAAGGAGGCGAAAGCTCGAGCCCGAGTATAAGAGCTTAGCTCAGCTATTGATAACTTGCAGGCTTATTGTAATACTCTACATGAAGAAGTTCATGTATTGTACTCACAACTACACCCCAGTGTACCTACGGATCCTGTCGGGACAGAAGCCAGACCTTCTCAAGTAGCGGGAGAAGCTTTTGGCGGCAAGCTGGACCTTTTCAGGCCCCCTCCCTCTATGAAGCTAGTCAACGAATGGTCTCCGACACCTGACAGCGAGGCTACCCAGAGTGACAAAAAGTAGGAATAGTATAGTATAGAAGTAGTGCTATTGTGTAATAGGGGGTGTAATCCTATTGTAAAGTACGAGTCTGTAACATTACCTTTTTAAGTAATGTGAAATGGATGGTATGTATGGCATATCATATTGCTCCAAATGTTCTTTGCCTCAGATGCCTTCCAGGACTCGCGCTCAGGATGGGGCTGGTACCTCCCGTGGGAGGGAGGCGACCCCGAATCCACCTCTAGTACCCCCAACACTTGCCGAGGCCATCGCTGCCTTGGTAAACGCTACAGCAGACAATACCTGCTTCCTACGGGAGATGGCAGGTCAACAACTCCAACAACAAGGCGGGCATGCATATCCGCAAGGCCCCCGGGAGACATCTTATCTGGACTTCTCCGAGACGCGCCCTCCATTGTTCGTCAAAGCAGAAGACCCTCTAGAGGCGGATGAATGGATCCGTATCATTGAGCAGAAATTTGGGCTTCTTAGATGTTTAGAAACTCAAAAGCCCCTGTTTGCAGCCCAGCAACTGCGAGGCCCTGCCAGTACGTGGTGGGGAAACCTTGTGGCCGTTCAGCCGGCCGATCATCAGATCACATGGGATGAATTCAAGCTGGCCTTCAGAGAGCATTATATACCTAAGGGAGTTCTTCACATGAAGCAAGAGGAGTTCATGAAATTGAAGCAAGGCGGAGATACTGTCACCCAGTATCTCAATAAATTTAATCACTTATCTTAGTATGCAATCGACCAAGTCAACATAGACATAAAGAAAAAGAATTGTTTCATGAGAGGCTTGAATGATCGGATGCAAAGAAAGATGGCTACCTACATCGACATTACTTATGGAAGGGCTGTCAGCACAGCGCTGGCAGTCGAGGCTAAATATACAAGTTCCGGAAAATCCAAGGGGAATGGAGGCAATAGGCCCAATCAGGGTCCCGAGAAAAGACAACGGTTAGTTATCTGGCCTTTTAATCAAAGTCGCTCTTTCTCTCGTCCACCCTCCTTCCCATTCAAGCAACCAATGTTTATCCGTCCTACCCCTGCCCCCACTGCTACAAATCAGTCGGGTGCCCCTGGCACTCGTTTCCCTGCTCTTCCAAGCTCATCCACTAGCTGCTTCAACTGTGGAAAGTCCGGGCATTTCATTAAGGACTGTCCATACCCGAGGCAGAATCAAGCAAATAATCAACAGAGTTCTGGAGGTTCCAAGGGAAATGCGGCAACCAGTACCGAGGGCAAGAATACAAGGAAAACTGGACGAGTTTATTACACTCAAGTGGCTACAACACCGAAAGGTGAGCCGGTGATGATGGGTATGTTCCTCGTAGCCAACCACCCTGCACTTATTCTCTTTGATTCTGGTGCTTCACATACTTTCATAAGCAAAAAGTTTGTGGAGAAACATTGCATTCCATATACTGAACCAAGGGAAGGGCTTAAAATACATTCGCCTGGGGGGACAAATATTTACCAAGGAAGTGGCTTACCAAGTGCCCGTAACATTGGCTGGACGGGACTTTCCTACTAAGATGATTGTTCTGAATGGCCAAGACATAGATGTAATCTTGGGCATGAATTGGTTGGCCCAACATAAAGCAATTCTCAACAATGATATGAGAACAATCAGGTTGAGTTATGGCCAAGAAGAAATTCTTTTGTCTATCCCCATAACTATTCCAGCTAGACCAATTGGCAAAATTAATGAAGCCATTATACCGGAGATCAAGGATATTCCGGTAGTATGTGAGTTTCCAGATGTCTTTCCCGAGGATTTGCCTGGATTGCCTCCAAAAAGGGATGTAGAGTTTGTAATTGAATTGAAGCCTGGTACGGCTCCCATTTCTAGAAGATCGTACCGGATGCCTCCAAATGAATTGGCGGAACTGAAGATCCAATTGCAAGATCTACTTGAGAAAGGATTCATCCGGCCAAGCTCATCGCCATGGGGTTGTCCAGCCATATTCGTCAAGAATGAAAGGGAAATGTGCCCTTGGGCCATTTCTGGTATAGTTTTGGTGATTAAGTGTCCAACACGTATTGAGTAAGTAATCTTGTGCCAAATGATGGATGAAGTGCAAATCAACAAGAAGGTATGATTCTAGACTTAGTACATCGGTTTTTGTGTACTAATATATTTGTCTAAGTGCTAGAATCAGAGAAAAGAGAGAAGGAAAAAGACTTGGCTGGAACAGCCAAGACTCAGCGCAGTCTGGCACACCGGACTATCCGGTGGTGCACCGGACAGTGTCCGGTGGTGCACCGGACAGGGTCCGGTGCGTCGGACCAGCCTCCGGTGAACAGGCCACTCTCGGGAACAGACGGCGGTGTACGGCTATAATTCACCGGACTGTCCAGTGGAGCACCGGACTGTCCGGTGAGCCGTCCGCGGTGAAGTCGTCGCTCTCGGGAATCGTTCAATGGCGTACGACTATAATTCACCGGACGGTCCAGTGAGGCACCGGACTGTCCGATGAGCCAACGGTCGACTGCGCCAACGGTCGGCCGTGCAATCCGCACGTGACACGTGGGCGCGCCAACGGTCGGCATGGGGCACCGGACTGTTCGGTGTGCACCGGACAGTGTCCGGTGCGCCAACGGCTCCATTTCTGCAACGGTCGACTGAGCTATTTTTGGAAGGCAGTCTGCACCGGACACTGAATAGTGCTTGTCCGGTGGTGCACCGGACTGTCCGGTGCGCCACCCATCAGAAGGCAAGAATTGCCTTCCCAGATTGCTTCCAACGGCTCCTAGCTGCCTTGGGGCTATAAAAGGGACCCCTAGGCGCATGGAGGAGTACACCAAGCATACTTTGAACATTCTAAGACTCTCACACTCCGTCTCGGCACACTCGATTGATTTTCTTAGTGATTTGAGCTCTGTTCTAGTGGTGAACTTGTTGCATTTCATTTGAGCTCAAGTCTTGGCCTGTGTGTGTGCGTATTGCTGCGGATTTGTGTGTGTTGCTTCCCTCCCTTACTCTAGTGCTTTTACATTGATATTTGTTGTAAGGGCGAGAGACTCCAACTTGTGGAGATTCCTCGCAAACGGGAAAAGTGATAAGAAAAAGGAACACCGTGGTATTCAAGTCGATCGTTGGATCACTTGAGAGGGGTTGAGTGCAACCCTCGTCCATTGGGACGCCACAACGTGGAGTAGGCAAGTTTTGTACTTGGCCGAACCACGGGATAAACCACTGTGTCTACTGTGTTGTTTCTCTCTGTGGTTTCTGTGTTTCACAAGTACTCCTCTCCAGCTACTTGATTCTATTGCACTAACACTTAACTTAGTTTTTTGTGGCAATAAGTCTTAAGTTTTTATAGGATCACCTATTCACCCCCCTCTAGGTGCTCTCAATTGGTATCGGAGTCGTTCTCTTCACAAAAGGGACTAATCGCTCGAAGAGATGGATCCTAAGGGAAAGGGGATGGTGGTCAATGATAAGGAGAAGGAGTCCATCTTCAATGAGCCAAGGCACGACAAACCTACTGACTCTGGCTCGAGTCATAAGAAGAAGGACGAGAAGAAGAAGAGGCGTGTCAAGAAGATCGTCTACTACGATAGTGACGAGTCCTCTTCTTCCCAAAGAGACGACGACTACGACGAGAAAAAGAAACCGGTCAACTCAAACTTTTCTTTTGATTATTCTTGTATTCCATATAATTCCAATGCTCATTTGCTTTCTATTCCTCTTGGTAAACCTCCTCACTTTGATGGAGAGGACTATGCTTTTTGGAGTCACAAAATGCGTAGTCACCTCTTCTCTCTCCATCCTAGCATTTGGAAGATAGTAGAGAATGGAATGCAATTTGATAGTACGGATAACCCAGTATTCATTAACGAACAAATTCATAAAAATGCACAAGCTACCACTGTTTTGTTAGCTTCGTTATGCAGGGATGAATACAACAAGGTGAGCGGCTTGGATAATGCCAAGCAAATATGGGACACCCTCAAGATCTCGCATGAGGGGAACAATGCCACCATAATCACCAAGATAGAGTTGGTGGAGGGTGAGCTGGGAGGTTCGCGATGATCAGGGGAGAGGAGCCAACGCAAACGTACAACAGGCTCAAGACCCTGTCAAAAAAATTAGGAGCTATGGGAGCACGAGATGGACGGACCACAACGTCGTCCGACTTATGCTCAGGTCCTTTACTGTCATTGACCCTCATCTTGTGAACTCAATTCGTGAAAATCCTAGGTACACAAAGATGACGCCCAAGGAGATACTCGGAAAATTTGTGAGCGGGCGGATGATGACTAAAGAAGCCCGCTATGTGGATGATGCTCTCAATGGCCCAATGCCCGTCTACGAGCCTCAACCCGTCGCTCTCAAGGCAACAAGTAGCAGGGAGACGCTACCTAGCAAGGTGGCGCAAGTTGAGGCGGCCGGGCTTAACGAGGAAGAAATGGCCCTCATCATCAAGCGCTTCAAGACGGCGCTAAAGGGTCGCAAGGAGCATCCCAACAAGAGCAAGACGAAGGGAAAGTGCTCCTGCTTCAAGTGTGGTAAGACTAGTCACTTTATTGCTAACTGTTCCGATAATGATAGTGACCAGGGACAAGAAAAAGGCGAGAAGAGGGAGAAAAAGAAGTCTTACAAGAAGGCAAAGGGTGAGGCTCACCTTGGCAAGGAGTGGGATTCAGATTGCTCTTCGTCCGACTCCGACGACGAAGGACTCGCCGCCTCGGCCTTCAACAAGTCGTCTCTCTTCCCCAACGAGCGTCACACCTGCCTCATGGCAAAGGAGAAGAAGGTAAGTGCTCGAGATACCTCTACATGTGCTTCTTCTAGCGATGAAGAGTCTAGTGATGATGAGGTAGACTATTCTAGCTTGTTTAAAGGTCTAGATAGAACCAAGATAGAAAAAATTAATGAATTGATTGATGCATTAAATGAAAAGAATAGACTTTTAGAAAAACAAGAGGATCTCTTATATGAAGAGCATGATAAATTTGTAAGTGTGCAAAAGTCTCTTGCTTTAGAGGTTAAGAGGAATGAAATGCTTTCTTGTGAATTATCTACTTGTCATGAAACTGTGTCTAATTTAAAGAGTATTAATGATGATTTAAATGCTAAGCTAGAAGTAGTAAATAAATCTAGTTCTTGTGTGGAACATGTTGTGATTTGCAATAGGTGTAAGGATTTTAATGTTGATGCCTATAGTGAACATTTAATTTCCATTACTAGATTAAATGATGAAGTGGCTAGTCTTAATGCCCAACTTAAGACTAGCAAAAATGACTTTGATAAACTAAAATTTGCAAGGGATGCCTACACTGTTGGTAGACACCCCTCTATTAAGGATGGGCTTGGCTTTCAAAGGGAAGCCAAGAACTTAACAAGTCAAAGGGCTCCCATCTCTGCCAAGGAGAAAGGGAAGGCCCCTATGACTAATAATGTTCAAAGGAATCATGCTTTCATCTATAGTAATAGAAACTTTTCTAGAAATGCTCATAAAAATTATGCTTATGATTCACATGCTATGATTGCTTCGAGTTCCTCTGTTGTGCATGGTAGAAATATGCCTAGGAAAAATGTTGCTCATGGGCCTAGGAAAGTAAGTAATGAACCTTCTATAATTTACCATGCTTGCAATGCTTCTTTTGCAATTTGTAGTAAGAATAAGAAAGTAATTGCTAGGAAGTTGGGGGCCAAGTGCAAAGGAGATAAGACTTGCATTTGGGTCCCTAAGGCTATTATTACTAACCTTGTAGAACCCAACAAGAGTTGGGTACCTAAAACCCAAGCCTAATTTGCCTTGCAGGTTTATGCATCCGGGGGCTCAAGCTGGATTATTGACAGCGGATGCACAAACCACATGATGGGGGAGAAGAAGATGTTCACCTCCTACGTCAAGAACAAAGATTCCCAAGATTCGATCATCTTTGGAGATGGGAATCAAGGCAAGGTTAAAGGACTAGGGAAGATAGCTATTTCATCCGAGCATTCCATTTCTAATGTGTTCTTAGTTGAATCGCTTGGGTATAACTTGTTGTCTGTTAGTCAACTGTGTACTATGGGTTACAATTGCTTATTTACCAATGTAGATGTGTCTGTCTTTAGAAGGAGTGATGGTTCATTAGCTTTTAAGGGTGTACTAGACGACAAACTCTATTTAGTTGATTTTTCGAAGGAGGAGGCCGGTCTAGATGCATGCTTAATTGCTAAGACTAGCATGGGCTGGCTATGGTATCGCCGTCTAGCACATGTTGGGATGAAGAACCTTCACAAACTTCTAAAGGGAGAACATGTGTTAGGTCTAACAAATGTGTTTTTCGAGAAAGATATACCTTGTGCAGCTTGTCAAGCAGGCAAACAGGTGGGAAGCACTCACCACAACAAGAATGTGATGACTACATCAAGACCTCTAGAGCTACTGCATACGGACCACTTCGGACCCATTGCCTACCTTAGCATCGGGGGAAGTAAGTACGGTCTTGTTGTTGTAGATGATTTTTCCCGCTTCACTTGGGTATTCTTTTTGCAGGATAAATCAGAAACCCAAGGGACCCTCAAGCGCTTTCTAAGGCGAGCTCAAAACGAATTTGAGCTCAAGGTGAAAAAGATTAGAAGCGACAACGGGTCCGAGTTCAAGAACCTTCAAGTGGAGGAGTTTCTTGAGGAGGAAGGAATCAAGCACGAGTTCTCCGCTCCCTACACACCACAGCAAAATGGTGTGGTAGAGAGGAAGAACAGGACGCTTATAGACATGGCGAGGACGATGCTTGGAGAATTCAAGACGCACGAGCGGTTTTGGTCGGAAGCTGTGAACATAGCTTGCCACGCCATAAACTGGGTCTACCTTCATCGCCTCCTCAAGAAGACATCATACAAACTTCTAACCGGTAACAAACCCAACGTTTCATATTTTCGAGTTTCTGGGAGTAAATGCTACATTCTAGTGAAGAAAGGTAGGAATTCAAAATTTGCTCCCAAAGCTGTAGAAGGGTTTTTGTTAGGTTATGACTCAAATACAAAGGTGTATAGAGTCTTCAACAAATCATCGGGTTTGGTTGAAGTCTCTAGTGACGTTGTATTTGATGAAACTAATGGCTCTCCAAGAGAGCAAGTTGATCTTGATGATATAGATGAAGATGATGTTCCAACGGACGCAATTCATACCATGGCGATTGGAGATGTGTGACCACAGGAACACCAAGTGCAAGATCAACCTTCTTCCTCAACAATGGTGCACCCCCCAACTCAAGATGTGAACAGGTTCCTCAAGAGGAGGCGTGTGATCAAGGGGGAGCACAAGAAGACCAAGTTGAGGAAGAAGAAGCACCACGGGCCCCTCCAACTCAAGTTCGAGCGATGATTCAAAGGAATCATCCCGTCGACCAGATTTTGGGTGACATAAGCAAGGGAGTAACCACTCGCTCTAGATTAGCTAATTTTTGTGAGCATCAGTCTTTTGTCTCTTCTATTGAGCCTTTCAGGGTAGAAGAGGCCTTGCTAGATCCGGACTAGGTGTTGGCCATGCAGGAAGAGCTCAACAACTTCAAGTGAAATGAAGTTTGGACACTGGTGCCACGTCCCAAGCAAAACGTTGTGGGAACCAAGTGGGTGTTCCGCAATAAACAGGATGAGCATGGGGTGGTGACAAGGAACAAGGCTTGACTTGTGGCAAAAGGTTATGCCCAAGTCATAGGTTTGCACTTTGAGGAGACTTTTGCTCCTGTGGCTAGGCTAGAGTCGATTTGCATTTTGTTAGCCTATGTCGCTCACCATTCTTTCAGGTTGTCCCAACTGGACGTGAAGAGTGCTTTCCTCAACGGGCCAATCAAGGAGGAGGTGTACGTGGAGCAACCCCCTGGCTTTGAGGATGAACGGTACCCCGACCACGTGTGTAAGCTCTCTAAGGCACTCTATGGACTTAAGCAAGCCCCAAGAGCATGGTATGAATGCCTTAGAGACTTTCTAATTGCTAATGCTTTCAAGGTTGGGAAAGCTGATCCAACTCTTTTCACTAAGACTTGTGATGGTGATCTATTTGTGTGCCAAATTTATGTCGATGACATAATATTTGGTTCTACTAACCAAAAGTCTTGTGAAGAGTTTAGCAGGGTGATGACTCAGAAATTCGAGATGTCGATGATGGGCGAGTTGAACTACTTCCTTGGGTTCCAAGTGAAGCAACTCAAGGACGGCACCTTCATCTCTCAAACGAAGTACACGCAAGACTTGCTCAAGCGGTTTGGGATGAAGGACGCCAAGCCCGCAAAGACACCAATGGGAACCGACAGACATGTCGACCTCAACAAAGGAGGTAAGTCCGTTGATCAAAATGCATACCGGTCTATGATAGGGTCTTTACTTTATTTATGTGCTAGTAGACCGGATATTATGCTTAGCGTATGCATGTGTGCTAGATTTCGATCCGACCTAAGGGAGTGCCACCTTGTGGCCGTTAAGCGAATCCTTAGATATTTAGTTGCTATGCCTTGCTTCGGGATCTGGTATCCAAAGGGGTCTACCTTTGACTTAATTGGATATCCAGACTCTGATTATGCTGGATGTAAGGTCGATAGGAAGAGTACATCAGGGACGTGCCAATTCCTAGGAAGGTCCCTGGTGTCTTGGAGTTCTAAGAAACAAACATCTGTTGCCCTATCCACCGCTGAGGCCGAGTATGTTGCCGCAGGACAATGTTGCGTGTAACTACTTTGGATGAGGCAAACCCTCCAGGACTTTGTCTACAATCTGAGCAAAGTCCCACTCCTATGTGACAATGAGAGTGCAATCCGCATGGCGGACAATCCTATTGATCACAGCCGCACGAAGCACATAGACATCCGGCATCACTTTTTGAGAGACCACCAGCAAAAGGGAGATATCGAAGTGTTTTATGTTAGCACCGAGGACCAGCTAGCCGATATCTTTACCAAGCCTTTAGATGAAAAGACCTTTTGCAGGCTGCATAGTGAGTTAAATGTCTTAGATTCGCGTAACCTGGATTGATCCAGAGCATACATGTGTTTTATGCCTTTGATCGTGTTCCTTTATACATTTTATTGCTTATTTATGGTGCTCAAGTTGTGCAAGGGATCCCCGAACCTCACAAGTCCATGTGTGAATGATGCACATATTTAGGGGGAGAAATGCTACAACTTGACCCTTTGAGACTAACCGTGTGCTTGAGTTTTCTTAATTTAGTCTCAAAGGAGGATTGAAAGGGAAAAGGTGATCTTGGACCATGCAAGACTTCCACTGCACTCCGATGAGAGGGTAATTTACTCCAAGTTCATCTCCATGCTCTTATTGCCTTTTTACTCTTAATTGAAGATTTTGGTGAGGCAATGGGGTTTAAGGGCCAATAATGATCCAGTTTTGGTGCTTAATGCCAAAGGGGGAGAAATTAAGGCCAAAGCAAATGGATCAGCTACCACTTGAGAATTTTGAAAATAGTAGAGTTAGAACTTTTGTTTTGGCAAAATACTACTCTTATGTGCAAAATTTGGCCTCCTATGGGGAGAATATAGGATTATGGCAAAAAGGGGGAGTTTTTTGATCTTGACCATTTTCTCTCTTGGATTATCTCTTGGTATGCCTAAACAAGTGTGTTTGACTTAGAGATAGCAAATTGAGTTTGATTTCGAAAACAAACCAAGTGGTGGCAAAGAATGATCCAAATATGCCAAATTTGAATCAAAAACAATTTTTATTCTTAATTGCTTTGATGTTGCACTTCCTTTTAGTTGCTTTTTGATGTGTTGGCATAAATCACCAAAAAGGGGGAGATTGAAAGGGAAATGTGCCCTTGGGCCATTTCTGGTATAGTTTTGGTGATTAAGTGTCCCACACGTATTGAGTAAGTAATCTTGTGCCAAATGATGGATGAAGTGCAAATCAACAAGAAGGTATGATTCTAGACTTAGTGCATCGGTTTTTGTGTACTAATATATTTGTCTAAGTGCTAGAATCAGAGAAAAGAGAGAAGGAAAAAGACTTGGCTGGAACAGCCAAGACTCAGCGCAGTCTGGCACACCGGACTGTCCGGTGGTGCACCGGACAGGGTCCGGTGCGCCAGGCCAGCCTCCGGTGAACAGGCCACTCTCGAGAACAGACGACGGTGTACGGCTATAATTCACCGGACTATCCGGTGGAGCACCGGACTGTCCGGTGAGCCGTCTGCGGTGAAGTCGTCGCTCTCGTGAATCGTTCAACGGCGTACGGCTATAATTCACCGGACGGTCCGGTGAGGCACCGGACTGTCCGGTGAGCCAACGGTCGACTGCGCCAAAGGTCGGCCACGCAATCCGCGCGTGACGCGTGGGCGCGCCAACGGTCGACAGGGGGCACCGGACTGTCCGGTGTGCACTGGACTGTGTCTGGTGCGCCAACGGCTCCATTTCTGCAATGGTCGACTGAGCTATTTTTGGAAGGCAATCTGCACCGGACACTGAACAGTGCTTGTCCGGTGGTGCACCAGACTGTCCGATGCGCCACCCGACAGAAGGCAAGAATTGCCTTCCCAGATTGCTTCCAACGGCTCCTAGCTGCCTTGGGGCTATAAAAGGGACCCCTAGGCGCATGGAGGAGTACACCAAGCATACTTTGAACATTCTAAGACTCTCACACTCCGTCTCGACACACTCGATTGATTTTCCTAGTGATTTGAGCTCCGTTCTAGTGGTGAACTTGTTGCATTTCATTTTGAGCTCAAGTCTTGGCCTGTGTGTGTGCGTATTGCTGCGGATTTGTGTGTGTTGCTTCCCTCCCTTACTCTAGTGCTTTTACATTGATATTTGTTGTAAGGGCGAGAGACTCCAACTTGTGGAGATTCCTCGCAAATAGGAAAAGTGATAAGAAAAAGGAACACCATGGTATTCAAGTCGATCGTTGGATCACTTGAGAGGGGTTGAGTGCAACCCTCGTCCATTGGGACACCACAACGTGGAGTAGGCAAGTCTTGTACTTGGCCGAACCACGGGATAAACCACTGTGTCTACTGTGTTGTTTCTCTCTGTGGTTTCTGTGTTTCACAAGTACTCCTCTCCAGCTACTTGATTCTATTGCACTAACACTTAACTTAGTTTTTTGTGGCAATAAGTCTTAAGTTTTTACAGGATCACCTATTCACCCCCCCTCTAGGTGCTCTCAAAGAAGAAGGATCAAACATTGCGGATGTGTGTGGATTATCGACCCTGAATGAGGTCACTATTAAGAATAAGTACCCTCTTCCCCGGATTGACATTCTATTTGATCAACTAACTAGAGCGAGGGTATTCTCCAAGATTGACCTCAGATCGGGCTATCATCAGATCCGTATTAGGCCCGAGGATATACCAAAGACCGCATTCACTACGCGGTATGGGTTATTTGAATACTTGGTAATGTCTTTTGGACTGACAAATGCTCCTGTCCACTTCACCTATTTGATGAACTCAGTATTTATGCCCGAGTTGGATAAATTCGTGGTGGTCTTCATAGATGATATCTTAATATATTCCAAAAATGAAGAGGAGCATGCTCAACACTTAAGGATCGTATTGACGCGCTTAAGAGAACATCAATTATATGCCAAGTTCAGTAAGTGCGCGTTTTGGCTGGAAGAAATTCAATTTCTAGGACATGTGTTATCTGCCAAGGGGATTGTGGTAGATCCCAGCAAAGTCAAGGATATTTTGGAGTGGAAACCCCCAACCACTGTACATCACGTCCGAAGTTTCCTTGGATTGGCTGGCTATTACCGCCGATTTATTCCGGATTTTTCTAAGCTTGTGAAACCAATCACGAGTTTATTGAAGAATGAGACTAAATTCAATTGGTCTTCAAAATGTAATGAAGCCTTTGATAAATTGAAGATATTATTAACCACTGCTCCGGTATTGGCTCAACGAACGTTAATAAGCACTTTGATGTGTATTGTGACGCATCAGGCAGTGGTCTCGGCTGCGTATTAATGCAAGAAGGCCAAGTAATCGCGTATGCTTCAAGGCAGTTGCACCAGCATGAGGAGCATTATCCCACTCATGATCTGGAGTTAGCTGCAGTGGTTCATGCCCTGAAGATATGACGTCATTATCTGCTGGGGAATGTCTGTCATATTTATACAGACCACAAAAGTTTGAAGTACATCTTTACCCAGTCCGAGCTCAATATGAGACAAAGGAGATGGCTCGAGCTGATCAAGGATTATGAACTAGAGATTCATATCACCCAGGCAAAGCAAATGTAGTGCAGATGCACTCAGTCGCAAGGCCTCTTGCCATTGTCTAACAATGGGGACTTCTAACATTACATTATGCGAGGAGATGGAGAATCTGAACCTAGGAATGATTCAGCATGGGACTTCAAATCACTTGAAGCTGGAGTCAGTCATCTTACAAAGGATAATTGACACAGAAAAATGATGAGGGTATGAAACATATACGTGGGAAGATATTAGTATGGACTTTATTGTGGGATTGCCCAGGACTGCAAAGGGGTATGATTCTATTTGGGTTATAATTGATCGGCTTACGAAAATTGCTCATTTTCTGCTAGTCAAGACATATTACCCGGTTCTCACCTATGCGGAATTATACATTGCTCGCATTCTCAGTTTGCACGGTGTACCGAAGACTATAGTGTTGGATCGTGGACCTCAATTCATATCCAAATTCTGGGAAGAACTTCATAAATCCCTGGGTACCAAATTGCTCCACAGTTCGGCCTATCATCCTCAAACAAGTGGGCAGACTGAGAGGGTTAATCAGATACTTGAAGATATGCTGCAGGCATGTGTGCTGGAATTCCCACAGAAATGGGATGAATGTTTACCATTAGCGGAATTTTCATATAATAATATCTATCAAGAAAGCATTAAGATGGCACCCTTTGAAGCTTTATATGGACGACGATGTCGTACTCCGCTAAATTGGTCTGGATCTGGAGAAAGGTCCTTCTTCAGGCCTGATATGGTGAAAGAAACAAAAGAAAAGGTTCAGAGAATGATTCATAACATGAAGAAAGCCCAAGCTCGTCAAAAGAGTTATGCAGACCGGCGACGACAACCCTTGTACTTTCTCGTGGGAGATTATGTCTACCTAAAAGTTTCACCGATGAAGGGTGTATCGCATTTCGGGGTTAAAGGGAAGCTTACACCTCGATACATTGGTCCTTTCCTTGTCCTTGAACAATGCGGGCCAGTTGTCGGGGTTTTGGGTCCGACCGCACACCCGGGGTTGCCCCTCAAGGTGCTTTTTGGAGTAGGACGGTGCTGTCAACTGTAGCTCAATGGTTCGTGCTAGTTGCACGAGATACGGTAGACAATGGTTTACAGGTTCAGGCCGCTTTGGAGTGCGTAATACCCTACGTCCTGGTGAGAGTGCTGTATATGGTGAGTTACAAGGTGATTCTCTAATGCGTAGGAAGCTGAGGTGGATGGCTGAGTAGTGGGTTCTGTCTTTGAAGGGGTGCCCCCTAGGCCTTATATATTCGACCGTGGGGCGGTACATGCAGATATGATGACCACGTGCACCTAAGAAATAGTGAACCGATTGAATCTATCTTCCTATGGCTCTGCCGACTCATCCTCGGTTGGCTCCGTTGTACGGGGTTCCAGCGCGGGAAGGTCGGGTCTCTGTTGTGATTACTTGCTTGAAGTTACTGGGCCGTCTGAGTTCGTATCGACCCAACCTTGTGTTGATTCGCTTCACTGGTCGTTCTTCCCCAGGCCCACGAAGGAATGACCTTACGATCCATTGGACCTTTGGGCCTTTCGAAAGGTCTTTTATCCTTCTAGTGGACCCGAGGGATATCTATCCCCCACACCAGTGGCATACCGACTTCAGCTACCCGAAACCTTGTCTGTTGTGCAAAATGTGTTCCACATGTCTCAATTGAAGAAATGTCTTCGAATTCTAGACCGAACCATCGAAGTAACAGATGTTGTCCTAGAGCCAGACTTGACATATTCAGAACACCCTATCCGAGTCTTGGATCAAAAGGACAAGATCACCCGAAGAAAAACTCTCAAGTTTTACAAGATACAGTGGAACCAACATACCAAAGATGAGGATACTTGGGAAACTCAAGACTTCTTAGACAAGAATTTCCCAGGCTTTCTAGCCTCATGTAAATTGTGATGTGTATACCATTGTTGTAGTAAAGGAGTGAGCCCCAAACCACCCCTGCCTTGTACCAGAAATAAGGAAATAAAAGTATGACATGTTTCCTTTTCCACTACTTACCCTAGGATTTTAATCTCGGGACGAGATTCTTTTATGGGGGAAGGATGTAACACCCCTGGTGTTACTGTCACTAAAACATGAGCATAACATCATAAGCATCAGCATTTCATGTGTTTGACACACCTAGAGTGCATTCACTAGGCAAAATTTTCAAACAAGTTGTATTGATATAGTGTTTTTGCAAATAAGACCCTAGTGTAGGGTACTTAACCCTAAATGGGGATTAGAAGGGTAAAACAAAACCCAAATAGAGAAAACCCTAAAGCTTAAGTGAAATAATCATAAAATGTTACTAAGAATGGATCTGAGTTTCATTCACACCCCTGGAATACCAAAAACCCTAAAAAGGACCCTGGAAAACCCTAACCCTAAACCCTAGGGGGTTAAGTGCATAATCAGTGCACTTTTGGACTAAAGTGTAAAAACTATGATGTTAAGGCAAATAAAGTTATATGGTTCACATTTATGAATATTTGCAATTCAAACCCTGAATTTTAGACCTATTTGCAAAAAGGACCCCCTTTGTGTTCTAGTGCTAAGTCTGAAAATCAGTGATATTGACTCCACTTTGGAGCTCTATATCTTCCAAAATAGTGAGAATTTACCCTAGGTCACCACATCAAATTTGTAAACCTATCAAAGGAGAACAATTTTTCTTAAGAGTGTAAGCAAGGTTGTTATGAAGAATTTGGAGATAATTAAACCTAAAGTCAGGCTGTCAGGCTGTTAAAGTCTGAATTTCAGACTGACAGTGCAACTGCAGTGACTTTGGGCATGAATTCAAGCAGGATTGAGCAAGAAATTTGCTTAGGATTGCTATAACAATATTGTAGCTGGATCTTAGAGCTAAAACTTTGCTAAAGGGTGATGATCATGTTACTGCACACAATCGGGAGTAAACAGCCCTGCAAATCGCTCTGTCAGGTGACTGAATGGGATTTCCCATGGTACAGTAACTTGAAACAGATCAGATCAAGCGCTCAGCTCACCACCGACGATCTCCACCATGATTTGTGTCGCCGGCGTCTCGATTCGTTCTCGGGGTAAGTGGATAACGTCTCGGGTAGAAAGATCATCATCGCCGTTGAGCTGGACACCAATCCGGCTAGCCGCCGTACCTCCCCCTTGTTCACCGATCGCTCGGGTAGGATCTTATCGCCGTTGATCCCTCACTGCCATCTGCCACGTGTCCAAACACTTTACCACATCGCGGCTAACTGTGCTACGCATGTCCGGTGATCGCCGGAGGAGCAGCCACAGTAATAGCCACGTTGCGCGGCCACCAGTGACTCACCCAGTTCATACCGATCGCAATCCGCCGCTCAAATTCTCTGTACTCATGATCGATCTCTATAAATTAAAGCCACCATAAGCTCTGCAAGGTAATCACACACCCAGCCACCAAGAATCACTAGCAATCGTTTGTCAGAGAGCTTGAATTTTGGTTTTCCCCTAACCAAGTTTCCGCCACCACGAAGAACACCTCGCCATGGCCAGCCACTTCCAGGTTTGTTCATGCCCTCTGCTACCTTGTTTCAGCATTAGTATGCTTCCCTGATGCTCATCCATCCACCCAATTGAGCTAGACCGCCACCAATCACCGGGAACGCATTGTTCTTTAGGTTATCCGCACTGTCGCCGTGACCGGAGGCAATTAGGTAGCCATTCATGCAATTGGCTTAGGGGAAACACTAGTTAGAGCATGAATTCGGTTTCGGCCGAAGTAGGGAACTAGTCTTTGCCCCGTTTGGCCGGTCCAGGAGCTCGCCGGAGCTCTGCCGCGCCGCTCACCGTCGGGGACCTCGGTCTGCGAAGGGATAGAACCAGAGGGGCTTTTCTGCATCTGTCAGTGACTCAGTTAAACAGTGACGTGACCCCGCTTCCAGTTATTCAGTAAGCCAAGGGCCTTTCTGCAAAGTCCACAGTGCGGGCGAGGGCGCGCGCTTTCCACTTGAGTTGGGCCGCCTGGGCTGGATTTGGCCCAGAACTGTTCAAGCTTTTCTCTTTTCTTTTTCTGCAAAACTTTGGAAATCTATAGAAAATTGTAGAAAAATGATAAAAATGTCAAACCAATTTTACTAGGTTCCTAATTTTCCATAGTATTTAATAAAAATAGTTTCATGATTTTTAGATCAAATAGGGAATTTTGGAGCATTTATAATAGCCTAAAACATTGTGTCTGGATTTTTATAAAATAGATGATAATTCCAAAAATCCCCAAACTTTTTATATGAACTCTAAACATTATTTAGAAGCCTTGGGTAGAGTTTGGTTTGATTTGGACCTTGTTTGATAACTAGAGCCCAAAACCCTACCCTGTCCTTTGAATTCCTTTACTAACTCCAGAAACTCTAGTTTCTCGGAGAACCGTGAAGGAAAATTGTATTCAAGACCTTAGATAATAAACTCTTATTATCTTTGCATTCTCATGAGCATTACATGAGCATTCATTATTATGTATGGTTATCTTTAGAAAACAAAGAAGAAGTTGAAGTAGAAGGAGAGAAGACTCCACCACCACCACCTGCGGAATATTAGGCAGGCAGCCGTTTTTATTTTGACATCTACGAGTCTGAGCCTGAATCACCTATAAATGAAGGCAAGCCCCGGTGCATTTGCCACCTCCTTGATTCTTTTAAAATCTTTCTCAATTGCTTGGTGCATTAGGTGATAGGAGTTGAATGCTAAAACAATTCCTACATTACCTTCCTTGAACTTGATTAAGTTCCTTTGAATCCCTGTTTTCCAAAAGTTTTTACTATTCTTAGTCTTCCTCTAGCAAAACAAAAGGTTTTGATTTACAAAAGATGATGTGGCAAAGTGGGAGGGATGTTTTTGAAAATAAAACTTGATGGTGGATCCATCATGGCCGTGATGGGTTCAACATCGGAAAAGATGTACCTCTGCCAGGTACCAAGCTTTGGGTTGTAAATGATAAAGCTGAGACCGGGCGGGTGACTTGCACGAGAAGAGAGTCTCGGTGTAGTGTCTCCGTCTGAGTCAATTAAGGACCGTGTCGATGTAGGCTTGATGACCGAGGACCCTTTAGCTGGTCACATGCCTCGTCATGGGTAAGCTTTGCCTCGGGCAGACTAAGGCCAGAATAAGATACCACGCAATGGGAGTGGAGAGATGGCGAGAGTAGCGTGTACCCTCCGTGGCAAGAGGCTGGACGGTGGTGTATCTGAGCTCTCGGTTGGCGTGAACCTGATCTGGTCTTAAGAACCCCGGTGGCGGGTTGACATATGCAAGGGTTAAGTGCTACATATGTTGTGTGATTGGAGATCCTCAGCTGAGTATAATCGATTCGGATCGCCGTACCTCCGCGGTTATGGAGACTTGGTCACTGACCTATACGTAGCAATCTAGTAAAGATGAAGAATGGTTACAAAATTGGCTAGTACAGGTCAAGTGAGTGAACTAGGGTAGAAAGAACTCTAGCTACAGGTAACTATACTTAACTTGACAAATAAAACTGGATTTTTAAGGATCCACTTTAGTAAGCATTTCTGCAAACAGAGTCATTGATTATTGAGAAACCTTACCTTGACTCCCGTATAACCAGCATACCCTTGAGAGTCTTTTCTTTAGTTGGGAAGTCTTGCTGAGTAATTCCATACTCAGGGTTTTATTCCCTATCATTTTTAGGTGAAGTGAAAGTCGCCTAGAGGGGGGTGAATAGGCGGAATCTGAAAATTATAAACTTAAGCACAACTACAAGCCGGGGTTAGCGTTAGAAATATAAACGAGTCCGAAAGAGAGGGCGCAAAAACAAATCAACCATGGAAATAGAGCGGATGACACGGTGATTTGTTTTACCGAGGTTCGGTTCTTGCAAACCTACTCCCTGTTGAGGTGGTCACAAAGACCGGGTCTTTTTCAACCCTTTCCCTCTCTCAAACGGTCACCTAGACCGAGTGAGCTTCTCTTCTCAATCAAATGGGACACTAAGTCCACTACAATGACCACCACACAATTGGTGTCTCTTGTTTTGATTACAAATGAGTTGAGCACAAGAAAGAAGGAGGAAGAAAAGCAATCCAAGCGCAAGAGCTCAAAAGAACACAAATGTCTCTCTCTCTAGTCACTAATTTGTTTGGAGTGATTTCGGACATGGGAGAGGATTTGATCTCTTTGTTTTGTGTCTTGTATTGAATGTTATAGCTCTTGTATGAGGTGTGAAGTCTGAAAACTTGGATGCAATGAATGGTGGGTGGTTGGGGGTATTTATAGCCCCAACCACCAAAGTAGCCGTTGGTGGAGGCTGCTGTCGCATGGCGCACCGGACAGTCCGGTGCGCCAGCCACGTCACCCGGCCGTTAGGGTTCGACCGTTGGAGCTCTGACTTGTGGGGCCACCGAACAGTCCGGTGGTGCACCGGACAGGTTCTGTAGACTGTCCGGTGTGCCTTCTGGCGCCTGCTCTGACTTCTGCGTGCGCAGGCACGCATTGTAGCGTATTTAATTCCTCTGCAGACGACCGTTAGCGCGAAGTAGCCGTTGCTCCGCTGGCACACCGGACAGTCCGGTGCTACACCGGACAGTCTGGTGAATTATAGCGGAGCGGCTCCCAGAATTCCCGAAGGTGGCAAGTTTGGAGTTGGTGCACTGGACACTGTCCGGTGCGCCAGACCAGGGCTACCTTCGGTACAACTTTGCTCCTTGTATTTGAACCCTTTCTTTTGACTTGTATTAGTTTATTGTGAACCTTTGGCACCTAAAGAGCTCATGATCTAGAGCAAACTAGTTAGTCCAATAATTTGTGTTGGGCAATTCAACCACCAAAATTCATATGGAAAAGGTTTGACCCTATTTCCCTTTCAATCTCCCCCTTTTTGGTGATTGATGCCAACACAAACCAAAGCAAATATAGAAGTGCAGAATTAAACTAGTTTGCATAAGGTAAGTGCAAAGGTTACTTGGAATTGAAACCAATAAACTTAATTCAATAGATGTGCATGGATGGTTTTCTTCTTATTTAAAATTTTGGACCACATTTGCACCATGAGTTTTGTTTTTGCAAATCCTTTGTAAAATTCTTTTCACAATCATTTTGCAAATAGTCAAAGGTATATGAATAAGATTGAAGAAAGCATTTTTAAGATTTGAAATTTACTCCCCCTGTTTCAAATGCTTTTCCTTTGACTTAAACAAAACTCCCCTAAATAAAATTCTCCTCTTAGTGTTCAAGAGGGTTTTGCAATTTTCGAAGATACTACTCTCTCCCCCTTTCGAACACAATAAGATATCAATTTAAAAACTTCATTTTAAATTTAGGTGGTGGTGCGGTCCTGTTGGGGGCCTTCGTCCTCCGAAGGTCCTCAAAAACATGATTTGACAATGTTTTCCAAGTGGATTATGTGAACAGGTATCTTCGGACTCAGAATTATGAATATGAAGTACGGCCAGGGCAAAGCCTGAACCAGACGAAGGACGAGCGCAGCCGAAGCTGTGCGCAGGGAAGCTTCGGCGCGATGGCAGAGGGGGGAACCGACTTAGAGATGAAAAGACTGCGTGGGCCTCGACAGATTTCCATAAGCCGTTAGCAAGTGTAATGGACATGGATGTAATTTTACGAGGGCTGCGTCCCGCGTCTATAAATAGATGAACAGTACTCCCGTACTGTTCACGCTGACTGGGCACTGGCATTTGCGTCACGCTTGTACTTTTTACCTTCTCTCAAGACCGAAGGTACATTTGTAATTTGTAATCATTTCTATTTCTCTGTGTTAATAAAATAGAAATGATTCTATGATTTACATTTCATGTCTTGCATGAATCCTTCGTTATTACTTGTTATATTTATGAAGGTATGTCTCTTGTGACCTTCGTCCGGAACTCATTACTCCCGAAGGGGGATAATGCTTGGTAGGACGAAGGGCCTTAACATTTAACACTTTTTATGTTGCCTTGTTCTTAATCCGAAGCATTTGAGAACAAGTCCCCAACATTGGCGCCCACCTCCGGTGAACTCACTTCCACTTCGAGTTTTTTGAACACCTTCGGAAGCTGTAGACCTTCGCTATGGCACCGAAGAAAGCTTCAGCGGCTGGGGCTGCAGCACTGCAACCGCTGGACCACAACCAGGAGACCGTCTCTTTTCGGGAGGCCCGAAGCCAGAAGAGAAAGGCCGTCAGCCCGACGCTTCAGGAGGAAGAGCTAGACCAAGAAATCAGGGATATGGAGATCCTACATCAACAGGTGCAAAGGAAGAAGGAGAAGATGGCCCGGCTAGCTGAGTTGCAACGGCAGATAGACGAAGCCTCTGAGGAAGTCCGCCATCTTACCCATGATGAGCAAAACAGAAGGCCTCAGCAGAAAGACCTTCATCAGGAGGGCTTCGTCAACGAAGATGACTGGTATGACAATTTCCATCAGGGAAATTTTGTTTTCGATGATGCTTCTCCTTTGTCTGCTGAGCTGCAGGCTACACCTTGGCCTCCATCCTATAAGCCACCCCAGCTTCCCATGTTCGACGGCCACTCAGACCCGAAGCAGTTCTTGATGAGCTACGAAGCAACAGTGTCTTCGTATGGGGGCAATGCTGCAGTCATGGCGAAGTCTTTCGTCATGGCCGTCAGGAATGTTGCTCAGACCTGGTACTCCTCCCTTCGACCAGGAACGATCACCTCATGGCAGAAGCTGAAGGATATGTTGTTAACCAGCTTTCAAGGATTTCAGACGAAGCCGGTCACTGCTCAAGCCTTGTTCCAGTGCACTCAGGACCATGAAGAATACCTTCAGGCGTATGTCAGAAGGTTCTTGCGTTTGAGGGCGCAGGCTCCAACGGTGCCCAATGAAATTGTCATCGAAGCCATGATCAAGGGGCTTCGTCCTGGACCTGCAGCTCAATACTTTGCTAGGAAGCCTCCTCAGACTTTGGAGAAGCTGCTCCAAAAGATGGATGAGTACATTCGTGCTGATAATGACTTTCGCCAAAGAAGGGAGGAGGCCTTCAGATTTTCTGAGATGACCAGGGGCTTCGGGGGAAGATTCTATCCGAGGCATGTCAGGTCCATTCACAACTCCACTCAAAATGATGACAAGGGGAGTCAGCAGAACAGGCCGCAGTGCTCCTCACAGGCTTCGGGGCAGCAGCAAACTTTCTTTCGGCCACCAGCTCCAAGAGGCAGAGGCGCCAGGGGCTTCGGCGGGAGATTTGGAGATCAACCAAGGAGGACATTTTGCTTATTCTGCGGTGAGAACAAGGGCCATACCACCAGGATGTGCCATGTTACCATCCAGAAACAAAAGGAGCTAGCAGAAGCTGCAGCGCAACAGGGACAGCCGAAGCAGGTCATGCATACTGCTTCGTATCATCAGCCTTACATCCCGGAGTACGTGGGCAACCACCCTACAGTCTCCGTAGCTTCGGCAAGTCAACCTCAAGCTTCATGGCAACAGCCCCCGCCTCCACCTCCGCTGCAACAAGGCCAGCAGCCAGAAGGGAGCCAATATGTTGCGCACCAAAGGGACCTCAGGGAGCAATCTGAAGCCCGTACAGTCAACAGTACTGTGCCGGAGTCGAAGCACATTTATTGACAAAATATCCTACTTTGATAGCAGTCTTTTCCGTTTAAGTTCTGTTTTCGGTGCAATAAAGAACATTTCAGTTTTCATATAATAGTTTTGTGGTTGGTTATCAGAAAAACCTATCTTCTCTACAGGCTTAAGTCGCTGAAGCTTAAGAATTTGCGGTAACAAGGAGGACCTTCGGATTATTAAAAATCCTTCGAAGCAACAAAAAGTCGCTTTAAGGAGCGCAGAGTAAGTTGCCGAAGTTACAAAAAGCCGTTCCAAAGGGAGCGCAGTGTAAGTTTTTTGCTCCAAAGACGTTCCTAAGGGAATGCAGAGCATACAGCGAAAAGTCAACGCTGATACCGCCTAAGTAAAAGGCGAAGAAGCTCCAAAGACGTTCCTAAGGGAATGCAGAGCTTATACCGTCTAAGTAAAAGGCGAAGAAGCTCCAAAGACGTTCCTAAGGGAATGCAGAGCTTACGAATATATTTTGTGTGTATCTTCGGAACAAATGTCATTTGCATAACATAACATCATCACATCATTTTGCATAACATAAGCATCATACATCATATTGCATTTGGCACAAGAAGGGGCACAGTATCAACCTTCGAAAGGATGCTTTGAGAAAGTGAAAATTGTGTAAAGTCACGAGGGAATACAATGATAATCTTCGGAATACAGCTTCGGAGAATATTTTTATGAAGCATGGACGAGCTTCATCAGAGCAATATCGAAGTTGTATAGCTTCGGAGAATGTTTTCATGAAGCATGAACGTGTTCCATCAGAATAATTCTAACGGAGAATGTCTTCTTCACGAAGCATGAAAAGAAGGGGAGGTGTTTTTTCGCCGAAGGCTCAAAAATGGTATGTATGTAGAGTTTCATGCATCGTAAAGAATTGAATAATGAAAAGAGACTTGTATATTACATTCAAATGTACAAAATGTTACATAGATCACACTTTAAATGTTTTTTCTAAATAGCATTTAGTCTTCTCTTAATACTGCTTCGGCGGCCTCATTTAAAAGTTGATCAACAACTTTGTCCATGATAGCTTCGGCCATTTGTTTAATTTCATCATCCCCTTTTGTGTGGGGGTCCGCAGTCGATCCACCAGCTTCTGTGGCAAGAGAACATTTCTTCATTACTATTACAAACCGTGAGCAAAGTTTGAAATAAAAATTACAACACAATAAGAACGCCTAATTAATACCTAATTGCCTTTCGGGCTCTGTACTTCTTTCGGCAGCTTCTGCCACATTTCTAGCATCATGTATGCCTCTCTCGCTCCTTTGGATGATTTCTTGCGCCATTCCTCGGCCGCCGTCGTTCCAGATATCAGTGAAAAATTTGCCACCAACCACGCTTGCTTCGGCCGAGGGGTCCTTGATGTCTTCGGAAGATAAGGCAGCTTCGGACTGAGCTAAAAATTTTACATGCCCGCAACCTTTCTTCTCTAAGACAGAAGCAATTCCTCTGGCGCCCGAAAAAGCGCAGATGTCGCCACGACTGCCCAGGATCTCCTCGAAGGCCTCTGCTTCGTGACTAATCCATTCTAGTGGACCTTCGGGATTGCCTCGCGAGAAATTCTCTTCGCTGGAAAAGGCGCCCACGCTGGCGAAGCTAGTTTTAATTTTATTCACGCATTCTACCGATTTGACATAACATTTCCTCTGAGAAGCACGAAGCTCTTTAACACTTAACTCCAATTTATTGACCATATAATCACTGAGTTCTCGTTTTGTTTCCTCAAGCACGCGTTCCTCTTTAGCTCTAGCCAGCTGTTTTTGAAGATCTTTAATTTCGCGTCTTTGGGCTTCGGCCTGGGTTTTTGAAGTAGCTTCGTCTTTCTTTACTTTATCTACCAGTGTAAGCAGAATCTTATCCTTTTCCAGAGCTTCGTTTCTCAGCTTGATAACTTCGGAGCGTAAATTGTTAAACGCAATGTCGTAGCTTTCATCTTCGGCGCTTTTTTGGGCTCTTAATGCGTTGCTCAGAATTAAGCCCTATATGAAGAAGAATCCATATAAGAATAAAGGAATGAAGTACGCATTAAAAAGTTTTTTCAAACGCTTAATTTCCATACCTTTAGGCTATTATATGCAAGACTGTCTGTGAGATCCTCTTTCGTCATGGCGCATAATCCAGCTTCGAGTTTCGGAAACCCCATGCTTCTAGCCATTTCCCGGCATACGGATAGTTCCTTATTGTCTGGGAGGCAGTACAGGAAATCATCTTCGTTTGTCCCATTGAATACTACTGCTCCCTTCGGATACTTCAACTCTCTAGCATAGTGATTCGCTTCATAGATTTCTTCTTCGGATAGTTTCTTCCCCGAAGCATGTCGCACGATGTAATCATGTATGCTGGAGGGAGCTTCGGGGGCGGCAGTGTCAATTTCTTCAACTAAAGCTGGTTCTGATATTTTCTTGGATTGTTTCTTGGCGGGCTCTGAAGGCCCAGCTTCGGCTTCAGCTTCAGCTTGTTGTTTCGAAGCTTCCGTAGATGCTTCAGCGAGTTCAACAGACTCCTTTGCGGTTGTGCTTGAAGACTTAATTGTCTCCAAGACATCCAGTACGTTCACCATTCTTTTTCTTCTTGGGGTCACCAATGGGCCCTTTTGATTTTTTGTTGATTCAACGTTTGCTGAAGGACTTAAGATTTCTGATGTTTTTGGTCCTTCAGTCTTCGGTCTTTCTAATGCCGAAGGCGCTTCAGCTTTTTCTTCTGTCTTCGGCACTGGAGCTGGTTCCGTAGCTTCAGAGGCCAAAGAAGCTTCATCAATAAATTCTGGCACTGTGGCCGGCTCAATAAAGCGCGCTCGGTGGGTGAGCACCTTCACCTTTTTCCTTTGCGGCGTTGGCTCACTAGTGGCACTTGTGGTAGCTGCTGTCGCAGGAGAAGTAATTTTTCTTTTGCGACCCAGTACCGGATAATGATAGTCAGGGTACATAAACCCGACTGCGTCAAACACGCGGTTGAGCCTTTTCTTCTTTCGGCCTCCGAAGGCTGCTGATAGCGCAGTATTTTCAGCCTTCGAGTATGCCCCGAGCAGTTCGTCACTCAATGTTTCAATGCTTTTCAACCAGTCATCATCAGGTTCAACAAATTTATCTGCATATTTGAATGTGTATCTCAGTCTGACCAATCCGCCTTCGTCGGATTCTTTAATGGTCTCCTTCGGCATTTCCCACTTTTCTGTAAGTGGCCATACTCTGAAGGCAATGTGCTCTTGGACCAAGTCCCTTGTCCCAATGAAAGAGCAGATTACGCCGAAGGCTCTTTGGCATTCCTCGGCTGCTTCGTCCATTTCAACCTTCGGCCTTCGAAGTCCGAAGCGTTGCCAGATGGGGCACATAATGATACTTTTAACATTTTCTTGCGCTGTTAAGTCATTCTTCACGTAGAACCACTCTGTCATCCAGGCTCCGGGCCACCTCTTCCGAAAGGTCGGCACAGGGCAGCTGGACCCGGAGCGGGCACCGAAGCTGTAACACCCAAAATTGTTGTGGTATTGTTCTTTTCCCCAGGGCTTCGTCTCGTATAATAACTCATGAATATTGCAGAAACTTTTAGCGTTTGGTTCCAAACCTTGACTTCTCACAGCCCAGACAAACACCCCCATTCTTATAATGGCTTCGGGGGTAATTTGATGAAGGTAGACTTGAAATGTCTTCAGGACTTCAACAACAAAGTTGCTTAGGGGGAACCGAAGCCCAGCCTTGAGAAAGCTTCGGAAGACAACGACTTCATCTTCTCCTGGTGTGGGAGAAGTCTTCTCTCCAGCGTCAGCCCTCACAACAGATATATCTCGAAAATACCGCCCCCTCATATTATCAATATGACTCTGCTTGATAGTGGTCTTACCGAAAACCGTGTGACTTGGCCGCCACGGTCGATCTTCGGCCTCTTCTCCACCACTTTCTACATCATAGCTATCGCTGTCACCAGTATCTTCGGACAAACCTTCAAGAATCTCCTTGGTGATTTTCTCTGTATTGGTCTCCGCCATCGCTATCAGGAACCCCAAATTCTTCTCTTCTTCGAGACTCAGCTTCGTCTCAGCAGGGATCTTCTTACCTTCAGACATCTTCGGACACGCTAAAAAAAATTTTTCAGGGCCGAAGCTTCGAAACCACAAAGGTCACCAATCTTAATGCACAAGAGCTAAAAATTTAGTGGACCGAAGCAGATGGCAAGTGTGCGTACCAAATGAGTTGGCGGTGTGATCTTATTTATACGCCCAGGGCGCTGAAAATTGAAAGACCCCGCTTGTCAGTGAATGTTGCTATTCTAGCAAAGGGAAGGTGTTTTTTCGGACCTTCGGCTCAAGGCCTTCGTCCATATCGCAATCTGAATTTATTATTAACAAATTAATATTGCGAGGGGCTACTGTTGGGGGCCTTCGTCCTCCGAAGGTCCTCAAAAACATGATTTGACAATGTTTTCCAAGTGGATTATGTGAACAGGTATCTTCGGACTCAGAATTATGAATATGAAGTACGGCCAGGGCGAAGCCTGAACCAGACGAAGGACGAGCGCAGCCGAAGCTGTGCGCAGGGAAGCTTCGGCGCGATGGCAGAGGGGGGAACCGACTTAGAGATGAAAAGACTGCGTGGGCCTCGACAGATTTCCATAAGCCGTTAGCAAGTGTAATGGACATGGATGTAATTTTACGAGGGCTGCGTCCCGCGTCTATAAATAGATGAACAGTACTCCCGTACTGTTCACGCTGACTGGGCACTGGCATTTGCGTCACGCTTGTACTTTTTACCTTCTCTCAAGACCGAAGGTACATTTGTAATTTGTAATCATTTCTATTTCTCTGTGTTAATAAAATAGAAATGATTCTATGATTTACATTTCATGTCTTGTATGAATCCTTCGTTATTACTTGTTATATTTACGAAGGTATGTCTCTTGTGACCTTCGTCCGGAACTCATTACTCCCGAAGGGGGATAATGCTTGGTAGGACGAAGGGCCTTAACATTTAACACTTTTTATGTTGCCTTGTTTTTAATCCGAAGCATTTGAGAACAAGTCCCCAACAGGTCCTTTTGCTTTGGGCTCATACTTTCTCCCCCTTTGGCATGAATCGCCAAAAATGGATACTTGTGAGTGGAATATAAGCCCTTCTTCAAACTTTCTCCTCCTTTGGCAAACACATAAATAAAAGTGAAGATTATACCAAAGTGGAGAACGATGCGGAGTACCGGCAAATACAATTGGAGTTGAGTGGAAGCGCCTTCTTTGCTGAATACTTCATTTCCCTTTCATGGATACCTATGACTAAGCATAATAATATACTTGACAGTACATTAGTCATAGACATAAAAGAGATATGATCAAGGGTACATAAATGAGCAATGTGTGCAAAGAATCAATCAAAATTCCTAGAATCAAGAATGTTTAGCTCATGCCTAAGTTTGGTAAAAGTTTGCTCATCTAGTGGTTTGGTAAAGATATCGACTAATTGTTCTTTGGTGCTCACATAAGAAATCTCGATATCCCCCTTTTGTTGGTGATCCCTCAAAAAGTGATACTGAATGGCTATGTGCTTAGTGCGGCTGTGCTCAACGGGATTTTCCGCCATGCGGATTGCACTCTCATTGTCACATAGGAGAGGGACTTTGCTAAACTTGTAGCCATAGTCCCTAAGGGTTTGCCTCATCCAAAGCAATTGCGCGCAACAATGGCCTGTGGCAATGTACTCGGCTTCGGCGGTAGAAAGAGCTACAGAATTTTGCTTCTTTCAAGCTCAAGACACCAGAGATCTTCCCAAGAACTGGCAAGTCCCTGATGTGCTCTTTCTATCAAGTTTACACCCTGCCTAATCAACATCGGAATAACCAATTAAATCAAATGTGGATCCCTTAGGGTACCAAAGACCAAACTTAGGAGTATAAACTAAATATCTCATGATTCGTTTTACGGCCCTAAGGTGAATTTCCTTAGGATCGGCTTGGAATCTTGCACACATGCATACTGAAAGCATAATGTCTGGTCGAGATGCACATAAATAGAGTAAAGATCCTATCATCGACCGGTATACCTTTTGATCTACAGATTTACCTCCCGTGACGAGGCCGAGATGCCCATTGGTTCCCATGGGTGTCTTGATGGGCTTGGCATCCTTCATTCCAAACTTGGTGAGAATATCTTGAATATACTTTGTTTGGCTGATGAAGGTGCCTTCTTGGAGTTGCTTGACTTGAAATCCTAAGAAATACTTCAACTCCCCCATCATAGACATCTCAAATTTTTGAATCATGATCTTACTAAACTCTTCACATATAGATTTGTTAGTAGACCCAAATATGATATCATCAACATAAATTTGGCATACAAACAAATCATTTACAATAGTTTTAGTGAATAGAGTAGGATCGGCCTTGCCGACTTTGAAGCCATTAGTGATAATAAAATCTCTTAGGCATTCATACCATGCTCTTGGGGCTTGCTTGAGCCCATAAAGCGCCTTAGAGAGTTTGTAGACATGGTTAGGATACTCACTATCTTCAAAGCTGGGAGGTTGCTCAACATAGACCTCTTCCTTGATTTGTCCATTGAGGAAAGCACTCTTCACGTCCATTTGATAAAGCTTAAAGCCATGGTAAGTAGCATAGGCTAATAATATATGAATGGACTCAAGCCTAGCTACGGGTGCATAGGTTTCACCAAAATCCAAACCTTCGACTTGTGAATATCCCTTGGCCACAAGTCGGGCTTTGTTCCTTGTCACCGCACCATGCTCATCTTGTTTGTTGCGGAAGACCCACTTGGTTCATACAACATTTTGGTTAGGACATGGAACTAAATGTCATACCTCATTCCTTGTGAAATTGTTGAGCTCCTCTTGCATCGCCAGCATCCAATCCGAATCTTGAAGTGCTTCCTCTACCCTGTGTGGCTCAATAGAGGAAACAAACGAGTAATGTTCACAAAAATGAGCAACACGAGATCGAGTAGTTACCCCCTTATGAATATCTCCTAGGATGGTGTTCACGGGGTGATCTCGTTGGATTGCTTGGTGGACTCTTGGGTGTGGCGGTTTTGGAACTTGCTCATCCTCCTTGTCTTGATCATTGGCATCTCCCCCTAGATCATTGCCCTCCTCTTGAGGTAGCTCATCATTTTGATCTTCTCCTTCATCATCTTGAGCCTCATCCTCATCTTGGGTTGGTGGAGATGCTTGCATGGAGGAAGATGGTTGATCTTGTGCTTGTGGAGGCTCTTCAACTTCCTTAGGACACACATCCCCAATGGACATGTTCCTTAGCGCGATGCATGGAGCCTCTTCATCATCTAATTCATCAAGATCAACTTGCTCCACTTGGGAGCCGTTAGTCTCATCAAACACAATGTGACAAGAAACTTCAACTAGTCCAGTGGACTTGTTAAAGACTCTAAATGTCCTTGTGTTTGAATCATATCCTAGTAAAAAGCCTTCTACAGCCTTAGGAGCAAATTTAGATTTTCTACCTCTTTTAACAAGAATAAAACATTTGCTACCAAAGACTCTAAAATATGAAACATTTGGCTTTTTACCGGTGAGGAGTTCGTATGATGTTTTCTCAAGGATTCGGTGTAGATACAACCGGTTGATGGCGTAGCAAGCGGTGTTGACCGCCTCGGCCCAAAACCGATCCAAAGTCTTGTACTCATCATGCATGGTCCTTGCCATGTCCAATAGAGTCCTATTCTTCCTCTCCACTACACCATTTTGTTGTGGCATCTAGGGAGAAGAGAACTCATGATTGATGCCCTCCTCCTCAAGAAAGCCTTCTATTTGTGAGTTCTTGAACTCCGTCCCATTGTCGCTTCTTATTTTCTTGATCCTCAAGCCGAACTCATTTTGAGCCTGTCTCAAGAATCCTTTGAAAGTCTCTTGGGTTTGAGATTTTTCCTGTAAAAAGAATACCCAAGTGAAGCGAGAATAATCATCCACAATAACTAGACAGTACTTACTCCCGCTGATGCTTATGTAAGCTATCGGGTCGAATAGGTCCATGTGGAGAAGTTCTAGTGGCCTGTCAGTCGTCATGATGTTCTTGTGTGGATGATGAACACCAACTTGCTTCCCTGCTTGGCATGCGCTACAAATCCTATCTTTCTCAAAATGTACATTTGTTAGTCCCAAAATGTGCTCTCCCTTTAGAAGCTTGTGAAGATTCTTCATCCCAACATGGGCTAGTCGGCAATGCCAGAGCCAACCCATGTTAGTCTTAGCAATTAAGCAAGTATCGAGTTCAGCTCTATTGAAATCAACTAAGTATAGCTGACCCTCTAATACTCCCTTAAAAGCTACTGAATCATCACTTCTTCTAAAGACAGTAACACCTGTATCCGTGAAAAGACAGTTGTAACCCATTTTGCATAATTGAGAAACAGAAAGCAAGTTGTAATCTAATGAATCTACTAGAAAAACATTGGAAATGGAGTGGTCAGGTGATATAGCAATTTTACCCAATCCTTTGACCAAACCTTGATTTCCATCCCCGAATGTGATAGCTCGTTGGGGATCTTGGTTTTTCTTGTAGGAGGAGAACATACCCTAGTCATATGGTTTGTGCACCCGCTGTCGATGATCCAACTTGAGCCCCCGGATGCATAAACCTACAAAACAAATTTAGTTATTGATTTTAGGTACCCAAACAGTTTTGGGTCCTTTGACATTAGATACAAGAACTTTGGGTACCCAAACACAAGTCTTTGATCCCTTGTGTTTACCCCCAACATATTTGGCAACTACCTTGCCGGATTTGTTAGTTAGCACATAAGAAGCATCAAAAGTTTTGAAAGAAACATTATGATCATTTGATGCTTTAGGAGTTTTCTTCTTAGACAATTTAGCATGGGTTGATTGTCTAGAACTAGATGCCTCACTCTTATACATAAAAGCATGATTAGGACCAGAGTGAGACTTCCTAGAGTGAGTTCTCCTAATTTTGTGTTCGGGATAACCAGCAGGGTATAAAATGTAACCCTCGTTATCCCAAACTATGGGAGCCTTGCCCTTAACAAAATTAGATAATCTTTTAGGCGGGGCATTAAGCTTGACATTGGCTCCCTGTTGGAAGCCAATGCCATCCTTAATACCAGGGCGTCTCCCACTATAGAGCATGCTTCTAGCAAATTTAAATTTCTCATTTTCTAAGTCATGCTCATTAATTTTAGCAGTTAATGTAGCTATGTGATCATTTTGTTGTTTAATTAAGGCAAGGTGATCTTGAATAGCATCTACATTAACATCTCTACATCTAGTGCAAATAGAAACATGTTCAACGGTAGAAGTAGAGGGTTTGCAAGTATTTAACTCAACAATCTTAGCATGTAAAATATCATTCTCATCTCTAAGATTGGAAATAGAAGCATTGCAAACATCTAAATCCTTAGCCTTAGCAATTAATTTTTCATTTTCAATTTTAAGGCTAGAAAGTGAAGCATTCAAATTGTCAATCTTAGCAATTAAATTGGCATTATCATTTCTAAGACTAGCAATTGAATCATCACAAACATCAAACTTTTCAACCTTAGCAATTAGTTTTGCATTCTCATTTCTAAGGTTCGAAACAATGTCATGGCAAGTGCTTAGCTCACTAGTTAATTTCTCATTTTTCTCTACCTCCTGAGCATAAGCATTTTTAACTTTAACATGCTTTTTGTTTTCTTTAATTAGGAAATCCTCTTGGCTATCCAAGAGTTCATCCTTATCATGAATAGTGCTAATTAATTCATTTAATTTTCCTTTTGCTGCATGTTTAAGTTGGCAAAAAGAGTAAACAAGTCATCTTCATCATCACTAGAATTAGTCTCATCTCTAGATGTTGCATATTTAGTTGAGGATCTTGATTTTACCTTCTTCTTCTTATCGTCCTTTGCCATGAGGCATTTGTGGCCGACGTTGGGGAAGAGGAGCCCTTTGTTGACGGCGATGTTGGCGGCGTCCTCGTCGGAGGAGGAGTCGGTGGAGCTCTCGTCAGAGTCCCACTCCCGGCAAACATGGGCATCGCCGCCCTTCTTGTAGTATCTCTTCTTCTCTCCTCTTTCCCTTCTTGTCGTCGCCCCTGTCACTATCACTAGATAATGGACATTTTGCAATAAAATGACCGGGCTTACCACACTTGTAGCGAACCTTCTTGGAACGGGGCTTGTAATCTTTCCCCTTACTTTGTTTGAGGATTTGACGGAAGCTCTTGATGATGAGCGACATCTCCTCATTGTCGAGCTTGGAGGCGTCAATGGGGATTCTACTTGGAGTAGAATCTTCTTTCTTCTCCTCCGTGGCTTTGAATGCAACGGGTTGTGCTTCGGATACGGAGGAGGATGCGCCTTGCTCGATAATCTTTTTGGAGCCTTTGATCATTAGTTCAAAGCTCACAAATTTACCTATCACTTCCTCGGGAGACATTAGTTTGTATCTAGGATCACCACAAATTAATTGTACTTGAGTAGGATTAAGAAAAACTAGTGATCTTAGAATAACCTTGACCATCTCATGGTCATCCCATTTGGTGCTCCCGAGGTTGCGCACTTGGTTCACCAAGGTCTTGAGCCGGTTGTACATCGCTTGTGGCTCCTCCCCTTGGTGAAGCATGAATCGACCGAGCTCCCCCTCGATCGTCTCCCTCTTGGTGATCTTGGTCACCTCGTCTCCTTCGTGCGCCGTTTTGAGCACGTCCCAAATTTCTTTGGCGCTCTTCAATCCTTGCACCTTATTATACTCCTCTCGACTTAGAGAGGCAAGGAGTATTGAGGTGGCTTGTGAGTTGAAGTGCCGGATTTAGGCAACTTTGTCCGAATCATAGTCCTCATCCCCTACGGATGGTACCTGTACACCAAACTCAACAACGTTCCAAATACTAGTGTGGAGTGAGGTTAGGTGATGCCTCATTTTGTCACTCCACATGTTATAATCTTCACCGTCAAAAACCAGTGGTTTGCCTAGTGGAACGGAAAGTAATGGAGTACGTTTAGAAATGCGAGGGTAGTGTAGGGGAATCTTAGTAAACTTCTTGCGCTCATGGCGCTTAGAAGTTACGGATGGCGCGTCGGAGCCGGAGGTGGATGGCGATGAAGAGTCGGTCTCGTAGTAGACCACCTTCCTCATCTTCTTTTTCTTTTCGCCACTCCGATGCGACTTGTGTGAAGGGGATTCCTTCTCCTTCCCCTTGTTGCGGGACTCTCCCGATGGAGCCTTCCCGTGGCTTGTAACGGGCTTGTCGCTGGTCACCATCTCCTTCTTGGCGTGATCTCCCGACATCACTTCGAGCGGTTAGGCTCTAATGAAGCACCAGGCTCTAATACCAATTGAAAGTCGCCTAGAGGGGGGGTGAATAGGCGGAATCTGAAAATTATAAACTTAAGCACAACTACAAGCCGGGGTTAGCGTTAGAAATATAAACGAGTCCGAAAGAGAGGGCGCAAAAACAAATCAACCAAGGAAATAGAGCGGATGACACGGTGATTTGTTTTACCGAGGTTTGGTTCTTGCAAACCTACTCCCCGTTGAGGTGGTCACAAAGACCGGGTCTCTTTCAACCCTTTCCCTCTCTCAAACGGTCACCTAGACCGAGTGAGCTTCTCTTCTCAATCAAATGGGACACTAAGTCCACTACAAGGACCACCACACAATTGGTGTCTTTTGTTTTGATTACAAGTGAGTTGAGCACAAGAAAGGAGGAAGAAAAGCAATCCAAGCGCAAGAGCTCAAAAGAACACAAATGTCTCTCTCTAGTCACTAATTTGTTTGGAGTGATTCCGGACTTGGGAGAGGATTTGATCTCTTTGTTTTGTGTCTTGTATTGAATGCTATAGCTCTTGTATGAGGTGTGAAGTCTAAAAACTTGGATGCAATGAATGGTGGGTGGTTGGGGGTATTTATAGCCCCAACCACCAAAGTAGCCGTTGGTGGAGGCTGCTATCGCATGGCGCACCGGACAGTTCGGTGCGCCACCGGACACTGTCCGGTGCGCCAGCCACGTCACCCGACCGTTAGGGTTCGACCATTGGAGCTCTGACTTGTGGGGCCACTGGATAGTCCGGTGGTGCACCGGACAGGTCCTGTAGACTATCCGGTGCGCCTTCTGGCGCCTGCTCTGACTTCTGTGCACGTAGGCACGCACTGTAGCACATTTAATTCCTCTGCAGACGACCGTTGGCGCGAAGTAGTCGTTGCTCCGCTGGCACGCTGGACAGTCCAGTGAATTATAGCGGAGAGGCTCCCAGAATTCCTGAAGGTGGCAAGTTCGGGGTGAAGCTGCGGGAGGAAAGGATCCTCCATAAAAACTTTTGTTTGAACTTTATCGGGAGGGGTTTTTGCCTCCCTTGGTTCTGTAATAATAATACTCTGCACTCATATGTTATATCCTGGTCTGTAAATATTCAACCTTGTCTACTTTTAAATAAAGGTAAGTTTATGTAACCGCTTCCGTATTTCCGTATCTCCGATGATTTGTAATGTCTGCGTGACGGGTAAAACGCTCTTGGAAAGGTAAGGAAAGCATATACCGAACTTGTCAAGTGATTCAGGAACACTTGCAGGGTTGTCTGAGGTCCGTTGGACAAGGACAACTGTAGGTGGGCCTAATGACTTGGGAGGTTCCGTCACAGTTACAGAACAATTTAGGACATTCATGCTATACTGGTAACAAAACCCATATAGCATTCAATATAGCCATCAGTTATCAGACATATATAACACAAGCATGAGTTATTGAATAGAACTACTCAACATATAATAGGTTCACTAATTTGGCAAAGTCATCACTAACACAAGTAAAGAATTATAAAAATGACAATAAACATTATGAAGAGATCAAGTCCACAACTTGCACGACAAGGAAGTTCTCTTTAACCTTTCAGCTTCTCCACAAAGTTACAGGAAGTTCTTTTTGACCCATGATTTGAACCGATTTTGCATGTAAAGTTTCACATTCCATTAGTGAATGTGATAGGTGACTTCTCACCTTGCTATCAGCTCCAACGCCCAGGAAACAATACAACCCATCTGATATTCACTCCTATAATTGATAGAAACATGATCATTCGGTGAGCCAATACAACCAATAGGTGGCTGGCACACATGGTCATCACATGACATGAGCACAGGAGCATGAGGGACTCACTGGAGAGGCCATCCCGACGGTGTCTACCTCCAGTCACACCTAGAGGTCGTCGTAGAAGTGGTATTGGCCGACATCACCTCCTCCCACTATGCCTCTGGTCGTGACTAGACGTCATTGTAGAACTAGTACTGGCCTATCTCCTCCCAGTCCTACAACCGCTCCAATGCCATAACCGCTGACCAAGCATGAGTGGCTTCCTAGACGTGCACTGATGCCGCCCAATTCAAAGGCAACCACTTCTACCACGGAGGCGGTTGCCGTCGAGGACCTCATCGGCCTCCCCCGATGACCTCATGTTGCCGACGAAGAGCTAGCCAGGGTCGTCGCTGGGTGGCAGGCAGTTTCGTGGTGACGAGTATGGGCGTGACGCCTTGGCTTCCACCTCATCAAAGTGCTCCTCGATGTAGGCGGTGGCAAAATCAACTACGGAAGGGGGGTCCTCGGCAGCTGCGATGGTGGGGATGGATGTGCATCACGTGGGAGCGGACTGCCATGCCCGGGCACGACGATCGTGGACATCGGCAGGGGCAGGGGCACTATGGAACGTTGCAACATGGGATCCTCATCCCCAAATTCTTCCAAGGCGGGAATCACTACGGCATTGTGGAGGTGAGGGGATGGGGATTCTTAGTGAAGGGAAAATGGAGGGGGTGGGGTGGGATGACACGTACGTAACTTCCTGGAGGTGATAGGCGAGGCAAGGAAGTCTAGAAGTGGACAAAGCCAGTGCAAAGCTAGAGCGCCTCCTCCTCCGGCATCAGCTGTGTCCTGGCGATGTCCATGGCTGTGGGATCCTCGGCACCGACTTGCCTCCATCATGTCCCCTGGAAGCGCCACGCCGCACGTCGCGTGGAGGTGCAACATCTCATCGAAGCTAAGCAGTGGTTCGATGTCCTCCTCATCATAGTCGCCTTCATCCCCGCCACCCCCATCAATGCCTGCATCCATGCTTCCATTCCCTATGGAGCCATTCGATGCTACCTTCTAGATCTATGATCCCGGCAAGATTAGCTACGAAGTGGGTGGGATCGAGGGGTGGGGCGGCGGAGAGACTACTGGCTAGGAGGAGCAGTCAGCGGCGGGGGAGGCAATACCGATGACATGAGATCTCGTGGAGCTTGGGGAGTTGGTGGCGATTTGGGAGGAGTGGGTTGGGCATGCACGGGCGAGATGCAGCTAGCAGCGCGGTGATTTGGAAGGCGCAGGGACCGTGGGCCTCACGTGGATCGGGTGTGGGGGAGCGGAAGGAGCGGTCCTGGGTGGAGATTTCAGAAGGCCGACGCTCTGCTCTCCATGGAAAGCATCAAGCGGGGATTGCGCGGTCGCGAGGAGGGAGGTGTGTCGCCTCCTGAGCGTGGGCAAGGAGAGTCGAGCGTAGGCTTGGTGAAGCCGTGGTGGATGCCCTCGTTGCGTCCTTATAGAGTAGTAGTAGGTTGTACTATCTATCTTTTCTTAACATATATCATTTGGTTTTTTAGCAGTGTATTCATCCATATTATACAGCCACTCGCTCCACGATGGGGACTTGCACAGAGGAGAAACCAATACCAATCCTATTACCCTCTCCCGGTATTTTGTCTATTGAAGAGTATAAAATCCTTGTTAACTCAACATAGGATAGTGATTTTGTGTTAAATTACAAGTTTGAATGAAGTGTGAGAACATACCGCAAAAAGGGTGAGAACATACACACCAGCCATGACACCAAGGCACATCACAGATCCTAAACTGAATGAAGTGTGACTAAAATCAGATCCATATGGTTACCTAATAAATAGTTTTCAAGAATGAAGAAGCCATGCATTAGGACTAATGCCATGTCATGATACGATACCAGAAGAAATCAAGCACATCTGTGACTTGATCAGCGAGATCAGCAACAGATGGCATCGGCACATCTGACGGCATTGGAGCTGCTCCCATCTGTAGGACTCTTAACAAAAGCCACACAACAAAGATCATGTAAGTAACCAACTCGAAATATAGACGCAACACACCTTGTCACAGGTATTGAACCAGCATCACTAACCTCGTGCCCCTGGGGATTGATGTGGTAGACGCAGAAGTTGTGTAGCAGCAAAGACGCCACTTCCAAGCAGAAGAAAAATCCTTGGAAACAGGACATATCTGCCCAAGACAATAGGAAGCAGCGGGATATAAACAATGTTAAGTCTTGGTAGTGAATCAGAAAAAAATCTTCGATCGACCGCACTTACAGTTTAGAGCTACATCTGAGTATGTTATAAGCGCTGGCTTGTCCTCGTCTCCATACACGGCAACGGTCACAGAACCACATCTCGTCCTCATAAGATGTTCCTGGGAAGAAGAAAAAGTAGTCACCTTTTAGCAGCTATTTCAGCAGCACCAGCACTGACCACACCAAGCCAAAAAGAAGAATAGAAAAAAAGAGAGAACACATGGAAGTGGAACAGACAAAGTTTGGCAGATTTCGGATGACTCCCATAATAACAGATGAACACATTGACCAAATACAGGTAGCAGTTTCAAGAAGAAACATTAGAATTCTGGCATGCTCTCATCGTATAACACAAAGCACATAGCTATAAAAATTGAAATGAACAGTGCAAAATTTTGTGCAACTAATGTGGTTAATAGAGAAGACAAAATACATCAAAACTTTCGGGTTACAAAAAAATCATCACCGAAAAGTGAAAGCGTTTGACGACGTGACAGACGAAAACGTATTAGTACTATATAAATTGAGTTTCACCGAACCAGTCATCTCTCTCTAAGCAGAACAAAAGGGCTAGACTCTACACAACAGCACATAAAGAAACCAAACTCAGTTCAATTGCCATTTAATAAACTAACTGAAATCAACCAGTACAAAAAATAGAGCAGCACGCCCAAAACTGAAAGCCAGAGCGGAAAAGGCATCTCCATTTGGAACGGAAGCACGAAAACAACCACATGTCGTCGGACCTTGGTGTGGTCAGTGCCAGCGATGTCCACGGCTGTGGGATCCTCAGCACCGGCTTGCCTCCATCATGTCGCCTGAAAGCGCCACGCCGCACGCCGTGTGGAGGTGCAACATCTCAGCGAAGCTAAGCAGTGGTCTGATGTCCTCCTCATCATAGTCGCCTTCATCCTTGCCACCCCCGTCAACGCCTGCATCCATGCTTCCATTACCTATGGAGCCATCCGATGCTACCTTCTAGATCTACGATCCCGGCAAGATTAGCTATGGAGTGGGTGGGATCGAGGGGTGGGGTGGCGGAGAGACTACTGGCTAGGAGGAGCAGTCAGCGGCAGGGGAGGCAATACCGATGACACGAGATCTCATGGAGCTTGGGGAGTTGGCGGTGATTTGGGAGGCGTGGGTTGGGCATGCACGGGCGAGATGCGGCTAGCAGCGCAGCGATTTGGAACACGCAGGGACTGTGGGCCTCGTGTGGATCAGGCGTGGGGGAGAGAAAGGCGCGGTCCTAGGCGGATATTTTGGAAGGCCGACGCTCTGCTCTCCATGGAAAGCATCAAGCGGGGATTGCACGGTCGTGAGGAGGGAGGAGAGCCTGGGCCTGAGCATGGGCGAGGAGAGTTAGGTAGAGGCGTGGTGAAGCTGTGGTGGACACCATCGTTGTGTCCTTATAGAGTATTGTGCATATATATGGATGTCAAGAAATATTGATATATATTTGTACGGAAGAAAATAAAGGGAACGATGAGATAAATTTAATTTTCGGTGGACCATATATTATATGCGTCCAATTGATCAAGTTATTTTTCCTTCATCATTCCATGCTTGAATTTGGATAGGTACGTTGCAATATGTCTCGTCGTCCATACCTCTTCGAAAAACTTTTGGACGAATCATCATTGGACGACGACGATGAATTTAATTTTGCTTTTAATCAAATCTTTTAACCTTATTCACAACCTATATGTAAACACGGTGGTTCTGTTTATGGTCATATACCGTGTGATTGGTTGCCGCGTCCTAACTGCCCAGGCTCACGGCATGCGTTGACTAGACGCGAGAAGGTGTTTGGTTGCAATTTAGTGATTTTTTCGGTGTCCAGCCTGCATGTGTGGAGAAGCTAAAAATTACAATCGCTGGGGAAGCAGGCCCGCACGAGCCAGGCACCTGATATACCGGCAACCAATCAGCCCCATAGTGAAGTATCAGGATCGAGAAGTGGGACACTTAAGAATGTATCAAGATTACTTAGCAGATGATCCTACATTTGGCTCAACTGATTTCAAAGGAAGGTTCCTGCTCATTTCGTTATTTTATTTTACATTGTAAATTTTAAGATTGGCATCTTATTATTCATTGTTGCACAGACTTAGAATGCGTTGTGATATATTTTTACGCATAATGGATGATGTTGAAGCTCAAGATGATTACCTTAAAAAGAAGTATAATGCGGCCCATACAATCGGATTAAGTTGTTTTCAAAAGGTGACAACAGTATTTTGTATGCTAATTTATGGAGTACCAGCGGATGCTACAGATGAATATGTTCGTATTGGGGAATCTACTGTCATAGAGAGTGTTGGGGATTTGCTCTCAAATGCTATGAGTTAAGAACAAGGCAACACATAATGTTAAAGGTTAATGCCCTTCGTCCTTCGAAGCATTATTTCCTTTAGGATATAATGATCTCCAGACGAAGGTCATGAAGGACATACCTTCATCATCGCAGTGTATGTTAATGAAAGAAGAAGCATATGAAATAAAAAAGACAACATGAATAATCATATGACATCATTAATATATCTTCTTTTTATTATTATGGATAAATAGAAACAATATTGAATTACATTCATACCTTTGGCTTGATAGAAGGTAAAAGTCCAAGCGTGACGCACGAGCGAATACAAGTCAGCGTGAACAGTACAGGGGTACTGTTCATCTATTTATAGGCATAGGGCGCAGCATGTGTAAAATTACATTCATGTCCTTTATGTTTACTATTGACTTAAGGACAATCCAACGAGGACTAGATAGCCTTTTCCCCTTTAAGTCGGTTCCTTTTCCTGCCACTGAGCCGAAGCTCCTTTGCGCGTAGCTTCAGAGCAACATCAACCTTCGTCTCGACCAAGCTTTTGATATTGTGTACAGTTTTATTCTGAGTCCGAAGGTACCTGTACATACATTACACTTGGGAAACTTTGTTAAATCATGTTTTTGAGGACCTTCGAAAGACGAAGGCCCCCAACAGTAGCCCCTCGCAGTATTAATTTGTTGTAACAACAAATTTAGACTGCGACGTGAACGAAGGCCTTAAGCCGAAGGTCCGAAAAACACCTTCCCTTTGCTAGAATAGCAATAGTCAATGACAAGCGGGACCCACCAAGCTGCAAGGCTCTGGGCATATAAATATGAACCCACAACAGCGGCATTTGATGCGCTATTTTGGCTATTTGCGTTATTTTCTCAAATTTCTGGCTCTTGCTCAATAGCTCTCGCTTGACCCGCCGCAGGGTCAATGGAGAAAAAGAAAAACTACTACTTCGGCCCCCACAGCTTAGGCCACCGCTGGTGTACCGAAGAGCAAGAAGATGAAGGTCTTAACCCACCCGCCGCGGTACATCGAACCGGTCGTGGTGCCTGATTTTGTCGAAGGGGCCTCTTCACCTGGTGAAGCAAGACAAGCTACTTCAATTACACAGAGCGTTGAAGATCCAACTGTATTGCCGAAGACGCATACAGTCAAGCCAGTCAAAGATAAGGTTGATAAGGCTGAAGAGTCAAAGGTTGAAGAAATAATAAAAACGCTAAAAATTCTGAGCCCTCCGACAAAGGCAAAACTGCTGAAGGTGCAAAAGGCTTCTGCTGCAACTCCCAAGAGGAGGAGAATGGCCAACGTGCTGGATGCTATGCTGGAGACTACAATGGCCTTGAGCCCTGCTCCTTCAAAGAAAATTGCTGAAGCTGCCAAAATGCAAGCCGAAGCCAAAACTGGGCAAGCAGAAGCCAAAGCTACGCAAGCTCAGGCTGAAGCCGAAGTTGGGCCTTCAGTGCCTACCGAGATAGAGCCTGTCGTGCCTGAGGAAAAAACGACAGGGCAGATTGCACCTGAAAAGATCGAAGCCCTTGCTCCCGAAGCTTTGAACAAAAACGTTGACTACATCATTCATCATGCTTCGAGAAAGAAACTCTCCCAAGAAGAAATACTGGAAGCCAAACACTACGCCCAAAGATTGAAATATCCGAAGGGGGCTCTAGTGTTCAATGGTAGTAACAAAAAAGATTTTCTGTACTGTCTCCCGGATAACAAAGAAATATCCGTTTGCCGGGAGATAGGTAAGAGCATAGGATTCCCGAAGCTGGAAAACGGCCTTTCGATTTTATCAAAGGATGAACTTGCTGACAGCCTAGCATACAACAGTATAAAGGTATAGAAGTTAACCTTGAATTTTAGAATGGAGTATTTTAGTTGCCATGCTCAATTTTTTCCTCCTCTTTGCAGGGCTTAATTCTTAGTAATGCCCTGAGGGCGCAGAAGAATACTGAAGACGAAGGCTATACAATGGCCCTTAATAACCTTCGTTCGGAAGTGATTGAACTGAGAAATGAAGGTCTGGACAAAGACAAAATCTTAATTTCACTAGTAAACAAAGTAAAGGAAGACGAAGCTAATTTCAAGGCTCAGGCCGAAGCCCAGAAAACCGAAATTGAAGACCTTCGGAGACAACTGGCCGAAGCTAAGGAAAACTGCACGCTCGCACAAGCTAATTAAGAAATTAGCGAATATTGGAAAAATCATCTAGAGAAAAATGTTGAAGAACTTCGCAAATCCAAGGAAAGGTGCTTCGAGAAATCCTTGGATTGTGTGAAGAAATTGAAATCTAGCTTCGCCAAGGTGGGTGCCTACTCTGTTGAAGAAAACTTCATTCGAGGCGACCCCGAAGGCGTTGTTGAATGGATAAGTGGAGAGGCCGAAACCTTCGAAGAAATTTTAAGTGATCGTGGGGATGTTTGTGCGTTTTTCGGTGCGCGGGGGATTTCAGCCATCTTGGAGAAGGCCGGATGCGATCACATTAAAGCCATAGCTCAGGTCGAAACTGTCTTCTCCGTAGATGATACGAAGGATTCTTTAGCTGAAGCAACCTTGATGGGCGGGAAATTTTACAGTGATGTCTGGGTGAATGGTGGCCGAGAAATGGCCCATGAAATTATAAAAAAGAGCGAAAAAGACACCCATGACACCCGAGTAGAAGCAAGACAAGCTGAAGAAGCTGCAGAACACGAAAGGCGTATAGGTATTATTTTTTGTTTTTTTAGCTTCAGTACTTGCTCTGTGGCTTTGGACTTATCGATTTTTTCTACTTCAGCTGAACTATCTCCACCGCCGGAACCGTACGATCCCCTAGCTGATCTAGAGATGAAGGAATCATTGGATATCATAAGCATGGCTGAATCCATTGTCGACGAAGTCATTGACAAATTACTGAACAAAATTGCAGAAAAAGTCCTTAGAGAGGAATAGGTTTTGTTGTAATAATCATTTTAAGAAGCTTGATGTATAAAACTAATAAAGAAAGATTAGACCTCTTTTTGTAATGAAACTGTGTAACATTTGATATATGCGACATTGAATCGAATATGTAAATTATTGCAATTTATTTCTTTGCGATGCATGAAATTTACTCACATACCATTTTTGAGCCTTCGGCGAAAAAACACCTTCCCTTCTTTTCATGCTTTGTAAAGAAAAAGGTCCTTTCTTATGACAAGCCTGATAAAACTGTATTTCCCGAAGCTTACTTCGTGCCTTAGCACATTCTCATTTTGACGAAGCATTTTCCGAAGATTGGCTTCGTATTCGATTCTTGTGCCGGTACTGCAGTATGATGTATGATGTAATGTTATGCAAAATGATGTGATGATATGATGCGAAATGATGAAGATGCCAAAGACACACAACCACACACCCACTCTGTAACACACAAGCTCTGCATCCCCTTAGGAACGTCTTTTGAGCTTCTTCACCTTCTATTTCAGTGATATAAGTTCAACATCCCCTTAGGAACGTCTTTTGAACTTCTTCGCCTTCTATTTCGGCGGTATAAGTTCTGCATCCCCTTAGGAACAACTTTTGAACTTCTTCGCCTTATATTTCAGCGGTATTTGGCTCTTTATTCCCTTTGGAATGACTTTTGAGCAGAAAACTTACGCTGTGCTCCCTTAGGAACGACTTTTTGTGGCTTCGTCAATTTTGGCTCTGCATTCCCTTAGGAACGACTTTTGAGCAGAAAACTTACGCTACGCTCCCTTAGGAACGACTTTTTGTAGCTTCATCAATTTTGGCTCTGCATTCCCTTGGGAACGACTTTTGAGCTTTGGAATCTGCTTCGTTTTAAGGGTCGTCTTTCGAGCTTCGTAAATCTGTGAAGAAGATATATTTCATTCTAGTATTTGCAGCATTATTACAAGAAGTTGAAACTGAATTTTTCATTACTTGTTATTCATAAAAAAGTAAAGTGATATAAAAGACAAAGGTAATTCAAAAAGTAGGATATTCCTCAATAAATGTGCTTCGATTCTGGTACAGTGCTATTGACTGTACCAGCTTCGAACTCTTCCCTGAAGTCACATTGCTGTTGTGGATGTTGGCGCCTTCTGGCTGCTGGCTTCAAGTATAAGTAGGTTGCAGTGGTGGTGGTGGGAGCTGAGGCCAGGAAGCTTGTGAATGGCTTGCCAAAGCAACAGAAGCTGCAAGTTGATTGCCCATGTACTCTGGTATGTAGGGAGAGTGGCATGAAGCAGTATGTAGGACCTGCTTTGGCTGATTCTACCGAGCTTCTGCTTCAGCAATCTCTTTTTGCTTCTGAATGGTGATCTGACATGTTCTTGTAGTGTGGCCCTTATTCTCACCACAGAATAAGCAATAGATTTTCCTGGGCTGATCCCCATATCTTCCACCAAAGCCCCTGCCGCCTCGGCCCCTTCGAGCTGGTGGCCTAAAGAAGCTTTGCTGCTGTCCTGAAGACTGCGAGCTGTGATGTGGCCTCTGAGACTGGCCTCCTTTGTCATCGTTCTGACTGGAGCTGTGTATTGATCTGACATGCCTAGGGTGGATTCTTCCTTCGAAGCCCCTAGTCATCTCAGAAAATCTGTAAGCTTCCTCCCTTCTTTGGCGAAAATCATTGTCGGCCCAGATGTACTCATCTATTTTCTGAAGTAGCTTCTCCAGAGTCTGAGGGGGTTTCCTAGCGAAGTATTGAGCTGTAGGCCCTGGCCGAAGACCTTTGATCATGGCCTCAATGACGATTTCATTGGGCACCGTAGGCGCTTGTGCCCTCAAGCGCAAGAACCTTCAGACATATGCCTGAAGGTACTCCTCATGGTCTTGAGTGCACTGGAACAAGGCTTGAGCAGTGACTGGCTTCGTCTGAAACCCTTGAAAACTAGTGACCAGCATGTCCTTAAGCTTGTGACATGACGTGATTGCCATTGGCCGGAGAGAGGAGTACCATGTCTAGGCCATAATCGGAACTGCCATGACGAAGGACTTCGCCATGACTGCAGTATTGCCCCCGTACGAAGATATAGTTGCTTCGTAGCTCATCAGAAACTGCTTCGGATCTGAGTGCCCATCATACATGGGGAGCTGAGGGGGCTTGTATGATGAGGGTCATGGGGTAGCCTGCAGTTCTGCCGATAGAGGAGAAGCATCATCAAAAGCAAAATTTCTATGATGGAAATCGTCATACCAATCATCATCATTGTAGGAATTATCTTGACGAAGCTCTCTCTGTGGAGGTCTTCGGTCCTGGTCATTTTGAGTAAGATGACGTATTTCTTCAGCAGCTTCATCGATCTTCTTCTGAAGATCGGAAAGACGAAGCATCTTCTCTCTCTTCCTTTCGACCTATTGTTGGATAGCTTCGAGATCCCTTATCTCCTGGTCCAGCTCCTCCTTTTGGGGGTTGGACTTGTAGCCTTCCTCTTTTGAGTTCGGGCTTAGCGCAGCGTGTCCTGGTTGACGTCTAGTGGCTGCAGTGCAGCCCCTAGCCCTGAAGCTTTCTTCGGCGGCATGACAAAGGTCACGGCTTACCGAAGGTGGTCGAATGAGTTTACCGGAGGTGGGCGTCAATGTTGGGGACTTGCTCTCAAATGCTATGAGTTAAGAACAAGGCAACACATAAAGGTTAATGCCCTTCGTCCTTCGAAGCATTATTTCCCTTAGGATATAATGATCTCTAGACGAAGGTCATGAAGGACATACCTTCATCATCGCAGTGTATGTTAATGAAAGAAGAAGCATATGAAATATAAAAGACAACATGAATAATCATATGACATCATTAATATATCTTATTTTTATTATCATGGATAAACAGAAACAATATTGAATTACATTCATACCTTCGGCTTGACAGAAGGTAAAAGTCCAAGCGTGATGCACGAGCGAACACAAGTCAGCGTGAACAGTATGGGGGTACTGTTCATCTATTTATAGGCACAGGGCGCAGCCTGTGTAAAATTACATTCATGTCCTTTATGTTTACTATTGACTTAAGGACAATCCAATGAGGACTAGATAGCCTTTTCCCCTTTAAGTCGGTTCCTTTTCCTGCCACTGAGCCAAAGCTCCTTTGCTCGTAGCTTCGGAGCAGCATCAACCTTCGTCTCGACCAAGCTTTTGATATTGTGTACAGTTTTATTCCGAGTCCGAAGGTACCTGTACATACATTACACTTGGGGAACTTTGTTAAATCATGTTTTTGAGGACCTTCGGAAGACGAAGGCCCCCAACAGAGAGTCTTAGAAGGTTCGTGAAGGCTAATTAAAGTTTTTGGAGGTGAGTACATGAGATCACCTAATGAGAATGATACAACTCGATTACATGCAAATGGAGAGGAAATATTTTTTCCAGATATGCTAGGTTCTATAGATTGCATGCATTAAAGATGGAAGAATTGTTCTTCAGCATGCCAAGGTATGTATTCGAGCCACTTACATGACCCTAAAATAATTTTAGAGGCAGTTGCTTCTCATAATCTTTGAATTTGGCATGCCTTTTTCTGGTTTACCTAGGTCTCATAATAATATCAATGTTCCTTATTGGTCTCCACTATTTGCAAAGCTAACCGAAGGGAAAGCTTCACCACTACATTACAATATAAAAGGTCATGATTATACAATGTGATACTATCTGGCCGATGGCATATATCATTCGTGGATAGTATTTGTCAAGACTATACCAGAGCCATAGGGTAATAAAAAGAAATATTTTGCCAAAGCATAGGAAGCAGTAAGAAAGGATGTAGAACATGCTTTTGGAGTTCTGTAGTCCCGATTTGCTATTGTTCGAGGTCTAGCTAAATTTTGTGATGAAGAGACGCTAGGTGACATCATGAAGGCATGTGTTATTATGTATAATATGATTATAGAAGATGAAGGAGAGGTGGACCCAGATGAACGTTGTAGGAAACGGGTGACGCCTAAGAGGGGGGTGAATTGGGACTTCTAAAACTTTTACTAAACTAGGCCACAATTAAATCCCTAGAGCAAAACCTATGCAAATAGTCAAACTAGAATGTGCAAACTAGGTTTTGTCTAAGTGTTGCTATCTCGACCACAATGGCTAAGTTTCAATCTACACTAAATAAGTATGAATACAAGATTGAAACTTAAATGCTTAATATAAATGCGGAAACTTAAAGAGCAAAGTAGAGAAGCAAACTCTCGTGGATGACGCCGGTATTTTTACCGAGGTATACGGAACCACGCAAGGTCCCGACTAATCCTTGTAGGTGCCCCTACGCAAAGGGAAGCCCACGCGAGGGCCAAGCACCACGGTCGAGTAACTCTGTAGAGAGCCGCGGGCCTTCTCCACACGCAAGTGATGCTCCGCTTCCAGCTTCTCTCGGACGCGCCCCGCCGTCTCCACTATCGAGCTTCCGGCCGAAACGCCACGGGCCTCGTTCCCTCCGGTACACGGTGGCAGCCATGACACAAACGCGGTTTGTCACGGTCTCGTAAGACTCTCGCCCCACTCGATACAATTACAACGGCTCACGCAAGAGCCGAGGGGTTGTGTGGTTTGTCTAAACTCACTCAACTAACTAGGGTTCACCTAGAGCAAGCGCTAAAGCGGTCTAACTAACCTAAGCACTTCGTAAAGCACCTATGCTAATCACCGAGTGATTCTATTAAGCACTTGGGTGTTTGAGCTCATGGAAGTATGCACTATATGCCTTGGTATGTTGCTTGGGCTCCCACACCTTCAAATGGCCGGTTGGGTGTAGTATATATAGGCCCCAACTCCAAAATAGCCGTTGGAGAAAAGCTGCAGTTCTCTGCGGCACACCGGACAGTCCGGTGGTGCACTGGACAGCGCACTGTAGCCTGTCCGGTGCGCCTAGCCGTTGCTCTGTCAGAGCAGGTAACCGTTGGTGCCGCAGTTCCACACCGGACAGTCTGGTGCTCACACCGGACAGTCCGGTGGTCTTCTCTCTGGGTGCCACCTGGAACTAGCCGTTGGGCTGGAGTTCCCTGGTGCACCGGACAGTCCGGTGCGCCTCGCACAGACAGTCCGCAGCAGCACACTTGGACTTTTCTTGGATCTTCTTAATGTCTTCTTTTGAGGTGTTGCTTTCCTCAATTCCTTAGTCCAAGTACATCTTTCATCCTGTGAACTACAAACACAAACACTAGAAAACTTATTAGTTCACGGATTGTGTTGTTCATCAAACGCCAAAACTCAATTAGCCAAATGGCCCGGGGTCCATTTTCCTTACAATCTCCCCCTTTTTGGTGATTGATGACAACACAACCAAAGCAAGCAAATAATACAAGTATTTGAATGAAAATATGCAATCTACTTGCTAGGATGCATGTTTGTCCCCACAATGTGATATTATGGATTTAAGCCTCCCCCTAACTCCATAATTCACTTACTTCCTATTTTAGGACCAAATAACCAAAACCACTTGAAAAACCATTTGTAGATATAAAATTTTAAATTTGTGGTGTTTGGTGTTTGATATAGTTTTCATTGTTGTGGTCCATAAACTTCTCCCCCTTTGGCATCAACCACCGAAAAGGAAGACATTAAAAGCATGTAGGAAGTAAATAAAAGCTTGTCCTCAAAAGATTACTCCCCCTAAGTGAGTGTTCTCCTTTAGAAAGAGTTTTTCTCCCCCTTTAAAGATGAAGAAAAGCTCCCCCTGACAGAGACCTTAGGAAAAAGCATGTGAAAATTAGAGGTGCAAGACATGATTTGAAAAGACTAACTTCCCTTATGCATAGGTAACAGAATATGAGTTAACTACTTATGCATTTTTAGCAACATGGAAGTATATGATATGAAATATAGTCTAATCAAATATTGGAGAAGACATGTAAATGATACTAGATGTAGTCTCAAAAGATACCAATTGAAATTCAATGGTGAGCTTGAGAGACATGAGAGTTCTTGGAGATTTTGCAGTGGAAGATTGTTGTCTTTCTCCGGGGACCTCATTTTCCTTACAATGAGACAATCACATGAAATAGACTTAAAAAGGTGTTAGTCTCAAAGTATTAGATTATAGAGTAACCTCCCCCTGAAGGTGTGCATACAAGTTTTGAATACTTGTAGGAGACTTGCACTTTGATTTGATATCAAGAGGGGCAAATTATCTACAATCCGAACTTTGGCACATATAAGTTAAATGATACAACTTGTAGAAATCAAAATTTTCAATTGGTGCATCATTTACTATGGAGTGATATAGAAGCTATGTGCCGTGCTTAAGTAAATATTTTAAACCATGTAGGTTTGCTTAAGTGTATGAATTGAAAACAAGCAATCCTACCATATGATTCACCTAGTATGCATAACTTGAAACATAGGTAAATAACAAATGTAATACTAGGCAAGAAAGGTAAACTAGATACAAGGTAAATAGATACGCATATATAAAAACAAGAAATACAATAAATCTAGTTACCTTAGTCATGGGTGGGAAATTTGGGTCCAAAATTTTTACTAACCCACTTGGCAACTTGATCCAATATGATGTATCCCATGATATACATCCCAAATTTGCCAAGTCTCCAAATTTCCCGAACGACCTTCGGTCCACTCACTTCCCTTTCGGGATCCAAACCTTCTTGGTGCTTTTCATGGTTGAAATTATTTCCTTTGGCACCCAGATGCGTTTGGCCCCCTTTCCTTTGTTGACTTGCTAGTTGGCCTTGATTGCTATCATCTTTCCATTCTTTTTCTTCTTGATCAAGTATGGTGTAGCAAACTTTTTGTCCACCTTTTTGATGTTGGTGTTGGAGATTTTGCTTGATGGCTTTTGCTTGAGCTTTTGCCTTTGTTTATCCCTGGTCATCGCCTTGCATTGAAAAGACTTGTGGCCTTCCTTGTGACATAGCCTACAAATCGCAGTTTCTCCCTCTACAGGCTTGTTCACTCCCGCAGCGGTGTTATCCTGTGGAGGTCGGATTTGTTTGGCTTTGCCTTTCTTGTCATACAAAGCCTTGCCAAGGCGAGCCACTTCTTGCTTTAATTGCTCATTTTCCTTTGCAACCTCATCCGAACATGTCTCTACAACAATATTCTTAACAAAGACTTGGTTGCAGGGGTTAGAATCAATTAAATCAAAGCAGGAAGTAGAAGCATCTTTCTTAATTATTTCAGGTATTTCAACTGAAGATGCTGCTGGGGTGCTACCAATGTTTTCTAGCTTAGTAGTTAGCTCATTATTGTGTATGCTAAGAAATTCCAATTTCTCTAGCAAATTTTCAATAGCTTCTTGGGAGCTAGCTAACTTAGCCTTAAGTTTTTCATTCTTTTTAATGAGGCTATCATCAGTAGCAGTGGATGGAGTTCTAGATTCTAATAGCTCAATTTTAGTTGACAACTCACTATTTAAGTTTGCAAAAGTTTCAAATTTTTCTAGCAAACCTTTATAATCATTTTGGGAGCTAATCAACTTATTTTTCAAAGTTTTAAGTTGAGCTTTTTGCTTAGTGCAAACATCCTGAAAAAAATCTACGGCTTCCGCAAGCTCATCTATAGAGGGCTTTCCTTCACCTTCATCATCACTACTACTTTCATCACTAGAGGATGGAATGCTTTTGTTACCTCTTGCCATAAGGCACTTGTGTGATGACCGTGATGAGCGTGATGAGGATCGGTGGTTGCGCGTCCTTGGAGGTTCATCTTCACTTGAAGAATCATCCCAAGTTCTAACACTTGTTAGCGCCTTGCCTTTTCTCCTCTCCTTTTTGGGTTTGGCCATATTTGGACAGTTGTCCCTGAAGTGGCCCTTCTCCCCACATACGAAGCATCCTCTCTTCCTTTGCTTTTTTCTGTCAATGTTAAAGAGAAGATCTTAGACCTACAGGGGCACACCCATTAGATTAATCTTGCGGATCATCCTCATTACCTTTCCGACGCGTCGGATTGTTTCTTTGTCCTCGGAGGATGATGTGCATGGTTGATTATCTTCATCATCATCACTTTCTTCTTCTTCCTCTTCTTCACTTGAGGAACTTGGAGTAGGAGCCTTCTTTTTGCCCTTCCTTTCATCACAAGCAAAAGCATATGGTCTTGAGGAAGTTGGCTCCTCTCCCCGACACATTTTTCGCGACATCTCAAAGGCCGCAATTTTCCCAATCACAATGGTCGGGGTCATGTTGCTCAAGTCCTCCATGTTGTGAAGGATGGTGATGATGCTCCCATATCTTTGTTGTGGTAGCAGGGAGATAATCTTCCTCATAATGTCCGCATCACCTAGCTTATTAATGCCAATAGAATTGAGCTCATTGATAATTAGGTTCAAACGAGAATACATGTCTCTAACAAGCTCATCATCTTTCATAGCAAAAGAATTATGCTCATTTAAGACTAGGCAATGTTTTTGCTCACGGACATTGGATGTGCCGTCATGGAGCTCATGCAATTTTAGCCAAATCTCATTAGCAGTTTTCAAGGTAAATACTTGATTAAAAATATCCATGCTAAGAGATTCATACAAGCAATTTTTGGCTCTAGCATTTAAATGAATTTCTTTTTCCTCACTCGTGGTGGGTTTCTCGGAATTCTTGAGGGGTTTCATCCCGTCACGAGTGACTCTCCGAATACCTAGATCAACGACCTCTAGGTAACAAGCCATTCTAGCACTATAATATGGGAAGTTAGTGCCATCGAAGTGTGGTGGCCTATGGGTATCCATCCCTTCCTCTAAAAAGTGTCGGCTCTTTTAGCGGTGAAGCTAAAGCGTTTCAAATGAGCCAAACCGGGCTCTGATACAACTTGTAGGAAACGGGTGACGCCTAAGAGGGGGGTGAATTAGGACTTCTAAAACTTCTACTAAACTAGGCCACAATTAAATCCCTAGAGCAAAACCTATGCAAATAGTCAAACTAGAATGTGCAAACTAGGTTTTGTCTAAGTGTTGCTATCTCTACCGCAATGGCTAAGTTTCAATCTACACTAAATAAGTATGAATACAAGATTGAAACTTAAATGCTTAATATAAATGCGGAAACTTAAAGAGCAAAGTAGAGAAGCAAACTCTCATGGATGACACGGGTATTTTTACCGAGGTGTCCGGAACCACGCAAGGTCCCGACTAATCCTCGTAGGTGCCCCTACGCAAAGGGAAGCCCACGCGAGGGCCAAGCACCACGGTCAAGTAACTCTGTAGAGAGCCGCGGGCCTTCTCCACACGCAAGTGATGCTCCGCTTCTAGCTCCTCTCGGACGCTCCCCGCCGTCTCCACTATCGAGCTTCCGGCCGAAACGCCGCGGGCCTCGTTCCCTCGGTACACGGTGGCGGCCGTGACACAAATGCGGTTTGTCACGGTCTCGCAAGACTCTCGCCTTACTCGGTACAATTACAATGGCTCACGCAAGAGCCGAGGGGCTGTGTGGTTTGTCTAAACTCACTCAACTAACTAGGGTTCACCTAGAGCAAGCGCTAAAGCGGTCTAACTAACCTAAGCACTTCGCAAAGCACCTATGCTAATCACCGAGTGATTCTATTAAGCACTTGGGTGTTTGAGCTCATGGAAGTGTGCACTATATGCCTTGGTATGCTTCTTGGGCTCCCACACCTTCAAATGGCCGGTTGGGTGTAGTATATATAGGCCCCAACTCCAAAATAGCCGTTGGAGAAAAGCTGCAGTTCTCTGCGGCACACCGGACAGTCCGGCGGTGCACTGGACAGCGCATTGTAGCCTGTCCGGTGCGCCTAGCCGTTGCTCTGTCAGAGCAGGTGACCGTTGGCACCGCAGGCTTTTCCACACCGGACAGTCTGGTGCTCACACCGGACAGTCCGGTGGTCTTCTCTCCGGGTGCCACCTGGAACTAGCCGTTGGGCTGGAGTTCCCTGGTGCACCGGACAGTCCGGCGTGTGGGCACCGGACAGTCCGGTGCGCCTCGCACAGACAGTCTGCAGCAGCACACTTGGACTTTTCTTGGATCTTCTTAATGTTTTCTTTTGAGGTGTTGCTTTCCTCAATTCCTTAGTCCAAGTACATCTTGCATTCTGTGAACTACAAACACAAACACTAGAAAAACTTATTAGTTCACGGATTGTGTTGTTCATCAAACACCAAAACTCAATTAGCCAAATGGCCCGGGGTCCATTTTCTTTACAAACATTTTGACTATGGTAGACAAAATGTGACACCTTCGCATGGACAACATGCTGATCTGGATATGTTCATTAGGACTTACAAAAAGACCAGAGACAATGAAACTCACCATCAACTACAAGATCTAGTGGAGCACTTATGGCAACATAACATCGTGTGGATCAATATTGAGTAGGCAGTTTTGTTTGTTAACACCAACACAAAGGTCGTTTGGGTTGCCACCGTCAGGGCATCTGCATCAGCACGAGTGGTCGACAAAGTAGGATGCAAAGCTGCTAGGAACACATGGTAATATTTTGGAGTATGCTCGTTACTAAAATTTCATTGAATAAACTGTCATTTCTTTTTTTAGATAATGGAAAAATCATCCGACCTTGGCCTTAAATGAGGTTACGGCCATTTATTACAAGGGACGGAGGCGTATTGCCAAAACTCCTCCTATGACCACATCAGAGAACCCCAACTAGCCAAATTGAAGAACTTCAGCTACCGAACCACAGTTACTACATAGTTAAACGCAACGCAGACCCCCATCTAAAATTGCTAAAGAACTGTAGTAGCACCCTCTCCACGTTACGACATGAAGACTTTATTAACTCTTGGTCCTCCCTTCTAGGCTGAAGCTGAGACCAGAAGCGGCACCAATATGTTGCTCTGAAGGCTACCTGCACACATGATTTAGGAGATGAATTATTGAACACCACATCATTTCTACTTAACCAAATGGCCCAACAAATTGCCGATGCAACGGTTAAAAATAAGTTTCGCACTTGGGACATTTCTTGGCGCCTCCTTTTTGTCAAAATACATCTCCATCAATCTAGTGTTCGATATACTATTTGTTGATTTGTTCATTTGCATATGCAATAAATCAAACAACTAGACCCAATAATAATAATAATAATAATAATAATAATAATAATAATAATAATAATAATAAATCGTGACTTCATTTTGGCTGAGCGTATAAGTGTTTCAGTTCGGAATAGATAACCAAAAAAGCATGCTACTGTTCACAGTAGATAACCAAAACTGATTTTTAAATGTCATCAATCGACATTACACATATCTGCATCAAAAGTGTCAATAGAGAATTCATATTGATAGAATATAAAACTTTGTCCAGCAATGCAATAGTCTGAATTGGGAAACAGTTTGGCGAATAGAAATGAACATGTATGGAATTAAACAAAGTACTTAGGTAATCTGAACAAATCAAGTGACTGTATGCAGCACACCAGTTCTCTTCTAAGAGTAGGGCAACGGGAACTGTTGGAGACTTGTTCTCAAATGCTATGAGTTAAGAACAAGGCAACATAAAAAGTGTTAAATGTTAAAGTCCTTCGTCCTTCAAGACATTATGTCCCTTCGGATATAATGAATTCCGGACGAAGGTTATGAAGGAAGAGACCTTCATAAGCTCGACAGATGATGAAGGAGAATACATATAAGAAATACGAATAATAATACAGATATTATTATCAATTTATTTTTATTTTGCATTATCAAATTCATAATAACAAATTATAAATGTACCTTCGAATTGACGAAAGGTAAAGGTACAGGCGTGATGCGGGAAGCAAATGCCAAGTCAGCATGAACAGTACGGGAGTACTGTTCATCTATTTATAGGCACACGACGCAGCCCGTAGAGAATTACATTAATGCCCTTTACAATTATCAATAACTCTATAGTGATTCTTCGAGGTCTAATTTGGCTTTTCATCATATAAGTCGGTTCCCCTTTTCTGCTATCATACCGAAGCTTTTTCTGCGCATAGCTTCGTGATCATCTTATCCTTCGTCATGATCGCCTTCCGTCCTACTCAAGCTTCGTCTTGACCATACTCTTGTACACTCGTGACCCAATTCCGAAGATACATGTTCACATATTTCACTTGGAAAACATTGTCAAATTATGTTTTTGAGGACCTTCGGAAGCCGAAGGCCCCCAACAGGAACTAATAAAACTGATCTGAAACATGAGGAACTAGAGCAGAAACCTAGCCAATAGGCAACAAATACGTTATTTACTTAATAACTTAATTTTGCAGGTCATATGTAACAAGCAACAAGGCCACAAAGCACCTAGTCTCACCTGCAAGAGGCAACAAATACGTTAATAACTTAATTTTGCAGGTCATATGTAACAAAAATGGCAACAATCTGCACCATGATTGGTTGGTAAGCATCTCACAAGAGTTAGTATGATTGTACCTTTGTCAAAGCTATTTCAAAGCACGACGAGCTAGAATCTCATTTTGTAGTCTGGCATTGAAGTGATATCCATTGTCATAATCCTCTCTTCCTCTAATATTCATTTCACATGCATTTTATTTTCCTTTATCTCTTTTTTTTGCCTCTACCTGAAGCCATGGGCGAACCATGGGCCTTTTATGGACCTTTTATGGTTTGGTCTTGATGAGCGAACCATGGGCGAAGGCTGATGCATGGGTGGGCTATCAAGGTCGTCCAAAGAAAAGTTATTGTCATCCCGATTCATCAAGTTACTATTGTATTGCCCTCCATCCGTTGTACGCGAAACCTAGCCAATAGAACAACATACATACATTTTTGTAATTAACATAGGGAGATGTTTATTTTCTTTATCATCAACATGTCTACTAGAGATAGAAAGTACGATTCAGGTGCCAAGAAAAGACAAAAGATTAGAAGCAATAGCTAAAATCTCATAAGCGTGCAAGCAGAATCGAGAATCCAAGAAGGGCACTTTTCAACAGAGGCAACAAATAGAGCTTCTCCACTATCCAAAGTTTCAACAAAACTGGTGTTGGGGCCATGCTTTGTTGCGCCGAAGGTCCTGTAGGAAGAAGCAGCTTCGGCTGAAGCTGTCCCCAGGAGATGACCGAAGGTTCCTCTTCATGAAGCTTCGGTATTACAAACCGACTTAAAGATAGAATGACCTTTTAGTCCATAAAGGTCCGAGTCAATGTTGTAAACTTTTATGAGGGGCATAATTGTAATTCTTCACAGGCTGTGTCCTGTGTCTATAAATAGATGAACAGTACCCCCGTACTGTTCGCGCTGACTGGTACACGCTCGTGCGTCACGCTTGTATTTTTACCTTCTACCAGGCCGAAGGTACAAATGTAATTCAATATTGTTCTTATTCCTCCAGGATTATATAAAAAAGACATGTAATAATGTTATGTGATTATTCATGTTGTTCTCTCATGTTTCATATGCTTCTCCTTTTATCAGTATAAACTATAATGATGAAGGTATGTCCTTCATGACCTTCGTCTGAAGATCGTTATATCCTAAGGGAAATAACACTTCGAAGGATGAAGAATATTTATTATTAACTTCTTTCTGTGTTGCCTTGTTCTTAATTCATAGCAGTTGAGAACAAGTCCCCAACATTGGCGCCCACCTCCGGTGAACTCACGACCACTTTCTTGAGCTAATGGCATCGTTCAACGATCAAGCTGGAGCTGCTTCGGCTCCGAAGCTGCTACTCCCGATAACAGGCGGTTCATGTTCAGAGCCAGCCAACAAGAAGCAGAAGAAGGAAGCACAGAGAAGGGTACAACATGTTGGGGTGCAAGGACCCTTCATCAAGTCGAGATGGTCTCACATTCCTATTACCTTCTCCCAAGAGGACCTTCAACTCAAGGATTACCCACACAACGATGCCATGGTTATCTCTTGTGTTATCAAAGGATTTCTGGTCCACAATGTCTTGGTTGATACAGGCAGTGCAGCTGATATCATATTTGCTAAGGCCTTCAGGCAAATGCAAGAGCCAGAAGATAAGATTCATGATGCTACGCACCCTCTCTGTGGCTTCGGAGGAAGACAGATTGTAGCACTGGGCAAGATCACCATGTCAGTGACCTTCGGGTTCATCAACAACACTAGAACTGAGCAAGTTGTGTTTGACATTGTTGACATGGAATACCCTTACAATGCAATTATTGGTCGTGGTACCCTCAATGCTTTCGAAGCAATTCTTCATCCTGCCTATCTTTGCATGAAGGTACCTTCGGATCAAGGACCCATCGCTATTCATGGAAGTCAGGAAGCTGCCAGAAGGGCCGAAGGAAACTGGACTGACTCAAAAGCAATCCATAACATAGATGGAGCTGAAGCTTGTGAACAGTACAAATTCAGAAGGGAGAAAGCAGCTTCAGCAGATCAGCCGAAGCCCATGCTCTTATGTGAGGACATAGCAGAGCAGAAGGTGCTGTTGGGCTCTCAATTATCCGAAGAGCAGGAGAAAGCCTTGATAAGGTTTTTGTTCAACAACAAAGATGTTTTTGCATGGTCAGCTAATGACCTCTGCGGAGTAAATAGGGATGTTATTGAACACTCACTCAATGTTGACCCATCCTTCAGACCCAGAAAGCAGAGGCTTCGGAAAATGTCTGATGACAAGGCCGAAGGTGCTCGTAATGAAGTCAAAAGACTTCTCAGTGCAGGAGTCATTAGAGAAGTAAAGTACCCAGAATGGTTAGCTAACACTGTTATGGTAAAAAAGGCCAATGGCAAGTGGCGAATGTGTATTGATTTTACAGATCTCAACAAGGCTTGTCCGAAGGACGAATTCCCATTGCCAAGGATAGACTCTTTAGTTGATGCAGCAGCTTCTTCAGAGCTCATGAGTCTGCTAGACTGTTACTCAGGCTATCACCAAATCTGGATGAAGAAGGAAGATGAGCCGAAGACTAGCTTCATAACCCCAAGTGGCACATATTGCTATCTTCGGATGCCTGAGGGGCTCAAAAATGCTGAAGGAAGCTTCAGCAGAATGACTGCGAAGGTTCTCCAGTCTCAGATAGGCAGAAACGTGCTAACTTATGTTGATGACGTCATTGTAAAAAGCACGAAACAAGAAAATCATATTGCTGATTTGCAGGAGACCTTTGCTAGTTTCAGACAAGCTGGCTTAAAGTTGAATCCAGAAAAATGTGTCTTCGGAGTAAAGAAGGGGAAATTTCTTGGATGCTTGGTTTCAACAAAGGGAATTGAAGCTAATCCAAGTAAAATTGAAGCTATACTTCGAATGGAGCCACCAACTACAAGAAAGGGGGCACAAAGATTGACAGGGAGGCTGGCATCTCTCAATAGATTCATATCCAGATCAGCAGAAAGAAATTTACCATTTTTCGAAGTGCTGAAATCAGCCGAAGTCTTTCAATGGGGACCAAGCCAACAAAAAGCCTTTGAAGAACTGAAGCAATATTTGATAGATTTAACAACATTAACTCCACCAGCGCCAGGGGCTCCTTTGTTGTTATACGTGGCAGCTTCGCACTCAGCGGTAAGTGCAGCACTTGTCCAGGAGAAGCATGATGGCCAAGTCAAGAAGCAGGTTCCAGTGTATTTTGTATCTGAAGTTCTTAGTGTATCAAAGAAAAACTATACAGAATTGGAGAAGGTATTATATGCTGTTTTGATGGCATCCAGGAAGCTTCGGCATTATTTTCAAGCATACAATATTGTTGTTCCTTCTTCGCAGCCGTTGAAGGATATTATGAGAAATAGAGAAGCTACTGGACGGATTGGAAAATGGGCTGCAGAGCTCAATGAATTTTGCATTGATTATGTGCATAGATCCTCGATCCAGTCTCAAGCGTTGGCAGATTTTATTGCCGATTGGACGCCAGGGGCTCAGGATGAAGAAACAAATAAAGATGCCGAAGTATGGACAGTGTTTTGCGATGGGTCTTGGGGAACCTTCGGAGCAGGAGCAGCCGCTGTGTTGGTCTCACCATCCAAAGTTAAAACTTGTTATGCGGCAAGACTCGATTTTAGCTGTACAAACAATATTACTGAGTACGAAGCCCTGCTTTTGGGCCTTCGGAAATTAAAAGCAATGGGAATCAGAAGGGCCATCCTTAAAACTGATTCCCAGGTTGTTTCGGGTCATATCGACAAGAGTTGCAAGGCCAAAGATCCGAAGCTTGAAAAATACCTAGACACGGTTCGAAGAATCGAAGCTTCCTTCGAAGGATTTTCTGTCAAAAATATCCCTCGAGGGCAAAATGAGCATGCTGATTTGCTCGCCAAGTCAGCAGCACAGGGGCTGCCTTTACCTTCGGATGTGTTCTTCGAAACAATAAAGGCACCTTCAGTGGAACTCCTTGAAAGAGCAGTCCTCAATATATCTCCTATTTATAGCGAAGATTGGAGAACTGAGATCATCTCTTACCTTCAGGGTAAGTTCCTTTCAGATGACGAAGCTTATAACAGGAGGATAGAAGCAAGAGCTCGTCCATATGTCATGATAGAAGGGGAGTTGTACAAGCATGGAGTTTGCGCTCCGCTACTCAAGTGTTTATCTAGAACCGAAGGTATAGAGTTGATGAAAGAAATACATGCAGGCCTGTGTGGATCTCACATTGGATCTAGGCCGTTACTTGGAAAAGTTTTTCGTCAAGGGTTTTATTGGCCGAAGGCAGCTTCGGATGCAGCGGAATTAGTTCAAAAGTGCGAAGGCTGTCAGAAATGTGCAAGAGATCAAAAACAACCTTCATCTTTAACACAGCTCATACAACCCATCTGGCCATTGCAAAGGTGGGGCCTTGACTTGTTAGGTCCATTGCCACCGGCTCAAGGGAATCTAAGATATGTTGTAGTGGCTGTGGAGTATTTTTCTAAATGGATTGAGGCAAAGCCATTAGCCACAATAACTTCGGCCACTGTCCAAAAGTTTTTCTGGCAGAATATCGTTTGTCGTTTTGGGGTACCAAAGGCCATCACTGTAGATAATGGAACACAATTCGACTCCGAAACTTTCAGAGATTTCTGTGATCAAATTGGTACGAAGTTCCATTTTGCATCAGTCAGGCATCCGGAGTCAAATGGGCTCGTTGAAAGAGCCAATGGCATTATAATGACAGGAATAATGAAGTCAATCTTCAATCAACCCAAGGGAAAGTGGCCAGATCAGTTAACCAAAGTGGTGTGGAGCCACAATACAACATCATCAAGGTCTACAGGCTTTACTCCTTTCAAGTTATTATTCGGTGACGAAGCAATAACTCCGGAAGAAGCTAAAACTGGATCAATAAGAGTAGTGGCTTCGGCAGAATCAGGTTCTGAAGATGCTTGTTCTGTGAAAAAAGATGCTTTAGAAGGGATCAGGCTTCAAGCTGTGGAGAATATCAATAAATATCAAGCCGAAACAGTCAAATGGCGAGATAGAAAAGTTCGGCTAAAGAATATTGCGCCAGGACACTTGGTGCTTCGGAGAGTGGCCAACCCAGACACAGTGGGCAAGTTACAGTTGAAATGGGAGGGACCTTTCTTAGTAGCATCTTCGTCAAGACCTGGTTCATACAGATTGAAGGACATGGACGGCAACGACGTTCCTAGACCTTGGAATGCGGATGAGCTTCGGCGATATTATGTGTAACTTGATGTAACTTTTTATGTCTTTTCTTTTTCATGGCACCCTTTTCCTTTCTAAAGGGGGAGAAAGGTTTTTAATGGGGCCATCATATGTAATTTCCTTTTTTAGTTCTATAAGAGCAAAATCCCCCAAGGAATGTAAATGTAAAAGCTGAGAACGCACCATTGAGTGCCGAAAACTAAAAAAAAAGGCGAAGAAGCTCCAAAGTCGTTCCTAAGGGAATGCAGAGCTTACAGCGAAAAGTCAACGCTGATTCCGCCGAAAGTAAAAGGCGAAGAAGCTCCAAAGTCGTTCCTAAGGGAATGCAGAGCTTACAGCGAAAAGTCAACGCTGATTCCGCCAAAAGTAAAAGGCGAAGAAGCTCCAAAGTCGTTCCTAAGGGAATGCAGAGCTTACAGCGAAAAGTCAACGCTGATTCCGCCGAAAGTAAAAGGCGAAGAAGCTCCAAAGTCGTTCCTAAGGGAATGCAGAGCTGATGTGTAATCGTTTCTAAGGAAATAATGGCTGAGGGTATGGCTTCGGATATGTGTTTGGACATTCATTCGCACATCACATTACATCATAGCATTTGCATTCATAAACATTCATTCAGGCATATATAGGATAATCATCATCATGGCATAAGTGGTTGCTTCGGCATAAGAGAAGAGCTTCTTCGCGTACAAAAAAGAGAGCTTCGGAAGAAAGGGAAATGTTGTTTTCTATGCTTTGCTGTGTACGAAAAGAAGGGAAGGTGTTTTTTTCGCCTTCGGCTCAAAAAAGATAATTTCGTCCACAACGAAGCACTTCACATACATCAGTAGAAGGGTAAGAGCATAATACAAGGTATGAACAGAACTCATTAAATACAAGCTTAGTTATATTCACACAAGTTGTCTCAAAAGTTTCCTGAGTCTGTCTACAGCCTACTCCTACTTAATCTTCGAGGGATTTTTAGCTTCGGCGTCACACTTTTCAATCATCAACTTCGGCTTCGTCATCCTACATGAATTAAGTTGTAAGTCAAAATCGAGCTTGAAGGAGGAGGTAAGCGCAAGGTATGATTTCTTACTGGTTCAAGGTGACTTCGAGCTTCATCTCCAGCCTTTTCTCGCCCGCCTTTTGTCTATATCATTTTTATAAATCTATTGGAAATACTTCGGGCGAGATCAGGGATGTCATCTAGGATTGATGGTGATAAAGTGAAATTGGGCCTATTGACAATTTTTCCATGGTCGCAGCCAGCTTTCAGGAAAGCTGCAGCAGTGCCCCGAGAAGCTACCCAGGCACAGAAGTCACCGTGCCCAGCTATAACTTCGTCGAGCTCGTCAATTTCACCCTCAATATGTTCGAAGGTCTTCGGTAAATCTTCAGCTGAGGGGGTGAATTTATCACTGCTGGCTCCAACCGAGTGAAAAATTTTTCTTAGTCGTTGAATGCATTTGTTGCTAAATTCCAAACATTTTTCTTGAAGGTCCGCCAATAGTTTTTTCAAATCTGAATTCTGTTGAGCTTCGGCTTCAAGTTTTGCCTTAAGTTCTTGCTTTTCTTGTTCAAACTGCTTAGATTGGCAAAGAAGCTTCGTGTTCAGTTCTGTTATTTTTGCTTCGGCTTCCGCCAATGAACCTTCAGTTGCCTGGAGCTCAAAGTTTTTCTTCTCAATGTCAGCTGATTGCTCCTTTATTTGTTTTCTAAATTTCCAATTATAACTTCGTGTTTTTTGTCTTCAAAATCTTGCTGCATTTTCAAGGCCTTGCTCAACAGCATACTCTGCATGAAAACAACCTTCATTAGACATGTTTTCATTATTGAAAACAATAAAAGTCAAGGGAATAGTAGTTCACCTTGAAATTGGAATAAAATAAACTACCAACGATATGTTGTCGTCGGTAGCGGCTAATGTCCATTTCCAGCTTCGGAAAACCAATACTCTTTGACAGAGTACTGATAACTTTGGCTCCAGTTTGGTTTCGGATGCAATCTAACTTTTCATCATCAATACCTCCGAAGAGGAGTGCTCCTGGTTTGTACCCGCAAGATTTGGCATACTCTTTAAGCTCTTCTATTTCGGGTTTTGACAATTTTTCTCCAACTAAATTTTGAAACATGAACGCTTCGTTCTCTGAAGCTTCGTCAGCAATTTCCTTTCCTTTCCCCGACGCTGCGACTACAGCTTCTTCGGCGGCAGCGGTAGCTTCTTCTGTAGCCATGTCTAGCAGTATTTTATTGATGTGTTCGATTGTGCTTTCCAGGTTCACACCTTCAGTTGAGGCAGCTTCGGCAGCTGCGACCTCCGAAGGTGTGACTTCAATATTTGTTCTTTCCTCAGCCGCTGGTATCTTCTGAGCCGAAGCTCTTGGTGGTGTCTTGTCAATAACCTCTGTCACAGTGATAATTCTTTGTCTCTTCGCTTTAGTCGTCTTCTTCGTTTTCTCGGGCTCCTTTTCCTTCTGAAAAAACTTTGTCAGTTGAAGCCCCAATGGACTTAGCTTCGCAGGCAGGGATTCAGTCATTACCTTCAAAATTTCCTCCACGTCAGTGGCAGAGGGTGATGCGGGGGTTTCTTCTTCGTCAGATATTTTTTGCTTCGGAGAAGACGCTTTCCTCTTCTTCGGAACCCTCTTTTTTGATGGTTCTTTCTCATCTTCATTTAGGGCTTCAGTTGTCCTTTTCCTTTTCTGGCCCCCGGCACCTTTGTTCAGATTTTCGTAGTCAGGGTATTCAAACCCCAGGGCGTCCAGCACTCGATTCAGTCTTCGCTTCGGACGGGTGCCGAAGGCCGCAGTCATCAATTGATCTTCTTTTTTAGAGTAATTGCCAAGTATTTCATTGCACATTACTTCAATTGTATCTAGCCACTCTTGACAAGGTGTTTTAAAGTATTTCTTAAACTTGAAATAGTAAGGTAAACGCACAAGTTCACCTTCTTTCTTCTCCCCCTCTAGCTTCGGCATTTCCCATTCCTTTAAAGTAGGAAAAACCCTGAAGGCCAAGAACTCCTGAACCAGGTCTCTTGTACTGACATGCTCTGCAATAATTCTGAATTCATCCATTGCCTGTTGTGTTGGACCGTCTGGTGTCATGTTGCAGCGAGGTCGGGTTTCTCCGAAGATCAGTTCGAGTGGACTTTGCACAAGCTTCTCCTTGTCGTCATCAACCTTGACATAGAACCATTCTGATTTCCAGCCTGCCGGCCATTTGCTTCGGTAGCTGATTACAGGAAACTTTGTGGTTTTCCGATAAGCAAAATTATAGCAACCAAAATTGTCATGCAATCCATCTTTTCTAGCCTTCGTCTGATAGTGCAGTTCGTGAACTCGGCAAAAACTGTCTGCAAACGGCTCCACCGCTTGGCTTCGGAGGGCCCAGATATAAACGCTAAGCCTAACGATAGCGTTAGGAGTTAACTGATGAAAGTAAATACCAAACCTCTTCAGCACCTCTGCAATAATCTCATGTAGGGGGAATCTTAACCCAGCCTTTAGAAAACTCTTGAAAATGACAATTTCATCCTTCTCCGGCTTTGGGGTAGTCTCTTCTCCCCCGAAGCGTAACAGCTTCTTCTGATTCTCATTGAAAAAGCCCGACTTCACCATCTTGGAGAGATCAGCCTTCGAAACAGTAGACTTTCCGAAGTCCAAGTGGCTGGGCTTACTTGGCATGGCAATACGATAATCATCTTCGGGATCAGTTTCTTCAACATTCTCTTCTTCTGCTTCGGCAGTTGCTTGTTCTGCTTCAACAGTGGGGATTCCTTCCGAAGTTGCCAGTCCGGATCGTTGCATTGCTTCGGAGATGGGAACAGTCTCCGAACCTTCAACTTCGCCCCCCTCACGCTCAACCCTAGCGGTAGATCGCACTCTGGCCATTTAATTCTGAGTTTGTGGAAATTGAATACTTTCTTCTTCCGAAGCCTTTCCTTCTGACGAAGCAGACTTCAAGTTGGAGCTTCGTTCAATTCCGAGAGTCAAGCTTCGGCTATGGTTAAAAATTTTGGCAGCAAAACAGTGCAAATAGCAATGAATGTTGTGGTAACTTCACACCTACCCGTCTGTTTATATAGTGCTGCAGGTAAGAAGGCGAAACGCCAGGATTTTTACACCAGGCGGACAGTCGCTTGCACTCGCTGCGCGGTGGACCGCAGAGACCAAACAGTAACTCTGCAAGGTGGGACTGACGCGCTCGGAAACTGAATCGTTTCTCGACAACGAGCTCAGGGAAGGTGTTTTTTGGACCTTCGGCTTCCCGAAGCTTAAGAGACTTTTTTCACGGATCAAGCTCGTTACGAAAAACGATCTAGCGCCGCGAAAGGGGCTACTGTTGGGGCCATGCTTCGTCGCGCCGAAGGTCCTGTAGGAAGAAGCAGCTTCGGCTGAAGCTGTCCCCAGGAGATGACCGAAGGTTCCTCTTCATGAAGCTTCGGTATTACAAACCGACTTAAAGATAGAATGACCTTTTAGTCCATAAAGGTCCGAGTCAATGTTGTAAACTTTTATGAGGGGCATAATTGTAATTCTTCACAGGCTGTGTCCTGTGTCTATAAATAGATGAACAATACCCCCGTACTGTTCGCGCTGACTGGTACACGCTCGTGCGTCACGCTTGTATTTTTACCTTCTACCAGGCCGAAGGTACAAATGTAATTCAATATTGTTCTTATTCCTCCAGGATTATATAAAAAAGACATGTAATAATGTTATATGATTATTCATGTTGTTCTCTCATGTTTTATATGCTTCTCCTTTTATCAGTATAAACTATAATGATGAAGGTATGTCCTTCATGACCTTCGTCTGAAGATCGTTATATCCTAAGGGAAATAACACTTCGAAGGACGAAGAATATTTATTATTAACTTCTTTCTGTGTTGCCTTGTTCTTAATTCATAGCAGTTGAGAACAAGTCCCCAACATTTGGCTTCAGCAGAAGACTTATCCAATTCTTTTTTCCTTTCTCTCCTCTTTATTTTTCACCTTGGGGCATTGAGAAATATGATGAGTATTTTTCTGCAATAACGACAATAAAGGTTGGATTTATGATCTCCAGATCCCCGAACAATTAAACCTTCACCTTTGGGTTCAGAACGAGAATCAACATCAAATTTTTCTTTGGACAACAAATTTGACTTAATATTCTTAAAGGACAGTGAAGTATGATTACCATAAAGCATATTTTTTTTAAAATGCTTAAAAGAAGGGGGCAATGAGACTACCAACAAAATTGTCTTATCTTCATCATCTATCTTCACATCAAGGCTCTCAAGGTCCACAATAATTGAATTAAATTCATTAAGATGTGATTGAATAGATGTACCTTCCGCCATACGAATAGTATAAAGGCGTTCTTTGAGACGGAGCTTATTAACAAGACTCTTGGTCATATATAGCTCCTCTAATTTCTTCCACAATTCTACTGCAGATTTTGCATTCATTACTTCACGCAGAACATCAGGTGATAAACTGAGCTGTAAGGCGGACAAAGCTTTTTCATCAAGATCTTTCCATTTATCATCAGCCATATCAGCAGGTCGTGGTTGCAATGCTTTTCGAACACATAACTGAGTAAGAACAGCCTTTATCTGAATCTGCCAAATAGCAAAACTGATTTTGACATTAAACTTCGTAATATTAATTTTAGTCAACATTATAATCCGAACTAAATAATCTCTGATGAAACATAAATTCGTGTACAATTTACTGAGTACACGTAGCAAGAAATAAAAAAATCAATTTATCCCTTTTTTTTCCTTGCGAGAGGAGATGCACAAACACTTGGTCCTTCACGCGTGATTGCTCCCTGACGCTGCCGTCTTGTCACGAGACAAATCAGAACGATGAAAAACAGAGCAGCGCACAGCGGGAGCGAGGTCGTGGTGCAGGCCGACGATCTGAGGCACAAGCACGTGGACCCAGTAGCAGATCACACTGAATTCGATGGAAAAATCTGGTGGATGTGCTACGGCAGCACCGTGGTAGCAAGTCGCACGGCGCTTGCGTGGCCGCAATCGGCGGACAGAGCATGCACCGCGTAGCGATGTCGATCTGATGTGACGAAGAACTGGCGGTACCGTCGTCCGCAGGTAAAGTATCTGTTGGGACAACGAATCACCGACGGCGGCTAAGAATAATATGTGTCTAATCCTAGCTCTGGTGCTAATTGTTAGATTACAGGTGGAAAAAGAAGACACATAGTTTAACGTGGAAAAAACTCCCCTAATGTGGAAGAAAAAAACACGAGAAAACAGGTATATTATGTGTTGTTTAAGTACAGGATACAAAGGGGCCTATTTATATAAACAAATGAGATGGAGATAGAGTTACATGATCTTATCCAACAAGATAGAGATAGAGTTACATCAAACAAGTGTTGTATGGTCAGGACCGAAATCACAGAAAACACTGCCAAACCGGTTAAATTCAGGACCAAAATCACTGAAAGCTCAGATGTTTTTTCTAGGCTGGCAGAGGATAGCGATAGCAGGAGGAGGTGCGTCAGATGCAATACGTGCGGAGGATGGGGTCTCGGCGGTGCCTTCGACTTGAGGAGCTGGATTTGATGGCCGGCGAGCAGACATCCGCCTGGCTTCAGCTCTGGACTAGCCTATGGTTTCAAACACACGCCATTTACTTCTAGCCAAACTATCAAAATGTAAATTTTTTACCTTGAGATCTCCCTGGTTCATACACCGACATCTCCCTCTCCCAATCAACTTGCATCGTGGCTTCGGTGTGGCCAGAGTTCGACAAGGTTGGCGACTGAACGGTAAAGCGCTCCACGAACGCTTGTGCCATACCTTGGCCCAATGCTCTGTTGGAGGAGAGAAACGAAGCGTCGAGGTCTGCTGCTCCAAGAGGGGTTGCGTGCGCGTGCACCTCCAGCAAGGGTGCCGATGCCGGGGGCCGGATCGAAGGGATCGTGGTGGGTTCATATCTGGGAGGGGGCACCGGCGCCATGGACGGAGATGAAGGGCACGAATGTGCAGCTTGAAGAGGGTCGTCGTTGCCGTCGTGGGGGTAGAGTTTGGCGGAAATGGCGCAAGGGAAGAAATATTAGCCGCGTATGAGAAATACTAGGTAATTGTCCGTGCGTTGCAACAACACACAATCACAATAATGAAGAGCTATATTTTTAGAAACCGTAAGAAAACAGTTGGTCTTTCGTGGTCACAGCATACAAAATCGAGATGGAAATCAGAAAATAATGTGAGTTTCAACTACAAAACAAACATCGGGAATAACATGTTTGTCGAGCGAGCGTATGCGTGGAGCTAGCACTCTTCTAGCAGGCGCATTCACTCCCCGCCTGCTCCTGCTAGTTGGATTGGCTGGAAGTCAGCTTTAGCTTCAGGTTCAAGTCCACCATGTCCTCCTGCTTCGCTAAGAGCATCTCCGTTCCTGATAGGGCCACGACGGTCTTGCAAAATAGCGACTGTAGCAACACAAATGAGAAAAGAATCGATGGTAGTGTGCGCAACAGGGTACATCAAAGAGTCTAAGTGTCTATTTGCCTCATTAGAGAATACATTATGCATCAATCAAGGAAAAGAATGCCCTTCCTCGCATCCTGCGATATCAAGATCGAATCCAGTCATGAGATACCTTCAAAAATAAAATGTAGAAAAAGGTTATCATAACTTACAAACTTCTTTCATCAGTCTATAAAAAAAGAATAGGAAGTATAAGGAATATCACATGCAGCCTACATGTTCACCATATGGCTATACCGTGCAATAATTTAGTTGTTTCCTATCTTAATAAATGAATACATTGATGCTCACAAATAACATAAATATCTTGATCAATAGACCAACTCTAATTGGTTTTCATCTTAACAAACAACAAGATGGTTCGTTACCTGCAGACCATGATTCTTTGTGTGATATTTGTTAACATCCTTACCACCCCTAATTGCAAGACCTCTAGCTCAAAAATAGCAAAACACTCCCCACTCCATGCAAGCAGCAAACACGGTACAACGAGCAAACAAAGCAAGTGGACAACAACACTTCATGGGCAGATTTAGGAATCTTCCCTTAGCTCAGGTCGACCCCCCGACAATCTCTAGATGTCCCTAATCCCAATCGAGCATCGTAGTTACGAACCAACACTTTCCTTCCCTTCTAGAGTCAATGTGGCCCAGCTCAACTGAAGTTAAAGGAGTTTGGGCCCTGCATAGAGCCCAAACATGAAACAATTCATTCAGCTATAACAAAAAAATCGGATGCAACTGGCAATAATCAAAATTTATGAATAATTACAAACCTTGTATATTCTATTGATTCGAAAATGCATGCAAACAAAATTATCCTTGTCATGAGTACACTACGCTGGTTCATGTTTGCTCTTGTGTTGCCAGTTTACCTACCCTAGTATAGTTTTGAAATATGAATATAATGTTAAGATATAAGTGGACCAGTCATGTCAATTTTATTGCTAGTTTAAAAAGTGTATCTTTTCAAGGAATCTCTCTACTCAACAACATTTGATTAGGACAACAGACTTGCAAATAATATTTTTGTTTGACGTTGAACAAAGGTTAGGGTACGAATGCCAATATGCAAGGATATGTAAATAAATACATCTAACGTTGCTTTATAATTTTAACAGGTTGGTGTCATACACTACTTTTCGTTCTTGAAAGCTAGAGAGGAACTCGGCTATGTACCTGTAAGCTATGGTGAGGCCTCACAAAGGATTAGCTGCAACAGTTTCATATTGGCAAAAGCATAAGAGAAGGGAACTGGATGGCCTACCCGACCATATCTTCAAATGTAGATGAAGATAGTGAGAGGGCTATTCCTCGTTGTCTCATCTCTAAAATATTAGGGAGGGGACATTCATGTAGTCTCAAGTGAATGCATTGTGATGCAAGCATCACTTACTGGACTTACCAGGTCACAATTTTCAAGGGTAGTCCACTTATGTTGCTTTCTTGTTCCTTTCAATCAACAACAGGCCTAGTAGCAATACCTATAAGTAGATCTGGGCATAAAACCCGAGCCCGAAGCCCTAAACCTGAAATACCCGAACCCGTACCCGTTTAGCCTGAAGTTCGTTACCCAAATAGTTCCAGCGGGTAATGAAACTGATTACCGAATTTAGTTCGGGCCTAATCGGGTATTGACCCGCGGTACCCGAAGTACCCATTAAACCCGAAATTACCCAACACCGCGCACTAGAAGTAGTACCCAGCCAACACGACCGAGTGGCAGCCTGGCATAAGCAGCCAAGCAGGCCGTTCCCAGCCCACGCCCGAGAGGCCGAACCCCGAGCCCGAGGCTAGATTATGTGCTGCTACTGTACCGTATGTTTTGCCATGCTGCTAGAATGTGTGCAACTACATCTGTCGTATGCTGCTACTGTCCTGTGACTTAGTATGGTGTGTGGTCGTGTGGACAATGGATGTCTGGACCAGTGGACTTGGAAGTGTGTAATTGTGTTCGTGTGTGGACTCTGTTACTGCTAGTGGACTGTGTCGTGTGTTTGTTATGCACTGCTAGTGGACGTGTGTGCCTGTGTGGACTGGACCGTAAGTTCCCTTTGACCCGGGAACAGGATCTGGATGTCGCCTAGAGGGGGGGGGGGTGAATAGGCGAATAAAACTTAATACTTTAAAAACTTAAATTCTTACTCTACTCGAAGACTTGGTACGCAGTGGAATGAGAAGACTCTTCGAGTAGGTCGCAGCGGAATGGAAGATCCTGTCTCAAAATGTCCTGCACTTCAAATCAAGCTTATACCACAGATAAGTATCGAAGTGCAGATATAATGGCGAGTAAGACAGAGAGTCAGGATACAATACAGAATAGAGCACACAGACGCAAGGATTTATCCCGAGGTTCGGCCAAGCCTGAAATGCTTGCCTAGTCCTCGTTGGAGTTAGCCACACCTGGGCTTGGAGTCTATTTCAACTCCTTCCTCCGTTTGCTCAGATCTGTCAGTATGACAGATAGAGCCTTTCACTATTGAGTGGGGTTACAACAGAACCGCGGCTGCTTACAAACTTCTTGGCAGCACCCCGGCAGAGTAACAATACGCTCAAGACCTTGCTCTAGCTCTTGGCAGCACTACTCCTCTCTCTAAAGGCCTATAGCTGTGCCTTCTACACAAACTATAGAGTTACACACAAGAGGGAGAGCGAGAATTGATTCCAATGGAGTCTACACTTGTTGGCTGCACTTTTCTTATTGCTTGAGGTGCCTAGGGGTCCCTTTTATAGGCACAAGGGGCCTAGGAGCCGTTGGAATCTCATTTGGAAGGCAATACTTTCTTTCTGTCGGGTGGCGCACCGGACAGTCCGGTGCACACCGGACACTGTCCGGTGCCCGATTTCTTTCCTAAAATGGCGCTGCCGACCGTTGCAGATTTGGGAGCCGTTGGCGCACCGGACATGTCCGGTGCACACCGGACAGTCCGGTGCCGTCTTCCGACCGTTGGCTCCGCCACGTGTCCCGCGCAGATTGCGCGGCCGACCGTTGGCCCGGCCGACCGTTGGCTCACCGGACAGTCCGGTGCACACCGGACAGTCCGGTGAATTTTAGCCGTACGCCGTCGGCGAATTCCCGAGAGCGGCCAGTTCGAGCCGAGTCAGCCTGGCGCACCGGACACTGTCCGGTGCACACCGGACAGTCCGGTGCTCCAGACCGAGCTGGGTCTTGGCAGCACACAGCCAAGTCTTTTCTCCTCTTCTCTCTTCTTCTTCTTTCTGTTTCTAACACTTAGACAAATATATTAGTACACAAAACCAATGTACTAAGGCTTAGAAACATACCTTTACTTCATGATTTGCACCTTGTTCATCCATGTTATTTCTCATGCTTGAGCTTTGATGTTGGACTCATAAATCATCAAGTCGGCTTGACTTGATCTAGATTGACATTTCTTAGCTCCAACATCCTGCAAAGGTCACATAGAACATCTCCAAACATAGGAACAACCCAAACTAAAGATTAAGATGAACTTAGCTCTTTTGGGCTGCTTCCAGTTCTGGTTTTGTCACTTGTTCTCCTTCTAGTGACCTTGATCTCTTTCTTAAAGCTTGGTCTTGAGCCTTATGACTTACACCACATAACTGTAGCTGTTACCTCATTGGCTGTAAGTCACGTTCTTATGTAGTGATCCTTGATGTGCCGTAGCTGTTCTCAACTCGATCACCCTTGACTTTGCAAGCCTTCTTCTTCACCCTTGGCTTTGGGTTCCTCAGCCTCCTTGACCTTCTCCCGTGCACTTGGTACCTCGAAGCTCTTCTTGCCTCCGTCCTTGGCTTGATCAGTTGTCTCCTAGCTATGCATCCGAGTCTCACTTTATGCAATGTCCGTCCTACTTGTGATGTCCATCATGTATCCATAATCCAGTTCTTGGACCATCACAATTGTTCACTTGTGTTGAATCCTGTAGGCTTTACCTTAAGCACCTGTTCAACACTTAGTACACTTGTTAGTCCTTTAATTGAGTTGTCATCCAAACACCAAAACTCACAAGAGAGCTTTCAATCTCCCCCTTTTTGGTGATTGATGGCAACACAATTAAAGCTTACATAAGAATAAGATTTGAAGCACAAATTTTGAATTCTAAGTTTATTGAATGCTCCCCCTAAATATGTGCTTACTTCAAAAACATAATCTTGACCTCAGACACCAATTTGCACATACTTAGGCAATTCGAAACATTTCTACACCTTAGCACTTTTTAGGATGCATTGTGTCAAGAATCGAACCATGATACTATAACACACAAATGCACATAATCAAACATACAAATGCACATAGTCAGAGTTAAACACCATTCAAATTAGTGGATATATCACAGGAGTATCAACCTACCACTATTCACCATTAAGATACTGATTTAAACTAAGATACCAATTTAAAGCAATCTTAAAGCACCATTAACCACATGCATCATTATCCACATGACTGTCTTCAATCTTAAAGCACATCATTATCCACATGACTGTCTTCAATCTTAAAGCACCATTAACCATATGCATCATTATCCACATGACTGTCTATTAATGAACACAATAGATACCAATTAATTCATAGCAACGGAAGCACTAGTCCATATAATGCAACACATATAATACTGCAGGAAGCATATGAATAACACACTAGCAAAGCTTAAACTAACACATCACCCCTTAGGATAAGCTTTCCTCTCAGGTTGAGATAAGCTTTAATGCACAAATTCTCCCCCTTTGACATCAAACACCAAAAACCATACTCGAGCAAGAACATAAGATGATGTCAAGGGACAGCAGGGTGACAAGAGGGAAAATGACTATCAAAAACTCCCCCTTACTTTTTGAACATATGCACTATTAACATTTAGGTAAGATACATATATGCAAAAAGATTAATACTCCCTTTGTACCTTTACCATGTTGTAGTGTACTTCCCATCTTGAAAGTATCTGATCTCTCAAGAGCTTCTTCACACTTGTGCCTGATTCTTTATCCTTACTTTTTCTTGTTGCTAAGATACCAAACTTAGAACAAGTTATAGTATTTGGCACAAGAAGAAACTTCTATTCTCATGATTATCAAAAGACATCAATTGAAGCGAACTATTATGGCTATCAATTGAAAGATACCAATTTAAAGATACCAATTGCAGAGTTCATTTATTATCATGGCTCCATGATATTTAAGAATAAGCATCTATTATCACCAGATATTATAGAGCATGAGCAATCTAAAAATATGCACTTACTCACAACTTGAGATACCAATTTCTTGACTTACAGAGGTACCCAAGTCCTGAAAGCTCCATTTCTTGCTTATCTTCTCTTTTCCACCTAGAGACTATACAAGATTGCTCAAGAAACAGTTAGTCTCGAAAGACACAAGTTATGTGTGCTCCCCCTCAAGTTGTGCATCAAGTATTTGGGTGACTTGCACTTTGCACATTCTAGCTTCCTTAGAACTAGAGGGAATCACAACATACCTTGGTCAAGGCATACTCTATCATTTTCATCACACAAGGATGCCAATTTGAATATCAATTGAAAAACCACTTACTACAAATTGAAGGCTAAATGAAAGGTTGACCAAATACAACAATGCATGCCTCAGGAGCACCTAAGCCAATTGATTACATACAGGTAGTCTAACATTTACACGCAATTTAGACATGCTTCATACTCAACTATCATTGCATATACCAACACAATCATGTATATAAAGCGTAATGTATAAGCATGCCATAATTAAGAAGGTTTCTTAGGTGCACAAAAGAAACAACATTTTAAAGGCATAAGTCTCCTAAGCCACGATACTACCAATGAAATGCAAGAACACAGCTATGATCACTATCAATGGAACTTCAAGATATTTAATAAAATTGCACAGTTCCATTTTCCATACCTTTGCCTTTATAAGAGCACTTGTTATCACCAATTCAGGGCTCCTTTTGCTCATGCACCTCATAGCTCAAAAGGGCACGACATGGATTTGAAATTCACACAGTACTAGGGGAATCATGTGAACATGGACTAAACAAAATGTCATATTTGCACATAGCATGACATACAAACAGTTACAAGTTTATCCACATACACCAAGAGAGTTAATTGTTGTGGATATAACAAATGAAAGAGCTACCCATGAATGATTCAAAAGATATATCCTATATAGCACCAGTCATGATTAAGCAAACATCATTATGATTCATTTAACACAGGCAATCATAAAGCATAACTACTCCAAAGACAGGTAGCACAACAAGCCAACTTAAGAACTATACTAAATCATGTACTTAAAATACACGGGTACCATCCTTTGGAGAGCAAGTTGTAGATTCTCATCAAAGTCCTTTACTTGATTCACCAATAATGATTCAGGACCTATACACCTTGTTTCACTTGAGATGAACATGGGATTAGTGTTTCACAATAATTCAACCTTGGGTCAATAAACACCAAAACAATTAACAGCTTAAGCATAGAGTTTTAGATAACCGTCTTAAGCTCTCCCATGGTCTCCAGTCCATCTCAAGGCACCTGCTTGGTCTAGTTAGCACAGTTTGGTACCCATCTCGGGATGGGTCCATAATGATCATCTAAATGTGCCTTTGGTACCCAAATTGCCTTTGTGCTAGTTCCAGGTGATCTCGTTATAGATCTAGCACAAGTGTATGATTTGGGTCTCCTATCCGAATAAGATTGACACAAATTCACTTGCTTAGGAATCTTACCTTTATAACATACCTTGGATAGATGACCCTGCTCACCACACTTGTAGCAGAAGCGTCGCTCAATCTGACATGACGCTTGCTGTTTGTCATTTTCCTTGGTGAGGGTCATCTTGGAGGATGCACATCCTTGATTCTTCATGACCGGACATGAAGTAATAATATGGTCCTTATTGTTGCATCCAAAACAACTCCTTGTCCCTTCATTCTTGTCTTTGTAAGGACAAGACGCGATGAGGTGGCCTAACTTCTTGCACTTGAAACACTTCCTTTTTCCTCTTTTATTTTTGTGCTTGAAGGACATGGAGAGATGATTAGTACAAACAACATGACTAATTGAATTTTTACCTTTTTCCTTGTTCATGTTGATTTCTTCATTTATAGCTTTGGGAACATTCTTCTTATTGAGCTTGACACTTGCTGCAGTTTTTCCTTTCTCAAGCTTCTTCACCACGCACCCGTGGATATCTTGAGAGAGTTGAGCAATGTGTCTTCTCCTCAGTTGTCTTTGCTTCTTATTCCCACACAATTTCTTTTGAGACCCTGCAGCTTGATGCTTATTCAAACATTGGCTCTCTTTTGAACAACAGGGATTAGCACATGGTGATGAATTATCTAAATGTGTACTTGTGCAAGAATGAAGTTCACATGAATTTAAGTTCGTAATTACGACCTCATGAGCAACTTCAAGCATGATATGTCTATCCAAGAGATTATCATGATAACAAGACAATACATCATATTTTTCAGTAAGAGCAAGGTTATCATGACTTAACAATTCTACTTGATTCCTAAGCATAGAAACTTCAATTTTAAGTTGAGCAGCATTAGATAATACATCATGATTATTTCTTTGCTCAATTAAAATCGATTCATACCGTTGGACCAAATTATCATGAGAGCACTTTAGCTCCTCATGTTCTTTGGTTATCTTCTCTAGGCTGTCGTTGGTTTTGATGAGAGTCTCCTCTAGCCTGAGAAGCGTCTCGCCTTGTTCCTTGTTCCTCCTCAACAACTTAACCAAGAGCACTTTGTCTTCTTTGTTGAGATGGGTGTAGAACCGGCGAATCTCCTCTTCTTCCACATCACCGGTCTCATTTTCCCTGTCATTATTATTAGTGGAAGCAATACAGGAAAATGTACCTAGTGGTGATGAAGATTCATCCTCGCTATCTTCCTCATATTCCTCCTCATCATCGCTTTCGTCTCCACTATCATTGTTAGCAATAAGACACTTATAACTAGTGGAAGACAAACCTGTCGGTGAGGTGGATTCATCGTTTGGGTGCCATCGTTCTTGTTCTTTTCCCTTTGAATGGTTAGTATCACAAGCAATATAGGGAGTAGAAGTAGTACAATTTGCCACACAATATTTGACTTTAATTCTATTCCATAAATCATGAGCATCAACAATTAAATCATTACCACTACTCATGATGGCAAAATAAGCACCTCTAGAAAGAGAATCAACTAAGATGCTGCAAGCACGGTGATTGAGAGAAAAACATCTTAGTTCATCATTAGAGGGATTTTTGCTAATATCAGATGGAAAAATACTTCTACTAAAGATCTGTCTTAAATCAGAATCAATACTCATGAAAGCATTATAAATAGAGACAGACCAAGATTTGTAATTAGAGCCATCGCCTAAAAGAATTTCTACAGTTACCTCTTGTGACGACATCGTTATCTCCGGACGGCTAAGCCCACACTGGAGAGGCCTAGCTCCGATACCAATTGTAAGTTCCCTTTGACCCGGGAACAGGATCTGGATGTCGCCTAGAGGGGGGGTGAATAGGCGAATAAAACTTAATACTTTAAAAACTTAAATTCTTACTCTACTCGAAGACTTGGTACGCAGTGGAATGAGAAGACTCTTCGAGTAGGTCGCAGCGGAATGGAAGATCCTGTCTCAAAATGTCCTGCACTTCAAATCAAGCTTATACCACAGATAAGTATCGAAGTGCAGATATAATGGCGAGTAAGACAGAGAGTCAGGATACAATACAGAATAGAGCACACAGACGCAAGGATTTATCCCGAGGTTCGGCCAAGCCTGAAATGCTTGCCTAGTCCTCGTTGGAGTTAGCCACACCTGGGCTTGGAGTCTATTTCAACTCCTTCCTCCGTTTGCTCAGATCTGTCAGTATGACAGATAGAGCCTTTCACTATTGAGTGGGGTTACAACAGAACCGCGGCTGCTTACAAACTTCTTGGCAGCACCCCGGCAGAGTAACAATACGCTCAAGACCTTGCTCTAGCTCTTGGCAGCACTACTCCTCTCTCTAAAGGCCTATAGCTGTGCCTTCTACACAAACTATAGAGTTACACACAAGAGGGAGAGCGAGAATTGATTCCAATGGAGTCTACACTTGTTGGCTGCACTTTTCTTATTGCTTGAGGCGCCTAGGGGTCCCTTTTATAGGCACAAGGGGCCTAGGAGCCGTTGGAATCTCATTTGGAAGGCAATACTTTCTTTCTGTCGGGTGGCGCACCGGACAGTCCGGTGCACACCGGACACTGTCCGGTGCCCGATTTCTTTCCTAAAATGGCGCTGCCGACCGTTGCAGATTTGGGAGCCGTTGGCGCACCGGACATGTCCGGTGCACACCGGACAGTCCGGTGCCGTCTTCCGACCGTTGGCTCCGCCACGTGTCCCGCGCAGATTGCGCGGCCGACCGTTGGCCCGGCCGACCGTTGGCTCACCGGACAGTCCGGTGCACACCGGACAGTCCGGTGAATTTTAGCCGTACGCCGTCGGCGAATTCCCGAGAGCGGCCAGTTCGAGCCGAGTCAGCCTGGCGCACCGGACACTGTCCGGTGCACACCGGACAGTCCGGTGCTCCAGACCGAGCTGGGTCTTGGCAGCACACAGCCAAGTCTTTTCTCCTCTTCTCTCTTCTTCTTCTTTCTGTTTCTAACACTTAGACAAATATATTAGTACACAAAACCAATGTACTAAGGCTTAGAAACATACCTTTACTTCATGATTTGCACCTTGTTCATCCATGTTATTTCTCATGCTTGAGCTTTGATGTTGGACTCATAAATCATCAAGTCGGCTTGACTTGATCTAGATTGACATTTCTTAGCTCCAACATCCTGCAAAGGTCACATAGAACATCTCCAAACATAGGAACAACCCAAACTAAAGATTAAGATGAACTTAGCTCTTTTGGGCTGCTTCCAGTTCTGGTTTTGTCACTTGTTCTCCTTCTAGTGACCTTGATCTCTTTCTTAAAGCTTGGTCTTGAGCCTTATGACTTACACCACATAACTGTAGCTGTTACCTCATTGGCTGTAAGTCACGTTCTTATGTAGTGATCCTTGATGTGCCGTAGCTGTTCTCAACTCGATCACCCTTGACTTTGCAAGCCTTCTTCTTCACCCTTGGCTTTGGGTTCCTCAGCCTCCTTGACCTTCTCCCGTGCACTTGGTACCTCGAAGCTCTTCTTGCCTCCATCCTTGGCTTGATCAGTTGTCTCCTAGCTATGCACCCGAGTCTCACTTTATGCAATGTCCGTCCTACTTGTGATGTCCATCATGTATCCATAATCCAGTTCTTGGACCATCACAATTGTTCACTTGTGTTGAATCCTGTAGGCTTTACCTTAAGCACCTGTTCAACACTTAGTACACTTGTTAGTCCTTTAATTGAGTTGTCATCCAAACACCAAAACTCACAAGAGAGCTTTCAACCGTCACGTCATCGCCAATTATGTGTGTTGTTTGGTGAATGTTTGGTAATATCGGGTAGTTTGCGGGTACCCAAACCAAACCCATAATTGCGGGTACCCGAAATTGCGGGTATCCGAAATTTCGGGTTCGAGTTCGGGTTCAGGTGCTGGAAACCCGAAATATTAAAAACCCAAAATTTCGGGTAAACCCGAACGCCCAGCCTGACCTATAAGGGTAGATTCAAGAAAGGGCGAGCATGTATAGAAACTAAATTGCTAGGACTTAAAACAACACAATCTAGCTAATCACCTACAAGCAAACCAACAACAGATCCACCTGTAAGTGGTAAGATAGATGCCTCCACAATCCCATGCAATCTGAAAGCTGCTAGTCACAAATAATATACTAAAACAAAAGTAATCAGAAAGTAGTAGGGCATGAAGACACTAACTGATAATTGGACAGAGATCGCTCCTCGACAGGTCTACTGAAAGCTTATAGCGAGTTCAAGTCTTGTCGGCGTTTCGAGACCGGGGGGTCCCTAAGCCGACGAGTGAATGTCGCCGCGTGCCCCAGCCCAGATGGGTCGACGCGAGGCCGAGCGCGAAGGGGGGAAGTGAGGTGGCCGGAGATGGGCGTGAGAGAGGTGGAAATCCCGCGGCCTTCGTGTTCGTCCCGCGCCTAGGTCGGGTGCGCTTGCAGTAGGGGGTTACAAGCGTCCACGCGGGAGAGGGAAGCGAGCGGCCCCAAGAGAGCGCCTGTCCCGTCCTCGTCCCCGCGCGGCCAGCCTTCTCTAAGAGGGCCTTGGTCCTTCCTTTTATAGGCGTAAGGAGAGGATCCAGGTGTACAATGGGGGTGTAGCAGAGTGCTACGTGTCTAGCGGGGGAGAGCTAGTGCCCTAAGTACATGCCGATGTGGCAGTCGGAGAGATTTTGGCACCCAGCTGGTGTGATGTCGTGGCCGTCGTAGGAGCGACGGAGCCTGGCGGAGGGACAGCTGTCGGAGCGGTTGAGTCCTTGCTGACGTCCTCCTGCTTCCGTAAGAGAGCTGAGAGCCGTCGTCGTCACAGAGCATGCGGGGCGCCATCATTGCCTATCTGGCGGAGCTAGCCAGATGGGACACCGGTCTTGTTCTCTACGGCCCGAGTCAGCTCGGGGTAGGGTGATGATGGCGCTTCCTGTTGACGTGGCTGGCCTGCGCCCTAGGTTGGGCGACGTGGAGGCTCCTCCGAAGCCGAGGTCGAGTCTGTCTTCCATGGCCGAGGCCGAGTCCGAGCCCCTGGGTCGGGCGAGGCGGAGGTCGTTCGGCAGGGGCCAGGGCGGAGTCCGAGCCCTGGGGTCGGGCGAAGCGGAGTTCGTCGTCTTCTGGGGCTGAGCCCGAGTCCGAGCCCTGGGGTCGGGCGAAGCGGAGTTCATCGTCTTCTGGGGCTGAGCCCGAGTCCGAGCCCTAGGGTCGGGCGGAGCAGAGTTCGTCGTCTTCTGGGGCTGAGCCCGAGTCCGAGCCCTGGGGTCGGGCGGAGCGGAGTTCGTCGTCTTCTGGGACTTAGCCCGAGTCCGAGCCCTGGGTTGGGCGGAGCGGAGTTCGCCGTCTTCCGGGACTTAGCCCGAGTCCGAGCCCTGGGTCGGGCGGAGCGGAGTTCGCCGTCTTCCGGGACTTAGCCCGAGTCCGAGCCCTGGGTCGGGCGGAGCGGAGTTCGCCGTCTTCCGGGACTTAGCCCGAGTCCGAGCCCTGGGTCGGGCAGAGCTTCCTATGGTGCCTTTGGCAGGGCCTGACTGCCTGTCAGTCTCACTCTGTCAAGTGGCACTGCAGTCGGAGTGGCGCAGGCGGCGCTGTCCTTCTGTCAGGCCGGTCAGTGGAGCGGTGAAGTGACGGCGGTCACTTCGGCTCTGCCGGGGGCGCGCGTCAGGACAAAGGTGTCAGGTCACCTTTGCATTAAATGCTCCTGCGACTTGGTCGGTCGGTGCGGCGATTTAGTCAGGGTTGCTTCTTAGCGAAGGCAGGGCCTCAGGCGAGCCGGAAATATGTCCGCCGTTGGAGGGGGGCCTCGGGCGAGACGGAAATCCTCCGGGGTCGGCTGCCCTTGCCCGAGGCTAGGCTCGGGCGAGGCGTGATCGAGTCGCTCGAATGGACTGATCCCTGACTTAATCGCACCCATCAGGCCTTAGCAGCTTTATGTTGATGGGGGTTACCAGCTGAGAATTAGGAGTCTTGAGGGTACCCCTAATTATGGTCCCCGACAGTAGCCCCCAAGCCTCGAAGGGAGTGTTAGCACTCGCTTGGAGGCTTTCGTCGCACTTTTTTGCAAGGGGACCAGCCTTTCTCGGTTGCATTTTGTTCCGGTGGGTGCGCGCGAGCGCACCCGCCGGGTGTAGCCCCCGAGGCCTCGAAGGAGTGGTTTCACTCCTTCGAGGTCTTAATGCCTCGCGTAATGCTTCGGCTGGTCTGGTGGTTCCCTCATGCGAACTGGCCGTAGCCCGGGTGTACGGTCGGGGACCAAGCTCTCGGGCTGGTATGTTGACGCTGTCAACGGTTCGGCCAGAGCCGGGTTTGCGAGAGCAGCCCCCGAGCCTCCGCACAGGGCGAGAGGGCGATCAGGGACAGACTCGGCTTTTTTACATACGCCCCTGCGTCGCCTTTCCGCAAGGAGGAGGGGGGGAAAGCGCCATGTTACCCTCGATGGGCGCCGAACATGGTGTCTCCGGTGAGCTGCAAGCGGGTAATCCGAGTGGACGTCCGTGCCCCGTTCGTTAGGGGTCGGCTAGGGGCCCATAGGCACGCCCAAAAGTACCTGCGGGTGATCTGCCGGACCCGGTCCCCTGGCGACGGGGTCCGAGGGCTCGATGCCTCCCTCTGATGGGATTCCGTTACAAGATCGCTCCCGCTGGTCTCAGAAATGTCCTAGGGTACCTCGGGAGCGTAGCCCGAGCCTTGGTTATGTATCGAACGTACCCCTGGTCATCCCTCGCTCGACGTCTGAGACGACTGTGAACCCTTCGGGGGCCAGCCTTCGAACCCCTGATCAGTAATGGGCGCGGAGCCCGAGTAGCCTGAGGCGGCCGTGGAACCCTTCGGGGGGCCGGCCTTCGAACCTCTGACCAGTAGTGGGTGTAGGGCCCACGCGATCTGAGGCGGCTGTTGAAACCCTTCGGGGGGCCAGCCTTCGAACCTCTGATCAGTAAGGAGGCTCGGAGCCTGGTTCCTTCACGGGGAAGGATCCTTTTCGGGGTATCCCCCCTTTCCCGGTCCCTGCTGCAAGAGATAGAGAAAGAGGAAAAAAGGAAAAGGATACGAAATCGAACGACGCGGCGTACCTTTTTTTTGTCGCAGTTATTACGGCGAAGGCGAAGTGTCGCCCACTGCTCCCGCCGGAAGCGCCGCCTGTCCTGCCGCGGAGTTAATGCGACGGGGCGAGCGGTTGGCGGGGCGGCCGTTGTGCGTGCGCGAGCCGTTCGAGGAACGGATCACAGGCGCGTTGTCTTCACGCCGTGAGAGGGGGTTCTCTAGCTGCCCCCGGATGGGACGTGAGCTTGGCTGACGACGTGACCGCTGCTCCCGCCCGCCTGCCACCGTCATCACTGCCAGCCCACTTTTGGCCGCATTGACCGCCGCGTCAGGCTGGCACTGCTGGGTCGTGCGCCTGGTCGCCTCGAGTCGCGGTATTGGTTCCGCAATCGAGGAGGCACGGTGGTGGCGCAAGTGGCGGTGCAGTTGCTTGCATGCAGCATCCGGCACGCCGGTTGCGTGATGCGTGGGCCTGGGCCTCCATGCCGGCGTGTCGGGAGTCGGAGAAGCGCGTCCACTTGGCGTGGTTGCATGCCGCCTGCATGGCTGCCCGCCTCTTTCGCCCGTTGGTCTGGGCAAAAGTGGAGGGTCACTTGTAACCGCTGGGCGGTTGTGTGCACCACGCGCGGCGGCTTGGCTTCTTCTGCTCTGAGCCGGTTTGCATGACATGCGGGACCCAGCCCCCGCGCCGCAGGGGAGGGCCTTGGAGCGTGTTGGAGAAGACTCAGCCCGTGACGGTTTGGGGCGCAAGTAGGGAGAGTTGCCTTTAAAAGGAGGGTGACCCCCTTCGGAAGGCGACCATGTCTTCTCGCTCCCTTATGCATTGCGTCTTTCCACCTTCCAAGCCCCCGGATGGGGGATACCCGCCGTCTTTTCGCCTCATCGTTGGAGGAACGCAACTCCGTAGGAGTTGGTACCTTTCAGCCATCGTTCGGCTTCAAGGATTTTCATCATGCAGCCCGGCTGCACCCCTCCACCGGCGGTCACCCAAGATGGTGACCTCCGGCTTGATGGTGGGGGAAAGCGAGCCGGGCCGCGGCCTCTGCCCCTCCCTCAGCCTCAAGGATTTTCGTCATCCAGGCCAAGATGGAGGATGAGGCGAGTCGGGGGGCTGCCTCCGCGTGGGTCGGTTACCCTTTTCTTCCCCTGGCGTCCGGGGGAGAATGGCATCCTCCAGCTTCGCGGAGACTTCCTCCAGCCATGCCGGGATAGGCGGGCCGCCGTCACTCAGCCAGGGCGCAGCACTACGCCCTCCGTCCGGACGACGGTTGCGCCGCGTACCGCGAGGGCGGCGCCCACGCTCTGGGCGGTTCTGGCTAGGGCGAAGACCTGCCGGCGTGCTTCGAGGCGTCGGCAGCTAGAGATGGCTTCTCTACCGATGAGATTGCCAACTCCGCCAGTAGCCCTGGGTCTCTGTCTCTCGGCCTGAATGGCTGGCTCTCGTCCTCGGTGGGTGAGAGTCCTTCTGCCGTAGCACTTGCCCCGAAGCCGCTGCTGAAGCTGCTTCGTCGCCCGGGGCGGGGGTCGTTGTCGTCGTAGTCAGAGCGGGCGGCCGCGAGCCGCTCGTCAGTCTTCTGTTGTTCCGCAGGCCCTCCCTCATGGAGTGGGGTTGTTCGTACCTGCGGAGGGGGAACCGGAGTTCCGTTTGTAATGGCACTTCGAATGCCAGTGTTTTTGTTCATTATGGCTGTCGAGGCCTGAACATGTATGTAATTTTGGCACGGAGCCGTGTTTTTTCCTCATTTTCGAGCATTAAGACTCGCCTGTTGATTATCTGAACCGCTTCACCAAGCATGAGTCGCCCTGTGTCAAGGTGACGAGTGAGGTATCCGTATCCCGGAGGCGTAGGAGTCCCTCGGCTCGGTCAGCCTTGGCTGCTTACGTGTACTCCATCGTTTTCAGGGTCCACTTTTCGAAGTAGTCAGAAAGCACGAAAGATATTCTGGCAGAAGAGATCTTTTTTCGAGGAAAATTTCAACGCAGAGGGGGTCCCCCCCCTTTTAGCCCCCGAGGGAGGGTCGGGCTTTGCCGAGGCGAGGCCGACCCTTCCTTGATGACTAAACTTTGCGTGGGTGCGAGGTATATGAACAACTTGAAAACATCTTAAGGGTAGAAGCAACGTAGCTGTTGGATGTTCCAAGCGTTGCCGTAGACCTCGCCTTGACTGTTGGCCAGCTTGTACGTTCCGGGCTTCAGAACTTTGGCGATGACGAATGGCCCCTCCCAGGGGGGCGTGAGCTTGTGCCTCCCTCGGGCGTCTTGCCGCAGCCGAAGCACCAGGTCACCCACCTAGAGGTCTCGGGGCCAGACCCCTCGGGCGTGGTAGCGTCGTAGGGACTGCTGGTACCGCGCCAAGTGTAGCAAGGCCTTGTCTCGAGCCTCTTCCAGCTGGTCCAGCGAGTCTTCTCGGCTAGCTTGGTTGCTTTGATCGCTGTAGGCCCTCGTCCTCGGGGAGCCGTACTCCAGGTCAGTGGGCAAGACGGCCTCGGCCCCGTAGACCAGGAAGAACGGCGTGAAACCCGTGGCCCGGCTCGGCGTTGTCCTCAGGCTCCAGACCACCGAGGGGAGTTCCTTCATCCATCGCTTGCCGAACTTGTTGAGGTCATTGTAGATCCGAGGCTTGAGCCCTTGTAGAATCATGTCGTTGGCACACTCTACTTGCCCATTCGACATGGGATGAGCCACGGCGGCCCAGTCCACCCGGATGTGGTGATCCTCGCAGAAGTCCAAGAATTTTCTGCCGGTGAACTGGGTACCGTTGTCGGTGATGATGGAGTTTGGGACCCCGAAGCGATGGATGATGTTGGTGAAGAACGTCACCGCCTGCTCGGACCTGATGCAGTTCAGAGGTCGGACCTCGACCCACTTGGAGAATTTGTCGATGGCGACCAGCAGGTTCGTGTAGCCCCCGGGCGCCTTCTGCAAGGGGCCGACGAGGTCTAGCCCCCACACAGCAAAGGGCCAGGTGATGGGTATCGTCTGCATAGCCTGGGCGGGCAGGTGGGTTTGCTTCGCATAGAATTGACACCCTTCGCAGGTGCGGACAATTCTAGTGGCGTCAGCCACCGCCGTTGGCCAGTAGAAGCCTTGCCGGAAAGCATTCCTGACAAGGGCTCGAGGTGCTGCGTGATGGCCGCAAGCCCCCGAGTGTATCTCTTGCAGGAGTTCCTGACCTTCGACGATGGAGATGCATCGCTGGAGGATGCCCGAGGGGCTGCGGTGGTAGAGCTCCTTCTCATCGCCCAGCAAGACGAACGACTTGGCGCGTCGTGCTACCCGCCGAGCCTCGGCTCGGTCGAGGGGTAGCTCTCCTTGGCGGAGATATTGCAGGTACGGGGTCTGCCAATTTCGATCAGGCGTGGCCCCGCTTCGCTCCTCCTCGATGCGCAATGCCTCACCCTCGGAGGCCGAGGGTACCTCGGGTTGAACCGAGGCCGCCTCGGGCCAAGCTGAGGGTGCCTCCGGCTGTGCCGAGGGCACCTCGGGCTGGACCGAGGGCGCCTCAGGCTCGGGCGCGTCGTCGATCTTGACGGAGGGTTGATGTAGATCCTGGGAGAAGACGTCCGGGGGAACCGTTGTTCGCCCCGAGGCTATTTTTGCCAGCTCGTCCACAGTCTCGTTGTAGCGCCGAGCGATGTGGTTAAGCTCGAGCCCGTAGAACTTGTCTTCCAGGCGCCGAACCTCATCGCAGTAGGCCTCCATCTTTGGGTCGCGGCAGTGGGAGTTCTTCATGACTTGGTCGATGATGAGCTGCGAGTCACCGCGAGCGTCGAGGCGTCTGACCCCTAGATCGATGGCGATCCGCAACCCGTTGACCAGAGCCTCGTACTCAGCCACATTGTTGGACGCCGGGAAGTGGAGGCATAGCACATAGCGTAGGTGTTTCCCGAGGGGCGAGATGAAGAGTAGGCCCGTGCCGGCTCCCGTCTTCATCAGCGACCCGTCGAAAAACATGGTCCAGAGCTCTGGTTGGATCGGAGCCGTCGGTAGCTGGGTGTCGACCCATTCGGCTACGAAGTCCGCCAAGACCTGGGACTTGATGGCCTTCCGAGGGGCGAACGAGATTGTCTCGCCCATGATTTCCACTGCCCACTTTGCAATCCTGCCCGAGGCCTCTCGGCACTGGATGATCTCCCCCAGGGGGAAGGATGACACCACAGTTACCGGATGAGACTCGAAGTAGTGTCGCAACTTCCGCCGCGTCAGGATCACTGCATGCAGTAGCTTCTGAACTTGTGGGTAGCGGATCTTGGTTTCGGACAGTACCTCGCTGACGAAGTAAACTGGCCTCTGAACGGGCAATGCATGCCCCTCTTCTTGCCTCTCGACCACAATCGCGGCGCTAACCACCTGGGTGGTCGCGGCGACGTAGACCAAGAGGGCTTCTCCGTCAGCTGGGGGCACCAAGATAGGCGCCTTTGTGAGGAGCGCCTTCAGGTTCCCGAGAGCTTCCTCGGCCTCAGGGGTCCAAGTGAAGCGCTCGGCCTTCCTTAAGAGGCGGTACAGAGGCAGGCCTCTTTCGCCGAGGCGTGAGATGAAGCGGCTCAGAGCCGCGAGACCTCCCATGACCCTCTGTACGCCCTTTAAGTCCTTGATGGGACCCATGCTGGTGATGGCTGCGATCTTCTCGGGGTTGGCTTCGATGCCCCGCTCGGAGACGATGAACCCCAAGAGCATGCCCCGGGGCACCCCGAAGACACACTTCTCGGGATTGAGCTTGACGCTTTTCGCCTTGAGACATCGGAATGTCACTTCAAGGTCGGAGAGGAGGTCGGAAGCTTTCCTCGTCTTGACTACGATGTCATCGACGTAGGCCTCGACCGTGCGACCGATGTGTTCGCCGAACACATGGTTCATGCACGGCTGGTACGTCGCGCCCGCATTCCTCAAACCGAACGGCATGGTGACATAGCAGTACATGCCGAAGGGTGTGATGAAAGAAGTCGCGAGCTGGTCGGACTCTTTCATCCTGATTTGGTGATACCCTGAGTAGGCGTCGAGGAAAGACAGGGCTTCGCACCCAGCAGTGGAATCCACGATTTGATCGATGCGAGGCAGAGGGTAGGGAACCTTCGGACATGCTTTGTTGAGACCAGTGTAGTCTACACACATCCGCCATTTCCCCCCTTTCTTTCTCACAAGCACAGGGTTGGCAAGCCATTCGGGATGGAATACCTCTTTGATGAACCCGGCTGCCATTAGCTTGTGGATCTCCTCGCCTATCGCTCTGCGCTTCTCCTCGTCGAATCGGCGCAGAGGCTGCTTGACGGGTCGGGCTCCGGCCTGAATATCCAGTGAGTGCTCGGCGACATCCCTCGGTATGCCGGGCATGTCCGAGGGACTCCACGTGAAGACGTCAACGTTCGCGCGGAGAAAGTCGACGAGCACTGTTTCCTATTTGGGGTCGAGCCCGGAACCGATCCGGATCTGCTTGGAGGCGTCGCCACTGGGGTCGAGGGGGACGGCCTTAACCGTCTCCACTGGCTCGAAGTTGCCGGCATGATGCTTCACGTCTGGCACCTCTTTGGAGAGGCTTTCCAGGTCGGCGATGAGGGCCTCGGACTCGGCGAGGGCCTCGGCGTACTCCACGCACTCCACGTCGCATTCGAACGTGTGTTTGTACGTGGGGCCGACGGTGATGACCCCGTTGGGGCCCGACATCTTGAGCTTCAGGTAGGTGTAGTTGGGGACGGCCATAAACTTCGCGTAGCATGGCCTCCCCAGTACCGCGTGGTAGGTTCCTCAGAACCCGACCACCTCGAACGTCAGGGTCTCCCTTCGAAAGTTGGGGGGCGTTCCGAAGCAGACGGGAAGGTCGAGTCGTCCGAGGGGCTGGACGCGCTTCCCGGGAATGATCCCGTGGAAGGGCGCAGCGCCTGCTCGGACGGAGGACAGATCGACGCGCAGGAGCCTGAGGGTCTCGGCGTAGATGATGTTGAGGCTACTGCCCCCGTCCATAAGGACCTTGGTGAGCCTGACGTCGCCGATGACGGGGTCGACGACGAGCGGGTATTTCCCCGAGCTCGGCACGTGGTCGGGGTGATCAGCTTGGTCGAAGGTGATGGGCTTGTCAGACCAGTCTAGGTAGACTGGCGCCGCCACCTTCACCGAGCAGACCTCCCGGCGCTCTTGCTTGCGATGCCGAGCCGAGGCATTCGCCGCACGCCCACCGTAGATCATGAAGCAGTCGTGGACCTCGGGGAACTCTCCTGCTTGGTGGTCTTCCTTCTTGTCGTCGTCACGGGCCCTGCCACCCTCCGCGGGTGGCCCGGCCCTGTGGAAGTGGCGCCGAAGCATGACGCACTCCTCAAGGGTGTGCTTGACGGGCCCCTGATGATAGGGGCACAGCTCCTTGAGCATCTTGTCGAAGAGGTTAGCACCTCCGGGGGGCTTCCGAGGGTTCTTGTACTCGGCGGCGGCGACAAGGTCCACGTCGGCGGCGTCGCGTTTCGCTTGCGACTTCTTCTTGCCTTTCTTCTTGGCACCGCGCGGAGCAGACACCTCGGGAGCATCTTCCGATGGGCGGCACTGGGGCTGCTTGTCCTTTCGGAAGATAGCCTCGACCGCCTCCTAGCCAGAGGCGAACTTGGTGGCGATGTCCATCAGCTCGCTCGCCCTGGTGGGGGTCTTGCGACCCAACTTACTCACCAGGTCGCGGCAGGTGGTGCCGGCAAGGAACGCGCCGATGACATCCGAGTCGGTGATGTTGGGCATCTCGGTGTGCTGCTTCGAGAATCGCCGGATGTAGTCCCGGAGAGACTCTCCTGGCTACTGTCGGCAGCTTCGAAGGTCCCAGGAATTCCCGGGGCGCACATACGTGCCCTGGAAATTGTCGGCGAAGGCTTGGACCAGGTCATCCCAGTTGGAGATCCGCCCCGGAGGCAGGTGCTCCAACCAGGCGCGAGCGGTGTCGGAGAGGAACAGGGGGAGGTTGCGGATGACGAGGTTGTCGTCGTCCGTTCCACCCAGCTGGCAGGCCAGGCGGTAGTCCGCGAGCCACAATTCCGGTCTCGTTTCCCCCGAGTACTTTGTGATAGTAGTCGGGGGTCGGAACCGGGACGGGAACGGTGCCCGCCGGATGGCCCGGCTGAAGGCCTGCGGACCGGGTGGTTCGGGCGAGGGACTCCGATCCTCCCCGCTGTCGTGGCGTCCCCCACGCCTGGGGTGATAGCCTCGGCGCACCCTCTCGTCGAGGTGGGCCCGACGGTCGCGATGATGGTGCTCGTTGCCGAGGTGGCCCGGGGCCACAGGCGCGGTGTTGCGCGTGCGCCCGGTGTAGACCGAGGCTTCCCGCATGAATCGGGAAGTCGCGGCATGAGGTTCCGAGGGGTATCCTTGCCTTCGGGAGGCAGAGCTCTCGGCCCGTCGGACCGCAGCACCTTCCAGGAGATTCTTGAGCTCTCCTTGGATTCGCCGACCCTCAGTGGTTGATGGCTCCGGCATTGCGCGGAGAAGCATCGCTGCTGCAGCCAGGTTCTGACCGACCCCACTGGATGCGGGTGGCGGCCTGACCCTGACGTCGTTGGCAACGCGGAGCGGGAGACCCTGGGGCAGGTGACGTATTTCTCCGGCTGGGGGTTGGCCCGCCCATGCCTGCCCGACGTCCCGGCGGATCGGCTCAAGCGCTCCTGCTCCCTCGTCGAGCCTGGCCTGCGCCCCGCGGTCTTGCTCGAGCTGTGGGTCGTGACCCCCCGCCGGAACGGGGACCACAGCTAGCTCCCACAGGATGTCAGCGCGGGGCACTGGCCTAGGGAGATCACCGTCCTCCGGCATGCCGAGATGATTGCCTTCGGAGGGACCCCCTAGATCGACGTGGAAACATTCGCGGCTTGGGCTGCAGTCCTCGTCGTCGAGGCTGCGGCTACCATCGGAACAGTCGGAGAGGCAGTAGTCACATGCGGTCATGAAGTCCCGCATGGCACTAGGGTTGCCAAGTCCAGAGAAATCCCAACAGATGTTGGGGTCGTCGTCTTCCTCGGACTCGGAGGGCCCATAAGTCGAGACGTCCGTCAGCCGGTCCCAAGGCGACCGCGTGCGAAACCCCAGAGGGTTTGAATTCGCCTCTACGAGAGTGCCCGCCAAAGCAAGGTCGCTAGGTGGGTTGAGGCTGAATCTAAATGACGTAGGATGGGAATCGGTCGGTACCTTTTGGTCGACGAACGGCGATGAAGTCGCGTCGGGGACTGATTGCACCGTCATCTCAGGTACGAGGGCGACGTCCTGTAAGCTCTCCGCGAGCGCACTGGCGTCGTCCACTTGCTCGGGATTGGCGTGTCGCGGGGAGACGGCGCTCGCCTTCGTCTCAAACGCGAGGTCGACGCCCGACGCGCCCCCCGTTGGAGCGCTGGGGACGTCGACTCGCTCGACAGCCGACGAGGCGCGGCCTCCCGCTTGGCCTTGGTTGCCCCGCCTCCTCCTCCGTTGTCGGGGGAGAGGACGGGGCAAGCTCGAATGTTGTTCTTCCACCACGCGGGGAAGACGTCGTCGATTCCGCCGCCGGCGGGCGGGCTGTCGGCCGCCATTGTCGTCGTCGCGCGGCGGTGGAAGGAGTATCATGTCGTAGCTGCCGTCGAAGGACATGAACTCAAGACTCCCGAAACGGAGCACCGTCCCGGGTTGGAGAGGTTGCTGGAGACTGCCCATCTGGAGCTTGACGGGAAGCTGTTCGTCAACACGCAGCAGGCCCCTACCTGGCGCGCCAACTGTCGGCATTTCGAGACCGGGGGGTCCCTAAGCCGACGAGTGAATGTCGTCGCGTGCCCCAGCCCAGATGGGTCGATGAGAGCACCTAGAGGGGGGTGAATAGGTGATCCTGTAAAACTTCAAACTTAAGCCACAAAACTTGGTTAAGTGTTAGCACAAATAATGTCAAGTGGCTAGAGAGGAGTCTCAACAAAACACAGAAACCACAGAAGATCAATCACAGAGATGACACAGTGGTTTATCCCGTGGTTCGGCCAAGACCAACGCTTGCCTACTCCACGTTGTGGCGTCCCAACGGACGAGGGTTGCAATCAACCCCTCTCAAGCGGTCCAAAGACCCACTTGAATACCACGGTGTTTTGTTTTCTTTTCTTTATCCCGTTTGCAAGGAATCTCCACAAATTGGAGTCTCTTGCCCTTACAAGTATATGATCACAAAGAAGCACAGAGTAAGGGAGGGAAGCAACACACACAAATCCACAGCGAAATGCGCACACACACGGCCAAGAATCGAGCTCGAATGACTATCTCAAAGTTCTCACTAGAACGGAGCTCGAATCTCTTAGAATCACAAACGAATGCGCAAAGAATGAGTGTGGATGATCAAGAATGCTTTAAGGTTGCTTGGATGTCTCCTCCATGCGCCTAGGGGTCCCTTTTATAGCCCCAAGGCAGCTAGGAGCCGTTGAGAGCAAATCTGGAAGGCTATCCTTGCCTTCTGTCGTCGGGTTCACCGGACAGTCCGGTGTACACCGGACACTGTCCGGTGCCCGATTTCTTTCCTTAAACAGCGCTGCCGACCGTTGCCGACCGTTGCAGATCTGGGAGTCGTTGGCGCACCGGACATGTTCGGTGCACACCGGACAGTCCGGTGCCCCCTTCCGACCGTTGGCTCGGCCACGTGTCCCGCGCAGATTGCGCGGCCGACCGTTGGCCCGGTCGACCGTTGGCTCACCGGACAGTCCGGTGCACACCGGACAGTCCGGTGAATTTTAGCCGTACGTCGCCGGTGAATTCCCGAGAGCAGCCACTTCGCGCCGAGCCAGCCTGGCGCACCGGACATGTCCGGTGCACACCGGACAGTCCGGTGTACCCAGACTGGGCAGACTTTGGCTGCTCGAGCCATTTCTTCTCCAACTCGATTTTTTCTGTTTCCAGCACTTAGACACAATACATTAGTCCATAAAACAATGTACTAAGTCTGAGAAACATACCTTTATCCTTGATTTGTACTTTGTCCACCATTTTACAATTAGGCACCTGTGTTGGGCACTAAATCACCAAAATACTTAGAAATGGCCCAAGGGCACATTTCCCTTTCAATCTCCCCCTTTTTGGTGATTTATGCCAACACAACATAAAGCAAGTAGAACAAGTACAAAAACACTTCAAATAAGAACTCAAATTATTTTGATTCAATTTTGACATATATGGATCACTCTATGCCACCACTTGGTTTGTTTTTGCAAATCAAACTCAAATCTCTATCTCTAAGTCAAACACACATGTTGAAACATAAAGAGAGTCATTCCAAAAGAGATTGATCAAAGATTTCAAAAACTCCCCCCTTTTTCCCATAATCAATACTTCTCCCCACAAGAAGCCAACTTTTGATAAGAGAGACAACAAAAGAGTTTTGACAAACCAAAAGCTCTATTCTACTATTTTCAAAATCTCTCAAGTGGTAGCTGATCCATTTATCACTTTGGCCTTTATTTTCTCCCCCTTTGGCATCAAACACCAAAACGGGATTAATCTTGGCTCCTTTAACCCCATTGCCTCACCAAAATCTTCAATTTAAGAGCAAATGACAATAAGAGTTCATTAGATGAACTTGGAATAGTTTACCCTCTCATCGGAGTGCAGTGGAAGTCTTTCATGGTCCAAGTCCACCTTTTCCCTTTCAATTCTCCTTTGAGACTAAAACAAGCAAACTCAAGCATATGGTTAGTCTCAAAGGGTCAAGTTGTAACACATCTCCCCCTAAAACAGTGCATCACTTTGCAACGGACTTGTGAGGTCCAGGGAGTGTTTGTACAACTTGAGCACCACAATAAACAACAAAATGCAGAATGATCATGATCAAAGGCATAAACACATGTATGCTACATTTCAATCCAAGTTCCGCGAATCTAAGATATTGAGCTCACTACGCAACCTGCAAAAGGTCTTCTCATCTAGAGGCTTGGTAAAGATATCGGCTAGCTGGTTCTCGGTGCTAACATGAAACACTTCGATATCTCCCTTTTGCTGGTGGTCTCTCAAAAAGTGATGCCGGATGTCAATGTGCTTTGTGCGGCTGTGCTCAACAGGATTTTCCGCTATTCGGATAGCACTCTCATTGTCACATAGGAGTGGGACTTTGCTCAGATTGTAGCCAAAGTCCCTGAGGGTTTGCCTCATCCAAAGTAGTTGCGCGCAACACTGTCCTGCGGCAACGTACTCGGCCTCAGCGGTGGATAGGGCAACGGAGGTTTGTTTCTTAGAGTTCCATGACACCAGGGACCTTCCTAAGAATTGGCACGTCCCCGATGTACTCTTCCTATCGACCTTACATCCAGCATAGTCGGAATCTGAGTATCCAACCAAGTCAAAGGTAGACCCCTTTGGATACCAGAGCCCGAGGCAAGGCGTAGCAACCAAATATCTAAGAATTCGCTTCACTGCCACTAAGTGACACTCCTTAGGATCGGATTGAAATCTAGCACACATGCATACGCTAAGCATAATATCCGGTCTACTAGCACATAAATAAAGCAAAGAACCTATCATGGACCGGTATGCTTTTTGATCAACGGACTTACCTCCTTTGTTGAGGTCGGTGTGTCCGTCGGTTCCCATCAGCGTCTTTGCGGGCTTGGCGTCCTTCATCCCAAACCTCTTTAGCAAATCTTGTGTGTACTTCGTTTGGGAGATGAAGGTGCCGTCCTTGAGTTGCTTCACTTGGAACCCAAGGAAGTAGGTCAACTCGCCCATCATCGACATCTCGAATTTCTGCGTCATCACCCTGCTAAACTCTTCACAAGACTTTTGGTTAGTAGAACCAAATATTATGTCGTCGACATAAATTTGGCACACAAAAAGATCACCATCGCAAGTCTTAGTAAAAAGAGTTGGATCGGCTTTCCCAACCTTGAACGCATTAGCAATTAAAAAATCTCTAAGGCATTCATACCATGCTCTTGGGGCTTGCTTAAGTCCATAGAGCGCCTTAGAGAGCTTACACACGTGGTCGGGGTACCGTTCATCCTCGAAGCCAGGGGGCTGCTCCACGTACACCTCCTCTTTGATCGGCCCGTTGAGGAAAGCGCTCTTCACATCCATTTGGTACAACCTGAAAGAATGGTGAGCGGCATATGCTAGCAAGATACGAATTGATTCTAGCCTAGCCACAGGAGCAAATGTCTCCTCAAAGTCCAAACCTGCGACTTGGGCATAACCTTTTGCCACAAGTCGAGCCTTGTTCCTCGTCACCACCCCGTGCTCGTCCTGTTTGTTGCGGAACACCCACTTGGTTCCCACAACATTTTGCTTGGGACGAGGCACCAGTGTCTAAACTTCATTGCGCTTGAAGTTGTTGAGTTCCTCCTGCATGGCCAACACCCAGTCCGGATCTAGCAAGGCCTCTTCTACCCTGAAAGGCTCAATAGAAGAGACAAAAGAGTAATGCTCACAAAAATTAACTAATCTTGAGCGAGTAGTTACTCCCTTGCTAATATCACCCAAAATCTGATCGACGGGATGATCCCTTTGAATTGTCGCTCGAACTTGGGTTGGAGGTGCCGGTTGCGCTTCTTCCTCCATCACGTGATCATCTTGTGCTCCCCCTTGATCACACACCTCCTTTTGATGAACCTGTTCATCGTCTTGAGTTGGGGGATGCACCGTTGTTGAGGAAGAAGGTTGATCTCGTTCATCTTGTTCCTGTGGCCGCACTTCTCCAATTGCCATGGTTCGTATAGCGGTCGTCGGAACATCTTCTTCATCTACATCATCACAATCAACAACTTGCTCTCTTGGAGAGCCATTAGTCTCATCAAATACAACGTCGCTAGAGACTTCAACCAAACCCGATGATTTGTTGAAGACCCTATACGCCTTTGTATTTGAATCATAACCTAACAAAAACCCTTCTACGGCTTTGGGAGCAAATTTAGAAGTTCTACCTTTCTTCACAAGAATATAACATTTGCTCCCAAATACACGAAAATAAGACACATTGGGTTTGTTACCAGTTAGTAGCTCATACGACGTCTTCTTGAGGAGGCGGTGAAGGTAGACCCTGTTGATGGCGTGGCAAGCCGTGTTCACGGCTTCCGACCAAAAGCACTCGGGGGTCTTGAATTCTCCAAGCATAGTCCTCGCCATATCTATGAGCGTCCTGTTCTTCCTCTCTACCACACCATTTTGCTGAGGTGTGTAGGGAGCGGAGAACTCGTGCTTGATCCCTTCCTCCTCAAGAAACTCCTCCACTTGAAGGTTCTTGAATTCGGACCCGTTGTCGCTCCTTATCTTTTTCACCTTGAGCTCAAACTCATTTTGAGCTCTCCTTAGGAAGCGCTTGAGGGTCCCTTGGGTTTCAGACTTATCCTGCAAAAAGAACACCCAAGTGAAGCGGGAAAAGTCATCAACAATAACTAGACCATACTTACTTCCTCCTATGCTTAGATAGGCGACGGGTCCGAAGAGGTCCATATGTAGCAGCTCCAGGGGTCTTGATGTGGTCATCACATTCTTACTGTGATGCGCTCCTCCCACCTGTTTACCTGCCTGACAAGCTGCACAAGGTCTATCTTTTTCGAAATGAACATTGGTTAGACCTATCACGTGTTCTCCCTTTAGAAGCTTGTGGAGGTTCTTCATCCCCACATGTGCTAAGCGGCGATGCCACAGCCAGCCCATGCAAGTCTTAGCCATTAAGCATGCATCTAGACCGGCCTCTTCTTTTGCAAAATCAACTAAGTAAAGCTTGCCGTCTAGTACACCCTTAAAAGCTAGTGAACCATCACATCTTCTAAAGACAGACACATCTACATTTGTAAATAAGCAGTTATATCCCATATTGCATAATTGACTAACAGATAGCAGATTATATCCAAGAGACTCAACTAAAAACACATTGGAGATTGAGTGTTCATTAGAAATTGCAATTTTACCTAACCCTTTTACCTTGCCTTGATTCCCATCACCGAATATAATTGAATCTTGGGAATCCTTATTTTTGACGTAGGAGGTGAACATCTTCTTCTCCCCCGTCATATGGTTTGTGCATCCGCTATCGATAATCCAGCTTGAACCCCCGGATGCATAAACCTGCAAGGCAAATTTAGGCTTGGGTCTTAGGTACCCAACTCATGTTGGGTCCTGCAAGGTTAGCACAAATATCCTTAGGAACCCAAATGCAAGTTTTGTCTCCCTTGCATTTTGCCCCTAACTTCCTAGCAACTATTTTCCTATCCTTTCTACAAATAGCAAAGGAAGCATTTAAAGCACAATAAATTGTAGAAGGTTCATTCACTATTTTCCTAGGAGCATGAATAGTATTCTTTCTAGGCACATGATGGACAACATTTCTCCTACCAATATTTCTATCATGTACATAGGAGGAACTAGAAGCAAACATGTCATGAGAATCATTATAAGCATTATAGCTCCTATAAGTATTTCTAGTTTGTCTCCTATCATGGTACAAGAAGGCATGGTTCTTTTTAGCACTACTAGCCATAGGGGCCTTCCCTTTCTCCTTGACGAAGATGGGAGCCTTATGGCTTGTTAAGTTCTTGGCTTCCCTCTTGAAGCCAAGCCCATCCTTAATTGAGGGATGTCTTCCAATTGTGTAGGCATCCCTTGCAAATTTTAACTTATCAAATTCACTTTTGCTAGTCTTAAGTTGGGCATTAAGACTAGCCAATTCATCATTTAGTTTGGAAATTGAAACTAAGTGTTCACAACAAGCATTAATATCAACATCCTTACACTTAGTGCAAATTTCAACATGTTCAACACAAGAGTTAGATTTACTTGCTACTTCTAGCTTAGCATTTAAATCATTAATTTCACCTTTTAAAGAAGAAATGGTTTCGTTACAAGTAGAAAGTTCACAAGAAAGCATTCCATTTCTTTTAACTTCTAGAGCAAGTGAATTTTGTGCATTAACAAATTTATCATGCTCTTCATATAAAAGATCTTCTTGTTTCTCTAAGATTCTATCCTTTTCATTCAAGGCATCAATCAATTCATTAATCTTAGCTATCTTAGTTCTATCCAATCCCTTGAATAAACTGGAGTAATCTATTTCATCCTCACTAGACTCATCATCACTAGAAGAATCATAAGTATTAGCATTATGATTGATTACCTTCTTCTCCCTTGCCATGAGGCAAGTGTGATGCTCGTTTGGGAAGAGGGCCGATTTGTTGAAGGCAGTGGCGGCGAGTCCTTCATTGTCGGAGTCGGAGGAGGAGCAATCCGAATCCCACTCCTTTCCGATATGCGCCTCGCCCTTGGCCTTCTTGTAATGCTTCTTCTTCTCCCTTTTGTTCTCTTTTTCCTGGTCACTTTCATTATCGGGACAGTTAGCAATGAAATGACCAATCTTACCACATTTGAAGCATGAGCGCTTCCCCTTTGTCTTGGTCTTGCTTGACTGCCCCTTGCGACCATTTAGCGCCGTCTTGAATCTCTTGATGATGAGAGCCATCTCTTCATCATTGAGCCCGGCCGCCTCAACTTGCGCCACCTTGCTAGGTAGCGACTCCTTGCTCCTTGTTGCCTTGAGAGCAATGGGTTGAGGCTCGTGGATTGGACCGTTCAACGCGTCGTTGACGTATCTTGCCTCCTTGATCATCATCCGCCCGCTTACGAATTTTCCAAGTACTTCCTCGGGCGTCATCATCGTGTACCTGGGATTCTCACGAATATTGTTCACGAGATGAGGATCAAGAACGGTAAAGGACCTTAGCATTAGGCGGACGACGTCGTGGTCCGTCCATCGCGTGCTTCCGTAGCTCCTTATTTTGTTGATAAGGGTCTTGAGCCGGTTGTACGTTTGAGTTGGCTCCTCTCCCCTTATCATGGCGAATCGTCCAAGCTCGCCCTCCACCAACTCCATTTTAGTGAGCATGGTGATGTCATTCCCCTCGTGTGAGATCTTGAGGGTGTCCCATATTTGCTTGGCATTGTCCAAGCCGCTCACCTTGTTATACTCTTCCCTGCACAAAGACGCTAAGAGAACAGTAGTAGCTTGTGCATTTCTATGAATTTGTTCATTTATATGCATGGAATTATCCGAGCTATCAAACTTCATTCCATTCTCTACAATCTCCCATATGCTTGGATGAAGAGAGAATAAGTGACTACGCATTTTGTGACTCCAAAATCCGTAGTCCTCCCCATCGAAGTGTGGAGGTTTGCCAAGAGGAATGGAAAGCAAATGTGAATTCGAACTATGTTGAATACGAGAATAATCAAATGAAAAGTTCGAATTGACCGTCTTTTTGTAGTCGTTGTCGTCGTCCTTTTGGCAAGAAGTAGACTCATCACTATCGTCGTAGTAGATGATCTCCTTGATGCGCCTTGTCTTCTTCTTCTTCCCATCCCTGCGCTTGTGACCCGAGCCCGAGTCGGTAGGCTTGTCATCCCTCGGCTCGTTGAAGATAGACTCCTTCTCGTTGTTGTTGACCACCATCCCCTTTCCCTTAGGATCCATCTCTTCGGGCGATTAGTCCCCTCTTGAAGAGAACGGCTCTGATACCAATTGAGAGCACCTAGAGGGGGGGTGAATAGGTGATCCTGTAAAACTTCAAACTTAAGCCACAAAACTTGGTTAAGTGTTAGCACAAATAATGTCAAGTGGCTAGAGAGGAGTCTCAACAGAACACAGAAACCACAGAAGATCAATCACAGAGATGACACAGTGGTTTATCCCGTGGTTCGGCCAAGACCAACGCTTGCCTACTCCACGTTGTGGCGTCCCAACGGACGAGGGTTGCAATCAACCCCTCTCAAGCGGTCCAAAGACCCACTTGAATACCACGGTGTTTTGTTTTCTTTTCTTTATCCCGTTTGCAAGGAATCTCCACAAATTGGAGTCTCTTGCCCTTACAAGTATATGATCACAAAGAAGCACAGAGTAAGGGAGGGAAGCAACACACACAAATCCACAGTGAAATGCGCACACACACGGCCAAGAATCGAGCTCGAATGACTATCTCAAAGTTCTCACTAGAACGGAGCTCGAATCTCTTAGAATCACAAACGAATGCGCAAAGAATGAGTGTGGATGATCAAGAATGCTTTAAGGTTGCTTGGATGTCTCCTCCATGCGCCTAGGGGTCCCTTTTATAGCCCCAAGGCAGCTAGGAGCCGTTGAGAGCAAATCTGGAAGGCTATCCTTGCCTTCTGTCGTCGGGTTCACCGGACAGTCCGGTGTACACCGGACACTGTCCGGTGCCCGATTTCTTTCCTTAAACAGCGCTGCCGACCGTTGCCGACCGTTGCAGATCTGGGAGCCGTTGGCGCACCGGACATGTCCGGTGCACACCGGACAGTCCGGTGCCCCCTTCCGACCGTTGGCTCGGCCACGTGTCCCACGCAGATTGCGCGGCCGACCGTTGGCCCGATCGACCGTTGGCTCACCGGACAGTCCGGTGCACACCGGACAGTCCGGTGAATTTTAGCCGTACGTCGCCGGTGAATTCCCGAGAGCAGCCACTTCGCGCCGAGCCAGCCTGGCGCACCGGACATGTCCGGTGCACACCGGACAGTCCGGTGTACCCAGACTGGGCAGACTTTGGCTGCTCGAGCCATTTCTTCTCCAACTCGATTTTTTATGTTTCCAGCACTTAGACACAATACATTAGTCCATAAAACAATGTACTAAGTCTGAGAAACATACCATTATCCTTGATTTGTACTTTGTCCACCATTTTACAATTAGGCACCTGTGTTGGGCACTAAATCACCAAAATACTTAGAAATGGCCCAAGGGCACATTTCCCTTTTAGTCGACGCGAGGCCGAGCGCGAAGGGGGGAAGTGAGGTGGCCGGAGATGGGCGTGAGAGAGGTGGAAATCCCACGGCCTTTGTGTTCGTCCCGCGCCCAGGTCAGGTGCGCTTGCAGTAGGGGGTTACAAGCGTCCACGCGGGAGAGGGAAGCGAGCGGCCCCAAGAGAGCGCCTGTCCCGTCCTCGTCTCCGCGTGGCCAGCCTTCTCTAAGAGGGCCCTGGTCCTTCCTTTTATAGGCGTAAGGAGAGGATCCAGGTGTACAATGGGGGTGTAGCAGAGTGCTACGTGTCTAGCGGGGGAGAGCTAGCGCCCTAAGTACATGCCGATGTGGCAGCCGGAGAGATTTTGGCACCCAGTTGGTGTGATGTCGTGGCCGTTGGAGGAGCGACGGAGCCTGGCGGAGGGACAACTGTCGGAGCGGTTGAGTCCTTGCTGACGTCCTCCTGCTTCCGTAAGAGAGCTGAGAGCCATCGTCGTCACAGAGCATGCGGGGCGCCATCATTGCCTATCTGGCGGAGCTAGCCAGATGGGACACCGGTCTTGTTCTCTGCGGCCCGAGTCAGCTCGGGGTAGGGTGATGATGGCGCTTCCTGTTGACGTGGCTGGCCTGCGCCCTAGGTTGGGTGACATGGAGGCTCCTCCGAAGCCGAGGTCGAGTCTGTCTTCCATGGCCGAGGCCGAGTCCGAGCCCCTGGGTCGGGCGAGGCGGAGGTCGTTCGGCAGAGGCCAGGGCGGAGTCCGAGCCCTGGGGTCGGGCGAAGCGGAGTTCGTCGTCTTCTGGGGCTGAGCCCGAGTCCGAGCCCTGGGGTCGGGCGAAGCGGAGTTCGTCGTCTTCTGGGGCTGAGCCTGAGTCCGAGCCCTGGGGTCGGGCGGAGCGGAGTTCGTCGTCTTCTGGGGCTGAGCCCGAGTCCGAGCCCTGGGGTCGGGCGGAGCGGAGTTCGTCGTCTTCTGGGACTTAGCCCGAGTCCGAGCCCTGGGTCGGGCGGAGCAGAGTTCGCCGTCTTCCGGGACTTAGCCCGAGTCCGAGCCCTGGGTCGGGCGGAGCGGAGTTCGCCGTCTTCCGGGACTTAGCCCGAGTCCGAGCCCTGGGTCGGGCGGAGCGGAGTTCGCCGTCTTCCGGGACTTAGCCCGAGTCCGAGCCCTGGGTCGGGCGGAGCTTCCTATGGTGCCTTTGGCAGGGCCTGACTGCCTGTCAGTCTCACTCTGTCAAGTGGCACTGCGGTCGGAGTGGCGCAGGCGGCGCTGTCCTTCTGTCAGGCCGGTCAGTGGAGCGGTGAAGTGACGGCGGTCACTTCGGCTCTGCCGGGGGCGCGCGTCAGGACAAAGGTGTCAGGTCACCTTTGCATTAAATGCTCCTGCGACTTGGTCGGTCGGTGCGGCGATTTAGTCAGGGTTGCTTCTTAGCGAAGGCAGGGCCTCGGGCGAGCCGGAAATATGTCCGCCATTGGAGGGGGGCCTCGGGCGAGACGGAAATCCTCCGGGGTCGGCTGCCCTTGCCCGAGGCTAGGCTCGGGCGAGGCATGATCGAGTCGCTCGAATGGACTGATCCCTGACTTAATCGCACCCATCAGGCCTTAGCAGCTTTATGCTGATGGGGGTTACCAGCTGAGAATTAGGAGTCTTGAGGGTACCCCTAATTATGGTCCCCGACAAGTCTCCATTCAGATAAATAAATATAAGCAATAAACCAATGTCATGATATCCAAATTGTTCATTATTGATACGGTGACCAGTCACATCACATGCAATTTGTATAGACATTAGAACAGTCAGTGTGGTGATCATTTTTTTATTTTTGAAACAACCCATAAAATCTATGAAAAGCAACATAGAAACAATTATAGCTACCCCTGAAGAAGGATCATAGACATAGTCTGAGTCTACATTTCCATTATCGGCTTCTGCAGGAAAAGGAAAAATATTTATGAATAAAGAAAACACAATGGTTGCCAGAAACAAGGGGAAATGTGCAACAGATTTCCAAAAAAGGGGAAAATAGCTAAAGATATGGACCAAAGTAAAGAATGTTGATCTTTTCAAGCAGACTCCTCTCATTTTGTACCAATGCAAGTTGTACAATCAAAGCGGTGCTACGAGCTTTGCAGATTTCTAGAAATAAGGAAAGATTCCCAGAGTTGAAAGCTTGCAACGTATGAAATATCCACTCAACCTGAGTTCCCAAAAGGCTATGGATCTACATGATATCAACAACAGGATTCCATTGATTTTCTCAAGGCAAAACAAGAGAACCAACAACTGAACAATGAGTATGCAAGAATGGGAGACGCGCATATGCACGGGTATGGGATTAGCACCTGGTGGCCGAAGCAAATGCCTAGGATGCGCTTGACGCATGAACATCTTAATATTCCTTCTATCTTGAGTAATCCTTATGTTTCTATGTTTCTAGATTGCCACGAATTGAACCATTCAGCTATATCAACGATTAGATGAAGAAACAATTGCAAGCAACCCAAAGGCTCTTCCACAAACAAATCAAGCAAGCGGTTAATAGTAAGACAGCTATAAACATACTCCACTCGATAACATAAAAACATACTCGACAACAGGCAACCTTGAGCATAGTTAGGGTAGAATAAAGGTCTAGAACACGCTTCTCCACATCAAGTAGAAGCACACGGCCAAATTTAGAAGAAAAAAACAAGAGAGAGAGTCGTACCACGGCTCCCCGTGGATTCGCCAGTCAAGGTCAGATTGAGGATGAAGACAGCGCCAATGAACAACACGTGCATTAGGAGCACCATGAATCTGAGTCCCAGTGCCAACCTCCTCGCTGCACAAAACCCTCCAGAGGCCCAACTCAAAACCCCCCATGGACACAACGAAGCACTGTATTGATTACATTCACTATCTGATACATGGTGACTGCTAACGAGTTATACAATCCCACCGTTATTAACAAAGTAACCGCTATAATATTCTAATGATAATGATCATTTTTCCACTGTACTATAGAAATACAGATGAAGGCAAACAAAAAAGAAAAATACATCAAAAGTCCATATAAATCTCAGAATAGTCACTATTGTGTACCTTTATTTCCACACTTGCTAATAGTATTGCAAATATGGGGTCGGTCTTAATGCTTAATGATTTAACATGTCCCTAGCACCAGAACATCAAGATAACACATGCTTAAACCAATATCCAGCGGTTTTGGACAATGAACAAGAAGAAATTGGAGAAAATGGAGCAGAAATCACAACAGTATTGCATACCTCATCATACTAATTTTCTTTTGATGCATCACATTTCATAGCAAAACATCACATTACAGCAGTTTTGGACAAACTGAAAAACAAGTATTTCTGAAAAAAAAACTATCATATTTCTGAAAAAACTGACCAAGAAATGTGTCCCTCATACAAGCATGCATATGATACATGTCTAACTGGAAGTCTGGAATGAAAATTAGTATGATGAGGTATGCAATACTACTAACATGGGAATAACAGCATCTAGGCTTCATAGTAAAACATCACATTACATAATTGATACCCTGAAGCTTCCCAAATCTACTGGTACAGTGAACATGAAATAATTCGGATGTCACCTCTAACAGACAAAGCAAGTAGCATTGTCTATGAATTGTATTGATTTTATTATTAAGAAAACAATCACTGAGACATAAAATTGCTAAGATGCTATCCAAGTGTGCACAATCAAAGAAGAAACTAATCCTCTCATGTTTCTGAAAAAACTGACCATGAAATGTGTCCCTCATACAAGCATGCATATGATACATTTCATAGTAAAACATCATATTACAGCAATTTTGGACAAACATAAAAACAAGTATTTCTGAAAAAAAAACTATCATGTTTATGAAAAAACTGACCAAGAAATGTGTCCCTCATACTGCCTGCATACTTTTTAGTGTTTTCCTTTACTTTAAGTTGTGAAACAAAAATGATGGCATGCCTGAGGTGTTAATCTTAATACAAAAAAACATTTGGTGGTGTTACATTGCCCAAATTATCTCTCTTATATGCTGGTATAAAGGTAAAACTATCGATGCACAAATTATGGATAGTAATGCTCAAGCAGTCCTACTTCTTGTTTTTACTTATAATTTGAATAACTTCCCTGTTATTAGCATGCTTCTAGTATCTATCAACCTGGTTATAATTTTGGTATTCTACATGTCATGCAGTTGGTCCAGGTGGAAGCCCAGATGAGAACGGGGAAACCACTTTAGATGCTCTTGTCATGAATGGGGTAACATATGCATTACTTTCTCGTGCAGCAGTTTAGGTTGATATTTTATTTTGTTCCATCATTCAAAGTGGATGCACATTGCATTATTTTTGCTTAAGGAAACTGTCAGGCAACAATGGAAATTGGAGCTGTGGCGGCCATGAGATATGTGAAGGATGGAATCAAGGCAGCAAAGTTAGTCATGGAGCACAACGAACATTCTCTGCTCGTTGGAGAGAAAGCATATTATGAATATTACCTACATTAGTACATCACATTAGCCTAAGGTCTTGCTTACAGGGAAAGCTTACCTTGGCCTGAGAAACCATCGTCGGAGCTACGTGAGCAGTGGGCTCCTTCCCACAAACAATATCAGGTGTAGGTAGCGTACCTCGATCAGAGAGGTGGGAGCTGGGCTCAGCAGCAGAGGAGGACGCCAGCCATGGATCTCGCCGAGTAGGAGACCGCGACCCCAGTGTTCCATGGAGAGCAGCTCGTTGGGGGAGTGGATCGTGGGGGAGAGGAGATCTGCTGGGACCGCTATTCCATGGAGAGCAGCGTGGGCAGGATGGGCTTGCCCGGTCGTGGATCTCACCGAGAAGGAGACCCGGCCGTGGATCTCGATGAGGAGGAGACCGCGACCCCGACCTTCCATGGAGAGCAGCGTGGGCGGGATGGGTGGGATCGGCTCTGGATCGCGCCGAGGAGTGGATCGCGGTGGGGGATTGGGTCGCCTTCTAGGATTCACAGTCTGTTCAAAGTCACACGTAGAAGGAAGCCCGCGCATCCGTGTGTGTTGCCCGCGCACCATGCATTGCGGCATCGAGCAGAGTGGATCCGCGTGGTGGTCGGGTCGGGGTCGACGTGGAGTGGACCGCGTGCTTCCTTCCATAGAGAGACAGGTTGAGGTCGGCTTGGATTGCGGCGCCGTTGTGGGGGTGAAAGTTCCCTTTGCCCGGGAATAGGATTTGGATGTCGCCTAGAGGGGGGTGAATAGGCAAATAAAAATTATCACTTTAAAATTTTAGTTCTTACTCTACTCGAAGACCAGATCGCAGTGGAATGAAAGACCCTTCGAGTAGGTTGCAGTGGAATAGAAGATCCTGTCTCAAAACATCCTGCACTTCAAATATAACTTGTACCACAGATAAGTGTTGAAGTGCAGATATAAAAAGTGAGTAAGACAGAGAGTCAGCACACAGACGCAGGGATTTATCCCGAGGTTCGGCCAAGCCTGAAATGCTTGCCTAGTCCTCGTTGGAGTTAGCCACACCTGGGCTTGGAGTCTATTTCAACTCCTTCCTCTGTTTGCTCAGATCTGTCAGTATGACAGATAGAGCCTTCCACTATGTTGAGTTTGGTTACAACAAAGCTGCGGCTGCTTACAATCTTCTTGACAGCACTCCGGCAGAGTAACGATATGCTTAAGACCTTGCTCTAGCTCTAAGCAGCACTTCTCCACTCTCTCAAGGCTTATAGCTTTGCCTTCTACACAAACTAGAGAGATACACACAAGAGGGAGAGTGAGCATTGATGCGAGTGATGTATACTATTGTTGGCTGTTCTGCTAGAGACGCTTAGGGGTCCCTTTTATAGACCCAAGGGGCCTAGGAGCCGTTGGAATCCATTTTGGAAGGCAATACTTGCTTTCTATCGGCTGGCGCACCGGACAGTCCGGTGCACCACCGGACAGGTCCTGTAGCTTGTCCGGTGCGTGATCTCCTTCCAAATCGGGCTCAGCTGACCGTTGGAGCAACGATCGTCTTGGCTCACCGGACACTGTCTGGTGCACACCGGACAGTCCGGTGCGCCAACTGACCGTTGGCTCAGGCCACGCGTCGCCCACTGATTGCGCTGCTGATCGTTGACGCAGTCAACCGTTGGCTCACCAGACAGTCCGGTGCACCACCGGACAGTCCGGTGAATTATAGCCATACGCCGCCAAACTTTCCCGAGAGTGGCCTGTTCACCGGAGTTCAGCCTAGCGCACCGGACACTGTCCGATGCACCACCGGACACTGTCCGGTGCGCCAGACTGAGCTGAGTCTTGGCTGTACACAGCCAAGCCTTTTGCATCTCTTTTCTTTTCTTCTTTTCTCTGTTTCTAATACTTAGAAAAATATATTAGCACACAAAAACCAATGTACTAAGTCTAGAAACATACTTTCTCTTTGATTTTCACTTCTTTAGCATTTGGCATGATTGAGATTGATGTTGGACTCATAAATCATCAAGTTAGCTTGACTTGATCTAGATTGACATTTCTGAGCTCCAGCATCCTGCAAAGGTCACATAGAATATCTCCAAACATAGGAACAACCCAAACTAAAGGTCAAGGTGCACTTAGCTCGTTTGGGCTGCTTCCAGTTCTGATTTTGACATTGGTTCTCCTTCCGGTGACCTTGTTCACTTTTTGAGCTTGGTCTTGAGCCTTATGACTTACACCACATAATTGTAGATGTTACCTCATTGGTTGTAAGTCATGTCCTTATGTAGTGTTCCTTGATGTACCATAACTCTTCTTAACTCGATCAACCTTGATTCCGCAAGTCTTCTTTCACCCCTGGCCATGGGTTCCTGGTCTCCTTGACTTTCTCCCATGCACTCGGTACCTCGAAGCTCTTCTTGCTTCCATCCTTGGCTTGATCGGTTGTCTCTAAGTTATGCACATCGAGTCTCACTTAAGCAATATCCATCTTTCTTGTGATGTCCATTATCTATAAATAATTCAGTCTTTGGACCATCACACTTGTTCACTTGTGTTGAACCATATTAGCTTTGCATAAAACATCTGTTCAATACTTAGCATACTTGTTAGTCTTTTAATTGAGTTGTCATCCAAACACCAAAACGCACAAGAGAGCTTTCAGGGGGAGGAAGCCACGCGTAGAAGGAAGGAAGCCGGGGAAGGAAACCACGCGTAGAAGGAAGTTGGCCGCGCGTCCGCGCGTGTGTTGGGTGGCCGGCCGCGCGTAGAAGGAATGAGCGAGGGCACAGTGATGCCTCGGTGGACGCCCTCGCTGCAGTCTTAAGGAGTAGTACAGATTGCGCGTGGAACTAGTGAATAGGGATGACATATCTGAGATACATATCCCATGCGATATGGATATGTTCCATGGGGGTCCTCGATGAGTCATCCAGCAGGGCGTACTAACATACTTAACTTAGATAAAGCGAAACCTGGGCTGGACCTGGAGGGAGGCAACTGGAGTGGCCGCACTGGCCCCCGATTTTGAAAGGGCCCTTTAAGTAGTGTACATGTATATATAGTCTTAGCTATTGAGTCTGTTTTTCAATTGTTTAACCTACCAAAATTATGTCTGAAATTTTAATCGCCGCCGCCTTGGTTTCGTCTGAGACTTCATCCGTCTGGCTGGCTGGCGATCGGCACTGGCCTGACGACCTGCTGCTGGCCATCGACCTCGTGTCCTGAAAGACTACTATGGAGATTTTTTAATATGTTCGACAAACAGATTCATATCCAAATATTTCAATCACTTATCTGATATTATTTACTGTTCCCGTGACGTGACTGTGGCATCGGTTGAGATAAGATTTTCAAAGCTGAAATTGTTGAAGAACTATTTAAGGTCAACGATGTCTCAAGATCGTCTCAACGGATTGATACTTTATGTATTGACAAAAATTATTAGACGAGGTTGATAGCAACACTATTATCAATGACTTCGCATCAAGAAATGTTAGAAATATTTTTGAGGTAATATGTACATAGATTTAAAGTTGTTTTGATATATTATAGACTTTTATCATTCAAAATGTTGCTTATGTACTTAGAAAGTAAAAATATATATATAGTTTTAAAGGGCCCCAATTTTTTGTTTCGCCCTGGGTCCATGAAACCTCAGGACCAGCCCTGAACCAACTGAAGAGATGACGCATTGGGCAAGAAAGGATCTCGAATAGTACTTCGCAAGAATGTTATCTATGCATGTATATCGCATAGGGATGCGCCCCACATGTGACTAGATAGTGAATTGCTTGGAAGATAATTCATAGAAAAGCAACCGGACACTAGAAGAGTCGGCACGCTCATAGCAAAAGGAGATAGATTCATATAGACTCCACGATCTGTAAAGGGATATCTCTACAGTCGGCTATATAAGGCTGTAGAGATACCCCTACCAAAATACACTCTGGCTACCCTCGCCCACCACTAGATTGATAGGAGATCTTGTCTTCCACCAACCACGAACCACCTGTAATATGTGAACTCAAGGCAATTCAACACTCAACACCACACAGTATGTAGGGTATTACGCATTCACGCAACCCAAACCTGTATAAACTTCATGTGTTCTGACGTGCCGTTGCACGTACCATCGAGTCGCGATCGACGTCGTCGTCATCCCAAAAGCACTGCGTGGGCTACCCTGTAGTCCACAATTGGGACTAAACACCGACAGTCGGCACGCCAGGTATGGGGTGCGATGTCGATTCATGACAACTCCATGGCAGACATCTTCAACACCACGATTGTCTTCAATGCTAGGGAGGTTTTCCATTTCAGATCCCTCTCCTATATCTCTGGCCAGAATGGGGTCCTGCACCGCGTCGTGGACTTGGCTAAAAAGAAATCCTCTCCGATGTCCTCGACCACTAACGCAGGTTGGCCCTGCCTAACCACAGCATGGGCCACTCAGACGAGCACCAGGACTCGAGGATTTCAACCAATCCTCGCCCCATGGAGGTTCGCAGCCACGTCGGGCAGGGTCAGGGTTGTACCAACACGTGTCCTAGCCGACTGACGCAACCACCCTAGCACGACGAACTCTGCAATCCACATCGCCCACCCGGGTGTGGACCCAGATTACTTGGAACAAAAGGAGTAGAAGGCCATGGTGCTCCCATAGCCACGAGAGGAAAACTGAAAACCATCTTGGTTGTCGCGCCTGTGAAGGCGACAACTGGGATGTGGAGGGTGGCTCCACGCCCTATTTTTCGAATGTCCTCTTCATCCACGGGAGAATAGAGGACGCCCCCATCTCCTACTACGAGCCCACCTTGCTGGGGAAGGAGCCCCCGCAGCGTGAGGCACGCCATCGTCAAAATAGGCGCTGGAACGTTTAGCATCACCATGCGGCTAGAGAACGGGACCCTACCTAGCCCGTTTCTCGGGATGAAGTGTCTGGAGCAGGGGAAACACTTGATGATAGAGTGTTCCGCAAACAGCGGAACTCTCGGTGTTGAGATCACCGCCTCGCCCAATATTGTGAACGGGAACTGGCAGAACATAATGTCGGGCACCGACGCGACCACCTGCCTCTACCCCAGAACTTACTATCTAACTTTGCTTGGGCCATGCAAACACCGAGTGAAGTCGGTGGAGTTCTAGCCCAGATCGCCAATGGCCTACCCTGCACGCCAAACACAGAGGGTGTCGGGAAATCCTCACCCAAGCGGCGAACCATCTCCTTTGGCCCCTCATCTGGAACCTGACATGCAGTATATCATCAACAGTCGGCGAGACGTGCCAAGCAATATCAATGCTTCACACGATTGTCGTCACAAAAACGAAATAAGGCGATGGGAGGAGTATGATCGGAACCATGGCTTGTCGACGCGGAGCCACATCGTGAGAATAGAATCAGCAGCGGTCTCGACGAACAGCCCCACGCTAGTCCAGTCAGCTCAAGATAGGCTGCTAGACCCACAACATCAATCATCACCGAGGGACCACCATAATGATCACACTCGAGAGGACCGACACGAGACCCGAGGGACATGCAGAGTCTCAACCCTTTCCTCCCGGCTCCAAATGATCTAGTGTCCACATAACTTCAAGGTTTTGAACGTCAACAAGTATAGACCCAAGCAAGACTCGGGTGGCTGGCTAGTCATCTACTCCACGACAACCTAGGCTATCGGGGCAACGGAGGACCCGCATATCGTGCATGGGTAGGACGTGCTTCAATGGCTCTGATATCTTCCTCGCCATTGCATCGACAATTGGGATGACTTCTGTGACCGGTTTGTCACAAATGTCCAATCGCTCTCTGACAAATTGGTGCAACCCTGGGACCTCAAATCCATCAAAGGCTAGAGTGACGAGTGCCTCCGCTCATTCTAGAAGCACTTCTAGACCATGAGCAACTGCATCCCCGATATGGCTGAGGCAGTCATGATCGAGGACTTCTATCGTGGATCCAATGAGTCGGCCTTCGTTTGGGCTGTCTTCCAAAAGGCATCGACCACCTCAGAACAGCTTTTCCGCAAAGCGGACATCTACATCACCGCCGATGAACGGACTCTGGACCTCATCGGTTAGCCGAAGCTCGTGCCCCGGGCACCGAAGAAGGAAGGGAACCACCAACCGAACAAGCGCTGAGACAAGTGGCCTAGAGATGAAGTACACATCGCGGGACCGCCGACAACCCGAGCTTGCGGTGCACCATAGGCAACAATGTACAAACATTGGAAGAAATTTTCGATGTCGCTGCACAATATGAAGCCTTGATACACGGGCTCAACATTGCTACCTCACTCAGGATAAAAAGGCTAATGATATATGGGGATTGTCTGGTGGTAATAAGTTAGATCAACAAGGATTGAGATTGTTCTACGAACTACATGAAGAATTTTTATCCAGCTGTCAGGATGATCGAGGAAAGGTTTGAAGGGCTAGAGTTCCACCATGTGGAGAGAAATCACAACATGGCCATAGATGTGCTATCCAAGCTAGGTTTTGCATGCCGGCACAACTGTCTCTTTCGCTTCTCGCTTCTGCCTTAATAGCGGCATCCTTAGGGAGAGGGGGCAAGAAACCTTGATGTTGCAAAGCCTCTGGCAAAAACACGCATCGGTGAGACCTGAACACGAGAAGTAGAAAGGGAGAGGGGGCTTACCAGGTCGCACAACCTCACTTGGTTGAACGGTAGTGGCCCACTCTCGTTCAGGAAATTCGATGTGACTCCTACCGTGATAGAAAGGACGTGGACCCTGAGCTCCCCCTTCGATAGATTCACGACTGAATGACGGTCGGAGTCGTTGCCCCAGTGTACTGTCACATGGTCCTCTGGCGGGTCGCAAGCGGTTGAAGACATCACTCCATGAATGTGTGGATCAATCTATCGCCGGAAAGACCTCGCCTACACTGTAGAGCAATCGTATCCGGCACTAGCTTGATCTTCGGCTTGAACTTCTTCTTCGTGCCATAAGTCCACTCAGGCTTGCTCATCGGGATCCGACTGGTGAATGGAGACATGCTCCCTCTGGGGTTCCAGGGATAGAACCACTCACTTTCGTAATCGTGGATGGAGGACAAAAGAGGGATCGAGAGGTAAAAGGATTTACGAGAACCCCGGAGCTAGATGTAGAACGAACCAACAAAGGATTGGTTGGCTCGGCCAGAATTCGCTCTGCGGGCTGGACAGAAGCGCCCATAGCTTCTAGTGGGGCTCATGCCGAGGTAGGCCTCAAATAGCGTCACGAAGCACGCTATTTGGAGGATCATGTTTGGATTAAGGTTTTGCAACTCCAGCCCATAATAGAAGAGCAACCCTCGCACGAAGGATGTGCAAGGGAAGCCCAAAGCCGCACTCATAGAAGGACGCCAGCACCACGACCATGCCATCGCGTGACGTCGGAGCACCACCCTTCTCCTCTAGATGCTAACAGGAGACCGACTCATGAGGGAGGAATCCCTTCCTCTCGAGGTCCTTGAGGCGCTCCTGAGTAGCGGAGCACAAGGGAAAGGTGTCCATGGGGGCAGGGAAGAATATCATGGAATGGAGGTCACCACGAGGACGCGAGAAGCTCTCCGAGGGGAAGGGCCATAGATGCTCGGGCGAGAAAGCATGGTAAGCATAACTGACCTCAAACGCCTTCGTATCCTATCTATACGCAGGAACACGGTAGCAAAGTGGTACCTAGAAGGTGGACCCCCGCGGACAACACATGTGAACCTGCCGCATCGGTATCCCCCCGCCGCGGGCGCCACAAAGAAGATTGTACATTTTGTAGGGTTCGCACTGCCTCGAACGAAGCAGTAAAGAGCACACAGGGGAAAGGCATGAATAACGGACATGGCGATTTACGACACCATCCTACCACCTACGCATGACATGGTGAGTGGGTCGTTTTGCGTCCCGTCAAGCCACCCACGCCGAGTGGCGCCATGATGACTCATGTTTTTACCATGTTGTCGCCATAACTGACTCACACCAGGTAAAAACCAAAATCCACTCCAACTCCTCACACAAAGCGAGGGGTGGGCTGAGCAAGCTCTTGGAGAGTCACAAGTCAAGTTACTGGACCATAGGTCATTTGCTCGGTTCCACGTCTAAGGCCGTACTTCACATTCTTCTACGGCAACACGGTTAACGGGGTGACCATGGGGCTCCCCTTCGGTTGGCCAAACTTACCGGAGGGCTGATACGAGATAGAATAAGGACTTAATAAGATGCCCTAGCAGGTCGAGCCCCTCAGTGGGACTGCTCACTGAGTCCAAGCCCTGTTAAGGGACGGTCGGATCTTACTTGGATAACTCATTTGTAGCTCGACGACCTCCTTCCCTGCACCGACCGAGTCAGTGAGGGAGGTCCTCCCTTCCAAGGAAAAGCTCCCGACAGAGACTTACAAAGGTGCATCAGATGATGAATGGACACACCTGACAAGGGGCGAACGATGAAGCGGTGACCTGCTTAAAGGGGTCGCCCCAAGGATAAATACAAAGGAAACCGTGGACTCACGCTCAGCGAGTGACGGCCATCGCAGGAAGGGTCCTGTTGTTCACTTGTTCTCAAATACTATGAATCAAGAACAAGGCAGCATAATTGTTAATGGTTAAAGACCTTCGTCCTTCGAAGCATTATTTCCTCTTGGATATAATGATCTTCGTACGAAGGTCATGAAGGACACACCTTCATCATTTTATCATATAAACGTGAATATAAAATAAGAAAGTGAAGGAATACAGAAGAATGAAGATAGTAATTGTTATGTATCAATGAATCGTTTACTAGTATCTTTCATAAACATGAATAAGCATTAACAATATTCATATTACAATGGTACCTTTGGCTTGCCAAAAGGTGAGAGAACGAGAATGGCACGAGAGCGATTACAATTCAGCGTGAACAGTACGATGTTACTGTTCACCTATTTATAGGCACAAGACGTAGCCTGGATAAAAGTACATTCATGTCCCTGATAACTTTCTATTGTATTAACAAGAAGTATTAAGGATTGTATGGTCTTTATCCTTTTCCAATCGTTATCATACTTGAGCTTCGTCAGCATGTTCAGTCGAAGTCCTTTGGCTTCTACCTTCGTCGCCCACTCTTTGTTTTCCTTCGTTCTGTCATGAGAGAAGTTCTCCATCCCAAAGCTGAAGCTCCCTATAACTATTCATAATCATACTGAAAACATATGGTTAATCACATTTTTAGGACCTTCGAAAGATGGAGGCCCCCAACATGTCCGTCCTTAAAGTGTATTATCACCAAATAAACCCCCATGCAATCCACATGGATTACTTAGGGGGTCCGGGGCTACATCTAGCAGGTGCGCTTGCCCGCACCCGAGCATTCTGCCATCATCAAAGGGAAATGGACCTGCATCCAGCGCATGGCATCAATCGTAGGAAGGGTCCGTCCCTAAACTACATTATCACCGAGTAAACTCCCAACCAATCCACAAGAATTACTCGGGGGCTACATTTAGTAGATGCGCTTGCATGCACCTAAGTGTATACGGCACCGAGCATAAAGCCTACGTGCGACTCCAAGGAATTGCCTGAAGGCTCGGGGGCTGCTGTCGGGTACCTAGGAATGAGGTACCCAAGGTAAGGCTCATACCTCTTTTCGGCCCATTTCCTGAGCAAGTATGTGAGGCAAGGTAGACGACAAAGTCCCTGCCGAGCAAGCCTAGGAGACGAGACGGATGACCAAGTCCTCGTCGAGCAAGTTTGTGAGGCGAGATGGACGACCAAGTCTCTGCCGAGTAATTCTGTGAGGCGAGGCGGACGACCAAGTCTCCACTAAGCAAGCCCATGAGGCAGAGCAAATGACCAAGCCTCTGACGAGCAAAGCCTATGAGGCGCGGACCTGGTCCCTCGCATCGCTGACCCACGTTAGCGACAATAAGGCGTGCCATCCCTAAGCCACGTCGGGAGGTGCGTACAGCGCACCGATGGCATGTCGGGAAGTCTCCATCAGACATGACCACACGTCTTCGTGTACGGTCCTAGGGATACTCACACTATCTTTTGGGGCTAGATGAGCTAGGTCAAGGTAGCACTGTGACGTCGGAAGTCCAAATAGTTACCCTATACCGAAAGGGACGGGACAACGCCCATACCGAAAGCTGGTCAACAGCATGATGGGGAGTGACGCAAGGTCCATGATGACAGGAGGAGCCATGCCATGTATGAAGATGCCCCAGGACCGACCCAGGGGACCTGCCGTGCACTACCGCATGAGGCGTCAACTGTGGACTCACTACAAGGACAGGAATGGCGAGTGGTGCCACGTTGGGAGTACGATTGCACGTGAGGCCCACAAAGGGCCCGCCATGGCAACTAAATCTCTCTCTCGGATGTAAGGTTCATCCCTTGAAGTATAAAAGGGAGGCCTTTTCTTTTTCCTACACATAGGCACACAAGATGTAACACAATCTACTGTAATTCCACGATCAACACTACACTGAACTAGGGCCCCGACCTGAACCAGTATAACCCCGTGTCCCAAGTTTGTTGCTCGAGTCCCAGCGACTCACCATTCAGAGTGAGTCCACGCTTGCATCCCCCACCAAATGCAAATGTTATTGTCCCCTAGTTTTTGGAACCAAGACACTATTATTTTAATTTCATTTTGGTTTCTATACTATGCTGATGCAAGAGAAATTAAAAAATAAATTGTGGAGAAAAGCTATTTTTGAAAGAATAATAGGAGCAAATGGGGCATGTTCCATTACGTACAAGAGAAATTAGGGGTATTTTGTTTTAATGGACTAATTTTCAATCCTTCTATTCTAACCATTTTAATCACTAAATTGCCAAATATATGGACTAAAATAGAGATGCCTATAAACCAAACACCCCTTAGGCCTTGTTTGGATACACTCGTATTCACCTTAATCCATATGTATTGAGATGTATTGTGGTGTAAATTAGTTTAAGTTCCACTTTAGACCTTGTCCGTTTATTTTTGTCCCATATGATTGGATGTAATTGGAAAACATTACGAAGGATTTTGAGTTGTTCGGATTTAAACCCATTTAATTTCATCCAATCCACATGGATTGAGAGGAAAGCGAACACACCCTTAATACACCTCAATACATATGGATTGGGGTGAATTCGAGAGTATCCAAACAAGACCTTATGGCTTGTTCGATTTGAGGTGGATTGAATCCCATCCAATACCCCTCAGTCCACCCCTAACCGAACAAGACCTTAGTTGACGTTGACATCCCCACATATATAGGTGTACATTCGGGCCGCACGGTTCGGCCCGATCCAAGCTAAAAAAAGCTCGGTCTGTTTGAATTTTGGTCCGACCTGGTTTGGTCCGTATTTATTTTGGGTTGTGCCGGGCCAGCCCACAGGACTGACACGAAATTGCTTAAACGTGTCAGACTCATTTTGCGTGAGTCGAAATTATAAGAAGGTCGAAATTCAGTTTATGGCCCAAAAATCAGTTTCTGGCCCGAAATTTACATTAGATCCGAAAATTCAAAACAGGTTTAATAAAAAATAAAAGATAAGACAAATAAATTTGACCAAAAGAAAGCTTAATATTCCTATTAAGTTATACTAGAGCTATGCAATAACTACTTGTCGGTGTTTCGAAACCCGGGGGGTCCCTGGACCGACGAGTGAATTGTCGCCGCGTGCCCCAGCCCAGATGGGTCGACGCGAAGCGGAACGCGAAGGGGGGAAAGGAGGCAGCCGGAGGGAGGCAGGCGTGAGAGAGCGAAACCCGCGGCCTTCGTGTTAGCCCCGCGCCTGAGTCGGGTGCGCTTGCAGTAGGGGGATACAAGCGTCCACGCGGGAGTGGGAGCGAGCGGCCTTGCGCGAGCGCCGTCCCGTCCTTCTCCGCGCGGGCCAACCCTCTGTAAGAGGGCCCTGGTCCTTCCTTTTATAGGCATAAGGAGAGGATCCAGGTGTACAATGGGGGGTGTAGCAGAGTGCTACGTGTCTAGCGGAGGAGAGCTAGCGCCCTAAGTACATGCCGTCGTGGCAGCCGGAGAGGTTTTGGCACCCGGTTCGTGTGGTGTCGTGGCCGTCGGAGGAGTGCTGGAGCCTGGCGAGAGGACAGCTGTTGGGGCTGTCGAGTCCTTGTTGACGTTCTCTTGCTTCCGTAAGGGGGCTGAGAGCCGCCGTCGTCACAGGGCATGCGGGGCGCCATCATTACTCGCATGGTGGAGCGAGCCAGATGGGACGCCGATCTGGTTCTCCGTAGCCCGAGTCAGCTCGGGGTAGGGTAATGATGGCGCTTCCTGTTGACGTGGTCGGTCCGTGCCCTAGGCTGAGCGAGGTTGAGGCTCCTCCGTGGTCGAGGTCAAGTCTGTCTTCCGTGGCCGTGGTCGAGTCCGAGCCCCTGGGTCGGGCGAGGCGGAGACCGTCGGCTGAGGCCAAGGCTGAGTCCGAGCCCTAGGCGAAGCGGAGTTCGTCGTCTCCTGGGGCTGAGCCCAAGTCCGAGCCCTGGGTCGGGCGGAGCAGAGTTCACCGTCTTCTGGGGCTGAGCCCGAGTCCGAGCCCTGGGTCGGGCGGAGCGGAGTTCGCCGTCTTCCGGGGCTGAGCCCGAGTCCGAGCCCTGGGTCGGGCGGAGCGGAGTTCGCTGTCTTCCGGGGCTTAGCCCGAGTCCGAGCCCTGGGTTGGGCGGAGTGGAGTTCGCCGTCTTCCGGGGCTGAGCCCGAGTCCGAGCCCTGGGTCGGGCGGAGCGGAGTTCGCCGTCTTCCGGGGCTGAGCCCGAGTCCGAGCCCTGGGTCGGGCGAGGCGGAATTTTCTATGACGCCCGAGGCCGACCTTGGCTGCTGTCAGCCTCACTCTGTCGGGTGGCTCAGCAGTCAGAGCGGCGCAGGCGGCGCTGTCCTCTTGTCAGACCGGTCAGTAGAGCAGCGAAGTGACTGCGGTCACTTCGGCTCTGTCGACTGGAGGGCGTGCGTCAGGATAAAGGTGTCAGGCCACCTTTGCATTAAATGCCCCTGCGATTTGGTCGGTCGGCGTGGCGATGTGGCCAAGGTTGCTTCTCGGTGAAGACTGGGCCTCGGGCGAGCCGATAGTGTGCCCGTTGCTGGAGGGGGGTCCTCGGGCGAGATGTAGGTTCTCCGAGGTCGGCTTCCCTCGCCCGAGGCTAGGCTCGGGCGAGGCACGATCATGTCCCTTGGATGGACCGATCCTTGACTTAATCGCACCTATCAGGCCTTTGCAGCTTTGTGCTGATGGGGGTTACCAGCTGAGATTTAGGGGTCTTGAGGGTACCCCTAATTATGGTCCCCGACAGTAGCCCCCGAGCCTCCAAGGGAGTACTAATACTCGCTTGGAGGCTTTTGCCGCACTTTTTTGCAAGGGGACCAGCCTTTTTCGATTGCATTCTGTTCCGGTGGGTGCGCGCGAGCGCACCCGCCGGGTGTAGCCCCCGAGGCCTCGGAGGAGTAGTTTTACTCCTTCGAGGTCTTAGCGCGCTTCGCAACACTTTGTCTGGTCTAGTTGTTCCCTCATGCGAGCTGGCCGTAGCCCGAGTGCACGGTCGGGTCCCAAGTTCTCGGGCTGGTATGTTGACGCTGTCAACGGTTTGGCCGGAGCCGGGTTTGCGAGAGCAGCCCCCGAGCCTCTGCACAGGGCGAGAGGACGATCAAGGACAGACTCGTCTTTTTTACATACGCCCCTGTGTCGCCTTTCCGCAAGAAGGAGGGGGGGAAAGCGCCATGTTGTCCTCGGAGGGCGCCGAACATGGTGTTTCCGGTGAGCTGCTGGCGGGTAATCCGAGCGGACGTCCGTGCCCCATTTGTTAGGGGTCGGCTAGAGGCCCAGAGGCGTGCCCAAAAGTACCTGCGGGTGATCTGCCGGACCCGGTCCCCTGTCGACGGGGTCCGAGGGCTCGATGCCTCCCTCTGATGGGATTCCGTTACAAGATCGTTCCTGCTGGTCTCGGAAATGTCCTAGGGTATCTCGGGAGCGTAGCCCGAGCCTTGGTTATGTATCGAACATACCCATGGTCATCCCTCGCTCTGTGTTTGAGGCGACTGTGAACCCTTCGAGGCCAGCCTACGAACCCCTAATCAGTAGTGGGCGCGGAGCCCGAGTGGCCTGAGGCGGCCGTTGAACCCTTCGAGGGGCCGGCCATCGAACCTCTGACCAGTAGTGGGCACAGAACCCAATCGATCTGAGGCGGCCGTTGAACCCCTCCGAGGGGCCGGCCTTCGAACCTCTGATCAGTAGGGAGGCTTGGAGCCTGTTTCCTTCACGGAGAAGGGTCCTTTTCGGGGTATCCCCCTTTCCCGGTCCCTGTTGTAAGAGAGAGAAAGAGGAAAAGGAAAAGGATGCGAAATCGAATGACGTGGCGTACCTTTGACACGGTCATTATGGCGAAGTCGAAGCGTCGCTTGCTTCTCCCGCCTGAGGCGCCACCTGTCCTGCCGCGGAGTTAATGCGACGGGGCGAGTGGTTCGCGAGGCGGTCGTTGCGCGTGCACGCGTCGTTCGAGGAACGGATCACGGGCGCACCGTTTCACGCCGTGGGAGAGGGCTCCCCCGCTGCCCCTGGATGGGACGTGAGCTTGGCTGTCAACGTGACCGCTGCTTCTGCCCGCCTATCACCGCCATTACTGCCGGCCCAATTTTGACCGCATTTGACCGTCGCGCTTGGCTGGCACTGCAGGGTTGCCTCGAGTCGCGGTATTGACTCCACAGTCGAGGAGGCGCGGTAGTGGCGTGAGTGGCGGTGCAGTTGCTCACACGTAGCAACCGGCGTGCCGGTTGCATGACGCGTGGGCTTGGACCTCCATGCTGGGCTCGTTGGAGTCGAAGGGGCGCGCCCACTTGGCTCGGTTGCATGCTGCCTGCATGGCTGTCCGCCCTTTCACCCGCTGGTCTGGGCGAAAGTGGAGGAGTGCTTGTAACCGCCGGGTGGTTGCATGCACCGCGCGCGCGTGGCGGTTTGGCTTCTTCTCCCCTGGACCAGCTTGCATGACGTGTGGGACCCAGCCCCCACGCCGTGGGGTGGGAGAATCTTGGAGCGTGTTGGAGAAGACTCGACCCACAACGGTTGAGGGCGCAAGTGGGGAGAGTCGCCTTTAAAAGGGGGGCAACCCCCTTGGAGGGCAACCATGTTCTTCGCGCTCCCCTCATGCATCGTGCCTTTCCATCTTCCGAGCCCCCCGGATGGGGGACGCCCGCAGTCCTTCCGCCTTGTCGTCGGAGGAACGCAACTTCGTGGAAGTTGGTACCTCTCAGCCATCGTTCAGCTTCAAGGATTCTCATCAGACAGCCCGGCTGCATCCCCTCGCCGGTGGTCACCCAAGACGGTGACCCCCAGCTTCTGGACGGGGAAGCAAGCTGGGCTACGACCTTGGTTCCGCCCTCAGCTTCAAGGATGTTCATCATCCTTGCTGGGGCGGAGGACGGGCTGAGCCGGAGCTCTACCTCCCGCACGGGTTCGTGGGTTAGCCTCCCCTTCAGCATCCAAGGGAGAGGGCGCTCACTAGCCCTGCGAGCGGGGCAGACTTCGACAACGCGGGGCCGGTCGACGGCGGGTGTCGCCAGCTCCAGCACGTTGGGCTCGCCGGCTTGGCTCCCGGTGCCCCCTCCTGCCGCGAGGGCGGTTGTCGCGCCGCGCACACGGGTGGACCGCCCAAGACATCGTGCGCCGCTAGAGCGGCGTTCGTGTTCTAGGGCTGTCCTTCCTTTGCAACGGTACGGGGCCTCCGCGCGGAGGTCGGCGCTCCGCTCGTCCGGGAGGATCCGAGTGGGGATCTGCCGATGGGTTGATGCTCCACTCGAAGGTGCCGAGGTGGATGCGGCCCGAGAAGTCCCCGTCGCTGACGGGATCACTGCCACCATCCGTGCTCCGGGCCTCCGGCTCTTTGTACTTGTCCTCGCCCCTCGAGCGTCGGCGCGGGCGAGGGCAAGGTTGCAGCGGCTTCCGCCCTGGGGCCATCGCTGCTGCCGTGGGGACGGAACCGGAGTTCCGTTTGTATTGGCACCTTGAATGCCGGTGTCTTGTTCAGTGCGGCCGTCGAGGCCTGAACGTGTATGTATTTTCGGCGCGGAGCCGTGTTTTTTCTTCATTTCGAGCACTAAGACTCGCCTGTTGGTTATCTGAACCGCTTCGCCAAGCGTGAGTCGCCTCGTGCGAAGGAGACGAGTGAGGTATCATATCCCGGAGGCGTAGGAGTCCCTCGGCTCGGTCGGCCTTGCTGTCCGAGGCTTCTCTTACTTAGCTAAAGGAACCCCTCGGCCGATCTTTGACGAGCCGAAGCCGGAGGTAGCGGTGTCAGCACGGACGGAGGCAGAGTTGGCTTCGAAAAGGAGGTGTAGTTGGCCAGAGCCTGGCCGGGTCGTCCACTGGCAGAACCGACGCCGGAGTTGAGCTGCCGAGGCCACAAGCCGAGCTGATGTCTTTGGGGGTCAGCTGGCCGAGGCCTCGGGGTGGCCGGCCGAGCCGCCTGCTCGGGCTGGATTCTCGAAGAAGACCCTCGCGGCGATGGCCCGGGCGCGGTGCTGATGTCGTCCTTCAGAGTGGGGGCCCTTCGACCGCGTCGCCGTCTGAGGCTAGGTCAGACCCCGCCGAAGGTGTAATTGATGCCGAGGGTGCTGCTGCCACCTTCGGCTATCGACGTCCGAGCCTGCAGGATCAGGTTGTCTTGTAGTGTGTGTATGTTTTCTGCGGCCGCCGAGGCCTGAACACACCGTCGTCGTGTTGTAAAGTTGCGTTCCTTTTCCTCTTGTTTCGAGTATCCGGACTCATTTGTCGGTAACAGAATTGTTTGTGCGGGCGAGAGTTGCTTTTCACGGAAGGCGATGAGTGAGGTATCCGTATCCCGAAGGCGTAGGAATCCCTCTGTGGGGGATAGATATCCCCCGGGTCCACCAAAAGAGTAAAGGACCTCACGAAAGGCCCAAGGGCCCAATAAATCGTAAGGTTATTCTTTTGTGGGCCTGGGGAAAGACGACCAGCAACGCAGAGCGACATGGGGCCGGATTGGTGCAAACCCGGACGGCCCATAGCGCCGAGCCATTGGCCGCAACAGAGATCCGACTTTCCCGCGTCAGGGCCTCCATGCAGCGAAGCCGCGTGAGGATAAGTCGGCGAGAGTTACGTAGGGGATAATCTCGAGAGGTTCACTATCTTTTAGCTACTCGTTGTTATCTCATCATGTGTACTGCCCCACGGTCGAGTATATAAGGCCTAGGGGGCACCCCTTCAGAACGATCGACCCATTACTTAGCCTCCCACATCAACTCTCTGTATTCTCGATCCAGAGAGCTCTCTTGTAATCACATCCACCAAGCATACTCATCAGGACGTAGGGTGTTACGCATCTCTAAGCGGCCCGAACCTGTAAACCTTGTCCACTGTCCCTCGTGCGATCGGCACGAACCATTTTGCTACAGTTGTCGACACCGTCCTACTCCTAAAAACACCTTGAGGGGCAACCCCGGGTGTGCGGTCGGACCCTAAACACCGACAGCTGGCGCGCCAGGTAGGGGGTGTGTCGACAATTCAAGCTAGCTCAATGGCCATCTCCTTCTACATCAAGGTCACCCCGCGCCCCGGATCTACGTTTTGCTTCGGAACAATCTCGTTCGTAACAGACGAAGAAGGAATTCTGCACCGTATTGCGGATCCGCCAAAAAAGGAGTCTTCCTCAACAAACTCCGAAAATATCGGAGAAGCGCGACCTCCAGCTCCCCGGAAGAAGATCACCACGACGACAGCGTCGTTCTACCCCGACGTCCTCTTCATCGGGAGAGCGGAATCGCCTGCCATCTCCGACGACGAGCCGACTGTACCCGGGGAAGAACCGCCTCAGCGAGAGTCCCGTCGACGAAGGAACCGGCGCAGGAATGTTCGGCGACATCACGCAGCCGGAGAGCGGAATCCGGAGCAACCTGTCTCGCGAGACGAGATCTCGGAGGTAGGAGAAACCCCGGAGGAACGCGTCTTCAGAGAGCGAAGGAACTCCCGACGACGTGATCGCCGACGAGCTCAGGAGCAGGCTGAGCAGGATACAAGGCAACGTCGCGAGAATCCACTCTTCGGGCGTAATCTGAACCCCGACTTCGCCCGAGCCATGAACACGCCGAGCGAGGTCGGAGGGGTGCTGGCTCGGATAGCGGAAGGACTTCCTCGGACTCCTGACGCCGACGGTTACCGACGACTGTTCACCCAGGCGGCCAACCATCTTCTACCGCTTGCTCACCCGCCGAACGATCTACGACACGCCATCAACAGTCGCCGAGACGCGCGGAGCTCCATCAACGCTTCGCGGGAACGGCGGCATGAGAACGAAATTCGTCGTCGAGAGGAGTACGACAGGGATCATGGTGCCCCGACTCAGAGCCAAGCTACCAGGACTGAGTCGGCGACGGCTTCAACTGGCGGAACCTCCCGGGGACGGTCGAGGAACCACAACCACAACTCCCCTCCCCGGGACAGGCATCGACCCCGACGACAGGAGGACACGTGCGGAGTGTCCGCCCTTACTCCGCGCCTTAGGGCCATCCAATGGCCTCCCAACTTCAAGGTATCCAATGTTGACAAGTATGAACCTAAGCAGGATCCGTGGGGTTGGCTAGCCGTCTACACCACCGCTGCTCGAGCTGCCGGAGCATCCGAGGACGTGATGACCGCGTATTTGCCCATTGTCCTTGGACAAGACGCGCTGCAATGGCTACGACATCTACCCCGACACTGCATCGACGTCTGGGGAGACTTCAGTCGGCGTTTCACCGCCAACTTCCAGTCCCTCTCCGACAAGCCGGCACAGCCGTGGGACCTCAAATCTATCAAGCGCCGGGGGGACGAGACTCTCCGATCATACCTCAAGAGGTTTCAAACCATGAGGAATCGCATCCCCGATGTCACGGAGGCGGCCGTGATCGAGGACTTCTACCGAGGATCCAATGACTCGGCTTTTGTCCGAGCCATACTACAAAGGGCGCCGACCACCTCGGAGGAGCTGTTCCGGGAAGCCGACCTCTACATCACTGCCGACGAGCGAGCCCAGGACCTCATCGGAGGAGCGAAGCCCGCGCCGGCAGCACCGCGGCGCGACGCGAACCAGCAACCTGACAAGCGATGGGAGAAGCGGCCACGCGAAGAAGTACACGCCGCCGGACCACCCGCCGCCCGCGCTCGAGGAGGACCTCGTGGAGGCGAACGCACACTGGACGACATCCTCGACGCCCAGTGCCCGTACCACAAGGACATGCGACACACTCTTCGTAACTGCCGGGACTTCAAGCACTCCGTCGGACACGGCCGACCCTTCCAACCTCTACCTCCTCCTCCGCCGAGGGGAGGACCAGATGAACCACGACAACCCCATCGGCAGGAGGAGGGAGGAGGAGGAGGAGCTTTCCCGCGCGTTGACAGGGAGGTCAACGTCATCTTCGGCGGACACGGATCACAGGAGAGCGGAAGACAGCAAAAGCTCAATGATCGCCAGATACTAGTGGCAACCGTCGGCCCTCCCGCCCCATACCGATGGTCGGAGCACCCGATCACCTTCACTCGGGCGGATCAATGGCTCAACTTTGATCATCCGGGCAAGTACCCGCTTCTCGTCGATCCGGTGATCCGAGAGAGCCGGGTGAAAAAGGTGTTAGTGGACGGGGGGAGCAGCATCAACATCACCTTCCCCCGGACACTCCAAAGCTTGGGAGTTCATCTCAAAGAGCTCCACGAGTCGGACACTCCTTTCTTCGGCATCGTGCCGACGGAAGGGGAATACCCGCTGGGCCACATCTACATGCCGGTCACCTTTGGAACTCCGGAGAACTACAGAACCGAGTTCCTGAGGTTTGAAGTGGCGAACTTCGACTGCGGGTACAACGCCATCATCGGGAGGCCAGGATTGGCCAAATTCATGGCCATTCCGCATTACACATACATGATACTGAAAATGCCGGGGCCACAAGGGATCATAACTGTGCGCGCCGACCTCCAAGGCGCCGCAGAATGTTTCCGAGTGGCTATTCAAGCAGCCCTCACCGCCAAGCCGTCGACAGCTCCCTCCGCAATGGCGAACTCTAAGCCTGAGGAGGACCTCGCAATACCGGCGAATGAAGCTCAGACCGCGACCTCTATGCGGCCGACTGAAGAAACTAAAAGAATCAACCTGGGGTTCGCTGATGAGCGCAAGACGACCATCATCAGCTCCAGTTTGGACGACAAATAGGAAAGCGCGCTCGTCCAGTTTCTGCAAGATAACCGAGACGTATTCGCATGGCAACCTGCGGATATGCCGGGAGTCCCGAGAGAACTGGCCGAGCACAAGCTAAAGGTCTTTCCCCAGGCGAGGCCGATTCGACAGAAATTACGTCGTTTCACGCCTGATAAGAGGGAAGCCATTCGCGCCGAGTTAGCTCGCTTGGTCGCGGCCGGATTCATTAGAGAAGTATTACATCCTGAGTGGTTAGCCAATCCTGTTCTTGTACTCAAAAAGAATAAAGTGGACTGGCGCATGTGTGTTGATTATACTGATCTCAACAAACACTGTCCGAAGGATCCCTTCGGGCTCCCGAGGATAGATCAGGTGGTGGACTCCACCGCTGGATGTTCTATGTTGTCTTTCTTGGATTGTTATTCTGGGTACCATCAGATCAGCCTGGCAAAGGAAGATGAAGAAAAAACGGCATTCATTACTCCGTTTGGCGCTTTCTGTTATACCTCCATGCCGTTTGGCCTTAAGAACGCTGGAGCGACTTACCAGAGAGCTATTCAAACATGCTTAGCCGATCACTGGGGCAAGCGTGTGGAGGCTTATGTGGATGACGTGGTGATCAAAACACAGGACTCAAAGGACTTCATCGAAGATTTGCAACTGGTTTTCAACAGCCTGAGGCGGTATAGGTGGAAGCTTAATCCCGAGAAATGTGTTTTTGGGGTACCAGCCGGAAAGTTGCTCGGATTTATCGTCAGCCACCGAGGAATTGAAGCTAATCCAGATAAGATTGAAGCTATCATGAAGATGGAAGCACCTCGATCGCAGAAGAAGGTTCAGCGACTTACTGGATGCATGGCAGCTTTAAGCAGATTTATATCCAGGCTGGGAGAAAAAGGTTTGCCGTTTTATAAGTTACTCAAGAAGGTGGATAAATTTCAGTGGACTTCAGAAGCACAAGAAGCTCTAGATGCTCTGAAAAAATTCTTGACAACACCGCCAGTACTGAAACCACCTCGGCGAGCTACATCAACTCAACCAGCTGAAGATTTGCTACTGTACATCTCTTGCACGACTCACGTGGTAAGCACCGCGTTAGTAGTCGAGCGAGCAGAAGAAGGGCACGCCTATCCAGTACAACATCCTGTGTATTTCATCAGTGAAGTCCTTGGCCCCTCAAAGAAAAAGTATTCTCAAATCCAGAAGCTATTGTATGCAGTACTTCTAACTGCCCGCAAGCTGCGTCACTACTTTGACGATCACAAAGTCATAGTGGTCACAAATTTTCCAATAGGGGATATTCTTCACAACAAGGAGGCCATCGGTCGAATAGCCAAGTGGGCCTGTGAGCTGGGATCTCATGACATCGAGTTTCGGCCTCGCACTGCCATCAAAACCCAAGCACTAGTCGATTTCGTATCAGAGTGGACTGAACAACAAGTACCAGACAACCCGGAGACTGCAGAGGTATGGCGAATGTATTTTGATGGCTCACTCAAGCTGCAAGGAGCAGGAGCGGGGATTCTTTTCACTGCACCAGGAGGCGAACACCTCAAGTACGCCCTCCAGCTGCTATTCCCGGCCTCCAACAATGCAGCCGAGTATGAAGCTTTGATCCATGGATTGAACATCGCCATATCACTGGGCGTCAAAAGATTAATGGTGTACGGGGATTCTCTGGTAGTTATCAGCCAGATAAATAAGGAGTGGGATTGCTCAAATGATTCGATGGGAAGATACTGCACCGCCGTCCGAAAGCTGGAGGATAAATTCGAGGGTTTAGAATTTCATCATGTGGAAAGAGATCGGAATACGGCAGCTGACGTACTATCCAAGCTGGGGTCCAGTCGAACTCAGGTCCCACCTGGGGTTTTCGTGCAAGAAATCCTGCAGCCGAGTATCTCAACGGATCAAGTAGAAGAGTGCAACATCATAAATCAACCCGAGTCAGATCTTGATGACTAGAGAAGGCCAATCATTAAGTACATAAAGAATGAAGAAGAACCAGATGATAAGAACTCGGCGGAGCGCATTGCAAGACAGTCGGCTCATTATACACTCTTTGGGGAGACATTATACAGAAGGGGTGCATCAGGCGTCTTCATGAAGTGCATTCTCCCATCCACTGGAAAGCAACTACTAGAAGAGGTCCACGCTGGACAATGTGGGATACATGCAGCCTCCAGAACACTAGTTGGGAAGGTCTTCAGGTCAGGATTCTATTGGCCAACAGCAAAGAATGATGCAGCCGAGTTAGTTCAGAGGTGCGAAGCTTGCCAATACTTGTCGAAGCAACAACACTTGCCAGCACAGCAGCTGCAGACCATACCAGTAACTTGGCCTTTTGCATGCTGGGGGCTGGATATGATTGGACCTTTCAAGAAAGCTCAAGGGGGATATACTCATGTGTTGGTAGCAATTGACAAATTCACTAAATGGATAGAATTCAAGCCCATTGCCTCCTTAACCTCTGCCAAGGCTGTGGAATTCATACAAGATATAATATTCAGATTCGGGATACCAAACAGCATCATAACTGATCTAGGATCCAACTTCACAAGTTCAGAGTTCTTTGACTTCTGCGAGCAAAAAAGTATTCAGATCAAGTATGCATCTGTAGCCCATCCGAGAGCCAACGGGCAAGTTGAGCGAGCTAACGGGATGATATTGGATGCACTCAGGAAAAAGATTTTTGATAAGAATGAAAAATTCGCAGGGAAGTGGATAAGGGAATTACCCTATGTTGTTTGGAGCCTAAGAACCCAACCTAGCCGAGCCTTGCATGGAAACACTCATTTCTTCATGGTCTATGGGTCGGAAGCAGTGCTGCCTGCTGATCTCAAGTTTGGGGCGCCAAGGCTGATTTTTGAAAGCATAGCAGAAGCTGAGACCACCAGACTAGAGGACATAGATATACTCGAAGAAGAACGGCTAAGTGCAGTAATCCAGTCAGCAAGATACCAGCAGACTCTAAGGCGCTATCACGACAAGGCTGTGCGGCAACGATCCTTTTCAGTGGGGGAGCTCGTCCTTCGCCGAATTCTAACGGGAGAAGGACGACACAAGTTATCACCCTTATGGGAAGGGCCTTTCATAGTGGCAGAAGTCACTCGGCCCGGATCATATCGCCTCACTCAGATGGATGGCACGGAAGTCGGGAACTCTTGGAACATAGAACACCTGAGAAAGTTTTATCCTTAGCCGTACCTCAAAACTGCTGGGATAACAATGATGTACTCTGTAAAGTGGAAATATGTCATCAATAAAGAAAAGGTTTCAAGGATACTCAATTTATTTACGATTGACTCGCATTCTTACTTAACTCGGGGTGACCACTATGCCCTGCTAACGGAGCAATCGACTTAAGTCGGCAACGACTTAAGGCGGTGCAACATGCTCACGCTTACTTAACTCGGGGTGACCACTATGCCCTGCTAACGGAGCAATCGACTTAAGTCGGCAAGGACTTAAGGCGGTGCAACATGCTCACGCTTACTTAACTCGGGGTGACCACTATGCCCTGCTAACGGAGCAATCGACTTAAGTCGGCAACGACTTAAGGCGGTGCAACATGCTCATGCTTTACTTAACTCAGGGCGACCACTATGCCCAGCTAACGAAGCAATCAACTCCAATTGGCGCTTGCTTAAGACCAATGCAACATGCTCTCGCCTATTTAATTCAGGGGATGATCTCCATATCCCACATGCAAAATTCATAGTCATCATGCATCATTACTACCAAACTCATTGAACTAAAAAATCCTGATACAATGATAGAATAACTATGTCACTCAAGTAAACTGGTGTTCTCTGACAAATATTCAATCATGCAAGCTGCGCGCTTGGAGCATGCGAAATGTTTTCTCTATTTTGCAATGTCTTTTCCAGGAGCAGTTGACGAAGAAGGACGACTCGAGGAGTCAGGGGCGGCGTTCACGTCGGCCCTTATATCTTCAGGAACGACTACGCCAGGCCTCCTCATCAGAATTCGTCCCGCTCGAATGGCCTTGTCCATGGCCCTATCGCGTTGGGCTCTCAGAGTATTGGAAGTTTCTTCAGCAGCCTTGACAGCCGACTGGGCAGCCTCTAGCTCCTGGGTAACAGATTTTTTGGAAGCACGCAGATTCTTGATGACAACGTCTTTAGCTGATATCAACTCCCGAAGGCGAATCACATCATCCAAGGACTCCTGCAACTTATAGCGAAGATTGTTCAACTCCTCCATGGAAAAGCGATGACTTCTCTCCAAGATGGTCAGCGAGTTGCTAGAATCTCGATACAACCTATCAAGATTGTCTCGAGAAGCGGCAAGGATGCGTTTTTCCTCCTGCAAGCGCAAATCAGTTCTTTCAGAAAACCAGGCAAACAATAGGAGCACGACAAGAAAAAAGTGCAGTTTCATATATCACCTTTTCAGAGTCAAGCTGGGCATGCAGAGAAGAACTCAACGCATTGGCATCATCCAAGGCAGCAGAAACCTGACTCAGTTCAATCTGACTTTGAGAATACTTTTCCTCAAGATCAGTGCATCGCTGAGTCAATTCAGCTCGATCCTGAGAATGTTTCTCCTCAAGAAGTGCAGTCTGCCGAGTCATTCCTAGTAAGAGGTAATCAAACAAAACAAGGTCAGAAGGTCAAGCAGTCCACAACAAACGCGAAGAAAAGAAAAAGGGCACTAACCAGCGTTAATCGCCTCCAACTCGGATACACGACGACGAAGTAACACTGGATTCCAACACGGAAAAGATGAAGCCACTTCTGGAATAGGAGCACCATGCAATTTCAGCTGGGTGGTCATCCCATCCACCAAAGTCTGATGAGAAGAGCAGATGAGCATAATGGCAAGAGTTCAGGCAATGTAAAAATCAAGCTAAGAAACAGCACAGTACCTGGAGGTTGGAGAAGAACGAAGGGATCCCCAAGTCAGGAGAAATCAGATGATAACCAGGCGCAAGGTCATCACCCGAAGCAGCATGCAATGGAACAGTGGGAATCAGTTCATCTCCTTCAGCATAACCGGATACTCGATCAACGGGGACGCTGCCCTCTAAAGCGACGCCCCGGTCTGAAGTTTGGGCCACCACCATGCAGCCAGAGTGTGGAGGTGACCCAGCGTGAACGTTCATGGAAGTGCCGGAGGGAGATCCTGTCTGGGCACTCCCGGGGACCGGGCCATAGTCGGCACTGCCCACTTGAGCCGGGTTATCCCCGGCAACACCCTCGGGGGCTGGGCAGTAGCTTGCACTCTTCGCCCGGGCTAAGTCGTCCCCCACGACACCCTCGGGGGCTGGACATGTGTCGACACCATCCTTGGGGTCCAAATTTTCAGCAGTAACCGTCTCCAAGGTTAGCGGGCCCTCGGTTATTTCCATGGAATCAGGACAATCCAAGTTAACATCCCGTCCCTCAAGATCGTGCTCTAAGGTTGATGAGGCACGGGATGACCTCAACCCAGCGTCCGGCACAGCACCACAAGTTTCCGTCGCGGCATCGTCCACTGGCCCTGATAACAAGTCCTCTGGGACCATATCCTCGAGAGTTTGATCAAAGTCGGCCAGGGATATGTTTTGCAGATCAACAAGAGCAGATAAAGCCGGGGAGGGAACCCCACTACTTTCCCCACTGGCGAGGAATTGCCGACTGTTCTTTCGAATCAAAGGAACCTCATCCTCTTCCTCTTCGTCATCTTCATCAGCAACACCGGCACCACACCCATTGGGATCAGCATCAGATGGACCACACCCATTGGGATCAGCAACAGATGGACCACACCCATTGGGATCAGCATCAGCAAATTCAGATGCAGGAACCTCCTCATCAGCAGGAGCCGAGGGACCAGCACCCTGATTCAAACTAGATACTCGCCGAATACGTCTCTTCTTCTTTTTTTTGCTCATCAGCAGAAAGATCAGTCTGATTGGTTCGGCGGGGACGCTTCGAGCGAGCACGGACAGGTCTCTGGACATCCAAGACTATACCGACCTCTGGGAGAGGTGCCACTGCCAATGTCTCAGTAGGAATAGCGTCAGAAGAATCCTCGGCCAACATGTCAAGCACAGCATTTATTTCAGCATCAGTAGGATCCGAAGGCACCTCGAAATGGGTTTGTCTTTCATCATCAGGGATTTTCCCAAGTGAAGCAACCAAAGCACTAACCTCCTCATCAGAGGGCCGCGTTCTAAGGCCCAAATTGCCATCAGTTGAAGGCGGGTTTGACACGAAGCGAGTGAAGGCCTTGGCAGGAGGCAGATTCCAGGCTGAATACGCCACCGGAGCACCAACATTGGATACTTTGCCTCTGAGAATCATCTCCAGCCGGCTCACCAAATCTGCAGAAGGGATCCTTCCATTGGTAACTCGAGTTGGGTCGGCTAGCCCTTGATACAGATAAGCCGGGTGGGCCCTGTCTTTCAGTGGCTGAATGTTTTTGAAGACAAAGTCAGCGACTATAGCTTCAGCGGTTAAACCCCTCTCTTTCAATAGCCCAACTTCAGCTAACAGCACACTAGCTTCAGCCACCTCCTCGTCTGTGGGAGACTCGGTCCAGCTCGGGGTGCGAACATCTGGCTGTCTTCCTGACCGGGGGGGAGAGAATTTCCATAGTTATCAACTATAAACCATTCCAGGCGCCATCCCTTAATGCTGTCTTTAAGGGGGATCTCAAGATACTCAGTTTTCCGTCCCCGGCGCATCTCCAAGCTGGCACCTCCAACCAACTGATGCTGTCCCCCGGCCATCCCAGGGCGACAGTGATACAGGTGTTTCCACAATCCAAAATGCGGCAGCACACCAAGAAAGGCCTCACATAAGTGGACGAAGATAGAAATTTGCAGAATTGAATTAGGGTTCAGATGGGTTAAGTTGATGTGGTAGAAATCAAGAAGACCACGGAAAAAGGGAGAAATAGGAAGGCCAAGGCCACGGAGAAGAAAGGGAGCGTAAACCACAGACTCGTGGGTATCCTCCGTCGGGACCGTAGTTCCATGGCAAATCCGCCAAGAACAGAGTTCCCGCGGAGGAAGAACCCCGATGGACACGAGGTGGAGGAGTTCAGTTTCAGAGATGTTGGACATATGGTTACCTGCGAAAGGCAACTGGCTGTTGGGATCAATTGGGGGAATCACCACAGCGGAAGAACTCGCGATTTTCCTCTTGGGAGCCATCTCGATTTCACCAGCGAGCAAATTGGAGGCAAGCGCAGAGGAGATTTGGAAGCAGGAATGCAAAAACTAGGGCGCGGAAAGCAAAGGCGGCTAAAAGTGCAACTCTTATGGGATATTCTCGGACCAGACACCGTTTCAAAAAGTGCCCAGTCATCACTCGGCGGTTATTTCCGAAATCCCAGCATGCCACGTGGTCATTCGGCAGTTATTTCCCAGAAAACTGGTGGGCCCTCTCCTTACTCGGGTGCTAACCCTCGAAATAACTCGGCGTTGCCACTAAAATGCCGACGTCACTATCCAGTCACTCGGCGTTGCCTCTAAAACGCTGATCTTGAGTTCAATCGTTCGGCATTACTTCTAAAATGCCGACGTTGACCTTCAATCACTCGGCGTTGCCTCTAAAACGCTGACCTCGAGTTCAATAACTCGGCGCTGCCTCTAAAACGCCGACGTCACTATCCAGTCACTCGGCGTTGCCTCTAAAACGCTGATCTTGAGTTCAATCGTTCGGCATTACTTCTAAAATGCCGACGTTGACCTTCAATCACTCGGCGTTGCCTCTAAAACGCTGACCTCGAGTTCAATAACTCGGCGCTGCCTCTAAAACGCCGACGTCACTATCCAGTCACTCGGCGTTGCCTCTAAAACGCTGATCTTGAGTTCAATCGTTCGGCATTACTTCTAAAATGCCGACGTTGACCTTCAATCACTCGGCGCTGCCTCTAAAACGCTGACCTCGAGTTCAATAACTCGGCGCTGCCTCTAAAACGCCGACGTCACTATTCAATCACTCGGCGTTGCCTCTAAAACGCTGATCTCGAGTTTAGTCACTCGGCATTACTTCTAAAATGCTGACGTTGACCTTCACTCACTCGGTGTTGCCTCTAAAACGCTGATCTCGAGTTCAATAACTTAGTGTTGCTTCTAAAACACTGACCTCGGGTTCAACTGTTCGGTATTACTCCTAAAAACGCCAACGTTGACCCTCAATCACCCGGCGTTGCCTCTAAAACGCTGACCTTGAGTTAAATTGTTCGGCATTGCCTCTAAAATGCCGAAGTCACTACTTAGTCACTCGGCGTTGCCTCTAAAACGATGATCTGGAGTTCAACCACTCGGCATTACTTCTAAAATGTCGACGGCGACTTCCGATCACTCGGCATTACTTCTAAAAACATTGATACAGACTGCAATATTGCTTGGAAGCATCAGTATAATGATCAAGCCGTTCATCTACGGCCTCAAAAAACTCAGATTCATAGTCAGACGAAACAAGTCATCAAAAGGAAACCAAACTTGTTTTTCATTCAAGGGAAGTGATAACATTTACAAATCAACCCATTATGAGTTGATACTTCCCTATTTCTACTACTAAACTACACTTTACTGCTACTACTACTACTACTCTACAATATACTACTTTACATTACTAATAATACTACATTATCTAACTATACTACTTCTAATCTATACTAATATTTAAAAGGACCAGTGGCATCTAGCCACTGGCCCTGCCCCTGCCGCCGCCGCCGCTCTTGGTGCCGCCCCCGCCGCCGCCGCTCTTGGTGCCGCCCCCGCCGCCGCCGCTCTTGGTGCCGACCCTGTCGCCGCCGCCCCTGGTGCAGCCGCCGTCGTCGTCGTCGTCGTCGTCGTCGTCGTCGTCGTCGTCGTCGTCATTGTCGTCGTCGTCGTCCCCGCCCTCGCCGCCGTCGTCCGAGTCCTCCTCCTCCGAGGAGTACTCGGACTCATCCGAGCCCTCGAGCCCGGAGCGCTCGACGGCCCGGATGTACGACCAGACCTCCGCCGCGAGCCCCTGGGAGTCGTCTGAGTCGTCAGACGACTCACGCAGGGGGATGGGAGCCGGAGACCCCTCGGATTCAGAGGGGAACTCCTCCTCTGAATACTCCGAGTCACCGAAATCTTCAGACGGAGGGGTTGGTTCGCGCTTGCGTTTCTTGCCCATGGTGGAAATGCAGATAGAAGAAAGAAAGCAGGCAACGGAGAATAGCGAGAGATGTGAAAAAATCAGGCAGGCAAGGGCACTATTTATAGGAAAAGAAGGCAACCGCTCACCTCCAACAGTGGTCACTGAACAGTCGCAAAGCATTCAATATACACCTCCACCCGTCCAAAGACACGTCAGGCGGCGGACGCCGTTTCATGCAGCACTACACCCATTGGGACTCCAGTCAACAGCGCAAAGGATATGATTACACTCGCCGTCCCATCACATTACAACTCAGAAGCAACCGGTTAAAACACTCAGCGTACCAAGACGTTCCTTGCTCACACCCATTGGGGGGGGGGACGCCCAGGAATTGTCAGTATATTTTTCAAAATGGTCACATCTGTGCAGAGCATGCAGTGAATGCCTCAAGACAAAAATGAGATATCAACAAGAGTTAAAGGGAAGCCAAATATAGTCAGTAGAGTGCAAAATATGGTCGACAGACATGACTTGAAGACTAGACAGAGAACGTCCATCGAACGTCCAATCAGTCGCAGAGCAAATACACTATGCTACTCAGCAAGATATGGAAGGGTTGCAAATTCAGTTGCAAAAGACAAAACACATGCTGACCTCCGAAGCATAATATTGATTACATAGCACGGATGACATCATGCCAACCTTTTTATAAGCAGAAAGAGTATTCTTCAGCAACAGGACGCAAAAAGAAGACCTTCAAGCGAATTATCCTCAAAAAAAATCCACTTGAAGGTCGGGGGCTACACCCATTGGGTGCACCTCCGGTGCACCCCATGGATTGTCACTATAAGCCAGGATAGCGCCAATTTCTAAGGGCATGAAACAAGATTAAGAAGCCAATCCTCAACTGGAATAAGGAAACACAAATGGGAGTAATTTCTAATGAAGACCTTCGAGTAGATTATTTTCTAAAATCTACTCGAAGCTCGGGGGCTACACCCATTGGGTGCACCTCCGGTGCACCCAATAAGGTTCAGAGTCCAACAAACAGGAATGCCGATCTCTAAGGCACAGGCACAAAGCTAGGTTCTGGTCGACAAGTGATCAAAGCAGGAGAAAACAGCAAGGAGTCATCTTTCTTCAAATCATCTACAAGCTGGACCTGGGATCTTCGGGTTGATTATCTCTAAATTAACCCAAAGATCGGGGGCTTGTGGGGGATAGATATCCCCCGGGTCCACCAAAAGAGTAAAGGACCTCACGAAAGGCCCAAGGGCCCAATAAATCGTAAGGTTATTCTTTTGTGGGCCTGGGGAAAGACGACCAGCAACGCAGAGCGACATGGGGCCGGATTGGTGCAAACCCGGACGGCCCATAGCGCCGAGCCATTGGCCGCAACAGAGATCCGACTTTCCCGCGTCAGGGCCTCCATGCAGCGAAGCCGCGTGAGGATAAGTCGGCGAGAGTTACGTAGGGGATAATCTCGAGAGGTTCACTATCTTTTAGCTACTCGTTGTTATCTCATCATGTGTACTGCCCCACGGTCGAGTATATAAGGCCTAGGGGGCACCCCTTCAGAACGATCGACCCATTACTTAGCCTCCCACATCAACTCTCTGTATTCTCGATCCAGAGAGCTCTCTTGTAATCACATCCACCAAGCATACTCATCAGGACGTAGGGTGTTACGCATCTCTAAGCGGCCCGAACCTGTAAACCTTGTCCACTGTCCCTCGTGCGATCGGCACGAACCATTTTGCTACAGTTGTCGACACCGTCCTACTCCTAAAAACACCTTGAGGGGCAACCCCGGGTGTGCGGTCGGACCCTAAACACCGACACCCTCGGCTCGGTCGGCCTTGCCGCTTACGCGCGCTCTTACTCGTCCATAGGGTTTTGTTACCGACGCAGTCGAGAAGGCCCGAAAAATCATTTCGGTGGAGGAGCTCTCGAGCATGAAGACTTGTTCGGTCCGCGGAGTCAACTATCCGAGCGCGAGTTACTTATCGCAGAAGGTGATGAGTGAGGTATCCGTATCCCAGAGGCGTAGGAGTCCCTCGGCTCGGTCAGCCTTGGCTGCTTACGTGTACTCCGTTGTTTTCAGGATCCACTTTTGAAGTAGTCGAAGAGCATGAAAGGCATTCTGACAGAAAAGATTTTTTCTTTTTTTTCAAGGAAAATTTCGACGCAGAGGGGGTTGCCCCCTTCTAGCCCCCGAGGGAGGGTCGGGCTTTGCCGAGGCAAGGCTGACCCTTCCTTGACGACCAGACTTGGTGTGTGAACGAGGTATACGAGCAATTTGAAAGCATCTTAAGGGTAGAAGCGACGTAGCTGTTGGATGTTCCAAGCGTTGCTGTAGACCTCGCCTTGACTGTTGGCCAGCTTGTATGTTCCGGGCTTTAGAACCTTGGCGATGACGAACGGCCCTTCCCAGGGAGGCGTGAGTTTGTGCCGCCCTCGGGTGTCTTGCCGCAGCCAAAGCACCAGGTCGCCCACCTGGAGGTCTCGGGACCTAACCCCTCGAGCGTGGTAGCGTCGCAGGGACTGCTGGTACCGCGCCGAGTGTAGTAAGGCCACGTCCCGAGCCTCCTCCAGCTGGTCCAGTGAGTCTTCTCGGTTGGCTCAGTTGCTTTGGTCGGTGTAGGCCCTCGCCCTCGGGGAACCGTATTCCAAGTCTGTAGGCAAGATGGCCTTGGCCCCATAGACTAGAAAGAACGGTGTGAAGCCCGTGGCTCGGCTCGGCATTGTCCTCAGACTCCAGACCACCGAGGGGAGTTCCTTCATCCACCGCTTGCCGAACTTGTTGAGGTCGTTGTAGATCCGAGGCTTGAGTCCTTGCAGGATCATGCCGTTAGCCCGCTCCACTTGCCCATTCGTCATGGGGTGAGCCACGGCAGCCCAGTCCACCCGGATGTGGTGATCCTTGCAGAAGTCTAGGAACTTTCTGCCGGTGAACTGGGTGCCGTTGTCGGTGATGATGGAGTTCGGGACCCCAAAGCGATGGATGATGTTGGTGAAGAACGCCACCGCCTGTTCGGACCTGATGCTGTTTAAGGGTCGGACCTCGATCCACTTAGAGAATTTGTCGATGGCGACCAACAGGTGCGTGTAGCCCCCGGGTGCCTTCTGCAAGGGGCCAACGAGGTCCAGACCCCACACAACAAACGGCCAGGTGATGGGTATGGTTTGCAGAGCCTGAGCGGGCAGGTGGGTCTGCCTCGCGTAGAACTGACACCCTTTGCAGGTGCGGACAATTCTAGTAGCGTCGGCCACCGCCGTCGGCCAGTAGAATCCTTGTCGGAAGGCGTTTCCAACGAGGGTTCGAGGTGCTGCGTGATGGCCGCAAGCCCCCGAGTGTATCTCTTGTAAGAGCTCCTGGCCTTCGGCGATGGAAATGCATCGCTAGAGGATGCCTGAGGGGCTGCGGTGGTAGAGCTCCTTCCCATCCCCTAGCAAGATGAAAGACTTGGCACGCCGCACCAACCGCCGAGCTTTGGCTTGGTCGAGGGGCAGCTCCCCTCGGTGGAGGTATTGCAGGTACAGGGTCTGCCAGCTTTGATTAGGCGTGACCTCGCTCGGTTCCCCCTCGACGCGCAGTGCCTCACCCTCGGGGGCCGAGGGTACCTCGGGCTGAGCCGAGGGTACCTCGGACCGTGCCGAGGGTACCTCGGACTGGGCCGAGGGTATCTCGGACTAAGCCGAGGATACCTTGGATTCAGCCGAAGGTGCCTCGGGCTCGGGCGTGTCCTCGGTCTTGACGGAGGGTTGATGCAGGTCTCGGGAGAATACGTCCGGGGGAACTGTTGTTCGTCCCGAGGCTATTTTAGCCAGCTCGTCCGCAGTCTCGTTGTAGCGTCGAGCGATGTGGTTGAGCTCGAGCCCGTAGAACTTGTCTTCCAGGCGCCGAACCTCATCGCAGTAGGCTTCCATCTTCGGGTCGCGGCAGTGGGAGTTCTTCATGACTTGGTCGATGACGAGCTGTGAGTCACCGCGAGCGTCGAGGCGTCGGACCCCTAGCTCGATGGCGATTCGCAACCCGTTTACCAGAGCCTCGTACTCTGCCACATTGTTGGACGCCGGGAAGTGGAGGCGTAGCACGTAGCGTAGGTGCTTTCCGAGGGGTGAGACAAAGAGGAGGCCTGCGCCGGCCCCCGTCTTCATCAACGACCCATCGAAAAACATGGTCCAAAGCTCTGGTTGGATCGGAGCCGTCGGGAGCTGGGTGTCGGCCCATTCAGCCACGAAGTCCGCCAGGACCTGGGACTTGATGGCCTTCCGAGGGGCGAACGAGATCGTCTCGCCCATGATCTCCACCACCCACTTCGCAATCCTACCCGAGGCCTCTCGGGACCGGATGATCTCTCTCAGGGGGAAGGATGACACCACAGTCACCGGATGAGACTCAAAGTAGTGTCGCAACTTCCGCCGTGTGAGGATCACCGCGTACAGCAGCTTCTGGATTTGTGGGTAGCAGATCTTGGTCTCGGACAGTACCTCACTGATGAAGTAGACTGGCCTCTGGACGGGCAATGCATGCCCTTCTTCTCGTCTCTCAACCACGATCGCGGCGCTAACCACCTGGGTGGTTGCGGCGACGTAGATCAAGAGGGCTTCTCCGGTAGCGGGGGGTACCAAGATGGGCGCGTTCGTGAGGAGCGCCTTCAGGTTCCCGAGGGCTTCCTCGGCCTCGGGAGTCCAAGCGAAGCACTCAGCTTTCCTTAAGAGGCGGTACAGAGGCAGACCTCTTTCGCCGAGGCGGGAGATGAAGCGGCTCAGAGCCGCGAGACATCCCATGGCCCTCTGTACGCCTTTCAAGTCCTTGATTGGCCCCATGCTGGTGATGGCTGCGATCTTCTCCGGGTTGGCTTCGATGCCCCGCTCGGAGACGATGAACCCCAAGAGCATGCCTCGGGGGACCCCGAAGACACACTTTTCGGGATTAAGCTTCACGCCTTTCGCCTTGAGACATCGGAACGTCACTTCAAGGTCAGAAAGGAGGTCGGAGGCCTTCCTCGTCTTGACTACGATGTCATCGACGTAGGCCTCGACCGTTCGGCCGATGTGTTCGCCAAACACATGGTTCATGCATCGCTGGTACGTTGCCCCCGCATTCCTCAAACCAAACGGCATTGTAACATAGCAGTACATGCCGAAGGGTGTGATGAATAAAGTCGCGAGCTGGTCGGACTCCTTCATCCTGATTTGGTGATACCCTGAGTAGGCATCAAGGAAAGACAGGGTTTCGCACCCATCAGTGGAATCCACGATCTGATCGATGCGAGGTAGAGGGTAGGAAACCTTCGGACATGCTTTGTTTAGACCAGTGTAGTCTACACACATCCGCCATTTCCCCCCTTTCTTTCTCACAAGCACAGGGTTGGCAAGCCATTCGGGATGGAATACCTCTTTGATGAACCCTGCCGCCAGTAGCTTGTGGATCTCCTCGCCTATGGCTTTGCGCTTTTCTTCGTCGAATCGGCGCAGAGGTTGCTTCACGGGTCGGGCCTCAGCTCGAATATCCAGAGAGTGCTCGACGACTTCCCTCGGTATGCCGGGCATGTCCGAGGGACTCCACGCGAAAACGTCGGCGTTCGCGCGGAGAAAGTCGACGAGCACTGCTTCCTATTTGGGGTCGAGCTCGGAACCGATCCGGATCTGCTTGGAGGCGTCGCTGCTGGGGTCGAGAGGGACGGACTTGACCGTCTCCGCTGGTTCGAAGTTGCCGGCGTGGCGCTTCACGTTGGGCGCCTCCCTAGAGAGGCTCTCCAGGTCAGCGATGAGGGCCTCGGATTCGGCGAGGGCCTCGGCGTACTCCACGCACTCCACATCGCATTCGTATGCGTGTCGGTACGTGGGCCCGACGGTGATGACCCCGTTGGGGCCCGGCATCTTGAGCTTGAGGTAGGTGTAGTTGGGGACGGCCATGAACTTGGCGTAGCATGGCCTCCCCAGCACTGCGTGGTAGGTTCCTCGAAACCCGACCACTTCGAACGTGAGAGTCTCCTTTCGAAAGTTGGAGGGCGTCCCGAAGCAGACGGGTAGGTCGAGTTGTCCAAGGGGTTGAACGCGCTTCCCAGGGACGATCCCGTGGAAAGGCGCAGCGCCCGTTCGGACCGAGGACAGATCGATCCGCAGGAGCCCGAGGGTCTCGGCGTAGATGATGTTGAGGCTGCTGCCTCCATCCATGAGGACCTTGGTGAGCCTGACGTTGCCGATGATGGGGTCGACAACGAGTGGGTATCTCCCCAGGCTCGGCACGTAGTCTGGATGGTCGGCCTGGTCGAAGGTGATGGGCTTGTCAGACCAGTCTAGGTAGACTGGCGCCGCCACCTTTACCGAGCAGACCTCCCGACGCTCTTGCTTGCGGTGCCGAGCCGAGGCGTTCGCCACTTGCCCGCCGTAGATCATGAAGCAGTCGCGGATCTTGGGGAACCCTCCTGCCTTGTGATCTTCCTCCTTTGCGTCGTCGAGGGCCTTGCCACCCTCCGCGGGTGGCCCGGCCTTGTGGAAGTGTCGTCGAAGCATGGCACAATCCACAAGGGTGTGCTTGACGGGCCCCTGATGATAGGGGCACGGCTCCTTGAGCATCTTGTCGAAGAGGTTGGCACCTCTAGGAGGTTTCCGAGGGTTCTTGTGCTCGGCGGCGGCGACGAGGTCCGCGTCGGCGGTGTCGCATTTCGCTTACGACTTCTTCTTACCCTTCTTCTTGGCGCCGCGCTGAGTTGACGCCTCGGGAGCATCTTCCGGTGGGCGGCCCTGGGGATGCTTGTCCTTCCGGAAAATGGCCTCAACCGCCTCCTGGCCAGAGGCGAACTTGGTGGCGATGTCCATCAGCTCGCTCGCCCTAGTGGGGGTCTTGCGACCCAGCTTGCTCACCAGGTCGCGGCAGGTGGTGCCGGCGAGGAACGCGCCGATGACATCTGAATCGGTGATGTTGGGCAGCTCTGTGCGCTGCTTCGAGAATCGCCGGATGTAGTCCCGGAGAGACTCCTCTGGCTGCTGGCGGCAGCTTCGGAGATCCCAGGAGTTCCCAGGGCGCACGTAATTGCCCTGGAAATTGCCGGCGAAGGCTTGGACCAGGTCGTCCCAGTTGGAGATCTGCCTCGGGGGCAGGTGCTCCAGCCAGGCTCGAGCGGTGTCGGAGAGGAACAGGGGGAGGTTGCGGATGATGAGGTTGTCGTCGTCCGTTCCACCCAGTTGGCAGGCCAGCCGATAGTCCGCGAGCCACAGTTCCGGTCTCGTCTCCCCCGAGTACTTTGTGATAGTAGTCGGGGTTTGGAACCGGGTTGGGAACGGTGCCCGTCGTATGGCGCGGCTGAAAGCCTGCGGACCGGGTGGTTCGGGCGAAGGACTCCGATCCTCCCCGCTGTCGTAGCGTCCCCCACGCCTGGGGTGGTAGCCTCGGCGCGCCCTATCGTCGAGGTGGGCCCGACGGCTGTGATGATGACGCTCGTTGCCGAGGCGACCCGGGACTGCAGGCGCTGTGTTGCACGTGCACCCGGAGTGGACCGAGGCTTCCCGCACAAATTGGGAAGTCACGGCGCGATGTTTCGAGGGGAACCCCTGCCTTCGGGAGGCAGAGCTTTTGGCCCGTCGGACCGCGGCGTCCTCCAGGAGATTCTTGAGCTCTCCCTGGATACGCCGCCCCTCGGTGGTTGATGGCTCCGGCATCGCGCGGAGGAGTATTGCCGCTGCAGCCAGGTTCCGGCCGACTCCGCTGGAATCCGGTGGCGGCCTCACCCTGACGTCGTCAGCGATGCGGTGCTGGATGTCCTGGGGGAGATGACGCGCTTCTCCGGCCGGGGGTTGGACCGCCCATTCCTGCCCGATGTCCCGGCGGATCGGCACAAGCATTCCTGCTCCCTCGTCGAGCCTGGCCTGCCTCTCGTGGATATGCTCGAGCTGTGGGTCAGGACCCCCCGCCGGGACGGGGACCACAGCTAGCTCCCGAAGGATGTCAATGCGAGGCGCGGGCCTAGGGGGATCACCGTTTTCCGGCATACCAAAATGGTTGCCTTCACCGGGATCCCCTAGATCGACGTGGAAACATTCACGACTTGGGCCGCGGTCCTCATTGTCGAGGCCGCGACTGCCGTCGGAACAGTCGGAAAGGCAGTAGTCACATGCGATCATGAAGTCCTGCACGACACTGGGGTTACCAAGTCCGGAGAAATCCCAACAGAGGTCGGGCTCGCCATCTTCCTCGGACCCCGAGGGCTCATAGGTCGAGTCGGTCGTCAGTCGGTCCCAGGGTGACCGCACACGATACCCCAGAGGGTTTGGACTCGCCTCTAAGAGAGTGCTCACCGAAGCGGAGTCGCTCGGTGGGTCGAGGCCGAATCCAAAAGACACGAGACGGGAATCGGTCGGTACCTTTCGGTCGACGGTCGGTGACGAGGTCGCGTCTGGGACTGACTGCACCGTTGTCTCAGGTACGAGGGTGACGCCCAGCAAGTCCTTCATGAGCGTGCTGGCGTCGTGCGTTTGCTTGAGATCGGCGTGTTGCGGGGAGGCGGCGCTCGTCTTCGTCTCAGACGTGAGATCAATGCCCGACGCGCCCTCCGTTGGGGCGCCGGCGCCGTCGACTCGCTCGACAGCCAACGAGGTGCCGCTTCCCGCTTGGCCTTGGTTGCCCCGCCTCCTCCTCCGTCGGCGGGGGAGGGGACGGGACAAGCCCGAATGTCGTCCTTCCACCACGTGGGGAAGGCGTCGTCGATTTTCCCGCCGGCGAGCGGGTTGTCGACCGCCATTGTCGCTGTCGCACGGCGGGGGAAGGAGTATCATGTCGTAGCTGCCGTCGAGGGACATGAACTCAAGATTCCCGAAACGGAGCACCGTCCCGGGCTGGAAAGGTTGCTGGAGACTGCCCATCTGGAGCTTGACGGGAAGCTGTTCGTCAACACGCAGCAGGCCCCTACCTGGCGCGCCAACTGTCGGTGTTTCGAAACCCGGGGGGTCCCTGGACCGACGAGTGAATTGTCGCCGCGTGCCCCAGCCCAGATGGGTCGACGCGAGGTGGAACGCGAAGGAGGGAAAGGAGGCAGCCGGAGGGAGGCAGGCGTGAGAGAGCGAACCCCGCGGCCTTCGTGTTAGCCACGCGCCTGAGTCGGGTGCGCTTGCAGTAGGGGGATACAAGCGTCCACGCGGGAGTGGGAGCGAGCGGCCTTGCGCGAGCGCCGTCCCGTCCTTCTCCGTGCAGGCCAACCCTCTGTAAGAGGGCCCTGGTCCTTCCTTTTATAGGCGTAAGGAGAGGATCCAGGTGTACAATGGGGGGTGTAGCAGAGTGCTACGTGTCTAGCGGAGGAGAGCTAGCGCCCTAAGTACATGCCGTCGTGGCAGCCAGAGAGGTTTTGGCACCCGGTTCATGTGGTGTCGTGGCCGTCGGAGGAGTGCTGGAGCCTGGCGAGAGGACAGCTGTTGGGGCTGTCGAGTCCTTGCTGACGTCCTCTTGCTTCCGTAAGGGGGCTGAGAGCCACCGTCGTCACAGGGCATGCGGGGCGCCATCATTACTCGCATGGTGGAGCGAGCCAGATGGGACGCCGATCTAGTTCTCCGTAGCCCGAGTCAGCTCGGGGTAGGGTAATGATGGCGCTTCCTGTTGACGTGGTCGGTCCATGCCCTAGGCTGGGCGAGGTGGAGGCTCCTCCGAGGTCGAGGTCGAGTCTGTCTTCCGTGGCCGTGGTCGAGTCCGAGCCCCTGGGTCGGGCGAGGCGGAGACCGTCGGCTGAGGCCAGGGCTGAGTCCGAGCCTTGGGCGAAGCGGAGTTCGTCGTCTCCTGGGGCTGAGCCCAAGTCCGAGCCCTGGGTCGGGCGGAGCAGAGTTCGCCGTCTTCCGGGGCTGAGCCCGAGTCCGAGCCCTGGGTCGGGCGGAGCGGAGTTCGCCGTCTTCCGGGGCTGAGCCCGAGTCCGAGCCCTGGGTCGGGCGGAGCGGAGTTCGCCGTCTTCCGGGGCTGAGCCCGAGTCCGAGCCCTGGGTCGGGCGGAGTGGAGTTCGCCGTCTTCCAGGGCTGAGCCCGAGTCCGAGCCCTAGGTCGGGCGAGGCGGAGTTTCCTATGACGCCCGAGGCCGGCCTTGGCTGCTGTCAGCCTCACTCTGTCGGGTGGCTCAGCAGTCGGAGCGGCGCAAGCGGCGCTGTCCTCTTATCAGACCGGTCAGTAGAGCGGCGAAGTGACTGCGGTCACTTCGGCTCTGTCGACTGGAGGGCGTGCGTCAGGATAAAGGTGTCAGGCCACCTTTGCATTAAATGCCCCTGCGATTTGGTCGGTCGGTGTGGCGATGTGGCCAAGGTTGCTTCTCGGTGAAGACTGGGCCTCGGGCGAGCCGATAGTGTGCCCGTTGCTGGAGGGGGGTCCTCGGGCGAGATGTAGGTTCTCCGGGGTCGGCTTCCCTTGCCCGAGGCTAGGCTCGGGCGAGGCACGATCATGTCCCTTGGATGGACCGATCCTTGACTTAATCGCACCCATCAGGCCTTTGCAGCTTTGTGCTGATGGGGGTTACCAGCTGAGATTTAGGGGTCTTGAGGGTACCCCTAATTATGGTCCCCGACACTACTGTTGGGGGTCTATCTTGCCGAAGGTCCTCAGAACGACTCACCTTCGGTATAAGAAAATGTGTTTCAGGCACATATGCAGAGACATACGAAGATTGACTTCGACCGAAGCAGAGTGCAATGAAGTTTCGACTGTATATGCGAACGACGGAGGTACAAGCCAACCTCGGCATAGAAAAAGCTTTGTGTGCAGTAACAACGAAGGAAAAAAAGTTGAAGACTTGTGCAACAGGAAAGGAAAGGAAAGGAAAAGACATTGATGACCTTGTGATGTTTGTAAATCATAATTGTAAACTTTGTGGGTATGTATGTAATTCCACACGAAACTGCATCCCATCCTTATAAATAGGTGAGCATTGTCATGCATAAAACACCTTTTTGAGGGCCTTAAGATTCACCTCTCTTAGCCTTTAAAGTAACTTCGAGTTGTCTCTTGTGTAAAGCCAAATGTACGTTTGTGTATTCAATTGATAAGGAGGATGAAATAAAAGAATGCCAAGGTATACACGATGAGTACCTTGCTTCGACCTTGCTTCGTTCTTCATCGCGATCTCATACATTCTCACTTCACGTACATTCTTCATTTATTCCTTCTCCCTTGAAGCTACCCCTTCGAAGAAGGGATATGAAAAAGGGAGAATGTTTCAACCCTCTAACTTGTGTTGCCTTGTTTTTGATATCATATTTTTTGACGAAGGGGCGAAGCCCCCTATTTCATTAGGAAATAGGAAAGTTTAGAACAACGGCATCCATCGCGATCAAACGATCCGATAGAATAGCAACTAGGTCAGATCTCTATCTAGACACCTTACACTATCAACCTAGATAAGTAGAGGGCCTAGGATAGAAGATAAAGTTCGACGTGCGACTAGTAGCATAAGACTTTCTTATTTACAACCAGATCACGACAAACAGACGCAAAAACAAAAGGCACTGATTCAAGTCATCAACCAAAAAAAGGCTATCTCCAACTCCCGAATCCACATTCCAGTTTTGATCACCCAGAAATTCGCCTGTCTCTCGGGCACCATCCAAACGCCCGGCCAAACGCTTCACTTGCTACCTTTCGGATTAGCTTGCTTCCTCAGACCACCATTTTTTGCTCCCTCTTTCTCTGTCGAATAGCCCAGGAATCCAGCCAGAAGCAGCAAAGAAAAATGATGTTAGAAGGATCAAGTATAGTTTTATTACCAAAGCACCAATCATTTCTAGTGCGCCAAATTGCCCAGAACATAGCTCCACAGCCAAACAAAATCAGATTAGCAATCTTGTCTTTTGGTTTACTTAACCAGTTATCACAAAGGTTGCTAATACTTTTCGGAATCTCCACCAAATTCAAAGCCACTTGAATTACTCTCCACATATATCTCGCAATGGGACAATGAAAGAATAAATGATCAATGGATTCATCAACACCACAAAAACAACACTCCAGAGAACCATTCCAGTTCCTTTTCTTCAAATTATCTTTAGTAAGAATTTTATTTCTCACCACCAACCATACGAAAATCTTGATTTTCTGTGGCAACTTGGATTTCCACAAAAACTTGTAAGGAATAGAAACTTGATCCATCACTTTCTTTTTGTATAATGAGTTCACAGAGAAACCTTTTCTTCCCACACCCCATACAATTCTGTCATCATGATCAGACAAGGAAACATGATTACAACAAATCATCAACTCATCCAATAATACCCTCAGATTACCAATAATCCTTCTTCTAAACGAGAGAGTCTCAAAATTGGAAACCAAGACAGTATTAACAGAAATGTCTTTGTCATAAGCCAAGTCAAATAAGGCAGAGACTGAACAGACAGGGGCAGATTTCCTATCAAGATACTCTTCCAAAAGTTAGTATTCAATCCATTTCCCACCAAGGATTTACAGTATTTGTAAAAAATATCACGCAGACTCATATTTTTTCCAGAAGTGAGGATCTCCTTGTCTTTGCTTGACCGAAATAAGGGGTTTTCCCTTAATATACTTACTGGCAATAATTTTTTGCCATAAACCATTTGAATTTTCAATATTCCAAAGCCATTTAGTTAGTAAGGAATCATTCATAAAATCAAGGTTCAAAACTCCCAAACCTCCCTGACTTTTGGGAGAACACACAGACATCCAATCAACCAAATGAAATTTTTTAGATTGACGCCCCCCTTGCCATAAAAGACGCCTCCTAAGAATATCCACTTTTCTGACAACCGATTTAGGAACAAGGTAAATCGAAAGCATATACAACGGAACATTGGATAAGCAGCTATTTAAAAGAGTTAGTCTACCACCCATACTCAAAAATCTACCCTGCCACCCAGCAAGCCTTTTTTCCAATTTTTCAATCATGGGAACCCAGAGGCTTTTATTTATCTTCTTATTATCAATTGGCACACCAAGATATTTCATAGGGAGACTACCAATAGGACAGGTGAAGATATCAGCATACAAATAATCAATTTCCTTAGCTTTTCCAAAGCAAAAGATTTCACTTTTGTGGAAGTTTATTTTCAACCCCGACATACTTTCAAACAAACACAAAATGAATTTAAGATTTCTGGCACCTTCTAAACAATCTTGGATGAGGAAAATAGTATCATCAACATATTGGAGACAACTGTATCTGTTTTGGATGATATGGGGAATAAGACCCTCAATCAGACCCTCATCTTGGGCTTTATGAATCATACACACCAAGCCATCAGTAACCAAATCAAACAAAAGGGGAGAGAAAGGATCCCCTTGTCTAACCCCTTTATGAGTAGTGAAGTAAGGCCCCAACATATCATTAGTTTTTATGTCTACTTTGCCACCTCGCACAGTTCTCATCACCCAATCACACCAAGTACTCCCAAAACCTTTTTTTCCATCATGACATAAAGGAAATGCCAATTAACTTTGTCATAAGCTTTTTCAAAATTAATTTTAAGGACCACACCACTTTGATTTTTCCTCTTAACCTCATGAAGAATTTCATTAGGAGAGACGACCCCGTCCATTATGTATCTGTTTTTAATGAAACCATACTGTGAGTCACTAATCATAGTTGTGATGCAACTAGCCAGCCTGTTATTTAGAACTTTGGTGATAATTTTATAACAAACATTCAAAAGACAGATAGGTCTGAAGTTCTTCATGTCAACCGCATTATCCACTTTTGGTAAAAGGGTAACCATCCCATAATTCAATCTTTCAATATCAAGATTTCTATCATAAAAGTCTTTGAATAAGTTCCAAACATCCATTTGGATCAGCTCCCAAAAATTTTGAAAAAATTCCGCAGGAAAACCATCCGGACCAGGAGCACTATTATGCTTCATCTTAAACACCACTTTTTTAATTTCCTTAATGGTAAAAGGAGCCGTTAAAAGTGATCTGTTAGTGTCAGACAACTGATTCATATTCATATTGAGATTAGAAACATTAATACTAGAATGAATAGAAGGGCCAAAAATATCTTTGTAATAAGAAGACGCAATCTTATTAATACTTTCAGAATCATTCACAGAGGCACCGTCATGAATCAAAAAAGGAATTTTAACACGTCGTTTCCGACCTTTCGCAATAAGGTGAAAAAATTTAGTATTCTCATCACCCTCATTAATGAATTTCTCTCTCACAGTTTGCTTTTTTTGCACCCTATCTCTACTACTAATTAAGTGAGTAGTGTAGGCGTCCAACACCGCATGGCGCACGGTTCTGCCATATCGCGCCGCGGACCCTCCTCCCTTCTGCTCCCCGCCATCACCGCCGATCCGCCCTCGCCCCCATCCCCCGCCAATCTCGGCGTCTGCGCCCTCTCGTCCGTGGCCCACATGCTCCGTCCTCGCCCCCATCCCCCGCCAATCTCGCCGTCGGCGCGCCGCTCGCCATCCCCGCAGGCCATCATTGCGTGCGCGCCCATGCCCCGCCTCCATAGCCCCTGTCATCGGCGCCAGATCCGCATTCGCCTTTGCCTCAGATCCCTACGGCGCGATGCGAGGGAACGGCCCATGCCCCACGCCCCGCCCCGTCCACACGAACGCCCCTGCGTGCCCCCGCCTTCCCCCGACCGCGATTGCAGCAGTAACGTGCCCCCATCCTCTCCCCGCGTGCACCGCACCCATCCCCGACCGCGATTCCAAGCTCGGTGTTGACTACCATTGATGGCGCCCAGCCTGCCCTCGCCCTCGCCCCTGCCTCGGCGTCCCCCTCCGTGCCATCCTCGCCCACACGCCTCAGCGCAGGTCTTCGACCACCGCTACTTCTTCCCCCCACACCCAGTCTTCGGATCTGTGCGCGGACAGGAAGGGCATGTGGGTGTCGCCGCCACCGCCGTTCTAGGGATGGCAGGGCGGGTAGAGGCGACAAGCAAGGTCAGCTGTGTCGGCAAGGAGCGCCTCGTGGTTCCCTGCACGAACTCGCTGGAGTCACGCTCGACAGCCTGGGCCAAGTTCATGGCGATGTGGGTAGAGTACTTACTTTGTGTTGTATTCTCCACGTTTGTGCCCTTGCCGAGACAGCCGCCACGAAGACTGCCCCGGCAAGCACTGCGGCTCCTACGCGGGCCTCATTGAGATTATGTTGCCTTTGTGTTTACCTGCAGGTAATTTGTAATCTGCAAACTGCATTTGCTGATCGACCTGAAGTGCTGATAATGGTTGTTGCACTGTCTGAGAGTTTTGAGTCATTGTATAAGACAGAGGTTCGTTATTTCTGTCTGTCCCTGTAGGATCTTGCATTTTATGTTCATAAGAACCTTTCATTATGGTATTGTTAATGTGTCTTAAAGCTTAGTTTTGCACCAGGAGTCCAGCCTCTGCTATGCCCTCAAGGTGGCCCTCTTCCTCGATAGGTAATTTGCTGTCATGGCTTCACCCCTCTTCTCTTCTCCTGCATTGATCGAGGTCGCTAGGTGACCCTGGGTGTCTAGAAATGGTTGCCCGGTGGTTAAAGATGATCGTGTAGGTTGAATTCCAAATTATGTCGACCTGATAGGAAGTTATTGGGGGAAGATAGGAAGCACCAAAGCAGATTGGATGAGAACAAGGGCTCTATTATTCTTAATTTCACCAATTTGTGTGCAATGTGGAATTATGCTAATGTGCAATGGCCCCATTCTGTAGGGTGCTTGTCATGCCTGCAAAGATGTGCCTTAGTTCAGTGCACAATACAAAGGGCCACCTTCATTCAAGCATTGCAACTTCATAACAAAAGGTTTTGCTTCGTGTAAAGGTAGCACTGCTTGCTCACGTTAATCTTCCCTATGCCTACATCTATGTTTTGGTTTTGCTGACCTGCATGAATACAACCACTTGTTTTGGTCCTCGGTATGTTTTCTATGTTTTGGTTTTTCTAATCTGCATTGGAAGACATGCCTTCGGTCATCAATAAGACGATGCTGATACCTGCCAGGTTCAACATAATGAAAACACTGAGAGAAAACATTATGGAAGGTTCGAGCGAACAACAAAAAGATGGAAATTCACCATATTCCAGCAGCCTCAAATTTGGACTTCCAGTCAGCTTCATAGACCTCCTGAAAAATGTCCTTAAACCTGCAAAGTCACATAATATCAAAACGGAAATACACACACATACATATAGGACCAATTGTCTATATACAAGCAAAAGGTAATAAGAGCATATAAAGATGTAAGCACATGCCATCATATTTTTTTCAGGATTGTGTTTTTGGTGCTAAGGTAGAACATCCATTTCTTCTCATAAGCAGTTGTCATAGAAGCCTCGGCAAAAGCTCGGATTGACTATCCATAGCAATTAAAAAGATGTTCAGCTAAGGGTCCGTTTTCTTGGGCTGGTCTTGGCCTGGATCTTGTGCTTTCCAACTGAATCTACACATCTTAATTTCTAAGAAAAAGATGTCTGCATCAATATCTCTTAGGAGGATATTGGTGGGCTGGAGAATGTCAAGAGGGAGCTCCAGGAGATAATTAGATGCTAATTGACCACCTGCTCTTGGTATTGTTTATGTTCCACATTTTGCTGATTTCTTTCAAAATTGATGCAGACTGTTCAATATCCTGTGGAGCATCCGGAGAAGTTCGAGAAGTTTGGCATGTCTCCATCCAAAGGAGTTTTGTTATATGGTCCTCATGGTTGCGGTAAGACCTTGTTGGCAAAGGCAATTGCCAACGAGTGCGAGGCTAATTTCATCAGTGTCAAGGGTCCTGAGTTGCTTATCATGTGGTTTGGTGAGAGTGAAGCCAACGTCCGTGAAATTTTTGATAAGGCTCGTCAATCTGCTCCTTGTGTCCTCTTCTTTGATGAGCTTGACTCAATTGCTTCCTAGGTCTATACACGTCTCACCTTGGCTCTTTATTTATTTGTGGTGTCATGTTTTTTGTCTTACAGATATTAACACATGTTGCAGAGAGGAAGCAGTGTGGGTGATGTTGGAGGTGCGGCTGATAGAGTGCTTAATCAGCTACTGACAGAAATGGATGGCATGAATGCCAAGAAAACAGGTTTGGTGCATGACACTGAACTGCGCTCTTACATTTTTATTCCATCGTTGTGCAATTGTTTGGTAAGCTGTGTAACCATTTAATTATATGCATATATTTTCTATCTAAAAATAAATTATACATTTATTTGGTTAGCTGACACCATCAGCTTTACATTTATTGGTATTCACAGGAATCTTCGTCCTTGTTGCGTGCCTAATTTTTTTTGTACTGTTTTAGGTAAAAGGCGAATCAAACATTTCTTACATCTGTTCTAGATACTACAGAGCTCCAGAGCTCATATTTGGTGCTACTGAATACACAACAGAGGTGCTGAAGAAGAAGTACGGTCCAGAGGCAGACGTCTGGAGCGCCGGTGTGATCATCTACATCCTGCTGTGCGGAGTGCCGCCATTCTGGGCATGTGAAGTGTGGCACACCTTTCAGCAGTGCATTGATCGACGAGACTGATACGACATTATCATGTAAAATTCCATGGCCGATCTCTTGTACTGACCACGCACGCACTTCTTCACTTGTTCGTGGAGCAGAGAACGAGCAGGGCATATTCGAAGAGGTTTTGCACGGGAGGCTCGACTTCGAGTCGGAGCCATGGCCCAGCGTCTCCGAAGGCGCCAAGGATCTTGTGAGGAGAATGCTCATCAGGGACCTGAGGAAGAGACTGACTGCTCATGAAGTTCTACATGAGTTTCCTAACTTACTTACCATCAGTCACATTGCTTCCCAATTTCTGCCTGTGTTTTTTTCCCCTGAAACTGTTGTTTGTTATCCTCTTCTAGGGCATCCTTGGGTCCAGGTTGGTGGTTTGGCTCCTGACAAGCCGCTGGACTCGGCTGTTCTTTCTCGCATGAAGCAGTTCTCGGCCATGAACAAGCTGAAAAAGATGGCTCTCAGGGTAAGTCGTCTTGTGCGTTTGTACTCACCACCATGCGACCAGTGAATAGCTCGCACGCGTTCGAGTTCCCTAACTTACTTACCATCAGTCACATTGCTTGGAAGTTTGGTCAACCTGGATTCTTCACCTGACATTGTTTTGATTCCGCGTTCCAGGTATATCGGCCGCTCTACTGTCAGTGATGGGGTCGCGCTTCAAGAAGCCCGGGAAGGTATTCCCTGCCGGCGTCGTGTCCCTTGTATCACTGGTTATGATCGGAGGCTACTTCCACGGGATCTTGCGTAGCTCGCACGCATGATGCAGCCTGTGGTCTTTTCTGTTCCGTAATGCAATTTGGCTCCCCTTTGAACTGTTTCTCTGTTTCACTTCTCGGTGGATGTTTTGTATCCGTTCTCAACTTTAGTTCATCTTTTGTGACAGTGGGCAATAATAACCAATAAGCATGTGAGAGCTGATAGAGGTGAAGTTTAAGCTTTGTGAGAATTTTTAGATTTATACTGCAGCAGCAACAAGTGTGAATTGCACTACGAGTGCCTGAATATGGCTTGTGCGGACAGCCAAACAGAGATTTATACTGCAACAGCAACAAGTGCAGCAACAACTAGCTCAGTAGTTTGTTTGGGTTTCATTTTGAACCTTAGTATTAATAACTTGATAGATCAGGTCAGTAGTTTGGTTGAGTTTCATTTTCAACCTTAGCATTCATAACTTGATAGATCAGCTCAGTTTTTTGTTTGAGTTTCATTTCAGACCTTAGTTTTCATTATTCAATACATGAATCAGCAAAACACAAAGATTGTGAAGCCTTTTTTTGTGGCAACCTGTGCAAATCTTATTTTTCTGCCTAATCCTTATTTATAGTGACAAAGAGAAATTAGGTAAGGCTTATAATTTCTTTCTTTTTTCCAGTGTGAAAAGTAGCGCTCAGAAGTCACTTCTACACCTTTCTGAGCATCTTGAAGTTTTGTCGCCGGCGGCAACAACCTGCCTGTAGCGATTCGACGTAGGCATCCCTGTTCCTCTCCTTCGGAGGCTTGTCTCCTCGCCATATCGTCGATGTAGCCTGAGTGCAGGGCCGTGATATTCCAATTGTCCATCGTGTGATCAAGGTAGCAAGCTACTGTATTTAATAGTTTGATTCTATTGTAGATTATATACCATACTTGGGTTGCGGCTTGAGTTTTCTTTTGTCCCCTCATAGGTTCATGAGCGCCATGATACGGTGGACTCTGACATTCTCACGAAAGGTAGCCATATTTTTTTACAGCTGCTTTATTTTGCTTCATGAGCATTTTCAAGAACAGAAATAAACTAACTGTGTCTCATCAGGTGACAATAATCCCAGGGATGACCGAGTCCTGTACGCACATGGGCAGCTTTGGCTGCAGCGACAACACATCATTGGACGGGCTGTTGGGTGAGTTTTTCTTCCCACTTGACTCTTGAGGGAATACATTACATTCACTGTCATGACTGATGATTAACGATTGTTTACTCCATCTGACTCTTGTTCCCTGTTATTTAATGTTAACACTTGAGCAGCTATCTGCCTTATGCTGGGTGGCTTACAATCGTCATGACGGAGAAACCAGTCCTCAAGGTATGAGCATTCTGGTTTATTAGGCACATAGTGGTTGAACAAATGGAGTGTTAAACAAATGGCCAGTGCTTTTGTGTTGGGCTGAGTTTGTTACAAGTAATAGGAGGGTCTGTTACTGGTGTGTTTTTGGTTGACTATTGTCGTTTGTTGGTGCAGTATCTGCTAATTGGTGCACTGGGGCTGCTGGTGGTAGCATCCAAGGAGTGACATTAAAGGTAGGATGGATGAACAGTGAGAAGAGTATGCGGAGAGGATAAAAGCTGTAGAGAAACACAATTGTTATGTTGAAGAAAGCTGTATTGCATACATGATACAATGTTGGAGTACAAGTATATATAATATCTCATCCTGTGTTAAACTATACTGCATGTATGACATGATAGATTGTCTTGCAACCAGAATATGATCAGGATCCACGACCTAGATTTATTGGTGTCGTGGAAACCAAGATTATCGTGTCATTATACGGTTCCGTTGCAACGCATGGGCATTCACCTAGTTTTTTTAATATCATATTGCAATCAGAAACAAGTGCCAAATAACTACCTCGTTAAAAATCCTTTTGTTAGAAGGAAAAGAGTAAAACCAGCTCCATATAGAGTTAGTAAGTTTAATTCATTGTCTAATGTTCATAACAAAAGTAAAATTACATCACATACTCTAATTCGAAGCTTAAAAAACATTTAATTAGCATCATCTCTAGTTTTGTGTTTTTTATCAAGTAAATGAAAATATGGAATAAAATACGATTTAATGAATATATGAGCCTTTTCGTGCCTCTATATAGACAATTTCGTGCCTATCTTAAACGGATCGTGCCCGTGACCACTCATGGGCCGTGACATCGGCTCAAACCGAATCGATATATTGGCTCGTGCATAGGTCATGTTATTTTTCGTGCTTCGAACCCAAATGTACACCTATGTCCACATCCAAAAAAAAAAAGCAGTCGAAACGAACTAAAATTGGACCAGTCGGTGATTTAACGCGGAATGCCACTGGGACCAATCCTAGCCATTCGTTGGAGTGAAGGTCCGGGTCCGACACAGAGAAGAATTTCTCGCTCGGTTTCCATCGGATTTTGGTGAAATTTACCGTTCCGGATACTGAGCGAGATATGAAAACCGATCCAAATTTTTTATACATTTCGACTTAGAATTTAAAAGTATATAAGTCAAAATTTAGTTAATAAAATGATATTCGAAAATTGCAACGGCAGCAACGACCAGGAAGCCCAGCCCAGCCCACCCACCCCACACCCCACCCCATGTCCCCACCCCGCCAGCCGGCACGAAGCGCGGCGTTAATATCTCCCCTCCCCCTTGCCCTCAGGTCTCCCCACCGCCCCCGATCCACCATTCCTCCTCCGGATTTCGCAGTCAGCGGTGAGCCTGCCCCCAACCCATCCCTCCCCCACCCTCTCCCAGATCTGAGCTCCTTGCGCTGTCAGATCTTTGCTCCCGATCCATCTCCGGCGGCCGCGCGCGGTAGATCTCCGTTCGGCAGCGTGTGATCTGCCCGATCCGTGCGGTTGGGTCTGGATCGGGTCGGTTCAGATCCGCGGCGCCGTCGCCTGGACGCGCCGGGGAGATTCGCGATCCGTTGTATACTTGTATGCTAGGCTTGGGGGAGATCTGAGCGCGGAATGAATGAACGGTTGACGATTTTGCAGGTGGTGAAGGAAGCGGGCGCGGAGGAAGATGGGGCTCGCGTTCGGGAAGCTCTTCAGCCGGCTCTTCGCCAAGAAGGAGATGCGGATTCTTATGGTCGGTCTCGACGCCGCCGGTAAAACCACCATCCTCTACAAGCTCAAGCTCGGCGAGATCGTCACAACCATCCCCACCATCGGTGAGTCCAACTTTTGCCTTTCCAACGTTATTGGATCATGTTCGATTAGGTTGTGAAGAATGCTCTGTTAAATGATGGATCTGTACGATGCGCGATCTGTCAATACCTGAGTGGTTGGGGTTAAACGATACCTGATTGTTTGTATGCCCTGATGCTTGAATACTATTACAGGGGCCATTCTATGAGCCGTTCATATTACGATGAAATGACCGGCATATTTGGTTGGATGTAACAAAATGCAATTACTATCACCCTAGAGAACACAATTCATTGTCTTTTAGTTTACTGTCGATGTTTCATGGATTCTTTTAATGTATCATATTCCTGTCTATAGAAACTCTGATATGATATAGCTTAATGAATTTCTGTTAGGTGATCACAATAAAATGCTCATCTTCTTGCTTGGTCTATTGTTACCAACTTGAAAATACTATTGTTATATTATAGCCAGTGAAAACTGCAGTTTTCTTTCTGTTGTTTAAATCTCCTGTTTTGGCTTTTGGACTTTTGGAAAGCTAATTTAGACATTAGCATCAGGATGAAGAAAAGAAAAAAAATTGTAAAGCATGATGGAGCAACAATGTAATAATAACAGTATTGCTTGTAATGCAAGTTTTCAACATCAGGATATTTTACAATAGTTGTAGAGCGCTTCACTAAAAAGAACCTGGGTTTCAATCATTAAATTTTGGTGACAAAAGTGTTTATTGTGGTCTGCATTCCTATTTTCTTATGATTATGATATGATGACATAACTGTGTTTTGTTTTTATGCTTCAGTTTTCTTTGTCTTACAAGATAAATGTTTTTTTTGAAATGCAGGTTTCAATGTTGAAACTGTTGAGTACAAGAACATTAGCTTCACGGTCTGGGATGTCGGGGGTCAGGACAAGGTATAACCCTCCAACATCATTTTGTATTACCTATTTACACTACATAATGTTCTCTAAGGTAGCGTTTGGTTCCGGAGTATGGTGGAACGTAGCCGCTCCGCTCCCAATTTGTTGTTGTTTGGATTGATTCCATATAGGATGGAGTGGTTCTAAAATGGAAAATTATGCTCAAACGTTGAACCATTTGGCTCCTTAAAATCTCTTGGACGGACACGTTCCTTTGGGGACAGCCGTTCTATCAAAGTGGCTCCGGAACCAAACACTACCTAATTTCCCGTTCTTCCAGAATCCAAGAGCCACCATTCTTTTTAATTTTGTATTTGATTTCTTAGACTAATCTGATTGTTAACAACATAACATTATGACATCATATGAATCTTTAGACATGGGAATGTGCTTGGTCTTAGCCTTACCATCTCTATATTAATGCAGTAATTTACATGTTTTATCACATTTTGACTGATTTCTACTCATTTAATGAAAACAGATCAGACCTCTCTGGAGGCATTACTTCCAGAACACACAGGGTCTTATCTTTGTTGTGGATAGCAATGACCGTGACCGTGTTGTTGAAGCCAGAGATGAGCTGCACAGGATGCTGAACGAGGTAAAACATTTTACTAGACCATTTTATTATGCTGTTGCTTTCTATCAATAAGCTTTTGTGTGGCAAGTTCTTGAATTTTGCATCTTTGGTGTCATTCACGTGGCAGAGAGCATAATCGACTAAGCTGAGTGAATGTTATTCTTCAGCAACTTTGAAAAATGGAATATGGAACTAACAAGAAATAATTTGTCGTCTTCAATGAAAAAGTTGTGCAAGTTTTTTGGTTTTATTATATTATATTATTTGTTTATTGATATATCCAAGGCTATTATGGTGTCGTCTAGGCGTTGAGCCGCTAAAAAACCTGGGTGTCCTGTCGCCATGACAAAAAAATCAGCAAAATGAGGGGAGGCAGAAGAGAAGAATTGGAGGATTGGGAAGGCCAAGCACTTGTCTCTGCTTCTATCCCCATCGGCTCTAGACGCTATTGCCATCACAAACTTCTGCAACATCGGGCATCTGGCAGGGGCAGCAGCAGTCAGCAACCCTTGATCTGCGATCTACTGGCAACTGGAGGGGATCTGGAAGGGGACCAGCACCAGCAGTGAGGGAGGGGAGAGGAAGCGGTAGGGAGGAAGGGTTGCGGGCGAGCGCAAATGGAGAACGGGAGAGGGGCAGTGGCAGCGGCAACCTGGAATGCTTATCGATGGGGAGGGCTTGAGGGAACAGGTAGGTCACACAATATGCCAGGAAGGATATATGGGCTGGTGGGCTGGGACTTAGGGTCTTGTCCTTGTTTTTCTTTCCTTTGTGCTGTTGCTTTAAAGTTTCTTACAATCATATGGCATCTTCTTGCCTCGCTTTATGATCACCTAGGCACTGCCTAGGCGATTGGAAGGGGTGTCTCACCACGCCTTGCCTTGGTGCCTGAGTAATCTTGAATATATCGTATAATCTTTGGTCTTCAGTACTCTAATGAAAATAAGACAAAAACTCTCTTGAAAATACAAATCTTGTGATAGTGAAATGAAATTCATTTTTTTTTTGTATAACAGGATGAGCTACGTGATGCTGTGCTGCTTGTTTTCGCCAACAAGCAAGATCTTCCAAATGCCATGAATGCTGCTGAGATCACTGACAAGCTTGGTTTACACTCCCTGCGCCAGCGACACTGGTAAGCAACTAAACAACGGTTATGTACTTTGTAAAGCATCTGTGACTAGGAAGCTACTTATGTGATCATAGCTTGCATTGACTTATCGTGTTGTTTGTGTTTTTGCTGATAGGTACATCCAGAGCACTTGTGCCACAACTGGCGAGGGTCTGTACGAGGGCCTGGACTGGCTGTCCAGCAACATTGCGAGCAAGGTATACATATGGCTTGTTTGTCTCCAGTAAATATATATTTGTTCGATCTGGAAATAGTTTTCCATTTTACCTTTTTTCCTCTATGCATAGCCTGTTTGAAGCACTGTTTCTCACTACTAAATCAACTTGATATGATTCCTCCCTTTTCTGCACATGTAGGCTTGAATATCAAATGCGAACTGACTAGGAGCTCCGGATGTATCATGGAAAGTTAGGACAGAATCACCTCTGCAACCTGTTAGGTGTCTTCTACCGGCACAATATATTTTTTGTTTGGAATATGTAATGATGTTACGGTTCAACGTTTATTCTACCCTACTATACTGTTGGATGTTCTTTGGGCCTGTTTCATTTTGCACAAGGATTGGAGTTCCAATATCATGCTACATTTTAAATTCGTACCCCATCGCAAATTTTAGGATGTATACCAAATTATAGGATATTCCAACATTTTTTGGAGAGTCCGAGCATCTTGAGTTGGATCAAATTTATATCATAAAACATTTATGATACTAAAAAAAGTATCGGTATTTTTTATTAGTTATATTTTTAGTGTATCTATTTGTGTCATAAAACTGTGTTTTTTTGTAATTTTAGTTAAATTTGAGGTACTGACTCCCTAAAAAAATTGGAATATCTTATAATTTAGGATTTAGTAGTATGTAAATGATAGTAAATTACCCAAGGATATCCAATATCACGGTACATGGAAATCCAGATACGATTATACAGTCGAAATCATACGGTGAGCAACGGTATCTTAATGCATGCCTGCACTTTTGATCTAAGAGCAAAGCTTATGTTATACCCTACCCACCACGAGTATCCTGGTGGAAGTGTCATTTCGATTTGATTGCAAGCTCTAGTAGAACTCTCGGTTCAGGAAAAAATCACGGGGAATTTGCATTGCAACAAAATAAAATAGAGACCTGGAAAGCGCAAAGATGCGACAGGACATTGACAATCCAGAGAGTGAATCTTTATCGATTAGAAGGAAATGAAATGCTTCATGAAATAGTGATGGTGAGAGAAGTAATAAATAATGTTTTACTCTATACTAAATGGCTACAACCGAGACGTTTTTGTAAGTATTATATCATTAATAAAACTTGACCAACTAAAATGCTAATGTTGTGGCTAGTCCATTATAAGAGCATCTCCAAAAAACTAGTTAAATGACTTTCTAAGCTAAATTTTAGCTATTTAATAGCAAAATAACTCTCCAACAGACTACATTTAACATGACAAGCTATCCGGCGCTCTAAACCAACTCTCTCACTAGCCAAATTTGGCTAGCAACTCTTGCTAGTAAAACTAACTTGTTTGTTGGAGAATCTGTTGGAATGAGATGTTATATATATAGTTTAGGTGCCGTTTGGATCATGAAATGTAACGTAAATGATAACATTAACGATTCATACTTGAACACCGACGGTAACAAATTTGAATAAAGCGGTATCCATTTATAGTGTGATATTGATTACGGTTGAGTTTAAACAAACATGATTTAACGTTATGTATAACCTATTACGTTACCAATATGCGAAACAAACGGCACCTTAATCTTTATGGAGAGACAAATAAAGAGTCAAATAAAGAGTTAAAAATAAAAATAAAGAGTTTCTTGAAGATACTCTAAATCTTTCATATGCATTGTTTGATTGTAGCTTGTAGAGTGGGTATGTACTCACCTTATTTTCAAATATATACTTGTGTGGATGCACAATATTTGTTTAGACTGATTAGAAAAGCAATGTGACGATGTGGAATCAGAAGACTAGGAGTTGAAGGAGCACATGCCCCTCTCGACCTTTCCTATAGACGTAGAGATCCACAATGAGAATTTAGTTCTTTTGAGTTTCGTTAAATCTTTGTTTTCTATATAAGTTTTATATGTTTTGTGTAACATTGCCTTTTGATATTCACCATAACGTCTCTAAATGTGTGAATTCTAATCCTAGGCATACATATAGTTTGCATTCGGTTTTATTCTTAAAACTGAGTAAATTAGAGTGTATCAAAGTTGTGCCGACTATAGGACACAAGCCTAGTGAGGACTATTCGGGCTTTTCCATGACTATGCAATCCCTTATTTCCCTTGCTTTTCTTCTCTACATGTAAATTGCAAACCTTGTGTAATTTTTACCCCCTTGATGTTGTCATTTCTCGGTGCAACATTTCCTTGCTTTAGTATGCTCCTCTTCTTGATGTTGTCACTCTTGTTCATTGCTTATCTTATCTTTATCACTTTGCCATCAACTACTTATCCTTGTTGCTTTTCACTTGCCTGCTCTTTGGCAAGGTATGTGTTTTTCTACATACTCTTGGTTGTCTTATGTTCCTCTTTTGCTACCTCCTCATCTTGATCTCCAACCATTTTCCTTTTTCTCCCCTATAATATCCATTTTAATGTCTCCCTTGTCCAACTCTATAATGGCATTTGAGAAATATTTACCCCATAAGATGGTCCACCATTTACTTAAAAAACATTGGTAGCAACGAGTTTGTCTGATGTACATATGTGTTACTTGCTCTTGTGTTTGTTTTGTCTCTTTATAATTTTCATTGGTGCGTTGTGCAACTCTAGTCCATAATGACATCAATCATCTATTAGTTTGGATCATACCATATCCTTCTTATCTTTGTTCAATCTCCTTATACCTTCTTCCTTACACCTATCCGATGCTAGAGTGCAGAAGGTTACCTAAAGATGGTTATACAATGGATAATACCCAATCACATATGCAACAACTCTTAAGGACGCATACTCAATTTTTGCAAGTCACATCTTAGATGGTGAATCTTTCTTCAATAAGTGGGTTTAAGAGAAGTCATCAAATTCAAGATCTGTAAGGAAAATGGACCCCGGGCCATTTGGCTCAAAAGGTTTTGGTGTTTGATGATCAATATAAACTATGGACTAATGTGTTTGCTAGTGTTTGTGTTTGTAGTTCACAGAATACTAAAGTAACTTGGACTAAGGCATTGAGGAAAGCAACACCTCAAAAGAAGACATTATGAAGATCACAAGTGAAGATCAACAAGTATCAAGCAAAGTCCAAGAAACGAAGAATAGTGTTGCCGCAGATGGAATGTCCGGCTGAAGACACCGGACTGTCCGGTGCCACACGCCGGACTGTTCGGTGCACCAGGGAACAGTAGCCCAACGACTAGTTCCCGGTGGCACTAGTGGAGAGAAGCCATCGGACTGTCCGGTGTGACGTCCAGACTATCCGGTGTAAAAGCCTGCAGCGCCAACGGTCACCTGTGTGTCAGATCCAATGGCTAGGCGCATCGGACAGGGGCACCGGACTGTTCGATGTGCCGTAGAGCAACAACTTTTCTCCAACGGCTAGAATTGAGTTAGAGCCTATATATACTCCATCGAACCAGCCATTTCAAGGTGCGGGAGCCCAAGCAACATACCAATGCATAGTATAGACATTTCCAAGTGCTCATACACCCAAGTGCTTAATAGAATCACTCGGTGATTAGCGTAGGTGCTTTGCGAAGTGCTTAGGTTAGTTAGACCGCTTTAGCGCTTGTTCTAGGTGAATCCTAGTTAGTTGAGTGAGTTTAGAAAAACCACACAACCCCTCGGCTCTTGCGTGAGCTATTGTAATTGTACCGAGTGGGGCGAGAGTCTTGCGGGATCGTGACAACCGCGTTTGTGTCATGACCGCCATCGTGTATCGGAGGGAACGAGGCCCATGGTGTTTCGGCCAGAAGCTCGTTAGTGGAGACAGCGGGAGCATTCGAGAGGAGCCAGAAGCGTAGCACCACTTACGCGTGGAGAAGGCCCGCGGCTCTCTACGGAGTTACTCGACCGTGGTGCTTGGCCCTCGCGTGGGCTTCCTGAAAGTCACCTAGAGGGGGGGTGGATAGGCGAAACCTGAAAATTATAACTTTACACCCCTCCTAGATCCCTTGATTAGTGGTTAGAACAAGATACACAATTATCGGAGTATAAAAACTAAGTCCTTTGCTTGTAAAGAATATTGCTTTCAAATAATGCGGAATTGACAAAACAATACTACTAATAAATCTATGAGAATAAAGCAAGAGGGCTTAGATAAGAAGAGCAATATCACAAGTTCTTTCTTGCAAGGTGTTGCTTCACTAAATGAGAATTTAACTTAAAGCAACACCAAATAATATTAGCAAAGAATGGTGCAAGAAAAACTTAGAAAGGGAAAGAACAAAACAAATCACAAGCAATAAGCACACGAGACACGGGTGATTTGTTTTACCGAGGTTCGGCCCTCAAAGGCCTAGTCCTCGTTGAGGAGTCCACTAAGGACGGGTCTCTTTCAACCTTTTCCCTCTTTCTCCACCGATCACCAAAGACCGAAGAGCTCTTCTTCTTCTCAAGGATCACTTAAGACCCACAAGGATCACCACACTCTTTGGTGTCTCTTGCTAGCTTTACAAGCCTCCAACACTTTGGAGGAAGTTCAATGGGAGTCAAAACTCCACGCGCAAATGAACACAAAGATGAAGCACACACTATCTCTCAATGAATCTCACAAGGCACTAGAGCTAAATCACACGAGAGGCTTTCTTTTGCTTGTTCTCGCTTTTGTGGCACTTGTGTGGGTTGTAGTGGACTAAATCTTATGTATAGGATGGATCAATGAATATATGTGGTTGGGAGGGCTTGAGTATGTCAACTAGATGACTTGGAATGTTGCTTGGGCTCCCACTCCTTGAAGTGGCCGGTTGGGGTGGTATTTATAGCCACCAACAAAATTGTAGCTGTTGGAGAAGTCTGCTGGCGATGGGCGCACCGGACAGTCCAGTGCGCCACCGGACAGTGTCCGGTGCGCCACCGGACAGTGTCCGGTGTGCCGCCACGTCATCCTCCCGTTAGGGTTGGAGCTGATCGACCGTTGGAGGCTTTGTCCTCATTTGGCACCGGACAGTCCGGTGCCCCTCTGACCGTCTACTCTGACATCTGGTTTGCACTGTTTGCTTTGCAGAGTCGACCGATGCGCGTAGATGACCGTTGCTCCGCTGGCGCACCGGATAGTCCGGTGGCCCACCGGACAGTCCGGTGAATTATAGCGGAGGTGCGCCTGGTAAACCCGAAGGTGAAGAGTTTAAATTCGATCTTCCCTGGTGCACCGGACACTGTCCGGTGGCACACCGGACAGTCCGGTGCGGCAGACCAGGGAGCACTTCGGTTTCCTTTGCTCCTTTCCTTTTAGCCCTTTCTTTTGACTTTATATTGGTTTGATGTGAACCTTTGGCACCTGTAGAACATTTATTCTAGAGCAAACTAGTTAGTCCAATTATTTGTGTTGGGCAATTCAACCACCAAAATCAATTTAGGAAAAGGTGTGAGCCTATTTCCATTTCAATCTCCCCCTTTTTGGTGATTGATGCCAACACAAACCAAAGCAAATATAAAAGTGCATAATTGAACTAGTTTGCATAAGGTAAGTGCAAAGGTTGCTTGGAATGAAACCAATAATCATTTCTACTAGATATGCATGAATGTTTTACTTCTTGTTGTTTAAAAACTTTGGACCATGCTTGCACCACTAGTTTTGTTTTTGCAAACTCTTTTGTAAATTCTTTTCAAAGTCCTTTTGCAAATAGTCAAAGGTAAATGAATAAGATTTTGAGAAGCATTTTCAAGTTTTGAGATTTCCCCCCTGTTTCAAATGCTTTTCCTTTGACTAAACAAAAACTCCCTCTTAATGAAATCCTCCTCTTAGTGTTCAAGAGGGTTTTAGATATTAATTTTGAAGAGGGTATACCAATTTGAAATTATATCAAAGAAAAACTTCTTTTAATACCAAATGAAAGGCTACATTTTTTTGAAATTGGTGGTGGTGCGGTCCTTTTGCTTTGGGATAATACTCTCTCCCCCTTTGGCATGAATCGCCAAAAACGGATGCTTGAGTGAAATATAAGCCCTTTTAAACTATTCTCTCCCCCTTTGGATGGAAGTAAAAGAGTGAAGATTATACCAAAGTGGAGAACGATGCGGAGTACCGGCAAAGAGTAGATAATACCGATGGAGTTGAGTGGAAGCGTCGTCTTTGCCGAATACTCCATTTCCCTTTCAATTCTATGACTAAGCATGAGAATACACTTGAAAACACATTAGTCATAGACATAAAAGAGATATGATCAAAAGGATATATCAAATTAAGCATGATCATAGTTCTATATAACATAGATTGCTCCCCCTAAGTATGTGCATGGAGAGAAACACATATTTTGGCCTTAAATGCCAATTGCACATAATTAGGTTAATGAGAACATATCTATATCATACAGAGTGTGATGTGCATTGTGTCGTAGTATAGGTGTGATGCTCATGACAGTTTATGCACTTATGAAAGCATATTATAAACATCTCAAGCATTTACCCTTAAGGATTTCAAAGAGGCTTAAGGACCATCCACCTTTGGAACAAAGGTAGCTTATCCTCGTTACAAGGTTAAGCTTTAAGCTCTTTGACAATAAAAACACTTCATCTAGTTTCAACAAGTACACATTAAAGCAGGAATGAATTTTTGAGAAGTTAAACTAGGTATGAAGCAGGGATAATGCATGTACATGCTTTCTCTTCCTTTTATACAAGATATGCAAGGAACGTATAGAAAAAGGAAGATTTAGGTACATGTGTAAATGAGTGGAAGTAGTTTTACCGTTTTGTACCTCCTTATAGAGATGCTCTCTTCATTGTGCTTTGTCCCTAGTCTTAATTGCTTAAGACCTATACTCAAGACAATGTATGGAAATATTTTGCACAAGAGAGAGTTCTTCAACTAGTGATCCTTCACAAGTCATTGTTAGCATATATTAAGTGGAACACCAATTGCATAAATGTATCATTTATTCTCCTTTTAACTTAGTGCACATCAAGAGAGATCGATTGATAGTATATGCGACACTAAGAAACATACGTGTTTATTCAATGATCAAACAATTAACAGATGTGATCAAAAGAACAACATATGCATTAGATAAGCTTGAAATAGGAGAATCCAGTAAATATGCCACTTTGGCAATGAAAGCTACAATCCTTGATAAAGATGACATTACTTTAACAAGATGGATTAATTTGAAGTAGCATACTTCATGAGAAACTTATTCTCATGCAAGAGACTATATGAGATTACTAAGATAAAGCGATAGTCTCAACATAATCAAGATATAGAAAGAGGCTCCCCCTAAAGACATGCATCAAGTATTTGAATGAATTAAATGGATGCATTTACTTTAAAGACAAATAGGGAGAAGCATTATACATCTTGATCAAGGCTTATAAAATTTGCAATTGTTGGGGACTTGTTCTCAAATGCTATGAATCAAGAACAAGACAACACGAAGATGTTAAATATTAAATACCCTTCGTCCGCTGAAGCATTATCTCCTCAAGGGTTTAATGAACTTCGGACGAAGGGTACAAACATAATATTACAAAGGTGACAAAAATAACATAAAACGATGTAAAGTGTAAAATATTAAAGATAGATATGTTGGAGATAAATGGCACCATTCACGTATTTATTATCTGAATCTAAAATGTTTGAATACAATGTTTAAGGTATGATTATACCTTCACCTTGACAAGCAATAATTCCCGAATGATGCCTTTGCAATTACAGGAATGCGTGAACAGTAAAGGAATACTGTTCACTATTTATAGGCACAGGACACAGCATGTGAACAATTACAACCATACCCCTCATAAAAGTTTACAACATCGACTCAAACTCTTATGGACTAAAAGGTCATTCTATCTTTAAGTCGGTTTGTAATTCCGAAGCTTCATGGACGGCACCCTTCGGCATTACGTACAGTCAACTTCAACCGAAACTATTTCTTCCTGCAGGACCTTCGGCGACGAAGCACGGTCCCAACAGCAATAAACAACTTAAGCCTGGTATTCTTCACTATGAAAGGATTTAGAATACTTGCAACCACACCATTGATTGTTTTGTAGATCTTACTATCCAAGTAGGTGTTGTTGTTCTTGACGTCCTCCCCTTTCATTTGAGAGTCCTCCCTTTGTAGTTGTTTCTTTTTCCTTTCAATCTTATTGAAAATACTCAAGAAAGATGTTAATAGCACAAGGGAGCATATGATGGAAGATGATTCTTTTAGATAGGAGGTAAAAGCAATTTATCATCCATAAGTCACATAGACATGAAGTAAATTCCTTAACGTTAGAGCACAACAATATGCATCCTTTAAGCATTTTGATCAATCATAGGAAATTTAGTTCTTCATATTGAGTTTACTAATCATTACTTAGAAGTAAATCAATATGAGAATATGTATAGCAAAGGCATGAAATAGATTCTAATGGACTAGTGCATTTATGAGAATGAGATTGAATGCACACCTAGCAAAAATTAAGTCCAATAAAGAATCTATTCTTCACATAGGTAGAATAAGATAATTTAGAGTAAATAACCATTGATGGGAACTATATTTGATTAAGAAGATGAGTTCCCATACCTTTGCTTTTACCTTTCTTCCTTTGGGTGGAGAGCAAACCTTGAGGCTTGTGCACTTTCTCTTTTGTAGATATTCATAAGTAAGCTCAAGAGATACGTCGTTAGTAACACAAGCACAAGTTTCCATTTTTGTAATCATTTTTGATAAGGTATGAAAAGATGGATTACTAAAACATGGAAACTTCATAGCATGAACTAGATTATCCTATAGATGATGTTATGCTCAATTTTAACTCGTAAAACAAGCATAAATAATCCCTTAAGATTATAGGAATAAATCTAATTCATGATATGGAAAGCGATAAATGTGAAAGAATCAAATCCAATTTAAGCAAGTAGAAATACATCATAAATCATTGGATTGATTTCTCTTTTCATGTTAGATTACGCATTTCCAAAGAGAAACCTATTCTCTACAAGTGAGACTACTTGGGTTACTTAGATAAAATCATTAGTCTCACTATTCTAGTTATAGAGAGAGTTTTCCTTTTATAAGTGTCCTAAGGATTTGAATTCCTTACATGACACCTTATTCTTTTAAGAACTTGAAATATCTCTCTATATCTAGAATCATGGCAATAATAGAATGACTAGTGAAAAACATGCCATGAGATACTTTCAACAATCTAAAACATGTAGATTGCTATAGGATGGAGATGATGAGTATGCAATCTACCATATGATAGGAAATTCTTCAAAGAATGGTAATATAAATTTAGAGACATTTGAAGTGCTTCTTTTTCTATGCGACTACACAAGACACATGAGAAATCATAATTTAAGATACTTGCACTCAAAAGCACAAGTGTTACCATCCTTCGGCTTTCCTCCATGTGTAGGCCTTGATTTATCCGCATAAGATAATTCTTTATTTCCTACAACATCAATATCTTCCTCGAGATGATATGAGTTTTAGACATAATAATTTGGAATAACTTTGGGTCAATCTTGGATGTATGGATCATTGAAGATTGATAGCTTGAGTTAAATTGAATTAACATTCTCAAGCATCCCAAAGCTTCATATCATCTCCTTCTCCTAGAAAGCTTGTCAAGCATATTTTGGTACCCATCGCTTGATGGGTCCATCACGGTTAGTCAACAAAGATTTAGGAACCCAAAAGTCCTTTATGTTAGCACTAGGTAAATTCATTACCTTTCTAGCACAAGTTGGAATTTTGGGTTGCCTAGTTACAAGAGAATTAATTGACAAGATAGGAGTGGGTTTGTTACCATTGGGACAATCTTTGCATTGATGTCCCTTCTTTCGGCATATGTAGCATAGGCGATCTTCGAGCCTTGAAGATTTCTTCCTTCCTTGTTTCTTGCTTGCTACATGGTTAGTGAATATTTTCTTTTCTAACATTATGCTTTTTTGTTTTAAATGGGGACAAGTTCTAAAAAATGTCCCTTCTTAGAGCATTTAAAACAAACTTTATCATCCTTGTTAATAATCAAGTCATTTTAATATAGGGACATGACCTAATCGAGTGCCCCTTTTTAAAGCATTCACTACACTTCTTATTTCTCTTAGTGTGAAGTGTGGCTTGATTATTACCTTGGATGTTACCTTTTGTGGAGGCGTGGTTGAGGCTTTTGGAGGGGGTATTGAATTTCATCTTTTGTTTCTTCCTCTTGGCAATCCTCAAGTCCTTGACATTTTCTTCAAGGGATGTAGTGCATGCCACGGTTGTTCTCGTCTCAAGCTTCTTCACCATGTGATCACGATTATCTTGAGAAGGTTGAGCAATGCACTTCCCTTTAAGTTGTGTCAAGCTCATCTTTAGCCTCTCATTTTCTTCTTTGAGCTTTTGATATGTATCATCGTTTGTTCCTGCAAATTCTAGCTCAAAGGAAGATTTGCTTGTCGACGGACAACAAGCATTAGCACATGGTAATGTAGTTTCAATCTCAATACATGTGCATGAGTGAGGTTGTTGGGTTTTTAAGTTTTCTATCACAACCTCATGAGCAATATTTAATATGATATGATCATCCATAAGATTTTCATGAGAACATAGGAGCATATCATATTTTTCTTGAAAAGCTAGATTTTCAAATTTTAGCTTTTCTACTTGGTCCTTAAGTAAGGCATTCCTATTTACTAATTGAGCGATACAATGTAAAGAGTTATCTTGCTCAATTGAAATAGTTTAATACCTTTGGACCAAATCAACATGAGAGCACTTTAGCTCCTCATGTTCTTTAGTCAACTCGTCAAAGCTTAGCATTTTTATGGAGAGAATATCTTCTATCCTTTGACGAGCTTCGCTTTGCTCTCTCGCTCTTTTTAGAAGTTTGAGCATGACCGCCTTATCTTCTTGGCTTAGGCGAGCGTAGAGTTGCAAGAAGCTTCTTTCTTCCTTCTCATCCTCATTTGTGCTTCCGCTATCATTTTCATTAGCCACACAACATATGTGGGAATCAAAATGGGAAGACAAACCTCTTGGAGAGGTGGATTCATCGTTTGGTCTCCATCGTTCATTTTCTTATTCTTCTTCCTTGCAAGGGTTAGTATCACAAAGACCAAAGGAAGTAGAAGCACAAAATGAACTATCATGTTCGGACTCATCAAATTTACTTTTAATTCTAGTCCAAATATCATGCGCATCAGGAATGTTTTCATAACGATTAATTATGAAGGCATGATAATCTTCTTTGCTAAGAGAATTACCTAAGATGTCAAGAGCAAGACTGTTGGGGACTTGTTCTCAAATGCTTCGAGTTAAGAACAAGGCAACATAGAAGATGTTAAACATTAAGGTCCTTCGTCCTTCGAAACATTACGCCCCTTCGGGAAATAATGCTTTAGGACGAAGGTCACAAGAGACATACCTTCGTAAATATAATAAATAATGCCGAAGGATTCATATAAAGCGTGAAATATAAACATCAACATAAGATCATTTCTATTTTATTAACATGGAGAAATAGAAATGATTTCAAATTACAAATGTACCTTCGGTCCTGAGAGAAGGTAGAAGTACAAGCGTGACGCAAAAGCCAATGCCAAGTCAGCGTGAACAGTACGGGAGTACTGTTCATCTATTTATAGACGCGGGACGCAGCCCACGTAAAATTACATCCATGTCCATTACATTTGTTAACGGTTTATGGAAATCTGCCGAGGCCCCCGAAGTCTTTTCATCTTTAAGTCGGTTCCCCCTTATGCCATCGCGCTGAAGCTTCCCTGCGCACAGCTTCGGCTGCCCTCGACCTTCGTCTGGTTCAGGCTTCGTCCTGGTCGTGCTCCATATCCATAATTCTGAATCCGAAAATACCTGTTCATATAATCCACTTGGAAAACATTGTCAAATCATGTTTTTGAGGACCTTCGGAGGACGAAGGCCCCCAACAGTAGCCCCTCGCAATATTAATTTGTAAATAATAAATTCAGATTGCGATATGGACGAAGGCCTTGAGCCGAAGGTCCGAAAAAACACCTTCCCTTTGCTAGAATAGCAACATTCACTGACAAGCGGGGCCTTTCAATTTTCAACGCCCTAGGCGTATAAATAAGATCACATCGCGAACTCATTTGGTACGCACACTTGCCTTTTGCTTCGGCCCACTAAAATTTTTAGCTCTTGTTCATTAAGATTTGCTGGTCTTTTTGATTTCGAAGCTTCGGCCTCGGGAACAATTTTTTAGCGTTTCCGAAGATGTCTGAAGGCAAGAAGACCCCTGCTGAGACGAAGCTGAAGATCCCTGCTGAGACAAAGCTGAGTCTCGAGGAGGAGAAGAATCTGGGGTTCCTGATAGCGATGGCAGAGACCAATACAGAGAAAATCACGAAGGAGATTCTCGAAGGTTTGTCCGAAGATACTGATGACAGCGACAGCTATGATGTGGAAAGTGGTGGGGAAGAGGCCGAAGATCGACCGTGGCGACCAAGCCACACAGTTTTTGGGAAAACGACCATCAAGCAGAGTCACATTGATAATATGAGGGGGCGATATTTCCGAGACATATCTATTGTGAGAGCTGATGCCGGGGAAAAAACTTCTCCCACCCCCGAAGAGGATGAAGTTGTGATTTTCCGAAGCTTCCTCAAGGCTGGGCTTCGATTCCCCCTGAGCAACTTTGTTGTTGAGGTACTAAAGACATTTCAAGTCTATCTGCATCAAATCACTCCCGAAGCCATCATAAGAATGGGAGTGTTTGTCTGGGCTGCGAGGAGCCAAGGTTTGGAACCGAACGCTAAAAGCTTCTGCAACATTCATGAGTTATTATACGAGACGAAGCCCTGGGGAAAGGAGCAATACCACAACAACTTTGGGTGCTACAGCTTCGGCGCCCGCTCCGGGTCAAGCTGCCCTGTGCCGACCTTTCGGAAGAGGTGGCCCGGAGCCTGGATGACTGAATGGTTTTATGTAAAGAATGATCTAACAGCTCAAGAGAATGTGAAGAGTATCATTATGCACCCAATCTGGCAACGCTTCGGCCTTCGAAGGCCGAAGGTCGAAATGGACGAAGCCGCCGAAGAATGCCAAAGAGCCTTCGGGGTAGTCTGCTCGTTTATTGGGACAAGGGACTTGGTCCAAGAACACATTGCCTTCAGGGTATGGCCACTTGCAGAAAAGTGGGAAATGCCGAAGGAAACCATCAAAGAGTCCGACGAAGGCGGACTAGTCAGATTAAAGTACACATTCAAATATGCAGATAAATTTGTTGAACCTGATGATGACTGGCTGAAAAGCATTGAAACATTAAGTGATGAATTACTTGGGGCATATTCGAAGGCTGAAAATACTGCACTATCAGCAGCCTTCGGAGGCCGAAAAAAGAAGAGACTCAACCGAGTGTTTGATGCAGTCGGGTTCTTCTACCCTGATTATCGTTATCCCATCCGAAGGCAAAAAAGGAAAAACATAACCTCTGAAAAAGAAGAAGCTGCAACTGCTCCTAGCGAGCCAGAACCGAAAGGAAAAAGGTTGAAGGTCCTCACACACCGACCACGCCATATTGAACCAGCTTCGGTGCCTGAGTTCACCGGAGAAACTTCTTCGGCCGCCGAAGCTGAACAGCCAACCTTGCTGCCAGAAATCGCAGAGATGGCCGAAGCACCATCCACAGAAAAAATGGAAGAAGCGAAAAATCCGACTAAGGAAAAAGCATCAGAAATTTTGAGTCCTGTAGCAAATGTCGAAGCAGCAAAAATCCAAAAGGGTCCAATGGTGACCCCAAAAAGGAAGAGAATGGTAAATGTACTAGATGTCTTGGAGACAATTAAGTCTTCAAGCACAACTACAAAAAAGAGTGTTGAAATTGCTGAAGCTTCTTCTGAAGCTCCGACGCAACAAGCTGAAGCTGAAGCTGGGCCTTCAGAGCCCTTCAAGGAGCAAACTTTGGAAACCGAAGCAATAAAAATACCAGAACCAATTTTAGTTGAAGAAACTGACACTGCCATCCCCGAAGCGCCTGCCAGCATGTGTGATTACATCATACGACATGCTTCGGGGAAAAAACTATCTGAAGAAGAAACTCATGAAGCTAACCATTATGCAAAGGAGCTAAAATATCCAAAGGGGGCAGTAATATTCAATGGGACAAATGAAGATGATTTCTTATACTGCCTGCCTGACAACAAAGAGCTATCTGTCTGCCGAGAGATGGCCAGGAGTATTGGTTTCCCGAAGCTTGAATCTGGATTAAGCGCCATGACGAAAGAAGATCTCGCAGACAGTCTTGCGTACAACAGCCTGAAGGTACGGGAATTAAAAAAAAACCCCCTTATTATTTTTTTACGCAACTCATTCCTTTTTTCTTATATGAATTCTTTTTCGTATAGGGCCTGATCCTAAGCAACGCGCTAAGAGCGCAAAAGAGCGCCGAAGATGAAAGTTATGAAATTGCGTTTAATAATTTACGCTCCAAAGTTATCAAACTGAGAAACGAAGCTTTGGAAAAAGATAAAATTCTGCTTACACTGGTAGATAAAGTGAAAAAAGACGAAGCTGCTTCAAAGGCCCAAACCGAAGCTCAAAAACGCGAGATTAAAGATCTTCAGAAACAGCTGGCTAGAGCTAAAGAGGAGCGCGCGCTTGAGGAAACGAAACGAGAACTTAGTGATTTTATGGTCAGCAAATTGGAATCAAGAGTTAAGGAGCTTCGCACATCTCAGGGGAAATGCTATGTTAAATCTATAGAATGCGTGAATAAAATTAAAACCAGCTTTGCTAGCGTCGGCGCCTTTTCCAGCGAAGAGAATTTTTCTCGAGGCAATCCCGAAGATCCGCTGGAATGGATTAGCCACGAAGCAGAGGCCTTCGAAGAGATTCTGAACAGTCGTGGCGACATATGCGCTTTTTCGGGCGCCAGAGGAATTGCTTCTGTCTTAGAGAAGAAAGGTTGCGGGCATGTAAAATTTTTAGCTCAGTCCGAAGCTACCTTATCTTCCGAAGATATCAAGGACCCCTCGGCCGAAGCAAGCGTGGTTGGTGGCAAATTTTTTACTGATATCTGGAACGACGGCGGCCGAGGAATGGCGCAAGAGATCATCCAAAGAAGCGAAAAAGGCATTCATGATGCTAGAAAAGTAGCAGAAGCTGCCGAAAGGAGTACGGAGCCCGAAAGACAATTAGGTACCAATTAGTCGCTCTTGTTGCGTTGTAATTTTCATTTTAAACTTTGCTCGCGATTTGTAAAAGTAATGAAGAAGTGTTCTCTTCGCTCAGAAACTGTTGAACCGGCTGCCGACCCCCACACAAAAGGGGATGAAGAAATTAAACAAATGGCCGAAACTATCATGGACAAGGTTGTTGACCAACTTCTGAATGAAGCCGCCGAAGCAGTATTGAGAGAAGATTAGATGCTATTTGGAAAAAACATTTAAAGTGTAATCTATGCAACACTTTGTACATTTGAATGTAGTATACAAGTCTCTTTTCATTATTGAATTCTTTACGATGCATGAAACTTTAAATACATACCATTTTTGAGCCTTCGGCGAAAAAACACCTTCCCTTCTTTTCATGCTTCGTGAAGAAGACATTCTTCGTTAAAATTACTCTGATGAATGATATCCATGCTTCGTGAAAACATTCTCCGAAGCTATATTCCGAAGCTATACAACTTTGATATTGATCTGATAAAATTCGCCCACGTTTCGTAAAAATATTCTTCGAAACTGTATTCCGAAGCTATACAACTTCGATGTCACTTTCTCAAAGCATCCTTTCGAAGGTTGAGAGTATCCCCTTCTCTTGCCAAATGCAATATGATGTATGATGCTTATGCTATGCAAAATGATGTGATGATGTTATGTTATGCATGTGTCATTTGTTCCGAAGATACACATAAAATATATTCGTAAGCTCTGCATTCCCTTAGGAACGTCTTTGGAGCTTCTTCGTCTTTTACTTAGACGGTTTCAGCGTTGACTTTTCGCTGTAAGCCTCCCTTAGGAGCTTCTTCGCCTTTTACTTAGGCGGTATCAGCGTTGACTTTTCGCTGTAGGCTCTGCATTCCTTTAGGAACGACTTCTGAGCAGAAAACTTACACTGCGCTCCCTTTGGAACGGCTTTTTGTGACTTCATAAACTTACTCTGCGTTCCTTAGAACGACTTTCTGTTACTCCGAAGGATTTTTAATCCGAAGGTCCTCCTTGGTAACGGAAAAAGTTTTAGGCTTCAGCAACTTAGGCTTGTGGAGCAAATAGATTTTCCTCGTAGGAAACAACGAAATTATTACATGAAAACTATCAATGTTTTTTGCTTCACAGAAAATAAAAACTGAATAGAAAAGACTGCTATCAAAGGTAGGATATGTCAATAAATGTGCTTCGACTCTGGCACAGTGCTGTTGACTGTGCGAGCTTCGGACTGTTCTCTGAAGTCCCTCTGATGTGGAGCGTATTGACTCCCTTCTGGCTGTTGACCTTGCTGCAATGGAGGTGGAGGCGGAAGCTGCTGCCAGGAAGCTTGAGGTTGACTTGCCGAAGCTACAGAAGCTGCAGGGTGGTTGTCTATGTATTGTGGGATATAAGGCGGATGATACGAAGCAGTATGCATGACCTGCTTCGGCTGAGCTTGTTGAGATGCAGCTTCGGCTATTTCCTTTTGCTTCTGGATTGTAACATGGCACGTCCTAGTGGTATGGCCCTTGCCTTCTCCACAGAACAAGCAAAACAGTCTCCTTGGCTGATCTCCGAATCTTCCGCCGAAGCCCCTGGCGCCTCTGCCTCTTGGAGCTGGTGGCCGGAAGGAGGTTTGTTGTTGCCCCGAAGCCTGTGAGGAGCACTGCGGCCTGTTTTGCTGACTCCCCTTATCATCATTCTGAGTGTTGTGGATGGAACGGACATGCCTCGGGTAGTATCTTCCTCCGAAGCCCCTGGTCATTTCAGAAAATCTGAAGACCTCCTCCCTTCTTTGGCGAAAATCATTGTCAGCACGAATGTACTCATCCATCTTTTGGAGCAATTTCTCCAGGGTCTGAGGAGGCTTCCGAGCAAAGTATTGAGCTGCGGGTCCAGGACGAAGCCCCTTGATCATGGCTTCGATAACGATTTCATTGGGCACCGTTGGTGCCTGCGCCCTCAATCGTAAGAACCTTCGGACATACGCCTGAAGGTATTCTTCGTGATCCTGAATACACTGGAAGAGGGCTTGAGCTGTGACCGGCTTCGTTTGAAATCCTTGAAAGCTGGTCAGTAACATATCCTTCAGCTTCTGCCATGAAGTGATTGTTCCTGGCCGAAGAGAGGAATACCAAGTCTGAGCAACATTCCTGACGGCCATAACGAAAGACTTCGCCATGACTGCAGCATTGCCCCCGTACGAAGACACTGTTGCTTCGTAGCTCATCAAGAATTGCTTCGGGTCGGAGTGGCCGTCAAACATGGGAAGCTGGGGTGGCTTATAGGATGGAGGCCAAGGTGTAGCCTGCAGCTCAGCAGACAGAGGAGAAGCATCATCGAAAACAAAATTTCCCTGATGGAAATTATCATACCAGTCATCTTCGTTGACGAAGCCCTCCTGATGAAGGTCTTTCTGATGAGGCCTTCTGTTCTGCTCATCGTGAGTGAGATGGCGAACTTCCTCAGAGGCTTCGTCTATTTGCCTTTGCAACTCAGCTAGGCGGGCCATCTTCTCCTTCTTCCTCTGCACTTGTTGATGTAGCATCTCCATCTCTCTGATTTCTTGGTCTAGCTCTTCTTCCTCAAGCGTCGGGCTGACGGCTTTTCTCTTCTGGCTTCGGGCCTCCCGAAGAGAGACGGTCTCCTGGTTGTGGTCCAGCGGTTGTAGTGCTCCTGCCCCAGTCGCTGAAGCTTTCTTCGGCGCCATAGCGAAGGTCTATAGCTTCCGAAGGTGTTCACAAAAACTCGAAGTGGAAGTGAGTTCACCGGAGGTGGGCGCCAATGTTGGGGACTTGTTCTCAAATGCTTCGAGTTAAGAACAAGGCAACATAGAAGATGTTAAACATTAAGGTCCTTCGTCCTTCGAAACATTACGCCCCTTCGGGAAATAATGCTTTAGGACGAAGGTCACAAGAGACATACCTTCGTAAATATAATAAATAATGCCGAAGGATTCATATAAAGCGTGAAATATAAACATCAACATAAGATCATTTCTATTTTATTAACATGGAGAAATAGAAATGATTTCAAATTACAAATGTACCTTCGGTCCTGAGAGAAGGTAGAAGTACAAGCGTGACGCAAAAGCCAATGCCAAGTCAGCGTGAACAGTACGGGAGTACTGTTCATCTATTTATAGACGCGGGACGCAGCCCACGTAAAATTACATCCATGTCCATTACATTTGTTAACGGTTTATGGAAATCTGCCGAGGCCCCCGAAGTCTTTTCATCTTTAAGTCGGTTCCCCCTTATGCCATCGCGCCGAAGCTTCCCTGCGCACAGCTTCGGCTGCCCTCGACCTTCGTCTGGTTCAGGCTTCGTCCTGGTCGTGCTCCATATCCATAATTCTGAATCCGAAAATACCTGTTCATATAATCCACTTGGAAAACATTGTCAAATCATGTTTTTGAGGACCTTCGGAGGACGAAGGCCCCCAACAAAGACAATTTAAGCTTAAACATCTTTGATCTTCCTCAGAAATATTTTTTCTATCATAATTGAAAGGCATGATACTCTTGTCTATAATTTGTTCTAATCGGGAGTCTACGATTCTAAAAGCATTTATCACACTAGTAGACCATGAAGCATAATTAGAACAATCATCAAATAGAATCTCAAGAGTTACCTCCTTCCGAGTTGACTTCTTGTTCTTTTGGGATCTTCTACGAGCCATCACTTCGAGTTGTAAGACTCAATATGAAGTGCCTTGCTCCGATACCAATTGAAAGTCGCCTAGAGGGGGGGTGGATAGGCGAAACCTGAAAATTATAACTTTACACCCCTCCTAGATCCCTTGATTAGTGGTTAGAACAAGATACACAATTATCTTGCTCCGATACCTTTGCTTGTAAAGAGTATTGCTTTCAAATAATGCGGAATTGACAAAACAATACTACTAATAAGTCTATGAGAATAAAGCAAGAGGGCTTAGATAAGAAGAGCAATATCACAAGTTCTTTCTTGCAAGGTGTTGCTTCACTAAATGAGAATTTAACTTAAAGCAACACCAAATAGTATTAGCAAAGAATGGTGCAAGAAAAACTTAGAAAGGGAAAGAACAAAACAAATCACAAGCAATAAGCACACGAGACATGGGTGATTTGTTTTACCGAGGTTCGGCCCTCGAAGGCCTAGTCCCTGTTGAGGAGTCCACTAAGGACGGGTCTCTTTCAACCCTTTCCCTCTTTCTCCACCGATCACCAAAGACCGGAGAGCTCTTCTTCTTCTCAAGGATCACTTAAGACCCCACAAGGATCACCACACTCTTTGGTGTCTCTTGCTAGCTTTACAAGCCTCCAACACTTTGGAGGAAGTTCAATGGGAGTCAAAACTCCACGTGCAAATGAACACAAAGATGAAGCACACACTATCTCTCAATGAATCTCACAAGGCACTAGAGCTAAATCACACGAGAGGCTTTCTTTTGCTTGTTCTCGCTTTTGTGGCACTTGTGTGGGTTGTAGTGGACTAAATCTTGTGTATAGGATGGATCAATGAATATATGTGGTTGGGAGGGCTTGAGTATGTCAACTAGATGACTTGGAATGTTGCTTGGACTCTCACTCCTTGAAGTGGCCGGTTGGGGTGGTATTTATAGCCACCAACAAAATTGTAGCCATTGGAGAAGTATGCTGGCGATGGGCGCACCGGACAGTCCGGTGCGCCACCGGACAGTGTCCGGTGTGCCGCCACGTCATCCTCCCGTTAGGGTTGGAGCTGGTCGACCGTTGGAGGCTTTGTCCTCATTTGGCACCGGACAGTCCGGTGCGACACCGGACAGTCCGGTGCCCCTCTGACCGTCTGCTCTGACATCTGGTTTGCACTGTTTGCTTTGCAGAGTCGACCGTTGCGCGCAGATGACTGTTGCTCCGCTGGCGCACCGGACAGTCCGGTGGCCCAACGGACAGTCCGGTGAATTATAGCGGAGGTGCGCCTGGGAAACCCAAAGGTGAAGAGTTTAAAGTCGATCTTCCCTGGTGCACCGGACACCGTCCGGTGGCACACCGGACAGTCTGGTGCGCCAGACCAGGGAGCACTTCGGTTTCCTTTGCTCCTTTCCTTTTAGCCCTTTCTTTTGACTTTATATTGGTCTGATGTGAACCTTTGGAACCTGTAGAACATTTATTCTTGAGCAAACTAGTTAGTCCAATTATTTGTGTTGGGCAATTCAACCACCAAAATCAATTTAGGAAAAGGTGTGAGCCTATTTCCCTTTCACTTCCCTTTGCATAGGGGCACCAACGAGGATTAGTCAGAACCTTTCGTGGTTCCGGATAGCTCGGTAAAAATACCGGCGTCATCCACAAGAGTTTGCATCTCTACCTTGCTCTTAGCTTCCACATTTATATTAAGCGTTTAAGTTTCAATCTTGTCTTTCTAGTTAGATTATTTAGGATTAAAACTTAGGCATTGCGGTAGAGATAGCAACACTTAGACAAAACCTAGTTTGCACAATGTAGATTGTTTATTTGCATAGGTTTTGCTCTAGGGATTTATTTGTGGCCTAGTTTAGAGAAAGTTTTATAAGTCCTAATTCACCCCTCTTAGGCGTCACCTGTTTCCTTCAAGATCAATCATAGCAATGACAACATCATCAACATTAGTAGTTATGTGACCTCATCTACACCTTCTCCTTCAACTATTAAGTAAGAGAAGCTAGTATAGATGAATGCCCTAATACTACAAGTACAACTTATTACTTTGAGTTTGCAAATGTAGAAAGACTACGCCAAGTGTTGACACAAATCCTAGCTAGGTCGATAATACCTTTTTTAGTCGAAGGACTTAGTGAAAGAGGTATTTGGCTTAGGGGAAAGATGGGCCTTAAGGCTATTTGTACCATAAATAAGTCTTCGTACCATATGTGGATAGTTGATTAGATGAAAAGCTTAGTTAGGATGCACTTATCATTTCAGGTCCATAGGACTTTATTGTAACAATTCACGAACATAATAACAGGATGTCATTTGTTCAACAAGCAATTGTGCATCTTGTCTCCTCACCGCATCACCACCCGTTTTCCAAAGATTTTCCAAGGTAAGCACCTGATGCGATCTTGATTGGGTCATGTCAAGGCAGCATGGTGTCACCACCATGTCTCGATAGATCTTGCACTAAGCATTGTTGTTGGCAAGATATGCTAGTTATCATATGCAGTTTCAATCTATATTTGCCTTTAAGCTTTATGTTATTAGATTGATTTTACATCGCCAAATGTGTATTCCTTGATCAATTGCTACACTTTATGACATGCAAGCTACCCATGTGCATGCGATATCTCGGAAGACTGATACACATCTGGAAGTGGCACCCTGCCTTACATGCTTAATCTCATTGTTTACTCTAGTTGGACTTCTTTGGATGACTTGATCCATGTTCACATGCATGATCATTGACTATCAATAGCGGATGTTCCTAGAGTCACTAGCATGATACATGTAGATTAGATAGATGGTTTATTATTTATCTGGCCCTACATTTGATTAACAACGTGGGTAATAATGGTGTTTTTTGGCCTATTGACATGCCTTTGGCTAATGCATGTAACCTGCGTCACTTTAGAGTAAACAATCGATTCAAGCATCCTTTAGACATGTTTATTTCCCTTGTTGTTTGCCTTCAATGCATGATTACATTAATTAATTATGACTATAACCGACCCGTAAAGATGGCAATTGGCTCAAGCGAGCCGATCGGTGCAACCATCATAGATCGATCCACACGATCTAGATAGAATTTAACATTTGATTTATTGTTGTGCATCTGTGGAGAGATCCACAGACATCAACACACCCTTCCTAGCTTTAGGTCAAGCTAGGTGGCACACCTAGAACACCCCATACATCACACTCAGGAGGGACGACAACAGCAGCAACACACCTCTTGGCTCTTCATGTGTCTGCTGCAAGACAACCCCTAATAGGTTTCTCGCGATGATACATTTCTAGCACGACCAATGAGAGCTATGACACTAGCTTCCACATTAGAAATTTTTTGATCGTCTCATCCACATCGACTCGACTCCAACCTTGCATCAAGCTTCCATCACCACCATTACTAGCGGGAAAAGAAATCCCCGCCAACAGTGGCAATGAACATTACCCGATGAGCAAGAATGACTTGCTATAACTCAACAACTTCAACCTGAGATGCAGGAGTGTTATGACCGAGCCCTCAAAAACCTGTTCAAAAAGCTCCTCGCTTGCTTCATCGGGACGCGCTCTAGCAGTGTCCAGCTCACCAGGAAGCCCGAGGAGCACATTACCACCCTCCACCAAGAGAAGAATTACATTGTCCATCACGCCATGGTGTGGTAGCCAGAGATCCTAGTCAACTCCCTAGAGGGGATTGTTGCAGAGTGGCCAGATCAATTCCGGCCTAGAACTACACCACCCAAGGGCCCACTCTCTGGTCCCATCGAGGCGAGAAGCAGTTCTACACTCAACAAATTATGCTGATGCATATCAGTGCCCCTGAGGGCACCAAGGCGGAATTCCATGTCTATCGCTCTGAGATGCCACACAAGGTCCCCTTCGTCTACGACCATCCTCTGGCATACATTCTGGAGGGCTTTGTGTGTAGGCTACATGATAGAGGGGAAGCTCGATCTTCGAATAAGTCGTTTGGGGTGGAGATCTCGATGTTGATGATCCAAAGTTTCTCGGCGATGTAAGACTCTCGCAATCAGTACACCACTGTTCCATTGGTTACTAACATATGTAAACACAAATTAGCATCACCAATAAGGCTAGTCCTTGCCAATCTAAATGAGAAACAAGTGCAAGAACAAAGAAGAACACAATCCTCACATATGCATCTTTGAGTTGGGGTTCTACAAAACGATGAATGGTGAAACTGTATGAATATAGAAATATCTAAGCAAAACCTGAGTCTAACTTGAGGATGTTGGTGGTTATTTTTATAGCTTTATGGCATGGCTAACCCTAAATATGTTTCCTTAATGGATGGTACAAGGCAATTTGAGCCCATAAGGTTACAATTAGAATCTATCCTCAGATTTGTGGAAGTTTCTTGCTTACTCTGGTCGAATTTGGAAGCGAGTCTGGAGGCATTGGAAATGTCTCATTGTTAGCTTTCCATCCATATAAAGAACATCCAAATCCAAGTCTGTATGCATCATGGGCATTAATTTGAAGGCGAACTGGTCCTAGACTTCGAGTTGGGCTTTTACATCTCCATATAGGACTCTATCTTGTGCTTGCCCTATCCCTTGTATAACCCATTCTCCACATCCTTGATTGCTTCATTGCTGGTTCTTAAGTCACTCATATTCTTGTCCTTCATTCCATATAATAAGAATTTCATTAGGTAGCAATCGACCATGAGTTTGACAAAAACTAGAACTTAAGAACGACTTAACTTGCAACTAAAGTTGACATGCGCGTGCTCTTCTTATAGGTCCTTGAAACACATGAGGAGAAGCATCATGTGTAGCCATGTCCTCATCCTCCTCTTGAATTGGAGTCATTCATGATGGCACCTCATCTTCCTGGCACAAATACAGACATAAATCTGAAATGTTAAATGTGGGACTAACCCCAAAATATGCAGGCAACTCAAGTTTTATGCATTATTGTTGATTTTCTCAAGTACCTTGAAAGGACCCGCTGCATGAGACATTAGTTTAGATTGTTTCAAATCTAGAAATCAACTTTTTTCTCAAATGCAACCAAACCAAATCACCTGGTTCAAGTTTTACAACCTTCCTACCTTTACTACTAGCAAGTTTATACCTCTCATTCATCTTTTCACTTTTCAATGTTGCTTTTAGTTGTATCATGCAACTTTTGAATGAAATTAACACGTTGCAAAGCATCAAAGTTCACAAATTCGAAAGGTGGCAAAGGTAATAAATCAATTGGAGCATATGGATTAAAACCATACACTACTTGAAGCAAACTAAATTTTATTATGGAGTGTACAACACTATTGTAAGCTATAAAACATACGAAAACACTCCTCCCACAACCTTAAGTTAGTTTTTAAAATAGCATGCAACATAGCAAACAAAGTACATTTTACCACTTCCGTTGGACTATCCTTTTGTGGGTGACAAGTAGTAGAAAACAATAGTTTAGTTCTCAATTTATTCCACAAAGTTCTTCAAAAGTGTCCACAAAATTTAGCATCATAATTTCAGATAATAGTATTAGGCATTCTATGCAACCAAACAATTTTAGTAAGGAATAAATGAACAATATGAGAAGCATTATCCGTCTTATGACATGGAATAAAATGTGCCATTTTGGAGAAATGGTCAACAACCACAAAATGTTATCCCTACCCTCTTAGCCCAGACAATCCTAGCCTAAAATGCATAGGAATATCGTCCCAAGGTGCACTAGAAATAGGAAGAGGCAAATAAAGACCATGTGGGTTAAGTCTTGACTTAGCTTTACTTCATATGGTGCATCAAGAGACAAAACGCTCTGCGCCACGTCGCATTCGTGGCTAAAAGAAGTGAGCAACTAGCACATCTTCCATCTTCTTGACTCCAAAATGTCCCATCAAACTATCTCCATGTGCCTCCAGCGAAAGCATTAGTCGAATGGAACTAGCTAGAACACACAATTTGTTAGTCCGATAAAGAAGACCATCACGTAATAGAACTTTTTTTTGCCATGTGTGACCCTCTCAACAATTTTCAAAAGCATCTTTGAAGTACATATCAGTAACATATTCTTTTATCGTCTCCAACCCAAAGATTTTGTGATTAAGTTGAGACAACATAATGTATCATCTAGATAGAGCATCAACAACAATGTTGTCTTTCTCTTTCTTATGCTTAATGATGTAAGGAAACGATTAAATGAACTTGATCCACTTGGCATGTATTTTATTCAGATTTGATTAGCCTTTAAGATATTTCAAAGATTCATGATATGAATGTATGATACATTCTCTAGACCAAAGTTAGTGTTGCCAAGTTTACAAAACATGAACTAAAGCATAAAGTTCTTTGTCGTATGTGGAATAATTCAATGATGGTGCACTCAATTTTTCACTAAAGAATGCAACCATCTTACCCTCTTGAAGGAGAACACTCCAATGCCTAAGCCACTTGCATCACATTTGATCTCAAACATCTTATCAAAATCAGGAAGTTGTGACAATGGTGGTTCTGTGAGCTTGGATTTGAGCATATTAAAGGCCTTTTGTTGAGGCAGACCCCATGAAAAAGCACTCCTTTCTTGGTTAACTCGTGAATAGGTGCCGCGATGGTGCTAAAAACATGAACAAAGTGCCTATAAAAACTTATAAGACCAAGAAAACTTCACACCTACATGACTGAAGAAGGTATGGGCCAACTTGTGATAGTTTGGATCTTTGATCCATCCACCTCAATTCCCTATGAGGTGATAACATATCCTAGAAAAGACACTTGATCAGTGCAAAAGGTGCACTTCTCAAGGTTACCAAACAAACATGCATCTTGTAAAGCAATAAAAAAACACGCAAATGCTCAAGATGTTCATCAAGTGATTCACTATAAATGAGAACGTTATCAAACTAAACTACCACAAATTTGCCAATAAAACACGTAAGGCCTCGCCCATTAATCACATGAAAGTTCTAGGTGCATTAGTTAAACCAAAAGACATTACTAACCACTCATAAAGACTGAACTTAGTTTTAAATGCAGTTTTCCATTCATCACGTAAATCCATGCGTATTTGATGATAACCACTACTGAAATCAACCTTAGAGAAACTAATAGAACCCACTTAACTCATCAAGCATGTCATCCAGCCTAGGATTAGGATATTGACATTGGATAGTGTTGTTGTTAATTGATCTATAGTCTACACACATGCACCAAGAACGATCTTTCTTAGGAACCAATAAAACTTGAACAGAACAAGGACTAAGACTCTCATGAATACACCCATAGTTCAAAAGGTCTTGGACTTGCATTTGGATCTCCTTAGTTTTTCTCTGGATTAGCTTGGTAAGCAGCATCATTTGGCAAGCTTGCTCTGAGCACCAAGTATATCTTGTGTTCAATTCCACAAAGAGGTGGAAAACGAGGAGGTAGCTTTGAAGAAAAAATCCATATACTCCTACAAAGGTTAGTAATGATACAACAAAATAGCTGCATCCTTAAGTGAAAACAAATCACGTTTGCAAACCAAAGCATATCAAGACTGAGAAGCATCAATTTCAGCAAGATCAATTTTAGTAGAAAGAAAAGAGGGCTTTTAACTTAATCGATTGTTGTTCTCTAGATTGTAAAACACTTTTCTTTAGCATTATTAAGTTTATCTTACTCATACTGAATAATTTTGGTAGGAACCATGGGAACCAAGGTAATTTTCTTGCCCATATGCATGAAATTATAATTATTAGTTTTACCATGGTGAATAGCATCAGTATCAAACTCCAAAGGATGACCTAATAAAAGAGATCACACATCCATCATCACAACACCAAAATCGACAAAATCTTTGTATGCAAAATGGAAAAATGCACTCTAGTAGTTAGGATTACCTAGACCTTGCTACTGGTGTTGAACCACTGCATATGATCTCGTAGTCCAATCAAACTTCTTGACCACATCGGTGTTGACCAAATTGTCACAGCTACCACCGACAATTGTTGAAAATGAAGAAAGTTTGGAACAACTTGTGGCATTGTAGTTTGTTCCCATGATCAACTTGAGCAGTCAAAGCATGGTAATTCTATGTGGTATGAATGCCAAGGACCTCCTCATCACTTGTATCATGTTCTTCATTGTCCCCTACAATGTTAGCTACAATAATATCTTCATCCTCAATATTAGAAGCACTAACATATCCACAGTCGGTAGTAGCAATGTAGGCTCGTTTGCTAGGACACTTGCGCTGCATATGGCCATGTCCCCGGCAACGATGGCACTAGGTGTCGGAGGTACGTGTGGTCATCTTCGAAGCCACTATTGTTGATGTGGTGGTGGCCTTAGAGCTATCTTGACTCTGTGGAGAGGAAGGCGTAGAAGGTAGCGCATCGTCGGGTGAAGGAACAACAATGCGAGAAGGGGCTCCACCCTTGTTGCTGGATGATGAGAATGATCATGGTGTAAATGCAGCAACACCCTTGTTTGATCGCTGGTTACGTCCCTGCAATTTCTTCTATGTAAGCATATCTAAATGGAACAAATGTTGAATATAATCATACTTTTATAATCAATGGTGTCATGAATTTCTTGATTAAGACTACTACAAACATGATAAGATTTTAAAAGAGTGTTATTCTTAATGATACCAACTTGTAGAGTGATCTTTCCCTAAAAGTGTGTATATATGTTTAGAATACTTGTAGGAAATATGCACTTACAATTTCAATGGTCAAAGTACCATCTGAACAATAATTTCACATGAACGTGAACATCACTTGTAGATGATATTATGAGTAATACATGTACAATTTTGGTCTATAGACATATAAGATAAATAAATTTATACCAATTGAAAACACTTAAAAATGAGCTATGTGTCATGCTGTTGACCTATATAAACCATATAGGCTTGACCAATATAAAGCATGTAGTGTGAACTTCTTCAAGCAATTTCACGACATTGCGGAAGTTCTTCGTAAGAGGGTCTTAATCATCAATATCACTACCTGTTGGTCACCTGATCTGATTCCTAGGAGGGATCAAAACAGGGCAACACGTTTAATGACAAAGAATCTTTGTTCCTTTAATATACTCATGAAATAGATTAAAGGAAGAAGCTTATGAAGATGAAAGGCATTCAAGCAAAACTAAAACATTTAAGGAGAGGTAATTACCGCTATACCATTTTTATTACTTCTCTTTCATTACACAATTACAATTATACCTTCAGTAAGTAGAGAAGGGAGTATAAGTGAAGAAGATACAACTTCCTAGGCTGAGCAAATCAGATCATCACCTGCGTAGGCTTCTAATACCAAAATTTCATAATTTTAAGTATAAATAACATTTCACAAATGAATTATTGGAGTGGGAATACTTTTGTTCATTTAGTGTATTTCCTAAATTAAATAATGTGGCAAAAATATATTAGTGTTGTGCATTGGATACTGGAGCATGGCTTTTGATTATTTTGAATTCAAATTTGAATTCGAATTGAAAACTTAATTTGGAAGAAAAATAAAAAAGAGAACACCGTCCTCATTCTACTCAGGTCGTTTTTTCGCTCCCTCAGCCCAGTTCTCGTCCTCACCTTCGACCGCGTGGGTCATGGGGGCAACCTGTTCCCGCGTTAGTGTAGAAAAAGGGAATTCAATTGTCTACTTTCCTCTCGGTGAGGCAACCTCATCTGCGTGTGCGCTCATCATTGTGACTGACAAGTGGGCCGAGTGATCGAGATTGTCTTCTAGCTCAACTTCACCTTGGTCTGAGAGGAGTCCTGCTCGGACTCTTCCCGACTCGATTGTTGCCCCAGCCTGAGACTCTCCTGCTTAGGGATATATATGTTGAGCGCCCACACTCCCGATCCACCAAGCCGAGCTAATTTGTGCGTGGGCGTTTCTTAAAGCAATAACATTCTAGTATGTGCCAATATGCTTAAGAGAACCGATATGATCACATCGAGTTGGCTCCGGTCTGTGTCAGTGGTTTTGATTCGCTCAGCTTCTCTAAAAGGTAGGGAACATGTGTTGAGTATCATTTATGGCACTGAGCATGGTCGAACGCTCCGACCCGTGGACAATCTATCCATAGACACGGGCGGTCCGCGAATAGATCAAATCAGGCAGTTAAAACTCCTATCTCGTCGCATGTTTAGTTCTCTAATCACACGGGGGCTGTTGTAGAACGCGTAGGAACGGGTCTAAACCATCTTTATATATTTGAAGGGTACGACAGATTGAAGAACCAACAATCGATCAAAAATCAATTTACCTTCAGTTGTTTACCTTTTGCCCTAGGAGTAGACAATAACATAGATTTTTTCCCTAACCTTCACCTCTCTTCGGCTCTACGTCGTTTAGAAGCGTCTTGGGTGGCCCGTCGATCCCAAGACAAACTCTAGGATCTCTCCTCCCCGACGGGGTCCCTTCCGGGAGCAAGATCTAGGTGTTGTTGGCGAACTCTGTCGTCTCTGCGTACGTGTGGACCGTCCGAACACCAGGCACGGACCATCTGACTCGTTAGACAGAAACCCTAGCCTCTGCGCTAGGTCGAGGACCTTCCAGCCCTCGACCACGGACCGTCCGTGCGTCCATAGAGAGCATCGTCACAGGTACGCATCGCAGTGATTGGTGATCGGATCAGCGCCAGCAAAACTCTAGGTGTGATAGATATGTGATCAGCAATGACGGCTGCAAAGTCCCTCATGCTGCCAAGCAAAACACTAGTTGCAACCAGTGTACCCCAAATTCTGTTCAAACAAATCTTCAACTGGCCCTATATATATAAAAAAAACAAATCTTCAAAACTGGTAGCTTGCATCCTCCAGATTTCTGTTTCACAAGACTCCATTTCAGCAAAAAGCACACAAATCATTATATACATCAACTGGCAGCTTTTGGCTTCACCTTTAATTTCTTATGTTCCACTTCACATGCATTTCCATTTGCGTAACAACACGTTAATCAGAGGAAGGACTGGTGAAGTAAAATCGCTCACATTTTCTCATGCACGTTGGGAGATCAGATCTTTGCTTGCATTGGATGGGGACGAGCCTAGGGCTACTTCCAAGTATAACAGGAATCGTTAATTATATCACAAGAACAAAGCCGGACCCCCTTTATTTATTTATTGTTCGGGATGAACGCGATCCGAGACATGCATTCATCTTCTTGCTCTGCTTATTATTCAGCCATGAGCTAGCTACAAGCTCATCCCACATGCACTATGCTCTTGGCAGTTACTTGGAGGGCATCGTTCCGCCGCCGAGAATCCAGGGACACTCGGCGACGCCGCTGATGGTGGCCAGGTTGCACTCGGCCTCCGTGACGAGGGTGGCGGCGAATCCCCTCTGCACCTCCCGCGGGCAGCCCGGCAGGTCCTCAAGGCGGCCCTCCAGCTGCGCGTCCGGGCCCGGCGGGATCACGCCGTCCATGAGGATGCTCAGCGCCGTGCACCGGCAGTACGCCGGGATGTCCGCCAGCTCCCGGCAGCATCTTCTCTTCAGCTCCGGCCACGGGAGGCGCGGCCCGATGCCGCAGGTCCGGCTGGTCACGTACCAGCGGCAGCTCGGGAGCGGGTTGTGCGGGATGGCCCACCCCGGCACGCAGGAGGTCCCGGCGCTGGCGCTGGCGGCCGCGAGCACGGAGAGCAGGACGGCGGCTGCGAGGATGAGGCGGAGGTGGCTGCTACTAGACGACGACGCCATTAATTCCCCTGCCGACGGCCTCTCGATGGATTTCTTGGTGCAATTTGCGTTGGTGACTTGGAGGATGGAGGAGCACCGTGTGAGTGGCACATGTATTTATTGAGAAAGAAAGACACGGAAGAAGCTAGGCTGGCAAGTGATCGATATACGTATGAGCTGCTTGATGGAGTCTTCTCGAACTGAAATTTGGACGATGACAATGATGAGTTGGAGCTTAATTTATTTATGGGGATGAATCACATATAATTTGGCAGTATGTGTAACTATAGTTGGCAGAAAGCACGAGGATACACCGGTACGAGGCACGGCGTTTGAGCCCGCGTACGAGCACGTTTCGGCAGAGGCCACACCACATTATCGTGCCCGGGTGCCAGTGCAGCATGGTAAAAACAAGAAATGCTACTAGCTAGACTCAAATTCACTACCGGGGCGATTGAATCCACTCATTTTTTAGAAATTGAAATTTACTTATAAAGTTACATATTTAGTTTGGGATTTGACATTCCACATTCACCACTTTCTAAAGTTCGGATATAAGCCAATCTTAAATTTATGGGCTGAAGAATGAAAAATGATTTTATATATCAATAGAATAGATTTCCACTCTGTAGCTTATAAAGTAATGGTGGCATTGCAGGATGCGCTGGAGGCTAATTCTGTTTCTAAGAGAGTGAAATCTGAAAAGCTTAATAATGATGATCTCATTATAAGTGCGAAGAGGACTACTACCGATGAAGATATTTTGACCAAAGCGTAGCGATTGGCAGCAAAGCGTAATCTGGAATTAAGTGAGTCTTCCTTCATCTCCCTTTCCCCGGAAGTAATCATTTCCAATTGTGAAAAGATTGGGATTTCTCTTGGTAGTTCTGAAAACCAAGTGTTACAATCGGTGGTTGCTATTAAAAATATTGAGATCGATAGACTCACAGTTGCTCCATCTTCCTATAGCAGAAATCTTTTAAGTGATGCTGAGGAAGCAGAGTTCGATGCTGCGTTATCTCACACTGCTGATAGGTGGGATGATGAGTCTGAGTTGACCACTTTAGATAGATATTGTGAGCTTTCTGTTACGCCGCGTAGAAAGAAATCGAACAAGGCTTTCTCAAATAGAAAGGTTAATCGTCCTTCTATAAAGCCATTTTCACCCTCTAAAATTAGGTTAAAATGAAAGGAATTTTTTGGAATTGTAGAGGTCTTGGGGATTTGGCTAAACACAATTACTTATCTCACCTTTCTAGAGAACATAGACTCGACTTTATTGCTCTCATGGAGACAGGCCGTAGTGCTTTCTCAGAGTCTGCTTTGAGACATTTTTGTAGTGGCGTCGATTTCCTCTGGCACCTTATGCCACCTAGAGGAAGATCAGGAGGGATGTTGTTAGGGGTTAACCCGAGGGTTTATGACATTGGAGCTATTGATGAAGGTAATTTCTATTGTAAGTTCCAGGCTCCGAAACAAAGAGGATGGATTCATTTGGGCCCTTTTTGCTGTTTATGGCCCTGCTCAAGATGATTTAAAGAATAATTTTTTAGCGGAAATTGCAGGTGCGTGTAGTTCTGAGACACATCCGTTTATCATAGGGGGAGACTTCAATATCATGCGAAGTGCGGAAGACAAAAGTAATGATAACTTCAGCCTTCGATGGCCTAATTTGTTTAATAGTGTCATAGCGAGTTTAGATTTGCGCGAAATTGATATGGTGGGACGTCAATTTACTTGGGCAAATGATTTGAATCCACCCACGTTTGAGAAGCTTGATAGGGTTTTAATGAGCCCGGAGTGGGAACTTAAATTCCCTAACGTCTCAGTGAAGGCGCTTGATAGATCTCGGTCTGATCATACGCCTTTATTACTGAATGGTAAAGCCCCGACGAACCTGGGGAATTTCTCTGAGTTTAAATTTGAGTTAGGATGGTTCATTAGAGAGGGATTTTTTGATATGGTTTCTTTCATTTGGCAACAAGAAAAGAGAGGTGAAACCGCCATTCAGATATGGCAAAACAAGATTAGGTCCCTTCGACAATATTTAAGGGGGTGGGCAAAGAACTCAGCGGGGTTAGTAAAAAAGGAGAAGCAACAACTTTTGAAACTGATTGATGATCTCGATAAAAAGGCGGAGTTTACTTGCTTATCGCCTAATGAGTTGGAGTCTAAATCTTTTGCCAATGATAGGCTTGCCAATATTTTGAGAGAGGAAGAAGTTCGTATCTTCAAGAGGGCCAAGGTCAATCATCTTCTCGAAGGGGATGATAATACAAAATATTTCCATTTAGTGGCCAACGGCAAGCATCGAAGACAGCGGATTTATTCTTTGGAGGATGTGAATGGCGGCTGTATTACTGACGAGAAAGAACTTAAAAACCATATAACAAGGTATTACAAAAACCTCTTTGGGAAGCCAGACACATCATCGACCAAACTTAATGAATCTATTATCCACGACATTCCTCAAGTCTCGGATGTAGAGAATGAAATTCTAACCGCTGAGTTTACTATAGATGAAGTTAAAAAGGTGGTATTTAGTATGGAGCATAATAAAGCTTCTGGACCGGATGGTTTTCCAGCAGAGTTTTATCAAGTTTTCTAGGAAGTTATTAAGGATGATCTGTTTGCGTTGTTTGTGGACTTTCATCAAAATTCCCTTCCGGTTCACAGTTTAAATTTTGGAGTAATTACTCTAATTCCAAAGAAGGACAACGTAAATAAAATCCAGGATTATAGACCTATTTGCTTGCTTAATGTTTCGTTCAAAATCATAACTAAAGTTCTCACAAATAGAATAGGTCTAGTGGCGGACAAAATAGTCAGCCCCTCTCAGACAGCCTTTATGACCGGTCGAAATATTCTTGAAGGGGTTATTATTCTCCATGAATCAATTCATGAATTACAGAGGAAAAAATTAGATGGAGTTATTCTTAAATTAGACTTTGAGAAGGCATATGATAAAGTCAAATGGGAGTTTCTCCAGCAAGCGTTGCGTATGAAGGGTTTCTCCCCTTCCTGGTGTGCTTGGATCCATACAATAGTCTCAGGAGGCCATGTTAGAGTTAAAGTGAACGATGGACGAGGTCCATTTTTTAGTACTTTCAAGGGCCTTCGTCAAGGGGACCCTTTATCGCCAATATTATTCAATATTGTTGTAGATATGTTAGCAATTCTATTTGCAAGAGCGAAAGAGGTGAATCTGTTCAAAGGAATTGTCCCGCATTTGATTCCGGAGGGATTGTCTATCCTTCAGTATGCTGATGATATGGTGGTTTTCCTAGACCATAATCTGGGACATGCTCGGAACGTCAAACTTCTTTTGACACTGTTTGAGCAAATGTCAGGACTAAAAATAAATTTTCATAAAAGTGAGTTATTCTGCTATGGGTTGGCGAAGGAATATGAAGTGCAATACTCTCACTTATTCGGGTGTGGAATTGGGGCAATGCCTTTCAAATATCTCGGGATTCCTATGACTCATAGAAGATTGAGAAATAGTGACTGGCAAGGTGTGATTGACCGGTTTGAAAGGAGACTTAGTACTTGGAAGGCCAAATTTCTATCTTCAGGTGGTCGACTGGTCTTACTCAATTCTGTGTTGAGTAGTCTTCCTATATTTATGTTGTCTTTCTTCGAGATTCCGGCATGCGTCTTGAAGAAATTGGATGCGATCCGTTCCAGATTCTTCTGGCAGGGAGGTGTCAGTAAAAGAAAGTATAGGCTTGCTAGATGGAATGTTGTTTGTCAACCCAAAGCGATAGGTGGTTTAGGTGTCTCTAATCTGGCTGTTAATAACATCAGCTTACTCAGCAAATGGCTCTTCAAATTATTCAATGAGGATGGGATGTGGCAACAATTACTTAAAAATAAATACCTAAGAGTTAAATCTCTTACTCAAATATCTAGAAGACCGGGTGATTCTCATTTCTGGTCAGGTCTAATGAATACTAAGGATCAATTTCTCAGATGGGGGCGCTTCGAAGCGAGGAATGGTCAAACTATCAGATTTTGGAAGGATAAATGGTTAACCAGTCGGCCTCTTTGTGAGCAATTTCCGAATCTATTTAATATAATGCGGAATAAATCAGCATTAGTGGTAGACGTTTTTTCAACTACGAATCTTAATTTATCTTTTCGCCGAACAATTAGGGGGGTTAAATTGATGGAATGGCACAACATGTTAATCTTATTATCTAATGTTACTTTGAATCTGTCTAGCGACAAATTCGTTTGGGATGGTCATAAGAATGGAATTTTCTCAGTCAAATCTATGTACCATTGTTTGATGAATAATCCCAACGACGAACGGAATAAAAAGCTATGGAAACTTAAGCTCCCCTTGAAAATAAAAGTTTTTTTGTGGAATTTATGTCGGGGAGCGATCCTTACTAAAGATAACCTAGCCAAAAGACGCTGGAATGGCAGCTTGACTTGTAGCTTTTGCAACCGAAATGAGAGTATTCATCATCTCTTTTTTTGACTACTATATGGCCAGCAACATATGGAGATTAATTTACTATGCCTTAAAAATAGACAGGCCCGTTAGCATTAATCACATTATTGGTTCTTGGGGAAGCAATATGAGTCCAGGATACAAAAAATTATTACTCTCTGGAATCTCAGCTTTATTTTGGTCTATTTGGCTTAGTCGAAATGAAGTTGCTTTTAATCATAAACCAATACCATCAATTCTGCAGGTCATTTTCAGAGGTACTTACTGGTTCAGATTCTGGAGACTTCTGCAGAAGGAGGAATCACATCAACAAATCCTCGATGTCGATGTCTGTCAAGCGTTGGAAGTGGTGGCGATGGAAGTCTTTGCAAATCATGGATGGCGCTCAAATGTAAGAATTGAGGATGGCTAGAGTTACCTACATTCTCGTGATTTTGCTTCTTTAAGTTAGTTTCATTATCTATGCAACGTTTCTCGGATGTAATAATTGTCTTGTGTTGGCTGTACGCATTACCATGCTAAAAGCCGGAACTCATGTTTCCATTATCAAAAAAAGCTTATAGGACGCTCTTCGGCTCACTTCTCTAGTCATCTATAGTAAAAATATAACACATAAATATTTCCGACATCTTACTAATAATAGTATACATATATATTTTGCATAAAATTATATTAACTTAATTGATATGTGCCTAAATTACTATTATTAGAATGAAATTGAGCATATTAATAATAAGATTTAATCGTGAAAATATATCTTTAACAAGCCTATTATCTTTCATTGTAAAAGAATTATATTCATTTAAATCTAAGCAAAGTTTTTGGTCACGGACATTACTTGTGCCATCATGGAGCTCATGTAATTCTAGAGAAATATCATTAGTAGGTTTCAATATAAATATTTGATTGAATATATCCATGCTAACAAATTCATACAAGTAATTTTTAGCTCGAGTATTAAAATATTTTTTTCACTCGTGATGAGCTTTTTGGGATTTCTAGGGGGTTTATCCTATCGCGAGTGACTCTCCAAACACCTAGATCAACAACCTCTAGCACTATAATAGGGGAAGTTAGTCTATGGGGTGGTCTATGGGAATCCATTTGTCCCACCCCTAATTGTGCTGGCTCCAATGGTGGGTTCTTAATGAGCCACTGGCTCTGATACCAATTGAAAGGAACATGGATGGCTAAGAGGGGGTGAATTAGTACTTCTATTTTTTGCTCTAAACTAGCACTCTAATTTTTATCTTGTTAAACAAAACCTATGCTAATAACCTAGCAAGCTAGTGCAACTAAGGTTTTGTCTGAGTGTTGCAATCTCTACCACAAAAATGAAGTTATGCAACCTAGGTTCCAGTCCTACCAACCAGTCCATAATCTAAGCTAGGAAAGGTAAAGCATTAAAAAAAGAAAGCAATATAAATATAGAAGTTTAAGTATGATAGAGATGCAAACCCCTATGACGCGCCTATATTTTCACTATGGTATCAAGAATCGTGCAAGGTTCCTACTAATCCTTTTTGGTGCTCCTATGCAAAGGAAAGCCCACATGAGGGACAAGCATTTGGTCGAGTAACTCTATAGATAGTCATTGGCCTTGTCCTCGCGCTAGTGGTGCTTCACTTTGAGCCTCTCTTGGATGCTCCCCAACGTCTTCACTATCGACCTTTCAGCTAAAATGTCGTGAGCCATGTTCCCTCCAGTATACGATGGCGGCCAAACCATAAATGCGGTTGGTGTGATCTCGCAAGACTGTTGCCCCACTCTGTACAAATACAACAACACACGCAAGCGTCGAGGGGTTTGACGGTGTCTAACCTCATTATAATCAACTATGAATAAACCAATGTCAAGTGTTATGCATCGATCTAACTAACATAAGCACTTCACAAAGCACCTAGCTAATCACTGACTTATTCTATTAAGCATTTGGGTGTCTAAGAGCTATGGAATGAAGCCTCAACTTCTTTCTAATGTTTTTGAGCTCCCACACTTGAGAATGGCCAGTTAGGTTGGTGTTTATAGCCCCCACATTCAGAAGAGTCATTGGAAAGTAGCAGGCTTTTCTACGTACCAGCGGACATGTCCGATGCACCACTTATGTCGCACCAGGCATGTCCAGTGCCTTCCACGTGGACTAGCCATTGCCGCCTGTTGAGCCTTCTTGGCATCCAGTGTGCCACCGGTGATACACCAAACATGTCTGGTGCCTCATACCTAGCTCGATCACATTTTGCAACCTCTCTGAGTGTCATATTCGGTGTGGCATACGGTGCACCATTGGACATGTTTGGTGCATTGTAGCCGCTTGTGCCCCTAATGCAAGTCATATCCGATGCCACCAATCCAGTGTACATGTGGGGTTTGGGGCACTCAGTCTTTAACCCTTTCTTTACCATAGGCAACAAACATATGTGGTGTGATGTCTAGTGTTTCACCGGACACGTCCGGTACACTTTGTGCAACCTAAATCTTTTGTGTCTTCGCATTTCTTCATTTGGGATTCTTTTGTCTTGTGTCTTGGACTCTTGCATGATCTAGATAAGTCTTCAAAGAATCTTCTATTGTATTCCTTTGAGGTATTGATCTCTTTGATCATCTCGTTGCCTTTGTCAAAGTCCATGGTGCATCCTTTAAATTATAAACATAAATTATGGCAAAACACATTATTCCAAATGGTTATGCTCATCATCAAACACCAAAACCTTTTAATCAAATGGGTTGAGGTCCATTTCCCTTACAGACGTTTCATCCACGTGGCTATACGTTCAAGTTGTGTGGAATGCATTATGACAAGCTTGCAGGACAAAGAGGGGTGCATTTGGCTCAATCAGGTGGTCGAGCGTTCACGTGGTGGCTGGGTGGCCATGATGTTGGTCGGCTAGCCATGGAGGTGGTCGAGCGGCCATGGTATGTTGTCATTAATCACCATACACTTAATGTCCTAGATGCTTCATACCTAATGATTCACATCAGTCTTGTAGTTCACCTACATGCAAGGAAGATCAAGCTTAATGTTTAGGCACTCAAACTTGATGGAGCCCAAAACCTTCTCAACCAAAGAATTAGCAACATAATTTTTAGGTCTATTCTTGTTTTGTAGGCCTAAAAATATGCCCTTGACTTTGCCACTAGCATTGTTTCTTATCAAGTAATGTGTATTGGAAGCAAATGGTCCAGCATGCTTGAGCAATGGGGTTAGTGGGATTAGTGGTGTAGCATTACAATTATGAGAAAAGTGTCATCTTGCACACTCGAAGCATCTTTTTTACTTAGGCATTTTTGCTTGTTTTGTTGTTGAGCTTTCTTCTCTTCGAAAGCTTGATAACCAATACCACTCTAATCCAATTTTATGATGGTGTTGATGAGCAATTCATATTGGAGATATTGTCCATTGGTGAATTTTTGCAAGCTAGTAGCGAGACGATTCTTTTCTTGCTTAAACTTCTTATTTTCTTCCCTAAGCTTTTTCATTCTCAAGAACCATTACATTATCAATGACTTCCATTTATATGACAATCATCTTTTTGGTTGCTACCGCTTCCAATTCTTTTCCAATCTTCTCATTTTCTTTGTTTATGTTCTAAGTCTCATCAAGAAGCTTGTTATCTTCCACTTGCTTGCTTTTACTTTTAGTTTTCTACTCAATTCTTTCAATCAAGTCATCACATGGCATTCCTACATCAATCTTAACAATTTGGTTAGTACTGTCATGTGTTTCACCAAGCAAGAGCTCTTAAGAAATTGCAAGATTATCATGATTAATCTTAACATGAGTATAGTCTTCTTCTAAAGAACTAAGGGTATGTTTGGTTGGGTCGTGGCTATGGAAAAGTTGTTGTGGGCTTTAAGCTGTGAAAAACGTTGTTGTGGGTTGTGAGCTGTAAAAAACTAAATCATTTGGTAGAAGCCGCTACAAGCCACTAAAAGTTCTTCCATCTATAAGAAGCTAAAAGCAAGTTCAGAGGTGCTTTCAATTTTGCATTGGGAGAAAGCTAGCTTTTGGAAAAACTTGTTGGCTAGATTGAGCCCTTTGGTTTGGCTTTTGGGAGGCAAAAGCCACAGCCAAAAGCCAAACAAAGACACCCTAAATCTAGTGTTGAGCTCCCTATGTATCCCCTCAAGTTTATCACATTTTCTTTGATCTCAATTACAAAAGATTTTAGCTCCTTGATATTGGAAGGCAATTTTATTTTCATCTCTTAGCTCATCACTAGCTTTCTTGGCTCTGTCATACTTAGAAATCAAAAACTTGTTCTCATATTTTCATTTCTCATTTTCCTCTCATATTTCTAATTATTTGAGTGTACTTCTTAATAAGACAAGTAAATGACTATATGAAGATGCGGTAAATTCCCCATCACTATCACTATCACTACTATCGTCATCACTTTGTACCTCTTGATCACCCTTGGCCATAAGGCATGGGTGTGTAAAGGATGATAGTGGTGAAGAAAATCCCATAGCAAGAGCGGCCACCTTGTCTTCTTCATCGTCACTATCGCATAACGATGATCCACTTGTGGAGTCAATGTCAGTGAGCCAACCACCAACAATTTATGCATTTTCACCTTTCTTCTTGTGGAATTTCCTTTTATTGTGAAAGATTCCTAGAGGGGGGTGAATAGGCAAGTTAAAACTTTTTCAACAAAAACTAGAAACAAATTGGGTAAAACCAGTTCAACAGGTGTCAAAACCGGTTCAACTGGTTTGCACGAGCTCAACTAAATGATGAGATATAAAACTAAATTGATCTCGAAATTCACCTAGTTATCTTTGGAAATGAGATGTCTTAGATGATCCACAGGGTTCAAATTAGTAGATCTGAGAAGGGCACTTCTCAAGATCCACACACCAAGAAGATATGGACAATTCTTTCACGGAATGGTGAGAGAACGAAGAACAGAAACAAACACAATGAGCAAGAACACAAGAGACACAAGATTTATCCCGAGGTTCGATCACATCACCAAGGTGCCCTACTTCCTCGTTGAGGCACCCACAAAGAGCCAGGTCTCTTTCAACCCTAATCCTCCTTTTGTCGACCACAAAGGTCAAGCCCACACACTAATCTTTGCTCAAACGAGCAGGTAATACAAACTTTCTTGTGGTCTTCCACAAGATTTGGAGACTCACAAGCGACACCTAGTCGTATAGGAGCTAGAAGCTCCAAGAGTAATGAATCCACAAAGAGCTCGATGTAGTGCCAAAGCTCGAATGAAGAAGAGCAAGAGGGATTTAGTGATGAAGCACAAAAAACCGCAGCTCTCAAACTCACTCAAAGATTTCTCTCCAAAGATTTGAAATGGGAGAGGCAAGAGATGTGTGTGAGAGAGAGTGGAAGGTGTTTCTCAAGTTAGAAATGGAGTTTGGGTCGTGCTCTTGTTTTTGGGGAGAGAGGTAGGAGTGAGTATATATAGGTGGGACGTCAAAACTAGTTGTTGGGCTGATTTTTCCAGGGAAACCCGGTTGAACCACCATAGGGGCGGTTGAACCGCCCCTGTCTGACTGTCAGCCTGTCTGCCAGTCTGACTGGTAGACTTTTGAACAGTCTGGTCAAGTTGACCAAAAACGGTTGAACCTCTCTGGGGCGGTTGAACCTCTCTGGCAGACTTGTCAGCTTATATGCCAGTCTAACTAGCAGACTGACGTGCAGTCTGACCAAGTTGACCAGACCGGTTGAACCGCCCTTGGGTGGCGGTTGAATCGCCCCTAACAGCTCTATCGACTTGTTTGCCAGTCTGACTGGCAGACTGTTGGTCAGAGGCCAGAGGGGTCAGAGACCAGTTGAACTGCCCCTAAGGACCAGTTCAACTGGTCTTGACCATAGAGTTCAGGAGAGAAAACCCCAGTTCAACTGCCCGGAGGCAAGTTCAACTGGTGTATGGTCAAAGAGGTTCACAGTTGAAGTTGAAGTTCAACTGTAGTTGAGAAAGCTCAACTACAGCTGAAAAAGCTCAACTACAGTTGAAGAAGTTCAACTCAGCTAAAAAAGCTCAACTACAGCGGAAGAAGCTCAACTCAGCTGAAAAAGCTGAATTGCTTTTCAACAAGAACACTCTCAGTTTCTCAATCCTAACAACAGTCAGACACAGAGTGTTCAAGGGATTTGGTTTTTTCGAAATAGCTTTTGATTATAGAGGCTTGAGCTTTGGCAAAAACCAACCTTCTATTTGGATCCCCCTTGATAGTACGACGATTTCTATACTCAAGTTAAATAAAATATACTTAAGTAAACTCCTTGAGAAAATTGGTGTCTCATGTGTGATTTCTCCATGGTGTTGCTTCATAAGGATCATTAACATCTTTGTCTCACCTTTTGAAGCAAACATAAATCAAACCATGTGATTTGTACCATATCATCATATATGAGTTCAAATCATGGCTTCAAGTCACCTTACTGATGCATCAACATGTTATAACTCTTCATAGCTGATTAGTTCATCGACTTAGTGCAAGTACTCTCTTCTTCACCTTAGCCATGGTACCTTAGTCCACAAGCCGTCGCTTGGCCTTCACCTTCGCTTAGTTCCTCGAAGCCCTTTCCTTGCTATCTTCACCCTATCAAGCCATTTTTGAGTCACATCATATTGAGCATCCATTGAGAGAATCATTTCTTCAATATTGTGAACCTTGCTTGACTATCTTCTAGATATGACTTTTAAGATCAATCAAGCTCTAGTTTGATTCTCATAGAAGCATATATGGACTGGTAGTAATATGGTCAAGCCAATTCACGATTCCTCATATCTTATTCACTTTGGCTTGATCAATCCTCTTAATCACTTCATCCTCTATTCTGATCATATGTATGTAGTGTTTTCTCAGGTCTTGTCCATATATTCAAACCAATATAGAGATCATATTATATCCATTTGCATTGTCTCACTGGTTATTTAACCTTGTGTTGAATCTTTGTTTACTGATCATTATACACTATTCAAGCATGTTCATCATACTGAATTTCCTATTCAACACTTAGCAAACTTGTAAGACCTTTAAATGTGTTGTTATCCAAATCACCAAAACTCACAAAAGGGATGAATGCACTTTCATCTTGCCATGCTTTATCTTGGAGGTCTTGTTCTTCTTTTCTTCTTCAATTGTGTCATCTTTCTTGCCCTTGAAATTATTCTTATTGTACTTGGTGGTGAGGAGTAATTTGTCTCATGTGTTCTCAAGATTACCTCTCTATCACTCAATGGACTAAATTGTTCATGAGGTTTTGATTTTCTTCACATCTATTCTACTAAGGCATTTGTGGAGCTGTAGGTACGAATAGATATGAAAATTTCTTATCATGTCTATTTGTCAAGTCAAACCAAGTGTCACAAAGAGAAGTTTTCAAACAAACAACATGGCCAAGTGCATGTTTATAAGATGGATGCCTCCAAGGTGACTTTTGCAAAACTTGTCTTTAGAGGCATGAAATTAAACTACTTTATTTAAATAATGATAAAATGAGAGGAACTTGACTACAAACTAAACCTAACTAAACTAAGTGCCTCTGTTATTTGGAAGCACTGGGCACTTAAGGCATTGATGGATTCTACAATTTAGTGTGCCCAGTGGCTTCTGCTAGTCGGTGGACTTTAGCGTATAAAGTCTTCCTAAGGGTATCTATTGTATCTTCTAACTCCATCCGCCAAAGCTCTCCTTCTGCTCAACGCTCTAAAACATTACTGGATTTTGCTTTGAGTGTTGTGAGCTCCACCTTTAGGAACTCCATTTTGTCTTCCTCCTTGTTGGATTCTTTGAATTGTGGAGGTCCCTTGATAGAGGTTGATTTCAACACCCTCTTTGTCGTCCTTTGGGACAGTGTCGAGTCAATGGACTCATCGATTGATGTGTCTATTTGCAGGTGCCTAGGAAACAGTACCTTCACATACCCTGTTGGAGTTCTCACTCCTTGTTTGGTGTAGTTGCTGATCCCCGCACTTGTCGGGTTTACAGAAGGGCTCCTCTCCCTTGGCTAGGAAGAGGCTCTGCACCACCACTTTCTTTGGGCTCAGAACCCCTAGTGGTGGGATGAGGGGGAGTCAGTCGATGGGCATGCTTCCTAATTCATCACAACGGCGACAAGCAATGCACTATCCTATCCACGCTATCAAAAGGATGTGGGTGTTAGTGTGTCCCCGGGGGACATCGGTCGGCCTAAGTAGGGGTTGGGTGACCATTTCCGCTAGCTAGTTAGCTAGTGGGATGTCATTATCCCATGGGATTTGCTGTAGAGGTGAGGTTTCACCCCTAACGAATGATGGTGATGGGTTTGGTTCACCCGTGGTGGTGAAAACAATGGCCTTCGAAGGAGAAGGGGTGTGTGAGACCATTGTTCCTGAGAATTTGACTAACTCTGGATTTGTGATGAAGAAGGAAAAACACTTCTCCTTATAAAGAATAGGGCTGCCAAATCCACTCATCGTCATGATGGATATGGTTCTCATCTGTTTAACTATTCAAATTTTAATTTCAAACTGTGAATGGACTCAGCGATGGCTAGGCATCCAGGGGATGGCCAACTGGCCACAAGGGGAAGTCGGGTAGACTAGATGTGGGTCGGGTAGCTAGGTTGAGCCTGACTAGTCTAGTCAGGTGCAACATGCACCCCTAAAACACGTTCAGAACTAGTGATATCAACAGGCACATATTATCTGCATGTTCGCGGGCACAAATACTATAGGGTGAGGGTTTAGGTATGGTTTTGTGCCTGCAGGTAAGGGTATGAGTTTAGATATATACCCAATGGGATTATTTTTGTGGGTATAAAACATCCTAACTTGTGTCCGTATACCCGCGAACCCGCTTATATATACTTAAAGGAAACCTGCTTATAAATATTCTTATCATGAACCTTTACTTATTATGATATTTTTTCTATTAAATCGATGTCTAATAAAGTTATAGTTTGAATGACATGTCCAAGTGCATGGAAATTTATTCTCATGTAGTTATCTTTCCATGTGTTTGATTTAGATATTTTGTTTGAAGGGATGTAATTAGCGATATGGCTTGAATGTTTCTTTCATAGTTAGTGATAATAATGATACTTTTGATTCACTATAGTAAACTTAGTTTATTAGTCATGTTGACCATTTATGGTTTAATAAGAACACTTGTGATGGAACTTATCTTAATCACAATTTTATCCATGTTTTTGCATTTTATTTTGTTGATTCTATTCGTGCTTGTCACAACTGACAAACTTATATGACTATTCTGGAGGGCTCTTGTGGATTTTATCGGCGCTTACTATCAAAAAATATGTTGTTCGAAGAAGAGGTGAGGCTCCAATAGCTTATCCATCTTTATACCTGTATTCCAAGTTCATTCTATAAACAATATAGTCTATATTGTAAAAGTGTTTTGGTTGACCGTATGGGTGAACTGGTGGACACAGTCTGATGCAACTTCATAATTTATTGATATAGAGATAATGGATATGCATATACATTGCATTTGCAATCTTAGAGATTTATTTGTATTAAATTTTATGTTGGTATGATGTGGATACGATGAGTATTATATTTAGGCCTCGTTTGGTTGGAGGGACTAGTCCCTCCATTTAGTCTCATTTAGTCCCTAAATTGTCAAACGGGGGGACTAAAATAGAGACTAAATTGTTTTAGTCTCTAGTCCATTAAGGGGTGACTAAAAGAGACTAAACCATATAAATTCCACCTTTTGTCTTTTTTTTTATTTCAGTTGCACTAATGGCGGGAGAATGCTAAAGGTATTTTGGTCTTCTTATGATTCTTCTAATATGTTTTGAATACTTTTAGTCCCTAGAACCAAACAGGATAGGGACTAAACTTTATTCTCCCTGGACTAGGAACAAAACAGGCCCTTACTTATATAAGGATTATTGCTTTATTCATATATGAAGGTGGTTATTTGTACATCGTGCCTTTTAGTTTTTTAAGGACATTTCATTGATAAATATTCTTATCATGAACCTTTGTTTATGACAAACATTCTTCTATGTTTAAATCGATGTCTAATAAAGTTATAGTCTGAATAACATGTTCAGTGCTTGCAGAAATTTATTCTCACTCAGTTATCTTTCCATGTGCTTGATCTAGATGTTTTGTTTCAAGAGATGGGATTATCGATTCATCTTTGACAGTTCTATCTATACTTAGTGATAATAATGATGCTTTTGACTTGCTATAATAAACCTAGTTTATCAGACATGACCATTTATGGATTAATAAAAACAGTTGCGATGGAACTTATCTTAGGTCTAGTTTGGGAACTCCATTTTACCAAGAGATTCCTATTTTACAAGAGAAAATGAACTACCCTCAAGAAAAATGAAATTCCCTTATAAAAATATGGTTCCCAAATTAATAGTTTGGAAACTTTATTTTTCTAAGAGATTCCTATTTTCCTAAGGAAAAATAAACTAATTTTCTTTAGAAAAATAGAAATCATTTAGAAAAATGAGGTCACCAAACTAGCTCTAATTGTAATTTTATCCATGTTGTTTTACGTCTTATTTTGTTTATCCTATTGCGAGATTTTTACTGCACAATTTACAGAATAATGTTTGAAATAGGCTATAGAAATGAATACCCTCATTCTGTAAACAGTGAGGGTTCTAGGTGTATAAACGGGGTACTATCGATCTACAGAAGATTTCACTAGGATTAAAGATCTTTATTAATATAAACTATACAATACGTTATTTGGTTTTGAATAAAAAAACTGAGCTTTTGACTGTTATTAACTACTCCCTCGATCCGAATTTATAATTGGTTTGACCTTTTGTACCAAGTTTGATCGACTCGTCTTATTTAAAAAATTTATAAAAAAATAAAAAAATTAAAGTCATACTTAAAATTATATTATATACTAGATGATATTACAGTAAAAATTAATAATAATTATAAATTTTTTTGAATAAGACAAACCAGTTTAAATAAAAAAGACAAATGAATTATAAATTGAAACGGAGAGAGTATTTTTCAAAAGCGACCATGGGTCAGCGGTTCAGCCGTTGACAAGCCATGCCAACATGGCCCAACAAGGATCTTCGCGTAAACATATAGACTAATTTAACTTGTATAACTTGTGGGTCCAGAACAATTTCATGTGAAAACCCTGCAACATTTCTAACAAAACTCATGCATCCAATAGGGATCACAGCTCTTTCTAGAACAGAACGAAACTTACATTTGTTTCCTTTCACTGATCTAGAAATCTGCTCCTTGTCAACACAAATGCTATGAACAATGACCAAAATGCTTGAAGAGAAGCAACTGCCAGCCTACAGCTAGAAAATAACTAAGTGACTAAAGAACTAACGAACTACTTGCTTCATTTTCCTTGGTAGTTAAAAGAAACAGGAAGAGAGGTCTGAAAAATGGGACATGATGGGCAGTAAACATATCGCATGGAATAGATCGATATGCAACACCAACATTGGACAGCTATTTGCAGAAACATCCGGCTCAAGCTCGCTGAGTACGAACGGTGCTCCAAAATGGCACCGATGCTGCTGTGGATGCTCGGCAACACAGGCAGTCGCCGTTACAGTATTTGCCAAGCTCCTTTCGTTGGACACCCCCTTCCCGCTGGTCTGAGAAATAAACTGCTGCGGTGTGCAAACCTCTATGCTTCAAAGAGAACGGTGGCTACAGGATTTAGGTTCCCAAGATGAGCCCGTTGTTTTATCCCTAGGAGTTCAACGGTCTTTTTAGTCCACCTTCCACCTGTTAATGTAAATGTTAGAATTATGTCCACATGTCCAAGTCAATAGAACTGGAACCCTATAGAAATACAATGCATTTGATGTGAGGTAGTTTTACATACAGTGTCATTTTGCAATGCGCCAATGCCATTGGTTTGTGACTAGGCACTAAATTCAAACGAAAAAAAATTGCCACTAAGTTCAAATAGAAATTCTGAAAACACTGGGGAAGGTAATCTACAGACTGTCAACAACAAAACTCGGCCAGGGAGGAAAGACCGCCCTCCCGGTATTATATTAAGAAGAGACCGACACAATGGTCCCGGCCGAGAAAATCCCCGAACCCTAGCCCCCCATCACTAACGGGCCGGCGTCAACTGTCCACTCTGCAACAGGCAAACCGGAGGGTGGCGCACATGACATCGTAACCCGAGAGCGGATGGGACACAGCGAGGGGATTTTTTTAACCAAGCCTGGAAATTCGCTCCCGAGGGGAATCGAACCCAGGACTTAGAGGTGCTACTCGGAAGTCCTTAACCACTAGGAGCTACTAGCCTAGTGCTTGGAGTGAAGAAGTGCTGAGGACAGACAAAGCAAATAAACAAAACATGGAAAAACAAAAGCAAAATTTCAGGAGCACAGCAGACGTTCACCCTTAGTGGTAAACCACTATGTTATTCTTTGTCATAATGGGCAGCACAGAATAGGGGCATTCTCATCAGAACCCTCAGCCAATGGGCGGGTAGCAAACAGAAGATGGCTTGAAATTGGAGAGCACATGATTCACATTGCATTAAGAGCATCTCCAAGAGAATCTTTATTTTTAGCTCTCTATTTACGTTTTTATAAAGATTGCACTCTATATGCAGCATCACACTCCAACAGACTGTCTATCTAGTTTGGCTACTCAGGTGGCTAGCCAAATTTGGCTAGTGAGGGAGCCAATTTGAAGAGTCGGATAGCCAGACGAGTCAGATAGCTAGTCCGTTGGAGAGTTATTTTGCTGTTTAGTAGTCAAAATTTGATTTGATGAGCCATTTGGCTAGTCTCTTGGAGATGCTCTAAGGAACATTGGCTGACTCTAGTGTTTTTTCCTAAGCAGACTTACGAATGCTAAGATGTCAGAAACAGGCACTGTAAAGATTGAGTTAGCATAAACTAATATAAGACTCCTATATCCATACTTGTAGTATATCAAGTCAGAAATCAGTTTCTCCATCTGATTATTAAGCAGTACATGACATTTAGTACTGGATATCAGCGAACTAAAGAAACCAGTTCAAGATAGCATCACGGAACTAGGGATCTATAGCAATGGCATATTACTAAGTTTTCATCCTATCATACTGATTTTTTGAGAATACAAGAGTAATTGTGTTCACATTTTATGCAGAACCAGCAAGCATTCATACACCCAACTCTAGCTTAAATTGTCATAAAGGTCGTAACAATGCTGGGGGGTAGAAGGCCAGGATTCCAATTTCCAATACATAAAAATCCTCTAAGAATGAACTGATTGTTTAGCAATTTCAAATATCAGGTATCACTTACATCATTAGCAAAAGATTTAAGTCGTGGAGTCTGGCCTGCAGATGTTGAACCACTGTCATTACTACCACTTTGTTTATCACCCTGCAAACAGAGGATTAAATTTGTAAATTAAAATACTACAGCATTGTTATTCTATATGAGAGTTTACATATTGGCCATAAAAACGACTTAAGAGAACTCTATACAGACTCATATTTACAGTCAGAGAAAGTAACTGAGATAATACATTGTTTTTTCTTGTTTCTGTACCAGGGAAAAATCCTAACCAGTTTTTCAGTGCCCATATCCATATAAAAAAGCCCCCTCTATCCCAGGGGAAAACAATTTGGGTGGAGTAGCTAATAAACTTTTCCCATGTTAACACATATTAATGTAATTACAAAATCAGTGGAGTAGTGAAGTATACACACTTAATTCTTACAAACCCGAGTACTACATAAACTTGGCCGAAAAGGTCCATTATCTTAGAAGAAGTCCAAAAGTATAGTACAAACATGAATTTATCTTATCTTATTTTTATGCAAACATCTTCGCGGAGAAAAGAGCTACTTACATGAAAATAGTGCAATTCAGTATTACCAGAAGAATCAAATAGATATTTTATACTCTGAAACTATCTTGTCGGTACTTCTTCAGACAAATAAACGTGTCAAAAGCTGTACATCAAAGATTTTGCTATGTAATACAGTGACACTTTTCTAATGAGCCCATAACACATTCAGATTTTTTATTTATTTGTCACTGAGATTAGAAGTAGGTAGTCTAGAGAAGACAAATTTATTGAGTTAGAAAGCTACACAAATTTGACAGAGGTATTTAGTCATCCTATTCTTTCCCCTAATAAGTTAAACATTGAATGAAAAAGAATAGTGTGGGTGTGGCAGAAACTAGAAGGTAATACCTGATGATTGCATGCATTGTTTCGGACATCCTCGAACAGTGACGAGTAGTAAGAAGGATCATAGATCGAACCTCCCAATATATCATCTGCCGTAGAACTCCGTCTAACTGAATCAGATCTAGGGCTTAAGAAACTAATTCTTGCTTCATGGTTGGTTTCAAAATATGTTGGCGTGCTGGAAGAAGCCCCTAATCTATACATTTGAATCCATAAGAATAAAGACAAAAACCTAACTGAAAACCCAATTATTTGCATCCACAATGCTAGTCTGAGTGAGAAAACAAAAAGTTCACCATACTTCTCATCAGGATTAATAGTCCTGTATAATTAGAAGACAAAGTTAGGAAACAGATTATAACACTACAAGAATGTTGCCGTGCCTAACAAAAATCATATAAGAAAAATTCTCTACACTTGTCCAATAGAACACATGCACTTTCCAGTCAGTCATGTCACAACAAGTAATGCTTTTCACACTGATACATGATGCCAAACTAACCTCTACTGTAACAACTTTATTAAACCTTGCAAAATTAGAATGTTACCAAAATAAAATTTGACGACAAATCTATACATATAATTTTGCAAGTATAATTTAAATGTTCCTAAACATATGAAAGCAATGGTTTAGAATATATGATCACACATGCTAAAGCTTCACTTGATGGAGTACCGAACAACTTGTGCTTCAAAGTTCTAAGTTTCAATGATCATAGTAATGACTCTAGTGATATATTAGAACTCAGAACCTATATAGGTAGTCATTGCATGACAAGTCATTGACAGATCAACTGTTATACAACATTGAAAACAATTAGTTATGTCATGGTGAAAGATGAATAAAGAAACCCAGTCAAAAAAAACAGTCAATTAAGCATTCGAATATAGAGAATACAACATTCCTTTCTAGGTGCCAAACTTCACATTGTACCAAATGAAAACATCAGGGTAACTAAACTGATAGATGGTGGCTACCGAAGACATACCAGATAGCATGGGAGAAGAGTATAAACCAAGCAACGTCAAGGACGACAGCAAAGAAGAGAAGGACAGCATATGTCCGGCCAAGTCTCTGGCTGCTGCTCTCGATTGCAACAACAGCAAATAGACCAATCACTAGGTTGATCACAAGAACCCCATTGAACAATGCCCCAAGTGACCCAATCAGCGCACAACCAATCTAAAACAAAAATTGATGAAGTAATTATGAGCATGAATACCACGACTTCATTAAATTCAACTTCTGCCGAATGAAGGCCCATTTCAAGGATATAAGAATTAAAGTCACATAATGATCAAGACAACCAAACAAAAAGCAAGTACTCAGCCGAGCTAACTATGTAAAATGCTAATAATAGCCAAGCGTCATCACATTGTAAACCGACCAGTTTCCGTTCACTGTTTCACCAACTTGGTAGCTAATTCAACAAAATCACGTCTAAGGGATTCACTTAGTTGCATCTAACAAAAGCTGACATATGATTGTCTCCAACAATGTAAGAAACACAAAGACAACAACAGAAACTGACCAAATTCAGAGAACATAAACCACAGTATTAAGCTGCAAGGCGCAGTTATCTCTAAACGTAACTGAACCTTGAAAGTTGAAACTTCATCCAGAAGCCTACTAGTTCAAAACCCAAGCATCAAGCAACCTCACGCCTAAAATATAAAATAAGCGGAACCCTATCTGAATTGCGTTCGACCAAACTACAATTCCCTATCGCGTTCAACTACTAGAATTACTGACAAAACTGAGGCAGCCAAAATAACGCCCACTACGGTAGTAAACACTGACTAAAGGACGCTCAACCCGATACCGTCACCAGGTTTCACATCACAGGCGCTAACAGCAAGAGCAGCAGCGAGTACAAGAGCAGAAGTTGGCCGATCTCGCGGGGAGCGGCAAGCCGCAAGCGCAAGCCGCCGGTGGGCCAGGCCGATCCGGCCTTCTGAGGCGACATACGAGGGTAATGCGCACCTGGAGGTAGATGAGTGCGAGGGCGAGGGACTGGAGGGCGTCGTAGTCGCGGAGAAAGGAGCGCACCCGCGGCCCGACTCCGAGCAGCGACGGCGAGCAGCAGGGCATCCCGATCCCCGGCGAGCCCGGGCGGGCGGGGGCGCCGGAGCCTGGCGGTCTCTGGACGACGCGATCGGGGCGGGGAGGAGAGAAGGAATCCGAGAGGGGGGTTCGCCGCGGATTCGCGTAGTGAGGGTGGAGTGGAGGCGATGGTGGAGAATCTGCCCTCCGGCCTCCGGCGGATGGTTGTTTTTTTCTCTGTTATTACAATCGAGGGAGTTTGAGAGTCTGAACGGTGAAAGGGCCCTGACGTGATGGGTGCTAATCGGGGCTTTCTCTGGCTTGTTTGGGAAATTATTTTTATTTTTCTGATTTGTTTGAAATGGGGTTTTTCCTTTGCGCCGGAAAGCTTTTTGTGATTTGATTTCGGATGTTTCCTTTTGCGCCGAAATTCAAAATAGAAACTTTCTTCTCATTGTCGCTTCTATACGTTTTAATGTGGAAACAAAATGAAAATCGTAAACAGCCAGAAATGGAAAAAATACATGATTCAAATCAGAAATAGATCAGTTCAAAAAGAAATGTATAAATAACGATAAAGATACTGACAAACAAAATAAAAATGCATGAGTATAAGACCAATCTCATTGTCGCTTATATATTGATCTACCAATCTCATATCATATGACAACAAAGATTTATAAGATGACAAAAATACATGAGTATAAGACCATAAGATGACAAGGCTACTTTGATGTGATATAGATAATTGTGGTGCACCCATGCACTTATGAAATCGAGATATTCTTAAATTAATTCTATATATCATGTTCTATTTATACCACTGCTAGGATACAGTCTATGTTAACGCTATGATCTCACAGAATGAAATGAGTTAACAGTAGCGACGACGCGAGTGAGGGAGAGGAGAGTGGGAGGCTGAGGGCGGTGGGTCACGTGGAGGTGGCGGGGACGCTAGGGCAGTGGTGTCGTAGGGAGGGATGATCCAAATAATATTGTTTATTGGTTTTGAGTAAGAGAGGGTTATCTAACTATTAGTTTTGATGGTATATTAAGTTAGGGGTGTGATTTATTTGGTGTATTTAGTAAAGGTTATGGCGTGGGGTGATTTGGTTGGGTGAGTTTTCAAAATTTAAACCAGTGGATTATATAGTGATGTAGATATAATGCACTAGTTTCAACTTTGCAAAACTCACACAACCAAATCATCCACACACCCATGACATTGCCTAAATCCACCAAACGAATTGCACCCACACATCACATACCTTCAAAATCAAACGGTTCAGATTGCTAAATAACTTTACTACCTCTTAGGCTATCTCCAGCAGATTACATATCCACATACCCAAATTCAAACTTAACTCTGCGAACAGTGCAGCCTACAGTACAGAACAGTGCAAAAACAGTGTTTTTTGTAACTAATGGTAGATTGCTGCAGACGGCCTTAGAGCAACTCTAAGAGCTTATGTATAGATTCTAGTTAAATATAGAATTTAGAGATGCCTCTTGGAATTTAAACATGTTTTCATGCGATCGTGTCTTCACGCCAGAAGGAGTGGAAGGAGTGGGAGGGAGCAGGAGACGGGAGAGCGCGTGAACCTGCAGATGGCGAGTCCAAGGGCTAGCCAAAGATGGCTAGGGACGGGGAGCCGATGCCGAGCCAGATACAAGTCTATGGCAAGCTGATTTCGCGACGTTTTTCTTTTCTTTACCGAACACATGGTGTTTTACCAGCCGTTTGTGTTGCTCTTACCCACTCAAATCCAATAACCAATGTAATTTAGATCATCCTCTCCCTCATCCCTCACACGTACAATAATCTCTAGCTTGTCTCCCTCCTCCACGACCTCGCCGTCCCCTCTCCTCACTCGCGTCGCTCCGCTGGCCCTCCCTCACGCGGCCATCGGTCCCTCTCCCTTCCCTCTCTGGGTCGTAGAGTTAGCATGGGTATTAAAGTAGTTTTGTAAAATTAGGTACTTTATTTATTATGTGCTTAATTTTTTTATGTGTCGTGAAAATAAACTAGTTTTTAGTTTTTCAAAATTAAGATGACATATTTCTAATTCACCCGGTATTTTCGTAGGGAGAAAAGGCAGGATATCCCGGCAAACCATAGAAAAAAAAAGAAGTCAAAAAAAGGACCGAAGTAGAGAACGAGTATAGACAGACGATTACTGTAGCTCTTACGTGGCCATACGTGCATACACAGCACAAGTCTGTATGACTGTATAATGGAATTACACGTGCTTTTGCCTCACCTGCTGCCACGAAACGAAGCAAGGCCCAGCTCTCAACATTCCAATTGATGATAACCGCTGGCCTGTTTGTCACGGCTCGTGCTCGGCAGGGCACCTTTATTGACACACGTGTGAGGCCAGCGTCGCACATGGACATGGACCAACTCCGTGACGGATCGGATGAACGTACCTGCTTGCGCACGCGGATTTTATTAATGAATGGATTTACATTGATATACCCGTCTCGGTTCAGGCCGTCTAGTGTCGAGTGAATTTTGAATTTTCTGAATATAAATACTATATAAGGGCTAGTCTGAAACCCTATTTTCTCAAGATATTTTTATTTTTACAAGAAAAAATTAGTTCATTTTTTCTTGGAAAAATTGAGTTCCCAAACTAGATATAAGATGGTAAATATTGCTGTTCATTTATGAGAGATTTTCTCTTTTATTTTCAAAAAAAAATGAAAAATGCCAGCCGAGCTGGGCCGCTGGCAGGCCGCTGCCGAGCAGCCCAGCCGGCTGGGCTATCCCCATCGCGTATGCGCGTTGAGCGAGCGGCTGAGAGGCTAAGGGATCGGATGCTTATGCCCGTGGGAAATGGACGGACGCGAAAGAGGGTCGTGCGGACGGTTTCAGCGGATAGGGATGAGGCCGAGCGCCTGGTGGCGGCGGCGTTCAACGCCCAGCCGTATCCTACGGCTTGCTCGCACGGCCGGCCGGCTTCTCCGCTGCTCCTTTGCAACCACCTGCTGCTCGCCCGGCTCCATAAGTATAGCGTCTTGCCCCCTGTTCAGGCCAGCTCGCAGAGACGCAAGTTTCTCTGTTCTTCTTCCCCTCTCAGTTACAGTCGCGATTTGGAGCGATTTGTTGGTTCCTGGTGTTCTTGTGGTGATTCTTGCCAGTGGTGATTGGGAGTGGAAGAGAGTAGAGCTGCGTTGGTGGCTCTCTTGTGCCCTGTTGCTCGATCCGTGCGCCTGTGTGGTGTTCGGTCTGCTCTGATTATTGTCCACCGTGGCCTGGTGCTTGGGCTCCCTACTGCGCGGTGTTCCTCTTCTCGGGCTGGTGTCGAGGACGTCTCCCTCGACTCCGGCAGCGGTTCTAGTATCTCCGTCAACCTCCCGCCGTGCAGGTCCGGACGTGGGCGGCGGAATTGGTTTTCTGGGACAGAACCTCGTGTTCGCTGAGCTGGTCTTCCCACGTAGACAATCTACGTGCTGTGAGTTACCCGTTGCCTCTATTTATTTATTGAGTAATTTTGTGCAATCTGCTAGTATTATTTACTTGGGTGTGATTGCACAATTTGTGGGCGGATTTGATTGCTCGATGATGATGGCGGTGTAGTGAGACGACGTGACAGTCTGGGTTTTAGTGTGTTGTTATTTTCAGCATTGATATTATTTGTGCCTAGTTATTTCTTACTATTGTGCAAGCTGATTATTTAAGTTCATTATTGTTCCTTAATTCTTATGCACACTGTTTTGATCTTAATATTCATGCTAGAATTCTAGGCTTATAATATTTGTTCTAAAACCCTGTTTTGGTAAGATAGGACTGTCACGTTAGTCGAGGATCTTTGATCACCCTTTAGCGTTGGAGGGCTGTCTTGTGCAGCAACCCGCTATCTTGAGAGCAATACTTCAAGATAAACAATTATTTTTATTTGTTTAATCTGCCTTCTTCATCTGCAAGCCATGTTTAATTATGAAATGGACCTGTGTAGCTATTTTACATGTTTACATGTCTTAGAATTGCTACTGTTCATTGCTGCTATAATTTCATATGGTATTTATCTGAGTTATATGATTATTTTATTCGGAATTAGAATATTTAATTTATTTAAATATGAAGGAAGCATGTCACTTATTTCTCTAAATTTACAACAATCCAGAAAACCAATTCGTATAATGGCCTCCAGTTCTGATGTCATTAAGCCTGAAGCGTTCGACGGCGCAAGCTTTAAGCGCTGGCAGATTAAGACTCGCATGTGGCTCACTGACCTAAAATTATTTTGGGTAGTGACGTCGGCTGTTCCCCAGGCTGCATCAGATGATTCTGATGATGCAGCGAAGGCCGCCGCACTAGCGGAGAAAGCCAAGTGGGACGAAGCCAATGAGGCATGCTTGTCTCGTCTGCTGAACGTCTTGTCGAACCGCTTATTTGACGTGTACTCTGGTTTTACCTCCGCTAAGGGTCTATGGACTGAACTTGAGAACGAGTTCTCTGAAGTTGACAATGGCAATGAGTCATTCACAACGGAAAACTACCTTAACTATAAAATGGTTGAGGGAAGGTCTGTTATGGAGCAGCTACAGGAGATTCAACTCCTTGTTAGGGACTTGGTCCAATATGGCTGCGTCCTACCAGACAGTTTTCAGGTGAATGCAATACTGGCAAAGCTCCCGCCTTCTTGGCGAGACTTTGTGACTTCACGCCGCCACATGAAGAAGCAAATGACTCTCACTGAGTTGTCAGCTGCGATTAATGTGGAAGAGCGTGCAAGGTCTAGTAACAAGCCATCCCAGCAACTCCAGGCTCACGTTGTTGAGAAGGGTGGAGATAGAAAATTCCAGAAGAAGAAGAATAACTCTCCACAGAAGAATATGAACCAACCTAAGTCCAAAAAGATGAAGAAGAAAAAGGAGGACTTTATCTGCTACGTTTGTGGTGTCTCCGGGCATACAGCTCGGAGATGCAAACTTAGGAAAGGAAAAGGTCCTCCACCTCAGCGCAAAGAAGGGAACGTGGTGGTTAACTCCACCCCAGGGTATGCACTTCAGGCCTTTATGGCAAGTCCATCAGATGACTGGTGGATGGATTCCGGTGCTACTGTTCATATTTGTGCTGATAGATCCATGTTCTCTTCATTCCAGGGATACAACAGCGCACCAGTCTTGATGGGAAATGGTGTTCCGGCAGCAGTTCGAGGTACTGGACAGGTCTACCTGAAGTTAACTTCAGGAAAGACGCTCGTGCTGAAGGACGTACTCTATGTGCCATCGATGAGCCGGAACCTCATTTCAGTGTCGCTGCTATGTCGACAGGGTCTCAAATTAGTGTTTGAGTCTAATAAAGTGGTCCTGTCTAAGTTTGGTACTTTTGTTGGAAAGTCATATGAGTCAGGCGGTTTGTTCCGTCTTTCTGTTTTGAATAATCATTCTTCTTACCATGTTAATGTGGTCTGTAATAATGATTCCATTAATAATATTTGGCATTCCCGTTTGTGTCATGTGAATTTTGAGGCCATTAAGAGATTAAGTGACATGTCTTTAATTCCTGAATATAAACATGTTAAAGGTGTAAAATGTGGTATTTGTGTGCAAGCTAAGCAGCCTAGAAAACCGTTTCATACGGTTGAAGGCAGAAGTACCACTCCTTTAGAACTAATTCACTCAGATATCTGTGAGATGAATGGTATAATCACAAAAGGCGGTAAAAGATACTTTCTTACCTTGATAGATGATGCTACCAGGTTCTGTTATATTTACTTACTCAGAACTAAAGATGAGGCACTAGAACACTTTAAGATCTATAAGACTGAAGTTGAAAACCAGTTAGACAAGAAAATTAAAAGGCTCCGGTCTGATAGAGGAGGTGAATACCTTTCCAACCTTTTTGATGAGTACTGCAAAGAGTGTGGAATCATTCATGAAACCACTGCTCCATATTCACCTCAGTCAAATGGGGTAGCTGAAAGGAAGAACCGAACGGTGTGTGACTTAGCTAATGCTTTGTTGCAAAGTTCGGGGATGCCTGACATCTGGTGGGGCGAGGCAGTACTCACGGTGTGCTATGTCCTGAACAGGGTGCCGCCTCGCAACCGTGAGGTCACGCCCTATGAAGGATTTAAAGGAAGGAAGCCAGATCTTTCGCATCTTCGAACTTGGGGCTGCCTTGCAAAGGTGAATGTCCCATTGCCGAAGAAGAGAAAGTTAGGCCCTAAGACCGTAGACTGTGTCTTCCTGGGTTATGCACATAACAGTGCAGCTTATAGATTTCTAGTGGTCCATTCCGAGACAAGCGAAATCGCTGTAAATGTAATAATGGAGTCTCGGGATGTGACATTCTTTGAGAGCATCTTCCCTATGCGGGATAAGGAAGTAGTAGCCCCAGATGGTCCATCTCGGACATATTCTCTGCCCTCGAGTGTCCATGACCAGACTCCAGATTTGGAGTTAAGGAGGAGTAAGAGACAAAGGACTGAAAAGTCTCTGGGTGATGATTATATTATTTATCTAGTGGATGAAGAACCACGCTCCCTCACAGAGGCATATACATCTCCGGATGCAGAGTACTGGAGGGAGGCTGTCCGTAGCGAGATGGATTCAATCATCTCGAACGGAACTTGGGAGATAACTGATCTCCCAGCTGGTTGCAAGCCTGTGGGCTGCAAATGGATCTTTAGGAGGAAGAGGAGACCCGATGGTACTATTGAAAAGTACAAGGCCTGTCTTGTGGCTAAGGGTTTTACTCAAAAGAAAGAGGAGGATTATTTTGATACTTATTCTCCGGTGGCTCGATTGCCCACAATTCGTGTGCTTTTAGCTCTGGCAGCTGCTTATAAACTTCTTGTTCATCAAATGGACGTAAAGACAGCATTCCTAAATGGAGAGCTGGAAGAGGAAATTTATATGCAGCAACCAGAAGGATTTGTGGTTAAAGGACAAGAGAGCAAAGTGTGTCGCTTGATTAAATCCTTATACGGTCTTAAACAAGCTCCCAGACAATGGCATGAGAAGTTTAATAATACTCTGACCACTGCCGGGTTTTGTGTAAACGAAGCCGACAAGTGTGTGTATTATCGCTTCTCTGGGGGCAAAGGTGTCATCATGTGTTTATACGTTGATGACATATTGATATTTGGGACCGATTTGGAGGCTATCATGGAGACAAAATTATTCCTCTCCAAGAACTTTGATATGAAGGACTTGGGTGAAGCTGATGTTATACTGAACATCAAGCTGATAAAGGGTGAGGATGGGATTACTTTGTCACAATCCCATTATGTGGAAAAGGTCCTGACTCGCTTTGGACATATGGACTGTAAACCAGTCACCACGCCCTATGATCCATCCTACACGCTCAGTAAATATGAAGGCGAGCCGGTGAACCAGCTACTATATTCGCAGATCATCGGATCTCTCATGTACCTGAGCAGTGCAACTAGACCAGATATCTCATATGTAGTATGCAGACTGGCTCGTTATTCGGCCAGTCCAGGAGATAGACACTGGGTAGCCTTGTACAGAGTGCTTCGGTATTTGAAGGGAGCGATGAATCTTGGTATTAAATATACCGGATTTCCATCAGTACTTGAAGGATTCAGTGATGCAAACTGGATCTCTGACTCGGATCAAATGAAGTCTACAAGTGGCTATGTGTTCACTTTAGCTGGTGTGGCCGTGTCATGGAGATCGTCTAAATAATCAGTGTCGACACTGTCGGCGTTCCGAGACCGGGGGGTCCCCGAGCCGACGAGTGAGTGTGCCGCGTGCCCCAGCCCAGATGGGTCGAGCGCGTGGGCGAGCGCGAAGGGGAGAGAGAGAGAGAGAGAGAGAGCGAGGTGGCCGGAGCCGGGTCGTGAGGGAGTCGGAGAATTCCCGCGGCCTTCGTGTTCGTCCCGCGCCCAGGTCGGGTGCGCTTGCAGTAGGGGGTTACAAGCGTCCGCGCGGGTGAGGGGAGCGAGCGGCCCCGAGAGAGCGCCTGCCCCTGCCCTTCGTTCCCGCGAGGCCAACCTTCTCTAAGAAGGCCCTGGTCCTTCCTTTTATAAGCGTAAGGAGAGGATCCAGGTGTACAAAATGGGGGTGTAGCAAGGTGCTACGTGTCTAGCGAGGGAGAGCTAGCGCCCTAAGTACATGCCCAGGTGGCAGCCGGAGAGATCTTGGCACCCTGTTGGTGTGGCGTCGTGGCTGTTGGAGGAGTAACGGAGCCTGATGGAGGGACAGCTGTTGGAACAGCTGTGCTCTTGCTGACGTCTCCCTGCTTTCGTAAGGGAGCTGAGAGTCGCCGTCGTCATGGTCTAGTGAGGCGCCATCATTGCCTATCTGGCGGAGCTGGCCAGATGGGACGCCGGTCTTGTTCTCTGCGACCCGAGTCGGCTCAGGGCAGGGTGATGATGACGCTTCCTGTTGACGTGGCGGTCTTGTGTCCTAGGTTGGGCATCGTGGAGGCTCCTCCGAAGTCGAGGTCGAGTCCGTCCTGCATGACAGAGGCCGAGCCCGAACTCCTGGGTCGGGCGAGGCGAAGGTCGTTCGGCAGAGGCCGAGGCGGAGTCCGAGCCCTGGGTCGGGCGAGGCGGAGTTCGCCGTCTTCCGGGGCCTTAGCCCGAGTCCGAGCCCTGGGTCGGGCGGAGCGGAGTTCGCCGTCTTCCGGGGCCTTAGCCCGAGTCCGAGCCCTGGGTCGGGCGGAGCGGAGTTCGCCGTCTTCCGGGGCCTTAGCCCGAGTCCGAGCCCTGGGTCGGGCGGAGCGGAGTTCGCCGTCTTCCGGGGCCTTAGCCCGAGTCCGAGCCCTGGGTCGGGCAGAGCCTCCTATGGCATCTCTGGCGAAGTCTGGTCGCCCGTCGGTCTTACCTTTTGCGTTAAACGCCCCGGGGGCTTGGTCGGTTGGCGCGATGATTTAGTCAGGGTTACTTCTTATCGAAGGCGGGGCCTCGGGCGAGCCGGTGATGCGTCTGCCGTGAAAGAGGAGGCCTCAGGCGAGACGGAGTCATCTTAGGGTCGGCTGCCCTCGCCCGAGGCTAGGCTCGGGCGTGGCGTGATCGAGTCGCTCGTATGGACTGATCCCTGACTTAATCAAACCCATCAGGCCTCTGCAGCTTTATGCTGATGGGGGTTACCAGCTGAGAATTAGGCGTCTTGAGGGTACCCCTAATTATGGTCCCCGACAGTAGCCCCCGAGCCTCGAAGAGAGTGTTAACACTCGCTTGGAGGCTTGCGTCGCACTTTTTTGCAAGGGGACCAGCCTTTCTCGGTGGTACTTTGTTCCGGTGGGTGCGCGCGAGCGCACCCGCCGGGTGTAGCCCCCGAGGCCTCGGAGGAGTGGTTTCACTCCTTCGAGGTCTTAATGCCTTGCGTAATGCCTCGGCTGGTCTGGCGGTTCCCTCATGCGAGCAGGGCGTAGCCCAGGTGCACTGTCGGGGCCCAAGTTCTCGGGCTGGTATGTTGACGCTGTCAACGGTTCGGCCGGAGCCGGGTTTGCGAGAGCAGCCCCCGAGCCTCCGCACGGAGCGAGAGGACGATCAGGGACAGACTCGACTTTTTACATACGCCCCTACGTCGCCTTTCCGCAAGGAGGAGGGGGGGAGAGCGCCATGTTACCCTCGATGGGCACCGAACATGGTGTCTCCGGTGAGCTGCAATCGGGTAATCCGAGTGGACGTCCGTGCCCCGTTCGTTGGGGGTCGGCTAGGGGCCCGGAGGCACGCCCAAAAGTACCTGCGGGTGATCTGCCGGACCCGGTCCCCTAGCGACGGGGTCCGAGGGCTCGTTGCCTCCCTCCGATGGGATTCCGTTACAGAGTCGTTCCCGCTGGTCTCGGAAATGTCCTAGGGTACCTCGGGAGCGCAGCCCGAGCCTTGGTTATGTATCGAACGTACCCCTGGTCATCCCTCGCTCGGCGTCTGAGGCGACTGTGAACCCTTCGACAGGCCAGCCTTCGAACCCCTGATTAGTAATGGGCGCGGAGCCCTAGTAGCCTGAGGCGGTCGTGGAACCTTTCGGGAGGCCGACCTTCGAACCCCTGACCAGTAGTGGGTGTCGGGCCCACGCGATCTGAGGCGGCTGTTGAACCCCTCGGGGGGGCCAGCCTTCGAACCCCTGATCAGTAGGGAGGCTCGGAGCCTAGTTCCTTCACGGGGAAGGATCCCTTTGGGGGTATCCTCCTTCCCAGTCCCTGTTGCAGGAGATAGAGAAAGAAGGAAAATGGAAAAAAGGATACGAAACCAAGCGACGTGGCGTACCTTTTTTGGTGTGGTCGTGTTGGCGAAGGCGAAGCGCCGCCAGCTGCTCCCGCTAGAAGCGTCGCCTGTCCGGCCGCGGAGTTAATGCGCGGGGGCGAGTAGTTGGCGAGGCTGCCGTTGCGCGTGCGCGAGCCGTTCGAGGTACGGGTCACGGGCGCGTCGTCTTCACGCCGTGAGAGGGGGTTCTCTTGCTGCCTCCGGATGGGACATGAGCTTGGCAGATGGCGTGACCGCTGCTCTCGCGCGCCTGCCACCGTCATTACTGCCGGCCTATTTTTGACCGCGTTTGACCGCTGCGCCAGGCTGGCGCTGCTGGGTCGCGGGCTGGGTCGCCTCGAATCGCGGTATCGGTTCCGCAATCGAGGAGGTGCGGTGGTGGAGCGAGTGGCACAGCGGCTCGCATGCAGCACCCGGCGCGCCAGTTGCACGACGCGTGGGCTTGAGCCGTCGCGCTGGCCTGTCAGGAGTCGGAGAGGCGCGTCCACTTGGCGCGGTTGCATGCCGCCTGCATGGCCGCCTGCCCCTTTCGCCCGCTGGTCTGGGCAAAAGTGGAGGGTTACTTGTAACCGCTGGGTGGTTGCGTGCGTCGTGCGCGACGGTTCGGCCTCCTCTGCTCGAAGCCGGTCTTCCTGACTTGTGGGTCCCAGCCCCCGCGCCGCGGGGGAGGGCTTTGGAGGCGTGTTGAAGAAGACTCAGCCCGTGACGGTTGGGGGCGCAAGCAGGGGGAGTTGCCTTTAAAAGGAGAGCGACCCTTTCGTAAGGCGACCATGCCCTCTCCCTGCCTTATGCATCGTGTCTTTCCACCTTCCAAGCCCCTGGATGGGGGAAACCGCCGTCTTTTCGCCCCATCGTTGGAGGAACGCAACTCCGTGGGAGTTGGTACCTTTCAGCCATCGTTCGGCTTCAAGGATTTTCATCATGCAGCCCGGCTGCACCCCTCCACCGGTGGTCACCCAAGAGGATGACTTCCGGCTTGAAGGTGGGGAGGGGCAAACCGGACTGCAATCTAGGTCCCACCCTCAGCTTCAAGGATGTTCATCATCCTCGCTGGGGTGGGTGCCGGTCTGAGCCGGCGCTCTACCTCCCACGTGGGTTGGTGGGTCATCCTCTCCCACTACGTTCGTGGGAGAGGGCGCTCACTGACCCTGCGGGCGGCCCGGACTTCGACAACGTGGGATGGATCGGCGGCGAACGCCGTCACCTCCAGCGTGTCGGGTCCGCTGGCTCGGCTCCGGCGGCCCCTTTTGTCGGGGGGCGGCTGCCGCGCCGTGTACACGGGAGGTCCACCCTAGACGCCGCACGCCGCTAGGGCGGCGCTCGTGTTCTGGGGTGGCCCTGCCTTTGCACCAGGACGACGTCCTCACGCGGAGGCCGGTGCCCCACTCATCTGGGAGGACTTGAGTGGGGATCTGCCGGGGGGCTGATGGCTTCTGCCGTCAGCGTCGAGGCGGAGGCGGCTCGAGAAGCCCCCGTCGCCGGCGGGGTCACCGCCACTATCCGCGCTTCGGGCCTCCGGCTCTTTGTACTTGTCCTCGCCCCTCGGGTGGCGTTATGGGCGAGGGCAAGACAGCAGCTGTGCCTTCTCCTGAGGCCTGCGCTGCTGCGGAGGGAGGAACCGGAGTTCTGTTTGTTATGGCACTTCGAGTGCCGGGTTTTTTGTTCATTTTCGGCTTTCGGGGCCTAAACATGTATGTAACCACGGCACGGAGCCGTGCTTTTTCCTCATTCCCGAGCACTAAGACTCGTCTGCTGATTGCCTGAACTGCTTCACTAAGCATGAGTCGCCTCGTGTCAAGGTGACGAGTGAGGTATCCGTATCCCGGAGGCGTAGGAGTCCCTCGGCTCGGTCGGCCCTGTTGTCCGAGGCTCCTCTAGCTTAGTTAAAGAAACCCCCTCGGCCGCTCTTCGACGAGCTGAGGCCAGGGGTAGCGATATCAGCACGAGCAGAGGCGGAGTCGGCTCGAGAAATAAAACCTGGTTGGCCGGAGCCTAGCCGGGTTGTCCGTTGGCAGGATCGACGTCGGAGCTGATCAGCCGAGGCTTCGGACCGAGCTGGCGCCCTCGGAAGGCGGTCGGCCGAGGCCCCGGAGGTGGCCGGCCGAGCCGTCCGCTCGGGCCGGGTTCTCGGAGAAGTCCCTGGCAGAGATTGCTCGAGCGTGGTGATGACGTCGTCCTTCGGAGCGGAGGCCCTCGGACCACGTCGCCGTCCGAGACTAGGTCGGGCCTCGCCGAAGGTGCTGTCGATGCCGAGGGTGTCATCGCCCTCTTCCAGCGTCAAGATCCGAGCCTGCAGGGTCAAATCGTCTTGTAGCGTGGGCCTTGTGCGGCCGTCGAGGCCAGAACACACACCCTTGCTGCGTTATAAAGCTGCGTCTCTTTTCCTCTTATTTCGAGTATCTGGACTTTTTGTCGGTAGCAGGGATGTTAGTGCGAGCAAGAGTTGCTTCTCGCGGAAGGTGATGAGTGAGGTATCCGTATCCCGGAGGCGTGGGAGTCCCTCGGCTCGGTCGGCCTTGCCGCTTACGCGTACTTTTACCCATCCATGAGGCCCTGTCACCGACTCGGTCGAGAAGGCTCGAAGAATCGCTTCGACAGAAGAGCTTCCGTACGTAAAGACTCGTTCGATCCGCGGATTCACCTTATCCGAGCGCGAGTTACTTATCGCAGAAGGTGATGAGTGAGGTATCCGTATCCCGGAGGCGTAGGAGTCCCTCGGCTCGGTCGGCCTTGGCTGCTTACGTGTACCCCGTCGTTTCCAGGACCCACTTTTCGAAGTAGTCAAAAAGCACGAAAGATGTTCTGGTAAAAGAGATTTTCTTTTCGAGGAAAATTTTGACGCAGAGGGGGTTTCCCCCCTTTTAGCCCCCGAGGGAGGGTCGGGCCTTGCCGAGGCGAGGCCGACCCTTCCTTGTTGACTAAACTTTGCGTGGGTGCGGGATATATGAACAACTTGGAAACATCTTAAGGGTAGAAGCGACGTAGCTGTTGGATGTTCCAAGCGTTGCCGTAGACCTCGCCTTGACTGTTGGCCAGCTTGTACGTTCCGGGCTTCAGAACTTTGGCGATGATGAACGGCCCCTCCCAGGGGGGCGTGAGCTTGTGCCTCCCTCGGGCGTCTTGCCGCAGCCGAAGCACCAGGTCGCCCACCTGGAGATCTCGGGGTCGGACCCCTCGGGCGTGGTAGCGTCGCAGGGACTGTTGGTACCGCGCCGAGTGTAGTAAGGCCCTATCCCGAGCCTCGTCCAGCTGGTCCAGCGAGTCTTCTCGGCTAGCTTGGTTGCTTTCTTCGTTGTAGGCCCTCGTCCTCGGGGAGCCGTATTCCAGGTCGGTGGGCAGGATGGCCTCGGCCCCGTAGACCAGGAAGAACGGCGTGAAACCCGTGGCTCGGCTTGGCGTCGTCCTCAGGCTCCAGACCACCGAGGGGAGTTCCTTCATCCATCGCTTGCCGAACTTGTTGAGGTTGTTGTAAATTCGAGGCTTGAGCCCTTGTAGGATCATGCCATTGGCGCGCTCTACTTGCCCATTCGACATGGGATGAGCTACGGCGGCCCAGTCCACCCGGATGTTGTGATCCTCGCAAAAATCCAAAAATTTTTTGCCGGTGAACTGGGTGCCATTGTCGGTGATGATGGAGTTCGGGATCCCGAAGCGATGGATGATGTTGGTGAAGAACGCCACCGCCTGCTCGGATCTGATGCTGTTCAGGGGTCGGACCTCGATCCACTTGGAGAATTTGTCGATGGCGACCAGCAGGTGCGTGTAGCCCCCGGGCGCCTTCTGCAGAGGGCCGACGAGGTCCAGACCCCACACAGCGAAGGGCCAGGTGATGGGTATCGTTTGCAGAGCCTGAGCGGGCAGGTGGGTCTGCTTCGCATAGAATTGGCACCCTTCGCAGGCGCGGACAATTCTAGTGGCGTCAGCCACCGCCGTCGGCCAGTAAAAACCTTGGCGGAAAGCGTTCCCAACGAGGGTTCGAGGTGCTGCATGATGGCCGCAAGCCCCCGAGTGTATTTCCCGCAGGAGTTCCTGACCTTCGGCGATGGAGATGCATCGCTGGAGGATCCCCGAGGGGCTTCGGTGGTAGAGCTCCTTCTCATCGCCCAGCAAGACGAACGACTTGGCGCGTCGCGCTACCCGCCGAGCCTCGGCTCGGTCGAGGGGCAGTTCTCCTTGGCGGAGATATTGCAGGTACGGGGTTTGCCAATCTTGATCTGGCATGACCCCGCTCTGCTCCTCCTCGATGCGCAGTGCTTCGCCCTTGGGGGCCAAGGGTTCCTCGGGTTGAACCGAGGATGGATCGGGCTGGGCCGAGGTCACCTCGGACGGGGCCGAGGGTGCCTCGGGCTCGGGCGCGTCGCCTATCTTGACGGAGGGTTGGTGCAGATCTCGGGAGAAGACGTCCGGGGGAACCGTCGTTCGCCCCGAGGCTATCTTCGCCAACTCGTCCGCAGTCTCGTTGTAGCGCCGGGCGATGTGGTTAAGCTCGAGCCCGTAGAACTTGTCTTCCAGGCGTCGAACCTCCTCACAGTAGGCCTCCATCTTCGGGTCGCGGCAGTGGGAGTTCTTCATGACTTGGTCGATGACGAGCTGCGAGTCGCCGCGTGCATCGAGGCGTCGGACCCCTAGCTCGATGGCGATTCGCAATCCATTGATCAGAGCCTCGTACTCAGCCACATTGTTGGACGCCGGGAAATGGAGGCGGAGCACGTAGCGCAGGTGCTTCCCGAGGGGCGAGACGAAGAGCAGGCCCGCGCCGGCCCCCGTCTTCATCAGCGACCCGTCGAAAAACATGGTCCAGAGCTCCGGCTGGATCGGAGCCGTCGGCAACTGGGTGTCGACCCATTCGGCTACGAAATCCGCCAGTACCTGGGACTTGATGGCCTTCCGGGGGGCGAACGAGATTGCCTCGCCCATGATTTCCACCGCCCACTTTGTGATCCGTCCTGAGGCTTCTCGGCACTGGATGATCTCCCCCAGGGGGAAGGATGACACCACAGTTACCGGATGGGACTCGAAGTAATGTCGCAGCTTTCGCCTCGTCAGGATCACTGCATATAGCAGCTTCTGGACTTGTGGGTAGCGGATCTTGGTCTCGGACAGCACTTCGCTGACGAAGTAAACTGGCCTCTGAATGGGCAAAGCATGCCCCTCTTCCTGCCTTTCGACCACGATCGCGGCGCTGACCACCTGAGTGGTTGCGGCGACGTAGACCAGGAGGGCTTCTCCATCAGCTGGGGGTACCAAGACGGGCGCCTGGGTGAGGAGCGCCTTCAGGTTCCCGAGGGCTTCCTCGGCCTCGGGAGTCCAAGTGAAGCACTTGGCCTTCCTTAAGAGACGGTACAGGGGCAGGCCTCTTTCGCCGAGGCGCGAGATGAAACGGCTCAAGGCCGCGAGGCATCCCATGACCCTCTGTACGCCTTTTAAGTCCTTGATGGGCCCCATGTTTGTGATGGCCGCGATCTTCTCCGGGTTGGCTTCGATGCCCCGCTCGGAGACGATGAATCCCAAAAGCATGCCCCGAGGCACCCCAAAGACGCACTTCTCGGGATTAAGCTTGACGCCCTTCGCCTTGAGACACCGGAATGTCAGTTCGAGGTCGGAGAGAAGGTCAGAGGCTTTCCTCGTCTTGACTACGATGTCATCGACGTAGGCCTCGACCGTGCGACCGATGTGTCCGCCGAACACATGGTTCATGCACCGCTGGTACATTGCACCCGCGTTCCTCAAACCGAACGGCATTGTGACATAACAGTACATGCCGAAGGGCGTGATGAAAGAAGTCGCGAGCTGGTCGGACTCTTTCATCTTGATTTGATGATACCCTGAGTAGGCATCGAGGAAAGACAGGGTTTCGCACCCTGCAGTGGAGTCCACGATTTGATCGATGCGAGGTAGAGGGTAGGGGACCTTCGGACATGCTTTGTTGAGACCAGTGTAGTCTACACACATCCGCCACTTCCCCCCTTTTTTCCTCACAAGTACAGGGTTGGCAAGCCATTCGGGATGGAATACCTCTTTAATGAACCCTGCTGCCATCAGCTTGTGGATCTCCTCGCCTATCACCCTGCGCCTTTCCTCGTCGAATCGGCGCAGAGGCTGTCTGACCGGTCGGGCCCCGGCCCAAATATCCAGGGAGTGCTCGGCGACATCCCTCGGTATGCCGGGCATGTCCGAGGGACTCCACGCAAAGACGTCGGCGTTTGCGCGGAGAAAGTCGACGAGCACTGCTTCCTATTTGGGGTCGAGCCCGGATCCGATCCGAATCTGCTTGGAGGTGTCGCCACTGGGGTCGAGAGGGACGGCCTTAACCGTCTCCGCTGGCTCGAAGTTGCCGGCATGTCGCTTCACGTCCGGCACCTCTCGGGAGAGGCTTTCCAGGTCGGCAATGAGGGCCTCGGACTCGGCGAGGGCCTCGGCGTACTCCACGCACTCCACATCGCATTCGAATGCGTGTTTATACGTGGGGCCGACGGTGATGACCCCGTTGGGGCCCGACATCTTGAGCTTCAGGTAGGTGTAGTTGGGGATGGCCATGAACTTCGCGTAGCATGGCCTTCCCAACACTGCGTGGTAGGTTCCTCGGAACCCGACCACCTCGAACGTCAAAGTCTCCCTTCGGAAGTTGGAGGGTGTTCCGAAGCAGACAGGGAGGTCGAGCTGTCCGAGGGGCTGGACGCGCTTCCCGGGAATGATCCCGTGGAAGGGCGCAGCGCCTGCTCGGACGGATGACAGATCGACGCGCAGGAGCCTGAGGGTCTCAGCGTAGATGATGTTGAGGCAGCTGCCCCCATCCATCAAGACCTTGGTGAGCCTGACGTCGCCGATGACGGGGTCGACGACGAGCGGGTACTTCCCCGGGCTCGGCACGTGGTCGGGGTGGTCGTCCCGGTCGAAGGTGATGGGCTTGTCGGACCAGTCTAGGTAGACTGGTGCCGTCACCTTCACCGAGCAGACCTCCCGACGTTCCTGCTTACGATGCCGAGCCGAGGCGTTCGCCGCATGCCCTCCATAGATCATAAAGCAGTCGCGGACCTCGGGGAACCCTCCTGCTTGGTGATCTTCCTTCTTGCCGTCGTCGCGGGCCTTGTCACCCTCTGCGGGTGGCCCGGCCCGGTGGAAGTGGCGCCGAAGCATGACGCACTCCTCGAGGGTGTGCTTGACAGGCCCCTGATGGTAGGGGCACGTCTCCTTGAGTGCCTTGTCGAAGAGGTTGGCGCCTCCGGGGGGCTTCCGTGGGTTCTTGTGCTCGGTGGCGGCGACAAGGTCTGCGTCGGGAGCGTCGCGTTTCGCTTGCGACTTCCTTCTGCCTTTCTTCTTGGCGCCGAGCGGAGCAGACGCCTCGGGAGCATCTTCCGACGGGCGGCCCTGGGGCTGCTTGTCCTTTCGGAAGATGGCTTCAACCGCCTCCTGGCCGGAGGCGAACTTGGTGGCGATGTCCATCAGCTCGCTCGCCCCGGTGGGGGTCTTGCGACCCAACTTGCTCACCAGGTCACGGCAGGTGGTGCCGGCAAGGAACGCGCCGATGACATCGGAGTCGGTGATGTTGGGCAGCTCGGTGCGCTGCTTCGAGAATCGCCGGATATAGTCCCGAAGGGACTCTCCCGGCTGTTGCCGACAGCTTCGGAGGTCCCAGGAATTCCCGGGGCGCACGTACGTGCCCTGGAAGTTGCCGGCGAAAGCCTGGACCAGGTCTTCCCAGTTGGAAATCTGCCCCGGAGGCAGATGCTCCAACCAAGCGCGAGCGGTGTCGGAGAGAAACAGGGGGAGGTTGCGGATGATGAGGTTGTCGTCGTCCGTCCCACCCAGTTGACAGGCCAGGCGGTAGTCCGCGAGCCACAATTCCGGTCTCGTTTCCCCCGAGTACTTTGTGATAGTAGTCGGGGGTCGGAATCGGGGTGGAAACGGCGCCCGCCGAATGGCTCGGCTAAAGACCTGCGGACCGGGTGGTTCGGGCGAGGGACTCCGATCCTCCCCGCTGTCGTAGCGTCCCCCACGCCTGGGGTGATAACCTCGGCGCACCCTTTCGTCGAGGCGGGCCCGACGGTCGCGATGAGGGTGCTCGTCGCCGAGGTGGCCCGGGGCCGCAGGCGCGGTGTTGCGCGTGCGCCCGGTGTAGACCGAGGCTTCCCGCGTGAGTCGGGAAGTCGCGGCACGAGGTTCCGAGGGGTACCCCTGCCTTCGGGAGGCAGAGCTCTCGGCCCGCCGGGCCGCAGCGCCTTCCAGGAGATGCTTGAGTTCTCCCTGGATTCGCCGACCCTCGGTGGTTGATGATTCCGGCATCGCGCGGAGGAGCATTGCTGCGGCGGCCAGGTCCTGACCGGTTTCGCCGGATGCGGTAGGCGGTCTGTCCCTGGCATCGTTGGCGATGCGGTGCTGGAGACCTTGGGGCAGGTGACGTATTCCTCCGGCTAGGGGCTGGCTCGCCCATACCTGCCCGATGTTCTGGCGGATTGCCTCGAGCGCTCCTGCTCCCTCATCGAGCCCGGCCTGCGCCCCGCGGACTTGCTCGAGCTGTGGGTCGTGACCCCCCGCCGGAACGGGGACCACAGCTAGCTCCCGCGGGATGTCGGCGCGAGGCGCTGGCCTAGGGGGATCACCATCCTCCGGCATGCCGAGACAGCCGCCTCCGGAGGGATCCCCTAGCTCGACGTGGAGACATTCGCGGCTCGGGCCGCAGTCCTTGTCGTCAAGGCTGCGGCTGCCGTCGGAACAGTCGGAGAGGCAGTAGTCACATGCGGTCATGAAGTCCCGCATGGCACTGGGGTTGCCAAATCCGGAGAAATCCCAGCAGATGCTGGGGTCGTCATCTTCCTCGGACCCAGAGGGTCCGTAGGTCGAGACACCCATCAATCGGTCCCAAGGCGACCGCACACGAAACCCCAGAGAGGTTGCACTCGCCTCAACGTGAGCGCCCGCCAAAGCGAGGTCGCCAGGCGGGTTAAGGCCGAGTCGAAATGACGAAAGATGGGTAGCAGTCGGTACCTTTTTGTCGACGAGGAGCGATGAAGTCACGTCGGGGGCTGATCGCGCCGGCGTCTTGGGTACGAGGGCGACGTCCTGCAGGCCCCCCGTGAGCGTGCTGGCGTCGTCCATCTGCTCGGGGTCGACGTGTTGCGGGGGGATGGCGCCCGCCTTTGCCTCGAACGCGAGGGCGACGCTTGGCGTGTCCTCCGTTGGTGCATTGGGGATGTCGATCTGCTCGACAGCCGTTGGGGCGCTGCCTCCCGCTCGGCCCTGGTTGCCCCGCCTCCTCCTCCTGTGATGGCGGGGGAGAGGATGGGGCGAACTCGAAAGTTGTCCTTCCCCCACGCGGGAAAGGCGTCGTCGATTCCGCCGCCGGCGGGCGGGCTGTCCGCCACCATTGTCGCTGTCGCGCGGCGGTGGAAGGAGTATCATGTCGTAGCTGCCGTCGAAAGACATGAACTCGAGACTCCCGAAACGGAGCACCGTCCCGGGTTGAAGAAGTCGTTGGAGACTGCCCATCTGGAGCTTGACGGGAATCTACTCGTCAACACGCAGCAGGCCCCTACCTGGCGCGCCAACTATCGGCGTTCCGAGACCGGGGGGTCCCCGAGCCGACGAGTGAGTGTGCCGCGTGCCCCAGCCCAGATGGGTCGAGCGCGTGGGCGAGCGCGAAGGGGGGAGAGAGAGAGAGAGAGCGAGGTGGCCGGAGCCGGGTCGTGAGGGAGTCGGAGAATTCCCGCGGCCTTCGTGTTCGTCCCGCGCCCAGGTCGGGTGCGCTTGCAGTAGGGGGTTACAAGCGTCCGCGCGGGTGAGGGGAGCGAGCGGCCCCGAGAGAGCGCCTGCCCCTGCCCTTCGTTCCCGCGAGGCCAACCTTCTCTAAGAAGGCCCTGGTCCTTCCTTTTATAAGCGTAAGGAGAGGATCCAGGTGTACAAAATGGGGGTGTAGCAAGGTGCTACGTGTCTAGCGAGGGAGAGCTAGCGCCCTAAGTACATGCCCAGGTGGCAGCCGGAGAGATCTTGGCACCCTGTTGGTGTGGCGTCGTGGCTGTTGGAGGAGTAACGGAGCCTGATGGAGGGACAACTGTTGGAACAGCTGTGCTCTTGCTGACGTCTCCCTGCTTTCGTAAGGGAGCTGAGAGTCGCCGTCGTCATGGTCTAGTGAGGCGCCATCATTGCCTATCTGGCGGAGCTGGCCAGATGGGACGCCGGTCTTGTTCTCTGCGACCCGAGTCGGCTCAGGGCAGGGTGATGATGACGCTTCCTGTTGATGTGGCGGTCTTGTGTCCTAGGTTGGGCGTCGTGGAGGCTCCTCCGAAGTCGAGGTCGAGTCCGTCCTGCATGACAGAGGCCAAGCCCGAACTCCTGGGTCGGGCGAGGCGAAGGTCGTTCGGCAGAGGCCGAGGCGGAGTCCGAGCCCTGGGTCGGGCGAGGCGGAGGTCGTCGTCTTCCGGGGCCTTAGCCCGAGTCCGAGCCCTGGGTCGGGCGGAGCGGAGTTCGCCGTCTTCCGGGGCCTTAGCCCGAGTCCGAGCCCTGGGTCGGGCGGAGCGGAGTTCGCCGTCTTCCGGGGCCTTAGCCCGAGTCCGAGCCCTGGGTCGGGTGGAGCGGAGTTCTGAAAGCTCTCTTCTGGGTTTTGGTGGTTTGGATGACAACCCAATTAAAGGACTAACAAGTGTGCTAAGTGTTGAACAGGTGCTTAATGCAAAGCTAACAGGGTTCAACACAAGTGAATAAGTGTGATGGTCCAAAGACTGGATTATCTATAGATAATGGACATCACAAGTAAGATGGACATTGCTTAAGTGAGACTCGGTGTGCGTAACTCAGAGACAATCGATCAAGCCAAGGATGGAGGCAAGAAGAGGTTCGAGGTACCGAGTGCACGGGAGAAGGTCAAGGAGACCAGGATCCCAAAGCCAGGGGTGAAGAAGAAGACTTGCAAAGTCAAGGTTGATCGAGTTAAGAGTTATGGTGCATCAAGGATCACTACATAAGGACATGACTTACAACCAATGAGGTAACATCTACAAATATGTGGTGTAAGTCATAAGGCTCAAGATCAAGCTCGAGAAGTGAACGGGGGTTGGGGCTCAGATATGTCAATCTAGATCAAGTCAAGTTGACTTGATGGTTGAGAGTCCAACATCGACCTCAAACAAGCCAAATTGGGTAAAATGATGAAAAAGGTTAAGTATGTAAGGTTTGAGTGTTCAACCATTTTGCATACACCTCTTACTACAAGTTTGGTGCTTTGGTTTGCTCTCTAACTCTTTCTGTAGAGAAAGTACCATTCTGAGCTCTGCTGGAGGAGAAACAGAAAAGCTAGGAGAAGAACAAGAAAGATGTAAGTTTCTAGGACTAAATCAATTGGATTATACTCTAAATGTGTTTGTTTAAGTCTCAGGAAAATCCTCCCAAAAGTTGAAGTCAAACGGAGAAAGAACGGAGGAAAAAGCACTTAGTGTGCTGTTGGCTGGTGCACAGGACAGTGAATAGTAGCTGTCCGGTGCACAGGACAGTGAATAGTAACTGTGTCCGGTGCACAGGACAGTGAATAGTAACTGTGTCCGGTGCACAGGACAATGAATAGTCGCAGCGTCCGGTGCACAGGACAGTGAATAGTAGCTGTGTCCGGTGCACAGGACAGTGAATAGTGACCTGTCCGGTGCACAGGACAGTGAATAGTAACCTGTCCGGTGCACCAACGGCTAGCTGTTCTAGAGAAGGAAACTGTCAATCAGATCCGTTACTGTTCACTGTCCGGTGCGCCACCGGACAGTCCGGTGCACCCGCAACCAGGGAAGGCTGGGAGCTTCCAAATGAAGCTCTAACGGCTCCTAGGCCATTTGGGGCTATAAAAGGGACCCCTAGGCGCCTCAAACAACTCCACAAGTGCAGCCAACAATTGTATACATCACTCGGATCGATTCTCTCTCTCCCTCTTGTGTAAATCTCTCTAGTTTGTGTGAAGGCAAAGTTATAAGCCTTTAGAGAGTGGAGAGGTGCTGCAAAGAGCTAGAGCAAAGTCTTGAGCGCATTGTTACTCCGCCGGAGTGCTGTCAAGAAGATTGTAAGCAGCCGCGGCTTTGTTGTAACCCAACTCAACATAGTGGAAGGCTCTATCTGTCATACTGACAGATCTGAGCAAACGGAGGAAGGAGTTGAAATAGACTCCAAGCCCAGGTGTGGCTAACTCCAACGAGGACTAGGCAAGCATTTCAGGCTTGGCCGAACCTCGGGATAAATCCCTGTGTCTGTGTGCTCTGCTCTGTGCTGTGTGCTGTTTCTCTGTCTTATTTGTTGTTTATACTTGCACTTCAATATTTATATGTGGTATAAGCTGTCTTTCAAGTGCAGGGTATTTTAAGACAGGAACTTCAATTCCGTTGCAACCTACTCGAAGGGTCTTTCATTCCACTGCGATCCAGTCTTCGAGTAGAGTAAGAATTTCCAGTTATAAAGTGATAATTATTATTCGCCTATTCACCCCCCCCTCTAGGCGACATCCAGATCCTGTTCCCGGGCATAAGGAACTTTCAAGTTCGCCGTCTTCCGGGGCCTTAGCCCGAGTCCGAGCCCTGGGTCGGGCGGAGCGGAGTTCGCCGTCTTCCGGGGCCTTAGCCCGAGTCCGAGCCCTGGGTCGGGCAGAGCCTCCTATGGCATCTCTGGCGAAGTCTGGTCGCCCGTCGGTCTTACCTTTTGCGTTAAACGCCCCGGGGGCTTGGTCGGTTGGCACGGTGATTTAGTCAGGGTTACTTCTTATCGAAGGCGGGGCCTCGGGCGAGCCGGTGATGCGTCTGCCGTGAAAGAGGAGGCCTCAGGCGAGACGGAGTCATCTTAGGGTCGGCTGCCCTCGCCCGAGGCTAGGCTCGGGCGTGGCGTGATCGAGTCGCTTGTATGGACTGATCCCTGACTTAATCAAACCCATCAGGCCTCTGCAGCTTTATGCTGATGGGGGTTACCAGCTGAGAATTAGACGTCTTGAGGGTACCCCTAATTATGGTCCCCGACAGACACGTTCCACCAAGGAGGCTAAATTAGTTGCACTTGATTCAGCAGCATTGGAGGCTGAATGGTTGAGAGACCTGTTGTCAGACCTTCCAATGCTAGCAAAGCCGATACCGGCTGTCTTAGTATACTGTGACAACACTTCTGTGTTGCTGAAAGTGAACAGTAGAAAGGACAACCAAAAATCCTCGAGGCATATCAGAAGACGACTTGATTCATGTCGGCATGCTAGAGAGACGGGTGTAATAACCGTAGATTACATCAAGTCTGAAAGGAACCTTGCTGATCCTTTCACCAAAGGACTGGCTCAAAAGCCAATCCAAGCAGCGTGCATGGGAATGGGACTCGTACCCTGTTAGCGGTTTCAACTGCGGATAACTGTCCTGTGTGACCGGAGGTCCCGAGATCCAGGCTCCAGGAAACGAAGCACTGTGGAACCAAGAGCACAAACGATAAAGAGTCTCATGAGCTGCTGTGCTCTGTCTGTATGGCAGGTTGAGCGATATGCTCTTAATGAAGTCAATGCTATAAGCAGGGAAATTGTCCTACAGAATTTCCTTAACGATTTCACCTATATGAGCTGACTGTGGGGTCGCAGTCCGGGAGAGAATGGGGTTTTCTCTCTAGTGAGTTCATGAATAGATATTAAAGGGCATGACCGTAACGCCCTGCCCCGTAAGAGAAGCAGATAATCTGCCTAGTACTATGTGCCTTTTGTGCGAAGATTCTCACACTAGGGTTTGTGGATCAAGGCGTAGTCCTCCGCTTACTCGTGCAGGGTTGGAGTACACTGGGATAGGCTTTGGTTCAAACCTAACAAGTACCTCTGCCAAAAAGTAGTATATAAACAGTACGGGAGCTCATTGACATTGATCAGAAAATAAGAGTGAAAATGGTGGGGATTGCTGTTCATTTATGAGAGATTTTCTCTTTTATTTTCAAAAAAAAAATGAAAAATGCCAGCCGAGCTGGGCCGCTGGCAGGCCGCTGCCGAGCAGCCCAGCCGGCTGGGCTATCCCCATCGCGTATGCGCGTTGAGCGAGCGGCTGAGAGGCTAAGGGATCGGATGCTTATGCCCGTGGGAAATGGACGGACGCGAAAGAGGGTCGTGCGGACGGTTTCAGCGGATAGGGATGAGGCCGAGCGCCTGGTGGCGGCGGCGTTCAACGCCCAGCCGTATCCTACGGCTTGCTCGCACGGCCGGCCGGCTTCTCCGCTGCTCCTTTGCAACCACCTGCTGCTCGCCCGGCTCCATAAGTATAGCGTCTTGCCCCCTATTCAGGCCAGCTCGCAGAGACGCAAGTTTCTCTGTTCTTCTTCCCCTCTCAGTTACAGTCGCGATTTGGAGCGATTTGTTGGTTCCTGGTGTTCTTGTGGTGATTCTTGCCAGTGGTGATTGGGAGTGGAAGAGAGTAGAGCTGCGTTGGTGGCTCTCTTGTGCCCTGTTGCTCGATCCGTGCGCCTGTGTGGTGTTCGGTCTGCTCTGATTATTGTCCACCGTGGCCTGGTGCTTGGGCTCCCTACTGCGCGGTGTTCCTCTTCTCGAGCTGGTGTCGAGGACGTCTCCCTCGACTCCGGCAGCGGTTCTAGTATCTCCGTCAACCTCCCGCCGTGCAGGTCCGGACGTGGGCGGCGGAATTGGTTTTCTGGGACAGAACCTCGTGTTCGCTGAGCTGGTCTTCCCACGTAGACAATCTACGTGCTGTGAGTTACCCGTTGCCTCTATTTATTTATTGAGTAATTTTGTGCAATCTGCTAGTATTATTTACTTGGGTGTGATTGCACAATTTGTGGGCGGATTTGATTGCTCGATGATGATGGCGGTGTAGTGAGACGACGTGACAGTCTGGGTTTTAGTGTGTTGTTATTTTCAGCATTGATATTATTTGTGCCTAGTTATTTCTTACTATTGTGCAAGCTGATTATTTAAGTTCATTATTGTTCCTTAATTCTTATGCACACTGTTTTGATCTTAATATTCATGCTAGAATTCTAGGCTTATAATATTTGTTCTAAAACCCTGTTTTGGTAAGATAGGACTGTCACGTTAGTCGAGGATCTTTGATCACCCTTTAGCGTTGGAGGGCTGTCTTGTGCAGCAACCCGCTATCTTGAGAGCAATACTTCAAGATAAACAATTATGTTTATTTGTTTAATCTGCCTTCTTCATCTGCAAGCCATGTTTAATTATGAAATGGACCTGTGTAGCTATTTTACATGTTTACATGTCTTAGAATTGCTACTGTTCATTGCTGCTATAATTTCATATGGTATTTATCTGAGTTATATGATTATTTTATTCGGAATTAGAATATTTAATTTATTTAAATATGAAGGAAGCATGTCACTTATTTCTCTAAATTTACAACAAATATTGTGTGACGATGTTTTGCAAAATAAACTTAAGTATAGAGTATACAATATAAAAAATGTGTGTTCTGTTAGCTAGGTAGGTGCAAAAGTAAGTTTGGAGCCAATAATCACGGTTCAAATCTTTATGTATAATTTTAGCTTTTTATCATTTAAGTACGGGGAACACGACGACGGTAAAAAAACGTACAAACTGATGTTTTATATGGTAGAGATGAGAGTACGAGAATATGATAATAGATTAAGGCCCTATTTGTTTTCTTCTAGAATTATGTAATCCAGCTTATGAATTATATATACTACTTATTATTAAGAACTTATTAAGAATGCAAGGGTAGCCTGCCTCTTTTGCGTTCTGCCGTTAGACAATCTCAGTCGTCCGTTCTATTATTCTCTGATCTAAATCGTCCGATCCCACGCAACCGTCCCACTCCTCAATCCTGCCCACCAGCCCCGAAGCCATTGCGCCCCGCGGCCGGCATCGGTGACGAGCTCGAGGGGGCTGGCGGCGTGGGGGTCGGCGTCGTCGATGACGCTGAGATTGCGCACCCACACCGGCTTCGGGGCGCAACAGTCCCACTCCTCAATCCTGCCCACCAGCCCCGAAGCCAGTACGCACCTGAGGGCGTGGATTCGCAGGCTCGCGATGGAGTCGCCAGGACCGGTGATGTGTAGGAAGTCGAGGTTGGAGCGGGAGCGCACCGCAGCGACGGCGTCTGTGCGGTGGCCCGGCTCGACGACGATCCACACGAGCCGGGCATCAACGAGGCGGAGGATGTGCGCCAGAGACGTGAGCGACGGCACCTGGAACGCGGAGGTGGTGGTCGGGACTCGGGGTGACGGCAATGACGGGCCTCGCAGGTCCCGCGCCGCGGCGCTTGGTGCTGTGCTGCGCGTTCTGGACGGCGGCGAGGATGCAGTGCGCCTTGAGGAGCTCGTTGGGGTCCTGGTGGGGCCAGGCGCGGACGTGGATCGGGTAGCGGCCGACGAAGACGGGGCCGTGGCGGTGGTGGTGCGGGTGGGCGCCGATCTCGGCGGCCACGGTGGTGGTGGTGGTCGTGGTGATCCTGGCCGTGGCATTGGCCCCCGCGAGCGCGACGGCGGGCGAGGACACGAGCGAGACGAGGTGCGCGGTGGGGTTGATGGGCGGGGTGGGCAGGAAGAGGAGGAAGACGATGTGGCGGGAGAAGCGAAAGCCGACGGCCATGGAGGTGGCGCAGAAGAGCGCGTGCAGCAGCAGCCACGTGGCCGTCAGCGAGGGCTTGGCCGGCCGGAGCCCCGCGACGGCGGCGGCGTCGAGGTAGGCACGGTGTTGCGCTTGAGTGAAGTAGCAGGGCACGGAGATCACGCAGTCGGCGACGGGGTGCCGTCGAGGTTGGCATCCGCGAGCTGCTTGAGGTAGGCGAGCAGCATGGAGAAGAGATGGGTCGGAGAGAGCGTGATGCGGCGGTCGATGTGGTCAACGTGGACGACGGCGCCGTCACTGGCGGTGTGGGAAACGGAGAAAAGGAGGCGGGGGAGGTCGCGGAGGAGGGAGGAGTCCGGGTTCCTCCCCGTGGCGCCCAGGAGGAGGCGTTTGACGCTGGAGAAGGGGGCATGGGCAGACGCGGCGGACGCGGCGTGGCAGCCGATGAGGCGCGCGTTGTGGGAGAAGGCGACGGCGGCGGGTGACTCGCGCTTGGACTCGGCGTTGAGGAGCACATCAATGCCCCGCTGCCGCACCGCCGCTGCCACCAGGGTGTCGTTGCCGACGTCGAAGCCGACCACGCTCATGGCCGCTGATTCGGGATTCGATCCCACAACGACATGGAGGCAGGGCCGTGCGATTTGGGGCGCGGTGGATGGAGATGGAATGAGCGGAGCGGTGCGCTGGAGCCACGCACGATCCGCGCACGCCGCAGTGGGCAAGGAGGAGCTGTCCCCGGACGTGCCTACTCTCCTGTCACCGACAGGTGGGGTAGCTTCCTTTTGCCTGCTCTGGGGACGTGGCGTGGTTACTTTTCTCTTGGCTCTTAGCAATTTTGAGCTGTGCTAATCAGCAGCAGCAACCACTATCATTATTTAGATCAGAGTAGGTAATCTTTTAAACTGAAGTCTGGCGTCCCTGTTTAAGCGTTTATCTCAAAATTTAGCTCTTCACAATCACTATGCAATGCAGTAAATATTTGTGAATGTACCCACCCAGTACGCCACCGGCCCACCGTAACGAACGTGAACCCATCGCCAGACTACATGAGTCGCCTAGCCTAGAGGATGTGTGTGTGCTAGGCCCGACGAGCTGGAAGATGGTGAGTGGCCGAGTGCGGGAGCCGGGAGAGAAGAACAAAGAGGGAGGAAGCAAACAGGAGCAAAAAATGATATTTCATCACACTTTTCTCTCCCCTAAATTCATGAATAGATATTTTATTAGATGTGGTGCCTATCAGCAAAATTGACAAGAAAATAAGCAAATTTCACTTTCTGTAATGGCAAAAGGTTAAATTTACCCCGTTCCCGTGGCCGACCGTGCACGACCTGGCCGCCTGGCGAGTGTCGACCGTCTGCTTGCCCTGCACGCCCACTTGCCGCCGCCCTGGCTTTGTTCCTGCTACCACTACCGCCATCCCGACCGGCTCGCATGCCACCGCCATCTCCTCCCACGCTCGCCTTGCTGCCGCGGCCGCCCCCACCTCAAGGACCGAGAGGGGCTGCCCTCGATCTGACTGACCCCACGGGGTAGGATGGACAAGGGGAAATCGGTGGTAGCCGAGCTGTCGGCATCGTCCAGCTCGCTCCCATCGCCCTCCTTCTGTAAGCTCCCTAACTCCTGTTCACTTATGTGGGGTAGCTAACTAGGAGTAGCTGGTTATCAACTGATGTAGAGTTGTAGACAAAAACCAAGAGGAATCGACTGACTGTGTATTGATTATGTCTGACTCGATTTTCCGTTATTGATTTCGTGTGTTGGTTTCTCTTGCTAGACAAAAGATGTATAGACAGAATTAAGAACTTTCTACGAGGATAAGTATTTGTGTTGTGTTCTTCGCTTTAACCATTCTATTAATTAATGTGATTTCAGGAAGATACTAAACTCCCGCTAATTGGCATGTATTACATATTTTTTTGCTTCTAGCCTTGTAGCTAAGAGCTTTTATCTGATAAAAATAGTTTGCCTACCTAATAAGAATAGTGAATGGATTGGGTTCAGGCGTTCAGCTTCTACATGTACTATCTAATTAATTTTGGAAGTCTTAATCCACAAGTTACATTGTAGAATCATATAAATATGCTTGTGGACTTTTTCTATTGGACAACGTGTTTAAATAATCAAACTATCGATTTTGATTTGACATTTTCTGAAATACCGATTTAAATTAAATTGCACTCAAACGTGTGGATTTTCTTTCGTGACATGTTTATGTTTATTAAGTAAGAGACTAAAATTGCTTCTTTTGTAACATGCTCTTTTTGGAGCTGTTTTCATGATTGTAGTTTTTTTCACTTGGATATTGATTTAGTGCATCCATTCTACCTGCTCATTGTTGTATCTTTATTCAGCAATAAATAGCATGAAGTCCGGGATTCTTTGTAGAGATCTAAGGGTTGTCATCTTTGCTAGATAAAGTTGTACAGAAATTAGAAAAAGGATTCTAATTGTTTTTTATGTATTCATTCCTTACAAATTACATCCATTTTTTCTTTTCATTACAAAGTTTTGATATATATTGAATGAATTCTGCAGTATTATTTTCGGTGCATGTATGTATACCTATACTTCTTTCACGTATAGATTCATCTTCTGCTACATTTATTGCCATCGATACATCTAACCAGGATGGAAAAATATACGTATTTATGGTACCTCATGCATGTTAAGATTGTTCTGTATAAATAGAAAAATAGATATTTCTCAAATCTTGCTCACCTGTACCTTTTGTTGTTTCCCCCCTTTTCCCATATTTTATTACAATGAGTCCTCTGCCAAAACTAACCTCAAATAGAGACCTATTGAATAGATTATGATAATCTGACGTCTAGGTTATATAATCTGGCATAATAATGTGTCTGATTGTTTTCTATCTAGATTATTTAAGCTAGAGTATAGAATATAGACAGATTAAACACTAACTTATATGAAGTTACAACTCTCAATGTTTCCTTTTTGTTAAACATGTACGGAAAGAATCAACCTAGGGCTGCAATCCCATTTCTTGTTCTGCTTTTCCCATTCCCCTCCCCGCACAGCCTATTCTCATGTTCTGCCACCATTCTCCCCTTCCTGCAAAGCTCATTCCCATTCCCCCACATCTAGCTAAGATTAAAAAACACAAATGGACACAAATGGACCCAAGGGGATTTTAAACATGTGACCCCTCGGGCAAATACGAGTAGTAGCTACCACTACTCTATGACACGAAAAACATCTACTATATCTCTCTTCAAGCCCACCTACTACCTCTGCACAATGCGTAGTAGTAGATAAGTATCACCGAGATTCTTGAATATATTTTTGGATGGAGTGAGTAGTATTTAAAGAAGAGCCTGCATGCAATTTCTTTTATTTGAATCATGTTTTCAACTTAAATTCCTTTTTTTGCATGCGTGACATTTATTCTCCATAATACTTTTTCCGTGGATCTGACTTGTGAGTCATTTTCATAAACCAACGCCAAGGATGAATCCGTGTTTCTTACTTGGAAACCCCGAACAAACACCACTAGCAGGAGGCGCTTGCGTTGGCGTCGCTCATCGACGACGAAAAGAAGCTCGACGACTGTCAGTTCGACCTCTGGAAGAAGTCCTACGTGGCCGCATGCGCCGTTGTGTACCACAAGCTCCGGCGCAGCTGTTGCTTGGACACGGTCCAGAGCGACTGCACCTCGCTGTCCATCGTCAAGCAGGGGGACCTCATGGTCGTCGCCAACATCGGCGACACTTGGATTGTTCTAGGCACCGCATCCAACGACGATGCCATCACACCGTCCAGCTCATCGTCAACCTAAAGCCCAACCTGCCACATAAGTCGCTACTGACCGGCCATGAATTCTTGTGCAATGGGGCGATGGTCGTTGCTGATGTTGTGTGAATGTCCTCGAATATGATGTAGGTAGAGGAGTAGTGCATCCGGTGGTGCAACGGCCAGATGTACTAACTCGCTGATGAGCCCGGGTGCACTTCGTCTGGAAGTCCAACCAAGAGTCATATGTACTCGCCATGTCGAGCGCGTTCGACGACTACTATATCAAGGACCGTGGCATCATCTCGGCGCCGGAGGTGACGCAGAGGAGGACCGACAGCAATGAACAGTTTGTCATCCTCGCCACCATTGGGGTAACTTTTGTGTTGGCTTGCCTTTAATATTCTTCGCAAACACACTTGCCTTTTTTAAGCAAGCGCGTATGGTGGTGCGTACATGATGACTGACAATGTATGAGAGAACTTCTTCCGGTAGGTGTGGGACGCGCTCTCCAATGATGAGACCATGCAAATCGTGGCATATATCGAAGTCTGCACGATACTGATGGTTGCAATATAGTTGTGAAATAGCTAGATTAAAATAACTAAATGTATGTATGTCAGAATCACAAATGGATTATAAAATCTTTTCTTATAACAGTATAATACACATTTTATATATATGTTATCGTGATATTATATGTTCCCGTTGCAACGCACGGGCACTCACCTAGTGAATTATATAAGCACCTAGCAACACTACTATGTAATCCCTGTTCAAAAGTAAATCTAATTTATTTTTGTTCCACGCTTGATTTTGTCCACAATATTTGTGATTCATTTTGGTTTCTTCTGAATGTGCTTATATAGAGTTCAAGACCAAACATTTGGAACATATACATGTCATGACCATTTTATGTAGTACTAACATATAACACCTAACACGTAATGAGGCTATCTCCAGCAGTTTACATATCCCTATATTCAAATTTCGCTCTGCGAATAGCGTAGTCTACAATATAAAACAGTGCAAAATAGTGTTTTGAGTGACCATATGTATGAACCGTTGTAAACGGTCTATGTAAACAACCTCATCATGTTGTTGGGAGAGAATTGAAATGTCCATGCTGTCTTGCTCGGTTGTTGCATCCATTGTCATGGGGTGCATGGCAGTATGGCACTAGATCTCTTGTGTGTGTGTCATGGATTTTCAGATCGCCTTATCGGCTGATTGTTTGGCCTGGGCTATCAGTCGATTAGTCATGATTAGGGCAACGATCAGGGCGATTAGTAGCCCCCTAGTCGTCCATCTGGTCACTAGAGCGACTATAAAAACACCCCCATGTTGTCAGGGATTAGGTTTTAGTGGCGACGGCGGTCCCCTCAGGCGTGCGAGAGGTGGTGATCCCGAGGACGAGTGGTGGTGGTGCCCCGAGGAGGACGACCGACAGCAGCGCGCCCGAGGCAGGTGGGCAAGCGGCAACTGCGACGCTCCCGAGGCGGGCGGGCAACCGGCGACAGCCCTCCCAAGGCGGACGAGTGGTGGCGGTGCACCCCTGGCCCGGTGGCGACGACGGTTGCGCGAGGTGCGGTAGGCTTCGGTAGCGATGGTGGCGGCCACGGGAGACACAGGTGGCTTCGGTGGCCGCACAAGGCGCGGTCATCTCCGGTGATGGCGGTCACGCGAAGCGTGGGTGGCTCCGGCATCCTTCGATGACCAACTCCTCCGATCCGGTGGTCTCAGCGGTGTCCTGCTCCGATGTCCTACTCCAATTCTTTGTTTATGCATGCGGCTATTGGTTGAGCCCATACTATTTTTTTCATTAATTATGATGTACGATATAGGTATTTATGCAACTTTATGTAACGATTATGCTTTGCGCAATATCAGACATCCAACTTTTATGTGTATGATGTGGGAACGAAAATGTCATTCAAAATTTGCGCGCATGCAATGGAAACTCCCACAACCTGCCATAATTTTCGGATCTGCATAAAAATAGGAACCGCATGCATGTGCCTAATGCTTGCCATATTGTTCAGATCTGCCAAAAAATAGGAACACATGCATGCGTCTGGTGGTGGACGCGTCTGAATGTATGTTCCTGGTGGAGGTTGACATACAATCACGTATATATGTTAGGGGCATGGATGTAATCTTATCCGGGCTATGTCCTGTGCCTATAAATAGATGAACAGTAGCACCGTACTGTTCACGCTGGATTGTAATCACTCTCACGTCATTCTCACATCTTCACCTTCTGGCAAGTCGAAGGTATCAATGTAATACAAATATTGTTGATGTTTGTTCATGTTTATGAAATGAGCATGTAAATAATTTATTGATTCATAATCATTATTTATATTCTTTCATATTTCATGTACCTTATTTCTATTTGTTCACTGAGATGATGAAGGTATGCCCTTCATGACCTTCGTCTAAAGATCATTATATCCAAAAGAAGATAATGCTTCGAAGGATGAAGGTCTCTAATTATTGATAAATTGTGTTGTCTTGTTCTTGATGTATAGCATTTGAGAACAAGGACCAACATTGGCGTCCACCTCCGGTGAACTCAATCGACCACCTTCGGCAAGCATCGACTTTCCTAATACCATCGAAGAAGACAATAGTGCCAGGGGCTGCCCTGCAGCCACTGGACACTAATCAGGAAACGCTGCGAGAAGCTAGGAGCCAGAAGAGGAAGGCTGCTAGCCCAACACCTCAGGAGGAGGAGCTAGATCAGGCGATCAGGGATTTAGAGGCTATCCACCAGCAGGTACAAAGAAAAAGGGAAAAGATGCTTCAGCTCGCTGACCTTTAGAGAAAGATCGACGAAGCTGCTGAAGAAATGTGTCACCTTACCCAGGATGACCAAGACCGAAGGCCCCAACACAGGGAGCTTCATCAAGAAAGCCCAATTAATGGTGATGAGTGGTATGATGACTTTCATCATGACAATTTTGCTTTTGATGATGCTTCTCCCTTGGCAGCATAATTGCAGGCTACCCCGTGGCCGCCGTCATACAAGCCACCTCAGCTCCCCATGTATGACGAGCACTCAGACCAGAAGCAATTTTTGATGAGCTACAAAGCAACCATATCCTCATATGGGGGCAATACTACGGTCATGGCTGTAAGGAAAATGGACCCCGGGCCATTTGGCTAATTGAGTTTTGGTGTTTGATGAACAACACAATCCGTGAACTAATAAGTTTTCTAGTGTTTGTGTTTGTAGTTCACAGGATGCGAAGAGAATTGGACCAAGGCAATGAGGATGCAACACCTCAAAAGAAGACATAAAAAGATGCATAGGAGTCCAATACTCAAGAACAAAGAAGCCCGAAGAAATCAGCGAAGAAATCCAAAGATAAGGGCTGTCAGCCAGCGCCTGGTGGCGCACCGGACATCGGTGTCCGGTGTGCACCGGACTGTCCGGTGAGGCACCGGACAGTCTGCGCAGAGAGGCCGCAGACAGGCGCTCTCTGGCTATAGCACCGGACTGTCCGGTGTGCATCGGACTGTCCGGTGTGCCAACGGGCAAACGGCAACGGTCGGCTCCAACGGTCGACTGCTACAGGCGCCAACGGTCGGCTGACGTGGCGTGCACCGGACATCTACTGTGCAGTGTCCGGTGGTTCACCGGACTGTCCGGTGCACCCGACGACAGAAAGCTGCTGCTTTCTGTCCAACGGCTAGTTTGGGGTGTGGAGGCTATAAATACCACCCCATTCGGCCATTCTCAAGTGTGAGAGCCCAAGCAACATACCAAGGCATATAGTGCACATTTCCAAGAGCTCAAACACCCAAGTGCTTAATAGAATCACTCGGTGATTAGCGTAGGTGCTTTGCGAAGTGCTTAGGTTAGTTAGACCGCTTTAGCGCTTGCTCTAGGTGAACCCTAGATTGTTGAGTGAGTTTAGATAAACCTCACAACCCCTCGGCTCTTGCGTGAGTCGTTGAAATTGTACCGAGTGGGGCGAGAGTCTTGCGAGACCGTGACAACCGCGTTTGTGTCACGGCCGCCACCGTGTACCGGAGGGAACGAGGCCCGCGGCGTTTTGGCCGGAAGCTCGATAGTGGAGACGGCAGGGAGCGTCCGAGAGGAGCCGGAAGCGGAGCACCACTTGCGCGTGGAGAAGGCCCGCGGCTCTCTACGGAGTTACTCGACCGTGGTGCTTGGCCCTCGCGTGGGCTTCCCTTTGCGTAGGGGCACCAACGAGGATTAGTCGGGACCTTGCGTGGTTCCGGATACCTCGTTAAAAATACCGGCGTCATCCACGAGAGTTTGCTTCTCTACTTAGCTCTTTTCATTCCGCATTTATATTAAGCATTTAAGTTTCAATATTGTAGTCATACTTATTTAGTATAGATTGAAACTTAGCCTTTTGCGGTAGAGATAGCAACACTTAGACAAAACCTAGTTTGCACATTCTAGTTTTGATTATTTGCATAGGTTTTGCTCTAGGGATTTAATTGTGGCCTAGTTTAGTAAAAGTTTTAGAAGTCCTAATTCACCCCCTCTTAGGCGTCACCCGTTTCCTACAAGTGGTATCAGAGCCGGTTTGGCTCATTTGAAACGCTTTAGCTTCACCGCTAAAAGAGCCGACGCTTTTTAGAGGAAGGGATGGATACCCATAGGCCACCACACTTTGACGGCACGAACTTCCCATATTATAGTGCTAGAATGGCTTGTTACCTAGAGGCCGTTGATCTAGGTGTTTGGAGAGTCACTCGTGACGGGATGAAACCCCTCAAGAATCCCGAGAAACCCACCACGAGTGAGGAAAAAGAAATCCATTTAAATGCTAGAGCCAAAAATTGCTTGTTTGAATCTCTTAGCATGGATATTTTTAACCAAGTATTTACCTTGAAAACTGCTAATGAGATTTGGCTAAAATTGCATGAGCTCCATGACGGCACATCCAATGTCCGTGAGCAAAAACATTGCCTAGTCTTAAATGAGTACAATTCTTTTGCTATGAAAGATGATGAGCTTGTTAGAGACATGTACTCTCGTTTGAATCTAATAATCAATGAGCTCAACTCTATTGGCATTAATAAGCTAGGTGATGCGGACATTGTGAGGAAGATTATCTCCCTGCTACCACAACAAAGATATGGGAGCATCATCACCATCCTTCACAACATGGAGGACTTGAGCAACATGACCCCGACCATTGTGATTGGGAAAATCGCGGCCTTTGAGATGTCGCGAAAATTGAGTCGAGGAGAGGAGCCAACTTCCTCAAGGCCATATGCTTTTGCATGTGATGAAAGGAAGGGCAAAAAGAAGGCTCCCACTCCAAGTTCCTCAAGTGAAGAAGAGGAAGAAGAAGAAAGTGATGATGATGAAGATAATCAACCATGCACATCATCCTCCGAGGACGAAGAAACAATCCGACGCGTCGGAAAGGTAATGAGGATGATCCGCAAGATTAATCTAATGGGTGTGCCCCTGCAGGTCGAGGATCTTCTCTTTAACATTGACAGGAAAAAGCAAAGGAAGAGAGGATGCTTCGCATGTGGGGAGAAGGGCCACTTCAGGGACAACTGTCCAAATATGGCCAAGCCCAAAAAGGAGAGGAGCAAAGGCAAGGCGCTAACAAGTGTTAGAACTTGGGATGATTCGTCAAGTGAAGATGAACCTCCAAGGACGCGCAGCCACCGGTCCTCGTCACGATCATCACGGTCATCACACAAATGCCTTATGGCAAGAGGTAACAAAAGCATTCCATCCTCTAGTGATGAAAGTAGTAGTGATGATGAAGGCGAGGGAAAGGCCTCTCTAGAAGAGCTTGCGGAAGCCGTAAAATTTTTCCAGGATGTTTGCACTAAGCAAAAAGCTCAACTTAAAACTTTGAAAAATAAGTTGGTTAGCTCTCAAAATGATTACAAAGGTTTGCTAGAAAAATTTGAAACTTTTGCAAACTTAAATAGTGAGCTATCAACTAAAATTGAGCTATTAGAATCTAGTGCTCCATCCACTGCTACCGATGATAGCCTTATTAAAAAGAATGAAAAACTCAAGGCTAAATTAGCTAGCTCCCAAGAAGCTATTGAAAATTTGCTAGAGAAAATGGAAATTCTTAGCATACACAATAATGAGCTAACTACTAAGCTAGAAAACATTGGTAGCACCTCAGCAGCATCTTTAGTTGAAATACCTGAAATAATTATGAAAGATGCTTCTACTTCCTGCTTTGATTTAATTGATGATTCTAACCCCTGCAACCAAGTCGTTGTTGAGAATATTGTTGTAGAGACATGTTCGGATGAGGTTGCAAAGGAAAATGAACAATTAAAGCAAGAAGTGGCTCGCCTTGGCAAGGCTTTGTATGACAAGAAAGGCAAAGCCAAACAAATCCGACCTCCACAGGATAACACCACTGCGGGAGTGAACAAGCCTGTAGAGGGAGAAACTGTGATTTGTAGGCTATGCCACAAGGAAGGCCACAAGTCTTTCCAATGCAAGGCGATGACCGGGGATAAACAAAGGCAAAAGCTCAAGCAAAAGCCATCAAGCAAAATCTCCAACACCTACATCAAAAAGGTGAACAAAAAGGATGCTACACCTTATTTGATCAAGAAGAAAAAGAACGGAAAGGTGATAGCAATCAAGGCCAACAAGCAAGCCAACAAAGGAAAGGGGGCCAAACGCATCTGGGTGCCAAAGGAGATAATCTCAACCATGAAAAGCACCAAGAAGGTTTGGATCCCGAAAGGGAAGTGAGTGGACCAAAGGTCTTCGGGAAATTTGGAGACTTGGCAAAGTTGGGATGTATATCATGGGGTACATCATATTGGATCAAGTTTATTGCCAAGTGGGTTAGTAAAAACTTTGGACCCAAATTTCCCACCCATGACTAAGGTAACTAGTTTTATTGTATTCTTCATTTTTAGATATGCGTATCTATTTACCTTCTATCTAGTTTACCTTTCTTGCCTAGTATTACAATTGTTATGTACTTTTGTTTAAAATCATGCATACTAGGTAAATCACATGGTAGGATTGCTTGCTTTCAATTCATACTTAAGCAAACCTACATGGTTTAAAATGCTTATTTAAGCACGGCACATAGCTTTTATATAACTCCATAGTAAATGATGCATCAATTGAAAATTTTGATTTCTACAAAGTGTATCATTTAACTTATATGTGCCAAAGTTTGGATTATGGATAATTTGCCCCTCTTGATATCAAATCAAAGTGCATGTCTCCTACAAGTATTCAAAACTTGTATGCACACCTTTAGGGGAGGTTACTCTATAATCTAACACTTTGAGACTAACACCTTTTCAAGTCTATTTCATGTGATAGTCTCATTGTAAGGAAAATAAGGTCCCCGGAGAAAGACAACAATCTTCCACTGCAAAATCTCCAAGAACTCTTATGTCTCTCAAGCTCACCATTGACTTTCAATTGGTATCTTTTGAGACTACATTCAGTATCATTTACATGTCTTCTCCAATATTTGATTAGACTATATTTCATATCATATGCTTCCATGTTGCAAAAATGCATAAGTAGTTTAACTCATATTCTGTTACCTATGCATAAGGGAAGTTAGTCTTTTCAAATCATGTCTTGCACCTCTAATTTTCACATGCTTTTTCCTAAGTAGAGGATCTCTGTTAGGGGGAGTATTTCTTCATCTCTAAAGGGGGAGAAAAACTCTTTCCAAAGGAGAATACTCATTTAGGGGGAGTAATCTTTTGAGGACTCCTTCAAGTGGTATCATTCACATAGTTTAATTTAATATCCTTCTAGTGATATCATTTGATACAATTCTTGATGAGGGCAAGCTTTTATTTACTTCCTACATGCTTTTAATGTCTTCCTTTTCGGTGGTTGATGCCAAAGGGGGAGAAGTTTAGGGACCAAAGCAATGAAAACTATATCAAACACCAAACACCACCAATTTAAAATTTTATATCTACAAATGGCTTTTCAAGTGGTTTTGGTTATTTGGTCCAAAAATAGGAAGTAAGTGAATTATGGAGTTAGGGGGAGGCTTAAGTCCATAATATCACATTGTGGGGACAATCATGCATCTTAGCAAGTAGATTGCATATTTTCACTCAAATACTTGTATTATTTGCTTGCTTTGGTTGTGTTGTCATCAATCACCAAAAAGGGGGAGATTGTAAGGAAAATGGACCCCGGGCCATTTGGCTAATTGAGTTTTGGTGTTTGATGAACAACACAATCCGTGAACTAATAAGTTTTCTAGTGTTTATGTTTGTAGTTCACAGGATGCGAAGAGAATTGGACCAAGGCAATGAGGATGCAACACCTCAAAAGAAGACATAAAAAGATGCATAGGAGTCCAATACTCAAGAACAAAGAAGCTCGAAGAAATCAGTGAAGAAATCCAAAGATAAGGGCTGTCAGCCAGCGCCTGGTGGCGCACCGGACATCGGTGTCCGGTGTGCACCGGACTGTCCGGTGAGGCACCGGACAGTCTGCGCAGAGAGGCCGCAGACAGGCGCTCTCTGGCTGTAGCACCGGACTGTCCATTTCACGAGCTGGCGAAAGAGGCTCGGCTCGGCTCGACCTTGGCTCGCGAGCCGGCTCGGCTCGGCTCGCGAGCCATATTCTGGTACTTATCGTTGCATTATTTGGTGAATTAACATTATATATTCATCATCAAAGACTAAAAAATGATCTATTATCCATAAAATTATCTAATATTCATTATTATTCCATAAATTGATCATTTTTGCAAGGCTCGCGAGCCGGCTCGCGAGCTGGCTCGGCTCGGCTCGCTGCAAAAACGAGCTCGAAGAAGAGGCTCGGCTCGGCTCGTTCGAGGCTCGCGAGCCGCTCCGAGCCGAGCCGAGCCGCACCGAGCTCGAGCCGGCTCGCGAGCCTCGAGCTAATTTTCCAGCCCTACGGTGTGCCAACGGGCAGACGGCAACGGTCGGCTCCAACGGTCGACTGCTACAGGCGCCAACGGTCGGCTGACGTGGCGTGCACCGGACATCTACTGTGCAGTGTCCGGTGGTTCACTGGACTGTCCGGTGCACCCGACGACAGAAAGCTGCTGCTTTCTGTCCAACGGCTAGTTTGGGGTGTGGAGGCTATAAATACCACCCCAACCGGCCATTCTCAAGTGTGAGAGCCCAAGCAACATACCAAGGCATATAGTGCACATTTCCAAGAGATCAAACACCCAAGTGCTTAATAGAATCACTCGGTGATTAGCGTAGGTGCTTTGCGAAGTGCTTAGGTTAGTTAGACCGCTTTAGCGCTTGCTCTAGGTGAACCCTAGATTGTTGAGTGAGTTTAGATAAACCTCACAACCCCTCGGCTCTTGCGTGAGTCGTTGAAATTGTACCGAGTGGGGCGAGAGTCTTGCGAGACCGTGACAACCGCGTTTGTGTCACGGCCGCCACCGTGTACCGGAGGGAACGAGGCCCGCGGTGTTTCGGCCGGAAGCTTGATAGTGGAGACGGCAGGGAGCGTCCGAGAGGAGCCGGAAGCGGAGCACCACTTGCGCGTGGAGAAGGCCCGCGGCTCTCTACGGAGTTACTCGACCGTGGTGCTTGGCCCTCGCGTGGGCTTCCCTTTGCGTAGGGGCACCAACGAGGATTAGTCGGGACCTTGCGTGGTTCCGGATACCTCGGTAAAAATACCGGCGTCATCCACGAGAGTTTGCTTCTCTACTTAGCTCTTTTCATTCCGCATTTATATTAAGCATTTAAGTTTCAATATTGTAGTCATACTTATTTAGTATAGATTGAAACTTAGCCTTTTGCGGTAGAGATAGCAACACTTAGACAAAACCTAGTTTGCACATTTTAGTTTTGATTATTTGCATAGGTTTTGCTCTAGGGATTTAATTGTGACCTAGTTTAGTAAAAGTTTTAGAAGTCCTAATTCACCCCCCTCTTAGGCGTCACCCGTTTCCTACAATGGCGAAGTCCTTCGTCATGGCAGTCAGAAGCATGGCTCAAACATGGTACTCTTCTCTTCGGCCAGGGACAATTACGTCGTGGCAGAAGCTAAAAGACATGCTGGTCACTAGCTTCCAGGGTTTCCAAATGAAACTAGTTACTGCCCAAGCTCTATTCCAGTGCACATAGGACCAGGTAGAATACCTCCAAGCATATGTCTAAAGGTTCCTGCGGTTGAGAGCTCAGGTGCCTACAGTGCCCAATGAGATTGTCATTGAGGTCAAGGGGCTCAGACCAGGACCAACGGCGCAATACTTTGCAAGGAAGCCACTGCAAACCTTGGAGAAGCTTCTCCAGAAAATGGATGAGTAGATTAGAGCCGACAATGACTTTTGGCAAAGAAGTAAAGAAGCCTACAGATACTCTGAGATGGACAGGAGCTTCAGAGGAAGATTCCACCCTAAGTATGTCACGTCAATCCATAATGCTAGCTCAAGTGACGATAGGGGAAACCATACTCAAAGGCAGCAACACAGCTCTTAGTCGTTAGGACACAACAAAGCTCTTTCAGGCCACCGGCTCCAAGAGGCAGAGGGGGGAGAAACTTCGGAGGAAGATATGGAGATCAGTCCAGGAAACTGTTTTATTTGTTCTACGGTGAAGATAAGGGGCATACCACAAGAACGTGCCAAGTTACAATTCAGAAGCAGAAAGAAATTGACGAAGCTGAAGCACGGCAGAATCAGCCGAAGCAGGTTCTGCATACCGCTTCGTGTTACTCTCCCTACATCCCGGAGTATGTAGGCAATCAACAGCCTATGACCTCGGTCGCTTCGGGAAGCCATTCTCAAGCTTCCTGGGCCCAGTTGCCACCACCACCACCGCTAGCACCTACCCAGGTCCGCAGTCAACAGCCAGAAGGGCACCACCACGCTCAGCAACAGCACGACCTTCCGGAGGAGTCTGAAGCTCGCACAGTCAACAGCATTGTGCCTGAGTCGAAGCACATCTATTAAAGGTGCCACAGTGATTCGATTAAAGAATATCCTACCCTGATGTATCTTAGTTTTTTTCCGCCTTTTTATTTTCTTGCATGAAAAACAATTCACGAAGGATTAATTTCTAATTTGATGTAACAATACCGTGGTCGCACCATCGAGTGTGGAGCGCATTGCCATAACAATACTTCTGAAGCTACAAAGTCGTTCCTAAGGGAGCGTAGAGTAAATTCTGAAGTTACAAAGTCGTTCCTAAGGGAGCGCAGAGTAAGTTCTGAAGCTCAAAAGTCGTTCCTAAGGGAATGCAGAGCCAAGATGCCACCGAAATAAAAGGTGAAGAAGCTCCAAAGTCGTTCCTAAAGGGATGCAGAGCTTAAATGCCACCAAAATAGAAGGTGAAGAAGCTCCAAAGTCGTTCCTAAGGGGATGCATAGCTTAGCTCCAAAGTCGTTCCTAAGGGGATGTAGAGCTAAAATATCACCTAAGTAAAAGGTGAAGAGACTCAAAAGTTGTTCCTAAGGGGATGCAGAGTCTGGGTGTGTTTTCGAGTGGGTGTGTGTCTTCGGCATAAACATCATGCTGCAACATATCATCGCATCATTTCGCATAGCATTACATCATACATCATATCTCATCAGCAACAGAACTGTGGAGAAGCAAAGATGCTTCTTTCAAAATATTTGATGAATGAAACAGTGTGTTGAAGCACAAAGTGTACCTTCGGCAGCTATAATTTTACATACCAATAAAATCTTCATCGACAACAATATTATATAACAGCTACGACATAAGAAGGGGTGATTTTTTTCTTTGCGAAGCATGAAAAGAAGGGAATGTGTTTTTTCGCCGAAGGCTCAAAAACAGGTAAGTACATAGATTTCATGCATCGCAAAGAAATATATTACATTAATATACATACAAATGTTTGATGTTCAACTCATACACGAATATTACATTTCTTAGTACACAAGAATTCAGTCTTCTTTCAATATCTTCTCGACAACTTCATTTAGGAGTCTGTTGACAGCTTCGTCAACAGCTTCTTCGGCAACCCTTATTGTTTCTAATGCTTTCCTCATGGCTGGATCAGCCTCGGGATCATATGGCTTAGGCGGCGGTGAAAGTTCAGCTGTAGTAAAGAACAAGTTGTTAATTCGAAGCCAAAAACAAACACCGAAGCTAAAATTCAGTAATAATACCTATATGCCTTGCGCGCTCAGCAGCCTCTTCGGCTCGCTTAGCTTCCTCGGGCATCATGGGATTCTTTTTCATTTTTCTTTATAGCTTTGTCGGCTATCTCACGGCCGCCCTTCATCCAAACATTGGAATAGAATTTCTCGCCTATCAAAGTAGCTTCGGCCGAAGGCTCCTTCGTGTCGTCTATGGAGAAGACGACTTCTGCCTGGGCTGCAGCTTTAACATGTTCACATCCAGTTTTCTCCAAAACTGCTATAACCCCTTGAGCACCGGTGAAGGCACAAAAATCCCCGCGATCGCTAAGTATTTCCTCAAAAGCTTCGACTTCTTCGCCGATCCATTGAATGACTCCTTCGAGATCGCCTCGAATAATTTTTGCTCCGATGAGTATGCACCCACCTTTGCAAAACTGTCTTTCAGTTTCTTTGCACAGTCCATGGATATTTCATAGCCTTTCTCCCTGGAGCCTCGAAGTTCTTCAACATTCTTTTCCAGCCTGAAGCTTGTCCATTCACTTATCTCTTGTTTTGCCTTTGCAAGTTCAAAATTTTCGCTCATTTCGGCAAGTTTTTTCGAAGGTCTTCGACTTCGGCTTGGTGAGCTTCGGATTGTGCATTAAGTTTTGCTTCATTGCTCTTCAGCTTATCCACTAACGAAAACAATATTTATCTTTTTCAAGCGCCTCATTCCTTAGTGTAATAACTTCTGACCGAAGGTTCCCAAGGGCTATTTGGCAGCTTTCGTCTTCCACTTTCTTTTGTGCCCTTAAAGCCTTGCTTAGGATTAAGCCCTACAAAAAATGAAGGATCAACACACAATAATAAGAAAAGGTACAAAAGTAATCTGCTTATAAGCTAAAACATCCTCACCTTCAGACTGTTATAGTCAAGGCTGTCTGCAAGGTCATCCTTCGACACTGTAGATAGGCCAAGCTCTAGCTTCGGGAAACCTATATTTTCTGCCATCTCCTGGCAAACTGATATCTCCTTGTTGTCCGGAAGGCAATACAAAAAATCGTCTTCGTCAATGCCATTAAACACCAGGGATCCTGGGGATACTTCAGATCCTTAGCATATTGCCTAGTTTCGGCAACCTGCTCCTCTGATAGCTTTTCCCTGCCGCGTGACGCACTATAAATTCCAATCTCTCAGTAGAAGCTTCAGCGGCAGGGAATTCAGATTCTTTGCTGGTTCTCTCTTTTTCTAACGGTAACGTAGCTTTTGCAACATCCGAAGGTCTTTGTTCAGCATCTTTTTCAACAAGCTCCGTAGGCCCTGTTTCTATGGGAATTGTGGGCCCAGCTTCAGCTTCAACCCGGGCTTCGCCAGATTCCTTTGTATTCTTTTTACCCACGCTAGGTACTTCTACAAAAGAAGGAGTTAGTACCTTTGTCGATTCTATGACAACGTCTAGTACGCTGGCCATTCTTCTCCTTTTTGGAGTTACTGCAGGAATTTTTGACATCTTCGGCAACTCCGTCTCTTGCAACGGGCTCAGAGTCTTCGGTTGCTCTGCCGATTTCCTTAACTCTGGCTCTTCGACCGTTTTTGCCCTAGCTTCGGCAGGATACTTTGGCACATCGACTATCTCGACTTTCGGCTTCTCTTCTGCTACCTTCAAGATTGGTTCTTCGGCTGATTTCACCCTGGCTTCGGCAGTAGCGGGATGGTTTGGTTCAGCGGCATAAGAAGACCCTTCGGCAGGCCTCAGCACTATGACCGTTTCAGAGTGGCTGGGTCGGTGTGTCAAGACTTTAACCTTTTTTCCCTTCGGCGTGGCAGAAATTGCGGAAGCAGTAGCCTTCCTTTTCTTTCCCTGCTTTCGCGAGGGATAGTAATAGTCTGGATACATAAAACCAATTACATAAAAAACCCTGTTCAATCTATTCTTGCCTCGTCCTCCGAAGGCCAATGTCATGGCATCGTCTTCGACCCTTGTGTAGGCCCCAAGCAATTCGTCACTAGTTGCCTCAATGCAATCCAACCAGACATCGTTCGGCTCATCGAACTGATCTCTGTATCTGAAGGTGTATTTCAGATAAACTAAACTGCTTTGGCTGGACCCGGTAGCAGCTTTCTTCGGCATCTCCCAGCCACTTCCAAGAGGCCACACTCTGTAAGCAATATGCTCCTGGACTAAGTCCCTAGTACCAATATAAGTACATACAGTGTTAAAGGCCGTTTGACATGCTTGAATATCATCTCCAAGGGCAGTGGATGGCCTCCTAATGCCGAAGCGAGACCAGATAGGGCGTTGAATGATCCCCTTTATATCTTCTCTTTCAACTAAGTTGTTCTTCACATAAAACCACTCTTGCATCCAGGCTCCTAGCCACCTTTTCCGAAATGTTGGGACGAGATAGCTTACATCAGAGCGAGGCACGAAGCCGTAACAACCAAAATTATTATGATATTGTTCTTTGTCAGTAGCCTTAGTCTCATAGAATAGCTCATGCATGTTGCAGAAGCATTTTGCATTCGGCTCTAAACCCTCACTTCTCATGGCCCAAATGAAAACCCCCATTCTGATGATAGCTTCGGGGGTAATCTGATGAAGGTAAATTTCAAAAGTCTTCAAAACTTCAACTAAAAATTTGTTCAGGGGGAATCGAAGCCCTGCTTTCATAAAACTCCTGTAGACAACAACTTCGTCTGCTTCGGGCACAGGGGCACTGCTATCTCCTCCAGCCCTCACGATAGAAATATCGCGGAAGTATATTCCTTTCATTGCATCAATCTGACTTTGTTTGATGATTGATTTCCCGAAGATGGTATGACTCGGTCGCCAGGGTCGATCTTCGGCACCTTCGTTTCCACTCTCTAAGTCAAAACTTTCACTATCGTCGGAATCTTCAGATAACCCAGCCAGCATCTCATTGGTAATCTTCTCTGTATTTGTCTTCTCCATAGCTTCATAAAACCCGACCAATGCAGGGTCAGCAATCTTCTTCTCTTCAGCCATTTAGACAACGGTTGCATGATTGCCGAAGCTTAAAACTCAATCAAAACTCGGTAGAGTAAGAGAATTTAGAATGTCAAAAATAGCGCAAGCAATTGAAAGGGCACATCAAATGCTGTCAATGCGAGTTCCTATTTATATGCCTAGCGCCTCACGATTTGGTGGGCCATACATGTCAGTGTCTTTCGCTATTCTAGCGAAGGGAAGGTGTTTTTTCGGACCTTCGACTAAAGGCCTTCGTTCACGTCGCAGTCTAAATTTGTTACAAAGAAACAAATTAATACTGTGAGGGGCTACTGTTGGGGGCCTTCCTCTTCCAAAGGTCCTCAAAAACGTGACTAATCATATGTTTTCAGTATGGCTTAGACTATTACAGGAAGCTTCGTCTTTGGGATGAAGGCGTGTGATATGAGGATACAGCCCGAAGGCAACATGGATGGATGCCGAAGCTATGGCTAAAGGAGCTTCGGCTTGGTATGATAGCGAAGATGAAGGATGAAACCGACCTAAGGAGGAAAAGACTACTTAGTCCTTGATAATTTGCATTATGATTAAGAGTAAATGTCAGGGGCATGGATGTAATCTTATTCGGGCTGCGTCCCGTGCCTATAAATAGATGAACAGTAACATCGTACTGTTCATGCTGGATTGTAATCACTCTCGTGTCATTCTCGCATCTTCACCTTCTGGCAAGCCGAAGATATCAATGTAATACAAATATTGTTGATGTTTGTTCATGTTTATGAAATGAGCATGTAAATAACTTACTGATTCATAATCATTATTTATATTCTTTCGTATTTCATGTAGGCTTATTTATATTTCTTCACTGAGATGATGAAGGTATGCCCTTCATGACCTTCGTCTGAAGATCATTATATCCAAAAGGAGATAATGCTTCGAAGGACGAAGGTCTCTAATTATTGATAAATTGTGTTATCTTGTTCTTGATGTATAGCATTTGAGAACAAGGACCAACATATATATATATATATATATATATATATATGTCACTTTGTATACATATCTATGCCAATATCAATATTTTATCAACAACTTTCACATTAGATCGGTATTTTACGCTCATAACTGTGAATTTTTACGCTCAAAACTAAAGTTTTTACGCTTGAACATGGAGATGCGTCCACTGGTGAACTGCATGACAGATTTTTATGGAGTATACCGCATTGCATAAATACCTAAACCACATAGCATAATTTATATCGGTATGTAGCATAAACTGGTTCTAACGAGCCCAGCTGCATGGATGTAGGAGCGATCCAATATTTATTTAGAAAAATAAAGCATTTAAATAAGATTTTTTTTGTTACCATGCATGCTAGTCCAATTTCCTTTCATCACACATTGCTGCCATTCTAAATGTGTACACATGCAGCAGGAAATAAATTTTTTACGTAGTGTACCACATTTCATTTGGAACATATACATGTTATGACCATTTTATGTAGTACTAACATATAACACCTACCACTAAATAAGGCTATCTCCGGAAGTTTACCCATCCCTATCCCTATATTCAAATTTCGCTCTGCGAATAGCGTAGCCTACAATATAAAGCAGTGCAAAATAGTGTTTTGAGTGACCATATGGATGAACCGTTGTAAACGGTCTAAGTAAACAACCTCATCAAGTTGTTGGGAGAGAATTGAAATGTCCATGCCGTCTTGCTCAGCTGTCGCATCCATTGTCATGGGGTGCATGGCAATATGACACTAGATCTCTTGTGTGTGTGTCATGGATTTTCAGATCGCATGATCGGCTGATTATTTAGCTAGGGTGATCAGTCGATCAGTCATGATTAGAGCAATGATCAGGGCAATTAGTCGCCCCTAGTCGTCCACCTGGTCGCCAGAAGCCTAGAACACACACACACATCTACACTACTCTATTAAGAACCTAATATAGAAACATGGGGCTACCATGACTTCACCTTCTGCGCTGACACTCTGGGCCCGCCCCACACGCCCTGTCTCGGCGCCGTGCACTGTGGGCCCCAGGCCTAGTGCCCGTGGCTACTGCGCCTGCCCATCACTTAACTTTGTCCGTGCAAAAATAGTACAGAGCGAGCACTCAAACCCACGCCCTCCTACTCCAGAAATTTGAGGCTAACCACCAGACTACATGTACCTTAGTGTTTAGAAGTAAAACAATAATTATATTTGAATAAATATATCAATACCTATTTATATGATATATAATAATCGTAGCAAAACACGAGCAACTAGCTAGTAGTTCATATATTTGGAGCCCCAAGCTTCCAATAACTAGAGGAAGCCTTGGTCCAACGGTGCCATCCGGTTCAGGCGCACCAGGTTCTGGCGGCTATAAAAACACTCCAGGCTGCCAGGGATTAGGTTTTAGCGGCGACGACGGTTCCCTCAGGCGTGCAAGCGGCGGTGATCCCGGGGGCGAGTGGTGGTAGTTAGGGATGAAAACAGTCGGTAAACACTAAAACCGTTTTCGTTTTCATATTTTTTATCGGAAATGGAATCGGAAACGGAAACGATATCGATATTTCGGGAACATCGGAAACAAAAGTTTAATACGGAAAATACATTGGTAATGGTCGGAATCTAAAATACGGCCGGTAAACATATGAATATAACAAGTTCACAATACAACAAAGATCACAAGCCAACAATTCACAATATAACATGTTTATAAATATCACAAGTTCATAACATAACAAGTTCATAAATATCACATGTTTATAGACTCAAGGTTCAACATTTTCTTACTCTAACTATGTATAACTTTATTCATCCATATCACATAGTAGAGTATTCTCTCCGTCTACATGAATTTGTCTTTCTAGAATTATCTTAAGTCAAACTATTTAAACTTGGATATTCAATACAAATACAATACACAATATTATTTATATATCCATATATATATATATAGACGCACGCAAGAGGGCCAATATGAACATGGCCAGGAGCTCACCGCCCACGAAGCGGATTCATCGGACGTGCAGCCCACCTACGAACCTACTTCTCCCAGCAGCTGTTAGCGAAGCCGGATGGGTGCAGTGCACAACATTATTTAGTCCCACCTCGCCCACCTAAATGTCACCGAGGAAGAGTCTCATCTATATAACAGCCCGAGCCAGATAAAACGGTGGGCACTTGGGCCTGAGCATCGATTATTGAGTGTGGGCCTTTAAATAGCCTACTTAATTTTTTGTTTTCAGAAAAATTCCGATACCTAAATTCGGTAAATTCCGATTGAAAACGGGAACTGACTTAAACGGTCGAAAAAATCTCATATTGTTTTCGATACCGATTTCGAAACAAAAATCCGATAACCGATGCTGGTTCCGAAACATACCGCTACCGCTGGTTTCGGACGAAAAAAATCGAAAACGGTTTTCAAAAAACCGAAAAAACTGAAATTGTTTTCATCCCTAGTGGTAGTGCCCCGAGGAGGAGGACCGACGGCGACGCTCCCGAGGCAGGTGGGCAATCGGCGTCCTTCGATGACCAACTCCTCCGATCCGGTGGTCTCAGCGGCGTCCTGCTCCGACGTCCTCCTCCAATTCTTTGTTTATGCATGTGGTTGTTGGTTGAGCCCATACTAATTATGATGTACGGTGCATTTATGCAAATTTATGTAACGATTATGCTTTGAGCGATACCAGCCATCCAACTTTTATGTGTATGATGTGGGAACGAAAATGCCATTCAAAATTTGCACGCATGCAATAGAAACTCCCACAACCTGTCATAATTTTCGGATCTGCATAAAAATAGGAACCACATGCATGTGCCTAATGCTTGCCATATTGTTTAGATCTGCCCAAAAATAGGACCACATGCATGCGTATGGTGGTAGATGCATCTAAACGAATATGTTTTTGGTGGAGAGACGACATACAATCACGCAATATATTTTTATATCACTTTATATACATATCTATGCCAACATCAATATGTTATCAAAAACTTTCACCTTAGATCGGTATTTTATGCTCATAACTGCGGATTTTACGCTCAAAACTTAAGTTTTTTACGCTTGAACATGGAGATGCGTCCACCAGTTGCATGACAGATTTTTACGGAGTATACCGCATTGCATAAATACCTAAATCGTGTAGCATAATTAGTACCAGTGTGTAGCATAATCTAGTTCTAACGAGTCCAGCTGCATGGATGTAGGAGCGATCTAATATTTATGTAGGAAAATAAAGCATTTAAATAAGATATTTTTGTTACCATGTATGCCAGTCTAATTTCCTTTCATCACACATAGCCGCCATTCAAAATTTGTACACATGCAGTAGAAAACAATTTTTTATGTAGTGTACCACATTGCATAAATATCTACACCGTGTAACATAATTAATATCAGTATATATCATAAACGGATTCTAATGAGCCTAACTGCATGGATGTTGGAGTGATCCTATATTTCTGGAGGAAATAAAGCATTTAATTAAGTTTTTTGTTTTCATGCATGACCAGATGAATAATGTTGCACACAATGAGATTTGAATACATGCATCATTAGGGGTGGACCCACATATTAATAATAACTTATTCGAGAGATTTTTTATTTTTCCTACGGTGCATATAACTTTTACGACATTCTATATAACTATTTATGACATTTGCAACAAGTATTTATACTTCTTTTTGTATCCACGCCCAGAAATCATGTTCAAGCCATTTCCTTTTTTGCAACGACTCCCACAAAACACGGTAATCAATAGGATATCATAAAATCTCGTGCACGGCCTGGTAGGATTTGGCGGAATTATAGCAACTTAAACTTGTCAAAAATAATTGATTCCACAATTTATGGTGCATGCACATGGCCGGGTGGGATTTGGTGCTTGACTAGGATGGCATTGGCCAGACTAGCCCGGTGGGATCTGACGCATGACCGGTCAGGTCTTCCTGTAAGTATTGGAAGCCAAAAGCTTTCAATATTCTCTCTCTCTATATATAAGTGCATAACACTATATATTGATATATAACATTACATACTTAGATATAGAATATACTTAGAAGTTAGAATATAGAGTAGAGACTAGAATTATGAATTATAAAACTGACCAATATGGCATCTCTTAAGTCTAAAACTCTGAACTTGAATGCTGCACTGACTAGTGACTACTGAAACTGAACACAAAAACGACATGAGATTTAGAGTTAGCCAGCCAGGTACCTTTAGAAGAAAGTGTTATGTAATACTAGCATACCACCTACCACGTAAAAAGGCTATATATCTCCAGTAGTTTATCTATTTTTTTATCCTCATATTTAAACTCCAGTTTACGAATAGTGTAGTATATAGTACAAAACAGTGTAAAACAATACTTTAGATGACCATATGAACGAACCGGTGAAAATGGTCTAAGTAAACAACTTTATCAAGTTGTTGGGAGAGAATTGAAATGCCCATGCTGTCTTGCTCAGTTGTCCCATCAATTGCCATGTGGTACATGGCACCAGATCTGTTGTGCAACCGATCACTCTGTCTCTATATATAAGTGCATAACACTATAAATTGATATATAACATTATATACTTAAATATAGAATATAATTAGAAGTTAGAATATAGAGTAGAGACTAGAATTATGAATTATAAAACTGACCAATATGGCATCTCTTAAGTCTAAAACTCTGAACTTGAATACTGCACTGACTAGTGACTACTGAAACTGAACACAAAAACGGCATGAGATTTAGAGTTAGCCAGCCAGGTACCTTTAGAAGAAAGTGTTATGTAATACTAACATACCACCTACCACGTAATAAGGCTATATATCTCCAGTAGTTTATCTATTTTTTATCCTCATATTTAAACTCCAGTTTACGAAGAGTGTAGTATACAGTTAGGGCTGGGCATTCGGTTTTTTTCTAAACTTCGGTTCGGTTTTTCGGTTTTAAAAAACTTCGGTTTTTTAGACATTAGAAACCGATCGGTTTTCTAGAAAATGAAAAACCGAGAAGTTCAGTTTCGATTTTTTACTTCGGTTTTTCGGTAAAAACCGAATACCAAACTTGTACTCAAGACAATACATACAACAAGTTTACATGATAGATTACACATAATTTTAAAAAGTAAAAATTATATAAGTACAAATATTTAGGGATACATCATACATCACATACAAATAAGTTAATAACAATTTAATTGTATCACACATTTAGTTCATATAATCGAATAGTCAAATTTGAGAATGACAAAGTTTGGTATTTGGTTTTTTGGTATTTCGGTTCGGTATACGGTGAAAACCGATTACGATACCGAAAATCGAACTTCTTAGATATAAAAACCGAAACCGAACCGAACTACCGAAAAAACCGAAATTTCGGTTCGGTTCGGTACGGTTCGGTTCGGTTTTCGGTTTATGGTAAAAAAGTGCCCACCCCTATATACAGTACAAAACAGTGTAAAACAATACTTTAGATGACCATATGAACGAACCAATGGAAATGGTCTAAGTAAACAACTTTATCAAGTTGTTGGGAGAGAATTGAAATGCCCATGCTGTCTTGCTCAGTTGTCCCATCGATTGCCATGTGGTGCATGGCACCAGATCAGTTGTGCAACCGAATGTATGAGCTGCTACCACATCCGTGTCGTTAGCAGTAGGATAGCATCTCAGGGAGATGCAGAAGGAAGAATTGTATAGGAAGGAAGATGTGAATGAATCATAATATGGCACGAGTGGAGCTAACACTATTATATATATAGTTTATATATTATATGCTATATGCTTCCAATAGCTAGAGCAAGGCCAGGCCAGACATACCATTCGGTTGAGCAAGACCAGATCCGGGCGTCTATAAAAACACCTCAGACCCCTATGGATTAGAGTTTCAGAGCCTGGTGGCGATTGCAACCGTGTGAGGTGCAAGCGGTGGCCGGAGGTCGACGAGGACTTCCTACGGTGCAAGACACAAATGGCGAGTGGCGTCGTGAGGTGCGAGTGGTGGTCCCAGGCGATGTCTATGAGCGGCGACCCTAGGCGATATCGACGAGGGGCGGTCAGAGACGCGAGCGCCGTGGCGGCCGTGACTGCCCTAGGCACGAGCGACGGTGGCCACGTCTGCCTGAGGCGTGAGCCGTTGCGGCGACCACGACCTCCCAAGGCGTGATCTATGGCGGTGGTGACGACCTTCTGAGACACAAGCGGTGATGGTTGCAGTGACCGTCCGTGGTGGCATCCGAAGACAACGATCTCCTCTGATGCGGCGCATTGGAGGGCGTCCTCCTCCAATGACCACCTTCGATCCGATGGCCTCTGAGGCGTCCTTTGATTTAGCGGCCTCAGGATCGTCCTCCGTCGATGAACTATCTGATTCATATTTATATCATCGGTGATTACGTTTTATGCCTGCTACTCACACTATTTATGCATTACAATGATGATTTTTACGACGATGAATACAATTTTTACGTCTACCGTAAAATTGTCCCTAATTCCCGCGGGGGCTGTTAGTTGAATCGATATTAGGTTTCTTATCGATTATGCTACACTGTGTATGTATTTATGGAACCTTGTATAAGAATTTAGGCTCTGCATGAATCATGTCATTCTATTTTTTTGCATGCGTGTAGTGGAAACGAAAATATCATCCAAAATTTGTGTGCATGCAATGAAAAATCCCACGATATACTATAATTTCTGGATCTACATAAAAATAGAAACCACATGAATTCAACTCCCATAATTTTTGGATCTACCATAAAAATAGGATCGTGAATACAACACATCAGAGTTATCGACCTCTCTCACATAGCTCGGTATTTACTCTAATACCCAAATAATTGAAGTTATAGAATGTACAAGAATTGGGAAATATAAAAGGGTTCATTAGACCACTTGCTTTGTTTTTCTCATTTTTGCATATTCAAACCATGGGGTCACCTTGACCACTAACAACCATATTAAATAAAGGTAATAGTGCATCATGATGGAGTTTATTTGTTCGTGCAATTAATGGTAATAATAATAGTAATAAAAGGTATTAATATTGAAATCAGGGCTAAACCTAATTTGAGATTTAGAATTTGAAAATATAAATAGAAAGGTAAAGAATATGTATTATAAAGAAAATAATAATAAGGATGTATAAATAATGATATTTTCCCATACTAGTATTTTTTATGCTGTACTTACCCTGTTTGTATAACTCACTAACAAATTCAAAATTCAAAAAGAAATAAATATATAAATATTGAAATGGATAAAGAAATGCAATAACATGAAAGAAAAAGGATAAAACAAAAAGAAAAGGAGAGAGAACACATTCCTGGGCTGAAACCCTGGATTTCGGCCCATCCACCAAAATGCCGCCACTTGGCCGTGACCTGCGCTGCAAGCTTGGTGGCGCCGACGGGTGGACCCCATGGGTCAGCCGCTCGGCGTGCTACTATATCGCGGAATCCCCTCCACCGATGGACCAGGCCCACTCGGCAGGCGTCGCGCGCTCATCGCGAGCTGATCCTGACACACAGGACCACTTCATCGAGACACCTTCTCCCCACAATGGCTTCACCGGAGCTTGGGGGACCCGGCCGGCAACCTCGGCAACGAACCGTGTGGAATCCGCAACGGCCGCACTTTCCCCAGATACATAAAACCTCCTCTTGTGGATCCGGCTCCCGTCCTTCCCCGCTCTCGTGTTCCCCTCGCAGCCGTGGCGCGCCACTGGCGTTAGATTCGCCATCGGCCAACAACCTCCACCGCCCTAGCATCAAACTGCTTCACGCCGAGTTGTGCCCTCCATTGTCGCTGATCGGGAGGGGAGCAGCACCGCCCCGAATCGCCACAACCCAACCCAATCCACGCGCTCGTGGTTAGTCATCGGAATAGCGTTCTGTCGGGGACTCTCCTACACCGTGGGTAGACCTTACATCGAGCTAGCCGCCGGTAAGACCCTCCATCACAGTCGACATGATCCCCTCCTTGCGTAGAGCGATTTAGATCAATGTTTGGCGTGGGAGAATTATTGGGGGAGATTACTTCGGTGAGGGTCCACCGTGGTTGGTGAGCGGCTCGGCCGTGTGTTGCCGCCGGGTGGAAGTCGGTCTCCTGGCCGTTGGAACTTTAGCGAACGGCTAGGATTGGACGCGCAAATCGTTTGGGCAAAGGTTAAATCCGAGCCGTGAATCAAGGATCGAAAGGTCAGCACTGCGTACCGCTTCATCACGTGGGTGGTCTAATCTAGCGTGTCCAGAGTAAATCGGACGACTAGGGTTACTCGCGGGTTTGAAGTGCGTCGGATCAAATCTGTGCCATTAGATTTTGATCGAACAGCCCACGTGGAACGATACCCCTTCGTCCTGCTTATTTTACAAAAGAGCCCCTGGTAAATGTATGTATCAACCCATAGTCCCAAGCAGTTGAAAGAACCATACACAGAGGCCCTGGAATTTATAAATTGACCCCTAGGCTTCTCAGTAATACTGCACGCAGTCCAGAGAATTGAGAAAATGGGAAAATGAAATTAGAAAATCGATTTCTATTGTAAGAATAATCCCATAACTTACTTAATTCATAGAAAAATTATTTTAAATCCTTTTTGATCCATTCCAGCGGCATTAATTTTGTTTTAATATTGTTTATCACCTGATAACTCTGTTTAGCCATGAAACATATATTAAAATTATTCACTTCATTTACTCTATACTAAGCACTTAATAACTTCAGAAATTCATAACTCGATAACCATAATTCCGAATTTAGTAATTCTTGTTCCTACGATCTCGTTACGATGCGTAGAATATTATCATGCGTTATATTCTGCTATTTGGTGTGATGTTAATTTTTGCTATACTATTCTTGTTTGTATTGTTGCGAGTAGACGAGCAAGACACTGAGGACCCAGGTGTTCAGCAGGAGGAAATTGCTGGGCAGGAGCTCGTTGAAAGCAAGTTGTGCCCTTGATCACTTCTATTTACCCAATAATGTTCCTGTTAATCATTATGATCTGCATAGGTTAATTTTGATGGGACCCAATAGGTTACCCTAGTTTGACTATCTTTATACCTTGTTTACCACTGAACTCTTGGGTAGTACCTGCTATTGCTTTATGTGGTTTTGGGTATTGAGATACACATTATTCATGATCATGCTTTTATTAACAATTTGTTATTTACTGTACATGATAAGATCATATTGTTAATTGGAACATGGAGAACCACCCAGGAAAATAGTGCTACCACAAGGATGGTATGGGACGCCCTTGGCTGACTAATTAGGAAAGCTAACGGATGACTACCTTACCCGAAAGAGGCAAGGGCAGTAGGGGAGTGGTCGGTGTAGGGAGGTTCTTGGGTTGATTTTGCTGCGATGGCGGTCAGACGAGGGATCCCTGCATTGGGGCTTCCTAGAAGCTAGTGGAACTTTGTAAAGGCCTCGTAGTGCTACCCTGCCTCGTCTCCTCGGTAGAGATGAATGGGAAGTCGCGGTCCCTTGGCAAATGGGTAACATGACTTGTGGGTAAAAATGTGCAACCTCTGCAGAGTGTAAAACTGGTATATCAACCGTGCTCACGGTCATGAGCGGCTCAGACCCTCACATAAGTAATTTATGGAACTAAATTCAATTTTTCATTTGCATCGCATTGTGGTTTATTATTAATTTGATCTATTATTACTCTGGTTTGGTATTTACTTACATTTAGTAACTGCTAAGAAAACTTGACCACTTATTAAAAGCAATGCTCAGCTTTAACCATTATTTGTTGATAAGCCTTACACTTCACATGAGCTCCCACCTTTGGTGAGTTCATGCACATTATTCCCCACAACTTGTTGAGCTATGATCTTTTGAGAGCTCACTGTTGCGATATATAACCCCCACTGGTGAAGAGCGGGTGGTCCAAGAGGAGCCCTACAATGAGGAATATGAGCTTATCTAGGTGGCATCTCCCAGTCAGTTTGATGGCGCCAAAGAATAATATTTAGTTCGTTTTATTGTTATCATTTATTTTTGTAAGACTTCTGCTATGTAATAATGATACTTGTGACATTAATGTCACACCCGAATTTGGAAGGTAAACCGAATGCGAACCATGTACGTGCCAGGATCAGAAATTCACGTACACGGCGATTACATAAATGACTCATCATAGCACAATGCTTCGAATAACAATAAAGAGTAAGTAATAATATGAAAGACTAGAGTCATTTACATATTATAATCAAAGTACACATAATAGAAACGTAGCCAACGTAAATAAACCCACCACAGGCAGCTGACTGGGGGGGTCGCTAGCCTAATCCTCGAACTCGTCGAAGTCCTGGAACTCCTGGAGATCCACCTCGACACCTTCTTCTTTACCTGAGCATAGATTGCACCAAAGGTAACCTGGTGTTTTGTGAAAGCAAGGGTGAGTACACATCAACGTACTCAGCAAATGTCCCGTTTGGCTGAGTGGACTAGCTTTATGTGGGGTTAAGCTCAAGCAATTGCTTTTAGTTGGTCAGGTATTTATTATTAGTGGAAGCCAAGTTTTATCATATAACCAACCTGTGAACCATTTCCTCATCGAGGAAACATCATTATCATCATCGAGCCAAAACCATAAATAAAACCATTTGTATCTCGAACCAGCTGTATCTCTAATCAAAGAGGATCCCAAGGCCGCTCTTAACCGTGAGCACGACTGATATATCAGTTTCTAATCCTCTGCAGAGGTCGCACACTTTACCCACGAGTCATGATTCCCTTTCTACCCGGGGAGAGCTAATCCCCATTGATCACTACCAAGGTGACCTAGCAGGGTCTCACTACGTAGCCTTTACAAAGACTCCCCTGGTGCATAGCTGCTCGTTAGGTTTTGCTAGTCGTACAAACGCAGTATACCTCCCTAAGGTGGGTGACTAACAAAACCAAATCGAAAGAACCTCTGCACCCCAACCTTGGCAGAGCGAGCACTACGCCCCAGCCCCCATTAACGGCCCTCCGGCAAAGCCAACTATATCCCCAGGTTCATCTAATTAATCAGCTAAGGGCGTCCCATTCCACCCTCATGGCTGCACTGTTATCCCGGGTGGTCACTCCACGAACAGGTCCTTACGGAGAGGTACTCAGGAAAAAGGACCGAGCCCCCTAAAATATCACAATATCATCATTGGGATAACAACATCGTATCATGAATAATCACATTATGTTCATTGATTAAAGTAAAGCAATAGCATAAGCTAACCATAATAACCCAAAAGGTAATCAAGGACAAGGTAAATAGAAAGCTAGTCAATCCTTAGGTTTCAATTAAGTAATGCGGGACAGTGAATTATGGAGTAAGTAGGACATAATAGGTCAGAGGACACTTGCCTTCACCAAACAGATGCTCAGGATATTCAACCTTGTAGAACTCGAAGAATCAGATCACTTGGTCGCTAACGTTTGATCTTCGATCTCTTGATGCTCGAAAACAGATCGCAATCTAATCACAAGGCAAAGCGAAGATGAATAAGCACAAGCAAACAAACATATACTTGCATAAGAACATTACACCATACAAGGTCAAATATCATAATAGCAAGCAATATAAAATAGAGAGCGCTTCTACGGTTATATGAAGATAAGAAACGTCGAACTCGAAGCTGCGGTTGGAAAATTAGCGTGTCAACGTTAAACAAGTATTAACTATAACTTTTAGTTCAACATTATCAAATATAAATATTATACATCGGTCAGTTTGATTAATCTGCTACACTAACAAAGGTCAGTTAATCAAATAATTTAATTACAACGAGAGATTCTAAGCGAGATGAATTTATGACGCGTGAAACAGCACGACAGCGTGCAAACGACGCGCGGACACGCGCGACATAGCACGCTGACGATACACAAAACAACGCGTGCAACGAGCGCGAACGTCGCGCCAACCCGCACGCCACCACGTGCGGAACAGCACGCGTGACAACGAGAAAACTGAATAAGTAACACATTTATACTAAATACCTATTAATTAAGTTAAGCTAATATTAGCTAGGTTAATGTTTATTATAAAAGCGCGAGGTAAATACTACATATTTACTCTAATTGAAATATCAGTCTAATAAATATTAGTCGAGCGAACCTTAAGTTAATTATCTAGCATATATGACTTGACGAACTAACATCACTAACACGAGTGTTTATAAGCGGCAAACTATTTATTATCATGCGCAGGCACCGTACGACACACGTGATCGACACGCGAGATACACGCGAAAGGCGCGCGACAACATGTACGAACAACACGCGTGATGCTCGCGAACGACACACGACGACCCGTGCGACACAGCACGAACAGACGCACGAACAACATGACAACGATGAGCTCTACGCGTGCGAACAGCGCATAGGCAGTGCGACGACGCGCACGACTCACGAGAGTCGCTAATAGACATCGTGTATATTCTAAACACTAAATAGGTATTAAATACCACATCTAAGTTGTTAAAATCACATTACCACATATTTATAATCGCCTAACTAAAATCATAATTTTGATCCGATTGAGTACTCAGTTTACTGACCGACAATTAAGTAGGAAATTAACTAGCGCAGGGGGATAGACGAGGTAGATGGGAGTCGTCTAGGGGTAGACGAACGTCGTCTAGGGGGTAGACGGGTGTCGTCGGGACCCTGACGACACGCTACGCGTACGCGAAACAACGCGCACAACAGCGCGTGCGACACACGAGGATCACTAACAATTATCATGATTATATTAAGTATATTAATTCAAAAGCACTTCGATCAGGATAATCACACAAACATGTATTTATAAATGCGCAATTAAACTAGCAATTAGTTTTATTCAAATTGTTATTCTAATAAATAACAAATAATTAACTAGTTGATTCAAACTTATGTCGTGACAAAATAATGTTACTACTGTGAACTTGACGCGACGAACGAACACACTAGATTACGCTTAAACGCGAAGAAAACTATATTTCTAAGTTCAACTTAGTTAACATAAATTAATTTTATGGGATATTTTAGATAAAGTGAATTATCAATTAATCAATGATTTAAACGAGAATTAATTACTACGCATGGACGATTATAGCGAAGTGATTAACTAATGTGCGCGGATCGCGTGCGCGACACGCGCGAAACAGCGTGAGGACGACACACAAACAACGACGACGACGCGCGCAACACCCGTGATCACGTGCGAAACCGCGCGCGCGAGACTTGACGGGTACGCGACGCGCTAAGCGGCAAGAGCGGGGCACGGCGAGGAGCACGCGAGGGTTGTGCGTGGGGGGCTGCACTCGGCCATGGGGAAATGTGCGGGACAAGAGACTCCGACCGGGGGGGAGAGGCAGCTTTGCTAGCGGGTCACCGGGCTGACCAAGGTGCTGGCTGCGGGGTGCGCCGGGGTGGGGGTGACCAGGCTGCTGCTTGCTGGAGTCGGTGCGCGGGGCAGCGCTACGCGCGCGGCCATGGGAAGGGAGGACGACGAGGAGCGAACGTGGGTCGAGGCGAGGCAAGGAGTGCCGGTGACTGGCCGGCAACCACCGGCGTGATCAGAGCAGGCGCTCGGCGCGGCTTGCCGGGCATACACCGACACCGCTGCGGCGCTAACAGGAGCGAGTTCGTGGAGGGAGAGAGAGGTCGCCACGGGGGAGGGAAAGAGGAAGAGCAAGCTCACATGAGTTCCATCGAAGGTGCTCGGCGCGAGTTGCCACGACGGTGGGCCTAGCTTGCACGCATCGCGGCGCTAAGGCCGGCCGAACTCGCCAGGGCGCGCAACGGCTAGGGGAGCGGCTGCGCACGCGGCTGGGCGGGCACGCTAGGGCAAGCACGCATGCGCGCGTTGGGCTGTGAGGCTGCACCAGTGAGTGCGGGTTGGGGCGCGGGGCATGCGACGAGGCTAGGCGAGTGGCGCGGCTGGGCGGCTGTGCATCCGTGCGGCCGAGCAGGCACGGCTGGCTGCGCGAGGAAGAAAACGTGCCTTCGCGGGCTAGCTCGCGGGTGGTTGAAGAAGACATGGGCGCGTGGCGCCGTGCTTCACGGGCGACGGGGGAGGCGCACGACGCGCGCGTACGCGGGACGTGGCGCGGGGAAGTGGAGGCCGGTGCCCTGGCGGCTGGGCGAGCGCGCCAGCGGCTGGGGGCGCGCGGCCTAGGGTTTGGGCGCGGGGCGTGTGAGCCTGCTGGGCCACGGAAGCAGGCGGGGGGGGGGGGGGGTGCGGCGCGGGCAAGGTGGGCCAGGGAGGGGCGCTGGGCCGCGCGGCTGGGGCGCCGAGTGGGCCTTGGGGCAGGCCGGTCAGGGGGGCTGGGAAGGCTTTCCCTTTTCCATTTATTTTCTTTTTATCTATATTTTGATTTTAGTTTGGATCTCAGATTCGAAATTCAAATACAAACACGCTTCATGAGTTTTAAATTGATACACATCAAAACACATCGTCACACCAAAATGAATACTCCAACATGCGAGGCGACAATCATCATTCCATTAGGGTCTTATTTTACTACACTTAACATACACACACACACACACCAAATAACTCTCCACTATTTAGGAAAATGAAAAGGAAATTTAAAGAAAAGAGAGGGTAACACCTGAATTTAGTGGATATTAGAAAAGAAATTTTATACCCCCAAATTCAGGGTGTTACAATTAATCTCTATACACTTTGTCATTATATGTGATGTTCTTCTTTGGTGCACATATGAGACACACCCGACTTTATCCCTTAAATCCGGGTGTGACATTTACACACATAACTGAGGAGTTTTATGCTCAAAACTTAAGGTTTTACGCTTGAATCTAGATATGCATGTACCAGTGTACCACGTGGCAGTTTTTTATGCAGCGTTCTGTATTGCATAAATACCAAGATCATGTATCATAATTAGTATCGATATATATCATAAACTGGTTGCAACGAGCCTAGTTGCATGGCTGTTAGAGCGATCCTATATTTATGGAGTAAAATGCAGCATCTAAAATAAGATTTTATTATTTCCATGCATGCCAATCAATTTTATTTCATCTCACATTTGTGTCATCCTAAATATATGCGCATGTAGTAGGAAATATATTTTTACGCAGTGTACCGAATTGCATAAATAACTACACCGTGTAGCATAATTAATATCAGCAAATATCATAAACTGGTCCTAACGAGCATAGTTGCATGGCTATTGGAGCGATCCTATATTTATGGAGCCATCTAATTTTTGCACACATGCAATGAAAACGAAAATGACATCCAAAATTTGCATACATGCAATGAAAATTCCCACGATCTGCCATAATTATTGGATCTATCATAAAAATAAGATCTGCATTCATGCACCTGTGCATGTGGTCCAGTGGCTAGGCGAGTTTTTATGCTATATATCTATATGAACTATTTACACTATTTATGTGGACTATTTACGCTATTGCGAAAACAAACAGAACCACTATTTATGACTTGCGTCCCACGTAGGAGGTTGGTTGTTGGACCGTGAGTTTGACTGGTTCTAGGAATATATTCACTACTCCCTGGTTCTGCCTATATATTCACTGACTGTATTCTGTACTCCCTGGTTCTGCCTATCCCTACAAGTACGATCGAATCGTGCGCAGGAAACTGCTCCCCCATCCTCTTGCGAGCCACCTCAAAGCTGTCGCTCGCCCCCACCCCGAACCCTAGACTATTTCGTCACTCTCATTGGCCCCCAAATACGAGCCACCACTCTGAAAGGGAAAAAACCTCAACCATTTCCTATAATCGATTTTGGTGTTTGATGCCCATCACAAATCCCATGGACTAACTAGTTTGCCTAGTTTGATTATTTCTCAGGTGCATAAGTTCATCTACAACAATTCTAAGTCGACTGTCCGGAATACCGTAGATTATTCTGGACAGGAGAAGCCTTTTGGAAATCCACCTGTGCGCGGACGATCCGGGCCCTTGCGGCGGACCGTCCGCGACACTAGGGTGAGCCTCGGATAGGAACACTACAAAAACACGTGTTAACACTACGGACTGTCCGAAGGAGAAGCGAGCACCATCCGGGACCAAGCTCGGACCGTCCGGCCTCAAATGTGAACCGTCCTATTGTTGAAAAGCTAGAAAACCCCGAAGGTGACGGGTTCGGTAAAATGCATTTTTAGCGTCCTCTCAGACCGTTCGGGGTGCACGGCCGGACCGTCCACGACTGCTTTATCTGACATCTGACGACACATTTAATGCACTATAGCCGTTGATATAGCCGTTACTGCTGACCTTTGCGATTTCAACTATTGATGTGCACGGGCGGACCATCCGCACTAGGGGCGCGGACCGTCCACGGTTGGCAGAACAAGGGCAACATCTAGGAAGTGGTTGGTGGCTATAAATACAACCCCAACCACCTCCATTAAAGACACCCAAGCATTCTACTCACACACATTCAATACAAGAGCTAGCAATCCATTCCAAGACACATTCAAAGCTTCCAACCTCTCCAAGTACCACAATTAAGACAGGTGATCATTAGTGATTAGTGACTTGAGAGAGTGTGATTCATGTTTCATTTGTTGCTCTTGTTGCTTGGCTTTTAATCGTGCTTTCTTCATCTCCTTCTAAACTCTCTAGTGACTTATAAAGCTAGCAAGAGACACCTAAGTGTGTGGTGGTCCTTGCGGGGTCTCAGTGATCCTTGAGATTAAGAAGAAGCACTCAACCGGTCTAAGTGATAGTTTGAGAGAGGGAAAGGGTTGAAAAAGACTTGGCCTCCGTGGCCTCCTCAACGGGGAGTAATGTTCTTCGGAACCGAACCTCGGGAAACAAATTGGTGTGTTCATTTGTGTCGATCATTATCCTACGATTTGATTCTCCCTCTCCCATATCTCCAAGTTCTCTTGCTCACAATCTTTTGAGTTAACTCCCAAAGTCATTCACATTGATTGAGCAACTCATAGCAAGAAGAACTCTCTTCCGCACTCCGAATTCATTATTATTTGTTTCTAATCCTAACCCCGGGTGAAGTTCGTGTTCAAAGTTTATAATTTACAGGTTTCGCCTATTCATCCCCTCTAGGCAACCTTAATTGGTATCGGAGCCTGGTACTTCATTAGAGTCTAACAACTCAAAGTGATGTCGGGAGAACACGCCAAAAAGGAGTTGATCACCGAGGAAAAGCCTAGATCTTTGAGGAAGAAAAATGAAGGCAAGACTCCGTCAAAGGAGGCCGGCGACAAGCGCAAGAAGGACAAGGAAGAATCAGTCGGCTCCATGAAATCACACAAGAAGGGTGACAATAAGAAAAAGAAGATGAAGAAGGTGGTCTACTACGAGACCGACTCATCCATGCCCTCAACCTCTGACGCCGAGTCGACATCTTCAAAGCGCCAAGAGCGTAAGACGTATAATAAGATCCCTCTTCGCTATCCTCACATTCCTAAACATGCTCCTTTACTTTCCGTTCCTTTAGGCAAACCACCATACTTTGGTGGTAAATTCTTGTATATGGAGTGATAAAATGAGGCACCATCTAACCTCACTCAACGAAAGCATTTAGGATATTATTGAGTTTGGAGCGCAGGCACCACAACTGGGCGATGAGGACTATGACTTCGATAAGGCCGCCCTAGTGAGGCACTTCAACTCCCAATCCACCTCCATACTCCTCGCTTCCTTGTGTAGAGAGGAGTACAACAAGGTGCAAGGGTTGAAAAGTGCTAAAGAAATTTGGGACGTCTTCAAGATGGCGCACGACAGGGATGAAGTAACCAAGATCACCAAGCGGGAAACAATCAAGCGAGAACTCAGTCGGTTCGTCCTCAACAAAGGAGAAGAGGCACAAGCCATGTACAACCGGCTCAAGACAATGATGAACCAAGTCCGCAACCTCGGGAGCACCAAGTGGGATGACCAAGAAATGGTCAAGGTTATTCTAAGATCTCTTGTTTTTTTGCAACCCCAATCAAGTGCAATTAATTCGTGAGAACCCTAGGTATAAACAAATGTCTCCCGAGGAGGTGATTGGCATGTTTGTGAGCTTTGAACTTATGGTCAAAGACTCCAAACACATTGTCAACTTGAAGCAAGGTGCCACCTCCACACCCAAGGTGCAACCCCTTGCATTCAAGCCAACGGAAGAAAAGAAGGAAGAGCCTATAGCAACCAAAAGGCTCCCAATTGATGCCTCCAAGCTTGACAACGAGGAGATGGATATTATCATTAAGAGCTTTCGGCAAATCCTCAAGCAAAGGAAGGGGAGGGATTACAAACCCCACTCCAAGAGGGTTTGCTACCGGCATGGTAAGTCCGGTCACTATATTGCTAGGTGTCCATATGTAAGTGATAGTGACAGGATGACGACAAGAAAAGGAAGAAGAAGATGGAGAAGAAGAAGTACTACAACAAGAAGGGTGGCAAGGCGCACATAGGAAGGAAATGGGACTCCAACAAGAGCTCCACCAACTCCTCCAACGACGAGGACGCCGCCAACATCGCCATCAACAAGTGTCTTCTCTTCCCCAACGTTGACCACAAGTGCCTCATGGCCAAGGAGGGCAAAGAGAAGAAGGTACACTCTAGAGACACCCCAAATATACTACTTCCGATGATGAGGGTAGCTCTAGTGAAAAGAATGATGATTTGTCTTCTCTTTTTGCAAATCTTATCATAGAACAAAAGGAGAAAATTAATGAATTGATAAAAACCATTATTGAGAAGGATGAAATCTTGGAATGCCAAGAAGACTTGCTCATTAAGAGAAACAAAAAAATTGTTAAGCTAAAAGATGCTTTTGCTCTTAAAGTTGAAAAATGCAAAAACTTGAGTAAAGAGCTAAATACAAGCAATGATTCAATTTCTTGTCTCAAAACTGAAAATGCTAGTTTAATTGCTAAGATTGAGGAATTGAATGCTTGCCATGTCCCTACATCTACCATTGAGCATGTTACTATTTGCACCAAATGTAGAGATGTTGATGTTAATGCTATAAATGATCACCTTGCTATAATTAAAGAACAAAATGATCACATAGCTAAATTGAATGCCAAAATTGCCGAGCATGAGCTTGAAAATGAAAATTTTAAATTTGCTCGTAGTATCCTGGCATTAAGGATGAGATTGGCTTCCAACCTCAGAACCAAAACAACATCAAACTTAATGCCCATAGAAACAAGATCTCCAACTTTGTTAAGGGCAAGGCTCCCATGGTTCAAGATAGAGAAGGTTACATTTTATATCCTAAAAACTATCCTGAGCATAAGATTAGAAGAATTCATGCTAAGAAATCTCATCCTGTTGCTCATCATGCTTATATTTATAGAAATGAGGCTTCTAGTTCTAGGCATACAACTCATGTTAAGATGGTTAAGAAAAAGATTGTTGATGCTTCAAGTGAACATAGCATTTCATTTAAGACCTTTGATGCATCATTTGTTCTTACTAACAAATATGTTAAAGTAGTTGCCAAATTTGTTGGGGGCAAGCACAAGAGTCCAAAGACTTGTGTTTGGGTACCCAAGGTGCTTGTTTCTAATATGAAAGGACCCAAGACCATTTGGGTACATAAGAACAAATGCCTAAATTTGTGTTGTACGTTTATGCATCTGGTGGAACAAGTTGGATAATCGACAGCGGGTGCACAAACCACATGATAGGGGAGAAAAGAATGTCCTCATATCAGAAAAATGATGATCCCCAAAGAGCAATCACATTCGGGGATGGGAATCAAGGTTTGGTCAAAGGATTGGGTAAAATTGCTATATCATCTGACCATTTCATTTCTAATGTATTTCTTGTAGAATCTCTAGGTTACAACTTGTTTTCTATGTCTCAATTAAGCAAAATGGGTTACAATTGTTTATTTACTGATGTTGATGCTATCGTATTTAGAAGAAATGATGATTCACTAGCTTTTAAGGGAGTGTTAGATGGTCAGCTATATTTAGTTGATTTCACTGATAATAATGCTGAATTAGACACTTGCTAATTGCTAAGCCTAATATGGGCTGGCTCTGACATCACCGACTTGCTCATGTTGGGATGAATAATCTTCACAAGCTTCTAAAGGGGAACACATTTTAGGACTAACCAATGTTCATTTTGAGAAAGACAGGATTTGTAGTGCATGTCAAGCAGGGAAGCAGGTTGGAGTTCATCATCCACACAAGATGACGACCGAAAGGCCACTTGAGCTACTTCACATAGATCTATTCAGCCCGATTGCTTACATAAGCATTGATGGGAGTAAGTATTGTCTTGTAATCATGGATGATTATTCTCGCTTCACTTGGGTGTTCTTTTTACAGGAAAAAACACAAACCCAAGAGACCTCAAAGAAATTCTTGAGACAGGCTCAAAATGAGTTTAGATTGAGAATCAAGAAGATTAGAAGCGACAATGGAACGGAGTTCAAGAACTCTCAATTGAAGGATTTTTGAGGAGGAGGGCATCAAGCATGAGTTCTCTTTTCCCTACACACCTCAACAAAATAGTGTTGTGGAGAGAAAGAATAGAACTCTTATGGATATGGCGAGGACCATGCTTGAGGAATACAAGACATCTGATCAGTTTTGGGTGGAGGCGATTAACACCGCTTGCTACTCCATCAACTAGCTCTACCTTCACCGAATCCTCAAGAAAACATCATATGAACTCCTCACCGGTAAAAAGCCCAATGTTTCTTATTTTAGAGTTTTTGGGAGCAAGTGCTTTATTCTTGTTAAAAGAGGTAGAAATTGAAATTTTGCTCCTATAGGAGTAGAAGGTTTTTTACTTAGTTATGACTAAAAAACAAGGGCATATAGTCTTCAACAAGTCCACTCGATTAGTTGAAGTTTGTTGTGACATTGTGTTTTATGAAACTAATGGCTCTCAAGTAGAGCAAGTGGATCTTTATGAGTTACATGATGAAGAGGCTCCATGCATTGCGTTAAGTAACATGTCCATTGGAGATGTGTGTCCACAAGAACCCGAATGTAACACCCGGGTTTCGGGGCACCAAGACCCGGGCGCGAACATAATCACCAGGTGTGCTGGGACCAAGTCTCACACATATGATGAATCATGGCACAGGATCGAATGTCACAACTTTATATATAATAGGAATTCTATACAAAATAAACAATTACATTATAAGGAGACAACGGTCCAGCAACCCAAAGTTGACTGGGAGACGACGACCTAGACCTCTCGCGAACTCGTCACAGCATCCTCCAAGCGCCTCATCCAGCGGTACCTGTTCTTGACCTGTGGGGGGTGTGAGACAGCAAGAGTGAGCTCACATACGTTCATCGCTCAACAAGTTGTGGGGAATAATGTGCATGAACTCGCCAAAGGTGGGAGCTCACGTGAAGTGTGAGGCTTACCAAAGAGGATGGTTAGAGCTGAGCATTGCTTTTAATGTTGGTCAAAATTTTATTAGCAATTACTAAGTATAAGTAAATACCAAACCCAATTAAGTAGTAGAACAAAAATAACAACATCACCTGCGATGCAATGCATATGACAAATTGAATTTAGTTCCATAAATTAATCATGTGAGTGTCCGAGCTGCTCATGACCGTGAGCACGGCTAGTATACCAGTTTTACACTCTGCAGAGGTTGCGCATCTTTACCCACAAGTCGTGTTACCCATCTGCCAAGAGACGGCCAATCCCATACACCTCTACCGAGGAGGCGAGGCAGGGTAACACTACGAGGCCTTTACAAAGTTCCACTAGCTTCAGAAAACCCGCTACAGTTTATAGGAAGTTCCAATGCAGGAATCCCTTGCAGGACCGCCATCGCAGCAAAATCCTCCCGAGGGCCTCCCTAGCAGGAATCCCTTGCAGGACTGCCATCGCAGCAAAATCCTCCCGAGGGCCTCCCTACACTGACCACTCCCCTACTGCCCTTGCCCCTTTCGGGTAAGGTAGTCTTCCACTAGCTTTCCTAATTAATCAGCCAAGGGCGTCCCATTAAACCCTTGTGGTAGCACTGTTTTCCCGAGTGGTTCTCCATGTTCCAATTAACATAATGATCTTATCATGAACAGTAAATAACAACTGATAACAAAAGTATGAATAATATGTATCTCAATGCCCAAATCCACATATAGCACTAGCAAGTACTACCCAGAAAGTTTAGTCAAGGCATAAAGATAGACAAACTAGGGTAACCTATTAGGTCCCATCAAATTAACCTATGCAGATCATTATGATTAATTAGAACATGAGTAGGTAAAAGAAGTGATCAAGGGCACAACTTGCCTGGCACTTGAGAATCCAGGTACCAACTTGCTCTTCAGATGACACGTGACCTCGCTCTAGTCGTAGCAATACAAACAAACATTGTATAGGCAAAATTAACATTACACCAAACATAAGTACAAATATATATTAATAATCTACATATTAAAATAAGATCACAGGAACAAGAATTATTAATTTCGGAGTTATAGATTTTAAGTTATGGATTTCCAAAGATTCTATGTGTTTTGTACAAGATTAATTAGGATATAAATTTTAATGTGGCTTTCATGTCAAAACAGTGGTACTAAATGATAATCAATAATATTACAAAATTATAGGAATTGGAATGGATTAATTTGGACTTCACCTGAATTTTCTATGGATTATACAAGTTTTACAAGTATTTCTATACTCAAAATCAATTTCTAAATCTCTATTTCCTATTTTCTTTAATTTCTGGACTGGGTGCGCTAATACAGAGAAGGTCGGGGTTTAAATCGTAAAATTTCCCAAGACTCAGGCTACACCTGCACTGGACGGCGGGTTGAATAAATAAAAAGGCAGGGGCTCTTTAAGAAAAGAGGCGCGGCGAAGGGGTATCGTTGATTCAGAGCCGTCCGATCCAAATCTCACGGCCCAGATCACACCGAGCCAACACCGAAACGGTACGCACCGGACACCGCCCGATCTGGAAGCAACGGCTCAGATTTTATTAAACTGAAACTAATCTCCGCCATCCGACACACGATCGACGGCAACCACGCTTCCTTTCCCTATTCTAATCGCGACCATTCATCCGCAGATGGACGATCCGGAGATCTTCTCCCTCCCCACGGCGGTCTGGACAGCAGCGCCGCCCACCCACGGCGGAGCATCACCGGCGGACAGTCGATTCGACGCCCAGGTACCTAATCCTCCTACCGGAAGCGAGAACCACGCAGAGCAGAGGACAGGGAACATCTTGGGGGCGACTATTTACCGAGAAGGAGCTGCGACGTAGTTGGCCACGGAAAGAGGCAGAACCGCGGCGACGATGCATCCATGGCAAGCGATTCCAAGGGCTTCGTCCACGATGAGGCCACGACGGTATTCCGAGCGGCATGATGAGGCCCGTGGGTCCAATTCTGAAGACCCGCCATCGCCATTAGCTCAAATCTCCCGCAGCGGCATCTCACGTTTTCTCTCTCTCTCTCTCTGTCCTCGGCGGGGCGCAGCGAAAGCTTAGTTCACCAGAGGGCGGAAGCAGGGGAGCGACGGATTTATAGTACCGCGGGTTCCACAAGGGCTGGCGGGCGAACCGCGCCCTACCTGGCCGAGTTCGTTCGATCCGCACGGATTCCGTGCCACCGATACCGAGGTAGACAGAGATACGCGCGTTTCTGTTACGAACGACGCGGCGGAGAAGGAGGAGCTGACCATGCGGGTCCCACCTGGAAGTGCCCCAACCGGAAAAGAAAAGGAAGAGGAGCAGAGTGGGCTGGCGCGGTGGAAAGGTAGTGTTGGGCCGAGGCGCGCGAGAAGTCGGCCCAAGGTGAGTTTTTTTCTTTTTTTCTTTTCTTTATTGTTTCTATTTTCCTTTCTTATTTCAATTTCAAATCAAACCATGTTTTAAATTCTAAATTTCAAATTTATGCACAAGATAAACTTTCACATGATGCACAATTACTACATAGTATTTCTTCATTGATTTTATTATTATATTAACTAGTAATGTTTTCAACATGAAGTACACACACCTCATTATAGCAATATATTATTATTTGAGTGTGTAGTAGAATTAAAGGTATATTCAAAAATTCTCCCTTTATTTTGATAGGAACATTTTTCCAATGTCTAATCTTTATTATGATTTATTTTAACCATCGTTATTTTATTATGATCATTTACCCTTTAAAAAAATGAATTATAAAGTTTAATTATTTATCAAGGGTACTTTGCTCAGATTTCTTCTTCCAATCCCAAATTCAGAATTTGGGTGTTACAAATCCTACCCCCCTTAAAAATAATCTCGTCCTCGAGATTTGTAAGGAAAGGGAATATAGGAAGAAGGGTTTGCAATTTAGTTTTTAGTTTCTAATTAGTTCAAAAATCAAAAGTTTCTTTTTTTAGTAGGTGATTAGGAGAGCAGGGATATCCAGCTACTTATTATGTAGGATAAAAGATAGGAAGGTTAGGGCAAGAATAACCAAGGGTAAGAAAGTTTACGGTGAGAAAGGACTCCTTGTTGGGTGGTAATGCATCTTGTAGATCGAGTTTGACTTCTCTCCTTCCTTGACGTGGTTGATCTCTTCCTTCTCCGGTCTTGGTCTCATTGATTCGAGGTTATTGTATATCATCGAGGTCAGGGAATATGGTTAAAACAGATATGGATGAGATAGACTACATGATGTAGATCAAGATCTTATTTGATGTTAAGTGGTGACAGATAGATTATACACTCCATCATGACTCTATTGATTGAGTTAGCTGTTATGCTTATGGTTGAGTTGGTTTATGGTGCTAGGTTAGGTTAACACCAGGCTAGTAGGGTCTAATCTATTTTTTTCCATTATTAAATGGTTAAGTGACTGAAATTAGGTTAGCTCAACTTAAGGTTAGACTTTGTTAGGTTAGATTAACCTATTAGTTTGGATCAGATCTAGAATAAATTGATATGATTATTTTAGACTAGATAAGATCTAATGAAATTTTGGGATTAGCTCATGGTTGTTACCTTAGGATGAGATAAGCAAAGTGGTTAGGATAGGATGAATCTTCTAAGACAAGATGAATCTTTTGAGATAAGAGAGATTCCTTTAAGATATGATGGATCCATTAGGCTTGATATATTCTAGTGGTGGTATTCTTAATTGGTCTAGTTTATCTTATAAACATTTTTTTATATGTATATGCAGATATAATTGTGGACATTACTCCACAACTCATCACACTCAATCAAAGATCCAAATCAGACAAGTATCATAAGAACAAACATTCAAATACATAGACACTTATAAAAATAGTTTTGTTTTTGTTCCTAGGATTAGGTCTCCTATTCCTAAAGGTAACTTCAGGCACAGGATTTCGAAGTGTAAAATCCACATTTGTCTTTTAGAAAGAAAAGGTAAGAATAATCAGAGTAAGCGGAAATAGATGAGAAAAAGATTAAGATAAGTTTAGAAAAGAATCAGAGTAAGGTAAGTAAAGAATGGTTGTCCAGTTCTATCTAGGTTTCGTCCTACAGTCAACACTCCTCTGATACCACTTCTGTAACACCCGGGTTTCGGGGCACCAAGACCCGGGCGCGAACATAATCACCAGGTGTGCTGGGACCAAGTCTCACACATATGATGAATCATGGCACATGATCGAATGTCACAACTTTATATATAATAGGAATTCTATACAAAATAAACAATTACATTATAAGGAGACAACGGTCCAGCAACCCAAAGTTGACTGGGAGACGACGACCTAGACCTCTCGCGAACTCGTCACAGCATCCTCCAAGCGCCTCATCCAGCGGTACCTGTTCTTGACCTGTGGGGGGTGTGAGACAGCAAGAGTGAGCTCACATACGTTCATCGCTCAACAAGTTGTGGGGAATAATGTGCATGAACTCGCCAAAGGTGGGAGCTCACGTGAAGTGTGAGGCTTACCAAAGAGGATGGTTAGAGCTGAGCATTGCTTTTAATGTTGGTCAAAATTTTATTAGCAATTACTAAGTATAAGTAAATACCAAACCCAATTAAGTAGTAGAACAAAAATAACAACATCACCTGCGATGCAATGCATATGACAAATTGAATTTAGTTCCATAAATTAATCATGTGAGTGTCCGAGCTGCTCATGACCGTGAGCACGGCTAGTATACCAGTTTTACACTCTGCAGAGGTTGCGCATCTTTACCCACAAGTCGTGTTACCCATCTGCCAAGAGACGGCCAATCCCATACACCTCTACCGAGGAGGCGAGGCAGGGTAACACTACGAGGCCTTTACAAAGTTCCACTAGCTTCAGAAAACCCGCTATAGTTTATAGGAAGTTCCAATGCAGGATCCCTTGCAGGACCGCCATCGCAGCAAAATCCTCCCGAGGGCCTCCCTAGCAGGAATCCCTTGCAGGACTGCCATCGCAGCAAAATCCTCTCGAGGGCCTCCCTACACTGACCACTCCCCTACTGCCCTTGCCCCTTTCGGGTAAGGTAGTCTTCCACTAGCTTTCCTAATTAATCAGCCAAGGGCGTCCCATTAAACCCTTGTGGTAGCACTGTTTTCCCGGGTGGTTCTCCATGTTCCAATTAACATAATGATCTTATCATGAACAGTAAATAACAACTGATAACAAAAGTATGAATAATATGTATCTCAATGCCCAAATCCACATATAGCACTAGCAAGTACTACCCAGAAAGTTTAGTCAAGGCATAAAGATAGACAAACTAGGGTAACCTATTAGGTCCCATCAAATTAACCTATGCAGATCATTATGATTAATTAGAACATGAATAGGTAAAAGAAGTGATCAAGGGCACAACTTGCCTGGCACTTGAGAATCCAGGTACCAACTTGCTCTTCAGATGACACGTGACCTCGCTCTAGTCGTAGCAATACAAACAAACATTGTATAGGCAAAATTAACATTACACCAAACATAAGTACAAATATATATTAATAATCTACATATTAAAATAAGATCACAGGAACAAGAATTATTAATTTCGGAGTTATAGATTTTAAGTTATGGATTTCCAAAGATTCTATGTGTTTTGTACAAGATTAATTAGGATATAAATTTTAATGTGGCTTTCATGTCAAAACAGTGGTACTAAATGATAATCAATAATATTACAAAATTATAGGAATTGGAATGGATTAATTTGGACTTCACCTGAATTTTCTATGGATTATACAAGTTTTACAAGTATTTCTATACTCAAAATCAATTTCTAAATCTCTATTTCCTATTTTCTTTAATTTCTGGACTGGGTGCGCTAATACAGAGAAGGTCGGGGTTTAAATCGTAAAATTTCCCAAGACTCAGGCTACACCTGCACTGGACGACGGGTTGAATAAATAAAAAGGCAGGGGCTCTTTAAGAAAAGAGGCGCGGCGAAGGGGTATCGTTGATTCAGAGCCGTCCGATCCAAATCTCACGGCCCAGATCACACCGAGCCAACACCGAAACGGTACGCACCGGACACCGCCCGATCTGGAAGCAACGACTCAGATTTTATTAAACTGAAACTAATCTCCGCCATCCGACACACGATCGACGGCAACCACGCTTCCTTTCCCTATTCTAATCGCGACCATCCATCCGCAGATGGACGATCCGGAGATCTTCTCCCTCCCCACGGCGGTCTGGACAGCAGCGCCGCCCACCCACAGCGGAGCATCACCGGCGGACAGTCGATTCGACGCCCAGGTACCTAATCCTCCTACCGGAAGCGAGAACCATGCAGAGCAGAGGACAGGGAACATCTTGGGGGCGACTATTTACCGAGAAGGAGCTGCGACGTAGTTGGCCACGGAAACAGGCGGAACCGCGGCGACGATGCATCCATGGCAAGCGATTCCAAGGGCTTCGTCCACGATGAGGCCACGACGGTATTCCGAGCGGCATGATGAGGCCCGTGGGTCCAATTCTGAAGACCCGCCATCGCCATTAGCTCAAATCTCCCGCAGCGGCATCTCACGTTTTCTCTCTCTCTCTCTCTCTGTCCTCGGCGGGGCGCAGCGAAAGCTTAGTTCACCAGAGGGCGGAAGCAGGGGAGCGACGGATTTATAGTACCGCGGGTTCCGCAAGGGCTGGCGGGCGAACCGCGCCCTACCTGGCCGAGTTCGTTCGATCCGCACGGATTCCGCGCCACCGGTACCGAGGTAGACAGAGATACGCGCGTTTCTGTTACGAACGACGCGGCGGAGAAGGAGGAGCTGACCATGCGGGTCCCACCTGGAAGTGCCCCAACCGGAAAAGAAAAGGAAGAGGAGCAGAGTGGGCTGGCGCGGTGGAAAGGTAGTGTTGGGCCGAGGCGCGCGAGAAGTCGGCCCAAGGTGAGTTTTTTTCTTTTTTTTTCTTTTCTTTATTGTTTCTATTTTCCTTTCTTATTTCAATTTCAAATCAAACCAAGTTTTAAATTCTAAATTTCAAATTTATGCACAAGATAAACTTTCACATGATGCACAATTACTACATAGTATTTCTTCATTTATTTTATTATTATATTAACTAGGTAATGTTTTCAACATGAAGTACACACACCTCATTATAGCAATATATTATTATTTGAGTGTGTAGTAGAATTAAAGGTATATTCAATTCTCCCTTTATTTTGATAGGAACATTTTTCCAATGTCTAATCTTTATTATGATTTATTTTAACCATCGTTATTTTATTATGATCATTTACCCTTTAAAAAAAATGAATTATAAAGTTTAATTATTTATCAAGGGTACTTTGCTCAGATTTCTTCTTCCAATCCCAAATTCAGAATTTGGGTGTTACACCGAAGAGCCTTCTCAAGCACAAGATCAACCATTATCTTCCATACAAGCATCCCCACCAACTCAAGATGAGGAACTAGCTCAAGAAGAAGAAGATCAAGTTCACCCAGTCAACTCCACACTTGGTGACATTCAAAAGGGGGTAACCACTCGCTCTCGATTTGCTCATTTTTGTGAACATTACTTGTTGGTGACTTGTTCTCAAATGCTATGAATTAAGAACAAGGCAACATAAAAATGTTAAATGTTAATGCCCTTCGTCCGCTGAAGCATTATCTCCCCAAGGATTTAATGAACTTCGGACGAAGGTCACAAATAAAATATCACGAAGGTCATACCTTCGTGATTAGGTTTATACAACAATGTAAAATGAAGCATAACGTGTAAAACATATGTTAGAGACAGATAACATTATTCTTATATTTCATTATATGGATCTGAATATTAAAATATGACATTTGAGTACGTTTATACCTTCTCCTCGACGGAAAACAATAATTCCAGTGCGATGCGTCAGCAATTACAAGATTGCGTGAACAGTATAGAGGTACTGTTCATCTATTTATAGGCACAGGACACAGCCTATGTGAAATTACATTTATCCCCTTTATAATCAATTACAATACTAACACAAAACATCATGGGTCTTTGAGTCATTTGATCTTTAAGTCGGTTCGCCCCCTTCGTCTTGAGACTTGTCACTATGCCGAAGCTCTATCGGTGATAACTTCGGCGCTGTTCTTGAAAGGATCTTACCGAAGGTGTTTTTCTCTTTTAGGATCTTCGGCTACGAAGCATACCCCCAACAGTAGCCCCTTCGCGGTGCTAGATTGTTTTTCGTAACGAGCTTGAGCCGTGAAAAAGTCTTCTAGGCTTCAGGATGCCGAAGATCCGAAAAAACACCTTCCGTGAGCTCGTTGACGAGAAATGATTAAAATAATCCGCACGCGAGGTGGCCCCATCTTGCAGCAGTTGCGCGCGCCCTGGCGATTCACCTTCACAGACCTTGTGGCCCACCGGTCAATGAGTGTGGGTGGCTATTTTTCTGGTGCGGAAAACCTTGACGATTCACCTTCCCACCTGCAGCGCTATATAAACAGACGGGTAGGTGTGAAGTTACCACAGCATTCATTGCTATTGTACTATTGTGCTATCAAAAATTTAACCATAGCTGAAGCTTGATCGTCGTGCTCAAGCGAAGCACCGCTTTCGATTCTGCTTTGTCAAAAAAGAAAGAACTTCAGAGAAATCGAGAAAGTCAACAACTTCAAAAAATTTCAAAAAAATCATAATCAGATGGCGAGATTGCGTTCTACTGCCAGGATTGACCGTGAGGGAGATGAGACCGAAGCTACTGAAACTGTTCCAATTTCTGAAGCAATGAGGCGGTCTGGGCTGGTAACATCGGAGGATATTCCTGTCGCCGAAGCAGGACAAGCTGATGCTAAAGAAACTGATTCCGAAGATGATTATAGCAGTGCAGTGCCGAGCAAACCTAGCCACCTGGACTTCGGAAAGTCCACCATTTCCGAAGCTGATTTTCCTAAGATGGTGAAGTTGGGCTATCTTAGTGAAGCGAAGAAGGAGTTGATTCGTTTTGGTGGAAAAGAAACTATCCCGAAGCCGGGAAAGAATGAAGTAGTGGTTTTCAAAAGCCTTTTTAAAGCTGGTTTAAGATTCCCTTTGAACAAGATGATTGCTGAAGTGCTGAAGAAATTTGGGATCTACCTTCATCAGCTAACCCCTAACGCTATCATTAGGCTAAATGTTTATATCTGGGCTCTCCGAAGCCAGGGGGTGGAACCATTCGCTGAAGGTTTCTGCCAAGTGCACGAACTGCATTATCAGACCAAAGCTAGAGGAGATGGTCTTCATGAAAATTTTGGCTGCTACAACTTTGCTTACCGCAAGACTACAAAGTTTCCAGTGATTAGTTACCGAAGCAAATGGCCAGCTGGATGGAAATCTGAGTGGTTCTACGTCAGAGTGGACGAAGATGAAGATAAGTTGGTCCAAAGCCTGTTAGAATTGATCTTCGGAGAGACCCGACCCCCGTGCAACATGTTACCAGGGAGTCTAAGTCAAATTGCTCTAGCTGAATTTAGAGTGATTGCAGATCATATTGGAACTAGGGACTTGGTGCAGGAATTTCTGGCCTTCAGAGTATTCCCGACTTTGAAGGAGTGGGAAATGCCGAAGCTAGAGGGGAAAAAGAAGAAAGGGGAACTTGTTCGGCTGCCCTACCATTTCAAATTCAAGAAACTTTTCAAAGTACCTTGCCAAGAGTGGCTGGACACAATCGAAGTGATGAGTAATGAAATACTCGGAAATTATTCTAAAAAAGAAGACCAATTGATGACTGCGGCCTTCGGCACCCGTCCGAAGCGAAGGCTAAACCGTGTAATGGATGCCCTGGGTTTTGAATATCCTGACTACGAGTGGCTGGATAAGGGAGCTGAAGGTCAAAAGAGAAAAAGAGTGGCTGATATTCTGAACAAAGACGATGAAGAACAATCGAAAAAGAAAAAGCCAGAGTCTGAGCCGAAAACAGGTGTTTCGAAGAAGAGAAAAGCTTCAACTCCGAAACAAAAAGCAATTGACGAAGAAGAAACTCCTGCAACACCTTCTACTAACGAAGTAGAGGAAATTTTAAAGGTAATGACTGAATCTTAGCCTGTCAAGCTAAGTCCACTGGGGCCACAACTGACAAAGCTTTTTCAGAAGGAAAAGGAGCCAGCGAAATCGAGGGAAGCAGCTAAAGCAAAGAAGCAAAGAATCATCACGGTGACAGAGGTCATTGAAAAGACACCACCAGGAGCTTCAGCTCCAAAGGCGCCAGCTGTTAAAAGTTCGACAGCTACTGAAGCTGCACCTTCGGAGGCCACAGATGCCGAAGCTACTGGAGCCGAAGATATTAATTTAGAAAGCATGGTTGCTGATATAGATAAAATTCTGGTAGACCTGGCCACAGAAGAAGCTGCTGGGGCCACCGAAGAGGCTTCGGCCCCAGAACCCGAGAAAAAGAAAGAAATTACCGAAGAAACATCGAAAGATGAAATTTTCCATTTTCAAAACTTGATTAGGCAAGAATTGACAAAAGCCGAAAAAGAAGAACTAAAAGAGTACACCATATCTTGCGGCTATCGGCCAGGGGCGGTTCTCTTCGGGGGTGTTGATGATGAGAAGCTAGGCTGCATCCGGGATCAGGCCGGAGCGAAGGTTATCGGTACTCTATCAAAGAGTATCGGTTTCCTGAAGCTCGAGGCCGATATTAGCCGCTACCGACGACAGCACATCGTCGGTAGTTTGTTTTATTCCAATTTTAAGGTAAACAATTTCTGTCTAACTTTTTATTTTTTCATAACAAAAATGTTTCCTAACGAAGATTGTTCGTGTACAGAGTATGCTACTGAGCAAAGCTTTGAAGATGCAATAGGATCTGGAAGATAAAAAGCACGAGGTTATAATTGAAAACTTAGAAAACAAAATAAAAGAACAATCAGCTGCTTTTGAAAAGAAAGAGTTCAAAGTCCAGACAACTGAAGGCTTATTAGCAGAAACCGAAGCTAAAATAACAGAACTGAATACGAAGCTTCTCTGCCAGTCAGAAAGTTTCGAACAGGAAAGGCTGAAGCTTAATGAAAAACTTGAGGCCGAAGTCCAGAAGGGTTTAGATTTGAAAAAATCATTGATAAGCCTTCAAAGCAAATGTTTGGAATTCAGCAATCAATGTATTCAACGGCTGAAGAAGGTATTTTATTCGGTCGGGGCCAGCAGTGAAAAATTTACTCCTTCAGCTGAAGATCTACCAGGAGCCTTCGAACAGATCGAAGGTGAGACTGATGACCTCGATGATGTTATTGCTGGACACGGTGACTTCTGTGCCCTGGTAGCTTCTCGGGGCACCGCTGCTGCGTTCCTGAAATCTGGCTGCGAGCACGGAAAAATTATCAACAGACCCAATTTTAGCCTATCACCAGCAGTTCTGGATGATATTCCCAGCCTCGCTCGAAGTATTGGGAACAAATTTATAAAGGTGGTATGGACAAAGGGTGGGCGAGAGAAAGCTGGTGACGAAGCTCGGAGTCATCTTAAGCCGATAACAAAATCATACCTTCGTGCTTACCTCTTCCTTTGAAATTGAATTTTGCTTATAATACTTTTAATTCGTGCAGGATGATGAAGCCGAAACTGAAGCTTGAGGAGTAAGAAGATGACACCCAAGCTTTTATTGGATAACAATGCTGAAGCTGAAGCTCAATGAATATTGATGAAGCTTAGATGAATGACTATAGAAGAGACTCTAAAAACTTTCTGTAGTAACTTTTACAAATGTAATTAATTGTATTCTGTGAACTATGTCCATACCTTGTAATATATTATTACCTTTCCGTCAATGTATGGAATGCTTTGGTGTGGACGAAATTATCATTTTTGAGCCGAAGGCGAAAAAACACCTTCCCTTCTTTTCGTACGCAGCGAAGCAAAAAAACTGCTTCTTTTTTCTCTTTTGCCGAAGCATGATCTTTAGAGACGAAGCGATTGCTTGTGTTATGATGATAATGAACCTACGTATGTCTAAATGAATGTTTATGAATGCAAATGCTATGATGTGATGTATCGTGCAAATGAATGTCCAAACACATATCCGTAGCCATAACCATAGTCTCCGTTCCCTTAGGAATAGACACAGTCTCTTTGCCATTTATTTTTCGGCTTCACCGTTTACTTTTTAGTGTATCAGCGCTAACTTTTCGCTGTAAGCCTCCCTTAGGAGCTTCTTCGCCTTTTACTTCGGCGGAATCAGCGTTTAATTTTCGCTGTAAGCCTCCCTTAGGAGCTTCTTCGCCTTTTACTTCGGCGGAATCAGCGTTTATTTTTCGCTGTAAGCTCTGCATTCCCTTAGGAATGACTTTTGAGCAGGAAACTTACGCTGCGCTCCCTTAGGAACGGCTTTTTGTAGCTTCGTCGTGCTCTGCATCCCCTTAGGGACGTCTTTTGAGCTTCTCCCTGTTTCCTTTTCTTTTTCTTTGCACTCGATGGTGCGTGCTCAGCTTTTACATTTACATCTTTGGGGGATATTGCTCTTATAGAGCTGAAATAAGAAAAAGAGAAATTACATGCTATGGCCCCATTAAAAACCTTTCTCCCCCTTTGGAAAGGAAAAAGGTGCCATAAGAAAGAACAGAAAAAATTACATCAAGCTAGACATAATATCTCCGAAGCTCATCCGCATTCCATGATCTAGGAATGTCGTTGCCGTCCATATCCTTCAATCTATAAGAACCGGGTCTTGACGAAGATACTACCAGAAAAGGTCCTTCCCATTTCAGCTGTAGCTTGCCTACTGTATCTGGGTTGGCCACTCTCCGAAGCACCAAATGTCCTGGCTTAATGTTCTTTAGCCGAACTTTTCTATCACACCATTTTATTGTTTCGGCTTGATATTTATTGATGTTTTCCACAGCCTGAAGCCTGATCCCTTCTATAGCATCTTTCTCCACAGTGTAATCAGCTTCGTCCTCTGCCGAAGCCACTGTTCTTATTGATCCCGCTTTTGCTTCTTCTGGAGTTATTGCTTCGTCACCAAATAATAACTTAAATGGTGTAAAGCCTATTGACCTTGATGCTGTTGTATTGTGGCTCCACACCACTTTAATTAATTCATCTAGCCATTTTCCTCTGGGCTGATTGAAGATTGATTTCATTATTCCCATCATTATGATGTCGTTAGCTCTTTCGACAAGTCCATTTGACTCTGGATGCCTAACCGATGCAAAATGGATCTTCGTGCCAATTTGTCCACAGAACTCTTTAAAAGCTTCGGCATCAAATTGTGTTCCATTATCCACAGTAATGGCCTTCGGCACTCCGAAGCGACAAACAATATTCTGCCAGAAAAATTTCTAAATGGTAACCGAAGTTATTGTGGCTAAAGGCTTCAGCTCAATCCATTTAGAAAAATATTCTACTACCACCACAATATATTTTAAATTTCCTTGTGCTGGTGGTAACGGGCCTAACAAATCAAGGCCCCACATTTGCAATGGCCAAGTTGGTTGTATTAACTGAGTCATAGACGAAGGCTGTTTTTGATCTCTTGCGCATTTCTGACAACCTTCGCATTTTTGAACTAACTCTGCTGCATCCGAAGCTGCCTTCGGCCAATAAAATCCTTGACGAAAAACTTTTCCCAGCAAGGGCCTAGATCCAATGTGAGATCCACACAGGCCTGCGTGTATTTCCTTCATCAATTCTATACCTTCAGCTCTGGATAAACATTTGAGCAATGGAGAACAAACTACATGCTTGTATAGCTCCCCTTCTATTATGACATATGGTCGGGCTCTTGCCTCTATTCTCTTATTATAAGCTTCGTCATCTGAAAGGAAATTACCCTGGAGGAAAGACATAATCTCAGTTCTCCAATCTTCACTATGAATAGGAGATATATTGAGCACTGCTCTTTCAAGAAGTTCCACCGAAGGTGCTTTTATTGTTTCAAAGAATACTTCCGAAGGTAGGGGCAGCCTCTGTGCCGCTGACTTGGCTAGCAAATCAGCATGTTCATTTTCTCCTCGAGGAATATTCTTGACGGAAAACCCTTCGAAGGAAGCTTCAATGCTTCGGACCGTGTCCAAGTATTTCTCAAGCTTTGGGTCTCTTGCTTTACAACTCTTATCAACATGACCAGAAATAACTTGAGAATCGGTTTTAAGAACCGCCCTTCTAATCCCCATTGCCTTTAACTTCCGAAGCCCCAAAAGCAAAGCTTCATACTCAGCAATATTATTTGTGCAACTAAAATCAAGTTTTACTGCGTAGCAAGTTCTAACTTTGGAAGGTGCAACTAACACAACAGCTGCTCCTGCCCCGAAGGTTCCCCAAGAACCGTCACAGAATATTGTCCAAGCTTCGGCATCTTTAGTTGTTTCTTCTCCCTGAGCCCCTGGCGTCCAATCGGCGATGAAGTCTGCTAATGCCTGGGACTGTATTGAGGATCTATGCACATAATCGATGCTGAACTCGTTGAGCTCCGCAGCCCACTTTCCAATTCTTCCAGTAGCTTCTCTGTTCCTCATGATATCCTTCAAAGGTTGTGACGAAGGAACAATTATATGATATGCTTGAAAGTAATGTTGTAGCTTCCTAGAGGCCATTAAGATAGCATACAACACCTTCTCTAATTCTGTATAGTTCTTTGATAGACTGAGGACTTCGGAGACGAAGTATATTGGGGCTTGCTTTTTGGTTTGACCTTCAAGCTTTTCTTGGACAAGTGCCGCACTCACTGCTGAGTGCGAAGCTGCCACATACAACAACAGAGGAGCCCCTGGCGCTGGTGGAGTTAGGGTCGTTAGTTCTATCAGATACTTCTTCAGCTCTTCGAAGGCTTTCTGCTGAGCTGATCCCCATTGAAAGACTTCGGCTGACTTCAGCACTTCAAAGAATGGTAAATTTCTCTCTGCTGATCTAGATATGAATCGATTCAGAGATGCCAATCTTCCTATCAGCCGTTGAGCCCCCTTCTTTATGCTTGGCGGCTCCATCCGAAGAATAGCTTCGATTTTATTTGGATTAGCTTCGATTCCTTTTGTTGAAACCAGACAACCAAGAAATTTCCCCTTCTTCACTCCGAAGACACACTTCTCTGGATTTAGCTTCAGACCAGCTTGTCTAAAATTAGCGAATGTCTCCTGCAAATCAGCAATGTGATTTTCTTGCTTCGTGCTTTTTACTATAATATCATCAACATAGGTTAGCACATTTCTGCCTATCTGAGAATGAAGAACCTTCGCTGTCATTCTACTGAAGCTTCCTCCAGCATTCTTGAGCCCCTCAGGCATCCGAAGATAACAATATGTTCCACTAGGGGTTATGAAGCTGGTTTTTGGCTCATCCTCTTTCCTCATCCAAATTTGATGATAGCCTGAATAACAATCTAGTAGACTCATATGCTCTGACGAAGCTGCCGCGTCTACTAGAGAATCGATCCTTGGTAAAGGAAACTCATCCTTCGGACAAGCCTTGTTGAGATCAGTAAAATCAATACACATCCTCCATTTACCATTGGCCTTCTTCACCATGACAGTGTTGGCTAGCTATTCTGGGTATTTCACTTCTCTGATGACTCCAGCGCTAAGAAGTCTTTTCACTTCATTCCGAGCACCTTCGGCTTTGTCATCAGACATTTTCCGAAGCCTCTGCTTTCTAGGTCTGAAGGATGGATCAACATTTAGCGAGTGTTCAATGACATCCCTGTTAACAACATAGAGATCATTGGCTGACCATGCAAAGACATCTTTGTTGTTGAACAAAAACCTTATCAGGGTTTTCTCCTGTTCTTCAAACAATTGAGATCCCAGCACCACCTTCTGCTCTGCAATATCTTCACATAAAAGCATGGGCTTCGGCTGATCGGCCGAAGCAGCCTTCTCCCTTCTATACTTGTACTGCTCACAAGCTTCGGCTCCATCTATACTATGGATTGCCTTTGAATCTGTCCAGTTCCCTTCAGCCTTTCTGGCAGCTTCCTGACTCCCATGAATAGCAATAGGTCCTTGATCCGAAGGTATCTTCATGCAAAGATATGCTAGATGAAGAATTGCTTCGAAAGCATTGAGTATTCCACAACCAATGATTGCATTATAGGGGTACTCCATATCGACAATATCAAACACGACTTGCTCAGTTCTGGTGTTGTTAACAAATCCGAAGGTCACTGGCATCGTGATCTTGCCTAGTGCTATAATCTGTCTTCCTTCGAAGCCACAGAGAGGGTGTGTAGCATCATGAATCTTATCTTCTGGCTCTTGCATTTGTCTGAAGGCCTTAGCAAATATAATATCTGCTGCACTGCCTGTATCAACCAGAACATTATGGACTAGAAAGCCTTTGATAACACAAGAAATAACCATGGCATCATTGTGAGGATAATCCTTGAGCTTAAGGTCCTCTTGGGAGAAGGTAATTGGGATGTGAGACCATCTTGACTTGATGAAGGGTCCCTGCACCCCGACATGTTGTACCCTTCTCTGTGCCTCCTTCTTCTGCTTCTTGTTGGCCGGTTCTGAGCATGATCCACCTGTTATCGGGAGCACCAGCTTCATAGCTGAAGCAGCTCCAGCTTGGTTGTTGACCGAAGCCATTAGCTCAGAAAGTGGAAGTGAGTTCACCGGAGGTGGGCGCCAATGTTGGTGACTTGTTCTCAAATGCTATGAATTAAGAACAAGGCAACATAAAAATGTTAAATGTTAATGCCCTTCGTCCGCTGAAGCATTATCTCCCCAAGGATTTAATGAACTTCGGACGAAGGTCACAAATAAAATATCACGAAGGTCATACCTTCGTGATTAGGTTTATACAACAGTGTAAAATGAAGCATAACGTGTAAAACATAAGTTAGAGACAGATAACATTATTCTTATATTTCATTATATGGATCTGAATATTAAAATATGACATTTGAGTATGTTTATACCTTCTCCTCGATGGAAAACAATAATTCCAGTGCGATGCGTCGGCAATTACAAGATTGTGTGAACAGTATAGAGGTACTGTTCATCTATTTATAGGCACAGGACACAGCCTATGTGAAATTACATTTATCCCCTTTATAATCAATTACAATACTGACACAAAACATCATGGGTCTTTGAGTCATTTGATCTTTAAGTCGGTTCGCCCCCATCGTCTTGAGACTTGTCACTGTGCCGAAGCTCTATCGGTGATAACTTCGGCGCTGTTCTTGAAAGGATCTTGCCGAAGGTGTTTTTCTCTTTTAGGATCTTCGGCTACGAAGCATACCCCCAACATTACTCTTTTGTGTCTTCTATTGAGCCATATAGGACAGAGGATGCACTTAGAGATCCAGACTGGGTGGTGGCAATGCTAGAGGAGCTCAACAACTTCACGAGGAATGAGGTATGGCATTTAGTTCCATGTCCTAACCAAAATGTTGTAGGTACCAAGTGAGTATTCCGCAACAAACAAGATGAGCATTGTTGGGGGCCTTCGGCTTCCGAAGGTCCTCAAAAACATGATTTAACAATGTTTCTGGAAGTACAGTACATGAACAGGCACCTTCGGACTTGAGTTGAAACCACAACATGGAAAAGCACGAGAAGGAGTACGAAGGATAGCGCAAAGCCGAAGCTGTGCGCAGGAGAGATTCGGCATGATAACGGAAAAAGGAAACCGACTTAAAGATGAAAAGGCTATTTAAACCTCGATGGACTACTATAGAGTTGTTAGCAAATGTAAAGGGCATGAGTGTAATTTCACATGGGCTGCATCCCGTGCCTATAAATAGATGAACAATAACTCCGTACTGTTCACGTTGACTTGACATTGATCCTTGTGTCACGCTGGTACTTTCACCTTCTTTCAAGTCGAAGGTACACTTGTAATCTAATATTGTTTCTATTTTACCATAGTAATGAAATAAAAATGAGATAGTAATAATATATGATTATTTATATTGTTTTTATGGTTTGCATGATTCTTTTTCCATCCTCATATGTTATGTTGACGAAGGTAAGTCCTTCGTTATCTTCGTCCGAAAATCATTATATCCTAAGGGAAATAATGCTTCGAAGGACGAAGGGCCTTAACGTTTAACATCTTTTGTGTTGCCTTGTTCTTAACTCATAGCATTTGAGAACAAGTCACCAACAAGCATGGTGTGGTTACTAGGAACAAAGCCTGACTTATTGCAAAGGGGTATTCACAAGTCAAAGGTTTGGATTTCGATGAAACCTATGCACCCTTAGCTAGGCTTGAGTCAATTCGAATATTACATGCCTATGCTACTTACCATGGCTTTAAGTTATATCAAATGAATGTGAAAAGTGCCTTCCTCAATGGCCCTATCAAGGAAGAGGTGTATGTTGAGCAACCTCCCGCCTTTGAAGACCGTGAGTATCCTTCACATGTCTATAAGCTCTCAAAGGTGATTTATGGGCTCAAACAAGCCCCAAGAGCATGGTATGAATGCCTAAAATACTTTCTTATCACTAATGGTTTTAAAGTCGAAAAAGCTGACCCTACTCTCTTCACTAAAACAATTGACAAAGACTTGTTTATATGCCAAATTTATGTTGATGATATTATCTTTGGGTCTACTAACAAGTCATCATGTGAAGAGTTTAGTAGAATTATGATATAGAAATTTGAGATGTTCATGACGGGGGAGTTGAAGTATTTCCTTGGATTCCAAATCAAGCAACTCCAAGAAGGCACCTTCATCAGCCAAACAAAGTACATTCAAGATATTATCAAGAGTTTGGAATGAAGAATGCCAAACCCATCAAGACTCCTATGGGAACAAATGGGCATCTCGACCTCGACACAGGAGGTAAATATGTAGATCAAAAGGTATACCGGTCGATGATAGGATCTTTACTCTATTTATGTGCTTCACGACTGGATATTATGCTTTTAGTATGCATGTTTGCACGATTCCAAGCCGAACCTAAGGAAATACACCTAAGGGTCATGAAAATAATCATGATATATTTAGTTTACACTCCTAAGTTTGGGCTATGGTACCCCCAAGGGATCTACCTTTGATCTAATCGGGTATTCTGATGTTGATTATGCCGGATGTAGGATTGATAGAAAGAGTAATCAGAGACTTGTCAGTATATGGGGAGATCCCTGGTGTCTTGAGCTTCAAAGAAACAAAATTCAGTAGCTCTGTCCACCGTTGAAGTCGAGTATATTGCTACAGGACACTGTTGTGCACAATTGACAAACTTTTAGGGACTATGGCTACAAATTGAGCAAAGTCCCTCTCCTATGTGACAATGAGAGTGCAATCTGCATGGCAGACAATCCTGTTGAACACAGCTGCACAAAGCACATAGACATCCGGTATCACTTCTTGAGAGATCACCAACAACTAGGAGATATCACAATTGCTTATGTTAGCACCCACAACCAGTTAGCCGATATCTTCACCAAGCCTTTAGATGAAAATTCTTTTAGCAAGCTTAGAAATGAACTAAATATCTTAGATTCTCGGAACTTTGATTGAAATCTTGCATATATTGCTCATTCTATACGTTTGATCAAGGCATGTCTCTTTCTTTTTGTACAAATGCACATTTCTTATTCTTATTGTGCCAAAGCTAAGACTAATGTGCCTTCAAGCATATTTCTATACTTAGTCTTAGATTGAAAGGGAAATGGAGTTATAAGCTGTCGGTACCCTAAAACTAGGGTACCCCTTACTACAGTATGAAGACGCGGTGCCCACGCGGCTATCTCTAGTCGCGTGGTAAAGGAACTGTGCGTGGGACCAGACCATGCTCGCCTCAGCCTCGGGCGACTACTCTGGGCCAGCAACAGCACCCGACCCCACCACGTGGATGGCTCCGGGGGCACCATGTTGCCAGAGAAGACGATATACTCTAAGGTATCAACAGTGAGTTCGGACCCCCATGGGTAAGTGCCGGACCCCTGTATATACAGACCGGACCTCCGGGTAAGGTCCAGGACCTCCACGGGCGCAAACCGGACCCCTCTGTGTGGGGTCCGGGCCAATCACAGCAGGGTCCTAGGATTTTGGGACAAAGAATACCCAGGCCTTAATCAAGGCCAGACGGGGGTCCGGAACTGGCACGTGTCCGGACCATACCGTACAGCTTCTGCTCCCCGCTCAGGCGAAGCCCCGATGCTGCCACGTGGCATGGTGCACGTGACGTAAGCCAACGGGCGGAGCCTGATGTAAGGCCTCTCGGCTGTGCAGCCTCTGCATTTATTGTGGACAAGGCGCGCCACCTGTCCATTCCACTGGCAGGCGATGTGCCGCCTCGGCATTTAATGAGCCCTGTCCATTCCGAGGGCAGGCGGCGACCAGTCCATTCCGCAGGCGGCGTGCCTGTCCATTCCACTGGCAGGTAGTACGCCCATGCTGCCGTGTGCACTACGCTCATCATTACTCACACATCACCAAGGAAGCAGCTGCGGACATCAGCACGCCTGGAGATTGCTCAGGCGTACTCGCATTAGTTACTACTATAATGTATTCCCTCTATTTTGTTCCTGGACCCACATGTCGGGGCTCAACATCCTTGTACGTGCCCCCCTTGAGCTATAAAAGGGAGGGTACACGACGTTACAAGGCAGATTCACACGGACTCTCAGACTCACAAGTTCATACAAGCTCTCAAGCTCACAGACTCAATACAACACACAATGGAGTAGGGTATTATGCTCCAGCAGCCTGAACCACTCTAAACCCTTGTGTGTTCTTGTGTTCATCCCAAATCCACCTAGCAGGCAAAACGCTTAGGCCCCCTCCTCATCTTAGGATTTAGGGCGGGTGCGTTCCGCCACCCGGCCGGAGAATTTCCTCTCCGACATTTGGCGTGCCAGGTAGGGGGTCTTGGCATTAGGTTTTTGCCTATTTTTCTGCTCGACACCATGGTCCAGATCGTCGAGCACCATGACTTCGTTCTCGAAGACTTTCCGATGGAGGAAGAAGCTGCGTCTTCCACGCCACGGGCCTTCAACCACCCTGCGCCTGGTGCTGCTGCTGTGCACTCTACGCGGCAGCACACTCCTGCACAGACGTCTAGAGCGTCATGGGCTGCGCCTGGGACAATATCTGCGGCCAGGGAATTGCTGCGCCACCCTCCTAGCTCCACGGCCTCACCAGGGGCCATGATGCAGTGGCGTGACGATGTCGACCGTCTGCTCGGCATGGCACATTCTAGCTCAGCCAGGACTAGGCCTCGGTCATCCTGGGGTCAACATGAGGCATCGGCGTCAGTGCGCTCACCCTCAGTGAGGGCCGCACCGACTGAGGACCTGCGGGCGGAGCTGAACCGTAGGCGTGCGGGAGAGGACGTTCCAGTCTCTCTGGAGAGGCCTAATGACCTGCGGGCAGAACTCAACCGCAGGTGTGCGAGTGAGGATGCCCGCGTCTCACTGGAGAGGGCGCGTGAGCGCCGGCTAAACCTCGAGGGTCGCAACCTCGACCACAACTTCACTGCGGTTGCACCGCAAACTCCAACGGGCGCCCGGATCCAGGCGGGTGTCCCATTGGCCGGCGTGGGTTGCGCCGCACTGGCGGATCATCTCCGCGCGGCGACTTGGCCATCCATGTTCTGGCCACACCTGCTAGAGAAGTACGACGGTACGTCAAATCCGTCAGAATTCTTGCAGGTATACGTCACCAGTATTACGGCAGCAGGTGGAGACACTACCGTAATGGCAACATACTTCCATGTAGCCTTGTCTGGGCCAGCCCGGACCTGGCTCATGAACCTCACCCCAGGATCGATCTACTCCTGGGAAGAGCTCTGCGCGCGGTTCACAGCGAACTTCGCCAGCGCTTATCAACAACATGCATGGCGTGGAGGCTCACCTCCATGCAGTGAGATAGGAACCCAGGGAAACTCTCTAGGCTTTCATCTCCTGCTTCACTAAGGTACGAGGGACTATACCCCGTATCACCGATGCTTCCATCATCACTGCTTTCCGCCAGGGGGTACGTGATGAGAAGATGCTGGAGAAGTTGGCCACGCACGACGTGGAAACTGTCACCACGCTCTTCACTCTGGCCGACAAGTGTGCCAGAGCTGCCGAGGGCCATGCATGGCACTCGGCACCACAGACCGGAGTCGCCTAGACGGGTGGCTCAGGTGCCATCACCCAAGATGGCAAAAAGAAGAAGAAGAAGAACCGTGGCCACGAGAGGCCGCCGTCCGTTGCTCCGGTCATCGCAACCGCGATTGGGGGCTGAAACGAGCGTAATAAGCGCCCATGGCCACAGGGAGGCAACAACGGCTCATTGCCTGTGCACCCCAACAGCCGCCACAGCGCCGCGGAGTGCTGCGAGATCATCAAGCTTGCGAAGCGCGTCAGCGAGCGGCGCGAGCAGACTTCCAAGGATGGCTCCCCACGTCGTCGCTAGCCTGGCAAGGAGAGGGTCGACGATGGTGATGTGGCCGCAGGAGAATGGGACCTCGGGTATCAGTCCCCCGAGCAGGTCCTCAAGGACATCCTCACTGGAGACTCCGACTCCGGTGATGATACCGACCGCTGCAAGAAGCTGTACGTGATGTACGTCAGAAGCTGTGAGCTCACCTCCCGCATGAACATGAAGTCCCTGCGCCGCGAGGTCCTGTCGGTGACCCCATGGGTCCCGAAGGCAGCCCCACACCAGCGGTGGTAGAGCACAACTATCTCCTTCGGGGCATCTGACTGCCCCGAGAACATGGCAGGGGCTGGCATACTACCACTCATCACCGCCCCTGTCATTGCCAACATCAAGCTGCATCACATCCTGATCGACAGAGGGGCTAGGCTCAATGTCATCAGCCACGCCGCGTTCAGGCAGTTGTAGATCCCAGGGTCTCGACTGGGACACTCTCGTCCATTCTCCGGAGTGGGCGCCCAACCGATGTATCCCCTTGGGAGTATCACGCTCCCGGTTACATTCGGGACAGAGGACAACTTCTGCACAGAGAACGTCCAGTTCGATGTTACGGAGGTTAACCTCCCGTTCAATGCCATCATTGGCAGGCCGGCCCTGTACCGGTTCATGGACATTGCCCATTATGAGTATTTGGTCCTCAAGATGCCATCTCCAGTCAGGGTCCTCACCTTGCGGGGCGATCGTGCCACTGCGCTTGCGGTTGTGGAGAAGCTGCACGCCCTGGCGGCAGAAACTGCTCGCCCGGACGACGGAGGAACCCCTCGACCTCGGGTACCAAGACGCCTACCAAGGTGCCAAAGGTGTGGCTATCCGGAGCGAACAACGTCCCCGTCAAGGCCATCCGGCTCTGCGCGGATTCCCCCAGACCACTCGCATTGCGGGTGATCTGGAGGAGAAATAGGAACTCGCGCTCGTCGCCTTCCTCTAGGCAAATGCCGACGTGTTCGCATGGGAGCCATCGCAGATGCCTGGGATCCCCAGGGAGGTGATCGAGCACCATCTGAAGATCAACCCTGACGCTAAACTGGTGAGTCAGAAACCTCGGAGACAGTCCGTTGAGCGGTAGGACTTCATCCGAAAGGAGGTCCGGAAGCTGCTAGACACCGGCTTCATCGAAGAGGTTCATCACCCAGTGTGGCTGGCTAACCCAGTCATCGTCCCCAAGGCGAATGGGAAGCTTCGGATGTGCATCGACTACACCAGCCTTAATAAGGCTTGTCCCAAGGACCCATATCCACTTCCACGGATAGTTCAAATCATGGATTCTACCTCTGGGTGCGACCTTTTGTCTTTCTTAGATACTAACTCTGGTTTCCATCAAATCCAGATGTCTAGGGAAGATAGGAAGCATACCGCTTTTGTAACAGTGGATGGGCTTTACTGCTATGTCGTAATGCCTTATGGTCTGAAAAATGCCTTGCCAACATTTGTGCGGGCGATGAGTAAGACTTTCGGGGACCTGACCAGGGACAGAGTAGAGGTATACGTCGATGACATCATGGTCAAGACTAAGAGAGGGTCGACCCTAGTGGAAGACTTAACCCTGGTCTTCGACAAGCTGCGGGCAACGCGCACGAAGCTGAACCCGGACAAGTGCATCTTTGGTGTCTCCGCAGGAAAGTTGCTGGGTTCCTGGTTTCGCACCAGGGCATTGAAGCAAACCCGAAGAAGATCAAAGCGATTGAGGCGATGAGGCCTCCGACCCATATCAAGGACGTCCAGAAGCTTACGGGGTCATTAGCCGCCCTTAGCCGCTTTATTTCAAGGCTGGTTGAGAGGGCGCTGCCCTTTTTCAGGCTGTTGTAGAAATCCGGCCCATTCTCTTGGACTGAAGAGGCAGAACAAGCCTTTCAAGAGTTGAAGCAGCACCTGGTGCCCCTACCAATACTAGTAGCTCTAGAACCTAGGGAGCCGTTGTATTTATACATCGCGGCGGCTGCAGAAGCGGTGAGCATGGTGCTGGTCGTCGAAAGGATGGCACAAGAAGACCAGGAACCTGAGGGCTCGGCGGGGGTCTGGACCGTCTAGAGGCTGGTCTACTACGTCAGCGAGGTCCTCCATGAAGCGAAAACTAGGTACCTTGAGACGCACAAACTTCTCTATGTTGTGCTTGTTGTGTCTAGGAAGCTGTGCCACTATTTCCAGGCACACAGGGTCGTGGTGGTGACCTCCTTTCCGTTAAGGGCCATCCTCCACAACTCTAACGCCACAGGCAACATCACCAAGCGGACCGTGGAGCTCGCTGAGTTCCAGCTGGACTTCCAGCCTCGCCACGCCGTCAAAAGCCAGGTCCTGGCTGACTTCATCGTGGAGTGGACACCTCCCCCGAGCGCTCCTGGGGGTCTGGATCCCGATTTGGACCCCACACCTGTGGAGCCTAGGGGTCCGGTCTTCACTGAGCCCCACTGGACGCTCTTCTTCGACGAATCCGCCCGTCATCAAGTTGGCAGAGCTGGGGTGGTCCTCATCGACCCCAATAGAGATCAAGTGAAGTACATGGTGCACCTTGAGTTCAAGGCCACCAACAATATGGCAGAGTACGAAGCATTGATCTTTGGCTTGTCGGCTGCCCTATCCCTAGGGATCCGATAGCTCCTCGTGAAGGGGGACTCCCAGCTGATCATCAAGCAAGTCCACAGGGAATGTAGCTGCAATGAGCCAAGGCTCGCAGCCTACCTCCTCCACGTAAGGAAGCTGGAAAAAGACTTCACAGCCCTGGAACTGCAACATGTTCCTCGGGCAGACAACTCGGCGGCAGATGAACTCTCCCAGAGGGCATCAACTTGGGCACCCGTGCCCGAGGGTGTATTTGAAATACGGCTGCTAATACCCACCGCCTAGCCTGCCAAACTGGGCGAAGGGGGCGAGACTAGCACCTCGAAGCTGGTGGTCCCAGTGGCGTACCATCTACAGAACCCATCGAAGACTGTGTGTGCTACAGGGGGTCTTGCCAGCCCTTTAGCATCGCAGCCAGTATCTCAGAGTGGTCCCGATGCATGGATCTCCGAGATCCGGGACTACTTGAAGGAAAATATCCTTCCTGAAGATCATGTGTCCGTAGAGCGCATAGTGCGGTTGGCTAAATGCTACGTGGTGGTAGAGGGGGATCTTTACCGTCGTGGCGCCAATGGCATTCTCATGCGGTGCATCACCCAGGAGGAGGGCCGTGAGCTACTCACGGAGATCCATGGAGGAGAGTGCGGAAGTCATTCCTCATCCCGCACACTAGTCAGTAAGGCCTTCCGGCACGGCTTCTACTAGCCAACCGCTCTCCAGGATGCAGCTAAGATGGTAAAGTCCTACAAGGCATGTCAATTCCATACAAAGCAGATACACACACCAGCTCAGGCTCTGCAGATGATTCCACCCTCCTGGCCATTCGCCGTAAGGGGGTGGATATCCTGGGACCATTCCCCAGGGCCGTCGGCGGGTACCGATTCCTCTTCGTCGCCATCGACAAGTTCACGAAGTGGCCAGAGGCCACCCCTATGGTTAGCATCACCTAGGGTGCTGCTGTTGCTTTCCTCAAGTCGATCGTCTACAGATTCGGGGTCCCAAGCCATATCATTACGGACAACGGGACCCAGTTTACAAGTCGGCTCTTCTAGGAGTATTGCGAGGGCATCGGCACCCAACTCTGCTTTGCATTTGTGGCTCATCCCAGGAGCAACGGCCAAATTGAGAGGGCAAATGCAGAGATCCTTAGGGGACTCAAGACACGCACCTATGACTGCTTGAAAAAGCATGGTGTAAATTGGGTCAATGAGCTACCGTCCGTGCTATGGGGGAACCGGACCACACCCAGCTGAGCTACTGGGGAGACCCCGTTCTTCCTGGTCTACGGGGCCGAAGCCTGCCTTCCCTTGAAATCCTTATGGGCTCCCCACGGGTCCAGTCGTTTGATGAGTCTATGGAGGAACAGCTACGACGTGAGGACGTGGACTTCATCGATGAGCGTAGATGGCAAGCGGCGATCCAAAATGCACGATACAACCAAGCGCTCAGGCACTACCATCAACGGTTCGTGCATAGTAGGGATCTCAGGGTCAGGGACCTAGTCCTAAGGCGAGTACTGAACTGAGAAGGGCTCCACAAACTCTCCCCCAGTTGGGAAGGACCCTTCAAGGTGACAGAAGTATGCCAACCCGGGTGTGTCTGCCTTGCCACAACTGAGGGAGTGCCTCTTCCCAATCCCTGGAACATAGAGCATCTCCATAAGTTCTATCCATTGGAGCAAGTCTGAGAGGTTGAGTTTTCTTCTTTTTGTAACTGGGTTGTGCATATGTGTACATCAGTCCGATGAGGTCCGCCCTCATAAGCCCGACCTGCTGATCTGCACCTATGTATATCAAGTTATAAAGAAAGGATTTACCCCCCAGATGTGCTTCGATGATGGTTTTATTCTGCTACAGTTTCAAAATATTTTATCTAAACCACCCATACAGTTCCCACCCTTGCTAGTATGATGACATCCGAATTGAGTAACACAGGCTTGCAGTTCGGGACCCCTATCCTGATACAGGGGGTCCGGCAGCTTGTGGGTCCGGTTCTAGAGAATGGGCGCTCGTTTCTTGGAATGGTCTGGAGCTGTGTAGCCACTTAGCCTGGTCCCGTACCCTAAGCCTACACTTCCACCACTCTGCAACGGGTGCCCTAGTCTTTGGAGCTGTGATCTTGTAGGTCCGGACATGTGGCTTGGCTTCTTAGGCTAAATCCTACATGTCTTGTTGCATGAATCAAAGGATGGTAGATACCAGATGATGGGTCCTATGGGTGTGCTACTAACACTTCCTAGCTAAAGCTGTGTATAGGTCCAGGTCCCAGTCGAGACTACCTCCTGGGGGCTAGGTCACCAACTCTTTCTTAGGTATGCTGGTATCTAGCCTCGACACGTCGAGCCTACATCCCAGGGGGGCCAAGTACCAGGGAGGAGTTGGTAACGCCACACACAGCAAGGACAAATAGCATACAGATAAGTGCTAATACTGCTTGGTAAAAGTACTCAAAAGTATCTTACAGAACCAAAAAATATTACAAAGCCGCTTCCCAGCGGGACCCTTGCCTTCTCCCTGCAGATCTAGCTACTCATCATCAGCAGGATCTCGCTGGAAGCATTCGGCCACCAGTTCTACGGCACCTTGTACGCCCTCCCGGGCGGCGTCTTCAGTGTCGGCTACCGGACCAGCGATCACCGGCACCAAGGAGATGGCCGGGTTGTGGCTCTGGAAGCACGTCAGGATATACTCAATTACCGCCCGGCAGAGCCTGCCACCTTCGGCCTCCAGGCGGGCGCCGAGAATCTAGTCCAGGCGTCGGAGGCGGTCGGCGGCGGAGTCCAGCACCGGGAGCGCGTCGGAGATGGACGTCGGTAGCTCTAACACTGGGATGGGACTCACCCCTAGCGGCACCAGTGCCGTGCTCGCCTTGCCGGCCCATGCGGCGATGCGCTGGACCCTGGCGCGATGCTCCGCCCGGAGATCTTCAAGTGTTTTCTTCATCGCCTCCACTGCCTAGGGGCCCGGTGCTACCTACGCCGCCTGCGCCGCCTGGAACTGGCGGACCCGCTCTTCCAGCTTTTTCTCCTTCTCCTCCGCCTCGAGCTCATGCTCGGCCAGCAACTTATCCCGCCTTTCAAACATTTCCTCCTTGAAGGCGAGGTCCTTCTCCCGCCAGGCGAGATCCGTCGCCCGCTTATCCAGGGAAGCATCCTTCTCCTTGAGGTTCTCCTCGGCCAGGGCAATATTGCTGGCCTTGTCCTCCAGCTCCCGCTCCCATTTTTGGATCCTCTCCACAGCCATGGTCTGCTGGATCCGCTGCTCTTCTAGGATTTGGTTCATGGCACTCAGCTTGGCCAAGAGCTCTGTGACAACCTCCTCCCTCTGGTTCATGGCCTCCTCCTTCTTGGCCAACCTATTCTCCTTCCGGCTCGCCTCCAACTCCCGGGCGTACACCTTCTGGAGGTCCTTTTTGTAGCCCTTGCGGTCCCGCTCAAGCTCGGACCGCTCGGAGGTGAACTGGCGGGATGCTGCCTTGGTGCGCTCCTCCAGCTGGGTACGCCAGTCGCTGAGGCGCTGGTGTTCCGCCTCAAGCGCCTCCCACTCCCGCAGGATCACCGCCTCAGTCTCATGAACAGCCTGGTGGGCACGAGACAACACCCGGGGGAGGGGAATCGGTGCTGCTTCTGGCTCGGCGCCGGACCGAAGCCGCCGCCCAAAAACCACCTCCGTCTCCTCCGGAGTGGGCGGCAGGATGGAGCTGGACGCGCCCCCCGCGTCGCCTTCGGTGGTGGGGGCGGGCGCAGTTGGGGCCTCCTTTGCCGCTGCCGATGGTGTACTCGACGGCATCACCGTCGTTGAGGCTGTGGTAGCCGTCGGAGCAGTTGGGACCCCCTTTGCCGTTGCGGCGCCGCTTGACATTGGCGTCGCTATTGCCGAACCCCCATCTGGAGCAAGGGAGCCCGGTGGCGCTGTCTCGGCGGCAGCAGCCGGGGGTGGGGGAGGCGCGGCCTTGGGAGCAGAGGGGGGGAAGCCCTGACAAGCAAAGGATGGATTAAGACCCGTCGGCATGATAAATAGATTAATGGGAAAAGGGGGTTACACTCACTTGGGACCCTAGACTTTCCAGCGAGATAAATGACCCGTCGGTGCGGCGCAGTTGGCGTCGCCTCTCTTCCTCCGACCCCCCGGTGCCACCTAGGGCGGAGGAACTGCCTGCAGCCCCTTTGCCCTTGTCCAAGGGGCGGGGAGCCACAGCGGGGGCGCTGGGAGCCACATCGACAGTCTGGGGGCCTCCAGCCGGCGCATCAGAGATCTGGATCCTGCGGTGGGGTCCCGGCCACCGGTCTGGCGAACCGCCACGCCGCTCTCGTCGAAGGTCGGCAGCGTGGCCAAGATCGCTGTCCTCAACCTAGGGTCGTCGTAGAGCGCAGGGATGCCCTGGGGGAGGATTAGGGACTCAGGCACAAAGGACTCACCAGTAATCCCCTTCACCAGAAGTTCCAGCTCCTCCTAGGACAGGTCGGTCCCTGGCCTGCGCTGGATCTGGCCGATGTCATTCGAGCCGGTGAACCAGCAACACAGGCGCGCCCTCCTCTGCAGCGGCACGATCCGGCGCTTCAGGAAATCACCGACCACGTGCATGGAGGTCAGACTGCCGGTTGCCAAGGTCTTGATTCTGTCCAGCACGGGCAGGAACTCCGGTGCAAGCGACGGCTTGGCCCTCCATTGCTTCTGATTGAGCGCTGGCCCGTCGCTCGGTAGGACAAGGCAGTCGTTGGTCTCGACGCTGGCGACCACCCAATCGGCGTGCCAGTTCTCCCACCTTGCGCCGTCGAGGTTGGGGCTGTAGGCCACGGCTGAGTCCGACCTTGTCTAGAAGTAGTATGCGCCGAGGTGGTCCTTAGCCTTCCTAGACTTCATCAACACGAAGAAATGGCGGAAGAGGGAGGTGCAGGGGGCCACCCCCATGAACATCTCGCAGAGGTGGACGAAGATGGCCGCCTGGAGGATGGAGTGGGGTGTGAGGTGCTGAAGCTGGAGGCCAAGCTCCTCCAACAGCAACAGGAAGAAAGGCGAGATCGGTAGCGCCAACCCGCAGGAGAGGTAGGAGACGAACAACATGAACTCCCCGGCGGCGAAATCGCCGAGGGGAGTGGCGCTGGTGGGGATCCTTCCGACGAACGCTGGTGCGCTCCATCTGAGCAGATGGTGCACCAGGTTGAGCGCCCCTTCAGACTGGAAATGCTCGGGATGAACTAGCGAAGCCATGGTGACTACAGCGGCAGAAAGCAGAAGAGCGCAAATGCAAAGGGGCGCAGAGAGCTCGAAGGCGAAAGGGCACGGCGATTGGGAGAGAATACGAAAGCGTAACCTGCTCAAGGCAGACTCTCCCGCTCGCGCCCCGAGACGCTACAGGAAATCTCGACCGACGCACACCTGACGCCCAGGCGACCCAGTCTATGACACGGGGGCCTGGGTCCACAAGTCATACGGATTGTGCGCTGAACTCCTGGTGCGGAAAAGGCGAACCGACGCGCGTGCCCGAAAAGCGAACCGCTGCTCGCGGTAGCGTGCCTCTTCATCTCCGCCGCAAGAAACAATAGCCCAGTCTATGACACGGGGGCCTAGGCCCACGAGTCATACCCCTTGGGTGCCGGTTCTCGGGTGTAGAAAAAGCGAACCGCCGCACGCGCCGGTAGTGCGCTTCCTCGGGGCCGCGATAGAAGACAGAGAAGGTGATTTTTAAACCAATGCAACTGTATTGAGGCGCCTCGCGTGTGGCCCGGCGAAACCATTAGGCGTGGGGGCCGCGGGTCAGTCAGCCGCGGGGACAGGCATGGTAGTTGGCGTGACCGAAGGCACATTGGCGGTGATTATGTTAGCAAACGCACGGAAGCGGCGCGCCGATCGCCAATCAAGCTTTGGCCCCACCTGTAGGCTTATATCCTCCCCTGAGGTGGGCCCGGGCGCCACTGTCGATACCCTGAAACTAGGGTACCCCTTACTACAGTATGAAGACGCGGTGCCCACGCAGCTATCTCTAGTCGTGTGGTAAAGGAACTGTGCGTGGGACCAGACCATGGCTCGCCCCGGCCTCGACCGACTACTCTGGGCCAGCAACAGCACCCAACCCCACCACGTGGACGGCTCTGGGGGTGCCACGTGGCCAGAGAAGACGATATACTCCAAGGTATCAACAGTGAGTCTGGACCCCCATGGGAAAGTGCCGGACCCCTGTATATACAGACCGGACCTCCGGGTAAGGTCTAGGACCTCCACGGGCGCAAACCGGACCCCTAGGATGAGTTCCGGACCCCTCTATGTGGGGTCCGGGCCACTCACAGCAGGGTCTCGGGATTCTGGGACAAAGAATACCCAGGCCTTAATCAAGGCCAGACGGGGGTCCGGAATCGACACGTGTCCGGACCATACCATACACGCTTCTGCTCCCCGCTCAGGCGGAGCCCCGATGCTGCCACGTGGCATGGTGCACGTGACGTAAGCCAACGGGCGGAGCCTGACATAAGGCCTCTAGGCTGCGTGACCTCTGCATTTATTGCGTACAAGGCGCACCGCCTATCCATTCCACTGGCAGGCGATGTGCCGCCTCGGCATTTAATGAGCCCTGTCCATTCCACTGGCAGGCGATGTGCCGCCTCGGCATTTAATGAGCCCTGTCCATTCTGAGGGCAGGCGACGACCAGTCCATTCCGCAGGCGGCGTGCCTGTCCATTCCACTAGCAGGTAGTACGCCCATGCTGCCGCGTGCACTACACTCATCATTACTCACGCGTCACCAAGGAAGCAGCTGCGGACATCAGCACGCTTGGAGATTGCTCAAGCATACTCGCATTAGTTACTACTATAATGTATTCCCTCCGTTTTGTTCCTGGGCCCACATGTCGGGGCTCAGCATCCTTGTACGTGCCCCCTTGAGCTATAAAAGGGAGGGCACACGACGTTACAAGGCAGATTCACACGGACTCTCAGACTCACAAGTTCATACAAGCTCTCAAGCTCACAAACTCAATACAACACACAGTGGAGTAGGGTATTACGCTCCGGCGGCCTGAACCACTTTAAACCCTTGTGTGTTCTTGTGTTCATCCCGAATCCACCTAGCAGGCAAAACGCTTAGGCCCCCTCCTCATCTTAGGATTTAGGGCGAGTGCGTTCCGCCACCCGGCCGGAGAATTTCCTCTCCGACATAAGCAAAGGCAAGGCTTCCACTACATCTTCGTCAATACCGTATACCCTTTGCCCTACTCATGTATTTACATTCATATATTTCTTGTTATAGGCCTCTAGATTTCTTCTAGTTGGCGCTTAATGCCAAAGGGGGAGAAATTAATAGGCCAAAGAAAAAGAATAGCACCACCACCTTGATTTCTGAAAACTTTTCCAAATTGGAACTATTACATTTGTAAAAACCCTCTTGACAACTAAGGGAAGAACTTTTTCAGGGGGGCTTTTATTTAGCCAAAGGAAAAGCATTTGAAAAAGCGGAGAATCTTTCAAAACTTGAAAATACCTTCAGAAATTATATGCTTATACCATTGGCTAATTGCAAAAGAATTTGAAAAGACTTCCCAAGAGATTTGCAAAAACAAGCTAAGTGCTGCATATGTGGTCTAAAATTTTGACTATATCAATACACTCATATACTTAGAAATGGCCTCAATCATTTCCTATAATCGGTTTTGGTGTTTAACGCCCATCAAAAATCTCATGGACTAACTAGTTTGCCTAGTTTGATTATTTCTCAGGTGCATAAGTTCATCTACAACAATTCTAAGTCGAATGTCTAGAATATCGTTGATTATTCTGGACAGGAGAAGCTTTTTGGAAATTCACTTGTGCGCGGACCGTCTGGACCCTTGCAGCGGACTGTCCGTGACTCCAAGGTGAGCCTCGGACAGGAATACTACAAAAACACGCGTTAACACTAAGGACTGTCCAAAAGAGAAGCGAGCACTGTCCGGGACCAAGCTCGGACCGTCTGGCCTCAGGCGCGGACCATCCGGTCGTTGAAAAACTAGAAAAATCGAAGGTGACGGGTTAAGTAAAATGCATTTTTAGCGTCCTCGCAGACCGTTCGGGGTGCACAACCGGACCGTCCGCGACTGCTTTATCTGACATCTAACGACGCATTTAATGCACTATAGCCGTTGATATAGCTGTTACTGCTGATCGTTGCGATTTCAGTCATTGATGTGCAGGGACGGACCGTCTGGACTAGGGGCACGGACCGTCTGCGGTTGGCACAACAAGGCCAACGACTAGAAAGTGGTTGGTGGCTATAAATACAACCCCAACCACCTCCATTCAAGACACCCAAGCATTCTTCTTACACACATTCAATACAAGAGCTAGCAATCCATTCCAAGACACATTCAAAGCTTCCAACCTCTCCAAGTACCACAATTAAGACAAGTGATCATTAGTGATTAGTAACTTGAGAGAGTGTGATTCGTGTTTCATTTGTTGCTCTTGTTGCTTGGCTTTTAATCGTGCTTTTTTTCATCTCCTTCTAAACTCTCTAGTGACTTGTAAAGCTAGCAAGAGACACCTAAGTGTGTGGTGGTCCTTGCAGGGTCTTAGTGATCCTTGAGATTAAGAAGAAGCACTCAATTGGTCTAAGTGATCGTTTGAGAGAGGGAAAGGGTTGAAAAATTCCTGGCCTCCGTGGCCTCTGTAGGAAATGGGTGATGCCTAAGGGGGGTGAATTAGGACTTCTAAAACTTTCACTAAACTAGGCCACTAATAAATCCCTAGAGCAAAATCTATGCAAATAATCAAACTAGAATGTGCAAACTAGGTTTTGTCTAAGTGTTGCTATCTCTATCGCAAAGGCTAAGTTTCAACCTACACTATATAAGTATGAATACAAGATTGAAACTTAAATGCTTAATATAAATGCAGAAACTTAAAGAGCAAGGTAGAGATGTAAACTCTCGTGGATGATGCCGGTATTTTTACCGAGTTATCTGGAACCACGCAAGGTCCTGACTAATCCTCGTTGGTGCCCTTACACAAAGGGAAGCCCACGCGAGGGCCAAGCACCTCGGTCGAGTAACTCCATAGAGAGCCACAGGCCTTCTCCACGCGCAAGTGGTGCTCCGCTTCTGGGTCCTCTCGGACGCTCCCCGCCGTCTCCACTATCGAGCATCCGGCTGAAAACACTGCGGGCCTCGTTCCCTCTGGTACACGGTGGTGGCCATGACTCAAACGCGGTTGTCACGGTCTCGCAAGACTCTCGCCCCACTCGGTACAATTACAATGGCTCGCGCAAGAGCCGAGGGGTTAGTGGTTTATCTAAACTCACTCAACTAACTAGGATTCAGCTAGAGCAAGCCCTAGAGCGATCTAACTAACCTAAGCACTTCGCAGAGCACCTACGCTAATCATCGAGTGATTCTATTAAGCACTTGGGTGTAAGAGCACTTGGGAATGTCTACTATATGCCTTGGTATGTCTCTTGGGCTCCCACGCATGGAAATGGCCGGTTGGGGGTGTATTTATAGCCCCCAACACAAAACTAGCCGTTGGAGAAAAGCTCCTGCTTTCTGTGGTGCACCGGACAGTCCAGTGCGCCTAGCCGTTGGATCTATCAGCGCAGGTGACCGTTGGCACGCAGGCCTTTTTCACCGGACAGTCCGGACTTCACACCGGACAGTCCGGTGGTCTTCCATCCACGGTGCCACCTAGAACTAGCCGTTAGGGCTACTGTTCCTGGTGCACTGGACAGTCTAGCGTGTGGCACCGGACAGTCCGGTGTGACACCGGACAGCCCGGTGCTCCTATCCGGACAGTCCACCTGTGGCAACACTTCTTCTCTTCTTGGACTTTACTTGATCTTCTTAATGTCTTCTTTTGAGGTGTTGCTTTCCTCAATGCCTTGGTCCAAGTACTTTAGCATCCTGTGAACTACAAACACAAACACTAGCAAACACATCCACAGATTATGTTGATCATCAAACACCAAAATCTATTAAGCCAAATGGCCCGGGGTCCATTTTCCTTACAATCTCCACCTTTTTGGTGATTGATGACAACACAACCAAAGAAAGCAAATATTATAAAAATTTGATTGAAAAAATGCAATCTACTTGCAAGGATGCATGATTGTCCCCACAATGTGACATTATGGACTTAAGCCTCCCCCTAACTTTATAATTCACTTACTTCCTCTTTTGGACCAAAGAACCAAAACCACTTGGAGAATAAATTTTTTAAATTGGTGGTGTTTGGTGTTTCATACAAATTTCATTGCTTTGGTCCCTAAACTTCTCCCCCTTTGGCATCAACCACCGAAAAGGAAGACATTAAAAACATGTAGGAAGCAAATAAGACTTGCCCTCATAAAAGATTAACGCCAATTGAATAACTTGACATTATAACTCTCCGTAAATGAGTTTTCTCCTTTAGAAGGAATTTTCTCCCCCATTAGAGACAAAGAAATACTCCTCCTGACAGAGATCTTCTACTTAGGAAAAAGCATGTGAGAAATGGAGGTGCAAGACATGATTTGAATAGACCAACTTCCCTTAAGCATAGGTAACAAAATATGAGTCAACCAATATATGCCTTTATAGCAACATGGGAAGTATAAGATATGAAATATATTCTAATCAAATATTGGAGAAGACATGCAAATGATACTGAATGTAGTCTCAAAGATACCAATTGAAAGTCAATGGCGGACCAATTGAAGACCAATGGTAGGCTTGTGAGACATGAGAGTTCTTGGAGATTTTGTAGTGGAAGCTTGTTGTCTTTCTTCGGGGACCTCATTTTCCTTACAATGAGACTACTACATGAAATAGACTTGAAAAAGGTATTAGTCTCAAAGTCTTAGATTATAGAGTAACCTCCCCCTTAAAGTGTGCATACAAGTTTTGAATACTTGTAGAGAATATGCACTTTGATTTGATATCAAGAGGGGCAGATTATCCATAATCCGAGCTTTGGCACACATAAGTTAAATGATACCAATTGTAGGATATAAGCTTTTGAAGCATTAGTGTCATTTACTTAGGGATGTTGAATAAGCTATGTGCCATGCTTAATTAAACAATTTTAAATCATGTAGGTTTGCTCAAGAATATGAAATGAGAACGAGCAATCCTACCATGTGATTTACCTAGTATGCATGCATTGTTAATCTAAAGTAAGTACAAAATGAAATACTAGGCATGGAAGGTAAAGCTAGATACAAGAAAATAGATACGCATATCTAAAAATAAGGAATACAATAAATCTAGTTACCTTAGTCATGGGTGGGGAAATTTGGGTCCAAAATATTTACTAACCCACTTGGTAATAAACCTGATCCAATATGATGTATCCCATGATATACATCCCATCTTTGCCAAGTCTCCAAATTTCCCGTTGTCCTTCGAACTACTCACTTCCCTTTCGGGATCCAAACCTTCTTGGTGCTTTTCATGGTTGAAATTATTTCCTTTGGCACCCAGATGCGTTTGACCCCCTTTCCTTTGTTGGCTTGCTTGTTGGCCTTGATTGCTATCACTTTTCCATTCTTTTTCTCCTTGATCAAATATGGTGTAGCAGCCTTTTTGTCCACCTTGTTGATGTAGGTGTTGGGGATTTTGCTTGATGGCTTTTGCTTGAGCTTTTGCTTTTGCTTATCCCTGGACATTGCCTTGCATTGGAAAGACTTATGGCCTTCCTTGTGGCATAACCTACAAATCACAGTTTCGCCCTCCACAGGCTTGTTCACTCCCACAGTGGTGTTATCCTATGGAGGTTGGATTTGTTTGGCTTTGCCTTTCTTGTTGTACAAAGCCTTGCCAAGGCGAGCCAGTTCTTGCCTTAATTGCTCATTCTCCTTTGCAACCTCATTCGAACATGTTTCTACAACAATACTCTTAACAAGAACTTGGTTGTAGGGGTTAGAATTATCAATTAAATCAAAGCAAGAAGTAGAAGCATCCTTTTTAATAATTTCAGGAATTTCAACTAAAGATGTCCCTGGGGCGCTACCAATGTTTTCTAGCTTAGTAGTTAGCTCATTGTTGTGTATGCTGAGAATTTCCATTTTCTCTAGCAAATTTTCAATAGCTTCTTGAGAGCTAGCTAACTTAGCCTTAAGTTTTTCATTCTTTTTAATAAGGCCATCATCGGTAGTTGTGGATGTAGCACTAGACTCATTGCTCAATTTTAGTTGATAGCTCACAATTCAAATTTGCAAAAGCTTCAAATTTTTCTAGCAACCCTTTATATATAGTCATTTTGAGAGCTAATCAACTTATTTTTCAAAGTTTTAAGTTGAGCCTTTTGTTTAGTGCATACATGTTGAAAAAATTTAACGGCTTCCGCAAGCTCATCTACAGAGGGATTTCCCTCACCTTCATCATCACTACTACTTTCAACACTAGAGAATGGAATACTCATTTTACCTCTTGCCATAAGGAACTTGCATGATGACCGTGATGAGCGTGATGAGGATCGGTGGTTTCACGTCTTTGGAGGTTCATCTTCGCTTCAAGAATCATCCCAAGTTTTGACACTTGTTAGCACCTTGCCTTTGCTCCTCTCCTTTTTGGGTTCGACCATAGTTGGACAGTTGTCCCTGAAGTGGCCCTTCTCCCCGCATGCGAAGCATCCTCTCTTTCTTTGCTTTTTCCTGTCAATGTTAAAGAGAAGATCTCTACCTGCAGGGGCACACCCATTAGATTAATCTTGTGAATCATCCCCATTACCTTTCCGACGCGTCGGATTGTTTCTTTGTCTTCGGAGGATAATGTTGATGGTTGATTATCTCCTTCATCATCACTTTCTTCTTCTTCATCTTCTTCACTTGAGGAACTTAGAGTGGGAGCCTTCTTTTTACCCTTCCTTTCATCACATGCAAAAGCATATGGCCTTGAGGAAGTTGGCTCCTCTCCCCGACACATTTTTCACATCTCAAAAGCTGCGAGTTTCCCAATCTCAATGGTCGGGGTCATTGTACTCAAGTCCTCCATGTTGTGAAGAATAGTGATGATGCTCCCGTATCTTTGTTGTGGTAGCAGGGAGATAATCTTCCTTACAATGTCCACATCACCTAGCTTATTTATGCTAATAGAATTGAGCTCATTGATGATTAGATTCAAACGAGAATACATATCTCTAACAAGCTCATCATCTTTCATAGCAAAGGAATTATACTCATTTAAGACTAGGTAATGTTTTTGCTCACGGACATTTGATGTGCTGTCATGGAGCTCATGCAATTTTAGCCAAATCTCATTAGCAGTTTTCAATGTAAATACTTGATTAAAAATATCCATGCTAAGAGATTCATACAAGCAATTTTTGGCTCTAGCATTTAAATGAATTTCTTTTTCCTCACTTGTGGTGAGTTTTTCAGGATTCTTGGGAGGTTTCATCCCGTCATGAGTGAGTCTCCAAACACCTAGATCAATGACCTCTAGGTAACAAGCCATTCTAGCACTATAATATGGGAAGTTAGTGCCGTCGAAGTGTGGTGGCCTATGGGTATCCATCCCTTCCTCTAAAAAGCATCGACTCTTTTAGCGGTGAAGCTAAAGCGTTTCAAATGAGCCAAACCAGCCTTTGATACCACTTGTAGAAAACGGGTGGCGCCTAAGAGGGGGGGTGAATTAGGACTTCTAAAACTTTCACTAAACTAGGCCACTAATAAATCCCTAGAGCAAAACCTATGCAAATAATCAAACTAGAATGTGCAAAGTAGGTTTTGTATAAGTGTTGCTATCTCTACCGCAAAGGCTAAGTTTCAATCTACACTATATAAGTATGAATACAAGATTGAAACTTAAATGCTTAATATAAATGCGGAAACTTAAAGAGCAAGGTAGAGATGTAAACTCTCGTGGATGACACCGGTATTTTTACCGAGTTATCCGGAACCACGCAAGGTTTCGACTAATCCTCGTTGGTGCCTCTACGTAAAGGGAAGCCCACGCGAGGGCCAAGCACCTCAGTCGAGTAACTCCGTAGAGAGCTGCGTGCCTTCTCCATGCGCAAGTGGTGCTCCACTTCTGGCTCCTCTCGGACGCTCCCCGCCGTCTCCACTATCGAGCTTTCGGCTGAAAACGCCACGGGCCTTGTTCCCTCCGATACACGGTGGCGACCGTGACACAAACACGATTGTCACGGTCTCGCAATACTCTCGCGCCACTCGGTACAATTACAATGGCTCGCGCAAGAGCCGAGGGGTTGGTGGTTTATCTAAACTCACTCAACTAACTAGGATTCACCTAAAGCAAGCGCTAGAGCAGGCTAACTAACCTAAGCATTTCGCAAAGCACCTACACTAATCACCGAGTGATTCTATTAAGAACTTGGGTGTAAGAGCACTTGGGAATGTCTACTATATGCCTTGGTATGTCTCTTGGGCTCCCACACATGGAAATGGCCAGTTGGGGGTGTATTTATAGCCCCCAACACAAAACTAGCCGTTGGAGGAAAGCTGCTGCATTCTATGGTGCACCAGATAGTCTGGTGGGGTCACCAGACCATCCGGTGCCCCTGTCCGGTGCGCCTAGCCATTGGATCTATCAGCGTAGGTGACCGTTGGTGCGCAGACTTCTTGCACCAGATAGTCCGGACTTCACACCGGACAGTCCGGTGGCCTTCCCTCCACGGTGCCACCTAGAACTAGCTGTTAGGGCTACTGTTCCTAGTGCACCGGACAGTCTGGCGTGTGGCACCGGACAGCCCGGTGGTCCTGTTTGGACAGGCCACCTGTGGCAACACTTCTCTTCTTGGACTTTACTTGATCTTCTTAATGTCTTCTTTTGAGGTGTTGCTTTCCTCAATGCCTTGGTCCAAGTAGCTTTAGCATCCTGTGCACTACAAACACAAACACTAGCAAACACATTAGTCCACATATTTTGTTGATCATCAAACACAAAATCTATTAAGCCAAATGGCCCGGTGTCCATTTTCCTTACGGCCTCCTCAACGGGGAGTAACGTTCTTCGGAACCGAACCTCGGGAAACAAATTGTTGTGTTCATTTGTGTCGATCATTATCTGATGATTTGATTCTCCCTCTCCCATCTCTCTAAGTTCTCTTGCTCACAATCTTTTGAGTTAGCTCCCAAAGTCATCCGCATTGATTGAGCAACTCATAGCAAGAAGAACTCTCTTCTGCACTTCAAATTCATTATTATTTGTTTCTAATCTTAACCCCAGGTGAAGTTCGTGTTTAAGTTTATAATTACAGGTTTCGCCTTTTCACCCTCCCTCTAGGCGACTTTCACACTGCCTGCCTCGTCATCGAGGCCACCGCGACCAGGAAGTGCTCCCATGTTGCTCGATGACCCCTTCTCGCGCACTCTAGGTGGAGGTTCGATCGCCGCCCACTCGAGGAGCACGAAGTGCGGGTCCTCCTCGTTGCCGCATGCCTCATGCACATCTTCGTTAGCTGTGTCACGGCCACCGCTCGCGAGGAGGCCGAGCACCACATCCTAGATGACCAGCTGCTCAAGCTTAATGCCATGCATCAGCCTGCCCATGGGCGATGAAGGGAAGTTCACGAGTGAATCTGGACAATTTGGCCACTCTATGTGTACATTGTACGTAGTAATCATCAAGCCGCACAAGATTCCATGGTGGCCCATTTTTGTTCACCATCCTTGTCTTGGCAATACTGGTACGCTATGTTGGTGTTGCGTTCCATCCAAACAACAATTCCCATTTGGATCTCTGGCTGTAGCTTGCAATACATTTCGATGAATTATAGAGGATGACCATATATTTATTACAATGTAAGGCCTCTTTTAAAATGTGATTAGGTGCTTCTGAAAAAAGAATAAAACTAGGTACATCCCATAGTACATCTATGTGGTTCAAACTTCACCTGAATATACATTTGGAAATAACAGATTCTAGATGCATATGCGTTAGAGAATTTAGACTCTTGAGAATTTGTCTCAAATTATCTAGCAGTTTTTAACAATAGCTGCCCCAGCACAAGAAAGTGAGATAAAAATTATTTAATAGTAGACCTAATGGTCATCATTTGTAATTGTATATATTCATATATCCTTGAAGAGTGCGTCTTCAATATGTGTCATTTCCCATTGAAGGTTGTGTCTTCTATCTGTGTTACTTTTAGATCCATCCTGATCAACTCCTAGTTAAATATTTTGCTCATGCCATTGGTGTTCTTTAAAAATCAATTTACTCTTGACTTTGTTCAATGTTTTTAGTTCTATTACTCAAACATTCCTTATGCTTGTCTTTTGTTTCATACATTACAAAGCCTGTTGTGAGAAGAACGGCTACATGTATCTCATGTTTGTCTTTTGTTTCATACCTCTGCACATTCCTTATGCTCATGTTTCAATGCTTTTCCTGCGGCCTCCTGCTATTTTGCTTGTGGCGTATGACTTCTCGTGGCACCTTTGATTTGCTGTTGCATGGTCAGTTAAGTAGCGACAAAGCTTTAGTTTCCTTCTTCAGCAAAGTCCTAGAACCGGTTATGTCTTATTCAATTATTAGGTTCAACATTATGCTTTGAGTGATGAAATAATTCATGTGATCTTCGTGTGGAGGACAACATCACTGTTTGTGGTGAATAGGACAGCAATAGCAGTGGACAACAGCAGCAACAGTCTTTTGACTGTTGTAGGACAGCAGCAGCAGTCAACTGCTGCAGGACAGCAGTAGCAGCAGTCTTTTGACTACTGCAGGACAGCAACAGTTGCACTCTTTTGACTGCACTTTAGTACAGCAGCAACAACAGTCAAAAGCAGTCTTTTGACTGCTATAGGACAACAACATTTGCAGTCTTTTGATTGCTACAGGACAGCAGCAGTTGCAATCTTTTGACTGTACTTTAGTACAACAGCAGCAACAGTCTTTTGACTGTTGCAGGACAGCAGCAGCCTGCTGTAGGACAGCTGCAGTTGCAGTCTTTTGACTCTACTTTAGTATCTAGAGGACAACACCTGTGTGCTGCAGTGTGTAGTGTAGTGTGTATTGCATTGTAGTGCAGCCCCTAAGGCTGTAAATATGTGTTCCCAACCCTTCTAAGGGTGTGGCATTGTGTACTGTTTAAGAAAATAAACAGAAATTGCTCCAACTCATAGTGTCATCCTCTCAATGAGAGTAAGAGTCCTGTTGCTTACAATTGGTATCAAAGCGAGGTCGTCTTGTAGCCTAAATATATTTTGTTCATCTCCTTCTCGCGCCTCTCCCTATACTTGCAACACCCTAAATTTGGGGTATAAAAAATTCTTCTCTAAATGCCTACCAAATTTAGGTGTTACCCTTTGTCTCTCTCTAGTCTCTCTCTCTTCCTTTTGGGTAGAATTAGGTTAATTAAGTGAGGGATTTATTATTTATTTTGTCAAAACTTATGTGAGTCATGATTTGTTGCACATGCTGAGCCTAAAATATTCTTTGAATTGATGCACATGTTTGATTTGGTTTGAATTTAAAACTTGGTTTGAATTTGATTTGAAATCCCTAGAGAAAATAAAAAGAAAAGCAATTAGAAATTCGGAGATAAAGGGAAAACTCGTTTTAGCCCAAGTCGGCCCAGTCCAGCCTAGCAAGGCCGCGCGGGCGCGCGCCCGCGCCGCCTGACAGGTGGGTTCCACCTGTCAGCGGCGGTTTCCTCCCCTGCGCACTCTCTCCCCCTCCCTCTGCCCAGTGGGGCCGGTCTGATGGCGCCAGTTGCCCGCGCGCCCCCTTTCCCTCTCTGCCTCGCCGGCCCGCCTCGTCAGCGTAGTGAGCCGTTTTCCCCACGCGCCTGCCCCTTCTCTCTCTGCACAGTGGGACCGCCCTGTCAACTTCACCTTCCCCGCGAACTGCCATGGAGCAGCGCGTATGCACGCCGAGAACCCTGGCCACGTCGCCTGCCCACGCACCCCAACTCCCTTTTGAGCACCGCCCGCACCCGCTCTCTCTCTCTCCTGCCTCATTTCGCGCAAGCTCACCCTCTCTCGCGCTCTGCCCTCGACGCTCGCGTCGCCGGAGTCCCGCGCCTGTCGTGCCGGCCGTCTAGCCCGTCATAAGCTGCGCCAAGCCTCCCCGAGCACCGTCCCGAGGTGAGAAACCCGCTCCCGTTCTCTGTTTCCTTTAATTCCGCCTCACCATGGCCAATTCGTCCTTACCGAAGCTCGGACACGCTTGCTCGCCGCCTCCGCGCAGTGGCCGTCCAAATTGACCCCGTCCCGTGCTCCTGTGTTGGCCCATAGCACTCCCCTACCCTCGCTGGAACTAGTTCGATCCTTAGCGCACCCGATTGCCCCTCCCCGCTGCCGGGATTCCTCGCTGGAGTTACCCAGACCCGCCCAGAGCTCCCCCTATGTCGGTCTCTCGTCTCTGGCCCCGGTCTTGTGGCCAGAATCCCACCAGTGAGCTGGCCGGGTCCTTCTCGCCGGTCCTAGCCAACTCTAGTGACCTCAGAGCCCCTGTAGCCCACACCCACCCTAGCTCCGGCGACTTCACCACCGAGGAGCAGGAGCGGTGCCGCCTGCAACTGTAAACCCCCCGACATTGATCTCAACCATCCGATCTTGATCGCATGGTCCAGATCTCCGGATACTGCTTCGCGCCCGCGCGCCCAACGCCTGGGCCCATCTGTCGGTCGTCTATGCCCCTAGCACTGGGCCTGACCGGTCAGTCCGCCTCCCCACCCTCAGTCGCTGACCGCCTTGGCCCACTGGTCAGTGCGCGCCTAGCTCACCCGCGGGATCTGTTCTCGGTCGTTGATCTAAATCCGATGGCCGAGAGAGCCCGATACCCCTTCATGTGGTACAATTGTTAAAGAGACCCCTGGTTTCTAGAAATCAATCTGTTGTCCCTGGTTTTCGCGCGCAGGCCCCTGTAATCTTGCAGATTGAACCCTTGACTTTTATTTAATCACAGAATTGGACCTAATTTAGTATTTTAAACTTCAAAACTTGTTTATTTCATATCTTTTGCATATGGACTCCAAATTGAGTGATTCAAATTGCAAAATGTTCATAGAATTATTCTATGTCCAAATAAATTATGATCATTCACTATCTGCACATCCTAATTTTATGCCTAGGCTATAGGTTAGTTTATGTAATGGTTTATTTATTTAATAAGATAAATAAAAAGGAAACCCTAGTGGTAATTAGATGTTTAATCTTGTGAGATTAATAATATGGATTTATCCCTGGTATCACTTTTGTGTCTCATTAAAATATGTGGAATTGAAACTATGTAATCATGGAGATAGACAACACTTAGATAATAACAAACTTCTAAATGTGTTAGTTCACCCTATAACCTAAACTACCTCTTAAGTTTATGCTGTTCTTTTTAGATGTGTTCACTTGTTTGTACATGATTGGTGTGTTGTTCATTTATCTTTATCCAAATGTATTGAATGCATGATCACTTTATTTAGACGACGAGCAACCCATGGTTCTTGAGTGTGTTGCCGAAGATCTTCCTGAGCAACAACCTGGTCAAGGCAAGTGTCCTCTGACCTACTATGTCCTACTTACTTTATAATTCACCGCCCCGCATTACATTATTGAAACCTAAGGATTGACTAGTCTGTGTTTAATTTATCCTTGTTACCTTTTTAGGTTACTATGGTTAGCTTTATGCTGTTGCCTTAACTTAATCAACGAACATGATGTGAATATTTATGATATGATGATGTTATCCCGATGATGATCTTATGATACTTTAGGGGACTCAGGCTGTTTCCTGAGTACCTCTCTGGAAGGACCTGTTCGTTGAGAGACCACCCGGGATAACAATGCAACCATGAGGGTGGAATGGGACGCCCTTAGCTGAATAATTAGATGAATCTGGGAGGTGTAGTTGGCTTTGTCGGAGGGCCGTCCATGGGGGCCGAGGCATAGTGCTCGCTCTGCTAAGGGTGGGTACCGAGGTTCATTCGATTTGTTTCGTTAGTCACCCACCTTAGGGAGGTGTATTGTGTTTGTATGACTGGTGAAACCTAACAAGTAGCTATGCACCAGGGGAGTCTTTGTAAAGCACACATAGTGAAACCTTGCCGACTCACCTTGGTAGTGTTTGGGGGTTTGATCGACCCGAGGCAAAAAGGGATCACGACTCGTGGGTAAAGTGTGCAACCTCTGCAGAGTGTTAGAAACTGGTATATCAGTCGTGCTCACGGTTAAGAGCAGCCTTGGGATCCTCTTTGATTAGAAGAACTTTGGATACTTTAATGATGATGGTTATAATTATGACATCTGGTATTTCCTCTTGGAGGGAGTACATTTGGGTAATAACTGGGTTTATTACTAAAATTTGGCTCTACTATTATTAATAAATACTTGACCAACTAAAAGCAACTACTTAACCTTAACTCCACATACAACTAGTCCACTTTAGCCAAACGGGACATTTGCTGAGTACATTGATGTGTATTCACCCTTGCTTTAAAAACCACCCCATCCCAGGTTGCCCCCACTGTATTTAGTGCTCAGGAGGAGGTGCAGGCAACATGGGGGACTTTGAGGAGTTTCAGGACTACGACGAGTTTTAGTTATGTTAGTGGCAAACCCCAAGTCAGCTGTCTATGAAGGCCTTATCTGCTACATTTTGTATTTCGCACTTTGATAATGTTAATGATTATGTTAAGTAATGACTCTATGGATGTCCTGGACATCTTGATGTAATAAAGTACCTTTCCACTATTTACTTTGAGCAATGTATGATGATGTCCAATTATGTGATCGCTGTGTACGTGAGTTTCTGATCCTGACACGTACATAGTTCACGTTCGGTTTGCCTTCCAATACCGGGTGTGACAATACTCAGTCGGCAGCAAAAGCTCCAACTATTCCTTCCACTCTTGCTCAGACGAGCAGCCTTTCATCTAAGAGAGCCTCTTCCACACATAGCACCCCTCGCTAGCACACCATATCTCTACGCTCGATCACTTCGAGTGCACGGCGCCAGCAGGAGGCCAAGATCGCCGCAGCACAAGAACGTGAGTGAGCAGCAGCTACTGCTGCTGCAACAACGGCGAGGACAGCACGACTAGCGGTTGCAGAACTGACAGCAGTGAGAGCGGAAGTAGAAGATGCGGAGGTGGTGGATGTTGCCCGTGCGGCGGCAGCAGAGATTGAGGCTCTGCGTGGCAGTAGTGCCGGTAGCTCTGTTTCTGGCGACGGCAACACCAACGACGAGCTTAGGCTGGCAAGGGAGGCAGCGCAAGAGCAGACGGCTCAATGGACAGCCGTGCACGCGCGCGGCGGCAGCCTAGATAGGCGCAAACGCGCTGACGCGCTGACAACGCTCCAGGCGAGAACGCACGCGGCGGCAGCACAGATGGGCGCGGACGCGTCGACGGTGCACCCGGTGGCGGCATCCGGGTCGACGGAGATCGCGACCTCTACAAGCGACGTGACTCTCCCTCCCCAGATCGGTACCATGGTCACCGTGGGTTCCAGGCCGTTGTCAGGGACATCGGTCCTAGCGGTGGGTGGCCAACCCTCACCAAGACCAACTACGTCGAGTGGGTCGCAGTGATGAGGGTATGACTCCAGGTTCACCACATGTGGGAAGCAGTTCGGTACGGCAACATCGACTACTACGAGGATCGACGGGCGCTAGCCCTCATTGTTGTAGTCCCACCCGAGATGCAGTTTTCGCTTTCCTAGAAGGAGACTGCCAAGGAAGCCTAGGATGCCATCGCTGCGACCCGCATCGGCAGCGGCCATGCTCGCAAGACCATACTGCAGGCACTTCGCAAGGAGTGGGAGAACCTGACCTTCGAGCTAGGTGAGGATGTTGATGACTTTGCTCTTCGCCTTAATACTCTGTGGAAAAAGATGGTGCAGTTCAGCGGCGACACCTACGATGAGGAGAGAGTCGTCGAGAAGCTCTTCTGTTGCATCTCCCACAAGTACAAGCATATCGCTCGTTCAAAGTCTCTGCTAGACCTCTCCACGATGATGATCAAAGAAGCGATTGGTCATCTCAAGGTCGTCGACGGTGACGAACCATAGGCCCTCTCTGGGCCTGTTTGAGAAAATAAACAGAAAATCGTCCCAACTCATAGTGTCATACTCTCGATGAGAGTAAAAGTCCCATTGCTTACATTGGGTGGCTCTAGAGTATCATGCGAATGGCTACGCCATATCCTCTCTCTTTTGTGAACTGAGCATAATGTGATGATTATTAGGATTTTTCAGGGCTCAGTTCTACACTAAATTGTCTGAAGACGCTAATTATTAGGATTTTCAGGGCTATTCCCCATGGCAGCTTTGACCATCCTAGAACTCTGCACTGACACATGGAGCTCTATTGAGATCTCGTACTATTGAGGTGTACATGGAGCGGTGACAGATTGCATGCTGATAGTTGATGAAACTTGTGGGATACTTAAGAAAGGTAATAGTTATCCCCAATTTTTTGGTACTTTATTTTTCTGGCAATAACTAAGAACAGAGTAGAGATGTTGAACTGGACACAAATTGGATATTCTCATGTGAAAAAAATTATGCAGTATGCATCGTGCAATACATACATGCCACCATCATGTCATATCCGAAGAATATTGCCAACTCTATATAAATCAAGAATGATGGTTAAGATTAAAAGCTAACAACAGAGTCAGCATGTCCACCTTGGGAAGCACATCGTAGAGCTATGGTTAAAGTGTGTAGGACAAGGTCAGAATATCTTGTTTATCACCCAAAAGAATCAGAAAGTATCAGGGGCAACGAAAGCTGAAACATCATGGATTGAAACACAAGAAGTTTCGATTAGCATTATTCAATAGAGAGAGTTGTGGAGCAATAACATTAATTTGTTTGTTGGCGCAACTAATTAGACCACGTTTTCATTAACAAAAATACTAACATGTTTTTGTTGTACCCGAGCAAAATAGAAGGTCATGTATATGCTGCATCCGCTAATTGAATTGAATACAATTATGGATGGAATCATGTAAATAGCAAGTAAAAATATAGTATACTGCTCCAGTCAAGGTTGTGTCAATGGTAGTTTAAGCTTTTACAAGGTCATTTTTTTGGTTTGTAGTTAGCTTCAAAGTTTTGTGATCTAACTTCATCAGCCGAGAATAGCGGGTTACAATTCCCAGCCGTGTCCAATAACTGAATTTTTTGTGAAAGGGGAAAAGAATAAGCAACTACGTAGATAGGAATCGGTAGCAATGGTGTATGAAAATAAAACACTTTTTAGTCTTAAATCTAAAGCGTGTTTCCTCTGCAGTCCTATTTCTATTTTATAATACCTTTTAAACACTTTGGAGTTATGAACGGATCCCCATCAGAGAATTGTGAGCAATGAACGATGAAGAAACCTTACACTCTTTAATATTAGGGATAGACTAGTTGGTTGTCCGTACGTTGCGACGGCTCACAACAATACCCACATAAACTATCCACTAAAAAGATCTCAAGAATTTTTATTGATTGTCTCCGCTCTCTGCATAATATTTTTTTGATTTAACTAACTATTGTTGTTATTTACTCCATCCAATATGTCTTGGTACAACACGACCAATGAAGGGAGCGATTAGAAAAGAGTTTACAACGATTGACTCAACGAACATATATTATAGAATGACATAATTCCACCATACAGAGACCAAATAAGAGGAAGTTTGTGAGCTCAAGTTTCAAAAATAAGTCACATGAACTCAAACTTATAAAAAAGATAGATCAAAATATGGAGTGGTTGCTAAAGTCAGACATCAATAAAAACTGGATGCGCTCCATACAAATTATGGTACTTCGTAGCAATTACTAACGTTTAAAACCAACAAATAACCTTTCATTTTACTGTTAGCATGATAAATCATTGTTGCTCCATCCAATTCAACAACCTCAAACACCATGGAGTCCATTGCGCTAATGTGGTCTCAGAAACGCCCTAATGTATGCAAGAGCCAAGAACACAAAGGACGAGCACCCTATGGTAGTGTCCGCATGGATCTCCAAATCCTAACACATATTTTGCAGGATCCATGAGCCATCATCACAAGAACACAAACCATGTGTAGACAATAAATAAAGTATTAACACATCCAAATTATGTTCATTCCTTAGCACAACAAAAAACTAACACCCAAAACAACACAATAATTTTTGCAATGACAAAAGGATGGGTGATAGGTACATAGAAGTGGTAGAAACATACCGAGTCGACACCGTGGTAAGGGAAAGACCATGTAGACAGGCGATGCCGAGCATTGAACGGGTACCATATGCAGCAAATCAGGGACCCCCATCCCTTGCCTCCCCCACTTCCAAGGTTTCGTAGCAGCAAGAAAGGAAGGGAAGAGGCGGGCATACTTGTTCGTTGTCGGAGAAGGACACGATGAAAACCTAGGCTTCTGAAGGCGACATAGGTAGTATACCACCAGATACATATAGAGAGAGAGAGAGAGAGCATGCAAGCAGCGGAAGAAGCCCAGCTGGATCAGCTCCAAACCGAGAGGCACCCGTTAAAGGGAAATAGGGTTAACCATTTCCTATAATTAATTTTGGTGGTTGACGACCAACACAAACACATGGACTAACTAGTTTGTCTAGAATTCATCTATTACAGGTGCATAAGGTTCAACACAAACCAAGAAAGAAATCAAGTTAGCGACACAATTTTAAATGGAGCAAGACTTAGAGTGTGCTGGAAAATAGTGCACCGGACACTGTCCGGTGCGCCAGCCAGGCGCCCTCCGAACCAGCCACTCTCGGGAAATTCCACGGCAACCTCCGCTATAATTCATCGAACTGTTCGGTGTGCCACCGGACTGTCCGGTGAGCCAGCGGAGCAACGACTCCCTGCGCGCCAACAACTCTATGCAAAAGCAACAATACCGCGACAGAAGTCAGAGCGCAGAAGTTAGAGGGCACCAGACTGTCTGGTGCAGCTTGAAGACAAACGTTCCCAATGGTCAACTGCTCCGAACCATAAAGATTGTGATGATGTGACATGCACCGGACAGTGCACGGTGACTGTCCGGTGGCGCACCGGACTGTCCAGTGCGCCCATCGCCAGCAGAAATCAGCCAACGACTAGAAGTGGTTGGGAGGTTATAAATACCCCCCAACCACCTCATTCACTCCCATCCAAGCCTTCTGAAATCTTCATTCATTGCAAGAGAAAAAGCCCAACACTCCAAGACACAATCCAAGCCTTCTGAAATCTTCATTCATTGCAAGAGCAAAAGCCCAACACTCCAAGACACAATCAAAGCAATCAATCCACTCAAAGCCCCAAAATCAACTCTAGTGCATTAGGGCTTGTGAGAGGATCACTTGTGTTCTTTTGTTGCTCTTATCGCCTGGTTTGGCCTTTTCTTTTTCCTGTCTTATTCTCAAGAGACTTGTAATCGAAGCAAGAGACACCTAAGTGTGTGGTGGTCCTTGCGGGGTCTAAGTGACCCATGAGATTAAGGAAAAGGCTCACTCGGTCTAAGTGACCGTTTGAGAGAGCGAAATGGTTGAAATAGACCCAGTCTTTGTGACCTCCTCAACGGGGACTAGGTTCTTTGGAACCGAACCTCGGTAAAACAAATCATCGTGTTCACTCGCTTTGATCCTCGTTTGATTTGTTTTCCCTCTCTAACGTTTCCTTGCTAGTATTGATTTGAGTTAGCTCCCACACGTCATCTGCATTCTTTGTGCAACTCCTACAAGAGAAACAATCTTTTGGACTTGAGTTTAAATTCTAACGCTAACACCGGCCTTTAGTGTGTGCTTAAGTTTGTAAATTTCATGTTTCACCTATTCACGCCCCTCTAGGCGACTTTCAATTGGTATCAGAGCCAGTGCTTCATTAAGAGCCTAACCAACTCGAAGTGATGTCTGGAGATCACGCCAAGAGGGAGATCATGACCGGTGAAAAGGCCACGGGCTCGAGGAGGACTCTCTCAAGGGAGTCCGACAACAAGTATAAGGAGGAATCCTCTTCCTCCAACAATTCACATTGGAGAGGTGACAAGAAGAAGAAAAAGATGAAGAAGGCGGTCTAGTACGAGACCGACTCTTCGTCACCCTCCAAGTCCGGCTCCGAATCGTCCACTACTTCTAAGTGCCATGAGCGCAAGAAGTATAGTAAGATGCCCCTACGCTATCCCCATATTTTAAAGCGCGCTCCATTACTTTCCGTACCCCTAGGAAAACCACCATATTTTGATGGTGAAGATTATTGTATGTGGAGTGATAAAATGAGGCACCATCTAACCTCACTCCACGAAAGTATTTGGGATATTGTTGAGTTAGGAGCGTAGACACCAAAGGTGGGGGACAAGAGCTATGACTCAGACGAGGCTGCCCAAATTAGGCACTTCAAATCTCAAGCAACTTTTATACTCCTCGCCTCTTTATGTCGAGAGGAGTATAATAAGATGCAAGGGTTGAAGAACACCAAAGAAATTTGGGACGTCCTCAAAACCGCGCACGAAGGGGACAAGGTGACCAAGATCACCAAGCGCGAAACGATCGAGGGAGAACTCGGTCGATTTGTCCTCAACAAAGGAGAAGAGCCGCAAGCTATGTACAATCGGCTCAAGACGATGGTCAACCAAGTGCGCAACCTCAGGAGCACAAAATGGGATGACCATGAAATGGTCAAGGTTATTCTTAGATCCCTCGTATTTCATAATCCCACTCAAGTTCAATTAATACGTTGGGATCCTAGATATAAACAGATGTCTCTCGAGGAGGTAATTGGCAAGTTTGTGAGCTTTGAACTTATGATCAAAGACTCCAAACACATTGTCAACTTGGAGCAAGGCACCACCTCTACACCCGAGGTGCAACCCGTCGCATTCAAAGCGACGGAAGAAAAGAAGGAGGAGTCTACACCAAGTAGGCTTCCAATCGACGCCTCCAAGCTCGACAATGAGGAGATGGCGCTCATCATCAAGAGCTTCTGTCAAATCCTCAAGCAAAGGAGGAGGAAGGATTACAAGCCCTGCTCTAAGAGGGTGTGCTACCATTGTGGTAAGTCCGGTCATTTCATAGCTAAATGTCTAATTTCTAGTGAAAGTTATAGGGACAAAGACAAGAAGGGGAAGAAGAAGGAGAATAAGAGATACTACAAGAAGAAGGGCGGCGATGCACACATATGCCGGTAATGGGACTCCGACGAGAGCTCCACCGACTCCTCCTCTGACGAAGACACCACCAACATCGCCGTCAACAAAGGCCTCCTCTTCCCCAATGTTGGCCACAAGTGTCTCATGGCTAAGGACGGCAAGAAGAAGAAGGTACACTCTAGAGCCAACCCCAAATATACTACATCTAGTGATAAGGGTAGCTCTAGCGATAATGAGGATGATTTACTTTCTCTTTTGCCAACCTTAGCATGGAACAAAAGAAAAAATTGAATGAATTAATTGAGACCATTAACGAGAAGGATGATCTCTTGGAATGCCAAGAGGACTTGCTCGTTAAAGAAAATAAAAAATTTGTTAAGTTGAAAAATGCTTATTCTCAAGAAGGAGAAAAATGTGAAAACTTATCTAAGGAGCTTAGCATTTGTCATGATTCAATTTCAAGTCTTAGAACTAAGAATGCTAGTTTAGTTTCTAAGATTGAAAAGTTGAAAGTTTGCAATGAGTCAATTTCTAGTCATAAAATTGAGAATGATAATTTAAATGCTAAGATTGAGAAATTGAGTATTTGCAAAGCATCTACATCTACTGTTGAAAATGTTACAATTTGTACTAGATGTAGAGATGTTAACATTGAAGCTATGGATGATCACCTTGCCATGATTAAACAACAAAATGATCACATAGCTAAATTAACTGCTAAAATTGTCGAGCATGAACTAGGAAATAAAAAATTTAAATTTGCTCGTAGTATGCTTTATAATGGGAGACGCCCTGGCATTAAGGATGGCATTGGATTCCAACAAGGGAACCAATCCAATGTAAAGCTTAATGCTCCTAAGAAAATATCTAATTTTGTTAAGGGTAAGGCTCCCATGGTTCAGGATAGTGAGGGCTACATTTTATATCCTGCAAACTATCCTAAGCACAAAATTAGGAAGATTCATGCTAGGAAACCTCACAATGTTTCTCATCATGCATTCATGTATAAAAATGAGGCTTCTAGCTTTAGGCATACCACTCATATTAAAATGCCTAAGAAGAAAATTCCTACTGCATCAAATAAACACAATATTTCATTTAAGACTTTTGATGCTTCCTATGTGCTAACAAACAAATTAGGCAAAGTAGTTGCCAAATATGTTGGGGGCAAACACAAGAGCCCAAAGACTTGTGTTTGGGTACCCAAGGTGCTTGTTTCTAATGTGAAAGGACCCAAGACCGTTTGGGTACCTAAGAACAAGGCCTAAATTTGTTTTGTAGGTTTATGCATCCGGTGGTTTAAGTTGGATAATCGATAGCGGGTGCACAAACCACATGACAGGGGAGAAAAGGATGTTCTCCTCATATGAGAAAAATGAAGATCCCCAAAGAGCTATTACATTCGGGGATAGAAATCAAAGTTTGGTCAAAGGCTTGGGTAAAATAGCTATATCTCCTGACCATTCTATTTCCAATGTTTTTCTTGTAGATTCTTTAGATTTCAATTTGCTTTCTATTTCTCAATTATGCAAAATGGGCTACAACTATCTATTTACTGATGTAGGTGTTACTGTCTTTAGAAGAAGTGATGATTCAATAGCATTTAAGGGAGTGCTAGATGGTCAGCTATATTTAGTTGATTTTAATGATAACCAAACTGAACTAGACACTTGCTTAATTGCTAAGACTAACATGGGTTGGCTTTGGCATCACCGACTTGCCCATGTTGGAATGAAGAATCTTCACAAACTTCTAAAGGGAGAACACATTTTAGGACTAACCAATGTTCATTTTGAGAAAGACAGGATTTGTAGCGCATGTCAAGCAGGGAAGCAAGTTGGAGTCCATCATCCACACAAAAACACCATGACAACGGACAGGCCACTTGAACTACTCCACATGGACCTATTCGGCCCGATCGCTTACATAAGCATCGGTGGGAGTAAGTACTGTCCAATTATTGTGGATGATTATTCTCGCTTCACTTGGGTATTCTTTTTGCAGGAAAAATCTCAAACCCAAGAGACCCTAAAGAGATTCTTAAGACAGGCTCAAAATGAGTTCGGATTAAGGATCAAAAAGTTAAGAAGCGATAATGGGACGGAGTTCAAGAACTCTCAAATTGAAGGATTTCTTGAGGAGGAGGGCATCAAGCATGAGTTCTATTCTCCCTACACACCTCAACAAAATGGTGTAGTGGAGAGGAAGAATAGAACTCTACTGGACATGGCAAGGACCATGCTTGATGAATACAAGAATCCGGACCGGTTTTGGGCGGAAGCAATCAACACTGCTTGTTATTCCATCAACCGGCCTACCGCCTACCTTCACCGAATCCTCAAGAAAACATCATATGAACTCCTCACTGGTAAAAAGCCAATGTTTCATATTTTAAAGTCTTTGGGAGTAAATGCTTTATTCTGATAAAAAGAGGTAGAAGTTCTAAATTTGCTCCTAAGGCTGTAGAAGGCTTTTTACTAGGGTATGACCCAAACACAAGGGCATATAGAGTCTTCAACAAATCCACTGAATTAGTTGAGGTTTCCTGTGACATTGTGTTTGATGAGACTAATGGCTCCCAAGTGGAGCGAGTTGATCTTGATGAACTAGATGATGAAGAGGCTCCGTGCGTTGCGCTAAGGAACATGTCCATTGGAGATGTGTGTCCTAAGGAATCCGAAGAGCCTCCACAAGCACAAGATCAACCATCATCTTCCATGCAAGCATCTCCACCAACTCAAGATGAGGACCAGGCTCAAATTGACGAAGATGAAGATCAAGAGGATGAGCCACCTCAAGAGGAGGACATTGATCAAGGGGAGATGAAGATAATGTAGATAAGGAAGATGATCAAGAAATTAGGGATCAAAGACCGCCACACCCAAGAGTCCACCAAGCAATTCAAAGAGATCACCCCGTCAACTCCATTCTTGGTGACATTCATAAGGGGGTAACCACTAGATCTCGAGTTGCACATTTTTGTGAACATTACTCTTTTGTGTCCTCTATTGAGCCATACAGGGTGGAGGATGCACTAAGAGATCCAGATTGGGTGGTGGCTATGCAAGAGGAGCTCAACAACTTCACAAGGAATGAGGTATGGCATTTAGTTCCACGTCCTAATCAAAATGTTGTAGGTACCAAATGGGTATTCCGCAACAAGCAAGATGAGCATGGTGTGGTGATAAGGAACAAAGCCCGACTTGTGGCCAAAGGTTATTCACAAGTCGAAGGTTTGGATTTCGATGAAACCTATGCACCCATAGCTAGGCTTGAGTCAATTTGTATATTACTTGCCTATGCTACTTACCATGGTTTCAAGCTTTATCAAATGGATGTGAAAAGTGCCTTCCTCAATGAACCTATCAAGGAAGAGGTCTATGTTGAGCAACCTTCCGGCTTTGAAGATAGTGAGTACCCTAACCATGTATATAAGCTCTCAAAGGCGCTTTATGGGATCAAGCAAGCCCCAAGACCATGGTATGAATGCCTGCGAGATTTCCTTATCACTAATGGCTTCAAAGTCAGTAAAGTCGATCCTACTCTCTTCACTAAAACCATTGCAAAAGACTTGTTTATTTGCCAAATCTATGTTGATGATATTATATTTGGATCTACTAACAAGTCATCTTGTGAAGAGTTTAGTAGAATTATGATACAGAAATTCGATATGTCAATGATGGGGGAGTTGAAGTATTTCCTAGAATTTCAAATCAAGCAACTCCAAGATGGCACCTTCATCAGCCAAACGAAGTACATTCAAGACATACTTAAGAAGTTTGGAATGAAGGATGGCAAACCCATATCAAGACACCCAAGGGAACCAATGGGCATCTCGACCTCGACACGAGAGGTAAATCCGTAGATCAAAAGGTATACCGGTCGATGATAGGATCTTTACTCTACTTATGTGCATCTCGACCGGATATTATGCTTTCTGTATGCATGTGTGCAAGGTTCCAGGCAAATCCTAAGGAAGTTCACCTTAGGGTTGTGAAAAGAATCATGAGATATTTACTTTACACTCCTAAGTTTGGGCTTTGGTACCCCAGGGGATCTACTTTTGATCTAATTGGGTATTCCGATGCTGATTATGCCGGATGTAAAATAGATAGAAAGAGCACATCAGGGACTTGTCAGTTTCTAGGAAGATCCCTGGTGTCATGGGCTTCAGAGAAACAAAACTCCGTAGCTCTTTTCACCGCCAAAGCCGAGTACATTACCGCAGGGCATTGTTGTGCGCAATTGCTTTGGATGAGGCAAACCCTTAGGGACTATGGCTACAAATTGAACAAAGTCTCTCTCCTATGTGATAATGAGAGTGCAATCCACATGGCGGATAATCCCGTTGAACATAGCCGCACTAAGCACATAGACATCCGGTATCACATTCTAAGAGATCACCAACAAAAGGGGATATCGAAATTGCTTATGTAAGCACCCACAACCAATTAGCAGATATCTTTACCAAGCCACTAGATGAGAAAACCTTTAGCAAACTTAGGAATGAGCTAAATATACTTGATTCTCGAAACTTTGATTGAAATATTGCACACATAGCTCATGTATATACCTTTGATCATATCTCTTTCATTTGGCACAAATGCATATTTCTTATTATTCTTGTGCCAAGGCTAAGACTAATGTGCTTTCAAGTATGTCACTATGATTAGTCTTAGATTTAAAGGGAAATGAAGTATTCGACAAAGACAAGGCACTCTCAATGGTATGACCCTTCACTCGTATTTATATTACCATTTTGGAGAAGGTATTAGGCCCCAAAGGGGGAGAAAAATTAATGAAAGGGCTCTCAACTTCTTCGTTTTTTGGCGCTTAATGCCAAAGGGGGAGAAAATATTAAGCCCAAAGAAAAAGGACTGCACCACCATTTCAAAAAAATTCGAAATAAAATTTCCAGTTGGTGTCTTTTTCAAAATTGGTATCTAATTTTCAATGGATATGTGTAAGTAAAATTTTAAATTGGTATCTATTTCAAAGCCCTCTTGGAAGCTAAGAGGAGAATTTCATTCAGGGGGGCTTTTGTTTAGTCAAAGGAAAAACATTTGAAATAGGGGGAGGAATTTCAAATCCTAAAAATGCTTCTTGCAATCATATTCCTATACCTTTGACTATTTGCAAAAGTTTTGAATAGATTTTCAAAAGATTTGCAAAAACAATACTTGTGGTGCAAATGTGGTCCAAAATATCAAATAAAAGAAAGGCAATCCATTCACTCTTATTCATATGCTTAAAATCTTTCATTGGTTTCATTCCAAGTAACCTATGCACGATCATCTCAATTGCAAACTAGTTTCATTTCTACACTCTTCATTTGCTTTGGTTTGTGTTGTCATCAATCACCAAAAAGGGGGAGATTGAAAGGGAAATAGGGTTAACCATTTCCTATAATTAATTTTGGTGGTTCACGACCAACACAAACACATGGACTAACTAGTTTGTCTAGAATTCATCTATTACAGGTGCATAAGGTTCAACACAAACCAAGAAAGAAATCAAGTTAGGGACACAATTCTAAATGGAGCAAGACTTAGAGTGTGCTGAGAAATAGTGAACCGGACACTGTCCGGTGCGCCAGTTAGGCGCCCTCCGAACCAGCCACTCTCGAGAAATTCCAGGCAGCCTCTGCTATAATTCATCAGACTGTCCGGTGAGCCAACAGAGCAACGGCTCCCTGCGCGCCAACAGCTCTCTGCAAAAGCAATAGTACCGCAACAGAAGTCAGAGCGTAGAAGTTAGAGGGCACCGGACTGTCCGGTGTGGCACCAGACTGTCCTATGCGGCTAGAAGACAAATGTTCCCAACGGTTAACTGCTCCGAACCCTAACGGTTGCACTGACATGGCACGCACCAGACAGTGCACAGTGACTGTCCGGTGCGCCCATTGCCAGCAGAAATCAACCAACGACTAGAAGTGGTTGGGAGGCTATAAATACCCCCAACCACCTCATTCACTCCCATCCAAGCCTTCTGAAATCTTCATTCATTGCAAGAGCAAAAACCCAACACTCCAAGACACAATCCAAGCCTTCTGAAATCTTCATTCATTGCAAGAGCAAAAGCCCAACACTCCAAGACACATTCAAAGCAATCAATCCATTCAAAGCCCCAAAATCACTCTAGTGCATTAGGGCTTGTGAGAGGATCACTTGTGTTCTTTTGTTGCTCTTGTCGCTTGGTTTGCAATGTTCTTTTTCCCTTCTTATTCTCAAGAGACTTGTAATCAAAGCAAGAGACACCTAAGTGTGTGGTGGTCCTTGCGGGGTCTAAGTGACCCGTGAGATTAAGGAAAAGGCTCACTCGGTCTAAGTGACCGTTTGAGAGAGGGAAAGGTTTGAAATAGACCCGGTCTTTGTGACCTCCTCAACAGGGACTAGGTTCTTTGGAACCGAACCTCGGTAAAACAAATCATCGTGTTCACTCGCTTTGATCCTCGTTTGATTTATTTTCCCTCTCTAACGTTTCCTTGCTAGTATTGATTTTAGTTAGCTCCCACACATCATCCGCATTCTTTGAGCAACTCCTAGCAAGAGAAACAATCTTTTGGACTTGAGTTTAAATCTAACGCTAACACCGGCCTTTAGTGTGTGCTTAAGTTTGTAAATTTCAGGTTTCGCCTATTCACCCCCCTCTAGGCGACTTTCAACCCGCACCAGGCGTCAGTCCGAGAAGGGCGAGAGAATGCGAGTGCCTTCCCAGCCCCGGACCCGCCGAGACGACACAACACCACCATCAACTCTGTAGCATATGCTGACTGCTATCGTGCTACTAAATGTTACACCACATAAGAAAGTACAATGATGTGGAACGAATTTAATAAGAGCGATGAGATATTTTTTGAAAGATAAGTGAGTTTTGTCTTAATAAAACTTATGATATATGGGTTTAAAGACAAACAATGATATGATATGAGAAACTGTGCAAAAAATACAAAGCATGCTTACATTTTAAAATGTGCATTAAAAATTTATTGAACAAATTGAGTAGTAATTTATTTTAGTGTAACGATTATAACATGAATCGTTGTAGAAATAAATTCCGTTTAAAATAGTGAAAAACTAGGAAAAAACAAATTGCATGGGCCCAGGGTGTGCCAGGAGGGCGCGCCAAACATAGAGTGGTGCGCGGGCTAGTACGGCGCGTCGCAGGCTGTCTCGGCTCGGGCTAGCGCAACTGGTAGTAGGGCGAGGGTGCGTGGGCTAGCACGACATCAGGTCGTGGAGTTGGGTGGACCAGCGTAGTGTGTGGCTGTAGGTCGGCGCGATTGGTGGGTGTGTGGGGGCCCACCAGCGAGATGGACGTGCGACTCGTGGCGCGGGCCGTAGGCGTGTGGGCCTGCAACTAGGGCGGTTTCGCAGGCGCGATTAGCGTGCAGGGCTCATCGGTGGAGTAATAGATTGGATCTATTAATATAGCAAAATCAACATGATTAAAAACGCTAATATACATAGAACAATCTAAACACATGTATCTATCAATAGAAATCAATCAACAATATGTATCTGTCCACGAGACTGCCTTGACTATCTACTTCAGCATGGCAGTAGAGCTCCCACAGTGGTCAATTAAAGCAATTGATAAGATCAGAAGATGTTTTCTATGGCGAGGAAGATTGGATGCAAAAGGAGTCCATTGTCTTATTGCTTGGTTGGGATAAGGTCCAAAGGCCAAAAGATTTTGGTGGTCTTGGAATTTCGAATCTACAAAAACTTGATTGGACCCTTAGACTGAGATGACTCTAGCTCCAAAAAACTGATTGGAGTCGACCTTGGGCTAACTTTCCACCAAATTTCAGAACTGCGTACATGCCTTCTTCTCTATGGCTGTTGAAACCTCAACTGGGAATGGAAAGGAGACCCTATTCTGGAAAGATAAATGGTTGCAGGGACATAGGTTGGAGGATTTTGCACCCAAAATTGTCGCCACTATTCCAAAAAGAAAATCCAACCATCGTATTGTTGAGGAAGCTCTTTCAAATAATCGTTGGATCCAAGATGTACAATGAGGATTTCTATGAACATGCTAACTGAATATCTACACTTATGGGATCTGCTTTTGGATGTGGAGCTATAGTCTAATGCTCATGATATTCATCGTTGGAGGGTCTCTTCTTCTGGGAAATATTTGAGCAAATCGGCCTATTTTAATCTCTTCCATAGTTCCATAAATTTTGAGGCCTAGGAGCGTGTTTGGAAATCCTGGGCACCGAACAAATGCAGATTTTTTATGTGGCTGGTCATACATAAGAAAATTTGGACAACAGATCGACAAGCTCAACGCAACTTACCATACCCACCAGCTTGCCTTTTATGTGACCAACATGTGGAGAAAGTTGGTCATTCGTTTGTTGGATGTGTGTTTGCTAAAGTTTTCTGGTTCAAGCTCCTCAGCCATTTCTCCCTGCAAGATATGGCGCCTTCTCCTAGAGAGGTTTCTTTTGATATCTTGTGGCAGAACGACAATAAGAGAGTGGCGAGTGAATCTCGAAAAGGCTTCAACTCCTTAGTCCTCCTTGGCTCCTGGTGCATTTGGAAGCATAGTAATAGTTGTGTCTTTGATAGTGCTTCTCCTTGCATAGATAGGATCATGACCTTGACTAAGGAAGAGGCTAATTTTTGGGTTCTTGCAGGGGCGAGAGGAAATCTCCTTCCTTTCCGCCTTACAGTAGGTGTATTGTTACTTTGTGCGCTCAGTTTTTTCTTTGGCTGATCGTGCAAAGTCTTTTGTACATGGTCTACCCCTTTTCTTTCTTCTTTTAATATAATGATAAGCAGCTCTCGTGCGTGTTCGAGAAAAAAAAACTATCTAGGTTAAACATATCTACTAAATCATAGTCTAAAGCGGCCAAGAACGACATATTGTGCTTCTTAATTCGATGGAGGAAAACAAATCTTGGATAGTTTGACAAGGCCAGGGTAGCTATCGGCTTGATGGAGAGTTGGTGCAAATTGGACCCAGAACAACGTTAAGATAGATCAGTGCTAATGACGTATTGAGAAACAACATTGTTGCATATCCCAGAACCCTTTGGTCAGCAATGGAGTGAGGAAAATGCATAACCATCCTTTCCATGACGACGCAAACACAAGACTACAAGAGACAGGAGATATAATGTGGTATGGTATGTCCATCAACAACTTGGCATACAGGCCACTCACGCACACACACTAGGCCTATGACCCCACATTGTCCTTAGGGCTTAGGCCCATAACAAATGGCCAGCCATGAAAATGCTGCCGCTTTCCGAGCAAGAAGGAAGAGAGACAACAAGCAGAGCCGGTGCCCAACCAGCCCATGGCTTAAAGATGTCGTATTGGGCCGCAAGTAAAAATGGGCCTGCAAGTGCAGCGTGCTGCACGGTTAGACGAGGAGCAGCCTATGCCGGCCCTAAACCCGTGTCCCCCTCGTTTCCGCTCTTCTGCTCCTCGCGCCGCCGCAGCGACCCGACGACAGGTAATGGCTTCCGCCGCGGTGCTCCGGAACGCCGGATCTCGCCGCCTCTTCTCCTACCCCACCCTCCGTGCTGCTGCAATCTCGGGACCCGCCGTGCTACCAGATGCGCCCGTGGCGGCGTCGGTGGCGGCCCAGCCGCCCCCGCTGGCCTGGACACTCTGGGCGATGTCCATGGCCACCTTCACACGCACGTGAGTACTCCTTGGTTCAGATTCGTTCCATGCACACTACACTGTTCGTAGCTATCCATTTCCATGGATTCCTTTGCTTCGTGTGATTCACATTCCAACCCGGATCAATCTGCGCAGGAAGCCCCATGTGAACGTCGGCACCATTGGGCACGTCGAACACGGCAAAACCAGTCTCACTGCCGCTATTACCAAGGTTCGGTGCGTTAGACATGATCATCCTTCAATTATGATGGCTATTCCACTCCGATTAGGGATACTAATTTTGTTTTCCCTGGATTACTTGGTCGATCAAAACACACCAAGCTGAATTTGCAGGGAGTATTTAAGTGTCTAGAGTAACTGTTTACATGGACCTCGGCACTTTGTTTCAGGGAATATCAACTACAAGGAATTTGCTTGCAGATGATGCTATGGTGCCTATCTCCTCTCCTTTGACTCCTCCACTAGGTGACAGTGAAGAAACTGACAAAAAGGGGGCTGTGGTAAAACGCCTAAAGGTCCAAGCCATAAAAAAAGATATCAAACAGGTAAACCAACACTGCAGAACCAGTTATTATTTTGCTTGTATGAAACAGCTATCAATTTGCTATTTGAATTGACAGCATATCTATGAATGTGTAGACAATCATAAATTAGCTGTACTTGACAGCATATCTCTGGAATAGTGAATTATGGCTTTGTGAGATTTCAATGCTTCCGTAATACAAATTCCTAAACTGCTGTTGCTGAGTGCTTGTTTGTACAAATTCGGCTCAGATTGAATTACTAAACACTTGATAATAATACTAAGCATATATAGTGACAAAGATAGTGTTTGGTTTAAGTAATCATTCCATTCAAAATGAGGTGGTGCATCATAGATTCATTCCTCAAATTTGGTGGGATGACTACATTCCTCATATTAGTATTAACTAATTAACTCATTCCTCAAACCAAACACCCTAAAAGAGGAGGAACGCTGTACATATTTCATTAACTCGTATATTGGGCATTCTGTAATCTATTGTCATCAAGAGATGTATGCATCTTATGTTTCTGAAGCCTTCTGGCTATTTCAGAGTCCCAAGAAGGTGAATCTAGTAGCAAAGCTGGTTCGAGGTATGCGTGTAGAAGATGCCCTACTGCAGCTGCAAGTGACTGTTAAAAGGGCTGCCAAAACTGTTTACCAGGTCCGTGCTTGTGGAACTCTTAACCATTCAACTGTTTCCTATGATAGCGCAAAATGACCGAGGACACATGTCATGGCCATTTCATCTTACAAATTAATTACTGCAGGTGATCCATTCTGCTCGGGCCAATGCATCTCACAACCATGGATTGGATCCTGATAAGCTCATTGTTGGTAAGGCTTCTAACAAAGCAAGGTCCATACCCTACTTTTTTTTTTGTTATAATCTAATCAGCTTGGTGCTATTCATAACAACCGCAGAGGAGGCCTTTGTGGGAAAGGGACTTTTCCTGAAGAGAGTGTCTTACCATGCCAGAGGGAGGTCCGGCATTATGGTGCGACCAAGGTGCAGACTGACAGTGGTGGTTAGAGAAGCTACAGCTGAGGAGGAGGCAAAGATCGCCAAACTCAGGGTGAGCAACTACAAGAAGCTGACCAGGAAGGAGCAGCAGCTTATGCCTCACAGGCTCATCGAGGTTAGCCCGAGGTGGATTCGCAAGAGGAAAGCGGAGGCTGGTGCTACGGCGTAGTACTTTATGTATGCAGAACCTGCATTCACTGCTTTGCACATCCGAGGAGCGAACATGCCTTCCCTGGCACAAATACTTGATCCTCTCTCGGTGTCGATTCACGCAAACGGGTTACAAAGCTAGATTTGGTTCGTTTTGCTCTAAATCCATGTGGATTGGATGCGTTTAAATCGCAAACAAGTCAAAATCTTTTATAAGTTTTTCTAATCTCATCAAATCCACATGGGATAGAGAATAATCGAACAAGACCGTAGGTGGATTCGACTATTTGGTAATCTTGGTCGTTTGGAGTCTAGGAAGAGAGGAAAATGCTATGTATTTTAGCGATGTGCATTGTAGCCAACTAAAACCTCGCCAAAGCATTGGATGTGCATGAGACACGTACCATTGCTTCTACAATTTCATGCAACTATTGGTTTCAGCTGGTTTCAATGCTTTGTCTAGTGACAAATGGTGGTAAGCTGTAGTTCCATGCAGCTGGAAAGACGCTAAGGCGTACAGGACCGAACAGCAGCAGGACCAGCATATGCCATGATATCTCCCGTTCCCAATTCTCAGGTTAGAACTTTACATACAAATTTTCTTCATAGAGTATTGTAGATGCAAGTCGGTTGACATCATATTTATATCAGTACTCGGTTACGGTTATTAATTGAAGGACAGACCTGGTGCAATCGTGTCATCGGATCACGGGTTCAAAGCGGCCGCTTTATATTTATGGAGAAATGTTTGCCTCTCTTTTTATTCTTTCTTCAAACTTTATTAGAGCTTGTTCGGTTCTAACCCAATCTATATGGATTGAGGGGGTTTCAATCCCTAGTAAGTCAAAATCTCTACCAATCCGTATCAATCCCCTCCGATCCATATGGATTGAAAATAACCGAACAAGCACTTATGTGGGAGCCTCCGATAGTCCCTTTTTAAGTTGCGGTTGTTAATTAGACAATTAAGTAACCCGTGACACAGTTTTATGATATATAACTGCTGAACACTTATGCTGTCTCGAAGATAGTAGTACTAGACTCATGTTGCCGCAGAAATAATTTGTCAAATTTGCCTGCCATGGTTAGGTGATCAAATTTGTCTATTTATTAACGGAGGCATGGCACTTTCAGGTGCCTTTCCTTTCAAATTTGCCTGCAATGAATTTGTATTACAGAACAACTGCTAGTCTAATAACTCGTACTCTACAGGGTACGTGACTATTCCAGAATTATCCAATTCTAGTTAAATAGGTAGAACTAATCCTTGGCATTCGGCCCGCCCAAACTACCATGTCACGGTCCAAACCTGGCATGGCATAGCCTGAATGGGCATTGCACGAAAAAGCACAACGGTCCTTACGGGCCATGCCAAAATAGTCCATGGGTTGAGAAGTCGGCCCATGCATGGTACATTTAATGCCTTACGACCCGAATGTCTTACAACTCGAAATAGTTTATTAGGCTCGAGGCACACTTTTTTTTTAAAAAAAGCTAGAAACATACATAGATTTTTTAAAACTTCTAACTTTATGTAGTTGTTTTTGGGTCGCCTCATTAAAAACCTTGCCAATCAAAGAAAAAAAGAGTGTAACCTAGCTTCATAAGGATCAACTTTAAGTCTCAGTTACATTTGCACTATTACAGAATCTAGATTCCAGAGTCTAAATCTAGTCATGTCAAACAATTGGTGGTTCTGGTTCATCAAGGTATAGGTTAATAAATGCATCTTCCAGGTCCTTGTTATGCATCTTGTGCTGCACTCGAGCATCTATGAGCTCTCAATCCTTGAGGCATGTCAACATCTCCACTATTTTGGACTGTAGTGAATGTCGATGCTCCTCAACAACCCTACCAGTAAGACTAAAAGCAGATTTAGAGCTTATTGTTGAAGCAAGATAAGATAGGGTAAGATTTCTTATGGGCATGCCACCAACTGTGAATGGCAAAAGTCATCATCAAAGTGAGAGACAATGTCACTATCAAGATAGGTGGTTAGCTCAGACACATGACCAGCATAAGGGATTGCATTACTTACTGGTGTCTACTACAAGAACATTCAGATTCAGAATTATCAAAGAGTTGCCCCCACACATTTTTTTCTTACATGTGCCACTTGTTTGTTGTATTGATCGCTATAATCTAATAGAGCCAAACTTGGTATCATATTTGTTGTATAAGGTAGTTAGTTCAAATCTTGTATTTATATAGAAACTAGAGTAATTAGTGCCAACATAAGAAGCCAACAGAGCAATCATTTTATTAAAACCTTTCATCTTATCTCTAGGATCCAACACAAAAGCAAAGTCATAAAGCATAGGGATGTTCTGACAATACTTAAGGAAAATAGTTTTCATAGGAATAACCACATCTCTATGTAATCTATCGTTCTCATATTTGGACAAATGTTGAGTAATCAAGAGCACACAATGTAACATAAGAGGAAGAGTTGGATAAAAACACAAAAGTTAGCCACTATGGACTCATTAAACAACTCAAAGAATTCTAGAATCATTTTAGCAACATACCAGTGATCAAGTGTTAAGAGTGGTTAGCCACCATCTACAAAAGGGTAATAAGTACTAATAAAGATAGAAAATGTGGGTTTATATGGTACAAGGCACTGCAACATTAGATAGGTAGAGTTCCACCCTACATTCATATCCAAACCAAACTTACAAGGGTGTACATTACATGCAATACATAATTGTTGATATACAGACTAGCAAAGTGCATGTGCGTTGCTACGTTTTTCATTTATGCTTGAATTTCTTGAGTATATATAGAGTATTAGACACAAAGACATGTATGTTCTGTTGGCTAGGCGGGCGTGAATGGGGGTTCAGATTTGCCTGCCATGGTTAGGTGATCAAATTTGTCTATTCATTAACGGAGGCATGACACTTTCCTTTAATATATATATATATATATATGTATATGGTAGGTATATTAGGAGCCATAAGCTTCAAATAGTTAGAGTAAGCCTTGGTTGACCACCTCTGCGACCTGGTCTAGGCCGGCGTGCCCATCTATACCTCAAGATAGGCTGTCGAGTGCGTCCCCCTACCCCACGTCTGTGCATGCAAAAAATAGGAAGGCATGCATGAGTCAAACATGTTTCCTTGCATGCGCATAAATTTAGGAAAGGGATGTGTGGCGTTTCTATTTTTAAATGCTTGATTTTTCTCATAAATATAGGATCGCTGCAACAGACATGCAATTAGGCTCGTCAGGATCAATTTATGATATATACTAATAGTAATTATGCTACACAGTGTAGATATTTATGCAATTCGATGCAATACGTAAAAATATGTTACATGCTGCATGCGCAAAATTAGGATGACAAAAATGTATGATGAAAGGAAATGAATTAGCATGTATGGAAACAAAAAACCATATTTAATGCTTTATTTCCTCCATAAATATAAGATCGCTCCAACAACCATTTAGTTAGGCTCGTCAGGATCAGTTTATGATATATACTGATACTAATTATGTTATACAGTATAGATATTTATGCAATTTGGTACACTGCGTAAAAATCTGTTACCTGCTGCATGTCCACAAAATTAGGATGACAAAAATGTACGATGAAAGAAAATGAATTGACATGCATGTAAACAAAAAATCGTATTTAATGATTTATTTCCTCCATAAATATAGAATCACTCCAACAGCCATGCAACTAGACTCGTTAGAACCAGTTTATGATATATAACTATATAAATTATGTTACATGGTGTAGGTATTTATGCAATGTGGTTCGCTGGTGGACGCATCTCCAGGTTCGAGCGTAAAAAATTTAAGTTTTGAGCATAAAACCCCTCAGTTATAAGTGTAAATATCGAGCCAATTTGAGAGGTTGATATCTCTGGTGGGTTATATTCACGATCCTATTTTTATGACAGATCCAGAAAAATATGGAGTCGCATCCATGCGGTTTCTATTTTTATGCAGATCCAAAAATTATGGCAGATCATTGAAGTTTCCATTGCACGCGCGAAAGTTTTGGATGATATTTTCGTTTCCACTACACGCATGCAAAAAAAGGATGACATGGTTCACACAGAGCATAAATTATTATACAAATTCGCATAAATACATAGCATAATTGACAAAAACCTAATATCGGTTCAACTAACAGCCCCGCTGGAATTAGGGACAATTTTATGGCAACATAAAATCGTATTCATCGTCGTAATAAAAATCATCACTGGAATGCACAAATATTGTAAGTAGCAGGCATAAAACATAATCATCGATGGCATAAACATGGGTTGGATAGTTCGTCGCCGGAGGACGATCCCGAGGAAGCTAGATCAAAGGATGCCGCTGAAACCACCGAATCGAAGGAGTTGGTCGTCGAAGGACGCTAGAGCCACCCACGCCTCGCGTGGCTGCCATTACCAGAGACGACTGTGCCTCGCGCAACCGCCGTAGTGACCCACGTCCCTCGTGGCCACCACCGCCTCTGTCGACGCCTACCGCGCCTCGCGCAACCGCCGTTGCCACCGGGCCTGGGGTGCATCGTCGCCGCTCGTCCGCTTCGGGAACGCCGTCACCGCTTGTCCGCCCGTCTCGGGAGCATCGCCGTCGCTCGTTCCTGGTGGAGCACCGCCGCTGGCCCCTAGGATCGCCGTCGCTCGCATGGCCGAGGGAACCACCGCCACCGATCGCATGCCCGAGGGAACCGCTGCCGCCGATCGCACGCCCGTGGGAACTGCCGTCGCCGCTAATACATGTGGTTGGCATAAAACACAATAATTGAAAAGAAAACACGAATCAGAGGAGGTAGTCGCTGGAGGATGTCGTCATGGACACAAGCACATATGTAGGTCATCACTCGGGCCGCCCGAACTGCGTCGGATTGGAGGATATCATGCGCGATCGTCGCTTCGCGCACCTCGCGCCTTCCGTGACGCCGCTCGAACCTCGCGCCTCGTGTGTTGCCGTCACTACTTGCACATCGAGGGGCACCGCTTGCTCGCCGGCCTTGGAAGTGCCGCCGTCTCGGGGCCCTGGGGACACCGCCGCTTGCCCGCACAAGGGCACCGCCGTCGCTTGCCCTCTGGATTGGGTAGCTGCCGCCACCGACCTGGGAACCGCCGCCACTACTCCGGATCGAGGAACCACCGCCACCGCGCGTTGACGTCAGGAAACCGCGGCCACCGCAGTGTGCGCTCTCAGGCAACCGTCGTCGTCGCTTACGCCGTCGCTAATGAATCGGGATGGGGCGTGAAAAACTGAACCCTAGCACTCCGGGTTTTGTTTATAGACGTCTGGACCGGATTGCACTGTCTGGCCTAGGCTTCCTCTAGTTATTGGAAGTCAAGGGCTCCTAATATACAATATATATATAGATTGTATATTAGGAGCCCTGGGCTTTCAATAACTAAAGGAAGCCCGAGTCAGACAGTGTAATCCGGTCGAGCCGGACCACATCCGGACGTCTATAAAACAGGACCCGGAGTGCTAGGGTTCAGTTTTTCACGCCCCATCTCGATTCATTAGCGACGACGGTTGCCCGATAGCGCGCGCGGCGGTGGACCCCGGCCAGTGGCTGCGGTGGCCGTGGCTCCCCGACCTCGACATGCGGTGGCGGCGGTTCCTAGGCCGGCGGTGGCGGCCCCCGATCCAGAGGGCGAGCGGCGGCGGATCCCAGGCCGGTGGCCGCAACTCCATTACCTCGACGCGCGGTGGCGGAGGTTCCTCGATCCGCAGCGAGGCCCTTGTGCAGGCAAGCGGCGGCGTCCCTGAAGCCCCGAGGAGGCGGCACTTCCAAGGCCGGCGAGCAAGTGACGCCCGTCGACGTGCGAGTAGCGACGGCGACGCATGAGGCGCGATGTTCGAGCGAGCGACGTCACGGAAGGGGCGAGATGCGCGCAGCGATGATCGCGCGTGACATCCTCTGATCCGGCGCATTTTTCTTTTCGTTTATTGTGTTTTATGCCTACCACATGTATTATTTACGCTAAAAACTGTATGATTTTATGCTTTAACACAGAGTTCGTATATCAGTTTACTGCATGCACATTGGAAAGGCAATTCCTTGATTTATGTTGTTCTTAATTTGCGCGCATGCAATGGAAACTCCTACGATTTTGCCATAATTTTTGGATCTGTATAAAAATAGAAACCGCATGCATGCGGCTGCCATGTTTTTCGGATCTGTCATAAAAATAGGATCGTAATAACAACCTACTAAAGCTATCAACCTCTAATTGACTCGGTATTTACGCTTATAATTGAGGGATTTTATGCTCAAAACTTAAGGTTTTTACGCTCCACCCGGAGATGCGTCCACCAGTGAACAACATGCCAGATTTTTTACGCAGTGTAAGGAATTGCATAAATACCTACACCGTGTAGTATAATTTGTTTCAGTATACATCATAAACTAGTTCTAATGCGTTTAGTTGCATGGCTGTTGGAGGGATCCTATATTTATGAAGGAAATAAAACATTAAATGTGATTTTTTGTTTCTATGCATGCAATTCATTTCCTTTCATTGCATATTCTTTCCATCATAAATTCGTGTGCATGCAACCTGTAGCAGATTTTTACGCAGTATACCGAATTGCATAATTATCTACACAGTGTAGCATATTTAGTATAAGTATATAGCATAAAATGGTCATTACAAGTTTTAGTTGCATGTCTGTTGCAGCGATCCTAAATTTATGGAGGAAATAAAGCATTTAAAATAGAAACCGCCACACATATCTTTCCTAAATTTACGCGCATGCAAGGGAACGTGTTTGACTCATGCATGCATTTTGCCATAATTTTAGGATCTGTATAACCGCATGCATGCGACTGCCATGTTTTTCGAATCTGCCATAAAAATAGGATCGTAATAACAACCTATTAGATCTATCAACCTCTCACATTGGCTCGGTATATACGCTTATAATTGAGGGATTTTATGCTCAAAACTTAAGGTTATTACGCTCCAACCCGGAGGTGCGTCCACCAGTGAACAACATGCCAGATTTTTTACGCAGTGTAACGAATTGCATAAATACCTACACCATGTAGTATAATTTGTATCAGTATATATCATAAACTAGATTTAATGTGTTTTAGCTGCATGGCTGTTGGAGGGATCTTATATTTATGAAGGAAATAAAACATTAAATACGATTTTTTGTTTCTATGCGTGTAATTCATTTCCTTTCATTGCACATTATTTTTATCATAAATTCGTGTGCATGCAGCTGGTAACAGATTTTTACGCAGTATATCGAATTGCATAATTATTAACACAGTGTAGCATATTTAGTCTCAGTATATATCATAAAATGGTCCTTACGCGTCTAGCTGCATGGCTGTTGCAGCGATCCTAAATTTATGGAGGAAATAAAGGATTTTAAAAACAGAAACTGCCGCACATATATTTCCTAAATTTATGCGCATGCATTGGATCGTGTTTGACTCATGCATGCATTCCTTTTTTTGCGCTAACAGACGTGGGGCAGGTGGCGCACTCGACAGCCTGTTTGGACGCGCTGGTTGAACCAGTTTGAAGGGGTGGTCGGCCTGGGCTTCCTGGGCTTCCTTTAACTATTGGAAGCCCAGGGCTCCCGTTATACCTGCCCTATATATATATATATATGGACACGCACAGAAGTGCAATGAATTTATATTACAGAAGAACTGCTAGTCTAATAACTTGTACTCTACAGGGTACGTGACTATTCTAGTATCCGATTCTAGTTAAATAGGTAGAACTAATCCTTGGCAGCCGGCCTGCCCAAACTGCCATGTCACGGTCCAAACCCGATATGGCATGGCCCAAATAGGCATTGCATGAAAAAGCATGGCGGCCATTACGAGCCATGCCAAAATAGTCCATGGGTTGAGGAGTCGGGCCATAGTATGGCATGTTTTACAATGTTTAGTGTTATGCCGGTCTATAATGTCTTACGACCCGAATGCCTTACAACCCGAAACAGTTTGTTAGGCTCGAGACACACTTTTTAAAAAAAAATCTAGAAACATACATAGAATTTTAAAAACTTCTAACTTTATGTAGTTGTTTTTGGGTCGCCTCTTTAAAAACCTTGCTAATCAAAGAAAAAGAGTGTAACCTAGCTTTATAAGGATCAACTTTAAGTCTCAGGTACATTTGCACTATTACAGAATCTAGATTCTAGAGTCTAAATCTAGTCGTGCCAAACAATCAAACAATTTGTGGTTCTGGTTCATCAAGGTATAGGTTCATAAATGCATCTTCCAGGTCCTTGTTATGCATCTTGTGCTGCTTTCGAGCATCTATGAGCTCTCAATCCTTGAGGCATGTCATCATCTCCACTATTTTGGACTACAGTGAATGTCGATGCTCCTCAAGAATCCTACTAGCAAGACTAAAAGCAGATTCAGAGCTTATTATTGAAGCAAGATAAGATAGGGTAAGAATGCTTATGGGCATGCCACCAACTGAGAATGTCAAAAGTCATCATCAAAGCGAGAGACAATATCGCTATCAGGATAAGTGGTTAGCTCAGATACATGAGCAGCACAAGGGATTGCATTACTTACTGGTGTGTACTACAAGAACATTCAGATTCAGAATTATCAATGAGTTACCCCCATGCAATTTTTTTTCTTACATGTGCCACTTGTTTGTTGTATTGACCGCTATAATCTAATAAAGGCAAACTTGGTTTCATATTTGTTGTATAAGGTAGTTAGTTCAAATCTTGTATTCATATAGAAACTAGAGTAATTAGTGCCAACATAAGAAGCCAACGGAGCAAGTATTTTATTAAAACCTTTCATCTTAGCTCTAGGATCCAACACAAAAGTAAATGCATAAAGCATAGGGATGTTCTGACAATACTTAAGGAATTTAATTTTCATAGGAATAACCACATCTCTAAGTAATCTATCATTCTCATATTTGGACAAATGTTGAGCAATCAATGGCACACGATGTCACATAGGATGAGTAGTTGGATAAAAAACACCAAAGTTGGCCACTATGGACTCATAAAACAACTCAAGAAATTCTAGAATCTTTTTATCAACATACCAATGATAAAGTGTTAAGAGTGGTTGGCCACCATCTACAAAATGGTAATAAGTACTAATAAAGATAGAAAATGTGCGTCTATATGGTACAAGGCACTGCAACATTAGATAGGTGGAGTTCCACCCCACATTCATATCCAAACCAAACTTACAAAGGTGTACATTAGATGCAATACATAATTGTTTATATGCAGACTAGCAAAGTGCATGTGCGTTGCTACGGTTTTCATTTATGCTTGAATTGCTTGAGTATATATAGAGTATAAGACACAAATCATGTGTGTTCTGTTGGCTAGAATGGTGTGAATGGGAGTTTATTAGAGCCTAGTAGCCAACAAACATGGTTCGAATCCCCATTTGTGCTTAATTTTAGCCTTTTACCATTACCATATAAATGTGAGAGTCACGATGACAGTGGAAACAATGGAAATTGTTGCTTTATATAATAGAGATTATCAGACCACTTTCACATCAAAATCCAAGATAGAAAGATATGTCCTAATGACGGTAGGGTAGTATTAACATTAAACATAAATTTGTGTCAGAAATTTAGCACCCGGAAGTTAATATTCACATCCAAACTTTCTAACAATAGCCATGCTACTACTTAATTGGTTACAATTCCCATGTTCACATTTGTTCGTCAACCATAAAACACAACAAAAAATCTACTGCAATGTTCAGTTATAAAAATTCCCCCAGTTCATTAAAATTCCCGCACAAAGCTATGCCACAACATTGCTAAGGAGGTGATCGAATAAGTCCCATTATTCATAACCAATCCGATCAAATCGTGCAATTGAGCAAAATAAAAATCATTATTTCTTTGATCCAAAATCATCTACCAAGAGCACACATGTGAAATTTAATTAAAATATAGAGTGTAGAACATGACATGGACCGCCTCCACCATTAAGCGTCGAATGCGCTTCGCTCGGAAATCCGCACCGAGATTTACCAACACAACTGATGGGGCAAACTCTGATTATCGTAAACACGAATGATTAGAGGACACTTTTGGTTTGTTGAGGAAAATAAATGGAGATGAACACAATGAAGAGCATAACCGCAATGCAAGGCGGGGACAGTGACAGGGGCTAGAGCGACGTGGATGCGGCGACGGTCCATCTCTGACCAAAAACGAAAGCATGGTGAAGAGGGGGAGGGTGTGCGTGTGTGCAGCGTGTGGTCCATGGGAAATTAGAGGGAGGGATAAGAACTTCATCTCCATCAACGCGTGCGTCGGAGTCTATTAGAGTTGCATGCGCGTGAATACGCGATTCAACTTTTGGATATGCATGGGTGAAGCAAAAATAAAAAACACACGAGTCGGAGTCTGTTTCAGCAGCATGTGCGTGTGTGCAGCGTGTGGTCCATGGGAAATTAGAGGAAGGGAGAAGAACTTCATCTCCATCAACGCGTGCGTCGGAGTCTATTAGAGTTGCATGCGCGTGAATACGCGATTCAACTTTTGGATATGCATGGGTGAAGCAAAAATAAAAAACACACGAGTCGGAGTCTGTTTCAGCAGCATGTGCGTGTGCACACTACATGTTGATTTTGAGGAAATGCAATAGTTTTTAGGTTGATTTCGAGGAAATGCAATGGTTCTTTTAAAATTGATGACGTAGGACGACTGTTGAAACTTATGCATTATAGAAGTAGAGACAGAGAAATGAGTGTGTTGTTTCTTGCTAAGGATAGGAAGCACTAAGGACGCAAACCAAGGGATGGTGGGTGTTGTGGTCTTCCGATGACCACTACAAGTGCATGTGTGGCGATCAACAATGACAGAAACCTACAAAAAAATCATTGACACCATTTTAGCATCATAGTTATACTTTCAACCACAATAGGTACTAAAAGAATACACACAATGTTAGTGAGACAACCAGTAACTTCGGATCTTGCATTAATTCTTCAAGGGCAATCACCACCTTTAAAACAACCTCGATATCTAAACGGTCAATTTCTAACTCAAACTCATTGTTAATCATGTATTGCCTCAAAGCAATTCAAAATTCTTTCATATCCTTGTATAAACTACCAAGCTTCATATAGGATTGGATCGGCCACAAACTAATATTCTCCGTGCAGGGCAATGTAGCTATTTTGTCACCAAAATCCTCAATTCTACGAACACTACATGGTCTAGATCTACAAGCATCTTGCCTTGTACTTGTTTCCCAATCATCTTCATCCTGTAATCCCAACTTGTCATACATCACTACCTCTAAAGCAACCTCATATGGTTCTTCTTCCCATCTTTCCTCAATTTCTATTGAGCCCCAATCAATTTCTACACCATACACAATGAATGAAATGACCACAGTTAGGGCATGACCTATCTACTAAATGCGATCAACGTTACTAAACACAATAGAAATATATTGAACACTTGAAGTGTACTAAATAGTTGGGCCCCAAGAGCAATCTTTTGAACACATAAGTGATAGAACCCAAACTAAATGAAATCTACATAACAGTTTGGCCCCAAACTTACATCTGTTACTAAAACCATCAACATATTAGTGAATGTAGGATCTAGAGGTGGAAGAAACAGCCTCGGAGCAGGGGCATCAACGCGCATCTCATTGTCCAGTATGGTGGTGGCGACTGGTATTGCAAGAGCAATAGAAGCAATGAAATATAGTGGCATTATCTCACTATCAAGGAACGCCGATGACGACGGTGGCTACGCTTCATCATCCATGGCATCTGGAGCGGCGACATACAAAGCTGTACCCTCATTCGTTCGTCACTATCATGCGGGCGGTGATGACAGCCTCCAGGACGGGCGCACGACTGAAGGAGTAGGATGAAGGGAGGGGGTACATTAGTCTCACTATGCAAATATTAAACATCACGCACAATTAGAAATCGTTAAAACAAAAATTGTACCAAACAGATGATTGTCTTTTTAAGAGAATGCCAATACGGTCAAGTCTCGGTACATGGTATCAAAGGAGCGAAGCCACACGACCAGAGTATTACAATAAAAAAACTCGAAGCCAAAGCAGAATATGCAGCAATGTGCGCTAGAGCTGTCTTCCTGCCATATTCTACAAACTAAATAACCATTTGTAGACTATTCTCTGCACCTAATGATTTTTTCTAGGACGTTTACCATCGGGATATCGGGCAACCAGGTGTGTCCAAAGCATTAGCACCATGCGTGGCACGGTTACGCATCATTGCAAGTAGCAGGGACTGCATTTTTTTTGTTTTTTAACCATTTTTATGAAAAATTACATTTAGACCCCTGGATGATTTAATTCCCGGTTTGGACCCGAAGCTCGGCGCCATAGGCTATGGCGCCGAGCTCTGACGTGGCGACGACAGTTAGGGTTGACGTGGAGGCTGACGTGTCCCCTAGCTCGGCGCCATAAATCTTGGCGTCAAACTAGGGGTTTAGACCCGCGTCGTGCTCCTCCTGCTCATTCTCTTCCGTCAATCTCTCCTGCAGCTTCTCGCCGCCGCCCAACATCGCCGGCCCACTGCCCGCCGCACGCCGAGCCACCGCCCCACGCCGCGCTCCTCCTCCGAGCCGCACACCGAGCCGCCGCCCCTCCACCCAACGCCGTCCCTCTGCCGCCGCGCGTCCTCCAGGCCGCAGCCTCTTCCGCCGCTGCACCAGCGCCAACGTCGAGCAACCGTCCCATGCCGCGACCTCCTTCGCCACTGCGCCGTCCTCCAAGCCCCTCGTCCCCACCGCCTCGACGTCCTCCGGCCCGCCTGCACTTGTCGTTTTCCATCGCCGTCAAGCCCCTCGTCCCCACGGCCGACCCTCCTCCCCACGGTAAGGGTTTTACTTAGTTTTTAGTAATTAGTTAGCTAATTTACTTGGTTTAATGTATAGATTGTTAGCTATTCACTTGTTAGTATAAATAGTTAGCTAGGTATTTATTTGTTAGTATATATAGTTAGTGATTATATAGTTAGTAAATTGGTAGCATATTGTTAGTGTATTGGATGGAGGAAAGTGAGTGATTATAAAAGGGTTTAGCATATACTTGTAGCATATTGTTTAGCACATTGATATCACATGGTTAGCATATTGTTTATTATGTAGCTATCGTGCAGTTTTCTGTGTTGGCAACCATCGTGTCGTTGTTTCTTTGTAGGTTGTAGAAACATCACTTTATAGGGGAGGTGCTGCCAAATTTTTTATTGACAATAGTATTTTTTATACATAGGTGTCCTTCCGACTTGACCTTCTCCACTGCTAGCTGGACTCATACGCGATCACAGCTATACATTGTTTTCGTACATTATTCATAGATTATGTAATTTCGGTTAATGTGGTCATTTAATATTTACTATATAGTAAGTAGTTATTATTTATTTATTACTTAGTAAGTATTGAGGCACTAGTATTTAGCCATTATTGAGTTATGTTGGGGACCTTCTTCTTCGCCGAAGGTCCTCCAAGCAAAAACACCTTCGACAGGGTGATATGCAAGCAGACACAACACGAAGGTATAAGCCGAAGCTACAATCCAGGGAGCTTCGGCATGACGACGCGCCTTGAGACGAAGGGCAGCACCGACTTAAAGAGTAAAAGATCGTTTAGTCCATGATAACTTGTGCTTTGGTTATGATTAGTTATCAAGGACACAAATGTAATTTTATCCGGGCTGCATCCCGTGCCTATAAATAGATGAACAGTACCCCAGTACTGTTCACGCTGACCCGTATTCACTCGCACGTCACACTTGAATTTTCACCTTCTGTCAAGCCAAAGGTATAAATTAATTCAATATTGTTCATGTTTATTCATGATTATATAATAAAAATGTCCTAATGATATCATATGATTATTCATGTTTTTTATATGTGTCATATGATCTTGCTTTCCATTATATATTGAAATGATGAAGGTATGTCCTTCATGACCTTCGTCTGAAAATCATTATATCCTAAGGGAGATAATGCTTCGAAGGACGAAGGTCTTTAACCATTAACATTTGTGTTGCCTTGTTCTTAATTCGAAGCATTTGAGAACAAGTGCCCAACATTGGCGCCCACCTCCGGTGAACCCACTTCCACTGTTGAGACGATGGCTTTGTTCAACAACCAAGTTGTAGCACCTTCGGTCACGAAGCTGGTGCTCCCAATCATGGGCGGGTCAAGTTCAGAGCCAGCCAACAAGAAGTAGAAGGAAGCGCAGAGAAGAGTGCAGCATGTTGGGGTGCAAGGACCCTTCATCAGGTCCAAGTGGTCCCACATCCCAATCACCTTCTCGCAGGAGGATCTTCAGCTAAAAGACTATCCTCATAATGATGCTATGGTTATATCTTATGTCATCAAGAGATTTCTGGTCCACAATGTTCTGGTTGACATAGGCAGTGCAGCGGACATTATATTTGCAAAGGCTTTTAGGCAGATGCAAGAACCAGAAGACAAGATTCATGATGCTACACACCCTCTTTGTGGCTTCGGAGGAAGACAGATTGTGACACTTGGCAAAATCACAATGTCAATAACCTTCGGTTATGTCCACAACACAAGAACTAAGCAAGTTGTTTTTGACATTGTCGACATGGAGTACCCGTACAATGTAATCATTGGTCGAGGGACACTTAATGCCTTCGAAGCAATACTTCACCCAGCATACTTATGCATGAAGATACCTTCGGAACAAGGGCCCATTGCTGTCCATGGAAGTCAAAAAGCTGCCAAAAGGGCTAAAGGGAGTTGGACAGATTCAAAGGCAATCCACAACATAGATGGAGCCGAAGCTTTTCAACAATATAAACACAAAAGAGAGAAGGCTGCTTCGGCAGATCAGCCAAAGCCTATGCTCCTATGTGAAGATATAGCGGATCAAAGGGTACTGCTGGGATCTCAGCTATCTGATGAGCAAGAAAAAACTCTGATAAGGTTTTTGTTCAACAACAAAGATGTCTTCGCTTGGACAACCAATGATCTTTGTGGTGTCAATAGAGATGTCATCAAACATTCACTTAATGTGGATCCATCTTTCAGGCCAAGGAAGCAAAGACTTCGGAAGATGTCTAATGATAAAGCTGAAGGTGCTAGGAACGAAGTAAAGAGACTTCTCAGTGCTGGTGTTATCAGAGAAGTAACATATCCAGAATGGCTAGCCAACACTGTTATGGTGAAGAAGGCTAATGGAGAATGTGTATTGACTTCACAGATCTCAACAAAGCATGTCCAAAGGACGAGTTCCCATTACCAAGAATAGACTCACTCGTAGATGTAGTAGCCTCTTCGGAGCTCATGAGTTTATTGGACTGCTACTCAGGTTATCATCAAATTTGGATGAAGAAGGAAGATGAGCCAAAGACTAGTTTCATAACTCCCAGTGGTACTTATTGTTACCTTCGGATGCCAGAGGGGCTTAAGAATGCTGGAGGAAGCTTCAGCAAAATGATAGCCAAGGTCCTTCACTCTCAAATAGGCAAGAATGTGCTGACTTATGTTGATGACATCATAGTAAAAAGCACGAAGCAAGAGAATCATATTGCTGACTTGCAAGAAACATTTGCCAATTCCAGGCAAGCTGGTCTGAAATTAAATCTAGAAAAGTGTGTTTTTGGAGTAAAGAAGGGCAAGTTCCTTGGCTATCTGGTATCAACGAAGGGAATCGAAGCTAACCCAAACAAGATCGAGGCTATCCTTCGGATGGAACCACCTAATACAAATAAGGGGGCTCAATGGTTGACAGGAAGGCTGGCATCATTAAACAGATTTATATCCAGATCAGCAGAAAGGAATTTACCATTCTTTGAAATACTAAAGTCAGCCGAAGTTTTCCAATGGGGTCCGGCTCAGCAAAGGGCTTTCGAAGAGTTAAAGCAATACTTGATAGACTTGACAACTAACTCCACCTTCGATAGGGGCTCCATTACTCTTATATGCAGCAGCCTCTCACTCTGCAGTCAGTGCGGCCCTTGTACAGGAGAGGTAAGATGGCCAAGTCAAAAAACAAGCACCAGTATATTTTGTCTCCGAAGTTCTAAGTTTATCAAAGAAAAATTATACAGAATTGGAGAAGGTATTATATGCTGTGTTGATGGCCTCCAGGAAGCTTCAGCACTATTTTCAAGCATATCATATAATTGTTCCTTCGTCACAACCTCTGAAAGACATAATGAGAAATAGAGAAGCTACTGGGAGGATTGGAAAATGGGCTGCTGAGCTCAATGAATTCTCTATTGATTATATACACAGATCCTCAATTCAGTCTCAGGCCTTAGCAGACTTCATTGCTGATTGGACGCCAGGGGCTGAGGAAGAAGAAGTAACAAAAGACGCCGAAGCCTGGACAGTCTTTTGTGATGGTTCTTAGGGAACCTTCGGCGCAGGAGCGGCTGCTGTTCTAGTAGCGCCCTCCAAAGTCAGAACGTGCTATGCAGCAAGGCTGGATTTTAGTTGTACAAATAACATTGCTGAATACGAAGCCCTTCTGTTGGGGCTTCAGAAGCTAAAAGCAATGGGAATAAGAAGGGCGATCCTTAAAACTGACTCCCAAGTCATCTCTGGCCATGTAGACAAAAGCAGCAAGGCAAGGGATCCGAAGCTTGAAAGGCTGGAGGCTTCTTTCGAAGGTTTTTCTGTAAAAAATATTCCAAGAGGGGAAAATGAGCATGCAGATTTGCTAGCTAAGTCAGCAACACAGGGGCTCCCTCTACCTTCGGAAGTATTCTTTGAGACAAAAAAGCACCTTCAGTTGAACTTCTCGAAAGAGCAGTGCTTGCAATATCACCTGTGCATAGTGAAGATTGGAGGACTGAAATCTTATCTTTCCTCCAAGGTAACTGCCTCTCGGACGATGAAGTTTATAATAAAAGAATGGAAGCAAGGAGAAGACCATATGTCATAATAGAAGGGGAGTTATACAAACATGGAGTCTGCTCTCCACTACTCAAGTGTCTATCCAGAACCGAAGGTATAGAGCTAGTGAAGGAAATACATGCAGGTTTGTGTGGATCTCACATTGGGTCTAGACCTTTGCTGGGAAATGTTTTTAGACAAGGATTTTATTGGCCGAAGGCAGCTTCGGATGCAGCAGATCTGGTTCAAATGTGTGAAAATTGTCAAAAATGTGCAAGAGACCAGAAACAACCTTCGTCGCTAACTCAGTTAATACAACCAACCTGGCCATTGCAATGATGGGGCCTGGATTTGTTGGGTCCACTCCCACGAGCACAAGGCAACTTGAAGTATGTTATAGTGGCAGTAGAATATTTTTCTAAGTGGATTGAAACAAAGCCCTTGGCTACAATAACTTCGGCCACGGTACAAAAATTCTTCTGGCAGAATATTGTTTGTCGCTTCGGTGTGCCGAAGGCGATAACTATGGATAATGGTACACAATTTGATGTCGAAGCATTCAAAGATTTTTGTGACTGAATAGGTATAAAGATTCATTTTGCATCAGTTAGGCATCCAGAATCAAATGGGTTGGTAGAAAGAGCGAATGGCATTATAATGACAGGAATAATGAAGCTAATCTTCAACCAGCCCAGAGGAAAGTGGTCAGACGAGTTGATTAAAGTGGTGTGGATCCACAACACAACTGTGTCAAGGTCAACAGGATTTACACCCTTCAAGCTCTTATTTGGTGACAAAGCAATAACTCTAGAAGAGGCAAGGGCAGGGTCAATAAGAACAATAACTTCGGCAGAAGACGAAGCTGATTATCAAGTAACAAAAGATACTATAGAAGGGACCAGACTTCAGGCTATAGAGCACATCAATAAATATCAGGCCGAAACAATAAAGTGGCGTGATAGAAAAGTTCGATTGAAAAACATGAAGCCAGGGCATCTGGTGCTTCGGAGAGTGGCCAACCCAGATACAGTGGGCAAGTTGCAACTGAAGTGGGAGGGTCCTTTTCTGGTAGTATCTTCGTCAAGACCCGATTCCTATAGATTGAAGGATATGGATGGCAACGACATACCCAGATCTTGGAATGCGGATGAGCTTCGGTGATACTATGTGTAATTTGATGTAATCTTTTTTCATTTTTTCATATGGCACCCTTTTCCTTTCAAGAGGGGAGAAAGGTTTTTAATGGGGCCATAGCTTGTAATTTTTTATTCTTATTTAGCCCTATGAGGGCCAAATCCCCCAAAGATGTAATATGTAAAATTTGAGCCTGCACCATCGAGTGCAAAGAAGAAAAACAGGAAGAAGCTCAAATGACGTCCCCAAGGGGATGCAGAGCATGACGAAGTTGCAAAAAGTCGTTCCTAAAGGAGCGCAGCGTAAGTTTTCTGCTCAAAAGTCGTTCCTAAGGGAATGCAGAGCCAAAAATTTGACGAAGATGCAAAAGTCGTTCCCAAGGGAGCGCAGAGTAAATTTTCTGCTCAAAAGTTGTTCCAAAGGGAATGCAGAGCCAAATACCACCGAAATATAAGGTGGAGAAGTTCAAAAGTCGTTCCTAAGGGGATGCAGAACTTATATGCCACCGAAATAGAAGGTGAAGAAGCTCAAAAGTCGTTCCTAAGGGGATGCAGAGCTTAAAAGACTCAAAAGTCGTTCCTAAGGGGATGCAGAGTCTGGGTGTGGTTTCGTGTGTGTTCAGGACATTCATTTGCATGTTACATTACATCATTCACTGCATTCATATACATTCATGTAGACATTCATAGGATCATCATCATAACATGAAGCACAAACAGAAATACTTTAGCTTTGATAACAATGCTTCGATGAGCATGGAAAAGCAAGGATACACTTTGTTGTGTACGAAAAGAAGGGAAGGTGTTTTTCGCCTTCGGCTCAAAAGATACAAGTTTCGTCCACAGCAAAGCAATTCATACATGGATGAAAAGGTAAAAATATATTACAAGGTATGGACAAATATACAAAGTAATGTTCAATTCCCTATTACAATGTCTTTTACAAAGATAATACAAATGTTTCTAAGCTTTATGCAGAAAGGCCTAAAAAATAGCTTTGGTAATCTTCGAAATGTGCTTCGGACTATTGACCTTCGGCATCATCATGATGCACACAACAAAGCAGTATAAGGTAAAAAGTAATTACAAGAGAGTAAGCAACATGTATAAGTATCGTACCGGCTTAAGCAAGCTTTGGGCCTCGTCACTAGCCAAATCTCGACCACCCTTCGCCTAAATCTATGTTATAAATCTGCTCCCTATGCTCTGGGCTTTACTGGGGATGTCAACCAAATCTGATGGAGATAGGCTGAAGTTTGGCCTATTCACAATCTTTGTGTGCGTACAGCCAGCCTTCAGAAATGCTGCAACTGTGCCACGAGAAGCTAGCAGGGCACATAAGTCACCGTGCCTGGCTATTACTTCGTCAAGCGCCTCGACCTCGCCTTCAATGTGTTTGAAGGTGCTTGATATGTTTTCGGTCGAAGGGTAAACTTTTCAGCGCTGGCTCCAACTGAGTTAAAAACCTTTTTCAATCGCTGTACGCAGCGGCTGCCAAAACCCAAACACATGTTCCGAAGCTCTTTCAAAGATTGCTGCAGCTTCATATTTTCGACATCTTTGGCTTCGTATTTTGTGTGCAAGCTTTTTCTCTCTTGTTCGAAGCTCTCTGATTTTTGCAGAAGTTCCCCGTTTAATCTAGTATTTTCGGCTTGCGCTTCTGCTAGGGAACCTTCCATTGCTTGGAGTAGGAAATCTTTCTTTTCAAGAGAAGCTTCGTATTCTTTAATTTTGTTCTCTAAACCCTCGATTATAATTTCATTCTTTTTATCTTCGAGGTCTTGCTGCATTTGCAGTGCTTTGCTTAGCAACATACTCTGTTGAGATAAATCTTCAACAACAAATTTGCTTCTTCACAAAAATAAAAAAGAAAAATTTCGCTTCATCACAAGAATTTTACCTTGAAGTTGGAATAAAACAAACTACCCACGATATGTTGTCGTCGGTAGCTGCTAATATCAGCTTCGAGCTTCAGAAATCCAACACTCTTCGATAGAGTGCCGATTATCTTTGCCCCGGTGCGGTCCCGAACGCATCCTAAGGCCTATTCTTCGATCCCACCAAAGAGCATGGCTCCTGGCTGGTAGCCACAGGAAATGCCATATTTCTATAGCTCCTTCTTTTCGGCCTCAGATAGTTCTTGCCCGACCAGGTTCCAAAGGTCGAAATCTTTTTCCTCTGAAGCAGCATCGGAAATTTTCTTTCCTTTGTTAGGCACTAGGGCCATGACCTTTTCTGCAGCCGCAACTGCTTTTTCTGTAGGCATACCCAATATCAATTTATCAATTCCAGATAGTGTGCTCTCCAAGTTGGCAGCTTCGGCGACAGCTGCAGCTTTGGCAGAAATGTTTGCTTCGGCAGTGGCCAGGGCCGATGGTGGTGTCCGTTCAATGGCTTCCATTACGGTGCCGATCCTTCGTTTTTTCTGCCCATCCACCTTTTTTGTAGCTGAAGGCTCGTCCTTCTTCTGTAAAAGCTTCATCAGTTCTGGTCCCAGAGGACTTAGCAGCTTGATAGGTAGAGATTCAGTCATTACCTTTAAAATTTCTGCCACTTCGGCAGCAGGAGGTGTCGAAGGAGTCTCATCTTCGACCTCGGTCACCTTCGGCTCTGGAGTTGCAGCTTTTCTTTTCTTCAAAGCTGCCACCTCTTGCTCAGGAGTGGATTTTCTCTTCTTTAATATCTTCTCATCCTCCTTCACCATTCTAGCAGCTTGTCTGCTCAGAACGCTAACAATCCTTTTCCTTTTTGCCCCTTCGGCACCCTTGTTGAGCTGCTCATAATCAGGGTATTCAAATTTTAGAGCGTCCATTACCCGGTTTAACCTTCGTTTTGGCCGGGTGCCAAAGGCTGCTATCATTAATTGGTCTTTTTGTTTGGTATAGTTCCCCAAAATTTCATTACACATAGTTTCAATCATTTCCAGCCATTCTTAGCAAGGCTCCTTGAACTGTTTCTCAAATTTAAAGCGATAAGGTAATTGAACAAGTTCATATTTCTTCTTTGTTCCCTTTATCTTCGGCATCACTCAGTCACTTGACATTGGGTACGTTCGGTTGGCTAGGTATTCTTGCACCAAGTCCCTGGTGCCGATTTGTTCAGCCACCACCGTGAATTCTACCCCAGCCAGCTGGCATGCTGACCCTAGCTGCATGTTGCATAGGGGCCTGGTCATTCCGAAGTTCAAAGTCAGTGGGCACATGACCATCGTCATTAGTTTCCCCCTCTTCTTCTCATTGGCCTTGATATAAAACCATTCACCTTTCTAGCCGGTTGGTCATTTGGTGCGGTAGCTGAGAACTGGAGCCTTCGTATCCTTGCGATGCGCAAAATTGTAGCAACCAAAATTTTCATACAGACCGTCTGCCCTGGCCTTCGTGTGGTAGTGCAACTCATGCACTTGACAGAATGCTTCAGCATCTGGGCTCATCCCTTGGTTTCAGAGGGCCCAGATGAAGACACTAAGTCTAACAATGGCGTTAGGGGTCAACTGATGAAGATATATTTCGAAATTTTTTAAGACTTCCCCTATCATCTCATTCAGAGGAAGTCGGAGTCCTGCTCTGAAAAAACTCTTGAAAACCACTACTTCATCATCCTTCGGCGCTGGGGTGGTCTCTTCTCCGGCAAATCGGACAAGTTTCCTTTCAGCTTCCCCAAAGTAGCCTAGCTTCATCATCATGGGCATGTCAGCTTCAGACATAGTAGATTTCTAAAAATCTAGATGGCTGGGTTTTGATGGGATCAAAATACTATAATCTTCTTCATCCTCTTCAATATCTTCTTCTTCAACAACAGTCTGTTCAGCTTCGGCAACAGCAGTACCTTCGTCAGTTTTTCCCTCCGTCACAACTAGACCTGATTGTTTCATAACTTTGGAAATTGGCACTGTCTCAGTGGCCTCGGTCTCTTCTCCTTCATGAGTCACCCTTGCAGTCGAACATACTCTGGCCATCTGATGAATTTTTTGTGGTTCTTACAAAGTTAACGTTTCTTTTTTTGCAGTTTTGACGAAGTTAACTCTAAATGATGAAGTGTTCGCTAGAGAGCGCAGCGAAAAAGCTTCGGCTATGGTTAAATTTTTTAACAGCACAACAGTGCAACGACAATGAATGCTGTGGTAACTCTGCACCAACCCGTCTGTTTATATAGTGCTGCAGGTGGGAATGTGAACCGCCAAATCCCCTGCACCCGCTAAACGGTGGACCACTCGGCGCTTGGAAGGTGAACCGCCAGATCGCTCGTATCCGCTGAATGGTGGACCACCTGACGCTTGGAGTATTTTAATCGTTTCTCGGCAATGAGCTCGGGGAAGGTGTTTTTCGGACCTTCGGCATTCTGAAGCCTTTGAGATTTTTTTGCGGATCGAGCTTGTTACGAAAAACGATCTAGCACCACAAAGGGGCTTCTGTTGGGGGCCTTCTTCTTCGCCGAAGGTCCTCCAAGCAAAAACACCTTCGGCAGGGTGATATGAAAGCAGACACAACACGAAGGTATAAGCCGAAGCTACAATCCAGGGAGCTTCAGCATGACGACGCACCTTGAGACGAAGGGCAGCACCGACTTAAAGAGTAAAAGACCGTTTAGTCCATGATAACTTGTGCTTTGGTTATGATTAGTTATCAAGGACACAAATGTAATTTTGTCCGGGCTGCGTCCCGTGCCTATAAATAGATGAACAGTACCCCAGTACTGTTCACGCTGACCCGTATTCACTCTCACGTCACACTTGGATTTTTCACCTTCTGTCAAGCCGAAGGTATAAATGTAATTCAATATTGTTCATGTTTATTCATGATTATGTAATAAAAATGTCCTAATGATATCATATGATTATTCATGTTTTTTATATGTGTCATATGATCTTGCTTTCCGTTATATATTGAAATGATGAAGGTATGTCCTTCATGACCTTCGTCTGAAAATCATTATATCCTAAGGGAGATAATGCTTCGAAGGACGAAGCTCTTAAACCATTAACATTTGTGTTGCCTTGTTCTTAATTCGAAGCATTTGAGAACAAGTGCCCAACAAGTTAGTAATCCATGTTTGCAATAGATGGACACCCTAGTGACACTATGCCATGGAGGAAGCTTGGATACAGATGTTTATGGGAATGCTAGTTTTTATGGTATGAAGGACGTGACCATGATGTTCGATGAAAGACCATCTTTTGCCCAGATTTTCGCTCGAGTTTGTGAGAAGATTAGTTGTAATATAAATGACCCTAGAATATCAATCTAGGGTTTGTTGTCCCATATTACATCTGAGACAGTTGCCCGACGATTGATCTCCATTGCCTCAGAAGATGATTGGGTGAGATATGTTAGAATTGTGAAGACGATTGTTCCACCATGTTTGGATGTGGTTGTTCGAAAGTTATCTGTTAGTCATTGCGATGCTCCATTCGGGTTGTCTCCACAAATGCCAAATGCATCTCGTATTGAAGCTCCTTTGCCCGAGCTTCCGGAAGAAGTGGTTGTTGCGCCCGATGCTCAATCAGGCCGAACGAGTATGAGATTCTCGTCCTCTTCACGGCGTTTGTCGATCTTCTAATCCGGTGGTACCCCCCAGGAGATCCCATTGAACTAGGATCCAATTCAGGATCATGCTAGTAAGTGTCTTTAACACGTTGTTCATATCCATCGTTATTTCATTTGATTAGACTTTTTTATGTAGGTGCCTGTATCATACAATATGGACAGCATATGCAGGGCATCAAATAGTGTTGATGTTCAGATTGAGGATGAGGAGGAGCCATATGAGGCTGCACGAGCCTTAGATTCTGATGATGACTGTCCGGTTCAAGAAATGACCGAGCAAGAAATTGAACTCATAAAACGTTTGTGTCCCGAGCGTGACCCTGCAGTACATGAATTTAGCAGTCTAAGTCATTCCACCGGTGCATATGCAGAAGGACGTGATGATGAACTACTAGAGGCTCCGGATAACGCCGACAACATTGAGATTAAGGTAGGCTTACTTTTCAAGGACCTACCTACACTAAGACGATGGCTACAGGAATATTCTGTGAACCGCAAGAGGCCGTTCAAGGTGAGACACTCGTATGCACAACGTCGTTACACAGTTGTGTGCGAGGTGTCGGAATGCAATTGGAGGGTATGAGCCCGAAGGCAGAAGGAAACCGGAAAGTTTAAGATCACCAAAATTGTAGGTCCACACACTTGTGCCCAGACAGAGTTGAGCTCTAAGCATCGTCAGTTGACATCTACCCTAATTGCGAAAATGCTATTGGGGATATTGAAGGGTCAGCGAAACTTGAAGGTGAAGTCAATTATGACCATGACTTCGGAGCTGTTTGGTTACAGGATCAAGTATGGGAAAGCATGGAGGGCAAAATAGCAAGCATGGAAGATGATATACGGGGATTGGGTGGAGGGTTATGAGAAGTTACCAGCATTGTTCAATGCAATCAAAGCAAAAAACCCAGGCATGCATTACGAGTACATCCCTAAACCTAATGAATGGAGGAACGATAGAGAGATCTTCTTTTGTGCTTTCTGGTGTTTCTCGCAGTGCGTAGAGGCCTTCAGGCATTATCATCCGGTGCTCTCTATTGATGATACTTTTCTGCTTGGGAAGTATAAGGGCACATTATTGGTTGCAATATCATGTGATGCAGACAACGCATTGGTTCCTTTGGCATTTGCTTTAGTGGAGAGGGAGAACAGAGATAGTTGGTCTTGGTTCTTGCGACTTGTTTGGATCCATGTCGTGGGCCCTAGTCGCGAGGTTGGTGTCATATCTGATAGACACCAAGGTATTCTTAATGTAGTGCAAGTGGAGATTCCTGGCTACGTACCCATGCACCACAGATGGTGCACTCGACATCTAGCAGAAAATTTTCTACAAAAGGATCGTAGCAAGGCTAACTTCCCCTTTTTGAGGAGGTCTATCGACAGTTGGAGGTTTCGTTTTTTGAGGATAAGTTGAAGGAACTAAAAGATGCATCAAATGCTGAAGGTAAGAACTGGATTGCTGGTTTGCTGAGGGAACCACAGAAATGGACAAGGGCCTACGACGAAGGTGGCTGGAGGTTCGAGTTCCAGACTAGCAACATGGCCGAGTCATTTAACAGTGTGCTGAAGGGTATACGCAGCATGTCAGTCAATGCTATAGTAACATTCACTTTCTATAGGCTCGTGGCTTGGTTTAATGATAGACACGCATAGGCCAAGGCAATGCAGACGCGAGGGCAGAGATGGGTACCTAAATCAACAGCACACCTTAATAATGCAAAGGAACGTGCCAATAGACATGATGTACAATGCTTTGATGAGGAGTTGGGTAAATACGAGGTAACAACGATGGGTGGCATAACTTCCGACGGTGAGGTGCGGCCTTCTAGGACACATGTCGTGTTACTTGATGCATTCTCGTGTAGTTGTGGTAAACTTAGACAGTACCACTTTCCATGTTCTTATTATGTTGCCGCCGCACGTCATCGCAACTTTGCATTTGAGAGCAGGATACCTTCAGAGTTCAGTGTGGAGAGCTTAGTACGTACCTGGAGCCCTCGTTTTGAGCCATTTCTTGACGAGTCATAGTGGCCAACGTACACCGGTCCGGTATACATTGCTGATCCAGCTCATCGATGGGACAAACGTGGTACTAGAAAAAGGAGCCGGTGCAACATGGTTATGGATCAGGTTTCTGACCGCACTAGGAGAGGTCGAGCTTCCCCCTTTCTCATGGACCCAGAGCAGAATGAATGCGAAAAATGCGAGAGACTTGGCCACAACTCACGTACATGCATTTGGACACTTAGTCAGGTGTGAAACAATGTTTATTTCACACGTAGGGTACACATATGTTATTGTACTATGTCAATGTTGTTGTTACATTTTAATATTTGTACTAACCTTATTATCTTAATTTGCAGGATGACACAGTTCCACTTGCTGGACCCTCACTACGACGAGCACCATAGGGGCCATCTCACCGCAGAGGGAGAGGTGCTTTTTTGCACATATATTAAAATTTCGAATTAGTAAATGCGACGTATATTTGACTAATGAAATTACTTTGATTGCTAGGTATTGCCCGTTCTGCGGGTCCAGACCCATGACCGGTTTCTGGAGGAGATGCGGTACGATGACAGGTACACTCCTCTCCTACAGAGGGCTAGCTTGGACGTCGTATCGTTCTAGGTTCGCCGTGGACTGCCGACTTCCAACCCAGCGGCGTTGACGGCTCTGGTTGACAGGTAAAGACTTCTATATTTTTTAACTTTTATAGTAACCGCATCTATTTGCATACTAATGATTTTGTATTTGTTTGTCTTCTAATAGGTGGCGGCCAGAGACTCACACTTTCCACCTTCCCAGCGGATTTTGTCATATTCTGTGTTATTTTGTGATGTATTATATGCTGAAATGTGTTGATGTCTTATAATATGTGATTATTTCAACTGTGGTTGTTAATAAAACAAGGGGAACTCTTGCGATTTTTTTGGGAATTGCAAAAAACTTGAAAAATGCAATAAAAACAATACGATTTTGAAACATTAGGGTTCTAAAATATTTTGGATATGAAAGTACTACATAACAGGCTACAAGTTTGTTTAATCAGAATCACAATCTATAAGTAACTCATCTTCAGAGTCATCCGTCGCGCAATCCTCAACGACAACCTCGTTCCACTTGCTGCATTGTCCTGCATCACACTTTTCAACAGTTCTCTTGTAATAATTGGCTTCTGCTTCATTTGCAGCTTGGGAGAATAGCTCATCCTCAGCCTCAGCCTCATCAGACTTTTGCTTGTAATAAGCCGCCTCTACCTCTTCGGAAGCCTGAGACATAAACTCGTCCTCCTCCTCTTGAGCACGTAATCCTGCCTCAGCTAGTGCGATGAGCTCACTCAACCTTGATGTGTTGTCCTCCTCTTCCCCATGTAATCCTGCCTCTACGAGAGCGATAAGCTCACTCAACCTAGATGTGTCGTCGTCCTGCTCCTCCATCAGCTCCACCATCTCCATTTTTTCCTGAACGTATCTTGCATGTGCCTCATCAGCCATATAGTTTACGCCACATCCAATCTCTGCAAATATAATGAGAAAAATAAGTTAGCAAAGTCAGGATAAATAAATTGTACTAACAAAATTATAGTATCATTTTTCTCACTCACTTCCCTTGAGACGATCAGCAAGATTATCCAACATCTATTTCTCGGCTCTAGCCGCCTCCCATTCCCTTGCATCCTGTGCTCTCTTCTCATTTGCCGCCTTCAACCTCCTCTGCTCTACACGCATCGGGCTGTCAAAATGGGCAGATTTTGCGTACCTACGCATGTCCTGCATGCGATCGTTAATGTACGAATCGACGAGCTGAGATCCACAACGCATCTTTTGTCCCATTAGTCTCTTGGAATTTATTGTGCGCATCACCTCTCCTTTGTTGTCGTAACTCTCCCAACTGCATTTCCTCGTCTCCTACAAAAAAAGAGTAAGTACGGGTGTAACATTACAACTAGTGCAAACAATAAATAAATACCAACCTCATCATAATCTACCATATGTCCACAAAAATAGCCAACACCAAGCTCAGAAAGAACTAATCATACTTAGCTTCAATACCACATTTGCATAGTACTGGATCAAACTTTAACTCTTCCGCCCACTCATTTTTTCTTTTCCTTTGCCTCTGCCTCTGGCCAATGGGACAAAGGACTATACAACCACTCTCTGAAATGACACTTACGCCACCCGTATGGCTGCAAGAGAATAAATTAGTAATTTTTTGCAAAAAATAACAAGTTTATACATTTAGCGCATCGATGGGCTCACATAATCAATGTTCGGACACACGAAGTGCTTCGCAGTGTCTTCGTCGATGACAGCACGATCTCCACTATCGCATTGAGGCGGCGAGTCCATTCTTCTTTCTGTTGCTACCTCCTTCTTCGCATCCGTCATTGGTGGATGATTCGGGGGAGGAGGTACCCAACGCTTAAAATGCTCATGACTAGTCCTTCCACACAACCAATTAGCGAAAAGAAGATATCGAGGGTCAAATTTATCAGGACCGTCGATCCACTGGAAAAAGAAACACCTCAGGTGCTCCTAAAACAATGGAACGAAGCATTATTACACATCTAGTAAACAATATTAAGTCACAAGTCATAAGCTACGTACGTTAAAACCACCACAAATGTAGAACCAGCGAGCAGCCATGTCTGGATGTTTGGATTGACATACCCAAGCTAGTCTGCCACAGTCACAGTTAGGCACAGGAAGTTCAGGAGGAACAGGAGCATCCTTACTAGATACGTCCGGATATAACTCCCGAGGACGACCTCTCTTCTGCCACAACGTCTCCCGGTACATGTCTTTTATCTAAGAAACGATTATAATTAACACTTGTACCTAATAGACTTTATAATCAGATTTCACAAACTATCAAATCAAATGTAGTCATTATATTAACTATATTATATATTCTAGGAGCAACAATGGAAACTAATAATCGAAATATTACAACCCAATATACAAAATGAATTAGTGAGACGCCATACCTTAGTCTACGAAGTATTTCAACTCGAAATTTTGAATAGAGCAACTTTGACGATTTTTTGAATTGAGGGGAGATGAGCTCTTCTCGGCCAGCAGCGCGGCCATTTTATAGGCCTCCGTAGCTCGACGCTAAGATCTATGGCGCGAGCTACAAGGCCGGGTCAACGTCACTTTAGCCCTACCCACCGGGAGCCGTTAGCGCCACGTCAGAGCTCGGCGCCACAGGCTGTGACGCCGAGCTTCGGGTCCAAAACGGGAAATAAGTTTTCTAGGGGTCTAATTGTAATTTTTTGTCACAAAAATGGCTAAAAACAAAAAAATCGGTACCAGGGATCGATAGGCATTGGCTCCTCCTCCAATTACGTTAATGCTTTGGCACTAAATAAACTACATCATCACACGAAAGGAGCATGTGCCTCTTTCTTGACGCCTCTGATTCTTTCAATCATCAAAATTTTTGTCGCACAAAATTAGAAGATGGTATATCATGGACAAGACTTGTCTTATACTAAGGGCTAGCAAACCTTGTCTGGGCCAGGCAGCTCCCGAGGTCGTTGGTTTTGAGATCCCGGGGGCCAGATCAACCTATATACAAGTGAGTCGTGTAACACCCCAGGTGTTACTTAGGGTGTTCACCCAAGACTACACCATTAAACCTATTATCACATGTGGTTTAGTTTGAGCCAGGTACACCTAACTTGGAAATCAAAATCCTAAATAAGTGCAACCCATCTTAGAAGGTATACCTTGGTTTCTCATGCACATATGAGGAGGAGAATTTCCTAAACCCTAATTCAAACCCCTTTGAACAAGTGGAGCACTAGAAGTAAGTAGGACCAAAAGGTTAGGAAAACCACATGATCATGACTTGGGCCAATTATGAAAGTGGTAGTACACTTAATACCCTACAAATAATAGTAAGAAAGTGACCCCAAAAGAATACAAGAAAAACCCCAAAAGGTTCACAAAAGGGTTGAGCACAAAAGAAAAATCAGAATTTTTCTAAGTCCAAAACCAACCCTTTTTCAAAGATCAAACATGTTCACCCTCATTCAAACTTCAAAACCATTTGACCCAATTGACAAAGTGGCGCCAAAATACCTCTAGAATACCCTGGAAAAGTTTGAACCCAACCCTAAGTCATTTGACATGACTTGGCACAAGTTTTGTCTCGGTTTGGATAGCTCTGACATAGCCAACTTCCCACCCCCATATCTCTCAAACTAGACCATATCTACCCTCGGTACTCACATGAACTAGATAGCTCTAGGTGCAGGGAAGAGATCTCTCACAGGTCCTAGGGCAAGATTCGTTGGTTTTGGTCGCTCAGCAGAGGGAAGAACAAGGGCAGAAGCAAAGAGCAACGTGTTCGACGCGCTCTGAGCTCACCAGAGCACGCCAGATGCGTGCCCCGTGTCGCGCCAAAGCCGAGTCGGCGCCGCTGCCCGCGCCTATAAAACCCCCAGGGACTTCAACTGTACTCCTCCACACGCGCTCGACCTCACCGGAGCACCAAATCACCAGCATTGCCCCGTGCACGGTGTGCCCGCGGCCACCCGATCCCCCGCCACCGTAGACCGGCCAGCAGAGCCTCTCCCATCCCCGTCCGACCCTCGGAATAGATTGTGCGTGCCTTGGTGAAGCTCCCCGAGCAAGGAATCAGACTTTGCCTCGCCGGAGAAGCCAGTCCACGGTCGCCGGGCATCAACCGATCGCCGACGAACGTAGACCGGGTAAGTCTCTGCGCCATTTTCCGATTCACCGCACACATAGCCTCTACGACATCCTGTGGAGCTCATCGTGTCGTTTAATTAAACTAGATCACCGTGGTTAGGCCGGAGCACTCGCCGCCGACGAGTTCATCCGCCTGCGCGCGTGGACCGGCCGATTCCGGCCATCACCGCCATCGAGCCGTACATCGCCGTGACCGCCAGGACCTCCCGGAGCCAACCCCGCCCCTCGCCGGACCTCTCCCACCGCCGGTAAGCCGCGCCGTCCTTTTCCTTTCCACGGTTACTGTTTACTTAAGTGGAGGGACCGTGGGGAAGAAGAAGAAAAGGGCAGGGGGTTTTGTGCGCTGTCAGTGACTCAGGGGAATAGTGGCGGAAGGGTATAACTGAAGGAATTAGTTTAGTAAGAACCTAGGGTTTTCGGTGCAAATGGGTTTTCCAGGAAACCTTTTTAAATATTCTGATTTAAATCCAATTAGAGCTTGAAAAATTCATAACTTCAGTTTGGTTCATCCAAATCAAGTCAAACCAATTTTGCCAGATCCTAAATAACATAAACTACATAAGAAAAATATAAAACCCCTAAGTGTTACAGAAAACTTTAAAGTTATGATTTAATTGATTATCTGGTCAAAAGCTAAAAGGAATAAGGAAAAATAGCTACACTATTAGACTAGGGTTAAGAAAATTTAGAGAAATACTTAATCACTTCCTAACCTGTTTAAAAATAATAAACCCCTCTGTGCCCCAAATTAAGGTAGAGTTTGCCATTTAAATCATTGTTAGCCTAAAGTTAGAGAAAATATAAAAGGTAATTTAAAATAAAGACCAGGGAGCACCCACATTTTTGTTGGCTCCCTTATTCAGGGTAGTTCATTAGAAAAATTTATTATACCCTTGTTTAGTACAAAAGAAAGGAGATACCTTTCAATTTAAGAAAAACAAGGAAACCTTAGAAAAACCCTAGAAAAATAACCCTGAGAAGAAAACACCCCAACCCTTGGGATAACTAATGTTTTGTTATCATGAACATAGGAAAAATATGGAATCTGTTGTTTGATATTTTTCAAATAACAAGTTAGTTATAAGCACCTTTTTGGCATAAAACTTTAGAAATTCACAACTAAATATCCAGTAGGCCTTTTTCTGTGATTTTTAACACAGAGGCCTAATATCACCTATGTATCTGGACAAAAATAAAATTTGGTACAGAAACCTCAATTAAATCACAGCTATAGTGTAAAATGCCCTTTTAAAGCTTGTCTTTGTTAATTTTGTGCAAGTAGTGTCTGAATTAGTATCCACCTCAAAATTATAGGACAAACTAAAGTGACAAATAGTAACCCACTGTAATTTATTTAAAAATTTTTTTGTGCAAAGTTAAAACACTGTTGTAGTTCAAACCCACACTAAAATTCATAAGTGGAAAATGAAAAGAAGAACTAATAGTGGAGACTAATGTTGCACTAACCAAACCAGCCAAACCCCTGACTCCCTACTAGAACATTTAAAGGGCATTCCAAGTCTTAATCCATTATGCTTAGGCAAGAACCTCCAACCTAAATTGATAAGCCTTAAACCCTAAGAGCCTCTTATAACCAGGAAACCCTAAGTTATCCATTAACTTAATTTTCTTCAGTTATCATGATGATTTCTAAATTCTGCATAATCATAGCATACATGTTCTTACTCATTGCATTCGATAGATTGCAACCTAGCTGACGGAGAGTACATCCTCGTGCCGGAGCAAGGAGTTGCCCAGGAGGTAGCCCCAGATCCAGCACCAGAGCCTGCCCCAGAGGATCTGCCTGCCCCAGCTTTGGAAGGCAAGCCCTGGTTTATGCATAACCAGTTCTATATATTATTTTACTGCACTTAAAGATTGTAGGCTTGTATGGTGCACTTAAGTGTAGGAGTTGTTTGAAACCCTAGTTGCATGATCTCAGGAATCCTTTTGTGATGGATACTAGTATGCTAGGACGAGTAGCTACTTTATTAAATAAGGATCTCGGTAGAAGTCGAGTGATTTTTCTAGCACTCGCGCGAGGTCAGGAATTGGTTGTATCCATTTTTGATATATCGTAATGATGATAGTTTGTGGACGACGGTCCATGGGGATGCGTTGTCTACGAGACGGAAATTGGAATAAGGATTAAGGTGTGGTACCGTGTGTCAAGCGTTTGAATGTACTAAGCACATGCCGAGAAATATGGTAAATCGGTAAGCCTAGTACCTGAGTGAACCTGGCAGTGGACCTATCCCCTCACGCGACCTGAGACGTGGTCTCCCATTCTGGTTATGGTGGGTACAAGTGTGGTCACTGCACGACGGCAGTCAGGGTCAGTGAGGCATTGTACGCCAAGGCGGTGAGCCCTGATCTGCTGACGGGGAATCGATGGGGACGGTTGATGTGTGTGGGGACGGAGTGCCTCGCCACGTCGTGTGTTTATGTTTACCTTGCAAGGATAAAAACTCGATTCGAATCGTCTGCTTCTCGCAGCTAATGAGACTGCTTGATCCATGCTGCTACATTGAGTAACAAGTGGAAATGTGATGAATTGGCAAGAGTTGTTGATTGCTAAATGTCTGATACCATGTATGATTAGATAGGTATACATTTAGTCTTAAGAGAGTCACACTAAAATTTGGCAAAGCTAAAACTTGATTTTAGACTCAGCTAGTGCTTTTGGCAAACCAAACCCCTCAGCCAAACAGCTGCTTGTCTAGAGGTAGAGGAGTAGACTCCTCACACCAGGTAAGTCTAGCTAAGTATTAGTATACTTAGCCTTGCTTGTGGCATAATTTTACAGGTTCTCTGGAGGACATGGTTGCTGGAGTGACTTGGCCGTCCACCTTGCCACCGGGTTGGACAGTCGAGTGGGACCCTGCCTCGGCAGAGGAGGAGCATGAGGAGTGATGGGATAGGCTTCCCCATCCCTCTGTTTATTTATCGCTAGTTTTATTCCGCTACATTCCGAACAATGATGACTACTTTTGCTAAAAACTCCGATGAATATGTAATAAATTTATTACTCCCCAGTGTATGGTTTTATGCTTTATTGTATTTGCTCTGTGCCTCACCATCGAGTGAGTATGTGGTACTTGATCCTGTTAGTGGCCCCGTCGGACTAGATCCGAGGGACTGACGTGTTATTCCTATTTAAGTGTGGCCTAGCCTCTAAGGCGGGACTTAGGCACTTAAGTTGGAATAATTCGGGCGCTTCTGCCATAGCTGGTATCAGAGCTCGTACCACCACAGAGGAATCAATAAACTATAAATACCATCCTTTTTTCAAAGTAAAACTGGTTAGAAACAAATGTTGGATAGATCGTCAGGGCGACAAAGGATAGACCTAGGACGTGAAGCCTTAGGATGATAGAGGGGTAGCTAGGTGGCTAACTAAGTAAGCCCTACAGGCTACTACAAGGGATGGGAGTTCCTTCCTGTTCTCTCTAAGTTGATGTGATGTCGTTTAGAATGAGCATGCATGCATTCTTAATTAAACTATTTAGTAATCGGGTAAGAACTTTAATACGTAATGATGACAAATTAAGTACCCCCAGTACCATTGTCGTAGTTATAAAGAGGCTGAGATGTGATCCCTTTTTGTTTTATAATTCTTTTTCTTTCACTTACGCTTAACCGTACACAGATGACTTCTCACGGATCCTCGGACGAAGGCAATGCACAGTCCCACACTAACGGGCTAGCATGAGAGGGCTTTCCCCGTATTTTATGGGAGGTACTTCAGGGAGCTGGTTACATGACACCTCCCCAGTACGCGGTGCGGCTGTTCGAGAAGCACCGGGTGCCCCGCTGTAGGGTGAGGATGACCCTGGAGCCTCATCCCCTGCAGCCAGGCTGGCGTTCGCTGGACTCCGAGTCTTTTGGATATCGGGCTGAGGATACCATCGAGGCGATTGCTCTCCACGGGCTGACCACCTTTTGCGGATTCCACCCCTTGGAGCTGTCCACTCACCCCATTGGTTTGTTCCTTGCGGAAAAGGAGGACGACCCAATGTGGAAGGATCGAGTGGAGCATGCCAAGGATATTTGGGCTATCTACCCAGGCCAGACTGCTCACTTGACGGTGCGGTGCATGAATGCCCTGTATCGTCTGCAAGTGATGCGAGGAGAGGCCATGTCCCATCTGATGGCATTGTTGGAGGCAACCAAGATCACGTTGGATAATAGAGAGGAGCTTGTGGTTGACTTGTCCACTGAGATGGTAGAAAAAGACCTACAAGTGGAGCAGTTGTCAGATGAGATCCACGAGCTTGAGGAGCTAGTGGGAACCAGGGAGAACACCATCGAGGTTCTCGAGGATCAGTTGATCAACACCCAGCAGTAGCTTGCAGAGGCTAACCAGCACCTGGATACGCATCACCAGGAGATCCAGGACATGGAGGCCAACGAGGATGTCGATATCGAGGGAGGAGAGGAGCCTGTCTCCAGCTTGGACACTGCTGGTTCAGGTAGACCACCTTCCCCCGAGTCGAGCGTTGCCTCGTTTGCTCACCAGGTCGCAGGGATAGAGCTAGAAGTCGGTGATGGTAGAACTCCTCGAAGCTAGCTTAGCTTTTGCACCCTTGGGGTACTAGGCTAGATAGAGTTGAGTCTTTTGAGTTACTGATGTAATCATGATAAACTCTTTTGGAAGTATGGATGATGAATGATGCCAGTTTTAATTTAAGAAGAAAGTTTATGCCATGCGAAATCTGTTATAATTATGCAAGAATATATTGGTTTTACCCTTTGACTCTTTCACCGCGATGTAACATTGAACCTCGGAAATATAATATTGAGAATATCCATGATTTTTCAGATGGCAGGGAGAGCGCGTCGTGGACAGAATGAGCGCATTCCTCCACCACCGCCACTGCCTCCCACTCTGCAAGAGCTGATGGCTCAGCAGAATGAGATTCTGCGACAGTTGGCGCAGCGTCAGCCGCCACCTCAGCATTATGGTGGTGGTGATCATCAGCGTCACCCGGTGGCAGCCACTTATCAGGAGTTCCTCAGTACCCAGCCACCTTTGTTCACCAGGGCAGATGACCCACTTGATGCTGATGTATGGCTGAGGGTAGTGGAGTCCAAATTCCCACTACTCAATGGAGTTTGTTCAGAGGTGACTAAGGTCAGGTTCGCCACCCAGCAGCTTCGCGGACCCGTGCGGACATGGTGGGACCACTTTCTTGCTATGCAGCCAGCTGACCATGAGGTGGAATAGAGAGAGTTCAAGGCAGCTTTCAGGGGGCATCATATACCAGCAGGCATTATGGACCGCAGGCTCAACGAGTTTCTAGCACTCACTCAGGGAAACCGGACAGTGTTACAGTATGCTCAGGCCTTCAATGACCTGTGCCACTATGCCAGGTACCATGCAGACACTGATGAGAAGAAGAGGGATAGGTTCAGGAGGGGGCTTATCCCTAAGCTCTGTGACCATCTCAACACGGTCAGGGCCAACAACTACAATGAGTTAGTCAACATGGCCATTTCTCAAGAGGACTGTATCACAACTCGTCAAGCAGAGAAGAAGAGGAAGACCCCTGTGGCAGGACCTTCAGCTCAGCCACAGCGCTTCAAGATTGTCTCTGACCCTCAGAATAGGGGACCTCAGCAGCAGCAAGGACGTTGGGTGATCCGACCACAGCAACAGCAGGCACCCAACCGCGCCTAGTTTCCAGTTCAGAGGAACAATCAGCCACAACAGCAGTACCGCTAGATCAATGACAACAAGTGTTTCACTTGTGGTAACACCGGGCATTATGCCAAGAATTGCCCCAGAAACCAGCAGCGGCAGGGACAGAATGCCAACCAGAACCAAGGCAAGAGGCAGAAGGTGCAAGTAAGACAAGGCAAACTGAACTTCACCACCATGGCTGACATTCCAGAGGGAGCACCCGTCATGACTGGTATCTTTTCAGTTTTGAATTATCCTGCTATTATTCTTTTTGATTCTGGTGCATCGCATAGTTTTATCAGTGCCAAATTTAGTGCCAAGTGCCAATTACCTTTTCACCACACCAATGGGGGTATTCCAATTTCCACACCAGGAGGCAGGGTTGCCACCTATCAAATCAACAAGAATGTGCCTATAAAGTTTGGTAGTTTGATAATCAAAACCAACCTCCTCATTTTGGGTTTGGATAGCGTGGATGTCATATTGGGAACTGACTGGTTAACCAAACATCAGGCAGTGATTGATGTTGCAGCAAGGGCCATTTAAGTGCACTCGCCTACCTGTGGTGAAACCACATTATATCTGCCCGATCAGGGTTGTACCCATTCTTGTGCATTCACCATGATGGAGTCACCGGTTGAAGGAATCCCCGTAGTCTGTGACTACCCAGATGTTTTTCCAGATGAATTGCAAGGGATGCCACCGGATAGAGACATAGAATTCGCGATTGAATTGCAGCCTGGGACTGCTCCTATATCCAAGAGACCTTATAGGATGCCTCCAGCGGAATTGGCAGAATTGAAAAAGCAACTACAAGAGTTGTTGGACAAGGGGTTCATTTGCCCCAGTACTTCACCATGGGGATGTCTGGCCCTATTTGTGAAGAAAAAGGATGAGAGTTTGAGAATGTATGTTGATTACCGCCCTCTCAATGCGGTAACCATCAAGAACAAATACCTATTACCCTGCATTGATGTTTTGTTTGATCAGTTGGTGGGAGCCAAAGTGTTCTCCAAGATAGACCTTCGCTCGGGTTACCATCAAATCAAGATCCGTGCCAGTGATATTCCGAAGACGGCTTTCTCCACCAGATATGGGCTTTATGAGTTTTTGGTGATGTCTTTTGGGCTGACCAATGCCCCGGCTTATTTCATGTATCTGATGAACTCAGTATTCATGCCAGAGCTGGACAAATTCGTGGTGGTTTTCATTGATGATATTTTGGTCTATTCCAAGAATGAAGACGAGCATACTGAGCATCTACACATTGTACTTCAGCGACTGCGTGATCATCGTCTTTATGCTAAATTGTCCAAATGTGATTTCTGGCTGAAGGAGATAAAATTTCTGGGCCACACAATTTCTCAGGATGGGATATCAGTTGATCCTGAGAAGGTGCAAGAAGTGATGGATTGGAAACCTCCTACCACCGTGCGGCAAATTTGGAGTTTTCTGGGATTGGCAGGGTATTATCGACGATTTATTCCGGATTTCTCCAGAATTGCCAAGCCAATGACTGAACTGTTGAAGAAAGGAGTCAAATATGAATGGAGCCAGAAGTGTGAGGAGGCCTTTCATACACTAAGGCAACACTTGACCACAGCACCAGTGCTAGCTCAACCTGACAACACCAAGCCCTTTGAAGTTTATTGCGATGCTTCCGGTACGGGTTTGGGATGTGTCTTAATGCAGGACAACCGAGTCATTGCTTATGCCTCCCGGGCACTCAGACCCCATGAGCAGAACTACCCCACACATGATCTAGAGTTAGCAGCTGTGGTTCATGCTCTCAAGATATGGAGACATTACTTGATGGGAGCTCACTGTAACATTTACACTGATCATAAGAGTCTCAAATACATTTTCACTCAGGCTGATCTTAATATGAGGTAGAGGAGATGGTTAGAGCTAATCAAGGACTATGATTTGGAGGTGCATTACCATCCTGGCAAGGCCAATGTTGTGGCAGATGCCTTAAGCAGGAAGGCCCAGTGCAATTGTATGAGCATGGATGCAAGAGTCACCACCCTATGTGATGAATTGTGCAAACTAAACCTAGAAGTTGTTTCCTCCGGTGCTTTAGATTATATTTCAGTGGAGCCCACCTTACAAGAGCAAATAGTCATGGCACAAATTGGTGACAAGGGTGTTCAGGTCATTAAGGAAAAGATCAAGCAGAAGGAAGAAAAATACAAATGCTTTCGTCAGGACAACAAGGGAATCCTATGGTTTGGAGACCGATTGGTTGTTCCCAAGGACCCTGAGCTCAGAAAGAAGATATTGGATGAAGCTCACCTTTCAAAATTCTCCATGCACCCCGGCAGCAATAAGATGTACCATGACCTTAGATCTTTGTACTGGTGGACTAGAATGAAGAGGGAAATTGCCAAGTATATATCTGAATGTGACACCTGCCAGAGAATCAAGGCCAGTCATTTGAAGGCAGCAGGCCCATTGCAACCCCTTTCCATACCCTCATGGAAATGGGAGGACATTTGCATGGATTTTATCGTGGGATTGCCCAATACCTCCCGGCACCATGATTCCATTTGGGTCATTGTGGACAGATTGACCAAGACAGCTCATTTCTTGCCGGTACACACCACCCACAGGACGGAAAAGTATGCTGAAATTTACATTGACCAGATAGTTCGCTTGCATGGAATACCAAGGACTATAGTATCGGATAGAGGAGCACCATTCGTGGCATGATTTTGGGAACAATTGCAGGAGTCACTTGGAACCCACGTAATAAGAAGCTCAGCATGCCATCCCCAAACAGATGGTGAGACAGAAAGGGTGAATCAGATTTTGGAAGACATGTTGAGGGCATGTGTGTTACATTATGGAAAAGATTGGGACAAGTGTCTTTCCTTGGCAGAGTTCTCTTATAATAACAGCTACCAGTCCAGTTTGAAGATGGCACCTTTTGAAGCCTTGTATGGGAGAAGGTGTAGGACCCCGCTGAATTGATCTCAAGCAGGAGAAAGGGAAATTTTTGGACCAGACATGGTACTTGAAGTAGAGGAAAAGGTCAGAGCCATTAAGAAGAACTTAGAAGCTGCCCAGGCCAGGCAAAAGAGCTATCACGACAAGAGAAGGGACAACATAAAATCCTCTATTGTTTAATTGATGGATTATAAGTTTATAAACATTCTTTTAAAATTGTTACATTAAAAGTATCTTGTGGTAGAAATTAGACATTAGAGCTTAATTTCTATTAGAATAAATGAGTAATGAACATTGAATATTGGAATTGACTTTTGATTACACTATATGAGCAATTAATTCTTAAAATACATATTTATGTGTGTACTACATATTTTGGAGCATTTGCCTAAATAAATAATGAACATACAAAATAAATGTGACCTGCATCTCATGCCAAGTTCTTTGAATGTTGCATATGAATTTGTGACCAAACCAGATTTGAAATTTGGATATTTGAACTAAAATAAAATAGAAATACAAAATAGAAATGAAAATAGAAATAAGAAAAAGAAAAAAAGTGAAGGGAGCTTACCGGATGGCCCATGAGAATATGTAGAACTAGCCCATGTCCCTCACGCCTCCCTTACTATTTCCTTTTTATTTATTCTCTTGCCGCAAATGAGGTCATCATGACATATGCTATGACATAAGCATGCAAGCCACCAGAAGTCCATACGAACATGATCTAAGCCTCTTGGTCGCTGCTTATGGGTCCGGATTCAACAAAATCTTCTAGTTCACGGCTGTAACAGACTCATGCGCCAAATACGGAGCACCCAGCCGCCCCCCTGTATCCAACTGTTGGTTGTTACGCCAGCTATGTATTCCCTGGTCAATACGTCAAAGTATAATTAGGAGCCTGATGCATGCTCCTGACCCATAGAGCCATAATCATCCTGAGAAGCCAAAAAAAAACACCGCCAATGCAGAGAGAGATCGAGCCGTAATAGAGCACTATCATCGTCGGGCCATGAGCGAGGAGAAGGAACTCATCGTCAAGTACGGTTCGTCGCAGACAAACAGCATCGTTGTCGCAAAATCGTTAGTGAAGGTACTCCTGGATGTCTCACTGTGCCCTCCACATCATTTAGCAGGTTGCCAGGACAATAGTTGAGTAACCGAGGGAGGTTTGGGGGAGGCCAGTAATGGCTCCATCACGGCCCGATAGCCATGGCCGACCTGGGCGTTCCGCTGGGTGGAAGGAGCTGGTGTGTCGTCGATCTGTGTACGTGCTCGGTCCGCCGCCGTCGTCACCAGTTCAAGCACTACACCAATGGACCACCAGGGATTGGACTGAGTGCTTCGCTGGGGCCTCTGGAGGGAAGCAGAGATACTCTCGGACGTAGGAAAGCGTCATGGGCGAGCTAATTTCATCGCTGTCGTAGAGATTCTGCCTCGAACGATGTCTCACCGTGGCCGGGCCGCTCGGACTTCGTCGCCGGTAAGTGTATGGTTCTATAGAGTTTGCCTTGGTCTCCACAATTCGTAGCATCAACGGGATGGGAGTTTTCTTGTCCGTGTGGGGGTGGAGCTCTCGGTCAGCCATGTCCTCTGCCGTGCAGGTTGAGCGCCGCCGCGGCCTGCTCGCATGCAGTTGCGTGGGCACCGCTGGGGGTTGATGGTGGATCTTGTGCCGTTGATGCCCCAATCTACGGCTGTGATTAGATGAGAAGAATAACCCTTCACGACAACAAATCTTAGTCGTTTGATAGAAATCGGGTAGCCACGGTTAGGGGCACCGGTTGGGTATAAGGTGGGATCTAATCTAGGCCATCGACTGGTGATCCGACGACCCTGATTACAGGATACCCCTTCGCGGAACAAAAATTGCACAAGAGCCCCTGTAAAATCAAGTAACCAACCCGCAGTCCACAGATCCTGTGCACTGAGTCTAGTAAACATTACGCTGGGGCCCTGTCTTTTACAGAATTTGATGCCCAGTCCAGAGATTTATAAAATTCAGTAATAATGATTAGAAAATGATTTTTAATGTGAAAATAAATGCTAGAATGTGTTTAATTCATAGAAAATTCATATGTAGTCCAAATTAATCCATTTCAGTTTCTATAATTTTGTAATAATGTTGTTTATCACCCTGTGTCTCTGTTTTAACATGAAAATGGTATTAAAATTTATTTCTTAATTAACCTCGTATCAAATACATAAAACCTTAGGAAATTCGTATCTCCTCCATTTTAACTCCGGTTTGATCCGTTCAAGTTGCGTTAGTCTCGTACAAACGCGTAGATCATTATTATGCAGTATATTCTTATGTTTGGTGTGATGTTAATTTCATCAATACTATGTTTGTTTGTATTGCTACGACTAGCGCGAGGACACGTGTCATCTGAAAAGCAAGTTGGTACCTGGAATCTCAAGTGCCAGGCAAGTTGTGCCCTTGATTCACTTTTGTTACCCAATAATGTTCTTTATAATCATTTACCATGCATAGGTTTAATTTTGATGGGACCCAATAGGTCACCCTAGTCTGTTTATCCATTTCTCCTTGTTTACCCCTGAATCATATGGGTAGTTATGCTATTGCTTTACGCGGTTTTTGGGTTAATATTTCATTATATCCATGTTCCAGTTATTTTGTTATTCTATTTATGTTCATGTCAAGATCATTATGTTATTGTTAATTGGAACATGGAGCTTAACTTGAGAACCACGTGCCACCACAAGGGAGGAATGGGACCCCTTGGCTGACTAATTAGGAAAGCTAGTGGAAGACTACCTTACCCGAAAGGGGCAAGGGCAGTAGGGGAGTGGTCAGTGTAGGGAGGTCCTTGGTTGATTTTGCTGCGATGGCGGTCAGACGAGAACCCTGCATTGGGACTTCCTATAAACTGTAGCGGGTTTTCGGAAGCTAGTGGAACTTTGTAAAGGCCTCGTAGTGGATCCCTAGCCATTCACCTTGGTAGTGTCTAAGGGCCTAGCTAACCCTGGCGACATGGGAAACACGACTTGTGGGTAAAGGGTACAACCTCTGCAGAGTGTAAAACTGGTATACTAGCCGAGCTCACGGTCATGAGCGGCTCAGGACTCTCCGATGATTAAATTATGGAACCTAAACTCAATTTGTCATTTGCATTTGCATGGGTTTATTATTAATTTTGTTCTTTATTATTATTTAAGGTTTGGTATTCACTTACACTTAGTAACTGCTAATAAAATTTTGACCAACTTATAAAAGCAATGCTTAACCTCAGCCTCTATTTCATTGATCAACCTTACACTACATGAACTCCCACCTTTGGTGAGTTCATGCCACATTATTCCCCACGACTTGTTGAGCTATGAACGTATGTGAGCTCACTCTTGCTGTCTCACACACCCCCCACAGGAGAAGAACAGGTGGTTTCAAGTGGAGTCAAGTATCGAGGAGTTTGATCTGATCTAGGTGGCGTTTCTCAGTTGATATTGGCGCCGACGATCCTTAGTTTGTGTTATATTTATCTTTTATTTTGTAAGTCTTCCGCTATGTAATATGTACTCTGATTATATTGTGACATTTATCTCTATACACTCTGTTATTATATATGTTGTCTTCTTGGCGCATGTATGAGACGCACCTGGCTTTGTTCCTTAAAGCCGGGTGTGACAGAAGTGGTATCAGAGGAAATGTTGACTGTAGGACGAAACCTAGATAGAAATGGACAGACCCTTTCCTACTTACCTTACTCTGATTCATTCTATACTCATCTCATCTTGATCTTGTCTCACCTTTTGCTTTTCTATTCTGATTACTCTTATCTTTTCTACTCTAAGACATGATGGATTTCACACCTTGGAATCCTACAACTATGAACTTTTTCAGATATAGGGAACCTAAGACGAAATTAAAATTATTTTCTCTATTAAAAATGTTGGTTGATTGTTCTGATGATAAATGTCTGATTTGCTTCTTTGATTGATTGAAACATTATAGTTGGGCATCTTAGCATGTACCATCATAAGGTATTAGCTTTAGTGGATAACACACTAATCTACTTAGCTAATAAATCAACCGCAGTAACATTTCTCGTAATTACTCGCCTTGTCTACAATTCTTCCTTTCTTACCCTATATTTCTAACCCAAATGGGCTACCCCTATAGTGTTAGAAGAGAGCACTATAGATGTGATCCTTGGTATGTCATGGTTAAGAAAGGCAAGTGCAGTATATACACCATGCTAAGGGAACTGTAGAACTCACCAGTTCCAAAGGATAAAGATTTGAAGTTGAAGTTGCAGTAACTACCACCATTAGACTAGCGACATTCTTAGTAGATGAGAAGTTTGTGGGTGACAACATCCGTGCAGTTAGAGATTTTTTTCCGGATGTCTTACCAGATGAGTTACCAGGGATGTCACCACATATGGAAGTTGAGTTTGTCATTAATCCCTTACCTAAGACTACCCCTAATTCTAAACGGCCATACATGATGTCCGTAGAAGAGCTAAAGGAACTTAAGAAGCAATTAATGGAATTACAAGAGGCTGGGTACATTCGTTCGGATTCCTCACCTTGGGGGAGCGCCAGATCTATTTGTACAGAAGAAAGATGGATCGTAAGGGATGTGCGTGAATTATAGGTCCCTTAACAATGTCATTGAGAAGAACAAGTGTCCATTACCCTGCATTAAGGATTTATTTAATCAGATGAGAGGTGCAAGGGTATTCTCGAAGATTGAACTCCGACCGGGTTACCATCAAATGAAGATTAGGCCATCGGATATTCCCAAGACAGCTTTCTGGACCCGATATGGTTTATATGAGTTCACCGTTATGTCATTTGGACTAACTAATGCACCAACCTATTTTGTGGATCTGAAGAATAAGGTGTTCATAATCTGGACAAATTCGTCGTGGTTTACATCGACGATATTTTTATTTATTCCAAGAGTGTTAGTGATTATGAGAAACATCTGAGATTGGTGCTACAGAAGCTACGAGATAATCAACTCTACGCCAAGTACAGTAAATGCGAGTTCTGGATTGACGAGGTGTCATTTCTTGGTCATATCATTTCTAATGGAGGAATTTCAGTGGATCCTGCTAAGGTTAAGGAGATAATGGAGTGGAGAGTACCCACTATAGTTACTGAGATTCGGAGTTTCTTGGGACTTGCTGGCTATTAACGGAGATTTATTGAAGGATTTTCTAAGATTGCTAAGCCTATGACTTCGCTTCTAGAGAAGGGCCGAGAATTTAAGTGGGACGAGAAGTGCTAGGACAGCTTTGATCAATTGAAGAAGAGATTAATGTCGCCACCAGTATTGGTTATGCCAGACCTACAGAAAGGACTTGATATCTATTGTGATGCATGTGGCCAAGGCTTAGGATGTGTGCTCATGCAAGAAGGACATGTGATCGCCTACGCGTCTCGTCAGTTATAGAAACATGAATTGAACTACCCCACTCATGACTTGGAATTGGCAGCCGTTGTGCATGCACTTAAGATTTGGAGACACTACATTATGGGAACTAAGTGCCAAGTATATACGGATCATAAGAGTTTGAAGTATATATTCGCTCAGAAGGATCTCAACCTTAGGCAACGCTGTTGGTTGGAGCTTATTAAGGATTATGATTTGGAGATTCACTATCACCCGGGCAAGGCAAATTTGGTTGCAGATGCCTTGAGTCGAAAGGAGTAGGTTCATTCAGCTGTTGTTTCCCAGCTACCCTATGAGATTGTTGAGGATTTCAGGAGACTTAACCTTGGGATAGTTGTTCACACTGAAGGAGTAACTATTGATGTGGAACCTACCTTGGAGCAAGAAATCCACAAAGGACAAGTTGGTGATGCTAAAATACAAGAGATTGAGGATCTAATTACTGAAGGTCGAGGTCTGGAATTCACGAAAGATGAGCAAGGCATGGTATGGTTCAAGGATCAGATATGTGTTCCCGAGATTGAAAGCCTTCGTGTGACTATTTTAAAGGAGGCCCATGACTTGGATTATTCTATTCATCCTGGTAGTACGAAGATGTATCAGGATTTGAAGCAGAAATACTTGTGATATGGATTGAAGAGAGATGTGGCTACACATGTGGCTATGTGCAATGCGTGTCAAAGAGTTAAGGCTGAACACCAGAGACCAGCTGGACTACTATACCCATTAAATATACCCGAATGGAAGTGGGAAGAGATTGGTATGGATTTCATTACTGGATTGCCTCGCACCCTGAAAGGATATGATGCTATATGGGTGATTGTGGATAGCCTGACCAAAGTGGCTCACTTCATTCCGGTCAAGACTACTTATAAGGGATCTCAATTGGTAGAGTTATATATGACTCGGATTGTGTGTTTACATGGAGTACCAAAGAAGATCGTTTTGGATAAGAGGATCACAGTTTACCCCCAGATTTTGGAAAAGTTTTCATGAGAATATGGTTGCGAAGTTGAATTTTAGTTCGGCCTACCTCAGACTGATGGACTGACTGAGAGGACTAATCAAGTGTTGGAGGACATGTTGAGAGCTTGTGCCCTTCAACATGGTAGTAGTTGGGACAAGAGTCTACCTTATGCTGAGTTCTCATATAATAATAGTTACCAGGCCAGTCTAAAGATGTCACCGTTCGAGGCTCTATATGGTAGGAAATGCAGGACTCCTGTATATTGGAATAAGACTAGAGGAAGACAATTCTTTGGACCTGAACTTATTGAAAAGGCAGAAGAACAAGTCCGTATAATTCGGGAGGATTTAAGAATAGCTCAGACCAGGCAAAAGAGCTACGCTGATAATAGAAGAAGACCACTGGAATTTGAGGAAAGAAATCATGTGTACCTCAAGGTGTCACCACTTCGTGGAATGAGGAGGTTTAAAGTCAAGGGCAGATTGTCCCCTCGCCATATTGGACCATTCTTGATCTTTAGGCGAGTTGGGGAGATAGCATACCAACTCGAGCTACCTGATAATCTATCTGATGTGCACAGTGTATTCCATGTGTCTCAATTTAAGAAGTGTCTCCGTGTCCCTGAGGAATAGTTACCAATGGAAGAGCTTAGTGTTCAGGGAGATTTGACTTATACAGAATATTCTACCAAGATTCTTGAAACTTTGACTCGAGTTTCGAGGAATAAGGTGCTAAAGATGTGCAAAGTACAATGGAGCCATCATGGAGGAGATGAAGCTACTTGGGAAAGAGAAAAAGAGCTTCGCATAGATTTTCCCCACCTCTTCCCTAGTCCTTTCTAAATCTCGAGGACGAGATTCTTGTTAAGGGGGGTAGAATTTGTAACGCCACAAAATCTTGATTTTGGGTTTAGTATTTTTTTTAAATAGAATCAAATTAAAGTATCCTCTAATAAAGGATTATACCTTCCTAAATAAATAGCTAGATGTATAAAATTTTTGGTAGTTCAAAGTTTAGATTTAAAAGTTGTAGAGTAGAATTCGAATTTGTAACTAAAAAGGGACAACATAAAATCCTCTATTGTTTAATTGATGGATTATAAGTTTATAAACATTCTTTTAAAATTGTTACATTAAAAGTATCTCGTGGTAGAAATTAGACATTAGAGCTTAATTTCTATTAGAATAAATGAGTAATGAACATTGAATATTGGAATTGACTTTTGATTACACTATATGAGCAATTAATTCTTAAAATACATATTTATGTGTGTACTACATATTTTGGAGCATTTGCCTAAATAAATAATGAACATACAAAATAAATGTGACCTGCATCTCATGCCAAGTTCTTTGAATGTTGCATATGAATTTGTGACCAAACCAGATTTGAAATTTGGATATTTGAACTAAAATAAAATAGAAATACAAAATAGAAATGAAAATAGAAATAAGAAAAAGAAAAAAAAAGTGAAGGGAGCTTACCGGATGGCCCATGAGAATATGTAGAACTAGCCCATGTCCCTCACGCCTCCCTTACTATTTCCTTTTTATTTATTCTCTTGCCGCAAATGAGGTCATCATGACATATGCTATGACATAAGCATGCAAGCCACCAGAAGTCCATACGAACATGATCTAAGCCTCTTGGTCGCTGCTTATGGGTCCGGATTCAACAAAATCTTCTAGTTCACGGCTGTAACAGACTCATGCGCCAAATACGGAGCACCCAGCCGCCCCCCTGTATCCAACTGTTGGTTGTTACGCCAGCTATGTATTCCCTGGTCAATACGTCAAAGTATAATTAGGAGCCTGATGCATGCTCCTGACCCATAGAGCCATAATCATCCTAAGAAGCCAAAAAAACCACCGCCAATGCAGAGAGAGATCGAGCCGTAATAGAGCACTATCATCGTCGGGCCATGAGCGAGGAGAAGGAACTCATCGTCAAGTACGGTTCGTCGCAGACAAACAACATCGTTGTCGCAAAATCGTTAGTGAAGGTACTCCTGGATGTCTCACTGTGCCCTCCACATCATTTAGCAGGTTGCCAGGACAATAGTTGAGTAACCGAGGGAGGTTTGGGGGAGGCCAGTAATGGCTCCATCACGGCCCGATAGCCATGGCCGACCTGGGCGTTCCGCTGGGTGGAAGGAGCTGGTGTGTCGTCGATCTGTGTACGTGCTCGGTCCGCCGCCGTCGTCACCAGTTCAAGCACTACACCAATGGACCACCAGGGATTGGACTGAGTGCTTCGCTGGGGCCTCTGGAGGGAAGCAGAGATACTCTCGGACGTAGGAAAGCGTCATGGGCGAGCTAATTTCATCGCCGTCATAGAGATTCTGCCTCGAACGATGTCTCACCGTGGCCGGGCCGCTCGGACTTCGTCGCCGGTAAGTGTATGGTTCTATAGAGTTTGCCTTGGTCTCCGCAATTCGTAGCATCAACAGGATGGGAGTTTTCTTGTCCGTGTGGGGGTGGAGCTCTCGGTCAGCCATGTCCTCTGCCGTGCAGGTTGAGCGCCGCCGCGGCCTGCTCGCATGCAGTTGCGTGGGCACCGCTGGGGGTTGATGGTGGATCTTGTGCCGTTGATGCCCCAATCTACGGCTGTGATTAGATGAGAAGAATAACCCTTCACGACAACAAATCTTAGTCGTTTGATAGAAATCGGGTAGCCACGGTTAGGGGCACCGGTTGGGTATAAGGTGGGATCTAATCTAGGCCATCGACTGCTGATCCGACGACCCTGATTACAGGATACCCCTTCGCGGAACAAAAATTGCACAAGAGCCCCTGTAAAATCAAGTAACCAACCCGCAGTCCACAGATCCTGTGCACTGAGTCTAGTAAACATTACGCTGGGGCCCTGTCTTTTACAGAATTTGATGCCCAGTCCAGAGATTTATAAAATTCAGTAATAATGATTAGAAAATGATTTTTAATGTGAAAATAAATGCTAGAATGTGTTTAATTCATAGAAAATTCATATGTAGTCCAAATTAATCCATTTCAGTTTCTATAATTTTGTAATAATGTTGTTTATCACCCTGTGTCTCTGTTTTAACATGAAAATGGTATTAAAATTTATTTCTTAATTAACCTCGTATCAAATACATAAAACCTTAGGAAATTCGTATCTCCTCCATTTTAACTCCGGTTTGATCCGTTCAAGTTGCGTTAGTCTCGTACAAACGCGTAGATCATTATTATGCAGTATATTCTTATGTTTGGTGTGATGTTAATTTCATCAATACTATGTTTGTTTGTATTGCTACGACTAGCGCGAGGACACGTGTCATCTGAAAAGCAAGTTGGTACCTGGAATCTCAAGTGCCAGGCAAGTTGTGCCCTTGATTCACTTTTGTTACCCAATAATGTTCTTTATAATCATTTACCATGCATAGGTTTAATTTTGATGGGACCCAATAGGTCACCCTAGTCTGTTTATCCATTTCTCCTTGTTTACCCCTGAATCATATGGGTAGTTATGCTATTGCTTTACGCGGTTTTTGGGTTAATATTTCATTATATCCATGTTCCAGTTATTTTGTTATTCTATTTATGTTCATGTCAAGATCATTATGTTATTGTTAATTGGAACATGGAGCTTAACTTGAGAACCACGTGCCACCACAAGGGAGGAATGGGACCCCTTGGCTGACTAATTAGGAAAGCTAGTGGAAGACTACCTTACCCGAAAGGGGCAAGGGCAGTAGGGGAGTGGTCAGTGTAGGGAGGTCCTTGGTTGATTTTGCTGCGATGGCGGTCAGACGAGAACCCTGCATTGGAACTTCCTATAAACTGTAGCGGGTTTTCGGAAGCTAGTGGAACTTTGTAAAGGCCTCGTAGTGGATCCCTAGCCATTCACCTTGGTAGTGTCTAAGGGCCTAGCTAACCCTGGCGACATGGGAAACACGACTTGTGGGTAAAGGGTACAACCTCTGCAGAGTGTAAAACTGGTATACTAGCCGAGCTCACGGTCATGAGCGGCTCAGGACTCTCCGATGATTAAATTATGGAACCTAAACTCAATTTGTCATTTGCATTTGCATGGGTTTATTATTAATTTTGTTCTTTATTATTATTTAAGGTTTGGTATTCACTTACACTTAGTAACTGCTAATAAAATTTTGACCAACTTATAAAAGCAATGCTTAGCCTCAGCCTCTATTTCATTGATCAGCCTTACACTACATGAACTCCCACCTTTGGTGAGTTCATGCCACATTATTCCCCACGACTTGTTGAGCTATGAACGTATGTGAGCTCACTCTTGCTGTCTCACACACCCCCCACAGGAGAAGAACAGGTGGTTTCAAGTGGAGTCAAGTATCGAGGAGTTTGATCTGATCTAGGTGGCGTTTCTCAGTTGATATTGGCGCCGACGATCCTTAGTTTGTGTTATATTTATCTTTTATTTTGTAAGTCTTCCGCTATGTAATATGTACTCTGATTATATTGTGACATTTATCTCTATACACTCTGTTATTATATATGTTGTCTTCTTGGCGCATGTATGAGACGCACCTGGCTTTGTTCCTTAAAGCCGGGTGTGACAGCCACCCCACATGTCAGCAGTTCATGATGTGTTCCATATATCTTAGCTGCGGAAATGTGTCCGCTTACCCACTGAAGTGCTACCTGAACCAGAAATTGAGATAGAACCAGACTTGTCTTATCAAGAGCACCCCGTCAGGGTGTTGGATCAGAAGGAGAGATCAACGCGGGCAAGGTCGATCAGAATGTATAAGGTTCAGTGGAGTCACCATTCAGTAGAAGAAGCTACATGGGAGACTGAGGATTTTCTAAGCTCCCGCTTCCCCGACATTCTGCCCAAAGGAGTCGGTATGTAACCCAAAACCCCACCCCCACCTGCCCTTTGAATCTAAATATAAGAAAAACTTAGATGATAAAAGTATAGTAAGTTTTGAAAGTAACGTGAGAAGGACTTCCTTCTGAAGTTGCAAAGAGGATGACATTCGAAGAGCAGTTAACTAGAAAAACTTGGATAAAGGCAGAAACCACACACCAGCACACCTTCATGGCACCCCTCCAAAGGACTATACCTAAAATCTCGGGACGAGATTCCTTTAAGTGGGGAGGGTTGTAACACCCCAGGTGTTACTTAGGGTGTTCACCCAAGACTACACCATTAAACCTATTATCACATGTGGTTTAGTTTGAGCCAGGTACAACAAACTTGGAAATCAAAATCCTAAATAAGTGCAACCCATCTTAGAAGTTATACCTTGGTTTGTCTTGCACATATGAGGAGGAGAATTTCCTAAACCCTAATTCAAACCCCTTTGAACAAGTGGAGCACTAGAAGTAAGTAGGACCAAAAGGTTAGGAAAACCACATGATCATGACTTGGGCCAATTATAAAAGTGGTAGTACACTTAATACCCTACAAATAATAGTAAGAAAGTGACCCCGAAAGGATTTAAGAAAAACCCCAAAAGGTTCACAAAAGGGTTGAGCACAAAAGAAAAATCAGAATTTTTCTAAGTCCAAAACCAACCCTTTTTCAAAGATCAAACATGTTCACCCTCATTCAAACTTCAAAACCATTTGACCCAATTGACAAAGTGGCGCCAAAATACCTCTAGAATACCCTGGAAAAGTTTGAACCCAACCCTAAGTCATTTGACACGACTTGGCACAAGTTTTGTCTTGGTTTAGACAGCTCTGACATTGCCAACTTCCCACCCCCATATCTCTCAAACCAGACCATATCTACCCCCGATACTCACATGAACTAGATAGCTCTAGGTGCAGGGAAGAGATCTCTCACAGGTCCTAGGGCAAGATTCGTACGTTTTGGCCGCTGAGCAGAGGGAAGAACAAGGGCAGAAGCAAAGAGCCACGTGTTCGACGCGCTCTGAGCTCGCCTGAGCACGCCCGACGCGCGCCCCCGCGTGCCCCGCGTCGCGCCAAAGTCGAGCCGGCGCCGCTGCCTGCGCCCGCGCCTATAAAACCCCCAGGGACTTCGACCGTACTCCTCCACACGCGCTCGACCTCACCGGAGCACCAGATCACCGGCATTGCCCTGTGCACGGCGTGCCCGTGGCCACCCGATCCCTCGCCACCGTAGACCGGCCAGCAGAGCCTCTCCCAACCCCGTCCGACCCTCAGAATAGACTGTGCGTGCCTTGGTGAAGCTCCCCGAGCAAGGAATCGGACTTTGCCTCGCCGGAGAAGCTAGTCCACGGTCGCCGGGCGTCAACCGATCACCGGCGAACGTAGACCGGGCAAGTCTCTGCGCCATTTTCCGATTCATTGCACACATAGCCTCTACGACATCCCGTGGAGCTCATCATGCCGTTTAATTGAACTAGATCACCATGGTTAGGCCGGAGCACTCGCCGCCGACGAGTTCACCCGCCTGTGCGCGTGGACCGGCCGATTCCAGCCACCACCGCCGTCGAGCCGTACATCGCCGTGACCGCCAGGACCTCCCGGAGCCAACCCCGCCCTTCGCCGGACCTCTCCCGCCGCCGGTAAGCCGCGCTGTCCTTTTCCTTTCCACGGTTACTGTTTACTTAAGGGGAGGGACCGCGGGGAAGAAGAAGAAAAGGGCAGGGGGTTTTGTGCGCTGTCAGTGACTCAGGGGAATAGTGGCGCAAGGGTATAACTGAAGGAATTAGTTTAGTAAGAACCTAGGGTCTTCGGTGCAAATGGGTTTTCCAGGAAACCTTTTTAAATATTCTGATTTAAATCCAAATAGAACTTGAAAAATTCATAACTTTAGTTTGGTTCATCCAAATCAAGTCAAACCAGTTTTGCCAGATCCTAGATAACATAAACTACATAGGAAAAATATAAAACCCCTAAGTGTTGCAGAAAAATTTAAAGTTATGATTTAATTGATTATCTGGCCAAAAGCTAAAAGAAATATGGAAAAATAGCTACACTATTAGACTGGGGTTAAGAAAATTTAGAGAAATACTTAATCACTTCCTAACCTATTTAAAAATAATAAACCCCTCTGTGCCCCAAATTAAGGTAGAGTTTGCCATTTAAATCATTGTTAGCCTAAAGTTAGATAAAATATAAAAGGTAATTTAAAATAAAGACCAGGGAGCACCCACATTTTTGTTGGCTCCCTTATTCAGGGTAGTTAATTAGAAAAATTTATTATACCCTTGTTTAGTACAAAAGAAAGGAGATACCTTTCAATTTAAGAAAAATAAGAAAACCTTAGAAAAACCCTAGAAAAATAACCCTGAGGAGAAAACACCCCAACCCTTGGGATAACTAATGTTTTGTTATCATAAACATAGGAAAAATATGGAATCTGTTGTTTGATATTTTTCAAATAACAAGTTAGTTATAAGCACCTTTTTGGCATAAAACTTTAGAAATTCACAACTAAATATCCAGTAGGCCTTTTTCTGTGATTCTAAACACAGAGGCCTAATATCACCTATGTATCTGGACAAAAATAAAATTTGGTACAGAAACCTCAATTAAATCACAGCTATAGTGTAAAATGCCCTTTTAAAGCTTGTCTTTGTTAATTTTGTGCAAGTAGTGTCTGAATTAGTATCCACCTCAAATTTATAGGACAAACTATAGTGACAAATAGTAACCCACTGTAATTTTTTTTACAGAATTTTTTGGGCAAAGTTAAAACACTGTTGTAGTTCAAACCCACACTAAAATTCATAAGTGGAAAATGAAAAGAAGAACTAATAGTGGAGACTAATGTTGCACTAACCAAACCAGCCAAACCGCTGACTCTCTACTAGAACATTTAAAGGGCATTCCAAGTCTTAATCCATTATGCTTAGGCAAGAACCTCCAACCTAAATTGATAAGCCTTAAACCCTAAGAGCCTCTTATAACCAGGAAACCCTAAGTTATCCATTAACTTAATTTTCTTCACTTATCATGATGATTTCTAAATTCTGCATAATCATAGCATACATGTTCTTACTCATTGCATTCGATAGATTGCAACCTAGCTGACAGAGAGTATATCCTCGTGCTGGAGCAAGGAGTTGCTCAGGAGGTAGCCCCGGATCCAGCACCAGAGCCTACCCCAGAGGATCTGCCTGCCCCAGCTTTGGAAGGCAAGCCCCAGTTTATGCATAACCAGTTCTATATATTATTTTACTGCACTTAATGATTGTAGGCTTGTATGGTGCACTTAAGTGTAGGAGTTGTTTGAAACCCTAGTTGCATGATCTCAGGAATCCTTTCATGATGGATACTAGTATGCTAGGACGAGTAGCTGCTTTATTAAATAAAGATCTCGGTAGAAGTCGAGTGATTTTTCTAGCACTCGTGCGAGGTCAGGAATTGGTTGTATCCATTTTTGATATATCGTAATGATGATAGTCTGTGGACGACGATCCATGGGGATGCGTTGTCTATGAGACGGAAATTGGAATAAGGATTAAGGTGTGGTACCGTGTGTCAAGCGTTTGAATGTACTAAGCACATGCCGAGAAATATGGTAAATCGGTAAGCCTAGTACCTGAGTGAACCTGGTAGTGGACATATCCCCTCACGCTACCTGAGACATGGTCTCCCATTCCAGTTATGGTGGGTACAAGTGCGGTCACTGCACGATGGCAGTCAGGGTCAGTGAGGCATTGTACGCCAAGGCGATGAGCCCTGATCTGCTGACGGGGAATCGATAGGGACGGTTGATGTGTGTGGGGACGGAGTGCCTCGCCACGTCATGTGTTTAGGTTTACCTTGCAAGGATAAAAACTCGATTCGAATCGTCTGCTTCTCGCAGCTAACGAGACTGCTTGATCCATGCTGCTACATTGAGTAACAAGTGGAAATGTGATGAATTGGCAAGAGTTGTTGATTGCTAAATGTCTGATACCATGTATGGTTAGTTAGGTATACATTTAGTCTTAAGAGAGTCACACTAAAATTTGGCAAAGCTAAAACTTGATTTTAGACTCAGCTAGTGCTTTTGGCAAACCAAACCCCTCAGCCAAATAGCTGCATGTCTAGAGGTAGAGGAGTAGACTCCTCACACCGGGTAAGTCTAGCTGAGTATTAGTATACTCAGCCTTGCTTGTGGCATAATTTTACAGGTTCTCTGGAGGACATGGTTGCTGGAGTGACTTGGTCGTCCACCTTGCCACCGGGTTGGACAGTCGAGTGGGACCCTGCCTCGGTAGAGGACGAGCATGAGGAGTGATGGGACAGGCTTCCCCATCCCTCTGTTTATTTATCGCTAGTTTTATTCCGCTGCATTCCGAACAATGATGACTACTTTTGCTAAAAACTCCGATGAATATGTAATAAATTTATTACTCCCCAATGTATGGTTTTATGCTTTATTGTATTTGCTCTGTGCCTCACCATCGAGTGAGTATGTGGTACTTAATCCTATTAGTGGCCCCGTCGGACTAGATCCGAGGGACTGACGTGTTATTCCTATTTAAGTGTGGCCTAGCCTCTAAGGCGGGACTTAGGCACTTAAGTTGGAATAATTCGAGCGGTTCCGCCACAAGTCGCGTCATGTAAATATATACTAGCTGAGTGCCCGTGCGTTGCAACAGGAATATATAATACCAGTATACTACGATAACTTATATACAAAATGTGTGTTATACTATTATGAGAAAAAATGTTTCATAATCAATTTGTGATCCTAGCCATACATAAATTTTGTTATTTTAATCTAGTTGTTTCACCACTACATCGCAACCATCAGTATCATGCAGACTTCGATATATGCCACGATTTGTATGGTCTCATTATTGGAGAGCACATTCCACACATGCCGGAAGAAATTCCCTCGTACATCGTTAGTCAGCAGACACGCACCATCATACGCTCTTGCTTAAACAAAAAGGCAAGTGTGTGTGTTTGCGAAGAGAATTAAAGGCAGGCCGGCACAAAAGCTACCCTGATGGTGGCAAGGATGACGAACTGGTCACTGTTGTCGATCCTCCTCTGCGTCACCTCCGGTGCCAAGATGACGCCACAATCCTCGATATAGTAGTCGAATGCGCACGACATGACGAGTATCGATGACTCTTGGTTGGGCTGCCAAACGAAGTGCACCCTCGGATGTGCTACTCCACCACATACATCATGTTCGAGAACACTCACACAACGTTAGCAACGTCCATCGTCCCAGCGCACAAGAATTCATGTCCGGTCAGTAGCGACTTACATGGCAGGTTGGGCTTCAGGTGGACGATGAGCTAGACGACGTGATGGCGTCGTCGTCAGATGCGGTGTCCAGAACAACCCGAGAGTCGTCGACGTTGGCGACAACCATGAGGCCCCCTGCTTAACGATGGACAGCGCGGTGCAACTGCTCTGGACCGCGTCCAAGCGGCGGCTTCGCGGGAGCTTGTCGTACACAGCGGCACATGCGACCACATAGGACTACTTCTAGAGGTCGAACTGACAGTCGCCAAGCTTCTTCTCGTCATCGATGAGCGACGCCAACGCGAGTGCCTCCTGCTCATGGTGTTTGTTCAGGGTTTCAAGTAAGAAACATGGATTCATGCTTGGCGTTGGTTTATGAAAATGACTCACAAGTCTAATCAATGGAAAAAAATATTACAAAGAATAAATGTCACGCATGCAAAAAAAAAGGGAATTTAAGTATAAAACAATATTCAAACAAAAGAAATTGCATGCAAAGCTCTTCTTTAAATAATATTACCTCCATCCAAAAATATAATTCAAGAATCTCGGTGATACTTATCTACTACTACGCATTGTGCAAGGGTAGCAAGTGAGCTTGGTGAGAGATGTAGTAGATGTGTTTCTTGTCAAAGATGCAGACATAAACACACATGTGGTGTAGCGATAGCTACTCTTAGCCTTTGCTTGAGAGGTCACGGGTTCAAATCTGTAGGAAACGGGTGACGCCTAAGAGGGGGGGGGGGGGGAATTAGGACTTCTAAAACTTTTACTAAACTAGGCCACAATTAAATCCCTAGAGCAAAATCTATGCAAATAGTCGAACTAGAAAGTGCAAACTAGGTTTTGTCTAAGTGTTGCTATCTCTACCGCAATGGCTAAGTTTCAATCTACACTAAATAAGTATGACTACAAGATTGAAACTTAAATGCTTAATATAAATGCGGAAACTTAAAGAGCAAAGTAGAGAAGCAAACTCTCGTGGATGACGCCGGTATTTTTACCGAGGTATCTGGAACCGCACAAGGTCCCGACTAATCCTCGTTGGTGCCCCTACGCAAAGGGAAGCCCACACGAGGGCCAAGCACCTCGGTCGAGTAACTCCGTAGAGAGCTGTGGGCCTTCTCCACACGCAAGTGGTGCTTCGCTTCCGGCTCCTCTCGAACGCTCCCTACCGTCTCCACTATCGAGCTTCCGGTCGAAACGCCGCAGGCCTCGTTCCCTTCGGTACACGGTGGCGGCCGTGACACAAACGCGGTTGTCACGGTCTCGCAAGACACTCGCCTCACTCGGTACAATTACAACGGCCCGCGCAAGAGCCGAGGGGTTGTGTGGTTTGTCTAAACTCACTCAACAATCTAGGGTTCACCTAGAGCAAGCGCTAAAGCGGTCTAACTAACCCAAGCACTTCGCAAAGCACCTACGCTAATCACCGAGTGATTCTATTAAGCACTTTGGTGTAAGAGCACTTGGGAATGTCTACTATATGCCTTGGTATGTCTCTTGGGCTCCCACACCTGGAAATGGCCGGTTGGGGGTGTATTTATAGCCCCCAACACAAATAGAGCCGTTGGAGAAAAGCTGCTGCTTTCTGCGGCACACCGGACAGTCCGGTGGTGCACTGGACAGTCCGGTAGTGCACCGGACAGCGCACTGTAGCCTGTCCAGTGCGCCTAGCCGTTGCCCTGTCAGAGCAGGTGACCGTTGGCGCCGCAGGCTTTCCACACCGGACAGTCCGATCCTCACACCGGACAGTCCGGTGGTCTTCTCTCCGGGTGCCACCTGGAACTAGCCGTTGGGCTGTAGTTCCCTGGTGCACCGGACAGTCCGGCATGTGGGCACCGGACAGTCCGGTGCTCCACGCACAGACAGTCCGCAGGTAGCACACTTGGACTTTTCTTGGATCTTTTTAATGTCTTCTTTTGAGGTGTTGCTTTCCTCAATTCCTTAGTCCAAGTTAATCTTGCATCCTATGAACTACAAACACAAACACTAGAAAACTTATTAGTTCACAGATTGTGTTGAACATCAAACACCAAAACTCAATTAGCCAAATGGCCCAGGGTCCATTTTCCTTACAATCTCCTCCTTTTTGGTGATTGATGACAACACAACCAAAGCAAGCAAATAATACAATTATTTGAATGACAATATGCAATCTACTTGCTAGGATGCATGTTTGTCCCCACAATGTGATATTATGGACTTAAGCCTCCCCCTAACTCCATAATTCACTTACTTCCTATTCTTGGACCAAATAACCAAAACCACTTGAAAAACCATTAAAATTTTAAATTGGTGGTGTTTGGTGTTTGATATAGTTTTCATTGCTTTGGTCCCTAAACTTCTCCCCCTTTGGCATCAACCACCGAAAAGGAAGACATTAAAAGCATGTAGGAAGAAAAAAATTGCCCTTAGATGATTACTCCCCCTAAATGAATGTTCTCCTTTAGAAAGAATTTTCTCCCCCTTTAGAGACGAAGAAAAACTCCCCCTGACAGAGATCTTCTACTTAGGAAAAAGCATGTGAGAGATAGAGGTGTAAAACATGATTTGAAAAGACAAACTTCCCTTATGCATAGGTAACAGAATATGAGTTAACCACTTATGCATTTTTAGCAACATGGAAGTATATGATATGAAATATAGTCTAATCAAATATTGGAGAAGACATGTAAATGATGCTAGATGTAGTCTCAAAAGATACCGATTGAAATTCAATGGCGAGCTTGAGAGACATGAGAGTTCTTAGAGATTTTGCAGTGGAAGATTGTTGTTTTTCTCCGGGGACTTCATTTTCCTTACAAATGAGACTATCACATGAAATAGACTTGAAAAGGTGTTAGTCTCAAAGTATTAGATTATAGAGTAACTTCCCCCTAAAGGTGTGCATACAAGTTTTGAATACTTGCAGGAGACATGCACTTTTGATTTGATATCAAGAGGGGCAAATTATCTATAATCTGAACTTTGGCACAAATAAGTTAAATGATACACATTGTAGGATACGAGTGTTTTATCACTTGTAATATTAACAATATCAATTGATGCATCATTTATTATATTAAGGAGCTATGTGTCGTGCTCAAATGAACTTTTTAAATCATGTAGGCTTGCTTAAGTGTATGAATTTAAAACAAGCTGACCTACCATGTGATTTTCCTAGCATGCATGCATTTAAGCTAAAGTAAGTACAGAATGTAATACAAGGCATGAAAGGTAAAACTAGATGCATAAAAGATAGATACTCATATCTAAAAATAAGAATTGCAGTAAATCTAGTTACCTTAGTCATGGGTGGGAAATTTGGGTCCAAGATTCTCACTAACTCACTTGGCAATAAATTTGATCCAATATGATGTATCCCATGATATACATCCTAATTTTGCCAAGTCTCCAAATTTCCTGACGACCTTCGGTCCACTCACTTCCCTTTCAGGATCCAAACCTTCTTGGTGCTTTTCATGGTTGAAATTATTTCCTTTGGCACCCAGATGCATTTGGCCCCCTTTCCTTTGTTGGCTTGCTTGTTGGCCTTGATTGCTATAACTTTTCCATTCTTTTTCTTCTTGATCAAGTATGGTGTAGCAGCCTTTTTGTCCACCTTTTTGATGTAGGTGTTGGAGATTTTGCTTGATGGCTTTTGCTTAAGCTTTTGCCTTTGTTTATCCCCGGTCATCGCCTTGCATTGGAAAGACTTATGGCCTTCCATGTGGCATAGCCTACAAATCACAGTTTCTCCCTCTATAGGCTTGTTCACTCCTGCAGTGCTGTTATCCTGTGGAGGTTGGATTTGTTTGGCTTTGCCTTTCTTGTCATACAAAGCCTTGCCAAGGCGAGCCACTTCTTGCCTTAATTGTTCATTTTCCTTTGCAACCTCGTCCGAACATGTTTCTACAACAATATTCTCAACAAGAACTTGGTTGCAGGGGTTAGAATCATCAACCAAATCAAAGCAAGAAGTAGAAGCATCTTTCTTAATAATTTTAGGTGTTTCAGCTAAAGATGCTGCTGGGGTGCTACCGATGTTTTCTAGCTTAGTAGTTAGCTCATTATTGTGTATGCTGAGAATTTCCATTTTTTCTAGCAAATTTTCAATAGCTTCTTGGGAGCTAGCTAACTTAGCCTTCAGTTTGTCATTCTTTTTAATGAGGCCATCATCAGTAGTAGTGGGTGGAGCACTAGACTCTAATAGCTCAATTTTAGTTGACAGCTCATAATTTAGGTTTGCAAAAGTTTCAAATTTTTCTAGCAATCCTTTGTAATCATTTTGGGAGCTAATCAACTTATTTTTCAAAGTTTTAAGTTGAGCTTTTTTCTTAGTGCAAACATCCTAGAAAAATTTAACGGCTTCCGCAAGTTCATCTACGGAGGGCTTTCCCTCACCATCATCATCACTACTACTATCATCACTAGAGGATGGAATACTCATTTTACCTCTTGCCATAAGGCATTTGTGTGATGACCATTGTTGGGGACCATATTTAGGGGTACCCTCAATGCTCCTAATTCTCAGCTGGTAACCCCCATCAGCATAAAGCTGCAAAGGCCTGATGGGTGCGATTAAGTCAGGGATCAGTCCATTCGAGGGACTCGATCACGCCTCGCCCGAGCCTAGCCTCGGACAAGGGCAGCCGACCCCAGAGGATCTCCGCCTCGCCCGAGGCCCCCCTCCAGCGGCGAACATATTTCCGGCTCGCCCGAGGCCCTGTCTTCGCCAAGAAGCAACCCTGGCCAAATCGCCGCACCGACCGACCAAATCGCAGGAGCATTTAATGCAAAGGTGGCCTGACACCTTTACCCTGACGCGCGCCCCTCAGCCGACAGAGCCGAAGTGACCGCCGTCACTTCGCCGCTCCACTGACCGGTCTGACAGAAAGACAGCGCCGCATGCGCCGCTCCGACTGCGGTGCCACTTGACAGAGTGAGGCTGATAGGCAGTCAGGCCCGGCCGCATGCACCATAGGAAGCTCCGCTCCGCCTGACCCAGGGCTCGGACTCGGGCTAAGCCCCAGAAGACGGCGAACTCCGCTCCGCCCGACCCAGGGCTCGGACTTGGGCTCAGCCCCGGAAGACGGCGAACTTCGCTCCGCCCGACCCAGGGCTCGGACTCGGGCTAAGCCCCGGAAGACGGCGAACTCCGCTCCGCCCGACCCAGGGCTCGGACTTGGGCTCAGCCCCAGAAGACGACGAACTCCGCTTCGCCCGACCCTAGGACTCAAATTCCGCCCTGGCCTCAACCAACGGCCTCCGCCTCGCCCGACCTAAGGGCTCGGACTCGACCTCGGCCGCGAAAGACGGACTCGACCCCAACCTCGGAGGAGCCTCCACATCGCCCCAGCCTAGGGCGCAGGTCGACCACGTCAACAGGAGGCGCCATCATTACCCTACTCCAAGCTGACTCAGGCTACGGGGAACAAGACCGGCGTCCCATCTGGTTCGCTCCGCCAGATAGGCAATGATGGTGCCCCGCACGCACCCTGACGATGGCGGCTCTCGGCCCCCTTACGGAAGCAAGAGGACGTCAGCAAGGACTCGACAGCCCCGACAGCTGTCCCTCCGCCAGGCTCCAGCGCTCCTCCGACGGCCACGACATCACACAAACCGGGCGCCAAAATCTCTCCGGCCGCCACGATGGCGTGTACTTAGTGCGCTAGCTCTCCTCCGCTAGACACGTAGCACTCTGCTACACCCCCCATTATACACCTGGATCCTCTCCTTACGCCTATAAAAGGAAGGACCAGGGCCCTCTTAGAGAGGGTTGGCCGCGCGGGGACGAGGACGAGACAGGCGCTCGCGTGAGGCCGCTCGCTCCCTCCCCCGTGTGGACGCTTGTAACCCCCTACTGCAAGCGCACCCAACCTAGACGCGGGACGAACACGAAGGCCGCGGGATTTCCACCTCTCTCACGCCCATCTCCGGCCACCTCACTTCCCCCCTTCGCGTTCGGCGTCGCGCCGACCCATCTGGGCTGGGGCACGCGGCGACACTTCACTCGTCGGCTTAGGGACCCCCCGGTCTTGAAACGCCGACAGTTGGCGCGCCAGGTAGGGGCCTGCTGCGTGTTGACGAACAGCTTCCCGTCAAGCTCCAGATGGGTAGTCTCCAGCAACCTCTCCGGCCCGGGACGGTGCTCCGTTTCGAGAACCTTGAGTTCATGTCCCTCGACGGCAGCTAGGACATGATATTCTTTCCACCGCCGGGCGACAGCGACAATGGCGGCCGACAGTCCGCCCGCCGGCGGTGGGATCGACGATGTCTTCCCCGCGTGGTGGAAGAACAACCATCAAGCTCGCCCCGTCCTCTTCCCCGCCGACAGAGGAGGAGGCGGAGCAACCAAGGCCAAGCAGGAGGCGGCGCCTCGTCGGCCGTCGAGCGAGTCGACAACGCCAGCGCTCCAACGGGGGGCACGCCGGGCATCGGCCTCGCGCTTGAGACGAAGACGAGCGCTGTCTCCCCGTGACACGCCAATCCCGAGCAAACGGATGACGCCAGCACGCTCGCGAAAGGCTTGCTGGGTGTCACCCTCGTACCTGAGACGACGGTGCAGTCAGTCCCCGACGTGGCTTCATCACCGCCCGTCGACCAAGAGGTACCGACCGATTCCCATCCCACGCCTTTCGAATTTAGCCTCGACCCGCCTAGCGGCTCCGCTTTGGCGGACGCTCTCGCAGAGGCGAATCTGAACCCTCTGGGGTTTCGTATGCGGTCACCTTGGGACCGGCTGACGGACGTCTCGACCTACGGGCCCTCTGGGTCCGAGGAAGACGACGAGCCCAACTTCTGTTGGGATTTCTCTGGACTTGGCAACCCCAGTGCCATGCGGGACTTCATGACCGCATGCGACTACTGCCTTTCCGACTGTTCCGACGGTAGCCGTAGCCTCGGCGACGAGGACTGCGGCCCGAGCCGTGAATGTTTCCACGTCGATCTAGGGGGTCCCTCCGAAGGCAACCATCTCGGCATGCTGGAGGACGGTGATCTCCCTAGGCCGGTGCCTCGCGTTGACATCCCGCGGGAGCTAGCTGTGGTCCCCGTTCCGGCGGGGGGTCACGACCCATAACTCGAGCAAATCTGCGGGGTGCAGGCCAGGCTCGACGAGGGAGCAGGAGCGCTTGAGCCAATCCGCCGGGACGTCGGGCAGGCATGGGCGGGCCAACCTCCGGCCGGAGAAATGCGTCATCTACCCCAGGGCTACCAGCACCGCATCGCCGACGATGTCAGGGTCAGGCCGCCACCCGCATCCAGTGGGGTCGGCCAGAACCTGGCTGCAGCAGCAATGCTCCTCCGTGCGATGCCGGAGCCATCAACCACCGAGGGGCGGTGAATCCAGGGAGAGCTCAAGGATCTCCAGGAAGGCGCCGCGGTCTGGCGGGCCGAGAGCTCCGCCTCCCGAAGGCAGGGGTACCCCTCGGAACATCATGCCGCGACTTCCCGATTCATGCGGGAAGCCTTGGTCTACACCGGGCGCACGTGCAACACAGCGCCTGCGGCCCCGGGTCGCCTCGGCAACGAGCACCATCACCGCGACCGTCGGGCCCGCCTCGACGAGAGGGTGCGCCGGGGCTACCACCCCAGGCGTGGGGGACGCTACGACAGCGGGGAGGATCGGAGCCCCTCGCCCGAACCACCCGATCCGCAGGCCTTCAGCCGGGCCATACGACGGGCGCCGTTCTCGACCCGGTTCCGACCCCCGACTACTATCACAAAGTACTCGGAGGAGACGAGACCAGAACTGTGGCTCGCGGACTACCGTCTGGCCTGCCAACTGGGTGGAACGGACGATGACAACCTCATCATCCGCAACCTCCCCCTGTTCCTCTCCGACACCGCTCGTGCCTGGTTGGAGCACCTGCCTCCGGGGCAGATCTCCAACTGGGACGACCTAGTCCAAGCTTTCACCGGCAATTTCCAGGGCACGTACGTGCGCCCCGGGAATTCCTGGTTCCTCCGAAGCTGCCGACAGCAGCCGGGAGACTCTCTCCGGGACTACATCCGGCGATTCTCGAAGTAGCGCACCGAGCTGCCCAACATCACCGACTCGGATGTCATCGGCGCGTTCCTCGCTGGCACCACCTGCCGCGACCTGGTGAGGAAGCTGGGTCGCAAGACCCCCACCAGGGCGAGCGAGCTGATGGACATCGCCACCAAGTTCGCCTCCGGCCAGGAGGTGGTCGAGGCTATCTTCCGGAAGGACAAGCAGCCCCAGGGCCGCCCATCGGAAGGTGCCCCCGAGGCGTCAACTCAGCGCGGAGCCAGGAAGAAGGGCAAGAAGAAGTCGCAAGCGAAACGCGACGCCGCCGACACGGACCTTGTCGCCGCCGCCGAGTACAAGAACCCTCGGAAACCCCCCGGAGGTGCCAACCTCTTCGACAAGATGCTCAAGGAGCCGTGCCCCTACCACCAGGGGCCCGTCGAGCACACCCTTGAGGAGTGCGTCATGCTTCGGCACCACTTCCACAGGGCCGGGCCACCCGCGGAGGGTGGCAGGGCCCGCGACGACGACAAGAAGGAAGATCACCAGGCAGGAGAGTTCGCCGAGGTCCGCGACTGCTTCATGATCTACGGCGGGCAAGCGGCGAACGCCTCGGCTCGGCACCGCAAGCAAGAGCGCCGGGAGGTCTGTTCGGTGGAGGTGGCGGCGCCAGTCTACCTAGACTGGTCCGACAAGCCCATCACCTTCGACCAAGCCGACCACCCCGACCATGTGCCGAGCCCGGGGAAATACCCGCTCGTCGTCGACCCCGTCATCGGCGACGTTAGGCTCACCAAGGTCCTCATGGACGGAGGCAGCAGCCTCAACATCAACTACACCTACCTCAAGCTCAAGATGCCGGGCCCCAACGGGGTCATCACCGTCGGCCCCACGTACAAACACGCGTTCGAATGCGACGTGGAGCGCGTGGAGTACGCCGAGGCCCTCGCCGAGTCCGAGGCCCTCATCGCCGACCTGGAGAGCCTCTCTAAGGAGGTGCCAGACGTGAAGCGTCATGCCGGCAAGTTCGAGCCAGCGGAGACGGTTAAGTCTGTCCCCCTCGACCCCAGCAGCGACGCCTCCAAGCAAGTCCGGATCGGCGCCGGGCTCGATCCCAAATAGGAAGCAGTGCTCGTCGACTTTCTCCGCGCGAACGCCGACGTCTTCGCGTGGAGTCCCTCGGACATGCCCGACATACCGAGGGATGTCGCCGAGCACTCGCTGGACATCCGAGCCGGAGCCCGACCCGTCAAGCAGCCTCTGCACCGATTCGACGAGGAGAAGCGCAGAGCCATAGGCGAGGAGATCCACAAGCTAATGGCGGCAGGGTTCATCAAAGAGGTATTCCATCCCGAATGGCTTGCCAACCTTGTGCTTGTGAGAAAGAAAGGGGGGAAATGGCGGATGTGTGTAGACTACACTGGTCTGAACAAAGCATGTCCGAAGGTTCCCTACCCTCTGCCTCGCATCGATCAGATCGTGGATTCCACTGCTGGGTGCGAAACCCTGTCTTTCCTCGATGCCTACTCAGGGTATCACCAAATCAGGATGAAAGAGTCCGACCAGCTCGCGACTTCTTTCATCACACCCTTCGGCATGTACTGCTATGTCACCATGCCGTTCGGCTTGAGGAATGCGGGCGCGACGTACCAGCGGTGCATGAACCATGTGTTCGGCGAACACATTGGCCGCACGGTCGAGGCCTATGTCGATGACATTGTAGTCAAGACGAGGAAAGCCTCCGACCTTGAAGTGACATTCCGATGTCTCAAGGCGAAAGGGGTCAAGCTCAATCCCGAAAAGTGTGTCTTCGGGGTGCCCCGAGGCATGCTCTTGGGGTTCATCGTCTCCGAGCGGGGCATCGAAGCCAACCCGGAGAAGATCGCAGCCATCACTAGCATGGGGCCCATCAAGGACTTGAAAGGCGTACAGAGGGTCATGGGATGTCTCGCGGCTCTGAGCCGCTTCATCTCACGCCTCGGCGAAAGAGGTCTACCTCTGTACCGCCTCTTAAGGAAGGCCGAGTGCTTCACTTGGACCCCTGAGGCCGAGGAAGCCCTCGGGAACCTGAAGGCGCTCCTCACGAAGGCGCCGATCTTGGTGCCCCCAGCTGTCGGAGAAGCCCTCTTGGTCTACGTCGCCGCGACCACTCAGGTGGTTAGCGCCGCGATTGTGGTCGAGAGGCAAGAAGAGGGGCATGCATTGCCCATTCAGAGGCCAGTCTACTTCGTCAGCGAGGTACTGTTCGAAACCAAGATCCACTACCCACAAGTGCAGAAGCTGCTGTACGCGGTGATCCTGACACGGAGGAAGTTGCGACACTACTTCGAGTCTCATCCGGTAACTGTGGTGTCATCCTTCCCCCTGGGGGAGATCATCCATTGCCGAGAGGCCTCGGGTAGGATTGCAAAGTGGGCGATGGAAATCATGGGCGAAACAATCTCGTTCGCCCCTCGGAAGGCCATCAAATCCTAGGTCTTGGCGGACTTCGTGGCTGAATGGGTCGACACCCAGCTACCAACAGCTCCGATCCAACCGGAGCTCTGGACCATGTTCTTCGACGGGTCGCTGATGAAGACAGGAGCCGGCGCAGGCTTACTCTTCATCTCGCCCCTCGGGAAGCACCTACGCTACGTGCTACGCCTCCATTTCCCGGCGTCCAACAATGTAGCTGAGTACGAGGCTCTGGTCAACAGGTTGCAGATTGCCGTCGAGCTAGGGGTCCGACGCCTCGATGCTCGCGGTGACTCACAACTCGTCATCGACCAAGTCATGAAGAACTCCCACTGCCGCGACCCGAAGATGGAGGCCTACTGCGATGAGGTTCGGCGCCTGGAAGACAAGTTCTACGGGCTCGAGTTCAACCACATCGCTCGGCGCTACAACGAGACTGCGGACGAGCTGGCTAAAATAGCCTCGGGGCGAACAACGGTTCCCCCGGATGTCTTCTCCCGAGATCTGCGTCAACCCTCCGTCAAGATCAACGACACGCCCGAGCCTGGGGCACCCTCGGCCCAGCCCGAGGTACCCTCGGCACAGTCCGAGGCACCCTCGGCTCGGCCCGAGGCACCCTTAGTTCGGCCCGAGGTACCCTCGGCCCCCGAGGGCGAGACGCTGCACGTCGAGGGGGAGCAAAGCAGGGTCGCGCCTGATCAAAACTGGCAGACCCCGTACCTACAATATCTCTACCGAGGAGAGCTACCCCTCGACCGAGCCGAAGCTCGGCGGTTGGCATGACGCGCCAAGTCGTTCGTCTTGCTGGGAGAAGGGAAGGAGCTCTACCACCGCAGCCCTTCAGGCATCCTCCAGCGATGCATCTCCACCACCGAAGGTCAGGAACTCCTCCGAGAAATACACTCGGGGGCTTGCGGCCACCACGCAGCACCTCGAGCCCTTGTCGGAAATGCTTTCCGACAAGGTTTCTACTGGCCAACGGCGGTGGCCGACGCCACTAGAATTGTCCACGCCTGCGAAGGGTGTCAGTTCTACACAAGGCAGACCCACCTGCCCGCTCAGGCTCTGCAGACGATACCCATCACCTGGCCTTTTGCTGTGTGGGGTCTAGACCTCGTCGGCCCCTTGCAGAAGGCACCCGGGGGCTACACGCACCTGTTGGTCGCCATCGACAAATTCTCCAAGTGGATCGAGGTCCGACCCCTAAACAGCATCAGGTCCGAGCAGGCGGTGGCGTTCTTCACCAACATCATCCATCGTTTCGGGGTCCCGAACTCCATCATCACCGACAACAGCACCCAATTCACCGGCAGAAAGTTCCTGGACTTCTGCGAGGATCACCACATCCGGGTGGACTGGGCCGCCGTGGCTCATCCCATGACGAATGGGCAAGTAGAGCGTGCCAACGGCATGATTCTACAAGGACTCAAGCCTCGGATTTACAACGACCTCAACAAGTTCGGCAAGCGATGGATGAAGGAACTCCCCTCGGTGGTCTGGAGCCTGAGGATGACACCGAGCCGAGCCACGGGCTTCACGCTGTTCTTTCTAGTCTATGGGGCTGAGGCCATCTTGCCCACAGACCTGGAATACGGTTCCCCGAGGACGAGGGCCTATGCCGACCAAAGCAACCAAGCTAGTCGAGAAGACTCGCTGGACCAGCTGGAAGAGGCTCGAGACAAGGCTTTACTACACTCGGCGCGGTACCAGCAGTCCATGCGACGCTACCACGCCCGAGGGGTCCGGTCCCGAGACCACCAGGTGGGCGACCTGGTGCTTCGGCTGCGACAAGATGCCCGAGGTCGACACAAGCTCACGCCCCCCTGGGAGGGGCCGTTCTTCATCGCCAAAGTTCTGAAGCCCGGAACATACAAGCTGGCCAACAGTCAAGGCGAGGTCTACAGCAACGCTTGGAACATCCAACAGCTACGTCGCTTCTACCCTTAAGATGTTTTCAAGTTGTTCATATACCTCGCTCCCACGCAAAGTTTAGTCATCAAGGAAGGGTCAGCCTTGCCTCGGCAAAGCCCGACCCTCCCTCGGGGGCTAAAAGGGGGGAACCCCCTCTGCGTCGAAATTTTCCTCGAAAAAAAGATCTTTTCTGCTAGAATGTCTTTCGTGCTTTTCGACTACTTCGAAAGTGGATCCTGAAAACGACGGAGTACACGTAAGCAGCCAAGGCTGACCGAGCTGAGGGACTCCTACGCCTCCAGGATACAGATACCTCACTCATCACCTTCTGCCATAAGTAACTCATGTTCAGATAAGTGATTCCGCGGACCGAACAAGTCTTCACGTTCGGAAGCTCTTCTGCCGGAGCGATTCTTCGAGCCTTCTCGACTACGTCGGTGACAGAACCCCATGGACGGGTAAGAGTGCGCGTAAGCGGCAAGGCCGACCGAGCCGAGGGACTCCTACGCCTCCGGGATACGGATACCTCACTCATCACCTTCCGTGAGAAGCAACTCTCGCTCGCACAAACAGTTCTGTTACCGGCAAAAAAGTCCAGATACTCGAAACAAGAGGAAAGGAGACGCGGCTTTACAATACGGCGAGGGTGTGTTTCGGCCTCAGCGGCCGCAGAAAACACACGCTACAAGATGATCCGATCCTGCAGGCTCGGATCTTGATGGCTAAAGGGAGCAGCAGCGCCCTCGGCGTCCACAACACCTTCGGCGAGGTTCGACCTAGCCTCGGACGGTGACGCGGTCCAAGGGTCTCCGCCCTGAAGGACAACGTCATCACCAAGCTCGGGCCATCGCCGCCAGGGTCATCCTTGAGAATCCGGCCCGAGCAGGCGGCTCGGCCAGTCACCCCGGGGCCTCGGCCAGCTGTCCCCCAAGGACATCAGCCCGGCCCGAGGCCTCGGCAGATCAATTCCGGCGTCGGCCCCGCTAACGGACGACCCGGCCAGGCTCCGGCCGACCAGGCCTTCTTTTCGAGCCAACTCTGCCTCTGTTCGCGCTGGCGCCGCTACCCCTGGCCTCGGCTCATCGAAGAGCGGCCGAGGGTTTTCCTCTAACCAAGCAAGGGAAGCCTCGAACAACAAGGCTGACCGAGCCAAGGGACTCCTACACCTCCGAGATACGGATACCTCACTCGTCACCTTAACATGGGGCGACTCACGCTTGGTGAAGCGGTTCAGACAACCAACAGGCGAGTCTTAGTGCTCGAAAATGAGGAAAAAACACGGCTCCGTGCCGAAATTACATATACGTTCAGGCCTCGACAGCCGCATTGAACGAAACACCGACACTTGAGGTGCCATTACAAACGGAACTCCGGTTCCACCTCCGCAGGTACGAGCAACCCCACGCAATTGGGGGGCCTGCGGAGCAACAGAAGGCCGACGGGTGGCTCGCCGTCGCCCGCTCCAGCAGCAGCGATGATGACCTCCGCTCCAGGCGGCGAAGCAGCTTCAGCAGCGGCTTCTGGGCGGGCGCTACGGCAGGGGGGCTCGCGTTCACCGAGGACGAGAACCAGCCATTCAGGCCGGAAGACGGAGGCCCAGGGGTGCGGGCGGAGTTGGCAATCACGTTGACAGAGAAGCCTTCTCCGGCTGCCACCACCTCAGCACTGCGCCAGCGGGCGCCAGACGCCTCAAAGCGCACCGGCAGGTCCTTGCCCTCGCCGGAGCCGCCCAGAACATGAGCGCCGCCCTCGTGGCACACGACGTGCTGGGCGACCCACTGATGCGGCTGTCGGCGCGAGGAAGGCCTGGACATGGCCGGCCCGCACGCGACGCAACCATCGTCTGGACGGAGGACGGAATGCTGCACCCTGGCTAAGCAGCGGCGGTCCGCCTACCCCGGCATGGCTGAGGGAAGCCTCCGCGGAGCTGGGAGATGCCTTTCTCCCCCAGACGCCGGGGGAAGAAAAGGGTTACCGACCCACGCGGAGGCGGCCTCCCGACTCGCCTCACCCTCCGCCCCAGCAAGGGTGATGAAGATCCTTGAAGCTGAGGGCGGGGCGGAGGCAGCAGCCCGGTCCGCTTCTCCCCACCATCAAGCTGGTGGTCACCGTCTTGGGTGACCGCCAGCGAGGGGATGCAGCCGGGCTGCCGGATGAAAATCCTTGAAGCCGAACGACGGCTGAAAGGTACCAACTCCCATGGAGTTGCGTTCCTCCAACGATGAAGCAGAAAGACGGCGGATATCCCCCATCCGGGGGCTTGGAAGGTGGAAAGACATGATGCATAAGGGAGCACGAAGACACGGTCGCCTTCCAAGAGGGTCACCCTCCTTTTAAAGGCGACTCTCCCTACTTGCGTCCCCAGCCGTCGTGGGGCGAGTCCTCTCCAACATGCTCCAAGGTCCTCCCCTACGGCGCAGGGGCTGGGTCCCACACGTCATGCAAGCCGGCCCAGAGCAGAAGAAGCCAAACCGCCATGCGTGGTGCGTGCAACCGCCCAGTGGTTACAAGCGGCTCTCCACTTTTGCCCAGACCAGCGGGCGAAAGGGCGGGCAGCCATGCAGGCGGCATGCAACCGCGCCATGTGGGCGCACTTCTCCAACTCCCAACACGCCCAGCATGGAGGCCCAGGCCCACGCGTCATGCAACCGGCGCGCTGAATGCTTCGTGCATGCAACTGCACCGCCACTTGCGCCACCACCGTGCCTTCTCGACTGCGGAACCAATACCGCGACTCGAGGCGACCCAGCGCACGACCCAGCGGCGCCAGCCTGGCGCGACGGTCAATGCGGCCAAAAATGGGCCGGCAGTAATGGTGGTGGCAGGCGGGCAGGAGCAGCGGTCATGTCGTCAGCCAAGCCTACGTCCCATCCGGGGGCAGCGAGAGAACCCTCTCCCACGGCGTGAAGACAACGCGCCCGTGTTCCGTTCCTCGAACGGCTCGCGCACGCGCAATGGCTGCCCCGCGAACCACTCGCCCCGTCGCATTAACTCTGCGGCGGGACAGGCGGCGCCTCTGGCAGGAGAAGCGAGCGATGCTTCGCCTTCGCCATAATGACCGCGTCAAAAAAGGTACACCGCGTCGTTCAATTTCGTATCCTTTTCCTTTTTTCCTCTTTCTCTCTCTTGCAACAGGGACCGGGAAAGGGGGATACCCCGAAAAGGATCCTTCCCCGTGAAGGAACCAGGCTCCGAGCCTCCCTACTGATCAGAGGTTCGAAGGCTGGCCCCTCGGAAGGGTTCAACAGCCGCCTCAGAGCACATGGGCTCCACACCCACTACTGGTCAGAGGTTCGAAGGCCAGCCCCTCGGAAGGGTTCAACGGCCGCCTCAGGCTACTCGGGCTCCGCGCCCACTACTGATCAGGGGTTCGAAGCCTGGCCCCCGAAGGGTTCACAGCCGCCTCAGACACAGAGCGAGGGATGACCATGGGTACGTTCGATACATAACCAAGGCTCGGGCTGCGCTCCCGAGGTACCCTAGGACATTTCCGAGACCAGCGGGAACGATCTTGTAACGGAATCCCACCAAAGGGAGGCATCGAGCCCTCGGACCCCGTCGCCAGGGGACCGGGTCCGGCAGATCAGCCGCAGGTACTTTTGGGCGCGCCTCTGGGCCTATAGCCGACCCCTAACGAATGGGGCACAGACGTCCGCTCAGATCACCCGCCTGCAGCTCACCAGAGACACCATGTTTGGCGCCCGCCGAGGGCAACATGGCGATCTCCCCCCCTCCTCCTTGCGGAAAGGCGACGCAGGGGCGTATGTAAAAAAGTCGAGTCTGTCCCTGAACGCCCTCTCGCCCTGTGCAGAGGCTCGGGGGCTGCTCTCGCAAACCCGGCTCCGGCCAAACCGTTGGCAGCGTCAATATACCAGCCCGAGAACTTGGGACCCGACCGTACACCCGGGCTACGGCCAGCTCGCATGAGGGAACGACCAGACCAGCCGAAGCATTGCGCGAGGCGTTAAGACCTCGGAGGAGTCAAACCACTCCTCCGAGGCCTCGGGGGCTACACCCGGCGGGTGCGCTCGCGCGCACCCACCGGAACAAAACGCAACCGAGAAAGGCTGGTCCCCTTGCAAAAAAGTGCGACGAAAGCCTCCAAGCGAGTGCTAACACTCCCTTCGAGGCTCGGGGGCTACTGTCGGGGACCATAATTAGGGGTACCCTCAATGCTCCTAATTCTCAGCTGGTAACCCCCATCAGCATAAAGCTGCAAAGGCCTGATGGGTGCGATTAAGTCAGGGATCAGTCCATTCGAGGGACTCGATCACGCCTCGCCCGAGCCTAGCCTCGGACAAGGGCAGCCAACCCCGGAGGATCTCCGCCTCGCCCGAGGCCCCCTCCAGCGGCGAACATATTTCCGGCTCGCCCGAGGCCCTGTCTTCGCCAAGAAGCAACCCTGGCCAAATCGCCGCACCGACCGACCAAATCGCAGGAGCATTTAATGCAAAGGTGGTCTGACACCTTTACCCTAACGCGCGCCCCTCAGCCGACAGAGCTGAAGTGACCGCCGTCACTTTGCCGCTCCACTGACCGGTCTGACAGAAAGACAGCGCCGCCTGCGCCGCTCTGACTGCGGTGCCACTTGACAGAGTGAGGCTGACAGGCAGTCAGGCCCGGCCGCACGCACCATAGGAAGCTCTGCTCCGCCCGACCCAGGGCTCGGACTCGGGCTAAGCCCCGAAAGACGGCGAACTCCGCTCCGCCCGACCCAGGGCTCGGACTTGGGCTCAGCCCCGGAAGACGGCGAACTCCGCTCCGCCCGACCCAGGGCTCGGACTCGGGCTAAGCCCCGGAAGACGGCGAACTCCGCTCCGCCCGACCCAGGGCTCGGACTTGGGCTCAGCCCCAGAAGACGACGAACTCCGCTTCGCCCGACCCCAGGACTCAAATTCCGCCCTGGCCTCAACCAACGGCGTCCGCCTCGCCCGACCTAGGGGCTCGGACTCGACCTCGGCCGCGGAAGACGGACTCGACCCCGACCTCGGAGGAGCCTCCACATCGCCCCAGCCTAGGGCGCAGGTCGGCCACGTCAACAGGAGGCGCCATCATTACCCTACTCCAAGCTGACTCAGGCTACGGGGAACAAGACCGGCGTCCCATCTGGTTCGCTCCGCCAGATAGGCAATGATGGCGCCCCGCACGCACCCTGACGATGGCGGCTCTCGGCCCCCTTACGGAAGCAAGAGGACGTCAGCAAGGACTCGACAGCCCCGACAGCTATCCCTCCGCCAGGCTCCAGCACTCCTCCGACGGCCACGACATCACACAAACCGGGCGCCAAAATCTCTCTGGCCGCCACGATGGCGTGTACTTAGGGCGCTAGCTCTCCTCCGCTAGACACATAACACTCTGCTACACCCCCCATTGTACACCTGGATCCTCTCCTTACGCCTATAAAAGGAAGGACCAGGGCCCTCTTAGAGAGGGTTGGCCGCGCGGGGACGAGGACGAGACAGGCGCTCGCGTGAGGCTGCTCGCTCCCTCCCCCGTGTGGACGCTAGTAACCCCCTACTGCAAGCGCACCCGACCTGGGCGCGGGACGAACACGAAGGCCGCGGGATTTCCACCTCTCTCACGCCCATCTCCGGCCACCTCACTTCCCCCCTTCGCGCTCGGCCTCGCGCCGACCCATCTGGGCTGGGGCACGCGGCGACACTTCACTCGTCGGCTTAGGGACCCCCCGGTCTCGAAACGCCGACAACCGTGATGAGCATGATGAGGACCGGTGGCTGCGCATCCTTGGAGGTTCATTTTCACTTGAAGAATCATTCCAAGTTCTAACACTTGTTAGCGCCTTGCCTTTGCTCCTCTCCTTTTTGGGTTCGGCCATAGTTGGACAGTTGTCCCTGAAGTGGCCCTTCTCCCCGCATGCGAAGCACCCTCTCTTTCTTTGCTTTTTCCTGTCAATGTTAAAGAGAAGATCTTCGACCTGCAGGGGCACACCCATTAGATTAATCCTGCAGATCATCCCCATTACCTTTCTGACGCGTCGGATTGTTTCTTCGTCCTCGGAGGATGATGTGCATGGTTGATTATCTTCATCATCATCACTTTCTTCTTCTTCCTCTTCTTCACTTGAGGAACTTGGAGTGGGAGCCTTCTTTTTGCCCTTCCTTTCATCACATGCAAAAGCATATGGCCTTGAGGAAGTTGGCTCCTCTCCCCGACACATTTTTCGTGACATCTCAAAAGCCGCGATTTTCCCAATCACAATGGTCGGGGTCATGTTACTCAAGTCTTCCATGTTGTGAAGGATGGTGATGATGCTCCCATATCTTCATGGTAGCAGGGAGATAATCTTCCTCACAATCTCCGCATCACCTAGCTTATTTATGCCAATAGAGTTGAGCTCATTGATGATTAGATTTAAACGAGAATACATGTCTCTAACAAGCTCATCATCTCTCATAGCAAAAGTATTATACTCATTTAAGACTAGGCAATGTTTTTGCTCACGGACATTTGATGTGCCGTCATGGAGCTCATGCAATTTTAGCCAAATCTCATTAGCAGTTTTCAAGGTAAATATTTGATTAAAAATATCCATGCTAAGAGATTCATACAAGCAATTTTTGGCTCTAGCATTTAAATGAATTTCTTTTTCCTCACTCGTGGTGGGTTTCTCGGAATTCTTGAGGGGTTTCATCCCGTCACGAGTGACTCTCCAAACACCTAGGTCAACGACCTCTAGGTAACAAGCCATTCTAGCACTATAATAAGGGAAGTTAGTGCCGTCAAAGTGTGGTGGACTATGGGTATCCATCCCTTCCTCTAAAAAGTGTCGGCTCTTTTAGCGGTGAAGCTAAAGCGTTTCAAATGAGCCAAACCAGGCTCTGATACCACTTGTAGGAAACGGGTGACACCTACGAGGGGGGTGAATTAGGACTTCTAAAACTTTTACTAAACTAGGCCACAATTAAATCCCTAGAGCAAAACCTATGCAAATAGTCAAACTAGAAAGTGCAAACTAGGTTTTGTCTAAGTGTTGCTATCTCTACCGCAATGGCTAAGTTTCAATCTACACTAAATAAATATGACTACAAGATTGAAACTTAAATGCTTAATATAAATGTGGAAACTTAAAGAGCATAGTAGAGAAGCAAACTCTCGTGGATGATGCCGGTATTTTTACCGAGGTATCCGGAACCGCGCAAGGTCCCGACTAATCCTCGTTGGTGCCCCTACGCAAAGGGAAGCCCACGCGAGGGTCAAGCACCTCGGTCGAGTAACTCCGTAGAGAGCCGCGGGCCTTCTCCACGCGCAAGTGGTGCTCCGCTTCCAGCTCCTCTCGGACCCTCCCCGCCGTCTCCACTATCGAGCTTCTGGTCGAAACGCCGCGGTCCTCGTTCCCTTCGGTACACGGTGGCGGCCGTGACACAAACGCGGTTGTCACGGTCTCGCAAGACACTCGCCCCACTCGGTACAATTACAATGGCCCGCGCAAGAGCCGAGGGGTTGTGTGGTTTGTCTAAACTCACTCAATAATCTAGGGTTCACCTAGAGCAAGCGCTAAAGCGGTCTAACTAACCTAAGCACTTCGCAAAGCACCTACGCTAATCGCCGAGTGATTCTATTAAGCACTTGGGTGTAAGAGCACTTGGGAATGTCTACTATGGGCCTTGGTATGTCTCTTGGGCTCTCACACCTGGAAATGGCCGGTTGGGGGTGTATTTATAGCCCCCAACACAAATAGAGCCGTTGGAGAAAAGCTGCTGCTTTCTGCGGCACACCAGACAGTCCGGTGGTGCACTGGACAGTCCGGTAGTACACCGGACAGCGCACTGTAGCCTATCCGGTGCGCCTAGCCGTTGCCCTGTCAGAGCAGGTGACCGTTGGCGCCGCAGGCTTTCCACACCGGACAGTCCGGTCCTCACATCGGACAGTCCGGTGGTCTTCTCTCCGGGTGCCACCTGGAACTAGCCGTTGGGCTGCGGTTCCCTGGTGCACTGGACAGTCCGGCGTGTGGGCACCGGACAGTCCGGTGTGCCACCGGACAGTCCGGTGCTCCACGCACAGACAGTCCACAGGCAGCACACTTGGACTTTTCTTTGATCTTTTTAATGTCTTCTTTTGAGGTGTTGTTTTCCTCAATTCCTTAGTCCAAGTTAATCTTGCATCCTGTGAACTACAAACACAAACACTAGAAAACTTATTAGTTCACAGATTGTGTTGAACATCAAACACCAAAACTCAATTAGCCAAATGGCCCGGGGTCCATTTTCCTTACAAAATCCCCTTGAGGACATGTGTGTTTTTTTAATTTTAGCTAGACGTGGGCTGTACGGGGGAATGAAAATGGAAATAGGCTTTGCGGGGAGGGGGAAATGAGATGGAAATGAGAAACGCAGAACAAATAGTAGATATATCGATGTGTGGTTCCAGTTAAAGGGCAATTAATGCATCCAAATTTAATATCAAGGTGGTTCAGATGGTCCAAAATGCACTGCCCCTACATTTTATCAATTAGCATCTACAATATCGAGCAAACATTCTTCATGCTAGATTTGGTCAAACTAATTTGACGTCAAATATGTTGGTCCCACCCATTGCTTTCCCCTGACAACTCCTTGGCCGAAAAGAAAATCGATCTTATGATGTTTGTAAAACTAATTAGAAACATGTTTATGCTGTCTTGGAACATACATTTTCTTGCCTTTTTCTAGTTAAATTGGGTATGAGTGCGTGTTTGCATAAAAGTGGGTTCAAATGGGGTTTTTAGTAACACATGTAACCGCACGCTACACATATAGGTGGACCTAACTTTTAAATTATGGTCCATGTGTGGACCATTTTAAAATATTCCATACAATTAAACAGATTGTCAACTAAGTCAATTTCAAAAAATCTTGGTAAGTTTCGTAAAAAATTTAAGATGTAAATGCGAGGTTTTACTTTTAAGGTGATTTTTTAAAGTGGGACCATGGATCTAGCTACACCATTACATAAATTAGTATATTATCATTCTTACCCATTTCTAAAAAAACAATTAATTTTGTGAAAAATTTAAGGTGTGAATGTGATGTTTTAATTTTAAGGTCCTGCATTTAAGGTGAGATCCAAACATAGATTATCATTCTTACTCAATTTTTTAAAAATTAATTAATTTTGTGAAAATTTTAAGGTGTAAACGCGACATTTTAATTTTATGGATCGATTTCTAAGGTGGAATCCACACATAGATCTAGCTATGCCGTTACAATATAAATTAGCAAATTATCATTCTTACTCATTTCTAAAAAATTAATTTTATGAAAATTTTTAAGGTGCGAATGTGACTTTTTATTTTAAAGTCTAGCTTCTAATGTGGGACCCACACATGGATCTACCTACATCGTTAGACATAAATTAGCATATTATTATTCTTACTCATTTCAAAAAAGAAATCAAGTAATTTTATGAAAATTTTAAGGTGTGAACACGTTATGTTAATTTTAAGTTCCGGCTTTTATGGTGGGACCCACATATGGATCTAGCTATGTCGTTACACATAAATTAGCAATTATCATTCTTACTAACTTCAAAAAATCATTTTTTGAAAATTTTAAAGTTTGAACATGATGTTTTAATTTTAATGTACGACTTTTAGGATGGGACCCACACATCTATCTAGCTACGCAATTACACACAAGTTAGCAGATTACCATTGTTATTCCTTTCAAAAAAACTATTATTTTCTGTAAATTTTAAGGTGTGAACGCGATGTTTTGATTTTAAGGTCCGGTTTTTAAGGCGAGACCCACATATGGATCTAGCTACACTGTTACACACAAAATTAGTAGATTATCATTCTTACCTGTTTCCATAAAATCAATTAATTTTGTAAAAAAATTAAAGCCTAAACACGGTATCGAATCCACTATAGTGACATGAATCTTCCATGGGTTTAACCCACTAGCTATGGACGGGTTGTGGTGGGTTACTTAGTTGAATTATTGAGTTGGGTTTGGTTGAAAAAATGACTCATTTGTGATGGGTTGGGGTGAGTTTGGGATAGGTTTCAATCCATTAGTAGGGCTAAGAAAACATGTTATCATCTACAATAATAATGCCGAATAAATGCACGGTCGAGATCTCTTCTCCAACCGAGTGTACTAGCATGTGTGAAGTGAGAATACAGGTTGCCATTTCAGAAGTAGCTTACTTACTTACGAACGATGGATGGCTGCCGACGCAATACAAACGATGGCCACGCCTACCATACGTTTGTTCCGTGATGTCTTCAATTCAGACATCTCACGTTCTTTTTTTTTCCAAGTTCTCTCCGCAATATATTGTAGTACTCTATGCAAGTGCCTTGGTATACTTGTATCTGTGGTGACCGGGTCATCTATAGATGCCAGGATCATCATGCCAATAACTAGAAATAAAATGCTAAAAAGTTCTATCTTAAATACTTTGTATTTGTTTTTATAAAAATAGGAAAGGTCATGATTAATTCTTGGTTAGGATCCTCATTAATTTTCTTGATTAGACGGTTTTCTTTGAAATAATGATAGCTTTTATAGGGGTTCAAGCAATCCTCTTTATATAAAGAGAGAAGATATGCCAATCGAAGCAAATAAGTCAATTATCTTGTTTGGTCTTAAAGGTCATCTCCCACACCTCTTTCTCGCCCGTCTACTTTTTATGCGCGACCATGACTCCTGTGCGCACTGGGGTACACATCCCGGCCATCGATCTCCTATTCATATGACTCCTGTGCGCGCTGGGGTACACATCCCGGCCATCGATCTCCTATTCATATAGCTTACACTAGTGGAGAACACGATGGCTTCCATCCCTTAATTTTAGTATCAGTTCTTAAGAACCGATACTGAAATTAAGGGAAGGAAGCCTGGTCTCTCAAAGGTAGAGTGCATTTATTAAAAGCCGGTTCATCCAAGATAATTTTATGATTGTGCAGCAAACTGACAGACTCCTCCATCAACAAAGACATGCAATAATCCTTTTGAAGCTTGACATCACTAAAGCTTTTGACTCAGTATCCTGGCCTTTCCTCCTCGAAGTGCTTCAAAAACTGGGGTTTGGGCAGATTTGGACAGATGTTTTGAGTGGACTGCTATCTACCTCGTTCACACAAGTGATGCTTAATGGAGTAGCTGGTGAAAACATCTAGCTTAAAAAGGGTTTAAGACAGGGAGACCCTCTCTTAGCTATGTTGTTCATATTACTCATGGACGTGCTAGGTTGGTTAATCTCAAAAGCTGAATTGGAAAATCTGCTGCAACCCTTGTCCTCTAGACCTTTGCAACACAAAGTGTCCTTGTATGTTGATGATGTGATCATGTTCTTGCATCCAAAAGAATATGATATACAAATTGTTCTCAAAGTCTTAGAGATTTTTGGAGAAGCTTCAGGGCTGAAAACCAACATTCAAAAAAGCAATGTGTATCCAATTAGATGTGGGGAAGAAGTCGTAACCCTTCAAGAGCTACTCCTATGTGAGATCTCTTCTTTCCCCTGTAAATATCTTGGTCTGCCTGTATCTCTGAGCAAGCTATCCAGAAATCAAACTCAAGGCATAATTGACAGGATAGCTGACCAGCTCCCTGGCTGGAAGGCTGACTTGATGACTCGAGCTGGAAGAAAAGTGCAAGTTCAATATGTTATGATAGGAATGGTCATCTACCTTGCAATGGCGGTGGACTTACCTCCAAGAGCTCTCAAGGATATTGATAAAATTAGAAAAGGATTCCTTTGGCATAGAAGAAAAGAAGCCAGAGGGGGACACTACCTAGTAGCTTGGGGAAGAGTGTGCATGCCAGTTGAGTTTGGAGGTCTGGGCATTTTCAGCCTTAAGGGGCTAGGATAGGCTCTGAGAATGAGATGGTTGTGGATGGCTAAAGTGGAGCCTGGTAAACCTTAGGTAGGGTTCCCTATGCATTTTCCTTCAAAGGTGAAATCCTTCTTCCATGCTGCTATTCACATGGAAATTGGCAATGGATGTTCGACACTTTTCTGGGAAGATAGATGGATACAGGGGCGAAATGTGAAGGCCATTGCTCCCAGACTACTAGCAGTTGTGCCAAGGCGAATTCAAAATAGTAGAACTGTCCATACAACGCTAGCAAATATAAGTTGGCTGAATGACATCAAAGGAGCTCTCACATTGGAAGTCATTGCTGATTTCCTTGATCTTTGTGATGCAATTCTCATAGTAAACATAAATCCATAAAGGGAGGACAAACACATCTTCAGTTTTGCTCTTAATTGAAAATATTCTGCTAATGTAGCCTATGAAAGTCTCTTCATTGGATCAACATACTTTGAGCACTACGACAGGGTTTGGCATTCCTGCCCCCCCCCCAATGCAAATTTTCTTATGGCTTGTGGCACTTCAGAGGTGCTGGACAGCTAATAGACTTCAAAGGAGGGGGTTGAATCACCCATATCAGTGTCCTCTTTGTGACCAGGAAATAGAAACCATTGACCATCTCCTTGTGAGTTGTGTGTTTGTAAGAAGCTACCGGTTCAGGCTGCTAGGACAGGTTAACCTCCAGGATTTCACTCCTCAAGTTCATGAAGAGAATATGTAACATCCTAGTTTTGATTCCAAGGTTAGAAACCCTAAACTCCTAGCCCCCCATTATTTTCTCCTAAGACCTCATCTCATGAAGCATTTTATTCATCATATGCATACACCATGATTGCTAGTAACACTTCATATAGAATATTTCATTTTGGCACCTAAGAAATATAGATGAATATTTGTTTAAAGGAGAAAAGGGATTAAGGAAAAGAAAAAGAAAAAGAAAAAAAGGAAAATCCCTCTCCCCCTCTCGGCTGGGCCGGATCCGGTCCAAGCTCTCCCCCTCTCTCTCCCCCGCGCGCCCGCGTTCCCCTCCCTCCGCTCGCGGCCCACGCGACCCCATCCGCCCGCGCGCCGGCGCTCTCGTCGCACTCTCCCCCTCCCTCGCTGACCGACCGGCCCCACCCGTCAGCCGCAACCGCCCCGCTCTCTCGCGCCGCTCTCTCTCTAGCGCGTGGGCCCCGGTCGTCAGTCCCTTCTCCCTCACCCGTGATCGGCATCGACGCAATCGTCGCCGGCCACCATCCGCCCTGTCTCCTCGCCATTACTCGCTCACCAGTAAAGTTTGGCACCATGCATCCTCACACACTGTGACCGGGCGACCGCTCACTACCGCGTGCACCGAGCCGTCCCGTCGCCACCACTTTGCCGCCATTATCGCCGCCTCAGCGTGCCTCACTGGTGCCCGACGGCCTCCACCCCTCCCCTCCCCGGACGCCTATAAAAGGGCTGCCCCGAGCCCTTCATCTCCTCGCACCGGCCTCGGCCATCCCTCACCCCTCCCCCGAGCTCAATCGAGCCAGCGCCGCCGCGCTCTCCCTCCGCTCCGGTGAGTTCCCCCTCCCCTCTCTAGTAGCCTAAGGTCCAATTAAGTTAGCTCACGAACTCACACCTCTCCACGATCATGAGGCACCACTTTCGCCTCCCTCGTCACGCCTAGTGGCCTCACCGGCGATCACACCGCCGCGGAGCCCGCCACCTCCTCGTGGTCACTCCCAGAGCGCCACCAGCCAAATTGGCCCCGCCACCATGTTCGCCTGGGTCTGACCGCGCTATCCCACCTACCCGACCCTTGAGAACCGAAACCACGGCGGAGAACGCTGGGGAACCTTGTCAGCGGTCGGTTTTCCCCGACCCCGGTCGGTTCGCCCCCCCCCCCCCCCCCCGTCAGCCACCAAACGCCATCGACCCTCCCCCTTTCTCTGACGCATGGGCCCGCGCCCACGGCGCCCGCTCGTGTCGTCTCCCTTCCTCGTGGGCTGTCTGGGCCCGCGCTGGGCCGAAACCCCCCGGGCCCAGCTAAACCGAGAATCCCTTCTCTTTTCCTTTTCCTATTTTCATATATATGTATATATGTTGATATTTTATGCACCAAAAATAGTCCAAAAATTCTTTAAGTCACACAATAATAATACTTAGAACTTGACACACTATTAGCCAGAAATGTTTGATGTTTTGTTATTGCCTGTTTTTGCAAGGCGGAGAAGGGTCCGACCCTCCGGAAATTGTATGTAATACCCAATTTGTAATATGTTAGAGATAATATAAATGGAGAAACAAATTCTCCTTATCTATATGTGAGTTTAACCTTTATGTATCATCACATGTGAACACCTTGCTAAAAAAACATAATTAATAAGATACATGCCACTAAAATATGCATCATGCTGGGACTTTATTTTTGGAGTGCATTATTTGTGACAATATAATAATAATAATTATTATAATAAAATAAATATAATAATGATGGGAAATTTAAATCCTAAATTGAGAATTAGGGTTTGAAATAGAGAAGGAAAAGAGAAAATGCTATACAATACAAATTTTTTTTAATAAATTTATAAGTAGATAAATTTATTCCACAATAATTTATTCAAATCACATACTCACAAATTGAGTACAAGTTCACCATAAATTTGAAGTTCAAATTGAGAATCAAAAATAAGAGAGAAAAGAGAAGAGGAAACCTAACTGGGCCGTGCAACTAGAATTCGGCCCATCTTCTTTTTCCATTGCGCGCCAACCATCTCCTCACGTGTGGCACGCGCACACTCACTGTCACGTGGGCCCCATTGGCCAGACGTTAACCGCGCGTACGTAAGCCTCTAGCGCTGACCGTGGGCCCGGTCCCGTTTGCGCTATGCATCCCCTTCGTGTACTCGCTGCCTGTGGACACCCACGCGTCAGGCTCGTCCCTATCCCAAGTCCGCTCCGCGCAACAAATTCGACCACAGCCGCACAAGTTCATCGGAGCAGCTTCGAACCCGGTCCTCATTCCCCCTTTCTCGGACCGTTGCGGTGCCCTCGCGCGTATAAGATCTGGCGTCGCTATCCCCTCAAGCATCCACCCCATCTAGCCGTGCCCTGGTGAGCCCCGTCGCCAAGCACCCCCATGGCTGGTAGCGAAATATTGGTCGTCGTTCGGATTAGGCCTAAACCTAGGATTAGAGTCCAAATAATGGAGCCCTGGTGAATCGCGGGAGCGCGGGAGACCTTCGTGGAGCCTCATCGGGCGTGGTGATCGACCCTGACCTGTTGAATTGCTCGTTGGCGGATTATGGACGTCCCCAATCACATGGCGTCGGGGAGGTCCCTCCGTGCCCTCCAGATTCGTGTATGGCCAAAACCCTGCGCTTATACCGTTTATGCGGCAATGTAGTGCTAACCTAGGTGGATTTGGAGCATTTAGGCTCCGTAAATTGCTCACCGGAGCTCTAATTGGCCTCGGACCCGCCTAGCCGCGTGGCCAGCTCAATCCTACGCCCCCACCGACCGATGGTACCTCGGTTTTGATCGTCGATGTTCCCTCCTTCCGTAGAACTAGGATCGGTGAGTTTGGTGAACGCTTTCGCTGGGATGCTAGACTCCGGCCATGGCGCCGCCGTTCTGCGGTCGCCTCTGGTTGCTGCGCCGGGGAGTTGAGAGGAGGATCTGGTGGCCGTCGATCTTAGGAATGGAGGTCACGATTAGATGGGACCATGAAGTGTTTAGGACCGTAGGATTTCTATCCTGCGCCTAGGAGTAGATCGGGGGTGGGCTATCGTGGGCCGTTGATCCCAGGGTGGGCGGTCCGATACGACTTAGTCATAATTAAATCGAGCACTGTTGGATCATTTGCCGACGTGTAGGATTAGATCGCGTTCAAAAGTGACTGTGACTGATGATCCATTATCCAATGGTCTTCGCTGCTCACCAGTACATAACACGCCAGATCCAATCTTCGCCACTAGATCTAATCTGGATAGCTCGAACCGCCTGGTACCCTTTTGTCGTTCACATTTTCTAAAAGAACCCCTTCCCTTTTGTTATAATAACCCGCCGTCCACTGCGTAGTATTCTGTCTTAGAAAATTATACACCGAAGCCCCTGTCTTTTATAGAAATTGAGGCCCAGTCCAGAAACTCGAAAAACCAGAGAAAACAAATAGAAAATAGATTTTTAATATAAAAATAATTCCAGAACAGTGTTTAATCTCTAGAAAATTCATATTAACTCCTTTTTAGTCCATTCTAGTTCCTATAATTTGGTAGTAATATTGTCTATCACTGAGTAACACTGCTCTAGCATGAAAACCATATTAAAATTTATCACACAATTATTTTTGCACCAAACACAAAAGAACTTCAGAAAATCATAACTTAATAACCGTAACTTCGAATTTAGTGGTTCTCATTCCCACGATCTCGTAGCAACGCGTAGATCATTATTTTTCAGTATGTTCTTATGTTTGGTGTGATGTTAATTTTGTCTACACCATGTCTGTTTTTATTGCTACGACTAGCAGTGAGGTCACGAGGATCTGAAGAATCACCCTGGTAACTGGAATCTCAAGTGCCAGGCAAGTTGTGCCCTTGATTCACTTTTGCTACCTAATAATGTTCTTTATAATCATTTACCATGCATAGGTTTAATTTTGATGGACCCAATAGGTCACCCTAGTCTGTTTATCCTGTTTACCTTGTTTATCCCTGAATCACTTGGGTAGTTTTGCTATTGCTTTACATGGTTTTGGGATAATATTTTGTTATATCCATGTTCCAATTCTTTTGTTATTCTATTTATGTTCATGTAAAGATCATTAATGTTAATTGGAACATGGAGCTTAACTTGAGAAACACGTGCCACCACAAGGGTTTAATGGGACGCCCTTGGCCAACTAACTAGGAAAGCTAGTGGAAGACTACCTTACCCGAAAGGGGCAAGGGCAGTAGGGGATTGCATGCAAGGAGGTTCTCGGGTTGATTTTGCTGCGATGGCGGTCAGACGGGGGATTCTTGCAAGTGCTCTTCCCATAAACTGTAGCGGTTTTTGGAAGCTAGTAGAACTTTGTAAAGGCCTCGTAGTGGATCCCTAGCCATTCACCTCGGTAGTGTCTAAGGGTCTAGCTAGCCCTGGAGACATGGGATACACGACTTGTGGGTACAGGGTACAACCTCTGCAGAGTGTAAAACTGGTATACTAGCCATGCTCGCGGTCATTAGCAGCTCAGGACTCTCTGATCATTAATTTATGGAACTTAAATTCAATTCTGTCATTTGCATATGCATGGGATTATTTATTAATTTTGTTCTATCATTTTTACTAAGGTTTGGTATTTACTTACATTTAGTAACTGCTAATAAAATTTTGACGAACTTATTAAAAGCAATGCTCAGCTTTAACCCCTATTGTTGATCAGCCTTACACATCACATGAACTCCCACCTTTGGTGAGTTCATGCCACATTATTCCCCACAACTTGTTGAGCGATGAACATGTGTGAGCTCACCCTTGCTGTCTCACACCCCCATAGGAGAAGAACAAGTGGTTCAGGAGGAGCCACAAAGCGAGGAGTTTGATCTGATCTAGGTGGCGTTTCCCCAGTTGACTCTTGCGCCAAGTACGATCCGTAGTTTGTTTTATATTTATCTTTTATTTTGTAATAAGACTTCCGCTTTGTAATAAATACTCTGATTATTATGACATTTATCTCTATACACTCTGTTATTATATATGTTTTCTTCTTTGGCGCATGTATGAGATGCACCCAGCTTTGTCCCTTAAAACCGGGTGTGACGGAAGTGGTATCAGAGGAAATGTTGACTGTAGGACGAAACCTAGATAGAAATGGACAAACCCTTACCTACTTATCTTACTCTGATCCTTTCTATACTCATCTTGTCTTGATCCTGTCTCACCTTTTGCTATTCTACTCTGATTATTCTTACCTTTACTACTCTAAGACAAGATGGATATCACACCTTGGAATCCTACAACTATGAACTTTTTCAGAGATATGGAACCTAAGACGAAATTAAAATTATTTTCTATTAAAAAACTATTGGTTGATTGTTCTGATGATCAATGCCTTATTTGCTTCTTTGATTGATTGAAATAGTATAGACGGGCATCTTAGCATGTACCACCATAAGGTAATGAATTAACTTTAGTAGGTGACACACTAATCTACTTAACTAATAAATCCCCCGCAGTAACATTTCTCGTAATTACTCACCTTGTCTACAATTCTTCCTTTCTTACCCTGTATTTCTAACCCAGATGGGCTACCCCTATAGTGTTAGAAGAGAGCACTATAGACGTGATCCTTGGTATGTCATGGTTAAGAAAGGCAAAGGCAGTTTATACACTATGCTAAAGGAACCATAGAACTCACCAGTTCTAAAGGAGAAAGATTTGAAGTTGGAATTGCAGTACTACCACCATCAGACTAGCGGCATTCTTAGTAGATGAGAAATTTGTGGGTGGCAACATCCGTGCAGTTAGGGATTTTCTAGATGTCTTTTCAGAGGAGTTATTAGGGATGCCACCAGATAGGGAAGTTGAGTTTGTTATTGATCGCTTACCTGGAACTACCCCTATTTCTAAACGGCCATACAGGATGGCTGTAGAAGAATTAAAGGAACTTAAGAAACAGTTAACGGAGTTATAAGAGGCTGGGTACATTCGTCCGAGTTCTTCACCTTGTGGAGCGCCAATTCTATTTGTACAGAAGAAAGATGGATCGCAAGGGTATTCTCGAAGACTGATCTCCGACCGGGTTATCACCAAATGAAGATTAGGCAATCGGATATTCCCAAGACAATTTTATCGACCCAATATGGTTTATATGAGTTCACCGTTATGTCATTTGGATTAACTAATGCACCAGCCTATTTTATAGATCTGAAGAATAAGGTGTTAATGATCTAGACAGATTCGTCGTGGTTTTCATCGACGATATTCTTATTTATTCCTATAGTGATAGTGATCATGAGGAACATCTGAGATTGGTGCTATAGAAGCTACGAGACAATCAACTCTACGCCAAGTATAGCAAATGCGAGTTCTGGATTGACGAGGTGTCATTCCTTGGACATATCATTTCTAATGGAGGGATATCAGTGGATCCTGCTAAAGTCAAGGAGATAGTGGTGTGGAGCATACCCACTACAGTTACGGAGATTCAGAGTTTCTTGGGACTTGCAGGATATTATCGGAGATTTATTGAAGGATTTTCTAAGATTGCCCCCATGACCTCGCTTCTGGAGAAGGGAAGAGAGTTCAAGTGGGACGAGAAGTGCCAAGATAGTTTTGATCAATTAAAGAAGAGGTTGATGTCGCCACCAGTGTTGGTTATGCCAGATCTGCAGAAGGGATTTGACATTTATTGTGATGCATGTGGCCAAGGCTTGGGATGTGTGCTCATGTAAGAAGGACATGTGATTGCTTACGTGTCTCGTCAATTGCGGAAACATGAGTTGAACTACCCCACTCATGACTTAGAGCTAGCAGCCATTGTGCATGTGCTTAAGATTTGGAGACATTATATTATGGGAACCAAGTGTCAAGTATACACGGATCATAAGAGTTTGAAGTATATATTCACTCAGAAGGATCTCAACCTTAGGCAACGCCGTTGGATGGAGCTTATTAAGGACTATGATTTGGAAATTCACTATCACCCGGGCAAGGCAAATTTGGTTGCAGATGCCTTGAGTCGAAAGGAGCAGGTTCATTCAGTTGTTGTTGCCCAGCTACCTGATGAGATTGTTGAGGATTTCAGGAGACTTAACCTGGGGATAGTTGTTCACACTGAAGGAGTAACTATTGATGCGGAACCTACCTTGGAGCAAGAAATCCACAAAGGACAGATTGGTGATGCTAAAATATAAGAGATTAAGGATCTAATTACTGAAGGTCGAGGTATAGAATTCACAAAAGATGAGCAAGGCACAATATGGTTCAAGGATCGGATATGTGTTCCTGAGATCGATAGTTTTCGTGAGACTATTTTACAGGAAGCCCATGACTTGGATTATTCTATTCATCCTGGGAGTACCAAGATGTATCAGGATTTGAAGCAGAAGTACTGGTGGTATGGACTAAAGAGAGATGTGGTTGCACATGTGGCCATGTGCGATGTGTGTCAAAGAGTTAAGGTCGAACACCAAAGACTAGCTGGACTATTACACCCACTAAAGATACCCGAGTGGGAGTGGGAAGAGATTGGTATGGACTTCATTACTAGATTGCCTCGCACCTCAAAAGGATAGGATTCTATATGGGTTATTAAGGATAGACTGACCAAAGTGGCTCATTTCATTTCGGTCAAGACTACTTATAAGGGATCTCAATTGGCAGAGTTATATATGGCTCGGATTGTGTGTTTACATGGAGTATCAAAGAAGATCGTTTCGGATAGAGGATCACAGTTTACCTCCAGATTTTGGAAAAGTTTTCATGAGAATATGGATACGAAGTTGAATTTTAGTATGACCTATCACCTTCAGACTGATGGACAGACTAAAAGGACTAATCAAGTATTGGAGGACATGTTGAGAGCTTGTGCCCTTCAACATGGTAGTAGTTGGGACAAGAGTCTACCCTATGCTGAGTTCTCGTATAATAATAGTTACCAGGCCAGTCTGAAGATGTCACCGTTTGAGACTCTGTATGACAGGAAATGCAGACTCCTCTATTTTTGGACCAGACTAGAGGAAGACAGTTCTTTGGACCCGAACTTATTCAAGAGGCAGAAGAACAAGTTCGTATAATTCGAGAGAATTTGAGGATAGCTCAAACCAGGCAAAAGAGCTATGCTAATAATAGAAGAAGACCACTGGAATTTGAGGAAGATGATCATGTGTACCTCAAGGTGTCACCACTTCGTGGAATCAGGAGATTCAAGGTTAAGGGCAAATTGTCCCCTCGCTTTGTTGGACCATTCATGATCTTAAGGCGAGTTGGAGAGATGGCATACCAACTCGAGCTACCTGCTAGTCTATCGGATGTGCATAATGTGTTCCACGTATCTCAACTTAAGAAGTGTCTCCGTGTCCCTGAGGAACAGTTACCAATGGAAGAGCTCAGTGTTTAGGGTGATTTGACTTACACGGAGTATCCTATCAAGATTCTTGACACTTTGACTAGAGTTACAAGGAATAAGGTGATAAAGATGTGCAAAGTGCAATGCAGCCACCATGGAGAGGATGAAGCAACATGGGAAAGAGAAGAAGAGCTTCACATAGATTTTCCCCATCTTTTCCCTCGTTCCTCCTAAATCTCGAGGACGAGATTCTTTTTAAGGGAGGAAGGATTTGTAATACCCAATTTGTAATATGTTAGAGATAATATAAATGGAGAAACAAATTCTCCTTATCTATATGTGAGTTTGACCTTTATGTGTCATCACATGTGAACACATTGCTAAAAAACATAATTAATAAGATACATGCCACTAAAATATGCATCATGCTGGGACTTTATTTTTGGAGTGCATTATTTGTGACAATATAAAAATAATAATAATTATAATAAAATAAATATAATAATGATGGGAAATTTGAATCCTAAATTGAGAATTAGGGTTTGAAATAGAGAAGGAAAAGAGAAAATGCTATACAATACAAATTTTTTTTAATAAATTTATAAGTAGATAAATTTATTCCACAATAATTTATTCAAATCACATACTCAGAAATTGAGTACAAGTTCACCACAAATTTGAAGTTCAAATTGAGACTCAAAAAAAGAGAGAAAAGAGAAGAGGAAACCTAACTGGGCCATGCAACTGGAATTCGGCCCATCTTCTTTTTCCACTGCGCGCCAACCATCTCCGCGCGGCCCAACTCACGTGTGGCGCGCGCACACTCACTATCACGTGGGCCCCATTGGCCAGACGTTAACCACGCGTATGCAAGCCTCCGGCGCCGACCCGTGGGCCCGGTCCCGTTTGCGCTATGCATCCCCTTCGTGTACTCGCTGCCTGTGGACGCCCATGCGTCAGGCTCGTCCCTATCCCAAGTCCGCTCCGCGCAACAAATTCGACCGTGGCCGCACGAGTTCATCGGAGCAGCTTCGAACCTGGTCCTCATTCCCCCCTTTCTCGGAACGTTGCGGTGCCCTCGCGGGTATAAGATCGGGCGTCGCTATCCCCTCGAGCATCCACCCCATCTAGCCGTGCCCTGGTGAGCCCCGTCGCCGAGCACCCCCATGGCTGGTAGCGAAATATTGGCCGCCGTTCAGATTAGGACTAAACCTAGGATTATAGTCCAAATAATGGAGCCCTGGTGAATCGCGGGAGTGCAGGAGACCTTCGTGGAGCCTCATCGGGCGTGGTGATCGACCCTGACCTGTTGAATTGCTCGTCAGCAGATTATGGACGTCCCCAATCACATGGCATCGGGGTGGTCCCTCCGCCCCCTCTAGATTCGGGTATGGCCAAAACTTTGCGCTTATACCGTTTATGCGGCAACGTAGTGCTAACCTAGATGGATTTGGAGCATTTAGGCTCCGTAAATTGCTCACCGGAGCTCTAATTGGCCTCGGACCCGCCTAGCCGCGTGGCCAGCTCAACCCTACGCCCCCCACCGACCGATGGTACCTCGGTTTTGATCGTCGATGTTCCCTCCTTCTGTAGAACTAGGATCGGTGAGTTTGGTGAACGATTTCGCTGGGATGCTAGACTCCGGCCATGGCACCGCCGTTCTGTGGTCGCCTCTGGTTGCTACGCCGGGGAGTTGAGAGGCGGATCTGGTGGCCGTCGATCTTAGGAATGGCGGTCACGATTAGATGGGACCATGAAGTGTTTAGGACTGTAGGATTTCTATCCTGCGCCTAGGAGTAGATCGGGGGTGGGCTATCGTGGGCCGTTGATCCCAGGGTGGGCGGTCCGATACGACTTAGTCATAATTAAATCGGGCACCGTTGGATCATTTACCGACGTGTAGGATTAGATCGCGTTCAAAAGTGACCTGGACCGATGGTCCATTATCCAATGGTCCTCGCTGCTCACCAGTACATAACACGCCAGATCCAATCTTTCCCGCTAGATCTAATATGGACGGCTCGAACCGCCCGGTACCCTTTCGTCGTTCACATTTTCTAAAAGAACCCCTTCCCTTTTGTTATAATAACCCGTCGTCCACTGCGTAGTATTCTGTCTTAGAAAATTATACGCCGAAGCCCCTGTCTTTTATAGAAATTGAGGCCCAGTCCAGAAACTCGAAAAACCAGAGAAAACAAATAGAAAATAGATTTTTAATATAAAAATAATTCCAGAACAGTGTTTAATCTCTAGAAAATTCATATTAACTCCTTTTTAGTCCATTCTAGTCCCTATAATTTGGTAGTAATATTGTCTATCACTGAGTAACACTGCTCTGGCATGAAAACCATATTAAAATTTATCACACAATTATTTTTGTACCAAACACAAAAGAACTTCAGAAAATCATAACTTAATAATCGTAACTCCGAATTTAGTGGTTCTCATTCCCACGATCTCGTAGCAACGCGTAGATAATTATTTTTCAGTATGTTCTTATGTTTGGTGTGATGTTAATTTTGTCTACACCATGTCTGTTTGTATTGCTACGACTAGCAGTGAGGTCATGAGGATCTAAAGAATCACCCTGGTAATTGGAATCTCAAGTGCCAGGCAAGTTGTGCCCTTGATTCACTTTTGCTACCTAATAATGTTCTTTATAATCATTTACCATGCATAGGTTTAATTTTGATGGGACCCAATAGGTCACCCTAGTCTGTTTATCCTGTTTACCTTGTTTATCCCTGAATCACTTGGGTAGTTTTGCTATTGCTTTACATGGTTTTGGGATAATATTTTGTTATATCCATGTTCCAATTCTTTTGTTATTCTATTTATGTTCATGTCAAGATCATTAATGTTAATTGGAACATGGAGCTTAACATGAGAAACACGTGCCACCACAAGGGTTTAATGGGCCGCCCTTGGCCAACTAACTAGGAAAGCTAGTGGAAGACTACCTTACCCTAAAGGGGCAAGGGCAGTAGGGGATTGCATGCAAGGAGGTTCTCGAGTTGATTTTGCTGCGATGGCGGTCAGACGGGGGATTCTTGCAAGTGCTCTTCCCATAAACTGTAGCGGTTTTCGGAAGCTAGTAGAACTTTGTAAAGGCCTCGTAGTGGATCCCTAGCCATTCACCTCGGTAGTGTCTAAGGGTCTAGCTAGCCCTGGCGACATGGGATACACGACTTGTGGGTATAGGGTACAACCTCTGCAGAGTGTAAAACTGGTATACTAGCCGTGCTCGCGGTCTTGAGCAGCTCAGGACTCTCTGATGATTAATTTATGGAACTTAATTCAATTATGTCATTTGCATATGCATGGGATTATTTATTAGTTTTGTTCTATCATTTTTACTAAGGTTTGGTATTTACTTACATTTAGTAACTGCTAATAAAATTTTGACCAACTTATTAAAAGCAATGCTCAGCTTTAACCCCTATTGTTGATCAGCCTTACACATCACATGAACTCCCACCTTTGGTGAGTTCATGCCACATTATTCCCCACAACTTGTTGAGCGATGAACATGTGTGACCTCACCCTTGCTGTCTCACACCCCCACAGGAGAAGAACAGGTGGTTCAGGAGGAGCCACAAAGCGAGGAGTTTGATCTGATCTAGGTGGTGTTTCCCCAGTTGACTCTTGCGCCAAGGACGATCCTTAGTTTGTTTTATATTTGAGAGCACCTAGAGGGGGGTGAATATGTGATCCTGTAAAAACTTGAAACTTAAAGCCACAAACTTGATTAAGTGTTAGAGCAATAAAGCCAAGTGGCTAGAGAGAAGTTCTTGCTAAACACGATAACCACAAAGAAATCAACACAGAGAGGCACAGTGGTTTATCCCGTGGTTCGACAAGTCCAACACTTGCCTACTCCACGTTGTGGCGTCCCAACGGACGAGGGTTGCACTCAACCCCTTTCAAGCGGTCCAAAGACCCACTTGAATACCACGGTGTTTTGCTTTCGTTTACTATCTCCCGTTTACGAGGAATCTCCACAACTTGTTGTCTCTTGCCCTTACAAATGATGATCACAAAGAAACACGGAAGTAAGAGAGGGAGAGCAACGCACACAAGACACAAAATCAGAGCACAAACACGCACACAAGTCACAACTTGAGCTCGCAACACAACTCGAAGAGTTCTCTACTCAAATGGGGCTCTAGTTGCTACCACAAAGAATCAAATGCGCGGAAATGGAGTCTTGGTGCTTAGAGTTGATCAAAGAATGCTTGGTGTGCTCCTCCATGCGCCTAGGGGTCCCTTTTATAGCCCCAAGGCAGCTAGGAGCCGTTGGAAGCAATCCAGGAAGGCAAATCTTGCCTTCTGTCGGGTGGCGCACCGGACAGTCAGGTGCACCACTGGACATACCCTGTTCACTGTCCGGTGCATATTGCTTTCCTAAATTGGCGCAGCCGACCATTGAAGATTTGGAGCCATTGGCGCACCGGACAGTCCGGTGCCCCCATCCGACCATTGGCTCGGCCATGCGTCACGCGCGGATTGCGCGGCCGACCGTTGGCGCGCCCGACCGTTGGCTCACCGGACAGTCCAGTGAATTTTAGCCGTACGCCTGTTGACTATTTCCCGAGAGCGGTGACTTCGCCGCAGACGACTCACCGGACAGTCCGGTGCACCACCGGACAGTCCGGTGATTTATAGCCGTACGCCGCCGTCGAGACCCGTGAGCAGGCTGTTCATCGAAACTGGTCCTGGCACACCGGACACTGTCCGGTGCACCACCGGACAGTTCGGTGCACCCAGACCGAGCAGCCTTTTGGCTGAGCACAACCAACTTATCTTCAAAGTGATTTCTCCTATTTCTAGCACTTAGACACAATACATTAGTCTTCAAAACAATGTACTAAGTCTTAAAACATACCTTTAATCTTGATTTGCACTTCTTGAGTCTTTGGCACAAATATCACTCAAAGCATTTGTGTTGAGCACTTAATCACCAAAATCTTATAGAAATGGCCCAAGGGCACATTTCCCTTTCAATCTCCCACTTTTTGGTGATTTATGCCAACACAACAAAAAGCATCTAAAAGAAGTGCAACATCAATGTAAATGAGAACAAAAATTTGTTTTGATTCAAATTTGACATATTTGGATCATTCTTTGCCACCACTTGGTTTGTTTTCGCAAATCAAACTCAATTTCCTATCTCTAAGTCAAAATCACTTGTTGAGGCATAGAGAGAGGTATTCCAAGAGAATATTGATCAAAGATTCAAAAACTCCCCCTTTTTTTATAATCAACCATTCTCCCCACAAGAGACCAACTTTTGATAATAAGAGACAATAAGAGTATTTTGACAAAACAAAATCTCTAACTCTACTATTTTCAGAATTCTTTTTTTTATAATCAACCATTCTCCCCACAAGAGACCAACTTTTGACAATAAGAGACAATAAGAGTATTTTGACAAAACAAAAGCTCTAACTCTACTATTTTCAAAATTCTCAAGTGGTAGCTGATCCATTTCTTGCTTTGGCCTTAATTTCTCCCCCTTTGGCATTAAGCACCAAAATGAGATCATTATTGTCCCTTAAACCTCATTGCCTTACTAAAATCTTCAATTAAGAGTAAAAAGGCAATAAGAACACGGAGATGAACTTGGAGTAAGTTACCCTCTCATCAGAGTGCAGTGGAAGTCTTGCATGGTCCAAGTTCACCTTTTCCCTTTCAATCCTCCTTTGAGACTAAATTAAGAAAACTCAAGAACACAGTTAGTCTCAAAGGGTCAAGTTGTAGCATTTCTCCCCCTAAATATGTGCATCATTCACACATGAACTTGTGAGGTCCGGGGGATCCCTTGCACAACTTGAGCACCATAAATAAGCAATAAAATGCATAAAGGAACATGACCAAAGGCATAAAACACATGTATGCTCTATATCAATCCAAGTTACGCGAATCTAAGACATTTAGCTCACTACGTAGCCTGCAAAAGGTCTTCTCATCTAGAGGCTTGGTAAAGATATCAGCTAGCTGGTTTTTCGTGCTAAAATATAACACTTCGATATCTCCCTTTTGCTGGTGGTCTCTCAAAAAGTGATGCCGGATGTCTACGTGCTTTGTGTGGCTGTGTTCAACAGGATTGTCCACCATGCGGATAGCACTCTCATTGTCACATAGGAGTGGGACTTTGCTCAGATTGTAGCCAAAGTCCCGGAGGGTTTGCCTCATCCAAAGTAGTTGCGCGCAACACTGTCCTGCGGCAACGTACTCGGCCTCAGCGGTGGATAGGGCAACGGAAGTTTGTTTCTTAGAACTCCAGGACACCATGGACCTTCCTATGAATTGGCACGTCCCTAATGTACTCTTCCTATTGACCTTATATCCAGCATAGTCGGAGTCTGAGTATCCAATCAACTCAAAGGTAGACCCCTTTGGATACCAGATCCCGCAGCAAGGCGTAGCAACTAAATATCTAAGAATTCGCTTAATGGCCACAAGGTGACACTCCCTTGGGTCAGATTGAAATCTAGCACACATGCATACGCTAAGCATAATATCCGGTCTACTAGCACACAAATAAAGTAAAGACCCTATCATAGACCGGTATGCCTTTTGATCAACGGACTTACCTCCTTTGTTGAGGTCAACATGTCTGTTGGTTCCCATTGGAGTCTTTGCGGGCTTGGTGTCCTTCATCCCAAACCGCTTGAGCAAGTCTTGCGTGTACTTCGTTTGAGAGATGAAGGTGCCGTCCTTGAGTTGCTTCACTTGGAACCCAAGGAAGTAGTTCAACTTGCCCATCATCGACATTTCGAATTTCTGAGTCATCACCCTGCTAAACTCTTCACCAGACTTTTGGTTAGTAGAACCAAATATTATGTCATCGACATAAATTTGGCACACAAATAGATCACTGTCACAAGTCTTAGTGAAAAGAGTTGGATCAGCTTTCCCAACCTTGAAAGCATTAGCAATTAAAAAGTCTCTAAGGCATTCATACCATGCTCTTGGGGCTTGCTTAAGTCCATAGAGTGCCTTAGAGAGCTTACACACGTGGTCGGGGTACCGTTCATCCTCAAAGCCAGGGGTTGCTCCACGTACACCTCCTCCTTGATTTGCCCGTTGAGGAAAGCGCTCTTCACGTCCATTTGGAACAACCTGAAAGAATGGTGAGCGGCATAGGCTAACAAAATACGAATCGACTCTAGCCTAGCCACAGGAGCGAAAGTCTCCTCAAAGTCCAAACCTGCGACTTGGGCATAACCTTTTGCCACAAGTCGAGCCTTGTTCCTTGTCACCACCCTGTGCTCGTCCTGTTTGTTGCGGAACACCCACTTGGTTCCCACAACGTTTTGCTTGGGACGTGGCACCAGTGTCCAAACTTCATTTCGCTTGAAGTTATTGAGCTCTTCCTGCATGGCCAGCACCAAGTCCGGATCTAGCAAGGCCTCTTCTACCCTGAAAGGCTCAATAGAAGAGACAAAAGAGTAATGCTCACAAAAATTAGCTAATCTAGAGCGAGTAGTTACTCCCTTGCTAATGTCACCCAAAATCTGGTCGACGGGATGATTCCTTTGAATCATCGCTCGAACTTGAGTTGGAGGGGCCTGTGGTACTTCTTCCTCCTCAACTTGGTCTTCTTGTGCTCCCCCTTGATCACACGCCTCCTCTTGAGGAACCTGTTCATCATCTTGAGTTGGGGGGTGCACCGTTGTTGAGGAAGAAGGTTGATCTTGCTCCTTGTGTTCCTGTGGTTGCACGTCTCCAATCGCCATGGTACGAATCGCGTCCGTTGGAACACATCTTCATCTACATCATCAAGATCAACATGCTCTCTCGGAGAGCCATTAGTTTCATCAAATACAACGTCGCTAGAGACTTCAACCAAACCCCATGATTTGTTGAAGACTCTATACGCCTTTGTATTTGAGTCATAACCTAACAAAAACCCTTCTACAGCTTTGGGAGCAAATTCTGAATTTCTACCTTTCTTCACCAGAATGTAGCATTTACTCCCAAAAACTCGAAAATATGAAACGTTGGGTTTGTTACCGGTTAGTAGCTCGTATGACGTCTTCTTGAGGAGGCGATGAAGGTAGACCCGGTTTATGGCGTGGCAAGCTGTGTTCACAGCTTCCGACCAAAACCGCTCGGGCGTCTTGAATTCTCCAAGCATCGTCCTCGCCATGTCTATAAGTGTCCTATTCTTCCTCTCTACCACACCATTTTGCTATGGTGTGTAGGGAGCGGAGAACTCGTGCTTGATTCCTTCCTCCTCAAGGTACTCCTCCACTTGAAGGTTCTTGAACTCGGACTTGTTGTCGCTTCTAATCTTTTTCACCTTGAGCTCAAATTCGTTTTGAGCTCGCCTTAGAAAGCGCTTGAGGGTCCCTTGGGTTTCTGATTTATCCTGCAAAAAGAATACCCAAGTGAAGTGGGAAAAATCATCAACAAAATGCATAAAACACATGTATGCTCTAGATCAATCCAAGTTACGCGAATCTAAGACATTTAGCTCACTACGCAGCCTGCAAAAGGTCTTCTCATCTAAAGGCTTGGTAAAGATATCGGCTAGCTGGTTCTCGGTGCTAACATAAAATACTTCGATATCTCCCTTTTGCTGGTGGTCTCTCAAAAAGTGATGCCGGATGTCTATGTGCTTTGTGCGGCTGTGTTCAACAGGATTGTCCGCCATGCGGATAGCACTCTCATTGTCACATAGGAGTGGGACTTTGCTCAGATTGTAGCCAAAGTCCCGGAGGGTTTGCCTCATCCAAAGTAGTTGCGCGCAACACTGTCCTGCGGCAACGTACTCGGCCTCAGCGGTGGATAGGGCAACGGAGGTTTGTTTCTTAGAACTCCACGACACCAGGGACCTTCCTAGGAATTGGCACGTCCCTGATGTACTCTTCCTATCGACCTTACATCCAGCATAGTCGGAGTCTGAGTATCCAATCAAGTCAAAGGTAGACCCCTTTGGATACCAGATCCCGAAGCAAGGCGTAGCAACTAAATATCTAAGAATTCGCTTAATGGCCACAAGGTGACACTCCCTTGGGTCGGATTGAAATCTAGCACACATGCATACGCTAAGCATAATATCCGGTCTACTAGCACATAAATAAAGTAAAGAGCCTATCATAGACCGGTATGCCTTTTGATCAACGGACTTACCTCCTTTGTTGAGGTCGACATGTCCGTCGGTTCCCATTGGAGTCTTTGAGGGCTTGGCGTCCTTCATCCCAAATCGCTTGAGCAAGTCTTGCGTGTACTTCATTTGAGAGATGAAGGTGTCGTCCTTGAGTTGCTTCACTTGGAACACAAGGAAGTAGTTCAACCCGCCCATCATCGACATCTCGAATTTCTGAGTCATCACCCTGCTAAACTCTTCACAAGACTTTTGGTTAGTAGAACCAAATATTATGTCATCGACATAAATTTGGCACACAAATAGATCACCATCACAAGTCTTAGTAAAAAGAGTTGGATTGGCTTTCCCAACCTTGAAAGCATTAGCAATTAAAAAGTCTCTAAGGCATTCATACCATGCTCTTGGGGCTTGCTTAAGTCCATAGAGTGCCTTAGAGAGCTTACACACATGGTCGGGGTACCGTTCATCCTCAAAGCCAGGGGGTTGCTCCACGTACACCTCCTCCTTGATTGGCCCGTTGAGGAAAGCGCTCTTCACGTCCATTTGGAACAACATGAAAGAATGGTAAGCGGCATAGGCTAACAAAATACGAATCGACTCTAGCCTAGCCACAGGAGCAAAAGTCTCCTCAAAGTCCAAACCTGCGACTTGGGCATAACCTTTTGCCACAAGTCAAGCCTTGTTCCTTGTCACCACCCTGTGCTCGTCCTGTTTGTTGCGGAACACCCACTTGGTTCCCACAACGTTTTGCTTGGGACGCGGCACCAGTGTCCAAACTTCATTTCACTTGAAGTTGTTGAGCTCTTCCTGCATGGCCAACACCCAGTACGGATCTAGCAAGGCCTCTTCTACCCTGAAAGGCTCAATAGAAGAGACAAAAGAGTAATGCTCACAGAAATTAGCTAATCTAGAGCGAGTGGTTACTCCCTTGCTAATATCACCCAATATCTGGTCGACGGGATGATTCCTTTGAATCATTGCTCGTACTTGAGTTGGAGGGGCCTGTGGTGCTTCTTCCTCCTCAACTTCGACATCCTGTTCTCCCCCTTGATCACACGCTTCCTCTTGAGGAACCTGTTCATCATCTTGAGTTGGGGGGTGCACCGTTGTTGAGGAAGAAGGTTGATCTTGCTCCTTGTGTTCCTGTGGTCGCACATCTCCAGTTACCATGGTGTGAATTGCGTCCGTTGGAACATCATCCTCATCTACATCATCAAGATCAACTTGCTCTCTTGGAGAGCCATTAGTCTCATCAAATACAACGTCACTAGAGACTTCAACCAAACCTGATGATTTGTTGAAGACTCTATACGCCTTCGTATTTGAGTCATAACCTAACAAAAACCCTTCTACAGCTTTGGGAGCAAATTTTGAATTCCTACCTTTCTTCACTAGAATGTAGCATTTACTCCCAAAAACTCGAAAATATGAAACTTTGGGTTTGTTACCGGTTAGAAGCTCGTATGACGTCTTCTTGAGGAGGCGATGAAGGTAGACCCGGTTTATGGTGTGGCAAGCTGTGTTCACAGCTTCCGACCAAAACCGCTCGGGTGCCTTGAATTCTCCAAGCATCGTCCTTGCCATGTTTATAAGCGTCCTGTTCTTCCTCTCTACCACACCGTTTTGCTGTGGTGTGTAGGGAGCGGAGAACTCGTGCTTGATTCCTTCATCCTCAAGAAACTCCTCCACTTGTAGGTTCTTGAACCTGGACCCGTTGTCACTTCTAATCTTTTTCACCTTGAGCTCAAATTCGTTTTGAGCTCGCCTTAGAAAGTGCTTGAGGGTCCCTTGGGTTTCTGATTTATCCTGCAAAAAGAATACCCAAGTGAAGCGGGAAAAATCATCAACAACAACAAGACCATACTTACTTCCCCCGATGCTAAGGTAGGCGACGGGTCCGAAGAGGTCCATATGCAATAGCTCTAGAGGTCTTGATGTAGTCATCACATTCTTGCTGTGATGAGCACTTCCCACTTGTTTACCTGCTTGACAAGCTGCACAAGGTCTATTTTTTTCAAAAGTTACATTTGTTAGACCTACCACATGTTCTCCCTTTAGAAGCTTGTGAAGGTTCTTCATCCCCACATGTGCTAGACGGTGATGCCACAGCCAGCCCATGCTAGTCTTAGCGATTAAGCATGCATTTAGATCGGCCTCCTCCTTCAAAAAATCAACTAAATAGAGTTTGTCGTCTAGTACACCCTTAAAAGCTAATGAACCATCACTTCTTCTAAAGACAGACACATCTACGTTTGTAAATAAGCAGTTGTAACCCATATTACATAATTGACTAACGGACAACAAGTTATATCCAAGCGACTCTACTAAAAACACATTAGAAATGGAATGCTCGGAAGAAATAGCTATTTTTCCCAGTCCTTTAACCTTGCCTTGATTCCCGTCACCGAATATGATTGAGTCTTGGGAATCTTTGTTCTTGACGTAGGAGGTGAACATCTTCTTCTCCCCCGTCATGTGGTTTGTGCATCCGCTGTCGATAATCCAGCTTGAGCCCCCGGATGCATAAACCTGCAAGGAAAATTAGGCTTGGGTTTTAGGTACCCAACTCTTGTTGGGTCCTACAAGGTTAGTAACAATAGCCTTAGGGACCCAAATGCAAGTCTTGTCTCCCTTGCATTTGGATCCCACCTTTTTAGCAATCACCTTTTTATTTTTACATGAAAGAATAAATTTAGCATTGCAAGCATGAAAGACTGTGGTAGATCCATTATACACTTTCCTAGGAGCATGAGACACAGAGTTCCTCCTAGATCTACCATTAAAGTTTGAACTTGAAGCAATCATGGCATGAGAGTCAAAGGCATTATAACTCCTATTATAATGAACATTCCTAGAATATTTCCTATCATGATACAAGAAAGCATGATTTTTATTAACACTATTAGCCATAGGGGCCTTCCCTTTCTCCTTGGCGGAGATGGGAGCCTTATGACTTGTTAAGTTCTTAGCTTCCCTTCGAAAGCCAAGCCCATCCTTAATAGAGGGGTGTCTACCACTAGTGTAGGCATCCCTTACAAATTTTAGTTTATCAAAATCATTTTTGCTAGTCTTAAGTTAGGCATTAAGACTAGCTACTTCATCATTTAATTTAGAAATGGAAATTAAATGTTCACTACAAGCATCAACATTAAAATCCTTACACCTAGTGCAAATCACAACATGCTCAATACAAGAACTAGATTTATTTGCAACTTCTAGCTTAGCATTTAAATCATCATTCAAAATCTTCAAGCTAGAAACAGATTCATTGCAAATAGACAATTGTGATACCCCAATTTTATGAAAAGAAGTTAAATTTCTATTTCTCTTTTCTTTCATGTTCTGTGGCATTGGGGTTTGGAGTTTCAGGAGGCATTCCTCAGGGAAACAGTAGATCTTTTGGCATTTTTTTCCGCTGGGGTCAGGAGCTCAGATGGGAAAGCGAGTTTGGGCCATTGATCTTGATCCGATGGATGGGAGCCCCACTCTCCTCCCCAACCCTAGCCGACCCCTCTCCCTCTCCCCAATTGTTGTAGCCGCCCCCTCCCTCTTCCTCTGCTCCCCATTTGCAGCCATCCTCTACCCTCTCCACGACTTCCTCCTCCCTCTAGATCTCCCCACACGCAGCAAGGATTGAGAAGAGGAGGAGCACGTTGAATTGAAGAGGAAGAGAGGATCAAGGAGATGTTCTACCCCATCTCTTCTTGCAGTTTTTCTTGGGGAAACCCTAGGTAAGGATAAGATCCATGTTCCTCCCTGTAATTATGTGTTTTTGGAGGTTGTGAATCATGGGGATTGAAGGATTAGAGGTTGGATTAGATGGCGGGTTAGTTTTTGATCTTGAAATTAGTTTTTGTAGAATGGCAGATTCTACTGTTTCTGTTCCTACCAGTTTTCTGTACTCTTAGTGGCCTCAAAAAAGTCTATCTATGAGTCATAGATAATTTGTAGATCTTTCCGTGGCCGCGAAGAACACCCCAATCGGACATCAGATCAGAAAGTTATTGCAGTTTGATTATAGCAGTTTTTCAGTCTCACAATTCTGTGCAGAATCTGTTCTCTTAAGATTTAGGCAATTTTATCAACAGAATTAAACTTTAGGTTGGTAAAAGAAGTTGTAGATAATTTCATAAGCTTTCCAGATTGTTAAAGAGTGCATTCATATGAATTTTGAAACTCCAGTTATGTTTGTTTTACTGTGGCTGTTCCTGTTTGCTTGACAAAAATGAGCGGGTCTGTTCATTGGTAGGTTTCAACTAGGAAATGGCCGAATTGGCTCTTCCAACTATGGAGACTTTTGTAGAGGGATAAAAGATCTTACTGCCAGCAGAATTTCATAATTTTTGGTTGAGTAGTTTGGGAGATAACGAATTTTGAAGTTAACTATGCTGCTGTCTGAAACAGATTCAGTCAGTTATGTTGTCAGATATTTTAGAACTTATAGATGGCTGAATTTAATTATCCATTGAATACCGAAGTTGTAGAGTATTTTGTGTAGATACTCCTAGAGTATTTGTTTGATATCACCACTGTTATAATTTTAAATATACAAAATTAACAAATAGCGCTGCTGTTGTATGGCATGTGGTTCAGGGTGGGAGTCTTTCCACTAGGTCTTGGTTTCCAGTGTAGAAGCGAATTGTTGATTGTTGGCAAATATTTGTGAAATATTTGTACTAAGTTTTATGCGCGCTAGCAGGTGGCTACACTCCAGATCATACCCAGTACATTTTTCTTCTTCGGTGAAGGCAAGTGAATGTAGCGGTGGTTGCTACTGTTTTGACCTGTTACTTCTATCGCCTACACTCTAATATTCATAATTATTGAATTCTTTCATAATTGAACTATATGATGATGTTTTACTTGATTGTATTATATTGATGCTCTATCATATATTGATGATGATTATGGTTCGAGTTTGACCCATGAGATTATTTCACACCCCTGAAGACAGATGAAGCATTATTTGAGGATGGTATTGTATCTGAAGGCAGATTAAGCATTATTTGAGGTCGATATTGTATCTGAAGGCAGATGAAGTATTAATTAAGGTTTGTATTGTAACTGAAGGAAGTGTATTTTATTGATAAATGCAGCATGCCATATACATTGCATGACTCATTTGCATCTGAAGTTTTGTCGTGACCTATGGTCCGACCGTACCGGTACAAGTTAGCATCGTACGTTACCCGAGGAGGGGTACGATGCAGCTTCATACCCTTAGAGGTATGAAGGCAGAGGACATATGCATTGCATTCATATGAAATCATTGAAGTGATATTTGCAGATGATGTGGTTTTATACCCTCAGAGGTATGAAGACAGAGGACCTACACATTGCATTCCTGTGCATACATTGAGTGATATTTGCAGGTATTGAGTGATATTTGCAGGTTTTGTTGACGCAGGGAAGTGTTATACAACATATCGTGGTTGTTCAAGGAAATGAGATGGTATTGGTTATATTGGGACTACTGAGTTCTATATCTACAAGTATTTCTGATATTATTTGTGATTCTTTTAGAATGTTGAATTAATTCAATTTGTGGTTTAAATATCTCGTCAAAACAATTTGCTTGCTGAGATGTTTCATCTCACTCTTGCATTACTCAATGCAGGTGTTTGTTACTCATCAAGGGGAGTGGGAAGTAGCAGCACATCCACCTTCACTCTCATAATAACACTGCCTAGGTGCAGCCATGATTTAATTAGAAACTTCTTGTCAAAGGATGTTTGTTTTTAACTAGTCGTGCACAGTGGTTAATTCAGTTCATATCGTTATGGTTGTGTTCCCATTGCTAGCAGTATTAATGTCTATTATGTTTTCTTATCATGATATCTATTTATACTTTGTTGCTTCCCCGTTTATGCAATATTCAAAGGAGATGCTGTCGAAATTTTTTATATGAATGTTAGATGTGTAGCTTAGTAGCATTCTGGGGTGTTTTTGGATCCCGGGGTGTTACAACAATTCAGAAGATAGTAATTCATTCCTTTTAACCTCTAAGGCAAGAAACTTTTGAACATTAACAAATTTATCATGTTCCTCATACAAGATGTCCTCTTGCCTCTCTAGCAGTCTATCTTTTTCATTCAATGCATCAATTAGCTCATTAATCTTTTCTATCTTAGCTCTATCTAATCCTTTGAACAAGCTAGTGTAATCAATTTCATCATCATCACTAGAAGTAGAGTACTTAGGAGTTTCTCTAGTGATTACCTTCTTTTTCTTTGCCATTAGGCAAGTGTGGTGCTCGTTGGGGAAGAGCGACGATTTGTTGAAGGCCGAGGCGGCGAGTCCCTCATCGTCGGAGTCGGACGACGAACAATCCGAGTCCCACTCTTTGCCGAGATGTGCCTCGCCCTTCGCCTTCTTGTAGGCCTTCTTCTTTTCCTTCTTCCCGCCTTTCTCTTGCTCCTGGTCATTAGTATTGTCGGGACAATTTGCTATAAAATGACCATACTTACCACACTTGAAGCAGGAGCGCTTTCCCTTCGTCTTGCTCTTGTTTGGGTGCTCGTTTCTTCCTTTAAGCGTCGTCTTAAAGCGCTTGATGATGAGGGTCATTTCTTCCTCGTTAAGCCCGGCTGCCTCAACTTGCGCCACCATGCTAGGTAGCGCCTCCCTGCTACTTGTTGCTTTGAGAGCAACGGTTTGAGGCTCATGGATCGGCATTGGGCCATTTAGCACCTCATCAACATATCTCGCCTCCTTGATCATCATTCGCCCGCTCACAAACTTCCTAAGTATTTCCTCGGGCGTCATCTTGGTATAACTAGGATTTTCACGAATAGAGTTTACAAGATGAGGATCAAGGACAGTGAAGGACCTTAGCATTAGCCGGACGACGTTATGGTCTGCCCATCTCGTGCTTCCATAGCTCCTTATTTTGTTGACCAGGGTCTTGAGCCTGTTGTATGTTTGGGTTGGCTCCTCCCCCCTGATCATTGTGAACCTTCCCAATTCGCCCTCCACCAACTCCATCTTAGTGAGCATGGTGACATCATTTCCCTCATGCGAGATCCTGAGGGTGTCCCAGATCTGCTTGGCGTTATCCAAGCCGCTCACCTTATGGTACTCTTCCCTACACAAGGATGCTAAAAGAACAGTGGTAGCTTGTGCATTTTTGTGAATTTGTTCATTAATAAACATGGGATTATCCGTACTATCAAATTGCATTCCATTCTCTACTATCTCCCATATACTTGGATGAAGAGAGAACAAGTGGCTACTCATTTTGTGACTCCAAAATCCGTAGTCCTCTCCATCAAAGTGTGGAGGTTTACCAAGAGGAATGGAAAGCAAATGTGTGTTTGAATTATGCGGAATACGAGAGTAATCAAAAGAAAAGTTCGAGTTGACCGTTTTCTTTTTCTCGTAGTCGTCGTCGTTGTCCTTTTGGGAAGAAGAAGACTCATCGCTGTCGTAGTAGACTATCTTCTTGATGCGCCTCTTCTTCTTCCCGTCTTTCTTTTTGTGACTCGAGCCAGAGTCGGTGGGCTTATCATCTCTTGGCTCGTTGAAGGTGGACTCCTTTTCCTTATCATTGACCACCATCCCCTTTCCCTTAGGATCCATCTCTTCGGGCGGTTAGTCCCTTGCGTGAAGAGAACGGCTCTGATACTAATTGAGAGCACCTAGAGGGGGGTGAATAGGTGATCCTGTAAAAACTTGAAACTTAAAGCCACAAACTTGATTAAGTGTTAGAGCAATAAAGCCAAGTGGCTAGAGAGAAGTTCTTGCTAAACACGATAACCACAAAGAAATCAACACAGAGAGGCACAGTGGTTTATCCCATGGTTTGGCCAAGTCCAACACTTGCCTACTCCACGTTGTGGCGTCCCAACAGACGAGGGTTGCACTCAACCCCTTTCAAGCGGTCCAAAGACCCACTTGAATACCACGGTGTTTTGCTTTCGTTTACTATCTCCCGTTTGCGAGGAATCTCCACAACTTGGAGTCTCTCGCCCTTACAAATGATGATCACAAAGAAACACGGAAGTAAGGGAGGGAGAGCAACGCACACAAGACACGAAATCAGAGCACAAACACGCACACAAGTCACAACTTGAGCTCGCAACACAACTCGAAGAGTTCTCTACTCAAATGGAGCTCTAGTTGCTATCACAAAGAATCAAATGCGCGGAAATGGAGTCTTGGTGTTTAGAGTTGATCAAAGAATGCTTGGTGTGCTCCTCCATGCGCCTAGGGGTCCCTTTTATAGCCCAAAGGCAGCTAGGAGCCGTTGGAAGCAATCCAGGAAGGCAAATCTTGCCTTCTGTCGGGTGGCGCACCGGACAGTCCGGTGCACCACCGGACATAACTTGTTCACTATCCGGTGCAGATTGCTTTCCTAAATTGGCGCAACCGACCGTTGAAGATTTAGAGCCGTTGGCGCACCGGACACTGTCCGATGCACACCGGACAGTCCGGTGCCCCCATCCGACCGTTGGCTCGGCCATGCGTCACGCGTGGATTGCGCAGCCGACCGTTGGCGCGCCCGACCGTTGGCTCACCGGACAGTCCGGTGCCTCACCGGACAGTTCGGTGAATTTTAGTCGTACGCCTGTTGACTGTTTCCCGAGAGCGGCGACTTCGCCGCAGACGACTCACCGGACAGTCCGGTGATTTATAGTCGTACACCGCCGTCGAGACCCGAGAGCAGGTTGTTCATCGGAACTGGTCCTGGCACACCGGACACTGTCCGGTGCACCACCGGACAGTCCGGTGCACCTAGACCAAGCAGCCTTTTGGCTGAGCACAGCCAACTTATCTTCAAAGTGATTTCTCCTGTTTCTAGCACTTAGACACAATACATTAGTCTTCAAAACAATGTACTAAGTCTTAAAAACATACCTTTAATCTTGATTTGCACTTCTTGAGTCTTTGGCACAAATATCACTCAAAGCATTTGTGTTGAGCACTTAATCACCAAAATCTTATAGAAATGGCCCAAGGGCACATTTCCCTTTCAATATTTATCTTTTATTTTGTAATAAGACTTCCGCTTTGTAATAAATACTCTGATTATTATGACATTTATCTCTATGCACTCTGTTATTATATATGTTGTCTTCTTTGGCGCATGTATGAGATGCACCCGGTTTTGTCTCTTAAAACCGGGTGTGACATTGTAGCTCCGGAAGAAGGGCAGTAGCCCGACCTCCCGGAAATAGATCTTTCATGCCAAGAGAACTTCGACGAAAGCAAGTCCATTCTTCCCTTGATGCATAAATTACCTACTCTTTCTACCACTGCCTAAGCCGGGAATATGGGTTGGATTCTATGCATTGTGAGACGAGTGATAGCCTGCATTAAAGAATATCTTTTGGGTACAAAAATGTGGGTCGAGGCATTGGTGGTTTTTCTAAAAAGAGAAATGTTTTCAAAGAAGTGTATGATGAAGGGTATTCACCCTTATCACCAACTGAGTGGGATGATCAGGGACTCCCTGGTTTAGGGGAGGGCCTCTGGTGTTGGCTCAGCTAGGTTAGGTGTGAGCATGAAGGATCGTCCCCTCATATAAGGACCGGTTTGTCATCCTTCACTACTTGTACTCATGACAAGTACAACCACTCGAGACTGTATGGGCAGTCACTCAATCTGAACTTGTACGGTCCAAACCCCAGGGTTATGATGGCTGCGGAGCACCGGGAGGATAAGGAAGGGGAATGTTTTGTCCGGTTTGGGCATGGTGGTGGCCTAACTCCTTCCGGTATAATTGTTAAGGTAATGACATGCAAGTAAGGAAAGAGTTTCGAATTCGGGTCTCATTGGCCATGAGACCGCAGAGCCGGACTAGTGGGTAAAGTGTACACCTCTGCGCAGAGTTTGAAACCTATTTGAATAGTCCGTATCCACTGGTATGGACGAGTCTGGTGTGGTATGGCAATTAGTGTTTTTTGATCTTCCTAAAAGGGAAAGTGTGTGGGTGTTTTTGGAAATAAAATCAATGCCACGGGAGCGGGAAGCTCAGTGGTGGTTGAGTGTGAAAATGTGCCACTCCTCTCTTTTGGGTAAAACATCAAGTATCGCCTTTCTCTGAAAAAATGAGTGACTTCAACTCCACCATACCAAGCATGTACCATATAGGCCTCTCTCTCTTTACATGCGGGATGGGCTTGCGGAATACCTAGTGTATTCACCCAGATTTATCTATGTTTTCAGTAGCTGAAGACTTCTTTTCTGCTATGTTCGACTAGAAGGGGGTTGTGTCTGCACCCAGTCTGCCTGTGGCTTGGGCTAGATGATCTTCCACTGTGCTATGTTTCCAGGCTTGCTAGAGCTTGTATTTTGGTATTGTAATAACTATTATTCAAGACTTTGTACTCTTTGAAGAAATAAATGTGTTTACTAGCCTCCTAGGACTAGTAATTATATCACATTTGAGTCCCAAAGGATCGGGACGCTTCAGAATACCATGCTCTAGTGGAAAAGATGCAGTGATTAGCTGCATGGAATTGCTAGAAAAGGGCTAAACTCGCTTATCAGTCTCGGCCTCTCGATCTTGTGGAACCATCGAAATGCATGTGTCTTTGACGGTCTTTCTCTCTATCTTAATGTAGCCATCAAGAGAACCGAGGAGGAGAGGGATCCTGTGGGTCTCTGAGCCCACATGCATTTTACGTCTTATACCTGAACCCCTAGCCCACACACGCCCGTGAAATCGCAAGGGTCAGCTCTGATACCATTTGTAACACCCCGTCCACTTCTGTACCGATGATACTTACTCCTAATAGCCCTCTAGGATCATAAACGATCCCTACAGACCTACACGAGTCTTTTTTGGGCACTTTGTCCTCAATCATGTGCACACAAGAAGACTTCCCGGTCGTTCACCCATCCTGAGATTGCTTTGGCTAAGCACACTTAAACTAGATGTTCTTTTGAAACATACTTCCAAAAAAAGAAGATACACCTTGTTGGTATAAGTATTCTATCAATCCTATTAAGTCTTGGGCCAGGATAACACAATCCTCCCGGGCCAGGATATCACAGGAGGTGTTATCCATTTTTTTAAATAAATTATTTAAAATTTCACTCATTTAAGTGCGAAAAAGGTTGCGAGTTCATCATCTCATATAGTAGAGTTGAAATAGTTATTTCTTTGTATAAATTTCTTGAAATTTGCGGTCGATTGTATAATTTAGGTAAAAATTAGTAAGTTCATCATCTTATACGTGTTGAAATATGTATGATGGTAATAGAAATTAGGAGTGAATCAGAATGGAGCTCTGTTCATTGGCTACATAAGCTTGAAACAGGGTTGGTGTATAATATTTTCTAAATTATGTGAGTTAATCCTCTCATATGTCGTGTATTGTATATGAATGTAATATTAATCATCTTACATGTTCATGTCTGTATAAGCTTTAAGAGGGAAGGAGGCGTCCATTTTGTCGAAGAATCTATTTAAGGTTTGACTCATTTAAGTGTGAAAAAAGGTTAACAAGTTCATCCTCTCATATAGTATAGTTGAAATAGTTATTTCTTTGTCAAGATTTCTTGAATTTTGTGCTTGATTGTATAATTTTAGGGGAAAACTAGAAAGATTATCCACTCATATGTGGTTTATACAAATAATGCAGATGGGCCATCAATGGATGTACAACTTGGATTGATGCTCTAAAGAATATATTGAAGGTGTCCATTGTTTTCTAAAGACATCCAAGCGAGACAAGAAAAGAGGTTTCATGTGTTGTCCATATAGAGATTGTAAGAATGAGAGAGAATACTCTTCATCAACAACAATTCAACTCCACTTGTTCTAAACTTGTTTCATGTCTAACTATATTTGTTGGGCAAGCATGGAGAAATCGGGTTTCTAGAGGACGAAAAAGAGGAGGAAGACGACACAACTTCAAACTATGCTTAGTACAGTTCCTTTGTGGGTATTGTAATTGGTGAGGCTGAAAATCCTAAAGAAAATGATGCTCTTGCACAAGTTGCATGGTGAAGAGAAAGGTTGTGACAACAAAAAAGATAGAAAAAAACTCGAGCACATATTAGAGGACCATAACACTGTTTTGTACATAGATTGTAAACAGGGCCACAAAAAGTTACATAACACATTGAAATTGTTGTAGTAGAAGACAACAAATGATATCAATTACAAGGGTTTCAATGAGATATTAAAACTCATAAAGAAGTTCCTTTCATAAGGGAACAAATTGCGAGCATCAACATATGACGCTAAAGAGGTTGTTTGCCCTGTTGGTTTACAAGTGCAAAAGGTACATGCATTTCCCTATGCTTGTATACTCTATCATGGTGAGGAGAACAAAAAATTGGATGTTTGCCCGGTTTGCATGACATAATGATATAATTTAAGTCATAACGAACCTTGTGATAATGAGGGCAAACCCCCCAAGGAAAGAATACTTACTAAAGTCATGTGGTGCTTCCCTATAATACCACATTTAAAGCATTTGTTTCGTAACGAAGAGCACACAAAAATGATGTGATGGCAGAAACAAAAGTATAAGCTAGATTCTATGTTGAAACACCAAGCTGATGATTCTAATGGCAAAAAGTTGATAGAACATTCACAGAGTTTACAAAGGATGTGAGAAATGTAAGATCTTGTCGGGGACCGTAATTAGGGGTACCCCAATGCTCCTTAATCCAGCTGGATAACGTCTTCAGAACAAACCATCAACGACTGATAAAACGTAGGCCTCGTCTACCAAGGGATGCCACCTCATCCGAGCCTAGCCTCGGGCAAGGATAGTAGTCCCGGACGAACTCACGCCTCGCCCGAGGGTCCCCTCAGTCAGCAGGCGCACCCTCGGCTCGACCGAAGCTCAGCTCGGGCAGACTTTGTCGTGCAGTGACCTCACCCAAATCGCCTTACCAACCGACCGTATCGCATGCGCATTTAATGCGGGGATCGCCTGACACCTTATCCTGACACGCGCGCCTCAGTCGGCAAGATCGAAGTGACCGCAGTCACTTCGCCACTTTACAGACCGTTCTGACAGGAAAACAGCACTGTTCGCCCTGCTTCGGCAACTGCGCTAGCCACCAGGGAAAGACTAACAACAGTAGCGGCCTCCCCCGAGTTCGGCCTCGGGCACAACAGTGCGCTCCGCTTCGCCCAACCCCAGGCCTCGGCCTCAGCCTCGGCCTCGGGAGAAGGACTCCACCTCGCCCGACCCCAGGCCTTGGCCTCAGCCTCGGCCTCGGGAGAAGGACTCCGCCTCGCCCGACCTCAGCCTCGGCCTCGGAGGAGTCGTCACCTCGCCCGACCTCAGCCTTGGCCTCGGAGGAGTCGCCGCCTCGTCCGACCTCGGCCTCGTATCAGCTACGCTACTAGGGGATCCATCATTACCCTACCTCTAGCTAGCCGCCTCAGGCTATGGAGGAACAAGACCGGTGTCCCATCTAAGTTACTCCGATAACAGGTAATGATGGTTCCCCGTGTGCACCATGACGTCGGCTGCTCTCAACCCCCTATGGAAGCAAGGAAACGTCAGCAGGATCCATGCCACACCGTCAGCTATGCTTCTATAGGGCTCAAGGCACTTCTCCGATGGCCACATTATTACCTCTACAGGGCTCAAGGCACTCCTCCGACGGCCACGTTGGTACATCTACAGGGCTCAAGGCGCTTCCCCGACGGCCACATTATTACCTGTATAGGGCTCAAGGCACTTCCCTGCCAGCCACGTTAGCTCATAGCTACCACCTATTGTACAGCTGGGCATCGCCTTGTATCTATAAATGGGGGTGTCCAGGGCCCCACGAGAAAGGAGGAAGGAGGGGAGACGAGAGACGCACGTACGAACACACGGACGCACGACGTAGACGAGCGGAGGCAGGCAAAGTAGGAGAGACGTGGTAGAGGTAGCCCCAGACGGCTCACCTCAAGGCCGAACCCTCTCCTTCTCTCTCTCTCTCTCGTTCTCGCTCTCCCGCAACGCTTGTAACCCCTACTATGAGCATCCCGGTGGAAGATAACATAAGCCTGATTTCCCTCTTGTGTTCCATCTTGCATCAACCCATCTGGACAGAGGCACGCGGCACTAAAATTCACTAGTCGGTCCGGTTGAGGGTCCCCCAGGTCCGAAACACCGACAGTTGGCATGCCAGGTAGGGGCTCGCCGCGTGTTAACAAATACATTCCCGTTGAGTCCCAGATGGGTAGCTTTTAGCAGCCTCTTTAGCCCGAGACGGTGCTCCGCTTTGGAAGTCTCGAGTTCATGTCCCTCGACGGCGGCTACGACATGGTACTGCTCCCCTTGTAGCACGGCAACGATGACGGTCGTCGGCTCGCCTAGGGGAGACGAACCCGACGATGACGGCATCTCCATGAGGCGGAAGAGGAACACCCGGGTTTGCCCCGCTACCCTCCTCGTCGGAGGAGGAGGAGACGGGGCAACCATGGCCAGGTAGGAGGCGGCACCTCATCGGCTGTCGAACTAGAGCGAGTCGACGACACCGGCACCCCTACGGGGGACATGTCGGGCGTTGTCCTCGCACCTGAGACAACGACGGATGTCGCTTCCCCGCAACGTGCCAACCCCAAGCGGACTGATGACGCCAGCACCCTCGTAAAGGACTTGCTGGGCATTAGCCTTGTACCTGAGATAACGGTGCAGTCTGTCCCCAACGCGACTTTGCCACCGTCCATCAACCAAAAGGTACCATCTATTTTTCACCCTGTTCCTTTTAGATTCAGTTTCGATCCACCAAGCGACCCCGCTTCGGTGAGCGCTTTCGTTAGGACATATCCTGACCTTTCGGGGTATCATATGTGGTCAACTTGGGACCGACTGACGGTCGTCTCAACCTCCAGACCCGCGGGTTCCGAGGAAGAGGACGACCCCGACGTCAGTTGGGATTTCTTTGGGCTCTGTGATCCCCGTGCCATGCGTGACTTCATGTCCGCATGTGACCACTGCCTCTCCGGCTGCTCTGATGATGGTCACAACCTTGACGATGAGGGTTGCGACCCAATTTGCGAGTGCTTCCACATCGATCAAGAGGATCACGGCGGAGAAAACCACCTTGGTATGCCAGGAAGTGACGGCGCCCTTGCACCTGCGTCTCGCGTTGAGATCCTGCGGGAGCTAGCTGTGGTCCAAGTCCCTGTGGGGGGTCAGGACACACAACTTGAGTAACTTCACGAGATGCAGGCCAAGCTCGACGAAGAAGCGGGGTGACTTGTGCAGCTCTGGCAAAATATCGAGCAGGAATGGGCAGGCCAAGCGCTCGCTGAAGGAGCGCGTCATCGGGCCCAGGACGTCCAGCGCCGCATTGTTGACGATGCCAGGGCGATGCCGCCCCCGGCCTTCAACGGGGCCGGCCAGAGCCTAGCCGCAGCAGCAATGTTGCTTCGGACGATGCCGGAGCCATCCACCACCGAAGGGCGACGTATCCAGGGCGAGCTCAAGGGCCTCCTGGAAGACGCCGCTGTCCGACAAGCCGAGAGCTCTGCCTCCCGGAGGCGAGGAGACCCCTCGGAGCATCACGCAACGCCCTCCCGACACATGCGGGAGGCCTCGGTCCACACCGAGCGCACACGGGATGGGACGCCTGCGGCCCCGGACCGCCTCGATGACAATCAACGCCATCGCAACCGTCGAGCCCGCCTCGAGGAAAAGGTGCGCCGAGGCTACCACCCCAGGCGCGGGGGACGCTACGACAGTGAGGAGGATCGAAGTCCCTCGCCCGAGCCACCAGGTCCGCGAGTCTTCAGCCTGGCCATACGATGGGCGCCGTTCCCGGCCCAGTTCCGAGCCCCGACTACCATCACCAAGTACTCAGGGGAGACAAGGCCAGAGTTGTGGCTTGCGGACTACCAGCTGGCGTGCCAGTTGGGAGGGGCGGACAACGACAACCTCATCATTTGCAACCTCCCCCTTTTCCTCTCCGACGCTGCCCGGGCCTGGCTGGAGCATCTGCCTCCTGCGTAGATCTCTGGCTGGGATGACCTGGTCAAGGCTTTCGCTGGGAATTTCCAGGGTACGTACGTGCGCCCTAGGAACTCATGGGATCTCTGAAGCTGCCGCCAACATCCGGCGGTTTTCAAAGCAGCGCACCGAGCTGCCCAACATCACCGACCCGGACTTCATCGGGGCATTCCTCGCTGGCACCACATGCCGAGACCTGGTGAGCAAGCTAGGACGCAAGACTCCCACCAAGGGCGAGCGAATTGATGGACATCGCCACCAAGTTCGCCTCTGGTCAGGAGGCGGTTGAAGCCATCTTCCGAAAGGACAAGCAGCCTCAGGGAGGGCAGAAGGAAGACGCCCCCGAGGCGTCCGCCCAGCGTGGCGCAAAGAAGAAGGCCAAAAAGAAGGCACAAGCGAAGCGCAACGCCGTCGACACGGATCTCGTCGCTGCTGCCGAGCACAGGAACCCTCGGAAGCCTCCCGGAGGAGCCAACGCGTTCGACAAAATGCTCAAGGAGTCGTGCCCCTATCACAGGGGTCCCGTCAAGCACACCCTTGAAGAGTGCGACATGCTCCGGCGTTACTTCAACAAGGCCGGACCCTCGGCAAAAGGTGGCAAAGACCAAGGCAACAACCAGGGGGGCGACAAGGAAGAGGAGTTCTCGGAGGTCCACAACTGCTTCATGATCTACGACGGACAGGTGGCGAACGCCTCAGCTTGGCACCGCAAGCAGGAGCGCCGGGAGGTCTGCTCGATGAAGGTAGCGGCGCCGGTCTATCTAGACTGGTCCGACAAGCCCATCACCTTCGACCAAGGCGACCACCCCGACTTCGTGCCGAGCCCGGGGAGGTACCCGCTCGTCGTCGACCCGATCATCGGCAACGTTAGGCTCTCCAAGGTCCTCATGGATGGAGGCAGCAGCCTCAACACCATCTACGCCGAGACCCTAGAGCTCTTGGGGGTCGATCGGTCCGAGATCCGGGCTGGTGCAGCACCCTTCCACGGGATTGCACCCGGAAAGCGTATCCTGCCCCTCGGACAGGTTGACTTGCCCGTCTGCTTCGAAACTACCTCCAACTTCCGAAAGGAAACCCTCACCCTCGAGGTAGTTGGGTTCCGAGGGACCTATCACGCGGTGCTGGGGAGACCATGCTATGCCAAGTTCATGGCCATCCCCAACTACACCTACCTCAAGCTCAAGATGCCTGGCCCCAAGGGAGTCATCACCGTCGGGCCCACGTACCGCCACGCTTACGAGTGTGATGTGGAATGTGTGGAGTACGCCGAGGCCTAAACCCTAAACCCATCGCCGACCTGGATTGCCTCTCCAAAGAGGCCCCCGACGCGAAGCGGCACGCCGGCAACTTCAAGCCGGCTGAGGCGGTTAAGTCCGTCTCCATCGACCCCAGCAACGACGTCGGCAAGAAAGTCAGGATCGGCTCCGAGCTCGACCCCAAATAGGAAGCAGTGCTTGTCGACTTTCTCCGCGCAAACGCCGAAGTTTTTGCGTGGAGTCCCTCGAACATGCCCGACATACCGAGGGATGTCGCCGAGCACTCACTGGACATCCGAGCTGGAGCCCGACCCGTGAAGCAGCACCTACTCCATTTTGATGAAGAAAAGCGCAGGGCCATAGGCGAGGAGGTCCACAAGCTGATGGCTGCAGGGTTCATCAAAGAGGTATTCCATCCCGAATGGTTAGCTAACCCTGTGCTTGTAAAGAAAAAAGGTGGGAAGTGGAGGATGTGCGTAGACTACACTGGTTTAAACAAAGCATGTCCGAAGGTTTCCTACCCTCTGCCTCGCATCGATCAAATTGTGGACTCCACTACTGGGTGCGAAACCCTGTCATTCCTCGACGCCTATTCAGGCTATCACCAAATCAAGATGAAAGAGTCCGACCAGCTCACGACTTCTTTTATCACACCTTTTGACATGTATTGTTATACTACTATGCCATTTGGCTTGAGGAATGCAGGTGCAACCTACCAGAGGTGCATGAACCATGTGTTCGGAGAACACATCGGTAGGACAGTCGAGGCTTACGTTGACGACATCGTTGTCAAAACAAGGAAAGCCTCCGACCTCCTCTCTAACCTTGAGGTAACATTCAGTTGCCTGAAAGCGAAGAGCGTAAAACTCAATGCTGAGAAGTGTGTCTTCGGAGTCCCCCGAGGCATGCTCTTAGGGATCATCGTCTCCGAATGAGGCATCGAAGCCGACCTGGAGAAAATCGTGGCCATCACCAACATGGGGCCAATCAAAGATTTGAGAGGAGTACAAAGGGTCATGGGATACCTTGCGGCTCTGAGCCGCTTCATCTCGTGCCTCGGCGAGAAGGGATTGCCCTTGTACCGCCTCTTAAGGAAGGCCGAGCGCTTCACTTGGACCCCCGAGGCCGAGGAAGCCCTCAGAAACTTAAAGGCACTCCTTACAAATGCGCCCATCTTGGTGCCCCCCGCCGCGGGAGAAGCCCTCTTGGTCTACGTAGGCGCAACCACTCAGGTGGTCAATGCCACGATCATAGTCGAGAGGCAAGAAGAAGGGCATGCACTGCTCGTCCAGAGGCAAGTCTACTTCATCAGCTAAATGTTATCCGAGACCAAAGTTCGCTACCGCAAATCCAGAAGCTGCTCTACTCGGTGATTCTGACACGGCGGAAGCTGCGACACTACTTCGAGTCTCATCCGGTTACTGTGGTGTCATCTTTCCCCCTGGGAGAAATCATCCAGAGCCGAGAGGCCTCGGGTAGGATAGCGAAATGGGCAGTGGAACTCATGGGCGAAACACTTTCATTTGCCCCTCGGAAGGCCATAAAATCCCAAGTCTTGGTCGACTTCCTGGCTGAATGGACTGACACCCAGTTGCCAACGGCCCCAATCCAGCCCGAACTTTGGACCATGTACTTCGATGGGTCACTTATGAAAACAGGAGCAGGTGCTGGCTTGCTCTTCGTTTCACCCCTCAGGAAACATGTGTGCTACATACTGCGCCTCCATTTTTCGGCGTCAAACAACGTGGCCGAGTATGAGGCCTTGGTTAATGGCCTACGCATCACCGTCGAGCTAGGGGTTCAGCGCCTCGACGCTCGTGGCGACTCGCAGCTCGTCATTGACCAGGTCATGAAGAACTCCCACTGTCGCGACCAAAAATGGAGGCCTACTGCGATGAAGTTTGGTGCTTGGAAGACAAGTTCTACGGGCTGGAACTCAACCATGTTGCTCGACGGTACAACGAAACCGCAGATGAGCTAGCGAAAATAGCCTCGGGGCGAACGACGGTTCCCCCGGACGTCTTCTCCAAGGATATATATCAACCATCCATCAAACTCGACGAAGCGCCCGAACCCGAGGAGACCTCGGCCCAGCCCGAGGTACCCTCGGCCACCGAGGGTGAGGCCCTGCGCGTTGAGGGGCAACAGAACGGGGTTGCGCCAAACCAAAACTGGCAGACCCCGTACCTGGAATATCTCCTCCGAGGAGAGCTACCCCTCGACAAGGCCGAAGCTCGGTGACTGGCTCGGCGCGCCAAGTCGTTCGTTTTGCTGGGTGATGAAAAAGAGTTATACCACCGCAGCCCCTCGGGCATCCTCCAACGATGCATATCCATTGCCCAAGGACAAGAGCTGTTGCAAGAAATACACTTGGGGGCTTGCGGTCACCATGCGGCGCCTCGGACCCCCGTAGGAAATGCTTTCCAACAAGGTTTCTACTGGCCGACCGCAGTGGCCGACGCCACTAGGATTGTACGCTCCTGTAGAGGGTGTCAATTCTATGCGAGACAGACGCACCTGCCGCTCAAGCCCTGCAGACAATACCCATCACTTGGCCATTTGCCGTGTGGGGTCTGGACCTCGTCGGTCCCTTGCAGAAGGCACCCGGGGGCTTCACGCACCTGCTGGTCGCCATCGACAAATTCTCCAAGTGGATCGAGGTCCGATCCTTAACCAGCATCAAGTCCGAGCAGGCGGTGGCGTTCTTCACAAATATCATCCATCGCTTTGGGGTCCCAAACACAATCATCACCGACAATGGCACGCAGTTCACTGGGAAAAAGTTCCTGGACTTCTGCGACGACCACCGCATCCGTGTGGACTGGGCCGCCGTAGCACACCCAATGACAAATGGGCAGGTGGAACGCGCCAACGGTATGATTTTGCAGGGACTAAAGCCGAGGATCTACAACGACCTCAACAAGTTTGGCAAGCGGTGGACAAAAGAACTACCCTCGGTGGTTTGGATTCTGAGGACGACGCCAAGCCAGGCACGGGTTTCTCGCTGTTCTTTCTAGTCTATGGGGCCGAGGCCATCCTACCCACGGACTTAGAATACGGTTCCCCGAGGATAAAGGCTTACGACGACCAAAGCAACCAGACTAGCCGAGAGGATTTGTTGGACCAGCTGGAAGAGGCTCGGGATGTAGCTTTGCTACACTCAGCGCGGTATCAGCAGTCCCTGCGACGCTACCACGCCCGAAGGGTTTGGCCCCGAGACTTCCAAGTGGGAGACTTGGTACTTCGGCTGCGACAAGACGCCCGAGGGCGCCACAAGCTTACTCCTCCCTAGGAAGGGCCCTTCATCATCGCCAAGATTTTGAATCCCGGGACATACAAGCTGGCCAACGATCAAGGCGAGGTCTACAGCAACACTTGGAACATCGAACAGCTACGTCGCTTTTACCCTTAAAATGTTTCAAGTCGTTCATGTATCTTGCTTTCTTTACATGCATAAATAAAGTCTAACCATCAAGGAAGGATCAGCCTTGCCTCGGCAAAGCCCGACCCTCCCTCAGGGGCTAGAAGGGGGGGAACCCCCTCTGCGTCAAAATTTTCCTCGGAAAAGTCTTTTGCCGGAACGTCTTTCGTGCATTTCGACTGCGTCGATAACAGAATCCTAAAGACGAGCAAGAGAGACCTTGAGCGGCGAGGCCGACTGAGCCGAGGGACTCCTATGCCTCTGGGATACGGATACCTCACTCGTCACCTTCCGCGAAGGGTAGCTCACGCTCGGAAAAGCGATTCTGCTACCGAACAAGTCCTAACACTCAAAAACTTTTCTACCAAAAACGACTTTTCATGCTTTTCGACTATATCGATAACGGAATCCTAAAAACGACAAGATAACACGTAAGCGGCAAGGCCGACCGAGCCGAGGGACTCCTACACCTCTCGGATACGGATACCTCACTCATCACCTTCTGCGAAAAGTAACTCACGCTCGGATAAGCGATTCTGCTACCGAACAAGTCCTAACGCACGAAACGAGAGGAAAGAAAACAGAGCTTTATAATCCGACAATAATGTTTAGGCCTCAACGACCGCAAAAAACATATGCATACTTCAAGCAAACTGTTCCTGCAGGCTCAGACATCGGCAGGGGGAGGAGCAGCACGCTCGGCGTCATTTCCACCCTCGGCAGAATCTGGCCTGGCCTCAGACGGCGACACGGGCGGAAGGATCTCCACCTCAAAGGAGGAGGCCAGCGCCGCACTTGGGCCCTCAACAGCCGCGTCAAGCCTCTGGACCTCGGCTAAGGCAGCCTCCTCTTCGTCGGGTAAGCAGTACCCCTCGCTGACCCGCTCTAGATCCACGTCGTAGTGGGAAGCGAGCACGGCGAAGGCCCGCCTAACGCCATGGTGCAGTGCCCCGTGGAGTCTGTTGCGCACGTGGCTGCCCAAGGCCCGCAGATGACTCTGTGGGGAGCTACCCGAGGGGACGCCGTCGAGGCCAAAGGCCCGGCAGAAAGCCGAGATGGCCTCGAACATGGCCACGCGCTTGGCCTCCTTCCGCTTAGCCGCCTCGGCAAGCGCCTTGCAGTTCTTGACGGACTCGTCAAGAGCCGTCTCGAACCCTACAGAAAGCCGGGCAACGTTCTTCAGACACGAGGTGAAGAATGGAGACATAAACAAAGTTACAGAGCGGGCAAAGCATACCTTCGGCCCGGGCACGCTGCTGTGAGGCCTTAGCTTGGGTGGACCCAGCAGACCCGACGACCACGGCCAGACCCTCCGCAAGGGTCTCGGCCCGAGCGGTCGCCTCGAGGTCCAGAAAGGGGGAACCCTCTCTGCGCCAAAAACTTTCCTCGAAAAAGTTTTCTGCCCAAAACGACTTTCGTGCATTTCGACTGCGTCGATAACGGAATCCTAATGACGAGCGAGAGAGACCTTGAACGGCAAGGCCGACCGAGCCGAGGGACTCCTACGCCTCCAGGATACGGATACCTCACTCGTCACCTTCCGCGAAAGGTAGCTCACGCTCGAACAAGTGATTCTGCCACCAATGAACAAGTCTTAATGCTCGAAACAAGAGGAAAGAAACATGGCTTTATACCCAAATGTTCAGGCCTCAGCAGCCACAAAGAACAAACACGCGTACTTGGGGTAACAATGGTACCTAGACTTAGACGTCGGCAGCGCCCTCGGCGGTTGTCCCGATCTACGACAGATGTCTTAGTACTTAAAGCTATTACATCTCGCTCTCAAGAGGGTACCATTACAAACGGGACTCCGGGTCCATTCCCGCAGGAATGGACAACCTCCACACCAGAAGGCCTGCGGGATAACGAGCTCCGAGCGGCTCGCCGGCGACCATTGCACCAGCAGCATGACAACGACCTCCGTCTCGGGCGGCTAGATAGCAGTAGCGATGGCCTTAGGGCAAACGCTACTACTGAAAGGCCCTCATTCGCGTCCCCTCACGGGGGACGAGAACCAGCCATTAAAGCCAAAGAGCCGGAGGTCCGGAGCGCAGGTGGCACCAACGGTCTCGTCGGCGGAGGCGACCGCTGTGGTGGGAAGCCTCACCAGCGGCGGCCACCACTTCAGCACCGGTGACAGCAGCCACCTGCACACGACACGACCGTCGCCCGGGTGGAGGACAGACAGCTACACCCTGACCAGGCAGTAGCAGTTCGCCTTCCCCCGCATGGCTGGAGGACGCCTCCTCTGCAGGGCTGGAGGATGCCCTTCTCCCCCGAATGCTGGAGGAAGAAGCGGGCCACTGACCCATGCGGAGGCAGGACCCCACTCGGCGCGCCCTCCTCCTCGGCCCAGATGATGAACATCCTTGAAGCTAAGGGCGAGGCAGAGGCCGCAGCCCGGCTTGCTTCTCCCCACCACAAGGCTGGTGATCATCCCTACGGATGACCATTGGTGAGGGAATGCAGCCGGGCTGCATGATGAAAATCCTTGAAGCCGAGCAATGACTAGAGAGTGCCAACCCCCACGGGGTCACGCTCCTCCAACAACAGCAAGAAGAAGGCAACACAGGTGCACCCCATCTAGGGGCTCGGAAGGCGGAAAGGCGCGATGAATGTGAGGAGTGTGAAGGCATGGCTACCCCCCGAGGGGTCGGTCCCTTTTTAAAGGCAGATCTCCTCACTCGCACCCCCAAGCGTCACGGGCAAAGTCTCCACCGACGTGTTCTAGGGTTCCCACCCCACGACACGAGGGCGGGGCCCCACACGTCATGCGAGCCGACCCAAAACGCGAAGAAGGCAAACCGCCACACACGGAGCATGTAACCGCCCTGCGGTTATAAGCGTTCCCTCATCATCGCCAAAACCAGCGGTCGACAGGGCGGGCCGCCACGCAGGGAGCGTGCAACCGCACCACCGTTGCGCACCCTTTCGGATTCAACGCATCTGGTGGTCCAGCATGAAGGCCCGAGCCCACATGTCATGTAACTAGCGCGCCGGCCACTACGTGCGAGGAAACCGCACCGCCACTTGTGCCAATGCTGTGTCTTCTCGACTGCGGAACCAGCGCAGCGACTCAAGGCAGCCCTGCGCGTGACCCAACAATGCCCATTAAGTGCGGCGATCACGGGTCACTCAGCCGCGGAGATAGGCACGACGGTCGATATGGTCAGAGGCGGACCGGCAGTAAATGTAGCAACAGGCGTGCGGAAGCAGCGGTCCAATCACCTACAGGTTCGCATCCTCTCCCGAAACGGTAGGGTAGCCTTCTCCCACAGCGTAAAAGACGACGCATACGTGTTCCGTTCCTCGAACGGCTCGCGCACGCGCAATAGACGCCCCGCGAATCGCCCGTCCCGTCGCATTAACTCCTTGGCAGGGCAAGCGACACCTCCGGCAGGCGAAGCGGGCGCCGTTTCGTCTCCGTCATGATGACCGCGTCATAAAAGGTGCGCCACATTATTTAAATTTATATCCTTTTCCTCCCTCTCTCTTGCCACAAGGACCGGGAAAGGGGATATTGCGAAAAGGATCCTTCTTGGCGAAGGAAACGGGCCCCGAGCCCTCCTACTGATCAGGGGTTCGAAGGTTGCGCCCTCTGGGGTTCGGTAACCGCTCCAGAGCACTCGGGCTCCGAGCCCATTACTGATCAGGGGTTCGAAGGCTGGCCCCTCGGAAGGGTTCGACAGCCGCCCCAGAGCACGTAGAGTCAGGGATGACCCTGGGTACGTCCGTTACATGGCCGAGGCTCGGGCTACGCTCCCGAGGTACCCTAGGACATTTCCAAGACCAGTGGGAACGATTTGTAATGGAATCCCACCGGAGGGAGGCATCGAGCCCTCGGATCCTATCGAATGGGTCCTGGTCCAGCAAATCACCTGCAGGTACTTTTGGAGCGCACCTCTGGGCCACTAGCCGACCCTTATCGAACGGGGCTCGGGCGTCCACTCGGATCACCCGTTAGCAACTCACCGGAAACACCATGTTCGGTGCCCTCCGAGGGTAACATGGCGCTTCCCCCCCCCTTCCTCCTCGCGGAGAGGCGATGAAGGGGTGTACAATAAAAGTCGAGATGGTCCTTGATCGTCCTCTCGCTCCATGCAGAGGCTCGGGGGCTGCTCTCGCGCCAGGCTATGGCCAAACAATTGACCACGTCAACAAACCAGCTCAAAAACTCGGAGCCAGACCGTGCACCCGGGCTGTGGCCAGGCCGCACGAGGGAACAACAAGGCTGACCTAGGCATCATAAAAAGGATTAAGACCTCAGAGGAGTCAAACCACTCCTCCGAGGCCTCGGGGGCTACACCCGGCGGGTGCGCTCGCGCGCACCCACCGGAACAAAGCATAACCGAGAAGGGCCGGTCCCCTTGTAAAAAATCCGGCAGAACCTCCAAGCGAGTACCTACACTCCCTTCGAGGCTCGGGGGCTACTGTCGAGGACCGTAATTAGGGGTACCCCCAATGCTCCTTTATCCAGCTGGATAACGTCTTCAGAACAAACCATCAACGACTGATAAAACACAGGCCTCGTCTACCAAGGGACGCCACCTCATCCGAGCCCAGCCCCAGGCAAGGATAGTAGTCCCGGACAAACTCACGCCTCGTCCGAGGGTCCCCTTAGTCAGCAGGCACACCCTCGGCTCGCCCGAAGCTCAGCTCGGGCAGACTTTGTCGTGCAGCGACCTCGCCCAAATCGCCTTACCAACCGACCGTATCGCATGCGTATTTAATGCGGGGATCGCCTGACACCTTATCCTGACACACGCGCCTCAGTCGGCAAGGTCGAAGTGACCGCAGTCACTTCGCCCCTTTACTGACCATTCTGACAGGAAAACAACACTGTTTGCCCCGCTCCGGCAACTGCGCCAGCCACCAGGGAAAGACTAACAATAGTCGCGGCCTCCCCCGAGTTCGGCCTCAGGAGCAACAGCGCGCTCCGCTTCGCCTGGCCCTAAGCCTCGGCCTCAGCCTCGGCCTCGGGAGAAGGACTCCGCCTCGCCCGACCCTAGGCCTCGGCCTCGGGAGAAGGACTCCGCCTCACCCGACCTCAGCCTCGGCCTCGGAGGAGTCGTCACCTCGCCCGACCTTAGCCTCGGCCTCAGAGGAGTCGCCGCCTCGCCCGACCTCGGCCTCATATCAGCTACACTACTAGGGGATCCATCATTACCCTACCTCTAGCTAGCCGCCTCAGGCTACGGAGGAACAAGACCGGTGTCCCATCTAAGTTACTCCAATAACAGGTAATGATGGTTCCCCGCGTGCGCCCATGACGTCGGTTGCTCTCAACCCCCTACGGAAGCAAGGAAACATCAGCAGGATCCATGCCACACCGTCAGCTATGCTTCTACAGGGCTCAAGGCACTTCTCCGATGGCCACGTTATTACCTCTACAGGGCTCAAGGCACTCCTCCGACGGCCACGTTGGTACATCTACAGGGCTCAAGGTGCTTCCCCGACGGCCACGTTATTACCTGTACAGGGCTCAAGGCACTTCCCTGCCAGCCATGTTAGCTCATAGCTACCACCCATTGTACAGCTGGGCATCTCCTTGTATCTATAAAAGGGGGTGTCCAGGGCCCCACGAGAAAGGAGGAAGGAGGGGAGACGAGAGACGCACGTACGAACACATGGACGCACGACGCAGACAAGCGGAGGCAGGCAGAATAGGAGAGACGCGGTAGAGGTAGCCCTAGACGGCTTGCCTCAAGGCCGAACCCTCTCCTTCTCTCTGTTTCTCTCGTTCTCGCTCTCCCGCAACGCTTGTAACCCCTACTACGAGCATCCCGGTGCAAGATAACATAAGCCTCATTTCCCTCTTGTGTTCCATCTTGCATCAACCCATCTCAACAGGGGCACGCGGCACTAAAATTCACTAGTCGGTCCGGTTGAGGGTCCCCCGGGTCTGAAACACCGACAGATCTGGTTTAAGCACTGATGGCATGAACCCTTTCAGTGAGCAGAGCAGCGCTCATAGCACTTGGCCCGTGACTCTATATATGTATGACAAGCCTCCCTAGCTATGTTTAAAGAGAAAGTTCATTACGATGTAGGTGCATATTCAAGGCCCATTGATGGATGAACTTTTGCAGTTGTGGTCCAAAGGTGTACATATGTGGGACGAGCATAAAAATATGATTTTGACCTACTTGCTTTGTTATTGGTAATTATCAATGACTAGCTTGCACTTTCAAATCTATTAGGACAATTCAACAAGATATTCAGAGTCTACACCTATTGTTTAGATGAGACTTATATCTTGTATCTACATCATTGTAGAGAAGTTGTTTACATGGGCCATCGTCTATTTCTTGTGACCAAACACCAACTAAGAAGAAAAGGCAAGCATTGAAATGCACAAGTAGACCATCGTGCCAAGCCTATTCCCCGAAGTAGCAACGCTGTATTCCAGAGGGCATAGAACTTAAATGTAGTGTCTGGGAATCCGGTATTGTAGCCTTTAGTACCAGATGCTCATTACCTGTTCAAAATTCGGTACTATATCTGATTCCCAACCAGTACATATGACCCTTTTCTCCAGTAGTGGTTCTTTTACTCATCGACAATCTAATGAGCTATTTGAAGAAATGTCATAACTAGACATCATATTATTAGCTTCGCCATCTAACGGTTAGAATTCTTTACGAATGGCAGTTCAACGTGTACACAGCATAACCTAAGAACACATAATAATCTCAAGTTAGTTAGATGACATAATCTTTTTAGAAAGTAAACATACAAGCTTGCCACATAACATGACCTATTTTCCAAATTTGCTGAGGTTAGAACTTAATATAAGAATCTCCCAATACACTCATGCATCATGGTATATATTATGTATACTTGTGTTCTACCCTTTCATGATCAGGTATAGCAGACTCAGCGCTAGAGCCGATGTTCTGTCATATTGTACAGACTGCCGAACCATTGTCGTACTCCTCATCTCATCTCTGTTTCCAGGATGACTGTGATCCAGATATCAGGCAGCCAAAGCATTGGCACCATACGTGGCAGATATGTGCATCATTCGGAGTGACAACGAGAATTGCTTCCCTCTCAGATTAGCTTCATGTTTTGGCACAAAATCTAATACAACAGGACCTAGAACGAGCATGTGCCTCTTTCTCGATGCCTCCGATTCCTTCTCTTATAAACCTTAACTTGTCTGTTTATGCTTTTCGCACAAATTAGAACATGCTCTATCATGGGCAAGACTTGGTCTTACACTAAGGGTGTGTTTGGTTGGATGTACAAGAAGAGATGGAATTGGGACGGCCACAATTTCTATAGTGTTTGGATGAGAGTCACGTCGGAGCGAGGTAAACACCGGAGTAATTTTTTATGCCAGCATGATCGCAAAAAATTAAGGGGACGGTATCGCTCCCGCCTTATCCTATTTTGACCTCAAACCAAACACATCCTAAGTCTAAGTTAATCGGAAAGAAATCTGCAGGGCTTGTGATATCTCCAATTCCCAAATCTCACGTTCTCTTTTCTCCCAGTTATGTGATTGTAGTATATATACAAGTGGGTTGCGTCTTACATACATATACATACTAGTTGTTTCGATGTCTGCAAGTTCCAGAAATTAACCCGTCCAAATTTAATGATGTCATAACTTCTGAAAACGTATGCTATATGTTGCCTGAATATGAAGTCCTACCCGTTGCTTTCCCCTGACAACTCCTTGGCCTAAAAGAAAATCGATCTTAAGATGTATGCTGTTCGCAAAACTAACTAGAAACATGCTTATGCTATCTCGATCGGAACATACACATTTTCTTGCTTTTTTAGTTTACTACTTGCTCCGTTCAAAATGTAGATTATTATTGTGAGTGAAAAATCTCTAGGTTTGAAACGAAGTTTGTAGAAAATTTGTTACCATCTACAGTAACACCAAATAAATGCACTGTCAATGCAAGATCTTCTCCAACCGATCGAGTGTGCTATCGTGTGTGTGAAGTGAGACTGTAGGTTGAACAGGAGCAGGACAAACGAATGAATCATCGCTGCAGCAGCAGTCCAGCAGCACATACGCGTGATTTTCTGTTGGTAAGCAATTACCACATCATGGTCCAAATTCTCCCAAGTACATTTTTGTCAAAATTTTCTAATCGATCAAAGTCGAGTAAGACATTGGTTACCAGAAAAAAAAACCTATTGGGCAGCTTTCACTACTACAAAAATAGATTTTTTGAAGAGTTTTTTTATTTACAGACATGAGTAAGCATGTTTGGTACAACTTTTTCTGAAGAGCTTTTCTGAAAATCTAGATTCTTATATAATCTAGCTATCACAATGTTGGGAGTCTACTTTTGCCAAAGGTTCTCATAAAACCTTCATTTCGGCATAAACAAATGTGTTTTAGGTACACAACTAGCAGTGAACGAAGCTAATCTTCGGACATGACACTGCCAAGGAAAACCGAAGCTGCTTAAAGAGAAGCTTCAACCAAATGTGCGAACAATGAAGGTGCGAGCCGAAGCCGCTAGCTTCTGCACGGTGAGACTTCGGATGCAAAGATACCGAGTTTAGGACTTGCACAACAAGAAAGACGGAGAAAAGTCATCAATGCCCCTGCATCATTTGTAAAATATGTGTAGACTTTGTGGCCATGTTTGTAATTTTTCACGAAGTTGTTCACCTTCTCTATAAATAGATGAACAGTGCCTTGCATAAATTCACTTTTTTTAGGGCCATAACTTCATATTGCTTAGCATTTGAAGAACCTTCGTGCCACCTTGTATTAAAGAGCCGAAGGTATGTTTGTTAGCCCATTTGATAGGAAGGAAGACGAAATAAAAATGTCAAGGCATATGAGATGAGTTTTTACAATCAATCACTTGTTGTCGTTTCATTTTTATATTGTTTTAAGTCACACCTCCTTTGAAAAGATCTTCGTCCTTCATGATAACACTTTGAAGAAGTGTTAAAACAAGGACGAAAGTTTACATATTTAACTTGTGTTGTATTGGTTCTCAATGACTTCAGAGGATTGAAATTAAGTACCCAACACACAAGAATCTAGATATTATAGGCCTTTCTTGAGGAGGAAGATAAAGAAGTCTGCATGGTTTAGGAATAGACCGATTCTTCCATAGCGAAAACTTGACGAATTCTACATTCACGTTGATTTGAGAGATTTTTATAGAAACGATTCTCACGAAAGCGGACTAAAAAACAAGCGTTTCATGCCTAGAAGTAGAAGAAACAAACAAGCCCATTAAAGTCCCGTCCCGTCTCTAGTTCATCGGTTCATCCTGATTGAGGGATGCAGCAATTCCATATGAAAATCCTACGGTTTTGACATTTGACACTAGTGAAATAGATATTTCCCTAGAAACTATTTATAATAGAATTTGTGTAGTGATGAGTACGTGATGACATTTTCGGACTTCTGATCTTATATAAGTTTTTTTGCAGCCAGTGTCAGACGATGAAAGAGGGGGCTGCGGCTTAGGACAGGCACGCTCTGATGTGTATCATTCCGGATGGATCCGGAATGTAACAATTGGTATATGCCTCTTTCTCGATGTCTCCAATTCCCATGTCTTTTTTTCCTCCAGTACCCGTAGCTCCCTCATAATAATCTTATCTAATGTGCTACCATATATTAATGGAAAGGATAGGTGCTACCGAGGTTATGTCGCTTCTATTCAGAAATGAAGCAATGTCGCCATATTTATAGTGGTATTGGTACGATCTTGTGAGTTTGACTCTATGTACGAGTGAATATTTTAGAATTTAATGATATTATGATTTCAGTAGTAGACAACGTACTGGTCTACAACGAGAGACGCCTGCGTGATAGCATCGTCAATCTCAAAAAATTGTTGATCCAATTTTTGAAGTCACCCATACGATTTGAATTTGCTTGCATGTGTTCTTGGAAGTGTATATGATGTGAGCATCTGTACTATGTAATCTATAAAAGAAAAAAAAACTAATTTATGTCTACTAAACCATTATGTCACTTGTGAACGAAGTATACAAGGGCTACAGTCATTTTCGGCGGCCAGAAGCCGCCGAAAATAAGGCCTTTGCCGACGAAAATAAGCTATTTTCGGCGGCTTTAGGCTTATTTTCGGCGGTTCCTGGCTGCCAGAAAAAAATAGCCGAAAATAAGGCCATATTTTTAGCTTACTTTCGGCGGCCACACGTCAGCCGCCGAAAATAAAACGTAATTTTCGGCGGCCAGGGTGTCAGCCACCGAAAACAATAAATGCCGAAAATAGTACATCTTATTTTCCGCGGTCATGTAGGCCGCCGAAAATTAACAATTTCAGAACAAAAAATTTGAAAAAATGCAAAAAATAACAGAAAATTCATACAAAATTCATACAATAACAGAAATTTCATACAATAACAGAAAATTCATAATTGAGTTGACAACATAAAACTTGAGTCCATACAAATATAAAGTCCACAAATAGTTCATACAAACATAAAATCCACATATAGTTCATTACAACGCACAATGCGGCACAAAGCTAACTCCATCACATATCGGGGTCGTTGGAGTTCTGTCCACTACCTCCAGAAACGAAAAACTCGTTGACGAAGTCGTGTAACGGGTTTGGATCCTAAAGAAAAAAGAAGACATTCATAACGACATTGGTTACATGTATGACCACTATTCAAATAAATTGTTTCTCAAACTAACCTCTCCTGGAGTAGCTCCCTCCCCTGCATAAGCTCCTCCTGGTGCTGGTATGACCGGTGGTAGCGTGTTGTGGCCCATAACCCCGGATCTCTACAAAATCAAGTTTAGTAAAGATTTGAAATTAGGTTGATACAAACGACAAATCTTAACTAAATTGAAGAACCTGAGGTGGAGGTGGAGGTGGCGGAGCATGTAATCCCCACTGAGGCATTGGCGGCTGAAACTGAGGGAAAACAAATGGTTGCTGTTGTGCCTGGTGTGGAAACCAAGACTGTTGCAAATATAATATATTAGTTATAGAATCAATATCAAGCGTGTTGAGAATAAATAAGACACTCACGTTCATTGCTTGTTGCGCCTGTGCGTTGTAAGCAGCCATGTACTCTGATTGCTGTTGGAGGAATGTCATTTGTTGTTGCCGCAGCTCTTCGCAAAACTTTTCTTGCTGCTCCCTCATTGCCTCCTCCATGCTAGATATAGAGCGGCGACTACGGCTGCTACTACCACAGCCCGCCTGCGACGAAGAGCCGCCACGAGAACGCAACTCCGTCGAATCGATAACACCGGTAAACATAGAATATCTTGAAAACAAGAAAATTAGCTATTCGGTCATAGTTCCAATATTATTGAAAAAAATTCACAAGTTCATACCGTCCATGCGACTTGCCTCCAAGTGAATGCACAACTTCAGCGTCGATGGTAGGCGCTCCTCGCCAATCGTAGTCTTCTCCATACTTCTTAACCATCTCCTGCCCGTATGTCTCCTGCAATACAATATGAAAGTTCAGCACACATGTAATTTATAGTTATATGGCAAGAAAACATTAATCATAACAACAACTAACCATACGCTCAACGCCCGCTTGACTACACAGCTCATCGGAGATTTCACTGTTTTTTGCTCTATGTCCTCTCCTATAAACATCGATTGGGCTCGGGACAACTCCGGTTTGAGCCTCCTGCAAATATATGAGTTTAATCCGGTTTCATTTCTGAGTAAAACAGAATACTACATACTCACCATTCGCTTAGCCAACCGAATGTGTCCATCAGCCCCATAGGTATGGTTGACTACGACCTCATCATCGTCCTCGTCCTGCTGATGGCGCTGCCTATGTCGATTCCTGTTAGACTTCTCAATCCACTCGGGCGAAGCCCATATCTCACACAAAGCCTTGTAAGCCTGCGGCCGATGTTCCATCCATGGAAGAGTTACCTGCATATAAAGCGTTAGCTCAAAATTACATTCACATCTAAATGAGCTGCTAAATTAGATTTTTACCTCCATGTACTGGTCTACAGTCAAGTAGACATCCAAATATTGTCGAAAGATGTTGATAGAATGGCCTCGGCGCTTCATGTACGCGTTCACAACCTGTAGACGAGCATTGGAAAATGCATCCCTGCACACCTTCTTCGCATTTTTCTCTAATACTCGGTCTGCATGCTCTTGAGCCTCAGGTTCCACACGATAGCGTCTCTGTCCAACGTCGAAAATAAAATTAGTTTGAAAACAACTAATAAATGTTAGTTTGAAACAACTAATAAATGTTAGTTTGAAACATTACCCAAAAGTCGTGCTTGACGGCGCCTTGAGCTGTTCCATATGTAGCATGTGGAGCTAGTGCGAAGTGCGGCCAGCTTGTGCAAGGAACCACCACACATTTTGGGTCGGTGACAATTCCTGGATTATGTAGACGACAGAGGTTACCTAAGACTTGATTAACCTGTCTATGGTGACCTCGACCGTCAAATAATGTGTCTTCCCATTGGCTTCATGACAAAAAAACAAGGAAGTCATGTCATATATACAGTGTACAATAAACAAATAAGTAAGAACAAAGTGGCCAAACGTGAGTACCTATCACCAACCGGGATGATCAGTACTCGAGCTTTAGATTGTGCAGGCGCTGACGGAGGTAGCACAAAGTGGCCCTTCCAAGTGCCCCTTCGTCGAACGACAGGAGCCTTGGTGGTATCGTCATCCGCCTCAGCATCTATGCCCACCTCCTCCTCCTCCTCATGGGCCTACACCTCCTCCTCCTCATGGGCCTGCTCGTCCTCCTCCTCATGGTGTTGCACCTCCTCCTCGTCGTCCTCCTCTTCCTATGGACATGAAATAGAGACACGTAAACATTTACATAAACATTTACATAAGATCAATTACATAAGTGACTGACAAATAAGATCAATTACATAAACATTTACATCGGTACTCCGTTGTAGAGCGATAGGTGTATCACGTAGTTCTGGCCGGGCGTGTCTCAGCAACGCCTCCTGTCTGCTCTAGCTAGAAGAACTCCCTTGGAAAAGGGAACGTGCACCAAGGAGTATCCTGCTAGCCACATTAAGAAACCTCCTAGCAGTGCGCTTTGTTTTCCTACCACTCATCCTGTTCAATAGAAAAACATTAAATGTATTAGCTCCATAAAATTAAGTGAATTAATAAAAAAATCAAATAATACATCACATAATATGAAATTATGCATTACACATCAAAATTCATCAGAATCACGATCAAGGAGTCTTCTTCGATCCAAAGCTCGCAATGTGGCTTTTTTGTTCCTTGGATTTCGTTTTCGTTTCAGTGCAACACACTCATCAGTAGTGACATCGTTACAGTCTCTGAATAGTGAGTTCAGTGCAACACCCTCATCGATCGTAAATGTGGTTGGCAATTCTTCTTCTTGATAAACATCATCAGCCTGTTTGTCTTCGAATTGATAACCAGCAGTGCAAGGAGTATGTAAACGTTCCCTAGGGTTCACCTTATGAACTACCCACCATGCTTTAAACTTCGGATTTGGGTACGACATATAGTAGACCTGCTCGCACTGGTGTGCAAGGATAAAATTATCATGGCCTCGAAGTCGTTCCTTGCGCTTTACTTCAGTTATGCCATATTGACTTTGTCTAATCCCATTAGTGCTGTCAAACCAATCACATAGAAAGAATACTAATTTTAAAGTTTTGTTCCCTGCAAAATTGAACTCTAGGATGTTTTGAATGATGCCATAATAATTAGTTTCTCTGCCGAGTGCATCGAGTGCCCTAGTCAAAACTCTAGTGTTACGTGTGGCTGCACGAGGACGAGACTTTTCAAATTGGTCTGAACGAAAATGGAAGCCATTCACATCGTATCTACCAAAGGTTCTGCAAGTCACCGTCCCATAAGATAGCTGTCTCAAGTCCTCGTGTATGTTAGTAGTCTTTGTGCACTGCAAATAACATGCAGTTAAATTAACTACCTCGCGTAAAAGGCTAAATGACATGAAAGTAAGGAATATAAAGAGTTTACATGCTCGTGAAACCAGCCAACAAAATTAGGCCTTCCTTGCCTCCCATGTGGTCGCATCGTATCTAGTTGTTTGCTTGTAGGCTGATGGGAATAAGTCCAATTTTCCTCGTCGAACTTACTGTACGACAAATAAGTAATTAAATATGGCTCCTTTGGTAAAGAAATTCAGGTGTCAAATAAAGACTTACATGAAATATGGCTCCATCTCTTCCATATTAGAGTACATGTATAGCAATGCGGACATTCTTTCATCCTGGCTAAGGCGGTAGAACGTGCCCTTACTAGTACTTGTGCCTCTCCATTTGAAAATGTTAAGATCACTGACTGGAGGTTTCTCCTCGACATTGTATCGCATGGTAGTAGCATAGACATTATGTTCCTCTGCGAAATACACACTCGTGAAGTATGAAACCTCCTTTAGCAAAAAAGCTTCAGCGATGCATCCTTCTACTCTAGCCTTATTTCGAACCATGCCTCGCAGGTTTTTGAGTGCACGTTCAATGTGATACATCCACCTATATTGTATAGGTCCACCAACCTTTGCCTCATATGGAATGTGAATAAGTAGATGCTCCATCGGATTGAAGAATCCAGGTGGGAATATTTTTACTAGCTTGCATAACAACACTGGTATTTCTTTCTCCAACTTCTCCATCATATTTTTACTTATTTCTTTGGCATAGATCTGCCTGTAGAAATAACTTAGCTCAGCTATTGCTTGCCACATGGCGTCGGGCATATAACCACGAAACATGACAGGGATAATCCTCTCCATTAATATATGGAAGTCATGGCTCTTTAACCCAGTTAGTTTTCCCGTTTTCAAATTCACAGCTCTTTTCAAGCCCGCAGCATATCCATCGGGAAATTTAATTTTTTTCATCCATCTCATTACCTCGATCTTGTCTTTAGAGGTAAGGCAGAACAAGGCATGTGGTGGCTTACCGTTGGCATTAAGCACTTGGGTTGGTCGGTCACAAAGCATTGCTAGATCTCTTCGAGCTTTCAGATTGTCCTTTGTTTTTTCAAAATGCATGCAGGTGTGTATGAGGGCTTCAGCAACATTACTTTCTTGGTGCATGACATCAATGTTGTGCACAAGAATCAATGACGACATATAAGGGAGCTCCCAGAGACCACATATATGTGTCCAGTTGTGGTCCACTCCAAATCCTTTGTACTTGTCCCCCTTTTCATTTAAGACAAGGTTGTTCAGCTGAGCATATATTTCTGCTGCGTTAAGATGTTTAGGCGGTCCTTTGGTGACCACAGTGTTCTTTATAAAGTTTTTCTTATCGCTCCTAAAGGGATGTTTCCTGGGCAACTAGCGTCGATGACAATCGAAGTAAGTGATCTTTCCACCATGAGCAAGACGGAAGCAATCTGTATCTGAACCGCAATATGGACATGTCAATCTACCATGTGTACTCCAACTGGTAAAAATAGCATACGCCATGAAGTCATGCACCGACCACAAATACGCAACTCGAAGTTTGAATATCTATTTTTTAAAAATATCGTATGCTTCAACACCTTTCCAAAGCTCCTTCAACTCTTCAATCAAGGGTTTTAACATGACATTGAGGTTCTTTCCAGGATAGTCTGGGCCAGGAATGATTAAGCAAAGAAATATAAATTCATATTTCATACAAAGAGAAGGTGGAAGGTTGTATGGAATAACAAATACGGGCCAACATGAGTATGATGATGCCATTTGACCAAAAGGTGTGAAGCCATCGGTCACCAGGCCGATTCAAACATTCCTCGGATCAGCTGCAAAGTCGGGATCAAACGTGTCGAGAGCCTTCCATGCATCCCCATCTGAAGGGTGCACGATTAGGTCACCGTTATCACGGACACCTTCTTTGTGCCATCGCATGTGCATAGCGGTTTTTTTAGATAGAAACATCTGTTTCACTCGAGGAGTTAGTGGCAAGTAGCGGAGCTGCTTATGTGCAACATCTGTCATCACCTTCTCACCCTCATCATTAACAACTTCCACAAATCTAAATTGTCCACATTTCCGACATTTTTTCTCTTCCGCATGCTCCTTCATGAAAAGCATACAATTTTTTTTGCACACATCAATCTTCTCATAATCCATACCGAGACCTTTGATAATTGTCTTTGAATGGTACATGTCTTTAGGCAACTTATTGGGCTTTGGGAGCACATCTCCGAATAACTTTAAAATCTCATTGTAATAATTGTTCAAGAAAAAGTACTTGGACTTAATGGCCATGAGCCGATTCACAAAAGCGAGTATACTCACATCTGTGTGTTCATGCAACGGCTCTTCAGAGTCTTTTAGTAGTTTGAAAAATCTGGAAACCTCTGGTGTGGCAGGATCCTCGGAGTTTAGGTTTAATTCTGGACGTAGCGAATCTAGCATCTCATGCATCGCATCATCGTCGCCACCCCAATCATTGTTCTCCTCCTCTTCTACATTCTGGTTGGGTACTACCTCACCATGATGTTCCCACACCTCATATCCGGGCATAAATCCAAACTGACAAAGATCTAGACTAACTCTTTCCTTATTAAGAAATATACGATTTTCGTGCCGCCTACAAGGGCATCTGACAGTGCCGGTTAAGGACAAGGAGAATACGTGGTCCACAAAATCTTTGGTTTTGGCTACCCAATCATCAGAATGACGTCCATTTCTACTCCAGCCATTGTACATCCATGCACGATCGTCAGCCATGCCTGAGACTGTTAAACCGAACCATATCATGAAAACATTATTCAACTTCGTTAAGGGTTTAGTTCCTATATGTATAGGCAAGGATAGGTTCTAAACCCACAGCAAGCTAGCAGGATCAAAAAAAATTCGGCAACATAACCTCGCTGCCACTAAACAATATATTACATATATATAAAACATAAAATGATATACTATTAATTATATCAAACTAACTACCACATATCATAATAATGCAACAATTCTACGTACAAATATAATGTACTTGTAAAACTAATAATATAATAGTAATATGAAATTAATGACACAAACACAATATTAATGAAATCAAATTAAACAATAACACTAATCAAACACAAATCAAACAAACATTTACAAATATATGCCACTAATACCTAAACCACATATACCACTAATATATTAATGAAATCAAATTAAACAATAACACTAATCAAACACAAATCAAACAAACATTTACAAATATATATTAATTTTGGTGGTAATTAAATAATGGCCACCGAAAATATGAAATAAAATACGCAAAAAAATACCTTTGGATGGCGAAGAGTTTGACGACGACGGCGGAGTGGTGGAAGAAGTAGACGCCGGCGGTCGACCGTAGCGGAGGACGGCAGCGGACGTCGACGGTGACGGCGCTGGCGGCTGGGGTCGGACGGCGCGGCCGATGGACAGCCACATGGCGGCAGGGAAGCGCGCGCTGTCAGGCAGGGGCAGCGACGGCGCGGCGGGTAGGCGGCCAGGGGCGCGGCGGCCGAGCAGGGGCAGCAGCGGCGCGTGACGGCCAAGCAGGGGCAGCAGCGGCGCGCGTGCGGGCGTGTAGGGTTAGCGGGCGCGGGGCAGAGGGCGGCGGCCGGCGGGGTAGAAAGCGGTGGCCGGCGCGGGGCAGAAAGCGGCGGCGCGAGGAAGAAATGCGACGGCGCGGGTTGAGAAAGAGAGAGAAGAAAGGAGTCGGGAGCCGTTTTAAAAGCCTAATTTTCGGCGGCTAGGTCAGAGGCCGCCGAAAATAGGCTTATTTTTGGCGGCTGTGTCAGAGGCCGCCGAAAATAAGCCTATTTTCGGCGGCCAACGTACGCCGCCGAAAATAATATATTATTTTCGGCGGTCTACCCCTGGCCACCGAAAATAATCTTGGCCGCCGAAAATCATGTACAGTGCTGTTGTTTGTAAAATATCTGTGTAGACTTTGTGGCCATGTTTGTAATTTTTCACGAAGTTGTTCACCTTCTCTATAAATAGATGAACAGTGCCCTGTATAAATTCACTTTTTTAGGGCCATAACTTCATATTGCTTAGCATTTGAAGAACCTTCGTGCCACCTTGTATTAAAGAGCCGAAGATATGTTTGTTAGCCCATTTGATAGGAAGGAACACGAAACAGGCATATGAGATGGGTTTTTACACTCAATCACTTGTTGTCGTTTCATTTTATATTGTTTTAAGTCACACCTCCTTTGAAAAGATCTTTGTCCTTCATGATAACACTTTGAAGAAGTGTTAAAACAAGGACGAAAGTTTACATATTTAACTTGTGTTGTATTGGTTCTGAATGACTTCAGAGGATTGAAATCAAGTACCCAACACACAAGAATCTAGATATTACAGGCCTTTCTTGAGGAGGAAGATAAAGAAGTCTGCATGGTTTAGGAATAGACCGATTCTTCCATAGCGACAACTTGACGAATTCTACATTCACGTTGATTTGAGAGATTTTTATAGAAACGATTCTCACGAAAGCGGACTAAAAAACAAGCGTTTCATGCCTACAAGTAGAAGAAACAAACAGGCCCATTAAAGTCCCGTCCTGTCTCTGGTTCATCCTGATTGAGGGATGCAGCAATTCCATATGAAAATCCTACGGTTTTGACATTTGACACTAGTGAAATAGATATTTCCCTAGAAACTATTTATGATAGAATTTGTGTAGTGATGAGTACGTGATGGCATTTTCGGACTTCTGATCTTATAATTAAGTTTTTTTTGCAGCCAGTATCAGACGGTCAAAGAGGGGGCTGCGGCTTAGGACAAGCACGCTCTGATGTGTATCATTCCGGATGGATCCTTCCGCATGGATCCAGAATGTAACAATTGGTATATACCTCTTTCTCGATGTCTCCAATTCCCGTGTCTTTTTTTCCGTCCAGTACCCGTAGCTCGCTCATAATAATCTTATCTAATGTGCTACCATATATTCATGGAAAGGATAGGTGCTACCGAGGTTATGTCGCTTCTATTCAGAAATGAAGCAATGTTGCCATATTTATAGTGGTATTGGTACGATTTTGTGAGTTTGACTCTATGTACGAGTGAATATTTTAGAATTTAATGACATTTGATTTCAGTAGTAGACAACGTACTGGTCTACAATGAGAAACGCCTGCGTGATAGCATCGTCAATCTCAAAAAATTGTTGATCCAATTTTTAAAGTCACTCATACGATTTGAATTTGCTTGCGTCTGTTCTTGGAAGTGTATATGTTGTGAGCATCTGTACTATGTAATCTGTAAAAGAAAAAAACTAATTTATGTCTACTAACCCATTATGTCACTTGTGAACGAAATACGTCGGCTTGAAGATTCTACCACTTAGCTATTTTATTGATTTGTAGAGTTTTTATTATGAGTTTTATTATGGTGATTGGACTTTAAGAGTATTTTTAGGTATTTTTCTGTTCTACATTTACTTACCAGTAATTTATTAAGAAAGGTAATTAGTAAAATTAGATGTATTGAGCTGATTAGTATAACCACTACTACAGAACCCTAGTCATTTTAAGTTCATAAGGTTATCTCCCACGGGCGTCTCTTGCAAGACACTATAGTTATTAAGTTGTCTCCACTAGCTTCCCTATGGTAAAGCCCTAAAATTGGTATAAGGTAAAAATAATAAAATAAATAAATACATGTATTTAGATAAAAGTGTTTTGGAAATTATTTGATTTCCTTTTCTTTGTGCATACTCAATTAAGGGAATTAAAGTAGTCAAATAGCAAATAAATAAATATAAAAATATGCATCTCATGCTAAGGTTCTTGTATTTGCGCATTTGTGTTTAAATTCGTGAGACAAGTTTAAGTTTAAAAAAATTAGAATTTGACAATGAAGGAGAAAAGAAGAGAGAAGAGGAGGAAAAGTATATACACTATAAAGAAAATAAAAATATTATAAATAAATAAATAATAGGTGTTATCTTCATATTAGGATTTTTATTGGACATATTTGGAAACCTGAAGTTCAAACATGATTTAAAATTGAATTGAAGTTTCAAATTTGGAAAAGAAAGGATAAAAAAAGAAGCTTACCACTGGCGGGCCAAATCCTTACCTTAGCCCAGGAACACCTCCGCGCGACCCACTTCTCCACATTCTGCCGGCCCACCTCCGCACTGGGTGGCCTCGTGCATGCTTCACTTACGAACGGGCCCCGCTCGGCCAGGGTCTCTACACGCACCTGCCATGTGGGCCTGGGATGGCAGCTCCTTACTCCTTCACCTATTACCCTGTCACGTGGGACCCGGTTGACTAGGGATGAAAACGGTACGGGAAAATCCTGTCCCATCCCGTTCCGAATACCATTTTTTTCCGACCGTTTTCGTTTACTTCGGGTATTTTTCGGTTTCGGAACGAAAACGGGTAGATTGTATTCGGGAACCATATAGAAAACAGTTTAACTGATTTTTCGTTCGTTTTTACGGTTACCGTTTTGTTCCGGGAAAGTACCGTTTTTCATACCGTTTTAGCAATCCAGTTTTGAGCCCAACCTGCAGCCTTGAGGGGTTGAGCGGCCTTCGGCCTTCCCACTCCCAATGCCCCAGTCCATACATTAGCCCCGGGCCTCAGCTCCAACGTGCAGTTCACCTCAAAGCAAAACCCTACAACCAACCCAATACACCACCGACCAGTATGCCTGTATGTGAGTGTGACTTATTGACATGAGTATAGATATAATTTTCCATTCAAATAATGTCACTACGGTTTAATGTTTGACTACTGTAAAATTAATATATAATAATGTTTGGATTAAGTAATTCAGTTTGTTGTTTGTTTTGTCAATTACCGACAAGTTTATCATATTTCGGTCATTTTCGACATATTTTCGTTTGGACTTTTTCATTTTCGAATGACCGATAATTTCGATCCCGTATACCGATCGTGAGATTTTCGTTTTGGTTTTCGTACCGTTGTTATAAAACGAAACCAAAACCAATATAAGTGTTTTTTCGATCGTTTTCGACCGTTTTCATCCCTACGGTTGACAGGTCTTTCTTCCCCACCATAACCGAACCGCGAGCTACGCGAGCGGCTACCGTAACCTCCGTCGATCTAGCTGGGCACTCAACCGATTGATCCCAGGGTATATATGCCCATGCCCTGGTGTCATCTCGCCCTGTACCAATAGCCACACCAAGCCGTACCCGAAACCATCGTAGCAAACTCATCACAGTTGCCGCGAGAACAAAGAGTCGGGGGAAGATCTGTCACGGCCGATGAGTGCCCCATCGTAGCAGGGGCTTGGAGAGAGCATCACGGGAATTTGTCATAGCACGCTGCTCGTGCGTTAGGTCTGTTGTCCATTTTAAGGATTTTCCCTTTATTAAATAAAGAGAGAGGAGGGGGCCAGCCGGGTGGGCCGCTACAAGGCCCATCAGACCGAGCAGCCCACCGGTTGGCAGGCGGCTAGGGCATGAAGACACCACGGCTTGGAGATCGTGGAGGATGAGAGAGCAGCATTTTTGCTTCCTGGCGGCGTTCTGGAGGTGGTTAAGGGCTCGCCCGAGATCCATGGCGCCCCCTGCGCAATCTCCTCGAGCCTGGCTTCTTAAGTATGGAGATTTACTCCCTGCTGAGTATCTAGCCGAAAAATCCCAGCTCTCTGTTCCTATTTTTCCTCTCAATTCCAGTCACGGTTTGGATCGATTCCTTCGATTCTTGGTGTTCTGGTGTAAATCCTGCTGGTGGAAGGTGGAGGGATCACTGCTTGTGCGCAGTGAGGTTCTCCTGCTCTCTGTTGTTCTATCTGTGCACCTGTGTGGTGCGCAGTCTGTACTGATTATTGTCCACCGTGGCCTGGTGCCTGGGCTCCCTGCTGCGCGGTGTTCGTCTTCTCGGGCTGGTGCCGTGGACGTCTCCTTCGGCTCCAGCAGCGGCTCTAGTATCTCCGTCAACCTCCCGCCGTGCAGGCCCGGACATGGGCGGCGGAATTGGTTTTCTGGGACAGAACCTTGTGTTCGCTGAGCTGGTCTTCCCACGTAGACAATCTACATGCTGTGAGTTATTCGTTGTCTCACTTTATTTACTGTTTAATTTTGTGCAATCTGCTAGTGTTAAATACTTGGGTGTGATTGCACTGTTGTAGGCGGATTTGTGTGCTCGATGATGATAGCGGTGTAGTGAGACAACGTGACAGTCTAGGTTTTAGTGTATTATCATTTTCAGCATTGATATTATTTGTGCCTAATTAAATCTCTCTTTGTTGAGGCTGTTTACCTGTATTAAATTCTGTTATTTTATTTAGTACACAACTCCTTACTATTAGTTTTATATTTGATTATTAGGCTTATTACATCTGATCTAAAACCCTGATTTGGTAAGATAGGGCTGTCACGTTAGTCGAGGATCTCTGATCACCTATTAGCGTTGGAGGGCTGTTTATTATAGCAACCCGCTATTTTGAGAGCAATATTTTAAGATAAACAATCATGTTTATTAGTTTAATCTGCCTTCTTCATCTGCAAGCCATGTTTAATTATGAAATGAATCTGAGTAGCTATTTTACATGTTTACATGTTATAGAATTGCTACTGTTCATTGCTGCAATAATTACATATGGCATTTATCTGAATTATATGCTTGTTTTATTCGGAATTAGAATATTTAATTTATTTAAATATGTAGAAAGCTTGTCACTTATTTCTCTAATATTACAACAATCCAGAAAACCAATTCGTATAATGGCCTCCAGTTCTGATGTCATTAAGCCTGAAGCGTTCGACGGCGCAAGCTTTAAGCGCTGGCAGATTAAGACTCGCATGTGGCTCACTGACCTAAAATTATTTTGGGTAGTGACGTCGGCTGTTCCCCAGGCTGCATCAGATGATTCTGATGATGCAGCGAAGGCCGCCGCACTTGCGGAGAAGGCCAAGTGGGACGAAGCCAATGAGGCATGCTTGTCTCGTCTGTTGAACGTCTTGTCGAACCGCTTATTTGACGTGTACTCTGGTTTTACCTCCGCTAAGGGTCTATGGACTGAACTTGAGAACGAGTTCTCTGAAGTTGACAATGGCAATGAGTCATTCACAACGGAAAACTACCTCAACTATAAAATGGCTGAGGGAAGGTCTGTTATGGAGCAGCTACAGGAGATTCAACTCCTTGTTAGGGACTTGGTCCAATATGGTTGCGTCCTACCAGACAGTTTTCAGGTGAATGCAATACTGGCAAAGCTCCCGCCTTCTTGGCGAGACTTTGTGACTTCACGCCGCCACATGAAGAAGCAAATGACTCTCACTGAGTTGTCAGCTGCGATTAATGTGGAAGAGCGTGCAAGGTCCAGTAACAAGCCATCCCAGCAACTCCAGGCTCACGTTGTTGAGAAGGGTGGAGATAGAAAATTCTAGAAGAAGAAGAAGAACTCTCCACAGAAGAATATGAACCAACCTAAGTCCAAAAAGATGAAGAAGAAAAAGGAGGACTTTATCTGCTACGTTTGTGGTGTCTCCGGGCATACAGCTCGGAGGTGCAAACTTAGGAAGGGAAAAGGTCCTCCACCTCAGCGCAAAGAAGGGAACGTGGTGGTTAACTCCACCCCAGGGTATGCACCTCAGGCCTTTATGGCAAGTCCATCAGATGACTGGTGGATGGATTCCGGTGCTACTGTTCATATTTGTGCTGATCGATCCATGTTCTCTTCATTCCAGGGATACAACAGCGCACCAGTCTTGATGGGAAATGGTGTTCCGGCAGCAGTTCGAGGTACTGGACAGGTCTACCTGAAGTTAACTTCAGGAAAGACGCTCGTGCTGAAGGACGTACTCTATGTGCCCTCGATGAGCCGGAACCTCATTTCAGTGTCGCTGCTATGTCGACAGGGTCTCAAATTAGTGTTTGAGTCTAATAAAGTGGTCCTGTCTAAGTTTGGTACTTTTGTTGGAAAGTCATATGAGTCAGGCGGTTTGTTCCGTCTTTCTGTTTTGAATAATCATTCTTCTTACCATGTTAATGTGGTCTGTAATAACGATTCCATTAATAATATATGGCATTCCCGTTTGTGTCATGTGAATTTTGAGGCCATTAAGAGATTAAGTGACATGTCTTTAATTCCTGAATATAAACATGTTAAAGGTGTAAAATGTGGTATTTGTGTGCAAGCCAAGCAGCCTAGAAAACCGTTTCATACGGTTGAAGGCAGAAGTACCACTCCTTTAGAACTAATTCACTCAGATATCTGTGAGATGAATGGTATAATCACAAAAGGCGGTAAAAGATACTTTCTTACCTTGATAGATGATGCTACCAGGTTCTGTTATATTTACTTACTCAGAACTAAAGATGAGGCACTATAACACTTTAAGATCTATAAGACTGAAGTTGAAAACCAGTTAGACAAGAAAATTAAAAGGTTACGGTCTGATAAAGGAGGTGAATACCTTTCCAACCTTTTTGATGAGTACTGCAAAGAGTGTGGAATCATTCATGAAACCACTGCTCCATATTCACCTCAGTCAAATGGGGTAGCTGAAAGGAAGAACCAAACGGTGTGTGACCTAGCTAATGCTTTGTTGCAAAGTTCGGGGATGCCTGACATCTGGTGGGGCGAGGCAGTACTCACGGTGTGCTATGTCCTGAACAGGGTGCCGCCTCGCAACCGTGAGGCCACGCCCTATGAAGGATTTAAAGGAAGGAAGCCAGATCTTTCGCATCTTCGGACTTGGGGTTGCCTTGCAAAGGTGAATGTCCCGTTGCCGAAGAAGAGAAAGTTAGGCCCTAAGACCGTAGACTGTGTCTTCCTGGGTTATGCACATAACAGTGCAGCTTATAGATTTCTAGTGGTCCATTCCGAGACAAGCGAAGTTGCTATAAATGTAATAATGGAGTCTCGGGATGTGACATTCTTTGAGAGCATCTTCCCTATGCGGGATAAGGAAGTAGTAGCCCCAGATGGTCCATCTCGGACATATTCTCTGCCCTCGAGTGTCCATGACCAGACTCCAGATTTGGAGTTAAGGAGGAGTAAGAGACAAAGGACTGAAAAGTCTCTGGGTGATGATTATATTATCTATCTAGTGGATGAAGAACCACGCTCCCTCACAGAGGCATATACATCTCCGGATGCAGAGTACTGGAGGGAGGCTGTCCGTAGCGAGATGGATTCAATCATCTCGAACGGAACTTGGGAGATAACTGATCTCCCAGCTGGTTGCAAGCCTGTGGGCTGCAAATGGATCTTTAGGAGGAAGAGGAGACCCGATGGTACTATTGAAAAGTACAAGGCCCGTCTTGTGGCTAAGGGTTTTACTCAAAAGAAAGAGGAGGATTATTTTGATACTTATTCTCCGGTGGCTCGATTGCCCACAATCCGTGTGCTTTTAGCACTAGCAGCTGCTTATAAACTTCTTGTCCATCAAATGGACGTAAAGACAGCATTCCTAAATGGAGAGCTGGAAGAGGAAATTTATATGCAGCAACCAGAAGGATTTGTGGTTAAAGGACAAGAGAGCAAAGTGTGTCGCTTGATTAAATCCTTATACGGTCTTAAGCAAGCTCCCAGACAATGGCATGAGAAGTTTAATAATACTCTGACCACTATCGGGTTTTGTGTAAACGAAGCCGACAAGTGTGTGTATTATCGCTTCTCTGGGGGCAAAGGTGTCATCATGTGTTTATACGTTGATGACATATTGATATTTGGGACCGATTTGGAGGCTATCATGGAGACAAAATTATTCCTCTCCAAGAACTTTGATATGAAGGACTTGGGTGAAGCTGATGTTATACTAAACATCAAGCTGATAAAGGGTGAGGATGGGATTACTTTGTCACAATCCCATTATGTGGAAAAGGTCCTGACTCGCTTTGGACATATGGACTGTAAACCAGTCACCACGCCCTATGATCCATCCTACACGCTCAGTAAATATGAAGGCGAGCCGGTGAACCAGCTACTATATTCGCAGGTCATCGGATCTCTCATGTACCTGAGCAGTGCAACTAGACCAGATATCTCATATGCAGTATGCAGACTGGCTCGTTATTCGGCCAGTCCAGGAGATAGACACTGGGTAGCCTTGTACAGAGTGCTTCGGTATTTGAAGGGAGCGATGAATCTTGGTATTAAATATACCGGATTTCCGTCAGTACTTGAAGGATTCAGTGATGCAAACTGGATCTCTGACTCGGATCAAATGAAGTCTACAAGTGGCTATGTGTTCACTTTAGCTGGTGGGGCCGTGTCATGGAGATCGTCTAAACAATCAGTGTCGACACGTTCCACCAAGGAGGCTGAATTAGTTGCACTTAATTCAGCAGCACTGGAGGCTGAATGGTTGAGAGACCTGCTGTCAGACCTTCCAATGCTAGCAAAGCCGATACCGGATGTCCTAGTATACTGTGACAATACTTCTGTGTTGCTGAAAGTGAACAGTAGAAAGGACAACCAAAAATCCTCGAGGCATATCAGAAGACGACTTGATTCATGTCGGCATGCTAGAGAGACGGGTGTAATAACCGTAGATTACATCAAGTCTGAAAGGAACCTTGCTGATCCTTTCACTAAAGGACTGACTCAAAAGCCAATCCAAGCAGCGTGCATGGGAATGGGACTCGTACCCTGTTAGCGGTTTCAACTGCGGATAACTGTCCTGTGTGACCGGAGATCCCGAGATCCAGGCTCCAGGAAACGAAGCACTGTGGAACCAAGAGCACAAAAGACAAAGAGTCTCAGGAGTTGCTGTGCTCTGTCTGTATGGCAGGTTGAGCAATATGCTCTTAATGAAGTCAATGCTATAATCAGGGAAATTGTCCTACAGAATTTCCTTAACGATTTCACCTATATGAGCTGACTGTGGGGTCGCAGTCCGGGAGAGAATGGGGTTTTCTCTCTAGTGAGTTCATGAATAGATATTAAAGGGCATGACCGTAACGCCCTGCCCCGTAAGAGAAGCAGATAATCTGCCTAGTACTATGTGTCTTTTGTGCGAAGATTCTCACACTAGGGTTTGTGGATCAAGGCGTAGTCCTCCGCTTACTCGTGCAGGGTTGGAGTACACTGGGATAGGCTTTGGTTCAAACCTAACAAGTACCTCTGCCGAAAAGTAGTATATAAACAGTACGGGAGCTCAATGACATTGATTAGAAAATAAGAGTGAAAATGGTGGGGATTGTTGTCCATTTTAAGGATTTTCCCTTTATTAAATAAAGAGAGAGGAGGGGGCCAGCCGGGTGGGCCGCTACAAGGCCCATCAGACCGAGCAGCCCACCGGCTGGCAGGCGGCTAGGGCATGAAAACACCACGGCTTGGAGATCGTGGAGGATGAGAGAGCAGCATTTTTGCTTCCTGGCGGCGTTCTGGAGGTGGTTAAGGGCTCGCCCGAGATCCATGGCGCCCCCTGCGCAATCTCCTCGAGCCTGGCTTCTTAAGTATGGAGATTTACTCCCTGCTGAGTATCTAGCCGAAAAATCCCAGCTCTCTGTTCCTATTTTTCCTCTCAAATCCAGTCACGGTTTGGATCGATTCCTTCGATTCTTGGTGTTCTGGTGTAAATCCTGCTGGTGGAAGAAGGTGGAGGGATCACTGCTTGTGTGCAGTGAGGTTCTCCTGCTCTCTGTTGTTCTATCTGTGCACCTGTGTGGTGCGCAGTCTGTACTGATTATTGTCCACCGTGGCCTGGTGCCTGGGCTCCCTGCTGCGCGGTGTTCGTCTTCTCGGGCTGGTGCCGTGGACGTCTCCTTCGGCTCCGGCAGCGACTCTAGTATCTCCGTCAACCTCCCGCCGTGCAGGCCCGGACGTGGGCGGCAGAATTGGTTTTCTGGGACAGAACCTTGTGTTCGCTGAGCTGGTCTTCCCACGTAGACAATCTACGTGCTGTGAGTTATTCGTTGTCTCACTTTATTTACTGTTTAATTTTGTGCAATCTGCTAGTGTTAAATACTTGGGTGTGATTGCACTGTTGTGGGCGGATTTGTGTGCTCGATGATGATAGCGGTGTAGTGAGACAACGTGACAGTCTAGGTTTTAGTGTATTATCATTTTCAGCATTGATATTATTTGTGCCTAATTAAATCTCTCTTTGTTGAGGCTGTTTACCTGTATTAAATTCTGTTATTTTATTTAGTACACAACTCCTTACTATTAGTTTTATATTTGATTATTAGGCTTATTACATCTGATCTAAAACCCTGATTTGGTAAGATAGGGCTGTCACGTTAGTCGAGGATCTCTGATCACCTATTAGCGTTGGAGGGCTGTTTATTGTAGCAACCCGCTATTTTGAGAGCAATATTTTAAGATAAACAATCATGTTTATTAGTTTAATCTGCCTTCTTCATCTGCAAGCCATGTTTAATTATGAAATGGATCTGAGTAGCTATTTTACATGTTTACATGTTATAGAATTGCTACTGTTCATTGCTGCAATAATTACATATGTCATTTATCTGAATTATATGCTTGTTTTATTCGGAATTAGAATATTTAATTTATTTAAATATGTAGAAAGCTTGTCACTTATTTCTCTAATTTTAAACAAGGTCTACACAAGCACGGACACCAATTGGTGTGCGCGTAATTGCTCACCGGCGCTGGCGCTACGCCGCGAACCTGACATGCACCGTGGGCAAGCTCCATCGTCACCCCATTAGCCGGTATGACTTTCTGACCTTGTTCACCTTGATCTCAGCAGCGTGTAGCCTGATTTTTACCAAAGGATTGGGTTGCGGGGTGGTAGGGAGCCTTACTTCGGCCAGGGCACCGCCGCGGGGGGTGTTGCCGCTGTGCTCGGATTGACGAAGGTAGAAGAAGAGATGAGTATCGTTGATCTCTACGTGGGTGGTCCTGATTGATGGATGCGTACCCCTTCACGTAAACGAATCAGGGTTGTTGATCTTCAATCTAACGGCCCTTATAACATACCGATTTGTGTGGGATGGGCTTTAATCGGGGCCATCAATGCCGAATCAGACGGTTATAAGATCGATCTCAGTTAATTAGGTATGCACCGATGATCTAATATTCAATGGCCGTCGTGGGATACCGGTTCGGGTATTATTAAGATCTAATCACAACTGTAGCATACAGATCCAACGGCTGATAGAGCATACCAGTTCATAATTGGGGCGATCTAATCATGGCCTTTCGGATTTGATTCGATGGTCCAGATTGCACCATACCCCTTCGCAGAATCTTTTTCACATATGAGTCCCTCGGTTCCTGATGAATAAACCCGCCATCCACTGTATGTGCAGAATAATTAAAAACGGGTCCCGGTAGTTTCAGATTGACCCTAGAAGCTATTTGGCATTAAAATTTATAATAAAAACAACTCAAACTTATTTATTCCATAGCTTTTACATTTTAATTTCGTTTTGATCCATTCGAATTGTGTTAGTTTTATAGAAATATTTACTACGCAGTAGCAACATTAATTATACGATATCACATACTTTTATAATTAGGTAACTAATTTGATTAATCTATGTTTATTAGATTAGCTATTCTAATATTAATATAGTATTCTGATCTTATAGTTATAATTTGACTAAAAGATAATCTTTAATCAACATATAATCTAGATTAAAGTTGAGTTAATTATTTATAGAATATTATCCCATATGGTGTATACTAATCAATTTATAATATAGTTTAATATTTAAATCACATAGATTTTCCATAAATCATAACTTTATAACCGTAACTCCGAATTTAGTGGTTCTGGAACCTAGGATCTCGTTACAACGCGTAGAACATTATTATAAAGTTTTATCTTATGTTTGGTGTAATGTTAATTTTGCCTATACCATGTTTGTCTGCATTGCTACGAATAGCAGTGAGGTCACGAGAATCTGAAGATCATCCTAATACCTGGAATCTCGAGTCTCAAGCAAGTTGTGCCCTTGATCACTTTTTCTTTACCTAATAATATTCATGTTAATCACTGTGACATGCTCAGGTTAATCTGATGGGACCTAATAGGTTTCCTTAGACTTGTTTATCTCACATCTTGTTTACCACTGAACTTTTGGGTAGTTATGCTATTGGTCTATCTGGTTTTGGGATTAATAATACATTATGATCATGTTCCAATTATACTGTTGTTTTAATTATTGTTCATGACAAGATCATTGTGTTAATTGGAACATGTAGCTTAACTTGAGAAACACATGCTACCACAAGGGTGGAATGGGACGCCCTTGACTAACTAATTAGGAAAGCTAGTGGAGGACTACCTTACCCGAAAGGGGCAAGGGTAGTAGGGGAGTTGCGTATAGGGAGGTTCTCGGGTCGATCATGCTACGATGACTTTTTGGATGAGGGATTCCTATATTGCCCTTCCTAGAAACTGTAGCAGGTTTTCTGAAGCTAGTGGAACTTTGTAAAGACCTCGTAGTGGATCCCTAGCCATTCACCTCGGAAGTGTCTAAGGGTCTAGCTAACCCTGGCTATATGGGATACACGACTTGTGGGTAAAGGGCGCAACCTCTGCAGAGTGTAAAACTGGTATATCAGTCGTGCTCGCAGTCATGAGCAGCTCAGGACTCTCGCATGATTAACTTATGAAACTAAACTTAATTTGTCATATGCATTGCATTGTGGGTGTTGTTATTAATTTGATCTTTTACTTATTTGGGTTGGTATCTACTTATACTTAGTAACTGCTAATAAAATTTTGATCAACTTTAAAAACAATGCTCAGCTTTAACCAACTCCTTTGGTAAGCCTTACACTTTCACATGAGCTCCCACCTTTGGTGAGTTCATGCACATTATTCCCCACAACTTATTGAGAGATGAACGTATGTGAGCTCACCCTTACTGTACTCACATCCCCTAGGTCAAGAACAGGTACCACTGGATGAGGCGTATGAAGGATGTTGTGATGAGTTTGTGAGTGGTCTAGGTCGTCGTCTCCCAGTCAACTTTACGGTTGCTGGATCGTTGTCTGCATATGATGTAATTATTTAGCTAGCTATTTTGTACAGAACTCCTATTATATAGTAAAGATGTGACATTCGTTTATGTACCATGTGTCATCATATGTGTGAGACTTGATCACAGCACACTTGGTGATTACTTCACGCCTGGGTCCCTAAAACCCGGGTGTGACACCTATCCAATCCCCTATTTGAAACATCGCTCTGTAAATAGTGTAATATACAGTGCAAATCCCTTATTTTACACGATCTGTTGCAGACAACCTTAATGGATGCGTCTCCAACAGGACACACGTTCCTAAGAGCAAATTACACTTGAAAAGAGAAGTTATACTAATTTACACACCATGTCTCCTCTAATGCATAATGTGCATATGAGAGAGGCCGTGAGGAATAATAATTTATTATTGAGATGGCATTGTTTATGTAGTAGATGCATTTGCATATGTGTGATCTATTGAAAAAAATAAAATTTTTCATGCCACACATATACATTGTTCACTATGCAACTAACTAAATACCTCTTCAAAAATACATTCCCTTGTTGGAGATAATCTAAGCCAGTTTTAGTGCTTCGTTGTTGGAAGTTCGTTATGGCTAGATTAGGGGGGTGTTTGGTTCCCCCTTACTAAAATTTAGTCTGTATCACATTGGATGTTTAATGTCAATTATAAGTACTAATTATAAAACTAAGTACACAGATGAAGACTAGACGACGAGACAAATTTATTGAGCCTAATTAACTCATGATTAGAATATATTTACTATAGCATCATATGGGTGAATCATATATTAATTATGTTTAATAGATTTGTCTTGTCGTTTAGTCCTCATATGTGTAACTAGTTTGATAATTAGACTATATTTAATACTTTTAACTAGCATCCAAACAACTTATTTGACATGGACTAAACTTTAGTCACGAGAACCGAACACCCACAAAACCGATCATAGATGAACCTAGGCCTATGGCCTATAGATCTATGGTCTAAGCGCCTATTTGGTAAAAATATTTATTAAAACCATGGTTTTATAGTACTATACTTTGGATGCCGAACACCACCTCTATAGTGACCTACGTCCCCTCAACATCTAGCACCACCATTTGCCATAGAAGCGGCAGTCCAACAACCTCACCCCCAGTTTCAATAATCATCAGTCTTTTATCCAAAAACAAAACAATTATATCGTCCAAGGACACCAACCATCGACTTATAAGGCCATTCTCAATGCACAGTTTGGTCACTAGAGTCGAACAGTCTGCCGCTCATCAGAGAGGTCCCCAAGGTCCTACACACCGTGTGCAGGCCCTAGGGATCATTAGTATTTAGCCCGGAAAGATGCCAACACCTATCTTCTATTTTGTTGGAGTTACCACTTAACATAATACTTATAGTAATCATGCTCCAAAAAATTACTATAATCTCCCTTTTCCAATGCAGACATCATCATATATGCACACTTCATACTTGTGTCATTTTTTAAGATCACCAGTAGCACAATGATACACAGGGTACCTTCATAACATGACATTAGAAGTTGATGGCTGGCACCACCGGCTTGGAAGCACAACATCCATAGTGGTCATTGGATGAAAAACATCACAGAAACCAAAGGCTACTACGAACCACCGTGCGCTAGAGATGTCATACCGTCATGCCATATTGTACAGACCGCATAACCATTTCCAAACTCGTTTATCTCATCTTTGTGTCTAACACTACTACAGTAAACCTCTATACAGGTGGTCCAGTTAGCCTCTACACAGGCGGTTCCAGGAACCGCTTGTGGTGCACCGCCTGTGATGTAAAACAACATCACAGGCGGTCAATCAAAAACCGCTTGTGATAGACACACATCACAGGCGGTTCTATCTAAAGGAACCGCCTATGATAGACACACATCACACGAGGTTTCTAATCCTAGCCGCTTGTGTTAGACACACATCACAGGCGGTTTCTAATCCTAGCCGCTTGTGTTAGACACATACCACATGCAGTTTTAAATATAGGTCCAACTGTATTTCAATATACAGATTCCAGATTCATATGCAGATTCCAGATTCATATACAGAATTAATAACAGAATCCAGATTCATAACAAATCAATATACAGAATGATACACATATCAAGTTCCATACACAGATTCATACACAGATTCCAGAAATATACATATCAAGTTCCATATACAACTCAACAACTCAACATCTCAAGTTCCATATACAACTGAACATCTCAAGTTCCAAACTAAAGATCTAAACACTGTGTGATATCGTGTACAAACTTAGTTCTGGGAAGTGTTGCAAATTTCCATTTGTATTGTAGAATAACCCTTGTTGATGAAGAACTTCACGGCGCATAAAGTAAAGCAAGTCTTTTACAACCTTAGCCACGCCGACGGAAACCATATCTCTTTCTAACCATTCAGCATTGATCTTGGATTTAGGAACCTGCAATGAAAGCAAAAAGCAAGCAGTGCTAAGAGTAATGTGATGAACAACAATATAACATAAAAATTGCAACATAGACAATGATAGCGAACTTACATCCTCACGATTGACCATATAATGGAAGGTGACACGACACCATTCGCATACATAATAACCGCACAGGATAGTACCCGGAGGTTGTTTGTCACCATATGGAAATAATGATATTGACAAATTAGGCTTGTCCTCTGGATGTTCGCCGCCAAGATCTTTCCAATAAAAACAGTATGCACTGCATATAAGAATAGCATTGTGAGATTAAGAATACATTTGTTAAGTTGTAATAAGTACAAGTGTGCAATAATAATCATACTTCTCTAAAATCTTCAAGAAGTCATTATACGCATCCTTTTCCATTCTCAGTGAGTCGAAGACCACGACTTTACCATGCTTTGGAAAGATCATGATACAAATGTAGTGGTCACTATATAGACATAGACGAAAACACATGTTAAGATCACGATTGCCATAATTTGTAGTTCAAAACCATGTCGAGAACTTACTTAAAGTGGTGCAGAGCTATTATTAAGTCCTTGCCATGTTGTACATGATTATACATGGCTCGTCCAATGTATGCCGCCGTTACCTTCATTTTCTTTCTCTGATTCTGTTTGACGGCTTTCTCAAATTCATCATCATCCAAGTCTTTGTATTCTTCTCCATGTCTCCGAACAACTTCTTTGTAGCAAGCTTGGGATATCATCAACGGGTCAAGAAACCCTGTCTTAAGTTGTTTCTTCTTATCATCCATGTATTGCATCCTACGTGTAAAAAGTGTTAATCGTTAGACTCTCGTTTATGTGTGCATGTACAAAACTAACAAATATGAAAGTTTAGAGGTACTTACAAGCAAAAGAGGGTTAAGTAGTTGGTTTCCATCCTTTATCGGTGGTACAACAACCACAGATCGTCAAAGAATAAATGCCGCACATGATCTATATTATCTTTGCTCCAAAATGCATCTTTTGGCACAACAAATTTGAAGTCCTCGAATTTGTATTTGTTGCTAGCCACCATGTACCACTCATGCATCTAATCTCCGGAGTCGACAACTTAGAAAGTTGCACCGTCGTCAAGAACGACCTCCCATTCACAAATTTAGGAGGAACATCCTCCTTCTTGTATATCGGGATATTGATTTTAAGACGTAATGATTCTCGAGTATGAATCATTCCATCTTCTTCCCATACTTTGAAATTGTCTATTTGGGACCGTGTGCGTACTCTACGAGATGCTGATTCCGCTTTTGATTGATCTATCATAACTCTCTTCAATTTTTGCAGGTAGCGTGTCACTGCTTCTGACGGTTTATTGACATTGTTAGTGGCGATTCGCTGATGAATTTTCTTTGAAGTAGTTGGCCCTTCAACATTGGTGTCAACCTTTGCTTCCTTTTTTATGTTTGCGTCAACATTCTGAGGAACAATTTTGTCTACATCCCCCTTGTCGAGTTCCTTCGCAAGAGGTGATATGATTATTTCAACGGTTTTTGTGGAGGTCGGTGCTATATTTTCTTGCACCATGGGGTATGGAATGATCGAACTATCTTTCTGTTGCATTGGTGTTGAATTCGGCTTTGGTGACTTATGACGTGATAGACGGCTTAAGATCAGCTCATCACCCAACTTGATGTCACGTCGATGCCAAAGGACCAACTCGTTCATTGCCTCCTGCAAAGTTATGATCCCCTCAACTGGAAAGTCTATCTCCCAATCTTCACAACCACTGTCTGTGATCTCTAGAACTTGGACCACAACATAGTGTGGCGGGACAGGATTATCCTTGTAGTTAACAAGTCCTGGTTTTACCAAACCAGTAGCAGCTTGTTTTGTTTTTGTCCCAGATCGATTGATTGGAATATGAAGAAAGCAAGGCTTGTCCTCAACAATATCGTCTACAGGGTACTTGGTGCCCGATACGAAGTCTTGCACAGATCCTACGCTGCTAGGGACTAGAGGTGGGCTCATGTGGCATGGATTCAGTTCACATGATATGCATTCTGTTTTCTTCATTTTCTTCATCACGTCATTAATAGCCTTTTGTACCCTTTCATCAATAGTCTCTTCAAGGGTCCTTTTCGACTTCTCGTGTTTCCTATATGACGCCGCATACTCTGGAAACGCCTCTCTCTAGGAAATCTTAGAAGAGATTCCCCGAGCCCGTCCAGTGTGTTCAGGATTGCCTAGTGCTGCAGTTAGTATGTCATTCTCCGTCCGAGGCTTAAATCCGCCCTTCTTTCTCTTTTCTGCATATTCTTGAATTTTTGTCGAAACTTCGCCTACCAATTCTAGATGCAAAAGTTTGCCGTCCTCAGTCAAACCTGCCCGACCTAAGATCCAACGAATAGCTCGCTCATCGATATCTTTTAATATTGGGTCCAAAGTGCCGTTAGCTATAGCTTCCTCGATTATCCTGTTCCACTACACAACTTTATGGTGATATCCGGTTGACCCCAGGCGATGGGGGTGTTTGTTCATCTTCGCTCTCTGAGAATTAGTTTTGCCCAGTTCTTTGGCCTTCAGTTCGGTCTTCTGACAAACAAATTCCTCCCACTGAGCTTGAGTGATTTTCCCCATTTTCTTGGGCGGAGGAACCTTATTCTTCTTAACAAAATCCCTATTCATCTCGGTCTTCCACCCACGAAACATCTTGGCCATAGCTGAGAGCATCAACTTCCTTACTGCATCCTCTGTGCCTTTTGGGACCTTGAATGGCTCAGACAACTTAGCCCATAGCTTATTGCGGGTGTCTTCATCTAAATCCTTCCATTTCTGAAGTGTGATTGGCACTATATCTCTAACAGTAGACCCACAGGAATTTCGAAACTTTGTAACCACGTCAAGTGGTTCTTCAGGAAACCCCTCTGCATTGAGTTTTGTTACGTACATAACTGCACCTTCTTTCATCTGATTGGGACCTCGTCGCCCTCATTTCCGCTTATGTGAAACGGATGCTTCAGGCATCGGAGCATCATCCGTGTTTCGTGTAGAACATGCATCCTCTTTCTTCTCTTCATTTGAAATCTATATATTGAAACAATTAATGGCCTTTCATATATGAACATTATTTTAGAATATAGTCGGCATATTTCTATTTACCTCTTCATCGTTGGGAATATAGTCGGCATCAAGCTCATCTGATGTTTTTTCTTCCTTGGAGGTATAGGAGGAAAAGGATTGTCGTCACTAGAACTATCCTTCCCGCTCCCTTCACTCGTTGTCTGCCATTCAAGTTTGGTCGTGTCTTCATCAACTCTGTTAGACACACCGGTGCAGAACACATCCATCCTAGTAGGTACCTAGTGCACAGCTGGTTCCATCAATAAGGGGGTCGACCGAGGATATACTGTTAGTCTAATATACTGGTTCCATCAATAAGGGAACTTGGAGAAAAGGTGATTCAAAAGAAATCGAGCCCAAACCCTAGCTGTACCCGGCCGCCGCCGCCGGCCTCCCCATCTGCCGACGGCGGTGAAGGCGATGGCGGCGCCTCAAGGCCCGCCTCTGTGTCCCTCCTTTTCTCTCCAAACAGGAAGGCAGAATGTCTAGTAACTGTGAGGTCCTAGAGTCTTTACTGCCTACGAAGGACGAAATTTCGGAGTAGGATCGGGCCGGGAAGCACGGAGCAGACAGAAGTGCACTTTCCAATGCAGTTAGACAGAGAAGGCATGGCTGTGATGTTATACTGCTGAAGGACCCCAAGAAGAGATTATGGCCTGTCGTTTACCACGACAGCCCGTTATTTGTTGGCTTCACCGAGGGCTGGAAACATTTGGTGGCACCAAACGACCTTCGGGCTTGGGACTTCTGCGAGCTTGTTAAGGGGCCAGACGATGTTGAGGGGCCAGACGATGGTGAGGGGCCAGACGATGGTGAGCCGGTGTACTCTGTCCGGATGTGTGGTCACAAAATTTAAAGCCGCCCCGGCTTCATCTGTGCGCTTCTCTTCTCTTAGGTGAGTGTACTCTGTCCGGATGTGTGGTCACAAAATTTAAAGCCGCCCCGGCTTCATCTGTGCGCTTCTCTTCTCTTAGGTGCCACCTAAGAGAAGAGAAGCGCACAGATGAAGCCGGGGCGGCTTTAAATTTTGTGACCACACATCCGGACAGAGTACACTGGCTCACCATCGTCTGGCCCCTTAACAAGCTCGCAGACGTCCCCAGCCCGAAGGTCGTTTGCTGCGACCAAATGTTTCCAGCCCTCGGTGAAGCCAACAAATAACGGGCTGTCGTGGTAAACGACAGGCCATAATCTCTTCTTGGGGTCCTTCAGCATTATAACATCACAGCCATGCCTTCTCTGTCTAACTGCATTGGAAAGTGCACTTCTATCTGCTCCGTGCTTCCCGGTCCGATTCAGGCATTCAGCCGAAGCCATTCTCCATAAGTCCCAAATAGATATGTGCTTCCATGGTTTTTGGCAACTATCCTAGCGAGCTAGTAGTAGCGTTCTCTCAGCTAGAGGGGCCAAAGCGGTCTGTAGAACCTTAATAATGGACTGAAAGCCGGGCAAGTATAGGAGGAAAAGGATTGTCATCACTAGAACTATCCTCCTCCCCGCTGCCTTCACCAGAGCTGCTCGTTGTCTGCCATTCAAGTTTGGCCGCGTCTTCATTAACTCTGTTAGACGCACTGGTGCAGAACACATCCATCCTAGTAGGTACCTAGTGCACAGCTGGTTCCATCAATATGGGGGTCGACCGAGGATATACATATATCCTAGAGCATTGTTTTCAGATCGTCCGACTAATCGCGATTAGTCGCGATTAGTCGGGCTGGTCGGTACTCAGTGCTCGATAAGGGGGTTCCATGATGTACTTCCATGATGTATGTGGCCTTATCCAAAATGCCAAAGAAATAATATCATTTGGATTTGACCTTGACATCATTTATATCCTTTCAAGAGCCACCTTGCCTCATGGGGTCCCGTGAAGTACCCCATGAGTGCCAAGAGAACATGTTTTTGTGTTCTAGTAGCTTAAGTGTTTTGGGGCCCTAGTGTCTCAAGAGTTGAGTCCTTTTGGTCCATGGGCCCTAATACAAAACCCCTAGGGGTGGGTACATAGGTTAAGTTAAGGTAGTGTTCTAGGGTATGAGGGCCATAAGCACATTTGCCCCAATGATTATCAAACAAAGATAGGTAGTCAAAAAACACTAAAAATAGATTTGTTGCCCCAATCACTATGGAGATTTTCTACCAAGAAGGGGTCTTAGTGTCCCATACACATCTAGTAGTTGCATCAACTATCCATGACAAGATCAAACAACTGACATCGATGAAGGGACACAAAATTCTTCATTCGAAGGATACTAACACCTAAAGTGTCATGGTTCACCAAATTACATGGTCATAATTTCTCAATCTCTGAACTTATGGGCGGAAAAGGAAAAAACAATTCACACTTCACTGGCCACCATAGTTCACACATCACCAACATATATAATCCACCCTACTACTACTACTCCTCCTATATATGCCAAAGAGGAGCAGAAAAAAGAAGAACTTGCAACAGAAATGCAGGGGGTATCAGAACACAATATTTTCATCGCATGTTGAAAAGTAAGAACTCTGAATGAATATTATCAGTTTGTTAAATGAACTAACAGAAAATAGTGTATTAAGAATTGGGCTGTTCTGGGGATATAATTGAATTGCAAAAGTTAAGCAAAGCCTGTGCACAATATACTGCCTATATGTGTCCCTTCCCAGTCTAGGCAGTAGGAATAGTTATTCATTGCAATAACATTTTAATGGTATACAAACATTTAATCAGAAGGGAGAAAAGAAATAAAAAAACTGATACATGAGAAGTAATTGACAACCAAGCAATAAGCATACACAGCTAGCAAGCATCTTATAACTGACTGTCAACAAGCTACTAAAGCAAAAATGGTGACCTTAACAAAATATGTAAGTGAAAACACCAATAATATAAGCATAATGACCAGCCGTTCTGATAAGCATTTGATTAACCATTTCTTTTCTGGATAGCCATTTTATCCACGAGTCATAGTGGCCAAACCAGGGATGTTGTTCAGACGAATAATTAGCTTAATAATAAGGGGAACAATACAATAACAACACAAAGTCTGTACCAAGTAATCTGCCATCAGTTAACTTCTGAAATTTGAAAAGCTATGATTCAAACAGAAAGTTGTTTCTCTTGAATTTAAAAAGCAGACATCAGTTCATTGTCCCCTCTTTGTTGATGAGATGAAGTCAAGACTCGCAAAGTATTGTAAGCTTCATCTATTATATCTTTGAACTATGACATTAATCCAGCATGCACACTGCTAGCAACAACAAAGAAACTACTATAGCATCTGATTAAGACTATGTTAAGTTCAGTGATACTACAGCATCTGAAAACAACAGTTGATCACCATTTATAGTACACGAAGAGATACTAGCATAGCATCTGATTAAGACCGTGTTAAGTTCAGTGATGGTTACCACAAAAAAGCATAGCATCTGATCAAGAGTTGTATATATAGATGCAGAACACTGTAAAGCTAAGCACTCTATTCAGTGAAATCACAAAAATTCAAGAGAAACAACACTACTTGTCGCAATCTCTCTCAGGTAATTGGAGCTATTTTCAGGGCTCCTCGTGCGCTCGGCCTCGGGCTCGGGGACGACGGCGACGGTGGCGCTCGACGCTCGGGCTCGGGGATGGGGACGGCGGCGCTTGGGCTCGGGGACAGGGACGGCGGCGCTTGGGCTCGTGGACGGTGACACACTCGACGCTCGGGCTCGGGGACGGCGGCGCTTGGGCTCGTGGACAGCGGCGCAGTTGATCAGCCTGGCGACGCAACTGTGTCAGCTCGGCGGGAGTTAGGGTTTCTGCTGGAACCAGCAAGCCTTTTATATTGTACACACATCGTAGGCGGATTTTTAGAAAAACCGCTTGTGATATATAACATCATAGGCGCTTTTTTATTCTGACCACCTGTGATAGATTAACTTCACAGGTAGTCAGAATAAAAAGTGCCTGTGATGTTATATATCACAAGCGGTTTTTCTAAAAATCCGCCTGCGATGTGTGTACAGTATAAAAGGACTAGCCCACGGGTTCCAGAACCCTATCTCCCAGAACAGTCACAGCACTGTAGCGGCGGCGGGTATTTTTTGAGATCTACAGGGAGAAGGTTTTGTTTTTGAGTTTATTGATTGATTTCAAGAGTTTATGCATATTTATGATCTCCGTTTGTTTTCTTTCTCATTTTGATGCGATTTTTTGCCTCAATTTTGTAATATAGACCGGATTTGAAGAAAAGCTTAGGAATTCCAAGATTTGGACTTGTAGTTGATCTAATTTAAAAATTCTTTAGAAACACAGTTGTCTCACCTCAAGGTACCTATTGCTGCAATGTTGTTTCATTTTCATGCACATTAATTTGTTTCATGTTTGATGGATGAATTCAATTAATTAATGATTTTATTGATGTTAATCAATATAGGGATAGGTAATGGACCGAGGTTGGATGTACAATGTGCCAAGACCACATCCGACATACATTCGAAATTTGAGAAGCTTTATTGAAGCGGCCAACAAGCACGCGAATTTGCGAAAGAGTAAGGAGATATTATGTCCGTGCATCGATTGTGATAATAAGGTAGCTTGGAGAGATACAGGAGTAATCCAATCACATATGTTGAAATGAGGGTTTAAAAACAATTACACGATATGGACAGAACATGGTGAGTTGGATCCATGTGAAGTGCCTGGTAATGACGAGAGAGTTGTCGGAATTTTAGATAAAGTGGATGGTGAAGTGAATTCTATGGAATCCAATCAAAATTTTGAAGAATTTGATTGCGAAGAGATGTTGCGCCATATGGAACCAGAAATGTTGAGTTTTGTGGGATCACAGAAGGGACTATCTAAAATGGAGGGACTGGAAAGTGCCTCAAAAGAACCTTTATATGATGAATCAAAGGTTTGTGACAAAGAGTTTACTACACTGCGTACAGTTCTAGAACTTCTTAAGTTGAAGGCTAGCGCCGGATGGTCTGATACTAGCTTTACAGATCTTTTGAATTTTCTGTCCCAATTACTACCAAAACCCAACAAACTACCAACAAGCACTTATAAAGCGAAGAAGCTTATATCTCCCATAGCTATGGGTGTGCAAAAACTTCATGCTTGTCTGAACCATTGTATTCTGTATCGTGGCGATTTTGAGAACGCAACAAGATGCCCAGTTTGCAATATCAGTCGATACAAGAAGAGCTACAATCAAGAGTGTGTAAAAAATTCCTGAAGAAAAATAAAAACAAGATATCCACTATTGGACCTGAAAGTGACGATGACACTTTTGATGGCATGGATGGGAAAAAGAAGTCAAAGATCCCAGCTTTGGTGATGTGGTATCTTCCAGTAATTGATCGCTTGAAACATTTGTTCTCAAATCCTAGGGAGGCTGAGCTTATGCGTTGGCATGCTGAAAATCGCAAGCAGAGTAACAAACAGATTCGACACCCTGCTGATGCATCACAATGGAAAAATTTCGATCTTATGTATCCTGAGTTTGCCAAAGAAACCAGAAATGTAAGATTTGCTTTGGGTACAAACGGAATGAATCCATTTAGTGAAAAGAAGTGTACATAGCACCTGGCCCGTGACTTTAACGATGTACAACCTTCCATCATGGCTGTGTCACAAAAGAAAGTACATTATGTTGACTATTCTTATTCAAGGTCCGAAATCAGCTGGTGTTGATATTGATGTGTTCCTAGAACCTCTTATGGAAGATATGACAAAGCTCTAGAATGAAGGAGTTCGAATATGGGATGAGTATTGCCATGAGTATTTCAACTTAAGAGCAATTATATTTGTTACCATCCATGATTCTCCCGGTGGCGCCACACTATCAAGGCAAAAGACTAAAGGAAAGAATGGTTGTGTAGTGTGCGTCGATGGAACTGCTTCCATGTACCTTAAATCATCCAAGAAGTTGGTGTTCATGGGACACATACAGTTCTTGATGAAGCAGCATAAGTACTGAAAGATGAAAGAGGAATTTAACAATGAACTGGAAAGTGAAGGTGCACTAAAGCCTTATAGTGGGAAACTTGTTTTTGAAATTATAAAGAACATTCATGTTGTATTCGGAAAGGGAAAAAACAAAGGAGAAAAGAGAAAGAGAACTGACCCTTCAACTTACACAACTTTCAAGAAGCAATCAATTTTTTTCAAGTACCTCCCATACTGGAAGGATATGGAAATTTGCCACAGCATTGATATGATGCATGTAACAAAGAATGTTTTTGACAGCATCATTGGAACCTTGCTGGGCATGCCGAGTAAGACAAAGGACGGACTTAAATCATGCAATGATCTAGTAGATCTTCAAATCAGATCGGAACTTCATCCAGTGGATAGTGGCAAAGGGAAGCCTTACCTCCCCCCAGTTAGCTACAACTTGTCAGTTGAGGAGAGAACAAAGATTTGCAAATGTTTGCGTGGGGTAAAAGTGCCCACAGGTTTCTCATCCAATATCAGCAAACTAGTCAGGATGAAGGACTTGTCTCTATTTGGCTACAACTCTCATGACTGCCATGTGATGATGACGGTGTTCCTCCCAATTGCGGTAAGAGCCCTCGAAACAGAGCATGTCAAAGTTGTCATCACACGCTTGTGTTACTTTTTCAATGCAGTTTCACAAAAAGTAATAGCTTTAGAAGACTTGGACTATCTAAAGGCATACATCATCGAGACTATGTGCAAGCTTGAAATGTGTTTTCCTCCATCATTTTTTGATATGCAAGTACACCTAATCATACATCTCGTGGATCAGATAAAAATATTAGGGCCACTATATTTACATCATATGTTTCAGTTGGAGCGATACCTGGGAGTATTAAAAGGTTATGTGCGAAATCGCGCTCACCCAGAGGGTTCAATCATGGAGGGATACACTACAGAAGAAGTGATTGAGAGCTGTATAGATTACATCAGTGACGGAACAATGATAGGTGTGCCTATACCTAAACATGAGGGTAAACTATGTGGGAGAGGGAGAATGGGCAGGAAAACTTTTCACGTTGAGGATTACAAGCTAGTACATTGTGCTCATGGTAGTGTACTACAACATCTCACGATAGCCGAGCCTTACATAGAGGAACACCTGGATGAGCTTCGTAAAGAAAATCAGAACCACACAGAGGACTGGATCATGAGGGAGCACAAACATCGTTTCAGCGAATGGTTAATGGACAAAAACATCCCATTCGGAGACTCTTTGGAAGAGAAAACAATGAAGGATTTGGCTTCTGGGCCATCGTGTTTTGTGACATCATGGCAAGCATATGACATCAATGGGTACACATTCTACACTAAATCAAAAGACATGAAAAGTGTTGCACAAAATAGCGGTGTTCGTATCGATGCTTTTGACCTACAGGGGCAGAAGACCACATATTTTGGATTCATAGAGGAAATATGGGAACTTGATTATGGCCCAAGCATGAAAATACCCTTATTTAAGTGCCAATGGGTAAAACATCCCGTGGGGGTGACAGTGGATAACTACGGACTCACACTGGTAGACTTAAAGAAAGTAGGATATAAAGATGACCCGTGGGTTCTCGCCGAATGTGTTGCACAAGTGTTCTATGTACTCGATCCAGCAGATGAGAAGATGCATGTAGTTATTTCTGGAAAGCAAAAAATTGTTGGAGTTGAGAATGTGGGAGACGGGGATGAGGAATACAATAAGTATGAAGAGATGTTCGTCTTTAACGGTCCAGAGAGAATCAAGCGTGTGGAAAAGAAAATTGATAAGAAATTAAAGCCATACATGCGGAAAAATGGTAGTTCATGAAAAATTGTATGAATCAAATTGTATTTGTTAGCATGTATGATCGACTATGCATTGTGGTTGCCAATTAATTTAAAATCTCTCTAGTTATCTATGTGTGCTATTAAATTTTTTTAAATTGTATTTGCATATTTTTGTTAAAAATTAAAATATTAATATGGTAATCAAATCACAATCGGTTCTAGTTGAGAACCGTTTGTGATACAAATCGTGCATCACAGGCGGTTTTTTCATTATGGACCGTTTGTGAAACAAATCAAGCACCACAAGCGGTTTGTATTTCGGACCGCTTGTGATACTAATACATCACAGGCGGTCCGAATAGCCTAGGACATCCCAGGCGGTTTTCTATCCGAACCGCCTGGGATGTAAAAAGCCTACCGCTTGTATAGAGCCAAATTGTACTAGTGTAACCATCCAGAAATCAGGCAGTCAAGTGTGGCAAAATCATTAGCACCATGTGTGGCAGATCTATGCATTATTGGGAGTAGCAGGGAGGCACCAAATGTAAAACAACAAGACAGAGAATGAGCATGTGCTCTTTCCTGATGCCTTCGATTCCTTCTCTCATCAACGTTAACTTGCATTGTTGGTTTATGCTTGTCACACAAATTAGAAGATGGTCTATCATGCACTAGACTTGATCTTACACTAAGCACTTGGACGATTAGTAAGAAATCTGCGGCACTCAACAGGCACAGGCACATGTGATATATCCAATTCCCACATCTCATGTTCTCTTTTTCCACATCCTCTCCATTATGTGATTGCAGTATATTAACAAGCGAGTTGTGTTGTATCAATGTGTCGTTCCAGTTGGAAGGCAATCAACGCGTCAAAATTTAATGATGTCATCAGAATTATTAAAACCTGACGCCTCTTGAGCGCTTCTCCGCATTCGGTGCAGGTTCCGCCCACGGTGTGCCAACGTGTGGTAGGTGTGTCAGACACGGTTTTCTTTCTTCAATTCAACAGAAGAGCGTCGCGTCCGTGAGGCTGCCGCAGTCCCGCAACAGTTTGGAGACCAAACCTCCCAGCCACGCCACCCGTGACGCCGCTACCGGCTCTGAGCGCCGCAGATCTGGTTCATGGGAGAGGATTCCCCCTGCTCTTCCTGCCCGGTCTCGATTCCCCGTGCACGCGGTGGCCTCCCATGTCACTCGCGACGCTACACGCCATGCCCACTCGTCGCCGCCATCAAAGCCTCAACGAACCGGACCGTCGGATCAGAGCGGGGGTGCGAGGCAGCTTCCGACGGTCGGCCTATGCGCTGTAATACCCACTTTGTAAGGTAATTCTAAAAAGAGAAATTATATTATTTTACGTCTATATGTGTTATCTATGTTTCTCATTTCATGTGAACACATAAATAAATGACAAAAGATACCCAAAATAAAACTTGCATCATGCTGGGATTTTATTTTTGTGTGCATTTTGTGACAACATAAGATAATGTGAAAATAAATATGTTAAAGTCCAAAGTGGAATTTAAAACTAGAAGAGATTCTAAAATTTAGAAGAGAGAAACAAACAAATATTAGGGAAATAAAAACATAAATAATATATGTAAATATATCCCCAAATTAGAACTTGTCATGACATAATGTAATCTGTGGATAAAGAAAATTGCCACAAAACCTTTGAATTTGAATTTGGAGCTAAATGGAATTGGAAATGAAAGGGGAACAAAAATAGAAAATAATAGAAAAGAAGAAGACATGGCGCCTGGGCCGGCTACCTTCATTCTGGCCCACCTCCTCTATCTTCCGCTCACGGCCCGTCTCCATTCCCATCCCGCGCAGCCCACTCAGGGTTTGTTCGGTTATTTTCAATCCATATGGATTAGAGGGGATTGATACGGATTGGAGGGGATTTTGACTTACTAGGGATTGAAACCCCCTCAATCCCCCTCAATCCATATGGATTGGGGTAGAACCGAACAAGCCCTCATGTGTTGGTGCCGATAGCTGGGTCCCGTTGGACAGCCTCGCTCTTGTCTCAGGCCCCGCCAACCTCACCGCTTACAAGTGGGCCCACTTCGTCAGCTCAACCTCCTCCCCGCGGACTCCGCGCAACAGGGAGACCGCTGAGTCCACGTCGCCTCCGCCGTGCGCTGTGGCTGATGCGCGCCGTCATCCGCGAGGAGGCGAGAGGGTGACTGACGTCCGTTCATCGGGCCGTGGATGATCAGGATTAGAACTAGAATAACGTTTTGGTCGAAAACGAATCCGTGCCGTAGAATCGGAACCGTAAGTTTAGGATCCAACGGCTGCGGACGCGCACCGGTTCATAACCCACGTCAATCTAATCTGGCACGTAGGCTCTAGATCGGGCGGTCCAGATTAAAGGATACCCGTTCGCGCAGGCAGTTTTGTTAAAGAGCCCCTGGTAAACAGAAAATCAATTCGCAGTCCCTGCGCAGGGCAGATTGTCTCTTAGAAAATCTTATCCCAAACACCCTAGGTTTCTCTGTTATAGTGCGTCCAGTCTAGAGTTGTTTTAATTTGATTAAATGAATTGGAAATTTGATTTTTAATATGAAAATAAACCCTATAACTTGTGAAATTCATAGAAAACTCATATGAACTCCAAATTAACCCATTCCAGTTTCTAAAATTTTGTAATTTTAATTCTCTATCATTTAGAGTCTCTGTTTTGTCACTAAAACAGTAAGAAAATTTAATTCTCACTTAATCCTATTTTAAACACATAAAACCTTTGAAAACTCATATCTTAAAATCTATAACTCCAAAAATTATGATTCCTGTTCCTAGGATTTTATTTTAATATGTAGACTATTATTGTGTATTTTGTTTATATGTCTGGTGTGATGTTAATTTTCTCTATATATTGTGCTTGTTTGTATTGTGGCGAGTAGAAGAGCACGTGTCTGAGGATCCTGGTGAGCAGCAGATAGAAGTAGCTGAGCAGGAGCTCATTTAAGGCAAGTTGTGCCCTTGACCACTTTTTACCCAATAATGTTCTTTAATACCATTTATTTATGCATAGGTTAATTTTGATGGGACCCGATAGGTCACCCTAGATTGTTTATCTCATTACCTTGTTTACCCCTGAATCACTTGGGTAGTTTTGCTATTGCTTTACATGGTTTTGGGATAATCATTTATTATATCTATGTTCCAATTCTTTTGTTATTTTATTTATGTTCATGTCAAGATCATTAATGTTAATTGGAACATAGAGCTTAACTTGAGTAACACGTGCCACCACAAGGGTTTAATGGGACGCCCTTGGCTGACTAATTAGGAAAGCTAGTGGAAGACTACCTTACTCGAAAGGGGCATGGGCAGTAGGGGAGTTGCATGCAAGGAGGTTCTCGGGTTGATTTAGCTGCGATGGCGGTCAGACGGGGGATTCTTGCAAGTGCTCTTCCCATAAACTGTAGCGGGTTTTCGGAAGCTAGTGGAACTTTGTAAAGGCCTCGTAGTGTTGCCCTGCCGCGCTTCCTAGGTAGAGGTGTACGGGAGTCGCGACCCCTTGGCAGATGGGTAACATGACTTGTGGGTAATGGGTACAACCTCTGCAGAGTGTAAAACTGGTATACTAGCCGAGCTCACGGTCATGAGCAGCTCAGGACTCTCTGATGATTAAATTATGGAACTTAAATTCAATTTTGTCATTTGCATATTTATGGGTTATTATTAATTTTGTTCTATTACTTTACTTAAGGTTTGGTAATTACTTACACTTAGTAACTGCTAATAAAATTTTGACCAACTACTTAAAAGCAATGCTCAGCTTTAACCCCTGTCATTGATTAGCCTTACACATCACATGAACTCCCACCTTTGTGAGTTCATGTCCACTGGTTCCCCACAACTTGTTGAGCTATGATCATGTGTGAGCTCACCCTTGCTGTCTCACACCCCCCACAGGAGAAGAACAGGTGGTTCAGGAGGAGCCACAAGGAGAGGAGTTTGATCTGATCTAGGTGGCGTTTCTCAGTTGACATTTGCGCCAACGATGATCCTTAGTTCGTTTTATATTTATCTTTTTATTTTGTAATAAGACTTCTGCTATGTAATAAATACTCTGATTATTGTGACATTTATCTCTATACACTCTGTTATTATATATGTTGTCTTCTTGGCGCATGTATGAGATGCACCTGGCTTTGTTCCTTAAAGCCGGGTGTGACATGCGCTGCCCTGCCCTCGAGGGCTCGACGCTGCTGGACCGGTCATCTCTACGCTAGGGTTCAATGGAGCGCGGCTGTCGGGGCGGACGTTCCTGCGCTCCGCAGATCCGGTGCGCTAGGGTTCCATGAGACCGAGCTCCGCAAATCCGGTTCCTGCGCTGGGGTTTGATGGAGCGCAGCTGTTGGGGCAGACGTTCTTGCGCTCTATGGAACGCAGCCACCGTTGAACAGATCCGTCGTCGACTCCGAGGAACGCGGCCGCCGTCCGTTGCACTCGCACATACCCAGACAGGCTGCGGGGGTCCGTTCCATAGATGGAAACCGCCTCCGGGTGTCGGGCGGGTCCCGCATCGGCCACATCCACGGTGTACGCCAGCTTGCCTTCGGTTGATTTACGCGGGCAATGGCCTAGCTCCCATGCGCGGTCATCATCGCCTCGGCATCGGATGACACTGCTTATGTGGTCTGTGATGCCGTGCGGGTTCACGTGCAGCCTGTAAGGGAAGAGTGGGTGGTCGTGTAGCCGTCGTCGCCATACCAGTAGTCATCTCTCTCGCTCCCATGCCTCACTAGTGACAGGCATGGCTGAAACAACACTGCGCTCTGTGCTGCACGATGGTGAGTACTTTCCTCCCTTTTAATATTTTCTTCCCGCTCTCCTCAATTCATGTTTGCCTTATTAGGTCCTGGAACCGATAGCTTCTCCAGCCCGTCTTTGTTGTTGTTCGCCACTTTGGTTTGGGCACCCACCGTCGTCATGGGAGCGTGTGGTCTGCTCCTGCCGCCCGTCGCCCCGTAGACATTGTCTGTGACTCCGTAAGTCCATGTTTGCTCTGCTAGACCCCCTCATGTCGTCTGCATCTGCATTAGGGTCGGCTCCGTTGGTGCTTGCTGCATTAGGGTGTTTGCTCTTTGCAATAACTGTGTTACCATCGGTCATCCGGTGCACAATCCGTGTGTGGTTGATGGATTCTTACTCTTTGGTGTGTGTGTCTGTGTTGGGATGGGTTCCAGATACCTGGATTTGTGAGGGACGGGCTATGCATACTGCATCTTTGGTTCACACAGTTTGTTACTTTGTTTCGATACTTGGGTGCCACGTGCGTATAGAGCAGTTAAGGTGGGTTTGCATCCTTTAGAAGAGTGACATCTAGATGTGTGTGGGTTTATGGTCAGTTTTCCCTTTGGTCTTAGATGTCGTTTCTTCAACAAAAGTTATACTTATGCTCCATCTTGCGCTTTTACACTCGAACAGTTAACCAGTACCTCTGGCATGCCAGTAGGATGTAAATCCAACCGGCCATATCTAGCATGGACTGTGCTACCTTGGTCGATTGGCAAATTCCCCCAGGCTATTGAGCAGTGAGTGATGAAAAACAGTGCTGAGACACTGTCAGTGTGTGAGGTGAAATTTATGCTTGGTGTTATGTACCTACCATGCTTCACAGCGCATTCTTTGATTCTGAAATTAGCATTGAGCTTAGCCAAGCATGGAGTTGTTTGATGGCCTAATCTTGTGACAGCAAATTCTGAATCTGCATTGCTGGAAGCTCACAAAATATGGCCAATGCAGCAATGAATCTGCATACATATGTATATTTGCGTGCTTATCTGTGTACATATGTCCTTGCTGGTTAGCTATTTCTTTTTCGGCTGTTTTTTCAATGCTCTGGGTGCTTGCTGCCTCGGTGAATTGTGGCGTAGCGTGGACGAGACCACTCACCAGTTTGCCTTTCCGATCAGCGGTTAGTCTGTGCACCTATGCACGTCATTCTCCTTTTAGCTACACTATATTTTCTTATGCCCAGCCAATAGGAAAAAGTTCCATCCTCAATAAGCATGTAGCTAGCGATCTCCTAGAGCAAAATCGACTCTCTTCTCAACATTTGGGTACGCCTTAGTCATGATAGCAACACTGCCAGCCAAAGAAGCAAAGTACTTAGAGGGGAACTCAGCAAAGAAATTAGACATTCATAAGCTATTCAAGCTGTTCCAGCTTGTGTAAGGATATGATAGATAATTAACAGGACTGCCCCCTATATATACCTACGTTCATCGCGCTGCTGCTTGCACTTGAACCCTAGAAACTTAAAATTAGGTACTAGCTGGATAGGAACTGCTTTGCTCTGGACACGCTAGCTGTTTGGACTTTAAAATTTTGAAACTTTTTATTCGGAGATGATGTAACATGACATTCGTATTATCAGAGTAATGCTTCAGTCCATTAGGTGTTTAGATTGTGACATTTAGCTACACTTTTCTGAGGCTTAATGATGGACCAGTTTCTATAGCAGATTTATGTCTTACTTTGACAAAATTATTTTAGATTAGGTGAACTCAGTTATCCGGTCATTGATCACATTTCTGTGGCTTCCTACTTGGACGTTTCAGCATTTCCAATTTTTTGATGCTTATGTGCAATTAGATGCTGGGTGGTACCCTCTGAACTTGGTTTCCTACCTGCTGCCCAGCCTATTTAGAGCTTACCAATTTTTACTAGGATCTGGATTCTTTGGAATTGATATTTGACATACCAGTCTCTAAAAGAGGCACTAGCCTCTACCTATATACAGAGATATATCCTTACTTGTTGGCTAATTCTTATGGGTTGTTTTTTCCAGTGATCTGGGTCCTTGCTGCTTGGGGGAATTTTGTCCCAGCTTGGAGGAGACCGCTCGCCATTTTGCGTTTTCGATCGTTGGTGAGTTTGTGTGCCTATATGCTTGATCTGTTTTATAATGTGTTGTTTGTTATGAGCCAATTTATTCACCAGTGTTATGTGACGCTCTTCCATACTATGCGATTTATATAGCTATGCCTGATTCTCCATGTGTGCGTGTTGCGAGATGCCACGAAGCGAAGCGCCCGAGGCACAATGCAATTGCACAGGGTTAGTCCTCACAAGTTTGCTGCTTTGTTTATGCATGCGATGGCTGGTATCCATCCTAATTTGCGATACTTCTCTTGCGGGCCAAAAAATACGCAGCCTCTTTAGATTGCCCAGTCTTTGAAACAACTGATGCCCATCGCATTTTTCATGGTGAAGACGAAGTAGACCCATCTAACCTTTTGGGGACCTCTAACCAGCCAATACCTGTGCTACAGGGAACACGTGCGTACACCCATGTTTGTTCAGCCATTACTTCAACAAAAAACAATATGGTTTTAGTGATGCTTATGTTGGCACAGATAGTAGATCAATAATGTCATTCCCTTCAGCGCTTGCCGCATCCAATAGGCGACGCCGGCGTAGTAGAGTACATCACATGGCATCCAATAGGCGACGCCGACGTGTTGATCCCGGAGCTCCAGTGTGGGAACACTTCTGTGACCATATGTGCTCGTGTTTCTCGTTTATGGGATTTCTGTGATCCTCAGGATGAAGCAAAGTTGCTCCATTGTGATATGGTGCTGCTTGACGAAGAGGTACAACATCTACACAGTTATCTATTTGGTAAAGGGAAGCTGGCATTGGTATGAGATTAATTGCTATTATGTTGCTATTTCCTCCATCGCAGCTTTGTGCAGGGAAACGGTATCCATGCTGCAATATTCCCACCAGTCATACAAAAGTTCAAGCCTCTGATAAAAGGAGTCGTCTACAACATCACATACTTCTGGGTCAGAGCCTCGAACAATTTGTACAAGCCTATTTTCAATGAGAACATGATTACCTTTACAAACTGGACAAAATTGGAGGAGGTTGTTGAGGTTCCGCCAGCATTTCCTGTGCTTACCTACTCACTCACACCGATAGACCAGCTCCATTTGTGTGTCGACCACAGAGAGTACTACACAGGTAGACTTTCTTACTTGTATACTACAAAATTTAAGAGACTATAATTTTGTTGTATTCATTAATTGGATCCAATACAGATGCCATTGGAATTGTCACTTCCATCTCGGCCGTGGCGCTGCACCTATCCAGAGGGCAACATACAACCAGCTCTAAGAGGACTATTTCCCTGCGCAATGTCAGGTTCGTTATACATAATTGTTACTGTTTTTTTAGCCACGTAGGGATTTGTTTCCTCTGCCTTCATCTACATATGCTTCATTATATGACTCTTCCTACATACTTAAACTAAAAACAGCAACAACAGTTCGGTAAATGTTGTTCTCTGGGGTGGGCAAGCTAGCTTATTCCCTGGAGAACAGATCTACAACGATGGTCAGTCCTCTCCACATATCCTGATGTTTGTTGGCACGCTTGTCAAGAAATACGCGGGTATACTAACTTTGAACTTTTGCATTTAGTGCTTTTTTATAGTTGGGACCTAATGCCCTTTGTTTTAGATGGACTGTGCTTGTCTGGAGGCTCACCCTGTAAGTGGTACATTAATCCTGATGTTCCTGAAGCAAGTGCCCTCATGGCTAGGTAATATTCTGCTATGCCTGGTGCACGTATCAGACTGATGTTTGTCTTCGCTCTGTTCTAACTTGAGCTTGACTCATTGTATGTACAAACTAGTGCGAGAAAAGCGCATAGTCCCATTAAGTGGAACGAGGTTCTATCTTCGAATCAGCCTATGCCTCATGTTCGTGAGGAACAGAAAATCGCTTATATCAGAGATCTGCACCCATTTGAGAATAAGGTATGTTCCATGTTTCATTCACTTAATCATTGTTGCCTTACCAATGGCCATGGTCTTCTGTTATTGTTTTCCTGCAGTCATGCCATAGTTGGTTGGAACTGGGAATATAGCATGAGCGTATATTTACATGTTCGTGCAGGATAGGGAATTCTTGGTGACAATCACTGTAAAAAAGATTGGAGATAGGTGGTGGTACAGTGCATGCAAAAAATGCACCCGCACAACTATGGCTCATGGGGATTCCTACAAGTGCAGCGATCAAGTTTGTGCTACCATTGGCACGCCCAACCAAAGGTTAGGCGGCATCTCTTCACTTCAATTGCCTCCATTCTACCTTTGCCTCCCAACAGCTCTCGCTGTTTTGACTCCCAGTCACATCTAATATGCAGCCGCTACTTTTCTATGCATCACCCTGAGTGACCGTTTCCATTTCCTATACACATGGCCTACCCATTTTCACTGTGCTGACTCGGTATCGCCATGTGTTTTAGGTACAAACTGCTTCTCACTGCAGGGGATGAGACGGGTGACACAGACTTCATCCTCTTTGGTCAGATGGCGCAACGCATCATCAAGAAGCCATGTGATATGCTCATTGCCAACAATCCGACCAGCTTTATTCCTGATCCAATCACAAATCTGCTCGAGAAGACGTATATATGGAATGTGAGTTTCTCTAACCACACAATCAATACTAGAAATATTTGTTTCCAGGTCAACGCAGTCGTGGCAGAGATAGGTACTGCAAAGGACTCCATCCAAGCATCTTCATCGGGGCCAAAACAGTCACAACCTGTGCTCTTGCAAGGCGCACCCAGAGGCATTGAAGACACTCCTAGCAAAGCCTCTAACTTGGTCATGCCTTCGACCCCGCTCACACCATAAAGTTCCGCAACCAGTGTGCAAGATAAGGTGTGCATCCCATAGACTTTTAGATTTATGTAGCAAACAGTACGCGCTGTGACTGACCCCTTATATGCAGACTATTGGTATTGGCAGCAGCACTGTGGTTCCAGGTGCTACTCCCGCTATAACAAAGGAACTGACAACCACGCCTAGGAAGAGGTAAGTTCCACTTCGTCGCACTCCAACATAGCTTTATTACATGCCTTCATGGTTCGTACAAACAAAAAAATGTAACTGATAGTGATTAGTGTGCATATACTCAATTTTAAAGAAAAATGCAAATAGGAAAAATTTTGTTGCATCACCGACTCAGTCCTCAAGATCATGCCTCTCATGGGGTAGAGGTATCTGTTAGCTTCAGTTAGGTTTAGTCTCCATCAGATTTACATAGTGTTCACTGTCGACACAGTTTTCATAGTTTTGACAGTCTATCGGTTTTACACAGTTTTTGAGGTTCCTAGGCACACCAAGGTTCACATACATTTCACATAGATCTGAGTCTATCACACAGTTTACCAAGGTTCAAACAGACATGTTCATAGATAGGTAAACAAATCTGAGTTCTGCCATATTTCCCCTTTTTTTAGTATGCGAAGGACAGCAAGTCGACATTATGTAGTGCTTAGCCGACATCAATAAGATATTATGTCAGGAACACTTAGCATGGTTCGAGCATATGGGCTTATTCATTTTAACTTCAACAAATTCAAATAACAAAAAACTTGCAACCAAAGATGTTTTATTTTACTGGATTGAACGTAGGAAAAGAGATGACATGGAGGAAGCTGTGAGAGTGGGAACTAAAATATATTGTTAGCACACACAAATCACACATGGTTGTTGCTGGCGGTCGGCTAGCTTCTTTTGAACCGGACATGGGTGTTGCTGGCGGCGAATATTGACGACGAGAACCTGTGTTTCCTAGCACCGGGTGACTACTGTTACCGTAAGGTAATTTGTGGGGTGCTTATAACGACAACCTTGGCATTCTTCATGCAGCCGCGTGCGAAGTGACCTTCCTCGCCACATTTGAAGCATAAGGTTGGCGTTGTGATAGCACTAGCTTCCCTACGTTGCTTAGCACATCCCTGTAATAGAAGTTCCAATGTAAATCGCCTGCAGTGAGAAGCAACATATGACAGCAGTAGAAATTAGATTGCCGATAAGCATTAAAACTTACCAGGCAAGAATGGCCAGATTGGGCACAGTTATAACAGCTAACTTGTTCTAGAGAATTGTCAAAGAAGTCGGAACAACATAGATGACCCTTCTGATTACAGGCGTAGCATCTTATTTGCTGCATAATCAAAAATACAATTAGTAAGGTGTAAGCTCTTCTACATAATCCATGGCTTTGTGACTCTAACCTTGCAGCTAGGGCACTATTGCACTGCACAAATAATTAAAGTGCTACATAGAGGGCACGTATCTTATCCTGTAATTAATACATGTTGTGGATTAAAAAAACACATATGCAAGTTTCAGGGATCCTGTTATGGAAGGGGAAGCACAACATCAAATATACCTGGTATTATATAAAGAAACATCAATGAAAACATATATCCTACAGTTAAAACTTAGTCACCTAGCCCACAAAAAATGCATAAAAAATAGCTCATGTTTAATTTCTTTGTATGCATTTTTCTTCACACAACACTAGAGGGAAATAGAGACAGGAAAACAAAAGCTAACAAACAAAAATCCCATTATGGCAGCAAGATAACAAATTAGCTTAAACAAGGCAAAGAAGCACTACCTCGATATCATCTGGTGGGTAATCATTGGCACATCCAAACATATCATGACCTACTTCTCCACATCTTATACAGAATGTGGATTGATGATCATTCCTCTTATGCTTATCAGGGCAATCCTTCGCCATATGCCCTCCTTTTTTGAAGATGAAACAGTATTGACCCTGTGAAATAGGTTTGTTTGTTCTTGAGAATGCTAAACACCAACAACAACCATCACAGAAAAACATAACAGGAACAGTATATACAGATAATAGTACCAAAACAGATGAATAACACAGAAGATTGAAACAAACAAAAGAAAACTTAATCATTCTTTACTTCGAATACAAAGGGATGCGTGAATATGGAAAAGAATATATCACAAAATTATTTGAAAATTGAAATTAGTAATCTTAAAGATAATGCTACTGCTCAAATGTTGTGAACAAGCATTAGAATAGAAAAAAACTAACATAGTGAAGAGAGGAAAAAAATATAAAGTACATGAATCAATTTACGAGCTGGCATGATGAATATAAAGGAGTTGTTTAGCCAAAGCCAGTAGTAGATCTAATTTGAAGAAATTTATGTGTTGTGCTAAGATATCACATCTAGTGCACTTGGTACAGAAAATCAGTAATGATTGATGAACTTCCTTTCTGTCTATAAATGCATGTGCTCATGGAGAGGCAGGACCTAAACAGAAGGCAATTTTTCTACAAATATTAGAAGACAAAGTTCAATATATATTCGTTTCTGCTAGAAATATAGGTGTTCAAAACAATTCAACGCGGATATTGTAGGACTGTTCCAAGTAACAAGCTTAAGATATATTTCTTGAAAGACATCACAGCATGGGCAAAGTACATTTGCAAGATTACAGAATTAAAACCTAAACAAGGTGAAACATGTTAAAGTTAAAAGAGTTGAATTGTTATCCTACACAGAAAAAAATACCAGCTAGGGGGAAAACCAGACAGACGTGCAAAGCACACGACAGGGGTTGGTAGCTACCTACTCTCCGCTCCAAACTATGATAACATTTTGTTGCATCACCGACAGTCCTCAAGATCATGCCTCTCATGGGATAGAGGTATCTATTAGCTTCAGTTAGGTTTAGTCTCCATCAGATTTACATAGTGTTCACTGTTGACATGGTGCTGCCATTTATAGTTTGAATACTTCAATACACTATGCAAGTAGTGTCGTATGCTATCAATTTCTTTTTGGTCAAAATTTGATCTTATCTGAAACATGTGCAGATTTTAGCGAGATATGTTCTTAGAATTTATGCATACTTGCCAAAGGATAAAGTTTGACTCAGGACAAAATCACAGAGCCAAAATCTGCACATGTATCAATGTCGCCGTGAGTTCTGTTGCTGCTGTTTCTAAAACAAAGCCTCATCTATGTACAAGGCATAGCAGAATCGCCGCGACATCGCCGTGAGTTTCGTTCTAGGACAAGGTCTTCGCCTGCAAAGACAGTTACAAAGAGGTTGTTCACCGACCTAGATGGAGGAACCACTGGCTCCAAGGATGTCGCGGATAGCGCTGCTGCCCCTAGGTACCTTTTCCCTTGTACCTCTAGGTTGTCCATGAACGCCTAGGCAAGAAAATATTTTTGTTTCGATTCCTGTTCTAGACTGATATGTCCTAGACTATCTAATTGTAACTCTGTCCCCTTTTCAGCCCTACCAAAGATGCTTAGTCACAGAGGGGCACGGGTCTTTTGGGCTCACAGTTGCAGCTGTTCGCTCTTTTGGATGATCGTTGTCTACTGCTTTTGTATCCAAGTTGCTATGTACAGCTGCTTTCGAAAGGATATATGATACATGTTCATGTCCACACGCTCGATACAGATTGGCCCAGAGCAGACCAAACAAGGTATGCTGGTTTGGTCTTATGCTACATACTTCGTCTAGATCTGCACATTTTATGCGCCACACAATCGTAGTTCCACGACTTAGACTTTACATGATGAATCAACTGTGTCTGCACATTTTGTTACATGTAATAAGTGTTAGACATTTCTACTGACGCTGTTGTACACTTCTATTCTCAATTCATCTTGCCTTGTCGGTGTTCTATTGCTACGATTTTTTTGTATCGATGGCTTACTCCAAAAAAAATTAAGTGTTCTGAATGTTTCTCACAACTGTGTTTCAGGTTACTACTAGATCATGGTTTGCCATCGATGCTATGCGCAGGCCACACTCGATTTCTATGCTTGTTGACGTGAACGTGCTTCACTCCCTTCATGTTTAAGCCTAAGCAGCTTGATGTGCTTGAGCCACAGACTTTTTAAGAACTACGCAACAAACCAACGCTTACAGCACGCTTTTGTGTACAATGATCATCTGCTTGTTGCACCGTACATGTATAGTCTATGGAGCTGCAAACTGTTAGAGTTATGTATTGTTGTACTGATCACCGTTTAGCAACTGCATGTACGCTGTCTTTTAGAGACAGTTGTGGAACCTGCGTCCGCGCCATATGTATTATATTGTCGTATTGTATCCTACAATATGTTTGTGTTCCTACAACGTGTTTGTGTTCCTAAACTGTGTTTATATATGATGTATTACATACTGTGCCTTTGATCGCCGTAACATACTGTGTTTGTGTTGAATTCTAGCAGTATTGTACTACGGCTGCTTTTTTTGGGTATGTGTGGTTTATGTAACTTTCAAGACCTCAAATTGACGCTTCTCTTCCATGATTTAAATTGATTCTGGTGATGTCATTTTTACATCCATTGAGAAATTTTGATATTTCCATGCTAATACTTGTACAGACATCTCATCCTGATGACTGCCACTGAATCACTTTGTTATTGTGTCATGGCACATATTTCAGTACTCCGTTGAGGCTGGGGCTATTGGAATAAGGCATGTGCACAAGGAAGATAGGGCGCCCATAGGGGCGCCACCTGTTCTAGTAAGTTTTAAAGGCACATATATGTTGCTTTAATATGAATGTGGTTCTGCTGGTCCAAAATGCACTGCCCCTATATATTTTATCAATTGACATCTACAGTATCGAACAAACATTTTTTAAGGTAGATTTGGTTAAACTAATTTGACGTTATATATGTTACCACCCGTTGCTTTCCCCTGACAACTCCGTGGCCTAAAAGAAAATCGATCTTATTAAGATGCATGCTTATGTTGTTTGTAAATTTAACTAGAAATATTCTTATGCTGTCTTGGAACATATATTTTCTTGTTTTTTATAGTTTACTTGATCCATTGAATATGTAAGCCATTGTGAGTAGGCATGACAACATATCGAATTTGGATCAGATATTGCAAATATCCGCCGCAACTATATCCGCGGTTGCAACCAATATTCACTCATGGCTATACCCGTGAGTAGAAATTCATATCCATGACCATGTCCATCGGGTTTCAGATGAATTTCGTATATCTGTTGGATATGACAAAGGCAATCATTTTTTAACAATTCAATAGCATAATTAATCAAATTTCTTTCCAATTCACCATCGTATATAGTTAAAAAGTTAATTAAATAATTATATAAATACACATGTATTTTAACAAGTAATATTCTCAACATATCAACATGAAAGGGGCGCTAGACTAGAAGGAGAGGGGAGCCGGGACCGCTGGGGAAGTGGCAGGGGAGGCTCACCGATGTTGGACTAGAAGCACAAAGGGACGACGACAGTGTGGTCTGAGGACTCAGGAGTGACTAGTGCATGTTTGAGGCACTTGTACAAAGGGGCGACTATAGACGCAGAAAGGGGCGATCTGCAATGCACGTGTTGAGGCTATAAGCACTAGAGCCTGGAAGGGCTGGTCGCCGGCCAGTCGTGTTGCAGCTTGTGGGACTTGGAAGGCAGCATGGGACACATCACATGAAGCAACAAGGTTCGAAGGGTCGGCCAACAATGATAAATTTGGAGCGTTAGGCATGGGGCTTAGGGTGTTAAGTTTTGCTCTTTATTGTTTAATATGGGCTAGGCAAAAAAACTATTTGCAGATTTCGGATATCTGATGGGTAACCTGGGAGTGGGAGGTAATATCCAAATCCATGCTCGCCCAGCTTTGAGTCGGATATAGGTCTAACCCACGAATCAAAAATATATGCATGTGCTACTCCATCTGGTCGGATATCCGACAGATATCCAAATCTATGGATAAAAATTGCCATCCCTAATTGTGAGTGAAAATTTTCTAGGTTGGAGATAAAATTTTCTGGTCGGATATTCTCGTCGGATAGGAACAAGTGGGAATAAAGTTGTTACCGACGATAATTAGGTATTCTCATCGTTATACAATTAATCCTCGTTGGTTCCTGGCCAACAGGAGTTAACCATCATGAATTAATTAACTCTCGCCAGTCACCAATAGGAGTTAATTAATTTCCTTCGGCTTATTATAGCACACAACAGTTTTTCCTGTCGCATAGTAACTCCTGTCGTCCCCATGGCCGACGAGAATTAATAATCCCCATTGGTTACACATTTTGCCGACGGGAGTTAACACATTAATCCCCGTTTGTTGCCCTAACCGACAGGAATTACCCCGAACACAATAACTCCCATCGGTAAGGATAACGAGAGTTAATCTGTCCTACTACAAACCAGCACCCCATTTTGCCAATTTCTCATCCAATTTACCCAAACAATAGATATATCACATACACCATTCACAGCTCACATACATCACATCATCACATACTTCTAGTAAAATTCCTCAAGCAAACACATATCCATTTCAAATGACAACAACGAGACAAGTTATGTGTTTTGTTCACTAAAACACATACAATCCAACTCAACAAATATCATCGATCATCCATAACCAAAATAAAGTACAAGTTCCTATATAAAGTACCATACAATAGTTCAGGGATAACCACTTGGATGGTTTGAGCTTTGGCCGTTGCCGCCACCAAGAGGAGGGTAGGCAAAAAGGGACTCAACAAAAGACGTTCTAGCTGGTTCAATCCAACTCCCACCTTCCTAGTTTAGCCTTTGTAAGAATTCAAATATCAATAAGTTAAGTATACAAATGTACAAAATCATAAAAATATTTCTCGAGTTACAAAATGTACCTGGTCTCTAGGTGCAGGTACATGTGTGTAGGGGTGTTGAACTGTTGCATCCCCGGTCGTTGTTTAATGGACATTTGATTAAGTCTAGATGCAATTCATGTTTTGCTATAATAACTATATACTAGATGAAATACTAGGTTCGACAATGTTATAAGAAAATTTGCTAAGATTAGTGTACCTAAGCTAGTGTGACTGCAAAAGGACTCCAATGTGGTCGCGATGGCGATGGAATATCTGGTAATGTTATGCCTTGCTGCATTGAACAAATGTGTTACTATTACAGATGTTGTTTTCAAATATATGAATTTAGAGTTCGCAACATCTATACTTACTTGAAACATCGCTTGTTGATGTTGCATGCAAGCAATAAAATATTCCCTTTGTTGTCTCATCTCCTCACACAACCTCAAAATCTCCAACTCTTGCTCGTTCGGTTGGTTAGAGCAATAGCTATGGGAGGATGAACTCATCCACTGAGCTCTCACCTCAGATGAGACAATCACTCCGTCGAAGAGTGTGTACCTACAAGTGATTTTAAAAGTGTGCTTAATGCATGATCAATTTAATATCAATCATGTCATTTTAGAAGTTAGAGCTAACCGTCCATGCGCTTACCCCCACTAGCGAGCACCGCTGAGGGATCCAATGGTGCATGTCATCAATCGAAGTCAGGGTCATGACGCCAAACCATCTCCTCCCCATATGATGCTTATACACCATTTATAAACTTACAAATGTAGGAATTTTGATACTTCAAATTTTCATAATTTTGAGCCAAAACTCACCAGCTGATATGTGGTCGCCTAGCTTCACAACTGTTCAGGGTTACTAGGACCTGGTCCTTTGTAGCTTACCATAAACACCTTAATGTCTTTAGGCTTTTTATCTAACTCCTCATATGAACTTATATTTTTGCTTACGAACATTGAATGTGTTGTCATGGAACTCATGCAATTTAGCCAATTCTCATTAGCCTTTTCAATGTAAAGATTTGATTGAAAATTTTTAGGCTAAGAGATTCATACAAGCAATTTTTAGCTCTAGCATTCAAATGATTTTCCTTTTTGTCACTTGCAGTGAGTTTCTCGGGATTCTTGGGTGGTTTCATCCCATCGTGAGTGATTCTCCAAACACCTAAATTAGCCGCTTCTAGGTAACAAGCCATTATAGCACTATAATAAGGGAAATTAGTGTCATTGAAGTGTGGTGGCCAATGGGTATCCATCGCTCTCATCTAAAAAGTGTCGGCTAGATTAGTGATTAAGCTAAAAGATTTCTAATGAGACAAATTGGGATATGTTACCAATTGAAAGGGCTACAGACGCCTAAGAGGGGGTGAATTAGGACTTCTAAAATCTCACTAATCTAGGCCATAAAAAAATCTCCTAAACAAAACCTATGCAAATAAGTAAACTAAAATGCGAAATCTAGGTTTTGTCTATGTGTTGCTATCTGTACCGCAAAAGGAGTTATGCAACTTAAGTTCCAATCCTATATTCCAAACTAATAATAGTAAAGATTGTAACTTAAGTAGTGAATGTAAGTACGGAAGCTTAAAAGCAAAGGTAGAGAATATAAACTCCCATGGATGCATCGGTATTTTTAACAAGGTATCCAAAAGCGCGCAAGGTTCTGACTAATCCTCATTGGTGCCTGTTGGGGGCCTTCGGCTTCCGAAGGTCCTCAAAAACATAATTTAACAATGTTTCTAGAGTAAAATACATGAATAGGTATCTTCGGACTCGAATCAGAACCACAGTATGAAGAAGCACAAAGAACACGAAGGTTGGCGCAGAGCCGAAGCTATGTGCAGGAGAGCTTCGGCACGATAGCAGAAAAGGAAACCGAATTAAAAAGGAAAAGGCTATTCAGACCTCGATGGGTTACTATAGAGTCATTAGCAAATGTAAAGGGCATGGGTGTAATTTTACATGGCTGCGTCCCATGCCTATAAATAGATGAACAGTGCTCCTGTAATGTTCACGCTGACATGGCATTTGCTTTTGCGTCACGCTTGTATTTTTACTTTCTTTCAAGAAGAAGGTACAATTGTAATTTGATATCATTTCTGTTTTTCCATAATAATAAAAATAGAAATAAGTTGATAATTATACATAATTGTTTATGTTATCTCTTATACCTCATATAATTCCTTTTTCATTGTTATATGTTATGCTGATGAAGGTATGTCCTTCATAACCTTCGTCCGAAAATCATTATATCCCAAGGGAAATAATGCTTCGAACGTTTAACATTTTTTGTGTTGCCTTGTTCTTAACTCATAGCATTTGAGAACAAGTCCCCAACATTGGCGCCCACCTCCAGTGAACTCTTTTCGACCACCTTTGGCAAGCATTGTCCTTCGTCATGCCACCGAAGAAAGCTTCAGTGACAGGGGATGCCGCTCTGCAGCCGCTGGACCCGAACCAGGAGACCCTTTCTCTTCGAGAGGCCTCAGGCCAGAAGAGGAAGGCCACTAGTCCAACACCCTAGGAGGACGAGTTGGACCAAGAAATCAGGAATATGGAAATGCTTCATCAACAAGTAAAAAGGAAGAAGGAGAAGATGGCTCGACTAGCCGACCTTCAGAGGCAGATTGACAAAGCTACTGAAGAAGTACGCCATCTCGCTCAAGATGAGCAAGAGCGAAGGCCCCAACATAGGGAGCTTCATCAAGAAGGCTTCTTCAACGAGGATGAATGGTATGAGGATTTCCATCATGGAAATTTTGCTTTTGATGATGCTTCTCCTCTATCAGCAGAACTGTAGGCTACACCTTGGCCCCCATCTTACAAGCCACCCCAGCTCCCCATGTATGACGGGCACTCAGATCCGAAGCAGTTTCTGATGAGCTACGAAGCAACCATATCTTCATATGGAGGCAATACCGCAGTCATGGCGAAATCTTTCGTCATGGCAGTCAAGAATGTTGCGCAAACCTGGTACTCCTCTCTTCGGCCAGGAACAATCACATCATGGCAGAAGCTGAAGGACATGTTGATCACCAGTTTCCAAGGGTTTCAGACAAAGCCGGTTACCGCTCAAGCTTTGTTCCAGTGCACGCAAGATCATGAAGAATACCTCCAGGCGTATGTCTGAAGGTTCTTGTGTCTGAGGGCACAAGCGCCAACAGTGTCCAATGAAATTGTCATTGAGGCCATGATCAAGGGGCTTCAGCCAGGACCTACGGCCCAATACTTTGCCAGGAAACCCCCTCAGACCCTGGAGAAATTGCTTCAAAAGATGGATGAATACATCCACGCTGATAATGACTTTTGTCAAAGAAGGGAGGAAGCCTACAGGTTCTCTAAGATGACCAGGGGCTTCGGAGGGAGAATCCACCCAAGGCACGTCAGATCAATCCACTCCTCCCAGAATGACGATAGAGGAAGTCAGCAACAGAGGCCACAATATTCCTCGCAAGCTTCAGGACAGCAACAAAGCTATCTTCGGCCACCAGCTCCAAAGGGCAGAGGCGCTAGGGGCTTCGGAGGAAGGTTTGGGGATCAGCCCAGGAAAATTTATTGCTTATTCTGTGGTGAGGACAAGGGCCCTACTACAAGGATGTGCCATGTCACCATTCAGAAACAGAAGGAAATAGCAGAAGTTGTAGCTCAGTAGAACCAGACGGAGCAGGTCATGCATACTGCTTCATATCACTCGCCCTACATACTAGAGTATGTGGGTAACCATCCTGCAGCGTCTGTTGCTTCGGCCAGTCAGCCACAGGCTTCCTGGCCACAACCTCCACCTCCGCCACCACTACAACCTGCATATTCGCGCGGCCAACAGCCAAAAGGGAATCAACAGACCCATCAGCAGAGAGACTTCAGGGAGGAGTCCGAAGCTCGCACAGTCAACAGTACTGTGCCAGAGTCGAAGCATATCTACTAAGAGATATCCTACCCCTGAATCAGTTTTTACATTTATTGTCATTCTCTTTCTTACTAAAGAACAGTTGTTGAAAACTTAGTTTTCTTGGCATTTTTAATTCCTTGTAATAGCTTCGTTTTTGCTATAGTGAAAATATATCTTCTCCACAGACTTACGGAGTCCAAAAAGTCGCCGAGGCACAAAAAGTCCTTTCTAAGGCACACGTATCTTCGAAGCTACAAAAAGTCGTTCTACTGAACACAGCGTAAGTTTGCCGATGCTACAAAAAGTCGTTCCTAAGGGAGCGCAGTGTAAGTTTTCTGCTCAAAAGTCGTTCCAAAGGGAATGCAGAGCCAAATACCGCCAAAATATAAGGCGAAGCGCGAAAAGTCAACGCGAATACCACCGAAATAGAAGGCGAAGAAGTTCAAAAGACGTTCCTAAGGGAATGCAAAACTTACAGCGAAAAGTCAGCGCTGATACACCGAAAAATAAGCGGTGAAGCCGAAAAAAACGGCAAAGAGGTTGTGTATTCCAATATGGGGATGTGATTGTGTGTCTTTGGCACAAAGTATCATTTTCGCATAGCATAACATCATCACATCATTTTGCATAACATAACATCATACATCATATTGCATCAATGGCACAAGAAGGGGACATAATGTTGACCTTCGTAGAATGCTTCGAAAAAGTGAAATTGTGCTAAGGCACAAAATAAGTCTTGAAGAGATACGGTTTTATCAGCTCTGAAATCAAGGAAGAAAGTCTATTATTGACGAAGCATTAATGTTTCTGCGACGATTGGAGGATTTCTCACGAAGCATAAAAACTCTTCTTTATGGAGCATGAAAAGAAGGGAAGGTGTTTTTTCGACGAAGGCTCAAAAATGGTATGTACAATAAAAATTTCATGCATCGCAAAGAAATAGATTACAAAGTCATTTACACATTACATTAAGAACTCATGAGTACCAAATATTACAAGCATAGTCCAGCAAATGTTACATTAATATTTTGGCAATATTTTTACAATATCTATTCCTCTTCTCTCAAAACTTTGTCTGCAGCTTCAGTCAGTAGTTGAGTAACGACTTCGTCCATAATGGTTTCAGCCATGCTAATAATTTCTGATGATTCTTTTGCCTCTGCTTCGGCCAGTGGCTCAAAGGGCTCCGGGGGAGGAGATAGTTCGGTTGTGGTAGAAAACGTAAATAAGTTCGAAGTCACAAAAATAAAAAATAAAGTTAAAAGCTATTAAGCAATACCTATCCGTCTTTCGAGTTCTGCAGCTTTTTCAGCTGCCTTCGTTGCTTCCCTAGCATCGTGAGTATCTTTTTCGCTCTTCTTTATTATCCTGTGAGCCATCCCTCGGCCGCCATTTTCCCATATGTCAGTAAAGAATTTTCCACCAACTAAGCTTGCTTCGGCCGAGGGGTCCTTCGTATCATCAATAGATAAAGTAGCTTCGGCTTGGGCCAAAGCTTTCACATGATCGCAACCTGATTTTTCCAAAATAGCCGCAATTCCCCTTGCACCTGAGAAGGCGCAGACGTCCCCACGGTCATTTAGAATCTCCTCAAAGGCTTCAGCCTCACTGCTGATCCATTCAATTGGCCCCTCGGGATCGCCCTGTACGAAGTTGTCTTCACTTGAATATGCGCCAACATTGGCGAAGCTAGTTTTTATTTTTCCCACACATTCTATGGATTTTTCATAACATCTTTCTTTCGAAGAGCGAAGTTCTACAACCGTTTTCTCCCAATAATTTTTCCAGTAGTAACTGGCGTCTCGGTCAGCTTCGGCAATAGCACATTTTAATTTTGCTTCAGCCAGCTGCTTCTGAAGATCCTCGATTTCGCATTTCTGGGCTTCAGCCTGGGCTTTGGAAGTAGCTTCGTCTTCTTTTATTTTGTTCACCAATGAGTTTAATATCTTATCTTTTTCAAGACCTTCGTTCCTTAGTTCAATTACTTCGGAATGAAGGTTGTTCAAAGCTATAGTGCATCCTTCATCTTCCGCACTTTTTTGCGCCCTGGGGGCGTTACTAAGAATGAGGCCCTGCGAAGGGAGTGCGGTATTAAGCATAAGCAAATAAAAAATCTTTTGTTTTAAAGTACAAAAACTCATTCTTGTACCTTTAAACTATTATATGCTATGCTATCGGCCAACTCATCTTTTGATAGCACCGAAAGCCCGTCTTCTAGTGTCAGGAATCCGAAGCTTCTGCTCATCTCCCGGCAGACAGAAATCTCCTTGCTGTCCGGGAGACAATACAAGAAATCTTCTTCTCCGCTGCCGTTGAATATCAATGCCCCCTTTGGATATTTCAGTTTCCGGGCATAGTATTGAGCTTCTCGCTTTTCTCCTTCAGATAACCTTTTTCCTGAAGCATGTCATACAAAGTAGTCAAGTACTTCGGAAGATGCTTCAGGAGTAGGAGTGGCAGTTTTTTCAGGCAAAATTTGTTCTGTAGCTTCTTTTTCCGTTTCTCCGATTTCCAAGGATTTCTCCTTGGCGGGCTCTGAAGGCCTAGCTTCGGTCTCGGCCTGGCTCTTTGCAGCTTCAACTTCGTTTACTCTTGTCTCAGACTGCATCTTTGGAGCTTCGACAGTTTTCCTTGGAGTAGAGCTTGTCTTTATTGTCTCCAGCGCATCTAGTACGTTGACCATTTTTTTCCTCTTAGGGGTCGCTGTAAGACCTTTTTGTGCCTTCGGCACTGTCACTTCTGTCGAAGGGCTTGTAATTTCTGATATCTTTGTTCCTTCGACCCCTATATTATCGGCCTTCGGCTCAGCTAATTTGGCTGAGGATGTCTTCGGCATTGCAGCCAGCTCTTCAATCTTCTGCGTAGGCGCAGGATCCTTGGCTTCAGTAGCCGAAGAGGTCTCACCGCCAAATTCGGGCACTACGGCTGGTTCAATATATCACGACCGGTGAGTAAGAACCTTCACCTTTTTCCTCTTTGGCGCGGGCTCGCTTGGAGCAGCTGAAGCAACATCCTTCCCGGAAGTTGCACTCTTTCTCTTCTGCCCCCGTGGCGGGTAACGGTAATCAGGGTACATGAACCCAATAGCATCAAAAACTCTATTTAGCCTTTTCTTCTTCCGGCTTCCGAAGGCCGTAGATAACGCATTATCTTCCGCTTTGGAGTACGACCTAAGCAGTTCATCACTTGTAGCTTCGATGCACTTCAGCCAGTCATCGTCTAGTTCGATAAATTGGTCTCCAAACCTGAAGGTATATTTCAGTCGAACCAAACCACCTTCATTGGGGTTGCTGATGGTTTCTTTTGGCATCTCCCAGTTGACTACCAATGGCCATATCCTGTAGGTCACGTGCTCTTGGACTAAGTCCCTTGTCTTGATGAAAGAACAAACTATGCCAAAGGCTCTTCGACATTCTTCAGTTGCTTCATCAATCTCTACCTTCGGTTTCCGAAGGCCAAAACGGGACCAGATGGGGCACATGATGATCTCTTTAATATCTTCTCTCGCCCTTAAATCATTTTTCACATAGAACCATTCTTTCATCCAGTCTCTAGGCCACCTCTTCCGAAAGGTTGGCACTGGTCAGATTGAGCTTGAACGAGCAACGAAGCTGTAGCAGCCAAAATTGTTGTGATACTGCTCCTTACCCCAGGGCTTCATCTCATATAAAAGTTCGTGCATACTGCAGAAACCTTTTGCACTTGGTTTCAAACCTTGACTCCTCATAGCCCATACGAAGATTCCCATTCTTATGATGGCTTCGGGAGTAATCTGGTGAAGAAAAATCTGGTATATCTTTAAAACTTCGACCACAAAACTGCTTAGGGGGAACCGAAGCCTAGCCTTGAAGAAGCTTCGGTAAATTACGACTTCATTCTCTTCAGGAGCAGGAACAGTCCTGTCTCCGTTGTCAGCCCTCACGATGGATATGTCTCGAAAATACCTTCCTATCATGTTATCAAGATGACTTTGCCTGATAGTCAATTTTCCGAAGACTGCGTGACTTGGTCGCCATGGACGATCTTCGGAGTCTTCGCCCCCACTTTCCACATCATAACTATCGCTGTCATCGATATCTTCAGATAAGCCTTCTAGAATTTCTTTGGTAATCTTTTCTGTGTTGGTCTTTGCAATTGACTCGATGAATCCAGCAGTTTTTTCCTTAAGAAGCTTCTCCTCGCTCAGCTTCGTTTCAGCAACAGCTTTCTTATCTTGAGACATCTCTTTGGAAATGGTGAAAATGTGCTCTTAAAGCCGAAGCTTAGAAAATCTAAAAAGCGAAGCAAGCGTGGGTAGGCAAGAGCTAAAAATTGAGCAAGTAGAGCAGATGGCAAAAAGCGTGCCAAATGAGCTCGTGGTGTGCTCTTATTTATACGCCTAGTGCGTTGCAAACTAGAGGGCCCCGCTTGTCATTGACTATTGCTATTCTAGCAAAGGGAAGATGTTTTTTAGGACCTTTGGCTTAGGGCCTTCGTCCATATCGCAATCTGAATTTATCATTCTAACAAATTAATATTGCGAGGGGCTACTGTTGGGGGCCTTCGGCTTCCAAAGGTCCTCAAAAACATAATTTAACAATGTTTCTAGAGTAAAATACATGAACAGGTATCTTCGGACTCGGATCAGAACCACAGTATGAAGAAGCACAAAGAACACGAAGGTTGGCGCAGAGCCGAAGCTATGTGCAGGAGAGCTTCGGCACGATAGCAGAAAAGGAAACCGACTTAAAAAGGAAAAGGCTATTCAGACCTCGATGGGTTACTATAGAGTCATTAGCAAATGTAAAGGGCACGGGTGTAATTTTACATGGGCTGCGTCCCGTGCCTATAAATAGATGAACAGTGCTCCTGTACTGTTCACGCTGACTTGGCATTTGCTTTTGCGTCACGCTTGTACTTTTACCTTCTTTCAAGCCGAAGGTACACTTGTAATTTGATATCATTTCTGTTTTTCCATAATAATAAAAATAGAAATAAGTTGATAATAATACATAATTGTTTATGTTATCTCTTATACCTCATATAATTCCTTCTTCATTGTTATATGTTATGCTGATGAAGGTATGTCCTTCATAACCTTCGTCCGAAAATCATTATATCCTAAGGGAAATAATGCTTCGAAGGACGAAGGGCTTTAACGTTTAACATTTTTTGTGTTGCCTTGTTCTTAACTCATAGCATTTGAGAACAAGTCCCCAACAGTGCCCCTACCCAAATGGAAGCCCAAGCGAGGGCCAAGCACTAGGACATCTAACTACATAGAAAGTTGCGAGCCTTCTCCACAAGCAAGTGGTGCTCCGCTTCTAGCCTCCTTTCGAATGCTCCCCATCATCTTAACTATTGAGTTTTGGGCCAAACTGCTGCGGGACTCGTTTCCTACAGTACACGGTGGCGGCCACACCACAAACGCAGTTGGTGTGGTCTCGCAAGGCCCTCGCCCGACTCGGTACAATATTATAATGACTCATGCAAGAGCCGAGGGTTTGTTGGATTGTTTAACCTCACTCACACAACTAGGAACAAACCTAGAGCAAGAGAAATAGCGGTCTAACTAACCTAAGCAATTCGCAAAGCACCTACACTAATCACCGAGTAATTCTCAAAGCACTTGTGTGATATGGAGTACGGATGGCAATTTACCCGCGGGTTTGGATATCCGTCGGATATCCGACCCATCGGGTATGGATTCGGGCACAAAATTTGACCTGCAGGTCTTACCCGTACCCAACCCATAATAATATCGGGTCGGGTACGGATTTGATTTCTTACCCGTGGGTATCAGACGGATATCCAAAATTAGTGATTTTAGATTTTCAACCCACCAGTACGCTAGCTAGTCGTCCATCCTTGGCAGCTCATCCTACTGCCATCCCTCCCTGTCTCCTGATGCTTTTGATCTGGTTCTAGTACTAGTGCCAGTACGTTCGATAAAGTGCTAGTACATAGTACCATTGCTAGCTAGTACAAGTACTTGAGCTAGGAGAGTGTTAATACACCAGACGACTGTGCTAGCTACTCTACGATCCTGACGAGTTGGAAGTTTATTACCAAAAAAACATTAGCAACACATGTTTAGGGCTATATATGCACGACTGCACTGTGCAATAACATTATGTGCCTCCGGTGATCATGGTGATATGCGACGCTCAAAACTGCACTATACTTCATTTCGGAAGAATGCACCAAGCTGCTATACACGACGTGTACCCGATATCCGCCCGATACCCGATGGGTACGGGCACGGGTACAAAATTTTACCAATGAGTATAGTCATGGGCGGATATGGATAATCCCCACTGGTATGATCGCGGGCGTGTATTTACTCTACTCGATCCAAAACCGACCCATTGCCATCCCTAATATGGAGCAATGGAGATGTGTCTCAACACTATAGCAATGTATCTTGGGCTCCCAAATCTTCCTATGGTCGGCTAGGGGGTATTTATAGAGCCCCATACAAATATAGTCGTTAGAGGAAAGCAAACTTTTCCACATCGCGCCAGACCGGGTTCGGTGCCCTCCACGTCAGCTAGCTATTGGTCAGCTGATAAATTATCTACAATAGTGCAGATGTCTGGTGCGCCACTGGACCGGTCTAGAGATTGCCATGCCAGATCACCGTTGGCAACTAGCCGTTGGATTGTGGTTTGGTGCACCATCGAACCAGTCCGGATGGCTAGCTGGCCGAGAGCCATTTGCAGAGCTCTCTGCGCACACGGTCCGGTTCACCACTGGACTGGTCCGATGCACTAGCTGAAAGGAAAATGTGCCCTTGGGCAATTTCTATTATGTTTTGGTGATTAAGTGCCCAACACATTTAAATAAGTTCTTATGTGCTAAATGAAGAGAGAAGTGCAAATCAAAGAGAAGGTATGTTTCTAGACTTAGTACATAGTTTTTAAGTACTAATATGTTTTATCTAAGTGCTAGAAACAGTGAGAAGAAAAGAAGAAAAGAATTACAAAAGACTTGGCTGAGAGCAGCCGAAGTCCAGCTCGGCTTGGCACACCGTACTGTCCGGTGGTGCACTGGATAGTGTTCGGTGCGCCAGGCCAGCCTCCGGTGAACAGGCCACTCTCGGGAAAAATCAGCGGCGTACGACTATAATTCACCGGACTGTTCGGTGGTGCACCGGACTGTCCGGTGAGCCAACGGTCGCCAGCGCAACGGTCAGCCGCGCAATCTGCGGGCGACGCGTGGCCCGCGCCAACGGTCGGCAGGGGCACCGGACTGTCCGGCGCACCGGATAGTGTCCGGTGCACCAACTGCCACGGATCTGCAACGGTCATCTGCGCCAGAAAAGGAAGAAGATCGGCACCAGACCGTCTACAGTGACTGTCCGGTGGCGCACCGGACTGTCCAGTGCGCCACTCGACAGAAGGCAAGATAGCTTTTCTTGTTGGCCTCCAACAGCTCCTAGCTGCCTTGGGGCTATAAAAGGGACCCCTAGGCGCATGGAGGAGTCACCCAAGCTTTCACTAATCATTCTAAGGCATCCAGACTCTGCTCCCGCGCAGTCGCTTTGTTGTGTTAGAGATTTGAGCTCCATTCGAGTCGAGAACTCCCTGTGTGTCATTTGAGCTCAAGTCTTCACTTGTGTGTGTTGGTGTGCTGCATTTTTGAGTCTTGTGTGCGTTGCTCTTCCCAACCTTACTCTTGTGCGTTCTTTGTGATCAATCTTGTAAGGGCGAGAGGCTCCAACTTGTGGAGATTCCTCGCAAACGGGAAAAGATATAAGGAAGAAAAGTCGTGGTATTCAAGTTGATCATTGGATCACTTGAAAGGGGTTGAGTGCAACCCTCGTCCATTGGGACGCCACAACATGGAAGTAGGCAAGCGTTACTTGGCCGAACCACGGGATAAAATCGTGTGTCTCTTGTGATTGTTCCTTCTTTAATTGTCTGTGTTCGCAAGAGCTCATCTCATTGACTTGATTAACCCGCACTAATATTTTTATAATCAAGGTTGTTGGAATTTAGTGTTGAATTTTACAGGATCACCTATTCACCCCCCTCTAGATGCTCTCAATTGGTATCAGAACCGTTCTCTTCATCTAAGGGACTAATCGCCTGAAGAGATGGATCCTAAGGGAAAGGGGATGGTGGTCAACGGCAAGGAGAAGGAGTCCCTCTTCAACGAGCCAAGGGACGACAAGCCCACTGACTCTGGCTCGAGTCATAAGAAGAAGGATGGGAAGAAGAAGAGGCGCATTAAGAAGATCGTCTACTACGACAACGATGAATCCTCTTCTTCAAGAGACGACGACGATGACGATTCTTCGTCAAAGAAAAAGACGGTTAATCAAAACTATTCCTTTGATTATTCCCGCATTCCATACAATTCAAATGCCCATTTACTTTATATTCCTCTTGGAAAACCCCCACACTTTGATGGAGAGGATTACTCATTTTGGAGTCATAAAATGCGCAGTCATCTATTTTCTCTCCATCCTAGCATTTGGGAAATCATGGAGAATGGAATGCATTTTGACAGTACGGATAATCCTGTGATGATTAATGAACAAATTCATAAGAATGCACAAGATACCACTGTTTTGCTAGCATCTTTGTGCAGGGATGAATATAACAAGGTTTGCGGCTTGGACAACGCCAAGCGAATCTGGGATACCCTCAAGATCTCATATGAGGAAAATGATGCCACTATGATCACCAAGATGGAACTGGTGGAAGGCGAGCTGGGGAGGTTTGCCATGATCAGGGGAGAGGAGCCAACTCAAACATACAACAGGCTCAAGACCCTGGTCAACAAGATTAGGAGCTATGGAAGCACAAGATGGACAGATCACGACGTCGTCCGACTAATGCTAAGGTCATTTACCATAATTGATCCCCATCTTGTCAACCTTATTCGTGAGAATCCTAGGTACACCAAGATGACGCCCGAGGAGATTCTTGGGAAGTTTTTGAGCGGGCGCATGATGGTGAAGGAGGCTCAATATGTGGACGATGCACTAAACGGTCCACTACCCGTCTACGAGCCTCAACCTGTGGCTCTTAAGGCTACTAGCAGTAGGGAGGCGCTTCCAAGAAGGGCGGCACAAGTGGACGCTGCTGGCCTCAACGAGGATGAGATGGCGCTTATCATCAAGCGCTTCAAGACCGCACTTAAAGGACGCAAGGAGTACCCCAACAAGAACAAAACAAGGGGAAAGCGCTCCTGCTTCAAATGCGGTAAGACTGGTCACTTTATTGCTCAATGTCCTGATAATGAGAATGACCAGGCACAAGAAAGACATGGCAAGAGTGAAAAGAAAAAGAACTACAAGAAGACGAAGGGCGAGGCGCACCTTGGAAAGGAGTGGGATTGTGACAGCTCTTCATCTGACTCCAACGATGAGGGACTGGCCGCCTCAGCCTTCGACAAGTCTTCACTCTTCCCCAATGAACACCATACGTGTCTCATGGCCAAGGAAAAGAAGGTAAGTGTTCGAAATACCTCTAAGTATACTACTTCTAGCGATGATGATTCTAGTGATGATGAAGTAGATTATGCTGATTTATTTAAGGGTTTAGATAGAGCAAAAGTAGATAAAATCAATGAGTTAATTGATGCTTTAAATGAAAACAATAGACTGCTAGAGAGGCAAGAGGACATTTTGTATGAGGAACATGACAAATTTGTTAGTGTTCAAAAGTCTCTTGCCTTAGAACTTAAAAGAAATGAAGTGCTGCCTTCTGTGATATCTGCTTGCCATGAAACTATATCTAGTTTAAAGAGTTTAAATGATGATTTAAATGCTAAGCTAGAGGAAGCTAATAAATCTAGTTCTTGTATAGAGCATGTTGTTATTTGTAATAGATGCAAGGATTTTGATATTGATGTTTGTAATGAACATCTTGCGTCCATTACTAAATTAAATGATGAGGTGGCAAGTCTTAATACTCAACTTAAGACTTGCAAGGTTGATTTTGATAAGTTAAAATTTGCTAGGGATGCCTACACAATTGGTAGACACCCCTCAATTAAGGATGGACTTGGCTTTCAAAAGGAAGCCAAGAACTTAATAAGCCAAAGGGCTCCCATTTCCAACAAGGAGAAAGGGAAAGCCCCTATGGCTAATAGTGCTCAAAGGAATCATGCTTTCATTTATAATGATAGAAAATTTTCTAAGAATGCTCATTATAATAGGAGTTATGATCATGATGCCTTTAATTCACATGCTATGTTTGCCTCTAGCTCTACTTTTGAGCATGGTAAGCCTAGGAGAAATCACGTTGTGCATCATGTGCCTAGGAGAGTATGTAATGAACCTTCCACTATTTACCATGCTTGCAATACTTCATTTGCGCTTGTATGTAAGAATGAAAAAGTAGTTGCTAGAAAGTTGGGATCCAAATGCAAGGGAGATAAGACTTGTATTTGGATTCCAAAGGCTATTGTAACTAACCTTGTAGGACCCAACAAGAGTTGGGTACCTAAAACCCAAGCGTAAATTGTCTTGCAGGTTTATGCATCCGAGGGCTCAAGCTGGATTATCGACAGCGGATGCACAAACCACATGACGGGGGAGAAGAAGATGTTCACCTCCTACGTCAAGAACAAGGATTCCCAGGATAAGATCATCTTTGGAGATGGGAACCAAGGCAAGGTCAAAGGCTTGGGCAAGATAGCCATCACCAACGAGCACTCCATTTCAAACGTATTTCTAGTAGAGTCGCTTGGTTACAACCTCCTGTCTGTAAGTAAATTGTGCCACATAGGCTACAATTGTTTGTTTACAAATGTTGATGTTTCTGTCTTTAGAAGGAGTGATGGTTCATTAGCATTTAAGGGTGTATTAGATGGCAAACTCTACTTAGTTGATTTTTCGAAAGAGGAGGCCAATCTAGATGCATGCTTAATAGCTAAGACTAGTATGGGCTGGCTGTGGCATCGTCGTCTAGCACATGTTGGGATGAAGAACCTTCATAAACTTCTAAAGGGAGAACATGTGTTAGGACTAACCAATGTCTGCTTCGAGAAAGATAGACCTTATGCAGCTTGTCAGGCAGGGAAACAAGTGGGAAGCACTCATCACAGCAAGAATGTGATGACAACATCAAGACCACTGGAGCTTCTTCACATGGACCTCTTCGGACCCGTCGCCTACCTTAGCATCGGGGGAAGTAAGTATGGTCTTGTAATTATAGATGACTTTTCCCGCTTCACTTGGGTGTTCTTTTTGCAGGATAAATCAGAAACCCAAGGGACCCTAAAGCGCTTTCTAAGGAGGGCTCAAAACGAATTTGAGCTCAAGGTGAAAAAGATAAGGAGTGACAACGGGTCCGAGTTCAAGAACTTACTGTCACACCCGGTTTTTAGAAGGTAAACCGAATGCGAACCATGTACGTGCCAGGATCAGTTATTCACGTACACAGCAGTTACATAACATGGACATCATCACACAGTGCTCAAAATAGTATTAAAAGAGAAATAATAGTCGATTACATCATACGTCTGAGACGTCCATATAGTTCTTACAATAAATCAAAGTGCGGAAAAGAAACGTAGATAACGCGGCCTTCACAGGCAGCCGACTGGGGGTTGCCGCTAACCCACGCCTAGAACTCGTCGTAGTCTTGGAACTCCTGGAAGTCTCCTTCCACAGCTTCATCTTCTCCTGAGCAGTGGTTGCAATGCTGGCAACCTGGGGGGGGTTTGGTGTGTAGAGCAAGGGTGAGTACACATCAACATACTCAGCAAGCATCCCGTTTGGCTGTAGTGGACTAGCTTTATGTGGGGATAAGTCAAGCAGTTGCTTTTAGTTGGTCAGGTTATTACTTACTAGTAGAAAGCCAGGTTTTAACATTAACCCAAGTTATTAGCCCAATGTATCCTTTCCAAACGGAAAGAATACCACTTACCAGCACCATAATCATAATCAGAATCATCAATCTCATTGCCACCTGTACCAAAATGTCTCTGATCAAGTATCACTAATCTCTGGAGCTCCCTTGGCCGCTCATAACCGCGAGCACGGCTGATATATCAGTTCCATAACACTCTGCAGAGGTTGTGCACTTTACCCACAAGCCGTGATTCCCTCGTGCCTCGGGCCGATCAAACCCTTAAACACTACCAAGGTGAATAGGCAGGGTCTCACTACGTAGCCTTTACAAAGATTCCCCGGGGCTGTAGCCACCCGTTAGGTTTCCTAAATGTACCGCACTCCTCCCCAAGGGACAAATCAACCTTGGCAGAGCGAGCCGCATACACCGAGCCCCATTGACGGCACAACGGCTAAGCGAACTACACCCCGGTTCCTCTAATTATTCAGCTAAGGGCGTCCCATTCCACCCTCATGGTTGCACTGTTTTCTCGGGCGGTCATCCATAGAACAGGTCCTTACGGAGAGGCACTCGAGAAACCGCTCGAGTCCCCTTGAAGGTCACAAATATAATCATAAATAAGAAGGGAAAACAGTGTATCATAGATAATCACATCATGTTCATTGATTAGAGTTGAGCAATAGCATCAGACTAAGCAGTAATAATCCGACCCAAATAGGTAAACAAGGACATGAATCACAAAAACTAGTCAATCCTTAGGTATAAATGTGTAATGCGGGAGGTGAATTAAAGAATGAATAGGACAGAAATAGGTCAAAGGGCACTTGCCTCCACCAACCGACTGCTGCTCAGGGGCTTCTCCTGCGAATTCCTCGGGCTCTTCGACCGGATCGTTCTCTATGCGAGCGCAAACATACATACATCCACATATTTAATACAAAAGAATAGTACACCATACAAGGGAACAAGTAAAGCGAATATGCATCAAGTATGACATTCGATGTCGCATTTGTTAAGGTTAGAAAGAAACGGGAAAGGGTCTCGCAGGGGGTTAAAGCTTATGCACTAATGATTAGTTACAACTGGTTCTTAACAAAAGAATTCTGTTATATACACTAATGGAAACCTAGTCATTTTAAGTTGATCAACATTGCACTAGATAAACAATTAACTAAATGAATCAACTAGCGCAACGAAATTCTAAATTAAGCTTCCTATTTCAATAACATGAACAATGATTAGCCTACCTAAAATAAAATAACTATGATAACAGAGAGTAAAACAAAATAAATAAAATAATATATAAAAAAAATAAAAATAAAAAAGGGGGGCGGTTGAACCGGCCCTGGGGGCGGTTGAACCGGCGGCTGGGCCGGCCGAGCAGGGGCGGCCGAGCGCGGGGGGGGGGGGGCGGCTGAGCCGGGGCGGTTGAACCGGCCCGGGGGGCGGTTGAACCGGCCGGCGCAGGGGCGGGGGCGCGGCCAGGCGGGCGGCCAGGGCGCGGCCAGGGCCGGCTGGGGGCGCGGCCGGGGCGCGGCTGGGGGCCGGCTGGGGGCGCGGCCAGGGCGCGGCCGGTGCCAGCTGGGGGCGGCCAGGGCGCGGCCGGGCGGGCGGCTGGGCCAGCCAGGGGCGCGGCCGAGCCAGCGGGCAGGGGGGCGGCTGGGCGGGCGGCCGAGCCAGGCGGGCAGCCGGGGGCCAGCCAGGGCGCGGCTGGGGCGCGGCCGGGCGGGCTGGGGGAAGAGGAGGGGAGAGGGGAGAGGGAGGGAGGAGGGGGGAGGGGGGGGCTCACTGGGGACGGGCGAGCGACGGCGAGGGGCGGCGGTTGGGCCGGCGGCAGGGGCGGCCGAGCAGGGGTAGGGGCGGCGGCGGCTAGGGTGGGGAGAGGGAAAATGGGAGGGAGAGAGAGAGGGGTAAGGGGAAAAGGGGAGGGGGTGGGGGCGGTTGGGCCAATTAGGCCCAAAGGGGGCGCGCAGGGGGGCGGCTGGGCCGGCCAGGGACGGCCCACGGCGCGGGAGAGAGAGAAAAAGAGGAGAGAGAAAGAAAAAGAAAAAGAAAGAAAATGTTTTCTCCTTATTTTCGAAATCCGATCTTCCTAGATGAATGCATTTGCACTTTCAAACAATCAAAGAATGCATAGTTCGGCATGGTGCATCAAACAACATAAAACAATTTTAGGGTTTTTCTTTACACGGGAATTCCAAACCGAATCCCGCTAACTTTGGAAAAGGTCAAGGTCTAGCGAGGGGAAAAAGAAAAAGAAAAGGTAACGCCCGAATTTGGCGAGTAAAGAAAAGAAAAAATTCAACTGCAAAATTTGGGGCGTTACAAACCTATCCCCCTTAAAAGAATCTCGCCCTCGAGATTCAGGGTTGGCTAGCAAAGAGCTCTGGGTACTTGGCCATCAAATCATCTTCACGCTCCCAGGTTGCTTCTTCCTCAGAGTGGTGATTCCACCTGACTTTGCACATTCTGATGGTCTTCCTTCGGGTGACTCTATCTGCAATCTCAAGGATCTGAGCTGGCTTCTCAACATAGGTCAAGTCCTCCTGGACTTCCAGACCTTCCACTGGCAACTGCTCTTCTGGCACACGCAAGCACTTCTTCAACTGAGACACATGAAAGACATCATGCACAGCTGACAAATTCTCTGGCAGACTGAGCTGATAGGCCACTTCTCCACGCTTTGAGAGGATCTGGTACGGACCAATGTAGCGGGGTGCTAGCTTGCCTTTGATTCCGAACCTTCTGACTCCTCTGATCGGTGACACTTTCAGATAGTCAAAGTCTCCGACTTCAAAACTCAGCTCTCTTCTCCTTGTGTCTGCATAGCTTCGCTGCCTCGATTGCGCTATCTTCAGATTCTCTCGGACCATCTTGATGTTCTCTTCGGCTTCAAGCAGAATGTCTGGCCCAAACACTTGCTTCTCTCCAGGCTGATCCCATTGCAACGGAGTTCTGCAACTCCTTCCATAAAGCGCTTGAAATGGCGACATCTTCAAACTGGCCTGGTAACTGTTGTTATAGGAAAACTCTGCATAGGGCAATCGCTTGTCCCATCCGGACTGATCTTGCAGCGCACAGGTGTAACACCCGGTTTTAAAGGACAAAGCCGGGTGCATCTCATACATGCGCCAAGAAGACAACATATATAATAACAGAGTGTATAGAGATAAATGTCATAAAACATCAGAGTACTTATTACATAGCGGAAGTCTTATTACAAAATAAAATAATAAAGATAAAACGAACTAAGGATCGTCGGCGCCAATGTCGACTGAGAAACGCCACCTAGATCAGATCGAACTCCTCAGTATTAGGCGGCTCCTCTTCGACCACCTGTTCTTCTCCTGTGGGGGGGTGTGAGACAGCAAGAGTGAGCTCACATACGTTCATAGCTCAACAAGTCGTGGGGAATAATGTGGCATGAACTCACCAAAGGTGGGAGTTCATGTAGTGTAAGGCTGATCAATGAAATAAAGGCTAAGGCTGAGCGTTGCTTTTATAAGTTGGTCAAAATTTTATTAGCAATTACTAAGTGTAAGTAAATACCAAACCTTAATAATAATAAAGAACAGTGATAGTAAAATAATCCCAAATGCGATGCAAATGTCAAATTAAACTTAAGTTCCATAATTAATCATGTGAGGGTCCGAGCCGCTCTTGACCGTGAGCACGGCTAGTATACTAGTTTTACACTCTGCAGAGGTTGCGCATCTTTACCCACAAGTCGTGTATCCCATGTCGCCTGGGTTTGCAAGGCCCTTAGACACTACCGAGGTGAATGGCTAGGGATCCACTACGAGGCCTTTACAAAGTTCCACTAGCTTCCGAAAACCTGCTACAGTTTATAGGAAGATCCAGTGCAGGGTTCCTGGCTGACCGCCATCGCAGCAAAATCAACCAGGGACCTCCCTACACTGACCTCTCCCCTACTGCCCTTGCCCCTTTCGGGTAAGGTAGTCTTCCACTAGCTTTCCTAATTAGTCAGCCAAGGGCGTCCCATTAAACCCTTGTGGTAGCACTGTTTTCCCGGGTGGTCGCTCCATGTTCCCATTAATTTAATGATCTTAACATGAACAGCAATAATAACAAGATAATAACAGGATAATCATGAATAGTGTATCTCCATACCCAATCCACATAAAGCAATAGCAAGTACTACCCAAAAATATTTCAGGGGTGAACAAGGTATAGAGGTAATCAAAACTGGGGTAACATAAAGGCTCCCATCAAAATTAACCTATGCAGATCATTAAAATTAATAAGAACATGGCTGGGAAAAGTAAGTGATCAAGGGCACAACTTGCCTGTAATGAGCTCCTGCTCAGCTATCTCTACTTGTTGAACCTCAGTTTCCACAGTGGCTTGCTCGTCTACTCGCATCAACACAATACATACATAGTATAGCCAAAATCAACATCACACCAAACAGATGAATAAAATATACAGTAAAAATCTACACATTAAAATGAAACCATAGGAACTGGAATCACTAAATTTGGGGTTATAGAATTTAAGTTATGAATTTCCTAAGATTTAAGGTGATTATAATAGGATTAGATGATAAATTTATTTTCTAACAGAGTTCATGTCAAAACAGTGATTCTAAATGATAGAGAATAATATTACAAAATTTTAGAAATTGGAATGACTCAATTTGGAACTAAAATGAATTTTCTATGCATTTTACAAGTTTCTAGTTTTGTTTTTGCATTAAAAATGAATTTCTAATATTAATTTCTCTGTTTTTAATACTCTCTGGACTGGGCGTCATTTACCAGAAAGCGCAGGGACCTAGCTACAAAAATCCCTGTGACTCAGAGCACAGCGCACCAGGACGGCGGGTTGATTTTATGATTCTGCGGGGGCTCTTTTGCTATTCTGACTCGCGAAGGGGTATGAAAGGTTTCTGATCGCCCGATCGCAAATGAACGGCTCCGATTAGATCGAGTGCCGACCGAACGGGTACAAGATCGCAGCCGTTGGATCACCATCTACGGTCCGGATTTAAAATAGCCAGACACGCTCGCAACCGTCGGATCGCAGATCTATGGTCGCGGATCTATTGGACGAAGGGGTAATCGTTACCCTAATCTACACCGTCCATCATTCATCCAACGGCGCACGCCTGTCTTCTCTATCACGCACACAGGCGCGGCGGCGCACCAAAACTCACGGCGGAGCCCTCGCCGGCGACTCGCAATCTGGCTAATCACTGCCTCAAACCTAAAATTGGATCGTTCTACACGAAGAGACCGACATGGTGAAGGTAGGAGTGGAGTTCTTGCCTGCGATTTTGGATCGCGAAGACGTGACCACGGGGCGCGGCGGATCCGAAGCGGTGGTGAAGCTCCGGTGAAGAATTCGCCGGCGTAGATCGCTCCCAACCCGATGCCGGTGCACGCACACCTTCCCTCGGTCCCGGCGACACTATTCGACCGAAAACTCAAGGCGGGGCGCAAGCACAGGGGAGGTTTTGCCGTCGGCGGCCGCGAGGTGGCTATGGCGGGCGACGCTCGCGCGAGGAGGCGGAAGGGAGAATCAGGGAAAAGGGGGACGAGTGGGTTGGGTCGACGGCCGAGGCTTTTATGCGTCGCCTGCGTGGTCAGCGCGGTCCGATTTTGGTGGCCGAGATCCGCCGAGCTCGGCCGGGTCGTTGCGCCAACCCCGCGAAGAAGACGGAGCCCGTGGGAGAAGACGCTAACTTGTTGGGGCCACTCATCAGCGACCGCGGCGAAGACAGCAGCGCGGACAGGTCGAGCGGGCGACGGCTGGCAGCCGGGCCCCACATGTAATAGAGTCCAAGCGCGCGCGGTTAAGTCAGTTGGGCCGCGCGGAGTGAATTGGCAACTGGGCCAGATTGGGAGTCCGAGGCCCAGGTAAGCTTTTCTTCTTTTTCTTTTTATTTTTTCTGTTTTCTTTCTTCTAGGTTTAAATTTGAATTTGAATTTAGTTTTCAAACCTTGTGCACACTTGTTATCAAATCATATTCTGGAATATAAAATACAAATTTTTGGAATATATTTATATTATTTTTTTTATTTTCATAACATTTCTCTTCTTCTCTCTTTTCCCAATTCTTGAATTTTCCTTTGGAATATAAATTCCACTTTTGATTTTTTTTATAACATATTTATTTTCTTTTATGTTATTTTATGTTGCCACAGAATGCACACAAAATAAAAATCCCAACATGATGCATGTATTCTTTTTAGGCGCCTTTTGTCCTTTAGTTGTTTGTTATATGTGATGTGCTCATGAAATGATGAACTTGGATGTCACACATATATATACAGGAGTATAATTTTCTTTATACTCTTTATTACAAAAGTGGATATTACAAATCCTACCCCCCTTAAAAATAATCTCGTCCTCGAGATTTAAGAAGATCTAGGGAAAAGGTGGGGAAAATCTATACGAAGCTCTTCTTCTCTTTCCCAAGTTGCTTCATCTTCACCGTGGTGACTCCATTGAACTTTGCACATCTTTATAACCTTATTCCTCGTAACTCGAGTCAAAGTATCCAAAATCTTGATGGGGTACTCAGCATAAGTCAAATCTTCTTGAACACTAAGGTCTTCCATTGGTAACTGTTCTTCAGGTACCCTGAGGCATTTCTTCAGCTGAGATACATGGAATACATCATGAACATCCGCAAGATGATCCGGTAACTCCAATTGATATGCAACTTCTCCCACTCGCTTTAAGATTAAAAAGGGTCCAATAAAGCGAGGGGACAACTTTCCTTTGACTTTGAACCTTCTCATGCCCCGGAGTGGTGACACCTTCAAATAGACATAATCTCCCTCTTTAAACTCAAGCAGTCTTCTCCGGGTATCAGCATAACTTTTCTGCCTGGATTGTGCAGTTCTCAAATTCTCCCTGATCTGTTGGACTTGTTCCTCTGCCTCCTGTATAATCTTAGGTCCAAACAACTGCCTTTCACCAGTTTGATTCCAATACAAGGGAGTCCTGCACTTTCTGCCATACAAAGCCTCAAACGGTGACATCTTCAAACTGGCCTGATAGCTATTATTATAAGAGAACTCCGCATACGGTAGACTCTTATCCCAACTTCCCCCATGCTTAAGAGCACAAGCTCTTAACATATCTTCCAGTACTTGGTTAGTCCTCTCAGTTTGCCCATCAGTCTGGGGATGGTAGGCCGAACTAAAATTCAATCTTGTATCCAATGACTCGTGCAACTTCTTCCAATACCGAGAAGTAAACTGTGATCCCCGGTCTGACACAATTTTCTTTGGCACACCATGCAGGCATACAATCCGTGCCATGTACAACTCTGCCAACTTAGCTCCTGAATAAGTGGTCTTCACTGGAATAAAGTGGGCTACCTTGGTTAGCCTGTCCACAATCACCCATATAGAATCATATCCAGCAGACGTGCGGGGTAATCCAACAATGAAGTCCATGCCAATCTCTTCCCATTTCCACTCAGGTATCTTCAGTGGGTGCAATAGTCCGGCTGGCCTCTGGTGTTCAGCCTTAACTCTTTGGCATACATCGCACATAGCCACATGTGCAGCCACATCTCTCTTCAATCCATACCACCAATATTTTTGCTTTAAATCCTGATACATCTTAGTACTCCCAGGGTGGATAGAATAAACTGAATCATGTGCCTCCTTCAATATGGTTTCCCGAAGACTATCAATATCGGGAACACAGATCCGATTCTTGAACCATATCGTGCCTTGCTCATCCTCCGTGAACTCCGGGCCTCTACCCTCTGTTATCAGATCCTTGATCTCCTGAATCTTAGCATCACCATCCTGACCTTTATGAATTTCTTGCTCCAAGGTAGGTTCCAATTCAATAGTCACTCCTTCCGTATGTGTAACAATTCCCAGGTTGAGCCTCTCAAAGTCTTTTGCTAATTCATCAGGTAGCTGAACAACGAAAGCGAAGTGAACATGCTCCTTCCGACTCAAGGCATCTGCAACCAAATTCGCCTTGCCTGGGTGATAGTGAATCTCCAAGTCATAATCCTTAATGAGCTCCAACCAACGACGCTGTCTGAGGTTGAGATCCTTCTGAGTGAATATATACTTCAAACTCTTATGATCCGTGTATACTTGGCACTTAGTTCCCATGATGTAGTGTCTCCAAATCTTCAGTGCATGCACAACTGCAGCCAGCTCTAAGTCATGGGTGGGGTAGTTCAATTCATGCTTCCTCAACTGACGAGATGCATAGGCAATCACATGACCATCTTGCATAAGCACACATCCAAGTCCTTGGCCACATGCATCACAATAAATGTCAAATCCCTTCTGCAGATCTGGCATAATCAGTACTGGAGGTGACATCAATCTTTCCTTCAATTGATCAAAACTCTCTTGGCATTTCTCATCCCACTTAAATTCTCTTCCTTTCTCCAAAAGTGATGTCATGGGCTTAGCAATCTTAGAAAATCCTTCAATAAATCTCCGATAATATCCTGCGAGTCCCAAGAAACTCTGAATCTCAGTAACTGTAGTGGGCACTCTCCACTCCATTATCTCCTTGACCTTAGCAGGATCCACTGCTATTCCTCCATTAGAAATAATATGACCAAGGAATGGCACCTTGTCAATCCAAAACTCGCACTTGCTGAACTTAGCATAGAGTTGATTATCTCGTAACTTCTGTAGCACCAACCTTAGATGTTGTTCATGATCACTTTCATTCTTAGAATAGATAAGAATATCGTCGATGAATACCACGACGAATCTGTCCAAATACTCCATAAACACCTTATTCATCAAATTCATGAAGTAAGCTGGTGCATTGGTTAGTCCAAATGACATAACAGTAAACTCATATAATCCATATCGAGTCGAGAAAGCCGTCTTGGGAATATCCGATGGTCTAATCCTCATCTGATGGTAACCGGATCGGAGATCAATCTTCGAGAATACTCTTGCACCTCGCATCTGATCAAATAAATCCTCAATACGGGGCAACGGATACTTGTTCTTCACCGTAACATCATTAAGAGATCTATAATCCACACACATCCGTTGCGATCCATCCTTCTTCTGCACAAATAACACCGGTGCTCCCCAAGGTGAGGAACTTGGACGAATGTAACCAGCCTCTTGTAACTCCGTTAACTGCTTCTTCAGTTCCTTCAACTCCTCTACGGACATTCTATATGGCCGTTTAGAAATAGGGGTGGTTCCAGGTAAGAGGTCAATAACAAACTCAACTTCTCTATCAGGTGGCATCCCTGGTAACTCCTCTAGAAAGACATCAGGAAAATCTCTAACCACCCGGATGTTGTCACCAACAAACTCCTCAGGCATAAAGAACATTGCACGCATGGATGAGGAGGTTACTGCAATATTAACTTGAAATCTTTCTCCTTTAGTGGTAGTGAGTTCTATGGTACCTCTACCACATGCTATAACGGCCTTTGCCTTTCTTAGCCATGACATACCAAGGATCAGATCTATACTGCTTGACTCTAATATTATAGCAGTAGCTCCAAATTCTCTACCCATAATGGTTAATGTCAATCTACGTGTCATTTGATTCGCCTCAACAGGCCCTTTAGGTGTAATTACTATCAGGGGTTTTCTCATATTTAGCAGTGGTATTTCATTTGTGTTGGCATATCTAGCAGACATGAATGAATGTGTAGCACCAGAATCAAACAATATTTGTAGCACCCAGTCTGTAATATATAGAAAAAGGGAGAAAAGTCATTTCCTATATTTCATGTGTGTGTTGAATTTACTTATCATCACATACGAACACCATATTCAAACAACAAATAAATAATAAAGATAAAAGCTACTAAAATATGTATCATGCTGGTTTGCATTTTTGGGTGTGCAACTTGTGACAATATAAGAAATCATATGAAAAGAAAACGTTAAAATCCCAAAACGGAATTTAGAATATAAAGAAGTTATATAGGTCAGAAACAAATATATAAAGATATAAGGATAAAAATAATTCATATATAAAAATATCTCCGAATTGGTATGGTTTATGGCACAATATAATCTGATGATAAAATTGTGCAGGTTTGAATTTAAACTGGAATTTAAATTTGAATTTAGAATGGAAAGAAATAAATAAATAAATAAAAAAAAAACCACACTATGCACTTTGGGCTGACCAACTCAGTTTTCGGCCCACCAGGAAGATACCCCCGCGCCGGCCCGCTTAAAACTTCCTTGCGCGCGCGTCTCCACTGAGAAAAAAAAACCTAGCCGCCGGCCTCACTTCCATCGTGCTCGCTGCATCCGTTCGGTCATCGCCTGGCTGGTGCGGCTGATGAGTGGGCCACCCAGGACCTCATCTTCTTCAACGGTCCGCGGAACTCGCGGGCAGCTCCGTGCTCGCACCCGCCCGACCTCTCTCTGCTGCACGGGCCCGTGCCGTCGGGGGCTTCCCCTTCCCGAGTCCGCTGCGGGCGCCCCTGGGACCGTGCCGAACTTTGCGTGGTGGTTGCGGCCATTTGGGCCCAGCTGGTTACCTCGGGGCTAGATAAAGCCAGGCGCTTTCTCCATTCGCGACTGCCCTTGAATCACGTTGTAGAAACCACCGCTCCTCCTCGCATCCCTCTAGTTCGTCGCCGGGCGTTGATGGCTGCGTGGGCGCCGTCGTCCGGCTTTGTCGCGGTTCAGTGCGAGCTCGGAGGTGGCGAACGCTTGGACCTGTGCCATGCTACGGATCCGCGCAAGCCATCGTAAGTAACTTCCCAAAGCTTCCAGTATTGTATAGGCGTCGTATAGCTAGATGCGGCTGTGGTGTTGGGACGCCAAATCCCTGGTTAGTCGTGGACGTTCCTGGCCACCGTGAGGGATCGTGCCTGAAGTTGGGCGGCTGGTGTCGCTTCCCAGGATCACGGTCTGCGGCGCGCATCGGCAGGGCTGGGCGGAATTCCTCGTCGACGTTGTCTGCCGCCGTGTGACAGCTGCCCCGACGTGAGCGACGCCCTGGGCACTTCGCGTTGGGGTAACAAACCCGTAAGCTGATTCGCTTTATCGTGAATTTGCCCTAGCCGTGAGAATCACAGCGAATTGAGTCCGAATTGCGTAGTCGCCGCGGTCTCCGGCATGCGGCCGCCGTGGAGGACGGCGCTGCTGCGTCTGGACAGCTCTGGGTAGAAGAAAGTAAAGGTGCCGTCCGATGTTGTTTGAACGGTGGAGATTAGAAGCAGCGGTGTCCATTCGGGGATGATGTTTGGGTCGTTTGATCCGAAAGCAAGGGCCACGATTAGATCTCCACGTAATGTGTTAGCACCGTTAGATTTTAATCCAATGGATATCGTAACGTACCGGTTGGCGGATATGTCTGATCTAATCTGCATCGCCCGCGCGTGATCCAACGGCCACGATCGGCCGATACCCCTTCGCGATGGCCAATTCACTAAAGAGTCCTCGGGGAATAAGAAAATAGAACCCGCCGTCCTGGGGGCATTGTTCACTGAGTCTTGGATAATTTACCATGGTGAGCCCCTGTAGTTTCCAGTATTTGATGCCTAGTCCAGAGACGTTTAAAAACAGAAAAATAATATTAGAAATTCATTTGTAATACAAAAACAAATCTAGAAACTTGTAAAATTCATAGAAATTCCATTTTTGGTCCAAATTGAACCATTCCAGTTTCTAAAATTTTATAATAATATTCTTTATCATTTAGTATCACTGTTTTGACATGAACTCAGTTAGAAAATTAATTTATCATCTAATCCTATTTTAAATCACATTAAACCTTAGGAAATTCGTATCTCTTCCGTTTTAACTCCGATTTGATCCGTTCAAGTTGCGTTAGTCTCGTAGCTTCGCGTAGATTATTATTATTCAGTTTGTACTTATGTTTGATGTGATGTTAATTTTGTATATACCATGTTTGCTTGTGTTGCTACGTCTAGCGCGAGGACACGTGTCATCTGAAAAGCAAGTTGGTACCTGGAATCTCAAGTGCCAGGCAAGTTGTGCCCTTGACCACATTTTACCCATTAATGTTCTTTAATATCACTTATCCATGCATAGGTTAATTTTGATGGGACCCAATAGGTCACCCTAGATTGTTTATCTCATTACCTTGTTTACCCCTGAATCACTTGGGTAGTTTGCTATTGCTTTATATGGTTTTGGGATAATCATTTATTACCTCTATGTTCCAATTCTTGTTGTTATTCTGTTTATGTTCATGTTGTTATCATTAATGTTAATTGGAACATAGAGCTTAACTTGAGAACCACGTGCCACCACAAGGGTGGAATGGGACGCCCTTGGCTGACTAATTAGGAAAGCTAGTGGAAGACTACCTTACCCGAAAGGGGCAAGGGCAGTAGGGGAGAGGTCAGTGCGGGGAGGTCCCTGGTTGATTTTGCTGCGATGGCGGTCAGCCAGGAACCCTTTACTGGATCTTCCCATAAACTGTAGCGGGTTTTCGGAAGCTAGTGGAACTTTGTAAAGGCCTCGTAGTGTTGCCCTGCCGTGCTTCCTAGGTAGAGGTATATGGGGAGTCGCGACCCCTTGGCAGATGGGTAACATGACTTGTGGGTAAAGGGTACAACCTCTGCAGAGTGTAAAACTGGTATACTAGCCGAGCTCGCGGTCATGAGCAGCTCAGGACTCTCTGATGTTTAATTATGGAACTTAAATTCAATTTTGTCATTTGCATTGCATGGGTTTATTATTAATTTTGTTCTATTACTTTAATTATGGTTTGGTATTTACTTACACTTAGTAATTGCTAATAAAATTTTGACCAACTACTTAAAAGCAATGCTCAGCTTTAACCCCTATCATTGATTAGCCTTACACATCACATGAACTCACACCTTTGTGAGTTTGTGTGCACTGGTTCCCCACAACTTGTTGAGCTATGATCATGTGTGAGCTCACCCTTGCTGTCTCACACCCCCCCCCACAGGAGAAGAACAGGTGGTTTCAAGTGGAGTCAAGTATCGAGGAGTTTGATCTGATCTAGGTGGCGTTTCCCAGTCAACATTTGCGCCAACGATCCTTAGTTCGTTTTATCTTTATTACTTTATTTTGTAATAAGTCTTCCGCTATGTAATAAATACTCTGATGTTAATGACATTTATCTCTATACACTCTGTCATTATATATGTTGTCTTCTTGGCGCATGTATGAGATGCACCCGGCTTTGTTCTTTAAAACCGGGTGTTACAATATTGTTGCAGGAATTGTATTAACATAAAACATACCAATTACGAGGTCCCCACCATCAGGAGTATCATCAACGCTGACTTGATTCACCCTGGCTATAGAATGTCCCTTGCCGGGGGTCTGTTGCTTGTTCTGAGCTGGAGTTGTAGCAATCCTCTGTGGGCAGACATTTGCATAATGACCAATCTTCCCACACTTGAAACATTGAGTGCCCGGACTCTGTCCTGCAAACTTCGTCGGGGTGCCCGTGGGAGTAGCCTGTCGAGGAGGTGGAGTCCTCAGTGGTGATTGCTGAACTGGGTGTGGTCCTCCTGGTCGGGTCGGTGTACCCTGTGGTGAACTGTAGCGAGGACGAACACTGCTGCTACCCTGTCCCTGTGAGATAGCCTTCCTCTTCAAATCGCCCAGTTGAACACGCTTGTGTTCAATAGCAAGAGCCTTATCCAACAGTCTCTGAAATGATGGAAATGTGTGTGCCACTAGAGCATACTGCAGTGGTCCATTAAGTCCTTCAATGAAATGCTCCTGCTTCCTCTCGTCTTCAGCAACTTCTTCAGGGGCATATCTGGATAGCTGAATAAACTTGTCGCGGTACTCGCTGACTGACATACTTCCTTGCTTCAGCGACAGAAACTCCTTCTTCTTGATCTTTATCATCCCAGCTGGAATATGGTAGTTCCTGAACTGCGTACTGAACTCCTCCCAAGTAATAGTATCCGCAGCATCATGGGCAGCAGTATAAGAATCCCACCAGTCAGCAGCAGGACCAGTCAGGCGTCCAGAAGCATATAAAACCTTCTCTCGGTCGGTGCATTGTGCAATATTCAGCATCTTCTCAATTGACTTCAGCCAATCATCCGCGTCTAGTGGATCAGGTGAGCTAGCGAATGTAGGCGGCTTATGACTCATGAACTCCCGGTGCTTATCACGAGGTGGAACTGGTGGTGGTGGTGGAGGCAATGGCACTTGTTGCTGCTGTTGCTGTTGTTGAAGTTGTTGTTGCAGCTGCTGTTGTTGCGCCCTCCTTTCTTGGCGTATCTCATCTCTTTCCTGGCGCAACTCCTGGCGTATGTCTTCTCTTTCCTGACGCATCTCTTGGCGTTCTTGCTGCATCTGAGCACGCATATCAGCCATGGTGTCTGCCATTTGCTGCATCACCGCCATCTGAGCAGCAACCAGTGGGTCAACTCCGCCTAGTGGAGGATTAGGAGGATTCATCTCTGCAGGCTGTGGCTGAGGTTGTCTATGTATCCTTCGAGTGTGTTGGTTAGGAGGCAAATCAATTCCACCACCCCTCCTGGTATTGACCATCTGAGTTAGATACATATGGTAAGAAAGAGCAGTAGACAAGGCAGTAATTACAATCATGTTACTTTGGGGGATTTATTAGCTAAGCAGATTAATATTTCACCTACTATAGCTAATTCAATACCTTATAGTGGTACATGCTAAAATGTCCATCTATACTATTCCAATCAATCAAAGAAGCAAATCAGGCATTGATCATCAGAACAATCAACCAATATTTTTAATAGAGAAAATAGTTTTAATTTTGTCTTAGGCTTCCTATCTCTTAAAAATGTCATAGGGGTAGGGATTCCAAGGTTTGAAATCCATCTTGTCTCAGAGTAGAAAAGGTAAGAATGATCAGAGTAGAACAATAGAAGGTGAGACAGGATTAAGATAAGTGTAGAAAGAATCAGAGTAAGGTGAGTGTAGAATGAATCAGAATGAGATAAGTAGGTAAGGGTTTGTCCAGTCTATCTAGGTTTCGTCCTACAGTCAACATTTCCTCTGATACCACTTCTGTAACACCCGGTTTTAAAGGACAAAGCCGGGTGCATCTCATACATGCGCCAAGAAGACAACATATATAATAACAGAGTGTATAGAGATAAATGTCATAAAACATCAGAGTACTTATTACATAGCGGAAGTCTTATTACAAAATAAAATAATAAAGATAAAACGAACTAAGGATCATTGGCGCCAATGTCGACTGAGAAACGCCACCTAGATCAGATCGAACTCCTCAGTATTAGGCGGCTCCTCTTCGACCACCTGTTCTTCTCCTGTGGGGGGGTGTGAGACAGCAAGAGTGAGCTCACATACGTTCATAGCTCAACAAGTCGTGGGGAATAATGTGGCATGAACTCACCAAAGGTGGGAGTTCATGTAGTGTAAGGCTGATCAATGAAATAAAGGCTAAGGCTGAGCGTTGCTTTTATAAGTTGGTCAAAATTTTACTAGCAATTACTAAGTGTAAGTAAATACCAAACCTTAATAATAATAAAGAACAGTGATAGTAAAATAATCCCAAATGCGATGCAAATGTCAAATTAAACTTAAGTTCCATAATTAATCATGTGAGGGTCCGAGCCGCTCTTGACCGTGAGCACGGCTAGTATACTAGTTTTACACTCTGCAGAGGTTGTGCATCTTTACCCACAAGTCGTGTATCCCATGTCGCCTGGGTTTGCAAGGCCCTTAGACACTACCGAGGTGAATGGCTAGGGATCCACTACGAGGCCTTTACAAAGTTCCACTAGCTTCCGAAAACCCGCTACAGTTTATAGGAAGATCCAGTGCAGGGTTCCTGGCTGACCGCCATCGCAGCAAAATCAACCAGGGACCTCCCTACACTGACCTCTCCCCTACTGCCCTTGCCCCTTTCGGGTAAGGTAGTCTTCCACTAGCTTTCCTAATTAGTCAGCCAAGGGCGTCCCATTAAACCCTTGTGGTAGCACTGTTTTCCCGGGTGGTCGCTCCATGTTCCCATTAATTTAATGATCTTAACATGAACAGCAATAATAACAAGATAATAACAGGATAATCATGAATAGTGTATCTCCATACCCAATCCACATAAAGCAATAGCAAGTACTACCCAAAAATATTTCAGGGGTGAACAAGGTATAGAGGTAATCAAAACTGGGGTAACATAAAGGCTCCCATCAAAATTAACCTATGCAGATCATTAAAATTAATAAGAACATGGCTAGGAAAAGTAAGTGATCAAGGGCACAACTTGCCTGTAATGAGCTCCTGCTCAGCTATCTCTACTTGTTGAACCTCAGTTTCCACAGTGGCTTGCTCGTCTACTCGCATCAACACAATACATACATAGTATAGCCAAAATCAACATCACACCAAACAGATGAATAAAATATACAGTAAAAATCTACACATTAAAATGAAACCATAGGAACTGGAATCACTAAATTTGGAGTTATAGAATTTAAGTTATGAATTTCCTAAGATTTAAGGTGATTATAATAGGATTAGATGATAAATTTATTTTCTAACAGAGTTCATGTCAAAACAGTGATTCTAAATGATAGAGAATAATATTACAAAATTTTAGAAATTGGAATGACTCAATTTGGAACTAAAATGAATTTTCTATGCATTTTACAAGTTTCTAGTTTTGTTTTTGCATTAAAAATGAATTTCTAATATTAATTTCTCTGTTTTTAATACTCTCTGGACTGGGCGTCATTTACCAGAAAGCGCAGGGACCTAGCTACAAAAATCCCTGTGACTCAGAGCATAGCGCACCAGGACGGCGGGTTGATTTTATGATTCTGCGGGGGCTCTTTTGCTATTCTGACTCGCGAAGGGGTATGAAAGGTTTCTGATCGCCCGATCGCAAATGAACGGCTCCGATTAGATCGAGTGCCGACCGAACGGGTACAAGATCGCAGCCGTTGGATCACCATCTACGGTCCGGATTTAAAATAGCCAGACACGCTCGCAACCGTCGGATCGCAGATCTATGGTCGCGGATCTATTGGACGAAGGGGTAATCGTTAGCCTAATCTACACCGTCCATCATTCATCCAACGGCGCACGCCTGTCTTCTCTATCACGCACACAGGCGCGGCGGCGCACCAAAACTCACGGCGGAGCCCTCGCCGGCGACGCGCAATCTGGCTAATCACTGCCTCAAACCTAAAATTGGATCGTTCTACACGAAGAGACCGACATGGTGAAGGTAGGAGTGGAGTTCTTGCCTGCGATTTTGGATCGCGAAGACGTGACCACGGGGCGCGGCGGATCCGAAGCGGTGGTGAAGCTCCGGTGAAGAATTCGCCGGCGTAGATCGCTCCCAACCCGATGCCGGTGCACGCACACCTTCCCTCGGTCCCGGCGACACTATTCGACCGAAAACCCAAGGCGGGGCGCAAGCACAGGGGAGGTTTTGCCGTCGGCGGCCGCGAGGTGGCTATGGCGGGCGACGCTCGCGCGAGGAGGCGGAAGGGAGAATCAGGGAAAAGGGGGACGAGTGGGTTGGGTCGACGGCCGAGGCTTTTATGCGTCGCCTGCGTGGTCAGCGCGGTCCGATTTTGGTGGCCGAGATCCGCCGAGCTCGGCCGGGTCGTTGCGCCAACCCCGCAAAGAAGACGGAGCCCGTGGGAGAAGACGCTGACTTGTTGGGGCCACTCGTCAGCGACCGCGGCGAAGACAGCAGCGCGGACAGGTCGAGCGGGCGACGGCTGGCAGCCGGGCCCCACATGTAATAGAGTCCAAGCGCGCGCGGTTAAGTCAGTTGGGCCGCGCGGAGTGAATTGGCAACTGGGCCAGATTGGGAGTCCGAGGCCCAGGTAAGCTTTTCTTCTTTTTCTTTTTATTTTTTCTGTTTTCTTTCTTCTAGGTTTAAATTTGAATTTGAATTTAGTTTTCAAACCTTGTGCACACTTGTTATCAAATCATATTCTGGAATATAAAATACAAATTTTTGGAATATATTTATATTATTTTTTTTTCATAACATTTCTCTTCTTCTCTCTTTTCCCAATTCTTGAATTTTCCTTTGGAATATAAATTCCACTTTTGATTTTTTTTATAACATATTTATTTTCTTTTATGTTATTTTATGTTGCCACAGAATGCACACAAAATAAAAATCCCAACATGATGCATGTATTCTTTTTAGGTGCCTTTTGTCCTTTAGTTGTTTGTTACATGTGATGTGCTCATGAAATGATGAACTTGGATGTCACACATATATATACAGGAGTATAATTTTCTTTATACTCTTTATTACAAAAGTGGATATTACAACAGGCTCTCAACATGTCTTCAAGAATTTGATTGGTTCTTTCAGTCTGGCCATCTGTCTGCGGATGATAAGCTGAACTGAAATTCAGATGTGTGCCCAAGGCTTCATGCAACTGCTGCCAGAAATGCGAGGTGAACTGCGTTCCTCTGTCTGACACTATCTTCTTTGGCACACCATGAAGACAAACGATCCGAGACATGTACAACTCTGCCAATACTGCACTGTTGTAGCTGGTCTTGACAGGTATGAAGTGGGCTGACTTGGTCAAACGGTCCACTACTACCCAAATAGAATCGTAGCCGGCTCGAGTGCGAGGCAATCCGACTATGAAATCCATACCAATCTCATCCCATTTCCACTGAGGAATTTGCAACGGTTGCAACAATCCAGCAGGTCTCTGGTGTTCTGCCTTAATTCTTCGACAACTATCGCACATAGCCACATGCTCTGCAATTTCCCTCTTCATTCCGTACCACCAGAATTTCTTCTTCAGATCCTGATACATCTTCTCACTGCCAGGGTGAATCGAATAGGCTGTCTCATGAGCTTCCTTGAGAATCAACTCCCGAATGGACTGGACATTGGGAACACACAAGCGGTCTTTGAACCATACCACACCTTCTGCATCTTCTCGAAAATCTTTGCCTCTGCCATCTAGAATCAGTCGCCGAATCTCACTGATCTTCTCATCATCCTTCTGCGCTTCTTTGATTTCTCGCTCCAAGGTAGGTTCCAACTCAACTGTGACTCCTCGCGAATTGTTCAGAAATCCGAGACTCAACCTGTCGAACTCCTTGGCCAACTCATAGGGCATCGGACGAGCGACCATCAGATTGACTTGACTCTTCCTGCTCAAAGCATCTGCCACTACGTTTGCTTTGCCTGGATGGTAATGAATCTCCAACTCATAGTCTTTGATCAGCTCTAACCATCTTCGCTGCCTCATATTCAATTCTGACTGGGTGAATATGTACTTCAGACTCTTGTGGTCTATGTAAACATCGCATTTCTGTCCATACAGATAGTGCCTCCATGTCTTCAGTGCGTGAACCACTGCTGCCAACTCTAGGTCATGGATTGGATAATTCTTCTCATGAACCTTCAGCTGTCGGGACGAGTAAGCCACAACTCTTCCCTCTTGCATCAACACGCATCCCAAACCTGTGTAACAAGCATCACAGTACACAGAGAAGGGCTTGTGCACATCAGGCAAGACTAGGACAGGCGCTGTTGTCAACTTCTCTTTCAGCGCTTCAAAGGCCTCTTGACATTTCTGGGTCCACTTGAACTCAACCTTGTTGCCTAGCAACGCTGTCATTGGTTTCGCAATCTTCGAAAACCCCTCAATGAATCACCGATAATATCCGGCCATTCCAATGAAGCTCTTGATTCCTCGAGCATCCGTTGGCGCTTTCCAGTTCAGAATGTCTGCCACTTTCTTCGGATCCACAGCCAATCCTTCTTTGTTGATTATGTGACCCAAGAACAGGACTTCACTGATCCAGAACTCACACTTGCTCAACTTTGCATACAACTGGTGCTCTCGCAATCTCTGCAATACCATCCTCAAAGGATCTGCATGCTATTCTTCGCTTTGAGAATAAACCAGAATGTCATCGATGAATACCACCACAAACTTATCAAGGTAATCCATGAATACACTGTTCATCAGGTTCATAAAGAACGCTGGTGCATTGGTCAAACCAAAAGACATCACTGTGAACTCATACAAACCATACTTGGTAATGAATGCCGTCTTCGGAATGTCCGAAGGTCGGATCCTGAGCTGATGATAACCTGACCTCAGATCAATCTTGGAGAACACACTGGCTCCTCTCAACTGGTCAAACAGATCTTCTATTCTGGGCAAGGGATACTTGTTCTTGATCTTGACTTCATTCAAAGCTCGATAATCGATACACATCCTTTTGGTGCCATCTTTCTTTTCCACGAACAAGACAGGGGCGGCCCAAGGCGAGGTGCTTGGCCGGATGTAACCTTTCTCCGACAGCTCATCAATCTGCTTCTTAAGCTCAACCAACTCTGGTCCAGATATTCTGTAAGCTCTCTTAAAGATAGGGGCGGTTCCAGGAAGAAGCTCTATGGCAAACTCAACTTTCCGCTCTGGTGGCATACCCGGTAAGTCCTTTGGAAACACGTCTGGGAATTCAGACACAACTTTGATACTCTCAATTGGGTCTGCTTCACTGCTATCGACAGCCATCTGATAACAACTTCCTTTCTTTGGCTCAGGCGGGACTAACTCGGTCACCACTTCTTCTCCTAGTGGGGACACCAACTTGATTGTCCTTTTATCACAACTGATAACTGCCTGATACTTATCTAGCCAATTCATCCCTAGGATGACATCTATTCCCTGAGTACCCATTACTATAAGGTTAGCGGGAAACGCTATCCCCCTTATTTCCACACTTATATTCAAACATATGCTATCAGCTCGAATTCTACCACCGGCTGAGTCAATTTGAATGGGGGTTGACATGGCAGCAATTGGAAGATTATGTGCTTTCACCCATGATGCAGTAATAAAAGAATGCGTTGCTCCAGTATCAAATAACACTTCTGCAATATGGGAGTCGACTGGGAACATACCTACTATCATGCCGGGGGTCTCCTGAACTGCTTCAGCCTCCAAGTGGTTCAATCTTCCGTGATTATAGCGCTGCTGAGGGCGGTTGCCTGCTCCAGACTGAGACGCATTCTGCTTTGCTGGGGCATTGTGGCCTGACTGCTGCTGGGCTGCCTTCTTCGGACATTGCATCACCCAATGGCCTTGCTCTCCACAGTGGAAACATGCTCTGTTTCCAACCTGAGCTGGTGCTGCCTGACTGTTCTGCTGAGTTGCGGGGGCAGGAAGACGAGGTGTCTGCTGATTCTGCCTCTGAAACTGACCTCCTGATTGATTGCTCTGACGGTTCTGGTACTGATGCTGAGGGTACTGCCTTTGGAACTGCTGATACTGCTGACGCTGCTGATGCTGCTGAGGTGGACGCTGGTTCTGCCTGAACTGCTGAGGTTGATTGCCTGAAAAACGAGGACGGCTGCTGCTTCCAGGCTAGGGTCCACTGATCTTGCGCTTACGATCCTCCATCTCCCTACACTTTCTTTCTATCATGATTGCTCTGTCAATCAGGTGCTGGAATGTCGGGAAGGTGTGATTCATCAGTTGGTACTGTAGAGCGTCAACCAAGCCTCTCAAGAAACGGTACTGTCGCTTGGCGTCGGTGTTGACATCCTCAGGAGCATAGCGAGACAACTGCAGAAACCTGTCTCGATACTCACTGACAGATGATGACCCTTGCTTAAGGGCCAGGAACTCCTCCTTCTTCACTGTCATCAGACCTGCAGGCACATGGTACTGACGAAAGCTACCTCTGAACTCTTCCCAAGTGATGGCATCGGGGTTGGCATGGGTGGCGAGGTAAGACTCCCACCATGATTGGGCTGCTCCTCTCAACAGACGGGGACCATACAAGACTTTCTCCCTGTCATCACACTGAGCGGTATGCAACTCCCGCTCCACAGTGCGCAGCCAATCTTCCGCATCCATGGGGTCAGAAGAGTGAGCGAACGTTGGGGGATGACCTCTCATGAATTCAGCACGCTTATCTCTGGGCATCTGAGGCATCTGAGGCTGGGGTGGTGCTTGCTGCTGTTGCTGCTGCTGCTGCTGCTGAATGGCGGCCAGAGTCTGACCGATGGCCTGAACTGCCTGAGTCTGCATCAGAAACATCTGCTCGATCGACATCGGGGGCGGGGGCGGCAGGTGCTGCTGCTGAGGCACCTCATCCTGCGGAGCGGCTTGCTCCTGCTGAGCACGCCTTCCTCCTCTGCGCCTGTTCTCTGACATCTGCAGAATGCAACCACACATCAGAACTGATCTGGCAAATCTTGCAGCATAAGAAAAGAGTATAGAATTCTCCAACAGCACTGAACAGATGAGCATCTTCACTGATCTCCATCGCAGACCACACAGCTTCTCAGATAAAGATGAAAGTAGAATAAAGGTTTTCCCAACTATATAACTAACTCCATTAACATAATAGGTAAGCCAAAATGCAGGGGATACCCACACTCTGGTGACAATCATTACAAAGATCCAAACCAAACATAGTTCATCATGACAAACATAAATGCACAGGATATAGCAAACTACCCTGTCTAACTAAGACTAACTAAGACCGAGACTAACACTAAGACTGAAGCTTCTATGTATATATATTTCGTATTAATTACAAGATCCAACTCTAACGATCTATGGTTCTAGATTTATCTTGGTCTTGCAGTCGGGATTGCCATAAGACTGGAGTCCACGCCGAGGTGAGCGATACGGGTGCTGAGTCCCAACGGGAGCGGGGGAACCATCATCCAAGTGACGACGTTCCGCGCGCTCAGCCCGCAGCAGGGCGATCTCAGCACGAGCCCTACTCAGCTTGTCTAATGCAAGGTCCAGCTCCGTGTTTAGCACGGCGGCTAGGTTGACTGTGCTGCTCAACCTAGGATTGTCCTCACCAGCAGGTGAAACAATCACGCCTCCTGTGCTGCCAGATGGACGGCGGGGGTAATACTTCAGGTCGAGACCGTCAGCTACCCCACCGAGAACCGAGCAGTAGTGCGAAAGCGCACGCCGTGCAGCATCCTGCATGGCTGCCTCAGCTGAGTCCCGCTTAGAGATAGAATAGTGCTCTGAGCAAGCCTCCGCGCCCTGGAGACTGTTCTCCGGACGGCGCACCAAATAGGTCGCCTCCCAGCGGTCCGGGTAGACCCCGCGACTATGCTGGTAGACCACACAGCGATACTCGATGGACCAAGTACGCCGGTCAAGTGCCCGACGTAGCAGGGTGTCGAGCGCGTCGTGGAAGTGACACCCGCGAGCAGCGTCGCGAGTGATGGGTCGAGCAACCCATCCTTCCGGCTCATGGTCAGCAGGGAAGTCGATGTCGTGGCTCAAGCTGTCGTCGCCACCTCCGTCGTTTGGGTCTCCTCCAGCAGCTACTCCAGAAGCTGGGGCGCCCAGTGGTGGTGCAGGGGGCGCCTCCAGGGGAAGCACAGGAGAGCAGCTCCTCACAGACTCTATCTCCTGCTGGAGCGAGAAAGAAGAGCCCTGCTGCTCCTGTCGTCGACGTTCCTGCTCCTCATGCAGGCGGTGGTGCAGTCTCTCCAAGTGGCTGGACTGTCCGGCCACGGGACGGCGAAGCGGACGCTCAGCAAGGCGGGAGGGTAAGAAGGGGATGACGGACTTTCGTGCAGTGTGTCTAAGTCGAGCCATCTACAAAAGACATCGCAAGCAAAAGGGTGAGAACAGAATTAATATGACCAGCAAATAATGAATCATAAATAAATGAAGGATCAGAATAAAACATAATTTTCAGCAAGGTATAATATATAGTAGAACATAGGTTTGGTCAGTAGGACCAACTTTTGAAGGGGTACCAAAGTCAAGGCAGGGACAGAGGTCTATAGTCCTTAGAACGACCATTCTACTCTAGGTTAGCGGTCCTACAGTCAGCACGGCTTTGATACCACTTATGTCACACCCGGTTTTTAGAAGGTAAACCGAATGCGAACCATGTACGTGCCAGGATCAGTTATTCACGTACACAGCAGTTACATAACATGGACATCATCACACAGTGCTCAAAATAGTATTAAAAGAGAAATAATAGTCGATTACATCATACGTCTGAGACGTCCATATAGTTCTTACAATAAATCAAAGTGCGGAAAAGAAACGTAGATAACGCGGCCTTCACAGGCAGCCGACTGGGGGTTGCCGCTAACCCACGCCTAGAACTCGTCGTAGTCTTGGAACTCCTGGAAGTCTCCTTCCACAGCTTCATCTTCTCCTGAGCAGTGGTTGCAATGCTGGCAACCTGGGGGGGGTTTGGTGTGTAGAGCAAGGGTGAGTACACATCAACATACTCAGCAAGCATCCCGTTTGGCTGTAGTGGACTAGCTTTATGTGGGGATAAGTCAAGCAGTTGCTTTTAGTTGGTCAGGTTATTACTTACTAGTAGAAAGCCAGGTTTTAACATTAACCCAAGTTATTAGCCCAATGTATCCTTTCCAAACGGAAAGAATACCACTTACCAGCACCATAATCATAATCAGAATCATCAATCTCATTGCCACCTGTACCAAAATGTCTCTGATCAAGTATCACTAATCTCTGGAGCTCCCTTGGCCGCTCATAACCGCGAGCACTGCTGATATATCAGTTCCATAACACTCTGCAGAGGTTGTGCACTTTACCCACAAGCCGTGATTCCCTCTTGCCTCGGGCCGATCAAACCCTTAAACACTACCAAGGTGAATAGGCAGGGTCTCACTACGTAGCCTTTACAAAGATTCCCCGGGGCTGTAGCCACCCGTTAGGTTTCCTAAATGTACCGCACTCCTCCCCAAGGGACAAATCAACCTTGGCAGAGCGAGCCGCATACACCGAGCCCCATTGACGGCACAACGGCTAAGCGAACTACACCCCGGTTCCTCTAATTATTCAGCTAAGGGCGTCCCATTCCACCCTCATGGTTGCACTGTTTTCCCGGGCGGTCATCCATAGAACAGGTCCTTACGGAGAGGCACTCGAGAAACCGCTCGAGTCCCCTTGAAGGTCACAAATATAATCATAAATAAGAAGGGAAAACAGCGTATCATAGATAATCACATCATGTTCATTGATTAGAGTTGAGCAATAGCATCAGACTAAGCAGTAATAATCCGACCCAAATAGGTAAACAAGGACATGAATCACAAAAACTAGTCAATCCTTAGGTATAAATGTGTAATGCGGGAGGTGAATTAAAGAATGAATAGGACAGAAATAGGTCAAAGGACACTTGCCTCCACCAACCGACTGCTGCTCAGGGGCTTCTCCTGCGAATTCCTCGGGCTCTTCGACCGGATCGTTCTCTATGCGAGCGCAAACATACATACATCCACATATTTAATACAAAAGAACAGTACACCATACAAGGGAACAAGTAAAGCGAATATGCATCAAGTATGACATTCGATGTCGCATTTGTTAAGGTTAGAAAGAAACGGGAAAGGGTCTCGCAGGGGGTTAAAGCTTATGCACTAATGATTAGTTACAACTGGTTCTTAACAAAAGAATTCTGTTATATACACTAATGGAAACCTAGTCATTTTAAGTTGATCAACATTGCACTAGATAAACAATTAACTAAATGAATCAACTAGCGCAACGAAATTCTAAATTAAGCTTCCTATTTCAATAACATGAACAATGATTCGCCTACCTAAAATAAAATAACTATGATAACAGAGAGTAAAACAAAATAAATAAAATAATATATAAAAAAATAAAAATAAAAAAGGGGGGGGGCGGTTGAACCGGCCCTGGGGGCGGTTGAACCGGCGGCTGGGCCGGCCGAGCAGGGGCGGCCGAGCGCGGGGGGGGGGCGGCTGAGCCGGGGCGGTTGAACCGGCCCGGGGGGCGGTTGAACCGGCCGGCGCAGGGGCGGGGGCGCGGCCAGGCGGGCGGCCAGGGCGCGGCTGGGGGCCGGCTGGGGGCGCGGCCGGGCGCGGCCAGGCGCGGCCAGGGCGCGGCCGGGGCCAGCTGGGGGCGGCCAGGCGCGGCCAGGCGCGGCCAGGCGGCCAGGGCGCGGCCGGGCGGGCGGCTGGGCCAGCCAGGGGCGCGGCCGAGCCAGCGGGCAGGGGGGCGGCTGGGCGGGCGGCCGAGCCAGGCGGGCGGCCGGGGGCCAGCCAGGGCACGGTTGGGGCGCGGCCGGGCGGGCTGGGGGAAGAGGAGGGGAGAGGGGAGAGGGAGGGAGGAGGGGGGAGGGGGGGCTCACCGGGGACGGGCGAGCGACGGCGAGGGGCGGCGGTTGGGCCGGCGGCAGGGGCGGCCGAGCAGGGGTAGGGGCGGCGGCGGCTAGGGTGGGGAGAGGGAAAATGGGAGGGAGAGAGAGGGGTAAGGGGAAAAGGGGAGGGGGTGGGGGCGGTTGGGCCAATTAGGCCCAAAGGGGGCGCGCAGGGGGGCGGCTGGGCCGGCCAGGGACGCACGGCGCGGGAGAGAGAGAGAAAGAGGAGAGAGAAAGAAAAAGAAAAAGAAAGAAAAGGTTTTCTCCTTATTTTCGAAATCCGATCTTCCTAGATGAATGCATTTGCACTTTCAAACAATCAAAGAATGCATAGTTCGGCATGGTGCATCAAACAACATAAAACAATTTTAGGGTTTTTCTTTACACGGGAATTCCAAACCGAATCCCGCTAACTTTGGAAAAGGTCAAGGTCTAGCGAGGGGAAAAAGAAAAAGAAAAGGTAACGCCCGAATTTGGCGAGTAAAGAAAAGAAAAAATTCAACTGCAAAATTCGGGGCGTTACACTTACAAGTTGAGGAGTATCTTGAGGAGGAAGGTGTCAAGCATGAGTTCTCCACTCCCTACACACCACAGCAAAACGGTGTGGTAGAGAGGAAGAATAGGACGCTTATCGACATGGCGAGGATGATGCTTGGAGAGTTCAAGACGCCCGAGCGGTTTTGGTAGGAAGCTGTGAACACAGCTTGCCACGCCATAAACCGGCTCTATCTGCATCGTCTCCTCAAGAAGACCTCCTATGAACTCCTTACCGGTAACAAACCCAATGTCTCGTACTTTCGTGTATTTGGGAGCAAATGCTACATTTTGGTGAAGAAAGGTAGACATTCCAAATTTGCTCCCAAAGCTGTAGAAGGGTTTTTACTAGGTTATGACTCAAATACAAAGGTGTATAGAGTCTTCAACAAATCATCGGGTTTGGTTGAAGTCTCTAGCGACGTTGTATTTGATGAGACTAGTGGCTCTCCAAGAGAGCAAGTTGATCTTGATGACATAGATGAAGATGATGTTCCAACGACCGCAATACGCACCATGGCGATTGGAGATGTGCGACCACAGGAACAACAAGAGCAAGATCAACCTTCTTCCTCAACAATGGTGCATCCCCCTACTCAAGATGATGGATAGGTTCCTCAAGAAGAGGCGTGTGATCATGGGGGAGCACAAGGAGAACATGTTTTGGAGGAAGAAGCACCACTGGCCCCGCCAACTCAAGTCCGAGCGATGATCCAAGAAATCACCCTGTCGACCAGATTCTGGGTGACATAAGCAAGGGAGTAACAACCCGCTCACGTTTAGCTAATTTTTGTGATCATTACTCGTTTGTCTCTTCTATTGAGCCTTTCAAGGTAGAAGAGGCCTTGCAAGATCTGGACTGGGTGTTGGCCATGCAGGAAGAGCTCAACAACTTCAAGAGGAACGAAGTTTGGAGCCTGGTTCCACGTCCTAAGCAAAATGTTGTGGGAACCAAGTGGGTGTTCCGCAACAAGCAAGACGAGCACGGGGTGGTGACAAGAAACAAGGCTCGACTTGTGGCAAAAGGTTATGCCCAAGTTGCAGGTTTGGATTTCGATGAGACTTTTGATCTTGTGGCTAGGCTAGAGTCTATTTGAATATTATTAGCCTATGCCGCTCACCATTCTTTTAGGTTGTTTCAAATGGATGTGAAGAGCGCTTTCCTCAACGGGCCAATAAAGGAGGAGGTGTACGTGGAACAACCCCCTGGCTTTGAGGATGACAGTTACCCCGACCATGTGTTTAAGCTCTCTAAGGCGCTCTATGGACTTAAGCAAGCCCCAAGAGCATGGTATGAATGCCTTAGAGATTTCTTAATTGCTAATGCTTTCAAGGTTGGGAAAGTCGATCCTACTCTTTTCACTAAGACTTGTGATGGTGATCTTTTTGTGTGCCAAATTTATGTCGATGACATAATATTTGGTTCTACTAACCAAAAGTCTTGTGAGGAGTTTAGTAGGGTGATGACTCAAAAGTTTGAGATGGCAATGATGGGCGAGTTGAACTACTTCCTTGGGTTCCAAGTGAAGCAACTCAAGGATGGCACCTTCATCTCCCAAACGAAGTACACTCAAGATCTTCTTAAGCGGTTTGGGATGAAGGACGCCAAGCCCGCGAAGACACCTATGGGAACCGACGGACATGTCGACCTCAACAAAGGAGGTAAGTCCGTTGATCAAAAGGCATACCGGTCTATGATAGGGTCATTACTTTATTTATGTGCCAGTAGACCGGATATTATGCTTAGCGTATGCATGTGTGCTAGATATCAATCCGACCCAAGGGAATGTCACCTTGTGGCCGTTAAGCGGATTCTTAGATATTTAGTTTCTACGCCTTGCTTCGGGATCTGGTATCCAAAGGGGTCTACCTTTGACTTGATTGGATATTCAGACTCTGATTATGCTGGATGCAAGGTTGATAGTGTTGGGGGCTTGTTCTCAAATGCTAAGAGTTAAGAACAAGGCAACACAGAAAATGTTAAATGTTAAAGTCCTTCGTCCTCCACCACCTTATATCCTTTCGGGATATAAAGAATTTCGGACGAAGGTTACGAAGGGCGTACCTTCGTAAACATAATAACGAGGGACGAAGTACCCATATAAATCATGGAGTATAAAATAAACGTTTAAATGCTATCATAGAACCATTTCCATCTTTACTAACACGAACAATATAAATGATTTCAAATTACAAATGTACCTTCGGTCCTAAGGAAGGCGAGAATACAAGTGTGATGCGAAGGCAAAATGACAGGTTCGCGTGAACAGTACAGAGGTACTGTTCATCTATTTATAGGCACAGGTCGCAGCCTGTGACAAATTACAATTATGCCCCTTACAAAAGTTTACAACATTAACTCAGACCTCTATGGATAAAAAGGTCATTCTATCTCTATGTCGGTTTGTAACGCCGAAGCTCCATGAAAAGGAACCTTCGGCCATCTCTTGGAGACGACTTCAGCCGAAGCTGCTTCTTCGTGTAAGACCTTCGGCGCACCGAAGCACGGCCCCAACAGTAGCCCCTTTCGCGGTGCTAGATCGTTTTTCGTAACGAGCTTGACCCGTGAAAAAAGCCTCTTCAGCTTCGGGAAGCCGAAGGTCCAAAAAACACCTTCCCTGAGCTCGTTGCGGAGAAACGATCCGGCTTCCGAGCGCGTGCCAGGCCCACCTTGCAGAGTTACTGTTTGATCTTTGCGGTCCACTGCACAGCGAGTATGAGTGACTGCCCGCTTGGTGTAAAAAATCCTGCCGCTTCGCCTTCTTACCTGCAGCACTATATAAACAGACGGGTAGGTGTGAAGTTACCACAGCATTCATTGCTATTTGCACTGTTTTGCTGCCAAAATTTTTAACTACAGCCGAAGCTTGATTCTCAGAATCGAACGAAGGTCCATCTCGACGTCTGCTTCGTCAGAAAGAAAAGCTTCGGGAGAAAAGAAAAAAGAAAAAGTATCTGACTTTCCCAAACTCAGAATCAAATGGTGAGAGTGCGATCTACTGCCAAAGTTGTACGTGAGGGAGACGAAGCCGAAGGTTCGAACACTGTGCCCATCTCCGAAGCGATGCAGCGTTCCGGTCTAGTGATTGCGGAAGAAATGCCTGCTGCTGAAGCAAACCCGACAACTGCCGAAGGAGAAGAAGGAAACATTGAAGGGACTGATCCCGAAGATGACTACCGCATTGCTATGCCCAGCAAGCCCAGTCACCTGGATTTTGGGAAATCAACTGTTTCAAAGGCTGATCTTTCAAAGATGGTGAAAGCAGGTTATTTCAATGAAAATCAGAAGAAGCTACTTCGCTTCGGGGGAGGAGAAACCACCCCGAAGCCAGAGAAGGACGAGGTTGTCATCTTCAAGAGCTTTTTAAAGGCTGGGCTGAGATTCCCTCTTCACGAGATTATTGCGGAGATACTGAAGAGGTTTGGTATCTACCTTCACCAATTAACTCCTAACGCTATTGTTAGGCTTAGCGTTTATATTTGGGCCCTTCGGAGCCAAGCAGTGGAGCCATTTGCCGACAGTTTCTGCCGAGTTCATGAATTACATTATCAAACAAAGGCCAGAAAAGATGGGCTACATGAGAACTTCGGTTGCTACAATTTTGCCTACCGAAAAACCGCAAAGTTTCCTGTGATCAGCTACCGAAGCAAATGGCCAGCAGGCTGGAAATCAGAATGGTTCTATGTCAAGGTTGAAGACGACAAAGAGAAGCTTGTGCAAAGTCCACTCGAGCTGATCTTCGGAGAAACCCGACCCCACTGCAACATGACACCAGAGGGTCAAACACAACAAGCAATGGATGAATTCGGAATTATTGCAGAACATATCAGTACCAGGGATCTGGTTCAGGAATTCTTGGCATTCAGAGTCTTCCCTACTCTGAAAGAATGGGAAATGCCAAAGTTGAAGGGGAAGAAGAAGGAGGGGGAACTTGTCCGGCTTCCATATCACTTCAAATTCAAACAATACTTTAAGAAACCCTGCCAAGAGTGGCTGGACACGGTCGAGGTGATGTGTAATGAAATTTTGGGGAATTATTCCAAAAAAGAAGATCAACTAATGACAGCAGCCTTCGGCACCCGCCCGAAGCGAAGGCTGAACCGAGTGCTTGATGCCCTGGGCTTCGAGTACCCTGACTATGAGCAGTTGAGCAAGGGTGCTGAGGGCCAGAAAAGAAAAAGAGTGGCCGAAACTCTGATCAGGGATGAAGAAAGACCAGCAAAGGAGAAGAAAATTCCCAAGAAAAGAAAAATATCTACTCCGAAGCGCAAATTATCCGAAGAAGAGGGGACCCCCACACCGCCTTCTGCCAGCGACGTGGAGGAAATTTTAAAGGTAATGACTGAACCCATGCCCACGAAGCTAAGTCCATTAGGGCTCCAACTGACGAAGCTTTTTCGAAAGGTGGTAGAGCCGGAACAAACGAAGGTAACCAAACCAAAGCGGCAAAGGATTATTGCAGTGACTGAAGTTATCGACAAGACGCCACCGAGGGCGTCAATTCAAAAAACACCAGCTGCTGAAGGGACCACAAACGTCGAAGTCGCACCTTCGGAGGTCGCGGCTACCGAAGCCGCTACAGCCGAAGATGTGAACTTAGAAACCACTATTGAGGACATTGACAAAATTTTGGAAGACATGGCTGCAGAAGAAGCTGCCACTGCCGCTGAAAAAACCATGGCCACAGTACCTGGGAAGGGGAAAGAAATAGCCGAGGACACTTCGGACGACGAAGCCTACACATTCCAAAATTTAATTGGGCAAAAACTGTCGAAGGCCGAAATGGAAGAACTTAAGGACTATGCCAAATCTTGCGGCTACAAGCCAGGAGCTCTCCTATTTGGAGGTGTGGATGATGAAAAATTAGGCTGCATTCGAGACCAAACTGGAGCTAAGGTAATCGGTACTCTATCAAAGAGTATCGGTTTTCCGAAGCTAGAGACAGACATCAGCCGCTACCGACGACAACATATCGTCGGCAGCTTATTTTACTCCAATTTCAAGGTAAACAACTTTTCTCTGACGTCTGTTGTTTTTAATAATGGAAATATTCCTTAACAAAGGTTGTTTATTTGCAGAGCATGCTTCTGAGCAAAGCTCTGAGGATGCAACAAGACTTGGAGGACAAAAAACACGAAGCTATAATCAAAAATTTAGAGAGCAAGATAAAAGAACAATCAGCTATCATTGAAAAGAAAGACTTCGAGCTCCAATCAACCGAAGGCTTGTTGGCAGAGACTGAGGCTAAGATATCAGAATTGAATTCGAAGCTTATCAGTCAATCAAAACAATTCGATCAGGAGAAGCTAGAACTTAATTCGAAACTTGAAGCCGAAGTCCAAGCCAGCTCAGAGTTGAAGAAATCGTTAACAAGCCTTCAAGACAAATGCTTGAAGTTTAGCAATAATTGTATTGAACGATTAAAAAAGATATTTTACTCTGTTGGAGCCAGCAGCGGGAAATTTAACCCCTCAGCGGAAAATTTACCACAGGCCTTCGATCATATTGAAGCTGAAATCGAAGAACTTGACGAAGTTATAGCCGGGCACGGCGACTTCTGTGCCTGGGTAGCTTCTCGGGGTACCGCTGCTGCATTCCTGAAGGCCGGCTGCGAGCATGGAAAAATTGTCAACAGGCCCAACTTCACCCTGTCTCCATCAATCCTGGATGATATACCTGACCTCGCCCGAAGCATCTCAAATAGATTTATAAAAATGATATGGACAAAAGGCGGGCGGGAGAATGCTGGAGACGAAGCTCGAAGTCATCTTGAACCAGTAAGAAATGAAACTTCGTACTTACTTTCTCCTTTGCACTTGATTTTTACTCACGATACCTTGATTTATGTAGGATGATGAAGCTGAAGGTGATACTTAAAGTATATGCCGCCGAAGCTGTCGCCGAAGCTGAAGCTTAATGAAAATTAGTAGAAGTATACTGTAGGAAAAACTTAGGATACTTTTGCAACAACTTTTGTAAATACAATTGAACTGTTCTCAAGGAACTTTGTACATACCTTGTAATATATTCTTACCCTTCTGCTGAGGCGCTTTGATGTGGACGAAATCAGTATTTTGAGCCAAGGGCGAAAAAACACCTTCCCTTCTTTTCGTACACAACTAAGCATAAGAGACCAATTCTTCTTTTGCCGAGCGACGAAGCTTTTCTTTTTTGTACACAACAAAGCATAAGGGACCACTTCTTCTTTTTACCAAAGCTTTTCTTTTTTGTATGCAACAAAGCATAACGAATCATAAAAAACCACTTCTCCTTTTTGCCGAAGCTTTTCTTTTTCATAACGAATCATAAAAATCCTCTTCTTCTTTTTGCCGAAGCAACCACTTTGGTACATAAATGCTATGAATGAATGCTTATGCATGCAAATGCCATGATGTAATGCAATGTGCGAATGAATGTCCACAACATATGTCCGAAACCACACTCTCAGCCATTATTCCTTTAGAACCAACCACACATCAGCTCTGCATTCCCTTAGGAACGTCTTTGGAGCTTCTTCGCCTTTTACTTAGGCAGTATAAGCTCTGCATTCCCTTAGGAACGTCTTTGGAGCTTCTTCGCCTTTTACTTAGGCGGTATCAGCGTTGACTTTTCGCTGTAAGCTCTGCATCCCCTTAGGGACGTCTTTGGAGCTTCTTCGCCTTTTACTTTCGGCGGAATCAGAGCTCTGCATCCCCTTAGGGACGTCTTTGGAGCTTCTTCTCTCTTTTTTTTCAGTTTCGGCACTCGATGGTGCGTTCTCAGCTTTTACATTTACATTCTTTGGGGGATTTTGCTCTTATAAAACTAAAAAGGAAATTACATATGATGGCCCCATTAAAAACCTTTCTCCCCCTTTAGAAAGGAAAAGGGTGCCATGAAAAGGAAAAAGAAAAACATAAAAAGTTACATCAAGTTATACATAATATCTCCGAAGCTCATCTGCATTCCAAGATCTTGGAATTTCATTGCCATCCATGTCCTTCAATCTGTATGACCTAGGCCTTGACGAGGATGCTACTAAGAAAGGCCCTTCCCATTTCAATTGTAACTTGCCCACTGTATCTGGGTTGGCCACTCTCCGAAGCACCAAATGTCCTGGCTCAATATTTTTTAGCCGGACCTTTCTATCTCGCCATTTGATTGTCTCAGCTTGATATTTATTGATATTCTCCACGGCCTGAAGCCTGATTCCTTCTAAGGCATCTTTTTCCACAAGACAAGCATCTTCGGCACCTGATTCTGCCGAAGCTACCACTCTTATTGATCCAGCTTTAGCTTCTTCCGGAGTTATTGCTTCGTCACCGAATAATAACTTGAATGGGGTAAAGCCTGTAGACCTTGATGTTGTTGTATTGTGGCTCCACACCACTTTGATCAACTGATCTGGCCACTTTCCCCTTGGTTGATTAAAGATTAGTTTCATTATTCCTGTCATTATGATGCCGTTGGCCCTTTCAACAAGCCCATTCGACTCCGGATGCCTGACTGATGCAAAATGGATCTTCGTTCCAATTTGATCACAGAAATTTCTGAAATCTTCGGAGTCGAACTGCGTTCCATTATCTACAGTGATGGCCTTCGGTACTCCGAAACGACAGACAATGTTCTGCCAGAAAAATTTTTGGACAGTGGCCGAAGTTATTGTGGCTAATGGCTTCGCCTCAATCCACTTGGAAAAATACTCCACAGCTACTATAACATATTTTAGATTCCCTTGAGCCGGTGGTAATGGACCCAGCAAGTCGAGGCCCCACCTTTGCAATGGCCAGACGGGCTGTATCAGCTGTGTCAAAGACGAAGGTTGCTTCTGATCTCTCGCACATTTCTGACAACCTTCGCACTTTTGAACCAACTCCGCTGCATCCGAAGCTGCCTTCGGCCAATAAAACCCTTGGCGGAAAACTTTTCCAAGTAACGGCCTAGATCCGATGTGGGATCCACACAGGCCTGCATGTATTTCTTTCATTAACTCTATACCTTCGGTTCTAGACAAGCACTTGAGCAGCGGGGCACAAACTCCATGCTTGTATAACTCCCCTTCTATCATGACATACGGACGAGCTCTTGCCTCTATCCTTTTATTATAAGCTTCGTCATCTGATAAGAAGTTACCCTGAAGGTAAGAGATTATTTCAGTTCTCCAATCTTCACTGTAAACAGGAGAAATGTTAAGGACTGCTCTTTCCAGTAGCTCCACTGAAGGTGCCTTTATTGTTTCGAAGAACACATCCGAAGGTAGCGGCAGCCCCTGTGCTGCAGACTTGGCTAACAAATCAGCATGCTCATTTTGTCCTCGAGGGATATTCTTAACAGAAAATCCTTCGAAGGAAGCTTCGATCCTTCGAACCGTGTCTAGGTATTTTTCAAGCTTCGGGTCTTTAGCCTTGCAACTTTTGTCAATATGACCCGAAACAACCTGGGAATCAGTTTTAAGAATCGCCCTTCTGATTCCCATTGCCTTTAGTTTCCGAAGACCCAGGAGCAGGGCTTCGTACTCAGTTATATTATTTGTGCAGCTGAACTCAAGTCTTGCTGCATAGCAAGTTTTAACCTTGGACGGTGAGACCAACACAGCAGCGGCACCTGCTCCGAAGGTTCCCCAAGAGCCATCACAAAACACTGTCCATACTTCGGCATCTTTATTTGCTTCTTCGTCCTGAGCCCCTGGCGTCCAGTCGGCAATGAAATCTGCCAATGCTTGAGACTGAATTGAGGATCTATGCACATAATCAATGTAAAATTCATTGAGCTCCGCAGCCCATTTTCCAATACGCCCAGTAGCTTCTCTATTTCTCATGATATCCTTCAACGGCTGCGAAGAAGGAACAATAATGTTGTATGCCTGAAAATAGTGCCGAAGCTTCCTGGATGCCATTAAAACGGCATACAATACCTTCTCCAGCTCTGTATAATTTTTCTTTGAGACACTAAGGACCTCAGATACAAAATATACTGGGACCTGCTTCTTGACTTGTCCATCAAACTTCTCCTGGACAAGTGCCGCACTTACTGCTGAGTGCGAAGCTGCCACATATAACAACAGAGGAGCCCCTGGCGTTGGTGGAGTTAATGTTGTGAGATCTATTAAGTATTGCTTCAGCTCTTCGAAGGCTTTTTGTTGACTTGGGCCCCATTGAAAGACTTCAGCTGACTTCAGCACCTCGAAGAATGGTAAGTTTCTTTCTGCTGATCTGGATATAAATCTGTTGAGAGATGCCAGCCTTCCTGTCAATCTTTGGGCCCCCTTTCTTGTGGTTGGTGGCTCCATTCGAAGTATAGCTTCGATTTTATTTGGGTTAGCTTCGATTCCCTTTGTTGAAACCAAGCATCCAAGAAATTTACCCTTCTTCACTCCAAAGACACATTTTTCTGGATTCAGCTTCAGACCAGCTTGTCTGAAGCTGGCGAAGGTCTCCTGCAGATCAGCAATATGATTTTCTTGCTTCGTGCTTTTTACAATGATGTCATCGACATAAGTCAACACATTTCTGCCTATCTGAGATTGGAGAACCTTCGCAGTCATTCTGCTGAAACTCCCTCCAGCATTCTTGAGCCCCTCAGGCATCCGAAGATAGCAATATGTACCACTTGGGGTTATGAAGCTAGTCTTCGGCTCATCTTCCTTCTTCATCCAGATTTGATGATAGCCTGAGTAGCAGTCCAGGAGACTCATGAGCTCCGAAGAAGCTGCTGCATCAACTAAAGAGTCTATCCTTGGCAGCGGGAATTCATCCTTCGGACAAGCCTTGTTGAGATCTGTGAAATCAATACACATTCTCCACTTGCCATTGGCCTTCTTCACCATAACAGTGTTAGCTAGCCACTCTGGATACTTCACTTCTCTGATAACTCCTGCACTGAGGAGTCTTTTTACTTCATTGCGAGCCCCTTCGGCCTTGTCATCAGACATTTTCCGAAGCCTCTGCTTTCGGGGTCTGAAGGATGGGTCAACATTGAGCGAATGTTCAATAACATCCCGATTTACTCCACAGAGATCATTGGCTGACCATGCAAAAACATCTTTGTTGTTGAATAAAAACCTTATCAGGGTTTTCTCCTGGTCTTCAGATAATTGCGAGCCCAACAGCACCTTCTGCTCTGCTATGTCTTCACACAATAACATGGGCTTCGGCTGATCCGCTGAAGCTGCCTTCTCCCTCCTGGATTTGTACTGTTCACAAGCTTCGGCTCCATCTATATTATGGATTGCCTTGGAGTCAGTCCAGCTTCCTTCGGCCCTTCTAGCAGCTTCCTGGCTTCCATGAATAGCAATAGGCCCTTGGTCCGAAGGTATCTTCATGCAGAGATAAGCTGGGTGAAGAATTGCTTCGAAGGCATTAAGAGTACCACGGCCAATGATGGCATTGTAAGGATACTCCATGTCAACAATATCAAACACAATTTGCTCAGTCCTTGTGTTGTTAACAAATCCGAAGGTTACCGGCATGGTAATCTTCCCAAGTGCTACAATTTGTCGCCCTCCGAAGCCACAAAGAGGGTGCGTAGCATCATGAATCTTGTCTTCGGGCTCTTGCATTTGTCTGAAGGCTTTAGCAAATATAATGTCAGCTGCACTGCCTGTATCAACTAGGACATTGTGGACCAGAAATCCTTTGATCACGCAAGAAATAACCATGGCATCATTGTGAGGATAATCCTTAAGCTGAAGGTCTTCCTGAGAGAAAGTAATTGGAATGTGGGACCATTTTGACTTGATGAAGGGTCCCTGCACTCCAACATGCTGCACTCTTCTCTGAGCCTCCTTCTTCTGCTTCTTGTTAGCCGGCTCTGAGCAAGAACCGCCTGTTATCGGGAGCACCAGCTTCGAAGCCGAAGCAGCTCCAGCTTGATTGTTGAACGAAGCCATCAGCTCAGAAAAGTGGAAGTGAGTTCACCGGAGGTGGGCGCCAATGTTGGGGGCTTGTTCTCAAATGCTAAGAGTTAAGAACAAGGCAACACAGAAAATGTTAAATGTTAAAGTCCTTCGTCCTCCACCACCTTATATCCTTTCGGGATATAAAGAATTTCGGACGAAGGTTACGAAGGGCGTACCTTCGTAAACATAATAACGAGGGACGAAGTACCCATATAAATCATGGAGTATAAAATAAACGTTTAAATGCTATCATAGAACCATTTCCATCTTTACTAACACGAACAATATAAATGATTTCAAATTACAAATGTACCTTCGGTCCTGAGGAAGGCGAGAATACAAGTGTGATGCGAAGGCAAAATGACAGGTTCGCGTGAACAGTACAGAGGTACTGTTCATCTATTTATAGGCACAGGTCGCAGCCTGTGACAAATTACAATTATGCCCCTTACAAAAGTTTACAACATTAACTCAGACCTCTATGGATAAAAAGGTCATTCTATCTCTTTGTCGGTTTGTAACGCCGAAGCTCCATGAAAAGGAACCTTCGGCCATCTCTTGGAGACGACTTCAGCCGAAGCTGCTTCTTCGTGTAAGACCTTCGGCGCACCGAAGCACGACCCCAACAGATAGGAAGAGTACATCAGGAACATGCCAATTCCTAGGAAGGTCCCTGGTGTCTTGGAGTTCGAAGAAACAAACCTCCGTTGCCCTATCCACCGCTTAGGCCAAGTATGTTGCCGCCGGACAGTGTTGCGCGCAACTGAAAGGGAAATGTGCCTATGGGCCATTTCTATAATGTTTTGGTGATTAAGTGTCCAACACATATTAAGTGAGTTGATTATGTGCCAAACAAGCTAGAAGTGCAAATCATGTAACAAGGTATGTTTCTAGACTTAGTACATTGTTTTGAGTACTAACATATATTGTCTAAGTGCTAGAAACAGAGAAAAGAAGAGAAGAAAAGATATGCAAAAGACTTGGCTTGGTACAGCCAAAGTCCAGCTCGGCTTGGCACACCGGACAGTGTCCGTTGCGCCAGGCCAGCCTCCGGTGAACAGGCCACTCTCAAGAAAAATGGGCGGCGTACGACTATAATTCATAGGACTGTCCGGTGGTGCACCGGACTGTCCGGTGAGCCAACGGTCGGCCTCGCAATCCGCGGGCGACGCGTGGCCCGCGCCAACGGTCGGCAAGGGCACCGGACTATCTGGTGTGCACCGGACAGTGTTCGGTGCGCCAACTGACTCAGTGCTGCAATAGTCATCTGCGCCAAAATAGGAAGGAGATCCGCACCGGACCATCTACAGTGACTGTCCGGTGGTGCACCGGACTGTCCAGTGCACCACCCGACAGAAGGCAACCTTGGCCTTCCTTGTTGGCCTCCAACGGCTCCTAGCTGCCTTGGGGCTATAAAAGGGACCCCTAGGCACATGGAGGAGACACCCAATCATTCAAGAAACATTCTAAGCTTCCAAGACTCCAACTTCGCGCATTTGATTCTTTGAGATAGTGACTTGAGCTCCATTTGAGTTGTGAACTCCGAGGGTTGTGTTTTGAGCTCAAGTTGTGACTTGTGTGCGTGATTATGTTATGATTTGAGTCTTGTGTGTGTTGCTCTCCCCTCTCTTACTTCTGTGCTTCTTTTGTGATCCTCATTGTAAGGGCGAGAGGCTCCAAGTTCTGGAGATTCCTCGGAAACGGGAGAAAGTCAAAGAAAGGAAAAACCGTGGTATTCAAGTTGATCATTAGATCACTTGAAAGGGGTTGAGTGCAACCCTCGTCCATTGGGACGCCACAACGTGGAAGTAGGCAAGTATTACTTGGCCGAACCACAGGATAAAAATCACGTGTCTCTTGTGTGCTTTACCTTTGATTATCTGTGTTCAAGAACTCGCTTCAAGCACTTAGTCGTTCTAACTTTCATAATCAAGTTTTGTGGCTATTAGTGTTGAATTTTACAGGATCACCTATTCACCCCCCCTCTAGGTGCTCTCAATTGGTATCAGAGCCGTTCTCTTCACGTAAGGGACTAATCGCTCGAAGAGATGGATCCTAAGGGAAAGGGGATGGTGGTCAATGACAAGGAGAAGGAATCCCTCTTCAACGAGCCAAGGGACGACAAGCCCACTGACTCTAGCTCGAGCCATAAGAAGAAGGACGGGAAGAAGAAGAGGCGCATCAAGAAGATTGTCTACTACGACAGCGATGAATCTTCTTCTTCACCAAGAGACGACGACGATGACGACTCTTCGTCAAGGAAAAAGACGGTTAACCAAAACTATTCCTTTGATTATTCCCGCATTCCGTACAATTCAAATGTCCATTTACTTTATATTCCTCTTGGAAAACCCCCACACTTTGATGGAGAGGATTACTCATTTTGGAGTCATAAAATGCGTAGTCATCTATTCTCTCTCCATCCTAGCATTTGGGAAATCGTGGAGAATGGAATGCATTTCGATAGTACGGATAACCCTGTGATAATCAATGAAGAAATTCATAAGAATGCACAAGCTACCACTGTTTTGCTAGCATCTTTGTGCAGGGATGAATATAACAAGGTTAGCGGCTTGGACAACGCAAAGCAAATTTGGGATACCCTCAAGATCTCACATGAGAGAAATGATGCCACTATGATCACCAAGATGGAACTGGTGGAAGGCGAGCTGGGGAGGTTTGCCATGATCAAGGAAGAGGAGCCAACTCAAACATACAACCAGCTCAAGACCCTGGTCAACAAGATTAGGAGCTATGGAAGCACAAGATGGACGGACCACGACATCGTCCAACTAATGCTAAGGTCAATTACCGTAGTTGACCCTCATCTTGTCAACCTTATTCATGAGAATCCCAGGTACACCAAGATGACGCTCGAGGAGATTCTTGGGAAGTTTGTGAGCAAGCGCATGATGGTGAAGGAGGCTCGATAAGTGGACGATGTGCTAAACAGTCCACTACCCGTCTACGAGCCTCAACCTATGGCTCTTAAGGCTACTAGCAGCAGGGAGACGCTTCCAAGCAAGGTGGCACAAGTGGAGGTCGTGGGCCTCAATGAAGATGAGATGGCGCTTATCATCAAGCGCTTCAAGACCGCATTGAAAGGACGCAAGGAGTACCACAACAAGAACAAAGCAAGGGGAAAGCGCTCCTGCTTCAAATGCAGTAAGACTGGTCATTTCATAGCACAATGCCCCGATAATGATGATGACCAGGAACAAGAAAAGCACGGGAAGAGGGAGAAGAAGAAGGTCTACAAGAAGGCGAAGGGCGAGGCGCACCTTGGTAAAGAATGGGATTCTGACTGCTCTTCATCCGACTCCGACGATGAAGGACTAGCAGCCTTGGCCTTCAACAAATCTTCGCTCTTCCCCAACGAACGCCACACCTGCCTCATGGCCAAGGAAAAGAAGGTGAGTGTCCGAGATTCCCCCAAGTACTCTACTTCTAGTGATGAGGATTCTAGTGATGATGAAGTAGATTACTCTAGCTTGTTCAAAGGATTAGATAGAGCTAAAGTAGAAAAGATTAATGAACTAATTTATGCTTTAAATGAAAAGGATAGACTTTTAGAAAAGAAAGAGGATATTTTGTATGAAGAGCATGATAAGTTTGTTAGTGTGCAAAAGTCTCTTGCTTTAGAGATTAAAAGGAATGAAATGATGTCTTCTGAATTATCTGCTTGCCATGAAACTATGTCTAGTTTAAAGAGTGTTAATGATGATTTAAATGCTAAGATAGAGGAAGCAAATAAATCTAGTTCATGTGTAGAGCATGTGAGTATTTGTAATAGATGTAAGGATTTTGATTTTGATGCTTGTGATGAACACCTTATGTCTATTACCAAATTAAATGATGAGGTGGCAAGTCTTAATGCTCAACTTAAGACTTGCAAAGTTAATTTTGATCAAGTAAAATTTGCTAGGGATGCCTACGCCGTGGGTAGACACCCCACTATTAAGGATGGACTTGGTTTTCAAAAGGAAACCAAGAACTTAACAAGCCAAAAGGCTCCCGGTCTCATCAAGGAGAAAGGGAAGGCTCCTATGGCTAGTAGTTCTCAAAAATGTCATGCTTACATTTATGATAGAAAATTTGCTAGAAATGCTCATTATAATAGGAGTTATGATGCGTTTAATTCACATGCTATTTTTGCTTCTAGCTCTACTTTTGTGCATGGTAGAAGTAAGCCTAGAAGAAATCATGTTATGCATCATGTGCCTAGGAAAGTATGCAATGAACCTTCTACTATTTATCATGCTTTCAACACTTCTTTTTCACTTTTTTGTAAGAATGAAAAAGTAATTGCTAGGAAGTTGGGATCCAAATGAAAGGGAGATAAAACTTGTATTTGGGTTCCAAAGGCTATTGTGACTAACCTTGTAGGACCCAACAAGAGTTGGGTACCTAAAACACAAGTGTAAATTACCTTGCAGGTTTATGCATCCGGGGGCTCAAGCTGGATTATCGATAGTGGATGCACAAACCACATGACGGGGGAGAAGAAGATGTTCACCTCCTACGTCAAGAATAAGGATTCCCAAGATTCGATCATCTTTGGAGATGGGAACCAAGGCAAGGTTAAAGGATTGGGAAAGATAGCCATTACATCCGAGCATTCTATCTCCAACATGTTCTTAGTTGAATCGCTCGGGTACAACTTATTGTCTGTGAGTCAATTATGTAACATGGGTTATAATTGTCTATTTACAAATATAGATGTTTCTGTATTTAGAAGGAGTGATGGTTCATTAGCATTTAAGGGTGTATTATACGGCAAACTCTACTTAGTTGATTTTTCGAAAGAGGAGGCCGATCTAGATGCATGCTTAATAGCTAAGACTAGCATGGGCTGGTTGTGGCATCACCGTCTAGCACATGTGGGGATGAAGAACCTTCATAAACTTCTAAAGGGAGAACATGTGTTAGGACTAACCAATGTCTACTTCAGAAAAGATAGACCTTATGCAGTTTGTCAGGCAGGGAAACAGGTGGGAAGCACTCATCACAGCAAGAATGTGATGACTACATCAAGACCACTGGAGCTTCTTCACATGGACCTCTTCGGACCCGTCGCCTACCTTAGCATCGGGGGAAGTAAGTATGGTCTTGTAATTGTAGATGACTTTTCCCGCTTCACTTAGGTGTTCTTTTTGTAGGATAAATCAGAAACCCAAGGTACCCTAAAGCGCTTTCTAAGGAGGGCTCAAAACGAATTTGAGCTCAAGGTGAAGAAGATAAGGAGCGACAACGGGTCCGAGTTCAAGAACTTACAAGTTGAGGAGTATCTTGAGGAGGAAGGTGTCAAGCATGAGTTCTCCGCTCCCTACACACCACAACAAAACGATGTAGTAGAGAGGAAGAACGGGACGCTTATCGACATGGCAAGGAAGATGCTTGGAGAGTTCAATACGCCTGAGCGGTTTTGGTCGGAAGTTGTAAACACAGCCTACCACGCCATAAACCGGCTCTATCTGCATCATCTCCTCAAGAAGACCTCCTACGAACTCCTTACCGGTAACAAACCCAATGTCTCTTACTTTCGTGTATTTGGGAGCAAATGCTACATTTTGGTGAAGAAAGGTAGACATTCCAAATTTGCTCCCAAAGCTATAGAAGGGTTTTTACTAGGGTATGACTCAAATACAAAGGCGTATAGAGTCTTCAACAAATCATCGGGTTTGATTGAAGTCTCTAGCGACGTTGTATTTGATGAGACTAATGGCTCTCCAAGAGAGCAAGTTGATCTTGATGACATAGATGAAGATGATGTTCCGACGGCTGCAATTCGCACCATGGCGATTGGAGATGTGCGACCACAAGAACAACAAGAGCAAGATCAACCTTCTTCCTCCACAATGGTGCATCCCCCTACTCAAGATGATGGACAGGTTCCTTAAGAAGAGGCGTGTGATCAAGGGGGAGTACAAGAAGGACAAGTTATGGAGGAAGAAGCACCACTGGCCCCTCCAACTCAAGTCCGAGCGACGATTCAACGAAATCATCCCGTCGATCAGATTCTGGGTGACATAAGCAAGGGAGTAACTACTCGCTCAAGATTAGCTAATTTTTGTGAGCATTACTTGTTTGTCTCTTCTATTGAGCCTTTCAGGGTAGAAGGGGCCTTGCAAGATCCGGACTGGGTGTTGGCCATGCAAGAAGAGCTCAAAAACTTCAAGAGGAATGAAGTTTGGAGCCTGGTGCCACGTTCAAAGCAAAACGTTGTGGGAACCAAGTGGGTGTTCCGCAACAAGCAAGACGAGCACGGAGTGGTGACAAGAAACAAGGCTCGACTTGTGGCAAAAGGTTACGCCCAAGTCACAGGTTTGGATTTCGAGGAGACTTTTGCTCCTGTGGCTAGGCTAGAGTCTATTAGAATATTATTTGCCTATGCCGCTCACCATTCTTTCAGGTTGTTTCAAATGGATGTGAAGAGCGCTTTCCTTAGCGGGCCAATAAAGGAGGAGGTGTACGTGGAACAACCCCCTGGCTTTGAGGATGACCGGTACCCCGACCATATGTGTAAGCTCTCTAAGGTGCTCTATGGACTTAAGCAAGCCCCAAGAGCATGGTATGAATGCCTTAAAGATTTCTTAATTGCTAATTCTTTCAAGGTCAGGAAAGTCGATCCCACCCTTTTCACTAAGACTTGTGATGGTGATCTTTTTATGTGCTAAATTTATGTCGATGACATAATATTTGGTTCTACTAACCAAAAGTCTTGTGAGGAGTTTAGCAGGGTGATGACTCAAAAGTTTGAGATGTCAATGATGGGCGAGTTGAACTACTTGTTTGGGTTCCAAGTGAAGCAACTCAAGGACGGCACCTTCATCTCCCAAATGAAGTACACTCAAGATCTTCTCAAGCGGTTTGGGATGAAGGACGCCAAGCCCGCGAAGACACCTATGGGAACCGACGGACATGTCGACCTCAACAAAGGAGGTAAGTTCGTTGATCAAAAGGCATACCGGTCTATGATAGGGTTATTACTTTATTTATGTGCTAGTAGACCGGATATTATGCTTAGCATATGCATGTGTGCTAGATATCAATCCGACCCAAGGGAATGTCACCTTGTGGCCGTTAAGCGGATTCTTAGATATTTAGTTTCTACGCCTTGCTTCGGGATCTGGTATCCAAAGGGGTCAACCTTTGACTTAATTGGATATTCAGACTCTGATTATGCTGGATGTAAGGTTGATAGGAAGAGTACAACAGGGACGTTCCAATTCCTAGGAAGGTCCCTGGTGTCTTGGAGTTCAAAGAAACAAACCTCCGTTGCCCTATCCACCGCTGAGGCCGAGTATGTTGCCGCAGGATAGTGTTGCGCGCAACTACTTTGGATGAGGCAAACCCTCTGAGACTTTGGCTACAATCTGAGCAAAGTCCCACTCCAATGTGACAATGAGAGTGCAATCTGCATGGCGGATAATCCTGTTGAACACAGCCGCACTAAGCACATAGACATCCAGCATCACTTTCTGAGAGACCACCAGCAAAAGGGAGATATCGAGGTGTTCCATATTAACGCCGAGAACCAGCTAGTCGATATCTTTACCAAGCCATTAGATGAGAAAACCTTTTGCAGGCTGCATAGTGAGCTAAATGTCTTAGATTCGTGTAACTTGGATTGATCTATAGCATACATGTGTTTTATGCCTTTGATCACGTTACATTTTGCATTTAAGTGATTTGTTGCTTATTTGTGGTGCTCAAGTTGTGCAAGGATCCCCGGACCTCACAAGTCCATGTGTGAATGATGCACACATTTAGGGGGAGAAGTGCTACAACATGACCCGTTGAGACTAACCTTTGTGTTTGAGTTACTTGATGTAGTCTCAAAGGTGCATTGAAAGGGAAAAGGTGAACTTGGACCATGCAAAGACTTCCACTGCACTCCGGTATTAGTGTACTCACCTCCAAGTTCATTCTTATGCTCTTATTGCCTTTTGCTCTTAATTGACATTTTTGGTGAGGCAATGGGGTTAAAGGGCCACAAATGATCCTGTTTTGGTGCTTGATGCCAAAGGGGGAGAAATTAAGGCCAAAGCAAATGGATCAGCTACCACTTGAGAATTTTTGAAAACAATAGAGTTAGAACTTTTGATTTGTCAAAATACTCTTATTGCAAAATTTGGTCTCTTGTGGGGAGATTTTATGATTATGGGAAAAGGGGGAGTTTTTGGATCTTGATCAATTTCACTCTTGGAATATCTCTCTTTATGCCCAAACAAGTGAGTTTGACTTAGAGATAGGAAAATGAATTTGATTTGCAAAAACAAACCAAGTGGTGGCAAAGAATGATCCAAATATGCCAAATTAGAGTCAAAACAATTTGGTCCTTATTTGCATCGATGTTGCACTTATTTTTGTTGCTTTTTGATGTGTTGGCATAAATCACCAAAAAGGGGGAGATTGAAAGGGAAATGTGCCTTTGGGCCATTTCTATAATGTTTTGGTGATTAAGTGTCCAACACATATTAAGTGAGTTGATTATGTGCCAAACAAGCTAGAAGTGCAAATCATGTAACAAGGTATGTTTCTAGACTTAGTACATTGTTTTGAGTACTAACATATATTGTCTAAGTGCTAGAAACAGAGAAAAGAAGAGAAGAAAAGAAATGCAAAAGACTTGGCTTGGTACAGCCAAAGTCCAGCTCGGCTTGGCACACCGGACTATCCGGTGGTGCACCGCACAGTGTCCGGTGCGCCAGGCCAGCCTCCAGTGAATAGGCCACTCTCGAGAAAAATCGGTGGCGTATGGCTATAATTCACCGGACTGTCCAGTGGAGCACCAGACTGTCCGGTGAGCCAACGGTCGCCAGCACAACGGTCGACCGCTTAATCCGCGGGCGACGTGTGGCCCGCGCCAACGGTCGGCAGGGTGCACCGGACTGTCTGGTGTGCACCGGACAGTGTCCGGTGCGCCAACTGACTCGGCGTTGCAACGGTCATCTGCGCCAAAATAGGAAGGAGATCCGCACCAGACCATCTACAGTGACTGTCCGATGGTGCACCGGACTGTCCGGTGCACCACCCGATAGAAGGCAACCTTGGCCTTCCTTGTTGGCCTCCAACGGCTCCTAGCTGCCTTGGGGCTATAAAAGGGACCCCTAGGCGCATGGAGGAGACACCAAAGTATTCAAGAAACATTCTAAGCTTCCAAGACTCCAACTTCGTGCATTTGATTCTTTGAGATGGCGACTTGAGCTCCATTTGAGTTGTGAACTCCGTGGGTTGTGTTTTGAGCTCAAGTTGTGACTAATGTGTGTGATTGTGCTGTGATTTGAGTCTTGTGTGTGTTGCTCTCCCCTCTCTTACTTCCGTGCTTCTTTTGTGATCATCATTGTAAGGGCGAGAGGTTCCAAGTTATGGAGATTCCTCGCAAACGGGAGAAAGTCAAAGAAAGGAAAAACCGTGGTATTCAAGTTGATCATTGGATCACTTGAAAGGGGTTGAGTGCAACCCTCGTCCACTGGGACACCACAACGTGGAAGTAGGCAAGTATTACTTGGCCGATCCACGGGATAAAAATCATGTGTCTCTTGTGTGCTTTACCTTTGATTATCTGTGTTCAAGAACTCGCTTCAAGCACTTAGTCGTTCTAACTTTCACAATCAAGTTTTGTGGCTATTAGTGTTGAATTTTATAGGATCACCTATTCACCCCCCCCCTCTAGGTGCTCTCAGCAACTACTTTGGATGAGGCAAACCCTCCGGGACTTTGGCTATAATCTGAGCAAAGTCCCACTCCTATGTGACAACGAGAGTGCAATCCGCATGGCGGATAATCCTGTTGAACACAACAGCACTAAGCAATAGACATCCGGCATCACTTTCTGAGAGACCACCAGCAAAAGGGAGATATCGAGGTTTTCCATATTAACACCGAGAACCAGCTAGCCGATATCTTTACCAAGCCATTAGATGAGAAAACCTTTTGCAGGCTGCGTAGTGAGCTAAATGTCTTAGATTCGCGTAACTTGGATTGATCTATAGCATACATGTGTTTTATGCCTTTGATCATGTTACTTTATGCATTTATAAAATTTGTTGCTTATTTATGGTGCTCAAGTTGTGCAAGGGATCCCCGGACCTCAAAAGTCCATGTGTTAATGATGCACATATTTAGAGGGGATGTGCTACAACTTGACCCTTTTAGACTAACCTTTGTGTTTAAGTGTACTTGATGTAGTCTCAAAGGTGCATTGAAAGGGAAAAGGTGAACTTGGACCATGCAAAGACTTCCACTGCACTCCGGTATTAGTGTACTCACCTCCAAGTTCATTCTCATGCTCTAGTTGCCTTTTTTGCTCTTAATTGACAATTTTGGTGAGGCAATGGGGTTAAAGGGCCAAAAATGATCCCGTTTTGGTGGTTGATGCCAAAGGGGGAGAAATTAAGGCCAGAGCAAATGGATCAGCTACCACTTGAGAATTTTGAAAATAGTAGAGTTAGAATTTTTGATTTGTCCAAAATACTCTTATTGCAAAATTTGGTCTCTTGTGGGGGAGAATCTATGATTATGGGAAAAAGGGGGAGTTTTTGGCACTTGATCAATTTTTCCATTGGAATATCTCTCTTTATGCCTAAACAAGTGTGTTTGACTTAGAGATAGGAAAATGAATTTAATTTACAAAAACAAACCAAGTGGTGGCAAAGAATGATCCAAATATGTCAAAATTTGTGCAAATACAATTTTGTTCTCAATTGCAGTGATGTTGCACTTCTTTTAGTTGCTTTTGGATGTGTTGGCATAAATCACCAAAAAGGGGGAGATTGAAAGGGAAATGTGCCCTTGGGCAATTTCTATTATGTTTTGGTGATTAAGTGCCCAACACATTTAAATAAGTTCTTATGTGCTAAATGAAGAGAGAAGTGCAAATCGAAGAGAAGGTATGTTTCTAGACTTAGTACATAGTTTTTAAGTACTAATATGTTTTATCTAAGTGCTAGAAACAGTGAGAAGAAAAGAAGAAAAGAATTACAAAAGACTTGGCTGAGAGCAGCCGAAGTCCAGCTCGGCTTGGCACATCGGACTGTCCGGTGGTGCACCGGACAGTGTCCGGTGCGCCAGGCCAGCCTCCGGTGAACAGGCCACTCTCGGGAAAAATCGGCGGCGTACGGCTATAATTCACCGGACTGTCCGGTGAGCCAACGGTCGCCAGCGCAACGGTCGACCGCGCAATCCGCGGGCGACGCGTGGCCCGCGCCAATGGTCGGCAGGGGGCACCGGACTGTTCGGTGTGCACCGGACAGTGTCCGGTGCGCCAACTGCCATGGATCTGCAACGGTTGTCTGTGCCAGAAAAGGAAGGAGATCGGCACCGGACCGTCTATAGTGACTGTCCGGTGGCGCACCGGACTGTCCGGTGCGCCACTTGACAGAAGGCAAGGATAGCTTTCCTTGTTGGCCTCCAACGGCTCCTAGCAGCCTTGGGGATATAAAAGGGACCCCTAGGCGCATGGAGGAGTCACCCAAGCTTTTACTAATCATTCTAAGGCATCCAGACTCTTCTCCCACGCATTCGCTTTGTTGTGTTAGAGATTTGAGCTCCATTCGAGTCGAGAACTCCCTGTGTGTCATTTGAGCTCAAGTCTTCACTTGTGTGCGTTGGTGTGCTGCATTTTTGAGTCTTGTGTGCGTTGCTCTTCCCAACCTAACTCTTGTGTGTTCTTTGTGATCAATCTTGTAAGGGCGAGAGGCTCCAACTTGTGGAGATTCCTCGCAAACGGGAAAAGATATAAGGAAGAAAAGCCATGGTATTCAAGTTGATTATTGGATCACTTGAAAGGGGTTGAGTGCAACCCTTGACCATTGGGACGGCACAACGTGGAAGTAGGCAAGTGTTACTTGGCCAAACCAAGGGATAAAATCGCGTGTCTCTTGTGATTGTTCCTTCTTTAATTGTCTGTGTTCGCAAGAGCTCGTTTCATTGACTTGATTAACCCGCACTAATATTTTTATAATCAAGGTTGTTGGAATTTAGTGTTGAATTTATAGGATCACCTATTCACCCCCCCTCTAGGTGCTCTCACTAGCTAACGACCAACTTCTTGATTCTTCAATATTCTTTGCTTGGGCACTTTTGGTCTTGTGTCTTGGACTTACGCTAAGTATTTATAAGTCTTCTATGAGTCTTTTAAGTCTTCTTTTGAAGTGTTGCATCCACAGAGCCTTAGTCCAATCCACTTCGCATCCTTTGAACTACAAAACACAAACACTTGCAAACTCATTATTCCATTGGTTATGTTGATCATCAAACACCAAAAAAACTTAGTAAAATAGGCCAGGATCCATTTTCCTTACAACTAGGATTTTGGCTTGTATGTTAGCATCTTATCGTATTTGTTTAGGACTTTGCCTTATCTCTTCTATTCGAATAAATTATTTCTCATATTTGTACTTCTAGAATCTTACTCATATTAGACCATCCATAATCATGGCAACTGAGTCAATAGACTCTAGGCCAAGCCCATAGGCCAATTCACATATGCTGATCTTATGGGTACCCCTGGTATATATTCTTTACAATCCCAACCATCGATCTTCTATCCATATAACTTACAGTACTGGAGAATAGGGCTAGCATCCCTTAATTTTAGTACTAGTTTCTTAAGAATCGATAGTGCAATTAAAGGAAGCAAGCCCTATCAATAGTTCTATTTTTTTAACTGTCCGAAGCTTTAGTACCGGTTGGTGGTTTCAACTGGTACTAATGTCAAGGCTTTAGTACCTATTGAAGACACCAACCTATTCTAATTATATTGGTACTGAAGTCTTGACATTAGTACTAGATGGAATCACCAACCGGTACTAATGTACCTTCTTTATAAACCATCTTCTTCCTTGAGTTAGTGCCAAGATGAGCTCTCTGTTCATGTCGTCATAAGCTTCAAAGAGGGAGGTGATGTCCAATTTTTTTAAAGAATTTGTTGAATATTTCACTCATTTAAGTGACAAAAAGTTAGGAAGTTCATTCTTTCATAAAGTAGAGCTGATATAGTTATTTCTTTGTTTAGATTTCATGAATTTCATCGTTGATTGTATAATTTAGGGGAAAATTTGTAAGTTCATCCTCTCTTATGTCTTTTATAAAAATAATGTAGATGGATCGTTAATGGATGTACACCGGGGAAAATTTGTAAGTTCATCCTCTCTTATGTCTTTTATAAAAATAATGTAGATGGATCGTTAATGGATGTACACCATGGATCGAAGCTCTAAAGAATATATTGTAGGTGTTCATTGCTTTCTGAAGATGGCTAAGAGACATAAGCAAATTAGTTTCATGTGTTGTCCACGTAGAGACTGTAAGAACAAGAGAGAATACTATTCATTAGAACCAATTCAACTCCACTTGTTCTAAATCGGTTCCATGCCTAACTGTATTTGTTGTACCAAGCATGAAGAAACTAGGGTTCTAGAGGACAAAGAAGAGGAGGAAGATGACACAATTTTGAACTATGTGTAATATAGTTCATTCGTAGATGTTGTAATGGGTGAGGCTGAAAATCTTGAAGAAAACGATGTTCTAGCACACAATTCTGAAAATCATATAAAGCACGACAAGCTCACTAGATCCCTTTGATGCATAAATTACCTATGTTTTTTAAACACAACCCTCAGCCTATTATTTTATGCATTATATGATTTTGTTGCTAAGAGACATGTTAACATGGCCCCCCAGCCTTAGAACTTTGCCGCAATTCATCTTTATACTCCTTGACATTTTTGTTACAAAATGATTTGAGAAAAGGTGTGAGTTTTTCAAAAGAAAATGTTTTTTTCAAAATGGGTATGATGAAGGGTTATCACCCTTATCACCTTTTAGTGGGATGATCAAGGACTCCCTAGTTTGTGGAGGGCCTTAAGGTGACGGCTCAGCCAGGTTAGGTGTGAGCATGAAGGATAGTCCCTCTCGTATAAAGACTGGTTTGTCATTCTTCACTACATCTACTCTTATCAAGTACAACCACTCTAGACTATATGGGCAGTCGCTTGATCCGAACTTGCACGGTCTACACCCTAGGTGTCGGCGTTTCGGACCCGCGAGGACCGTCAACCAACCAATAAAATTTGTTGCTGCGTGTCCCTGCCCAGATGGGTTGATGCAAGATGGAACACAGGCGGGGGAATGAGGCTTATATTATCTTGCACCGGGGTGCTCGTAGTAGGGGTTACAAGCGTCGCGAGAGAGCGAGTGCGAGAGCGAGAGAGAGAGAGAGTCACTGTGTGCTGCCTGTCTCGTCTGCCCCGCGTCCCTACGTTCCCCCTATGTCCACGTCCTGCGTCAATGTGAATGTATCTCAGCGTGAACCTGAACGTGAACCCCTCAACGTGCCTTAGGAAGGCCCTGGACATCCCCTTTTATAGATACAAGGAGATGCCCAGCTGTACAATGGGGTGTAGCTATGTGCTAACGTGGCTGGCGGAGAAGCGCCTTGAGCCCTGTACACGAGCTAACGTGGCCGTCGGAGAAGTGCCTTGAGCCCTGTAGAAGCACAGCTGTCGGTGCGGCATGGATCCTGCTGACGTTTCCTTGCTTCCGTAGGGGGTTGAGAGCAATCCGATGTCATGGGCGCACGCGGGGAACCATCATTACCTGTTACCGGAGTAACCTTAGATGGGACACCGGTCTTGTTCCTTCGTAGCCTGAGGCAGCTAGCTAGGAGTAGGGTAATGATGTATCCCCTGTAGCGTAGTCGGCCCGAGGCCCAGGTCGGGCGAGGCGGAGACTTCTCGTGAGGCCAAGGCTGAGGTCAAGGCCTGAGGTCGGGCGAGGCGGAGACCTTATCCGAGGCCTAGGCTGAGGCCGAGGCCTAAGGTCAGGCGAGGCAGAGCTCCCTGTTGCGCCCGAGGCCGAACTCGTGGGAAATCGTGACTTAGTTTTACCCTAGTGGTTGGCACAGTAGCCGGAGCGAGGCGAACAGCGTTGTTTTCCTGTTAGATCGGTCAGTAAAGGGGCGAAGTGACTATGGTCACTTTGACCTTGCCAACTGAGGCACGCGTGTAAGGATAAGGTGTCAGGCAATCCCCGCATTAAATGCGCATGCGATACGGTCGGCTGGTAAGGCGATTTGGTCAAGGTCGCTGCACGACAAAGTCTGCCCGAGCTAGGCTTCGGCCGAGCCAAGGGTACGCCTGCTGACTGAGGGGACCCTCAGGCGAGGCGTGAATCCGTTCGGGACTACTGTTCCCGCCCGAGGCTAGGCTCGGATGAGGTCGCGTCCCTCGGTAGACGTGGCCTTGACTTGAACCGCGCTTTATCAGCCGGGTATGGTTTGTTCTGAAGATGTTTTCCAGCCGGATTAAGAAAAATTGGGGGTACCCCTAATTACGGTACCCGACAGTAGCCCCCGAGCCTCAAAGGGAGTGTGGGCACTCGCTTGGAGGTTCTGCTGGATTTTTGCAAGGGGACTGGCCCTTCTCGGTTATATTTTGTTCCGGTGGGTGCGCGCGAGCGCACCCGCCGGGTGTAGCCCCTGAGGCCTCGGAGGAGTGGTTTGACTCCTCTAAGGTCTTAATTCTTTTTGTGATGCCTCGGTCGGCCTTGTTGTTTCCTCATGCGGCCTGGTCGTAGCCCGGGTGCACGGTCAGGCTCCGAGTTTTCACGCTGGTTTGTTGACGTGGTCAACGGTTCGGTCGTAGCCTGGTGCGAGAGCAGCCCCCAAGCCTCTGCACGGAGCAAGAGGACGATCAAGGACCGTCTTGACTTTTATTGTACGCCCCTTCGTCGCCTTTCCGCAAGGAGGAAGGGGGGAAAGCGCCATGTTACCCTCGGGGGGCACCGAACATGGTGTTTCCAGTGAGTTGCTAACGGGTGATTCGAGTGGACGCCCGAGCCCCGTTCGATAAGGGTCGGCTAGTGGCCCAGAGGCGTGCTCCAAAAGTACCTGCAGGTGATCTTCCAGACCCGGACCCATTCGATAAGGTCCGAGGGCTCGATGCCTCCCTCCGGTGGGATTCTATTACAAAATCATTCCCGCTGGTCTCGGAAATGTCCTAGGGTACCTCGGGAGCATAGCCCGAGCCTCGGCCATGTAACGGACGTACCTAGGGTCATCCCTGACTCTGCATGCTCTAGGGTGGCTGTCGAACACTTCCGAGGGGCCAGCCTTCGAACCCCTGATCAGTAAAGGGCACGGAGCCCGAGTGCTCTAGGGCGGTTGTCGAACCCCGGAGGGCGCAACCTTCGAACCCCTGATCAGTAGGAGGGCTCGGGGCCCGTTTCCTTCGCTGAGAAGGATCCTTTATCGAAATATCCCCTTTCCCGGTCCCTATGGCAAGAGAGAGAGAGGGAAAGAAAAAGGACATGAATTTAAATAAGGCGGCGCACCTTTTTTGACGCGGTCATCATGACGGAGGTGAAACGGCGCCCGCTTCCCCTGCCGGAGGTGTTGCTTGCCCTGCCAAGGAGTTAATGCAATGGGACGGGAGATTCACGGGGCGTCTGTTGTGCGTGCGCGAGCCGTTCGAGGAACAGAAAGACTGTTTCACCTTCGAGTTTGAATTTCACGACGGGTTCGGGCGAAGCTTTGGGTGGATCTTGCCCGGGCCTTTATATACTCGGAAGAGGGGCCAGTGGTGGTTCTTTACCCTGCCATTTGCACTTGCCTTCTGCTTTGGTTTCCGCAACCTAAGAGAGTAGCCAGAGAAAAGGAAACCACGCACCTCATCCCTTCCGCCTCCACCACCTCCGTTCGGCGATGGCTGACAAGGTGACCGTCATTCCGCCGCGCGACCCATGGCCTTTCTCCATCGTTGCTATGGAGGATCTGGAGGCCCTCGTTGCCGATGGTCTGCTCCGTCCCCTCTCTGATGGGCCGCAGCCGGAGTGGATGGCCCCCGCGAGCAAGGCTGACCTGACTCCGCCGCCGGGGTATGTGGTCAGTTTCATCCCCTTCCATGAGAGGGGGTTTGGACTGCCAGCGAGTCGCTTCATGCGGGCGCTCCTGCACCACTACGGGGTGGAGCTGCATAACTTCAACCCCAACTCTATCGTGCAAGCGGCCATCTTTGCGGCGGTTTGCGAGGGTTTTTTGGGGATCGACCCTCACTGGGGCCTGTGGACCCATCTCTTCTCCGTGGAGTTCTTCGCCACGATGACGGAGGCGAAGAAGGTCCGCATGGCGGTGCGGGCCGGTGGCTGCACCCTCTAGCTGAGGCCGGGGCGCGCGCACCAGTACATCCCTGCCTCCCTTGCATCTTCGAACAGGGGGTGGCAGAACCGGTGGTTTTATCTCCGGAACGACGGCGGGATGCTTTCGCCGTTTTCTCAACGAGTGGGACCGCCGCCGGCACTAACTGGCGCTGGGGGCCATGCGCGAGAACCAGGAAAAGCTCCAGCCTATTCTGCAGGCCTTGCAGAAGTTACGGCATGCGGGCTTTACCGCTGCGGGGGTCGTTGCCGCTATCCATCGTCGGAGAGTGCTCCCTTTGATCGAGCGGTGGTTGCGGCTCGCGGAGATGAAGCCAGGGGTCGATTCGGAGGGCTCACGGATGACCTTGACCTCCCTTTCCGCCGACGACCTCCTCAAGCGGGTAACAAGTACGGTAGGGAGGCCGGATGCCGACGCCCTTAGCCAGCCCGCGATGCGTCCCAACCGTGGGTATGTGTCCCTGGTAAGTGTCCGACCCTCCTTCTGTTTTGCGCCGAGTTCTCTACGCCTTTGATCCTTACTGTTGGGATTTTTGTTCGTCCCCAGGGGTTGAGGATTTATAAACCCATCCGGCCACCGGGCCCGGAGGACGTGGCGGACCGAGCCGTGCGGAGGCTTGCCACAGAGAAGGAGAAGGAGAAGAAGGACGCGAAAAAGGCCCGAGCTCGCGAGAGGATGCTAGCTCGGGAAGCCTTGGAGAAGCGTCGTCGGAGGCAGGCGAGGGTTGGGCTCCCGAGGGAGTCGTCGCCGGAGACGCCTAACGACGACGATGAAGATGATGATGATGACGACAAAGACGACGACATGGCGGCCCGACTTGACCTCAGCTTGGACCTGAGGCCGGGCCAGGGGTCACCGAGCCAGCCTCCAAGTGGGCTGGCACCATCTGCGCTTGGGGCCGGGACACCAAGGTCCCAATCCGAGGAGCGGAGGCAGGCTGAGGGGGTACTTGACCCCTTGGCCGAGACAATTGTTGTGACTTCAGGGGGTCAGGCCGATCCACCTGCCCCCAAGAGCAGGTGCCCGCGCTGGCTGCACAGGAGGTAGGTCCCTCGGCCGCCGTGATGATGCCTGGGCAGGCCGCTCCCTCAGCGCCTCGGGCACCCAAAGCAGAAACGGTGCCAAAGCTGGTGGTGGGGCAACCCTCGGCAGCGCCTGCGGGGATAGGGGCCCAAGGGGCCTCCCCACAGGCATGATTGGCCTTGCCTTGGAGCGGGTAAGTATCTGAGGATACCTCTGTTTTTGTTCCTTCATTGTGTATCTTGAACTTGCCGTCTCTCTCTTTCAGCAAGCGAAGGCAGGGCTTGGCTGGTCTGGCCCCCACGAAGGCTCTTAAGACAAAGCCGGCCTTGGCGACCAGTGCTGTGGTGCGCCATGCCAGTTGGTTGGCCTCCGCACAAGGTGCCCTCCAGCAGGGGGCCCAGGCGGCACGAGTTGCCATGGGGCAAGCCTCCTAGGCTGACCCCCCTGCTGGAGCGGCCATCGTGCCGAGGGAGGCTGCTGACGTGGCCGTGGCCCCGAGCCCGCATGACTTGTCATCGGCGCCGGCATCGACTCCTGCTGGGGCCGTCGCTGATTCGCCCGCGGAGCTGCCCGTCGCCGCCGACGTTGGGATGGTTGCGGCGCCGCTGCCCGTGGTCATCCCCGACCTCCCCGTTCTCGGCCACGAGGAGAGGACGGTCGTCGTTGCCGAGGTTGGGGATCGGAGGCCTACCACCTTAGCCGAGGAGAGGCCTAGTACGTCGACGGCGATGGTACCCGATGCATCGGCTGCGGGGGACCCGACACCTCGGTGGAGGGGCGTGCAGAATCGTGGCCCGTCTTGGGGAGCAGCGGCCTTATCCCCGCGCAGCTCAACCCCAATGAGTGGGGTGGGCAGACGCTCCTATTCTAGAGCCGCGCGACCTCGGACTCGGAACCCCTCCTTTCCCTCAACGACGAGCTGGAGGAGAGGTCTCGGGATAATTTCTGTGAGTATACCGAGGCGGCGATGAGGTCGCTTCGGTTGACCATGGAGATCCTTTCCAGGGACGTTCCCAGGGTCTTCCAGGTAAGGACTTAGACTTATACCTTGCGTGACCAGGGCATTCTTCGTAATATCCTGTTTTTCCTCCTTAGGAACTTGTGGACGTGAGCACCGCCAAGTCGCTGTTCATCCGCCGAGAGAGCGACGTCTGGGATTCGCTGCGGTCCTAGCGGGCCGCACTTACCGAGGCCAATGAGCGCCTCGCCCAATGGAGCACCGAGGTGGTGGACCTTCAGCTGCTCTGCGATGAGCTAAAGTCGGAGGTAGCGGCGGCGCGGATAGAGGCGGCGTAGGCACGAGCAGAGGCTTTGTCGGCCCGGGAGCAGGTGGCTTCCTAGGCTGAGGAGATGCGGCAGCGGCAGCTGGAGCTTAGCCAGGCTATCAGCGAGCGGGACCAATCTCGGAGCCAAGCTGCCAAGGCCGTAAGCCGGGCTGAGGCCCTTAGGGGTCAGCTGGCTGAGGCTACAGAGGGGTTAGCCGAGGCGTCCGCTTGGGCCGGGACCCTTGCGGAGAGCCTGGCTGAGGCCGTCGGGTCTGCCCAGTCCGCCCAAGCCGAGGCCTCACAGCAGCGTGCCCGGGCCGAAGGTATGTTTTGCCCGTTTTGTGGCTTTGTTTTTGTCTCCATTCTTCACCTTGCATCTGAAGAAAGTTGTCCTGCTGTCTGCAGGGTTCGAGATGGCTCTTAGCGAGTCCGTCAAGAACTGCGAAGCGCTTGCCGAGGCGGCTAAGCAGAAGGAGGCCGAGCGTGTGGCCATGTCCGAGGCCATCTCGACTTTCTGCTAGGCCTTTGGCCTCGACGGCGTCTCCTCGGGTAGCTCCCCCCAGAGTCATCTACGGGCCTCGGGCGGCCATGTGCGCAGCAGACTCCATGGGGCGCTGCACCACGACGTTAGGCGGGCCTTCGTCGTGCTCGCTTCCCACTACGATGTGGATCTGGAGCGGGTTCGCGAGGGGTACTGCTTACCCGACGATGAGGAGGCTGCCTTAGCCGAGTTCCAGAGGCTTGACGCGGCTGTCAAGGGCCCAAGTGCCACGCTGGCTTCCTCCTTTGAGGTGGAGGTCCTTCTGCCCGTGTCGCCGTCTGAGGCCGTGCCAGATCCTGCCGAGGGTGGAAATGACGCTGAGCGTGCTGCTCCTCCCCCCACCGATGTCTAAGCCTGCAAGAACAGTTTGCTTGAAGTATGCGTATGTTTTTCACGGCCGCTGAGGCCTAAACATTTTAACGTCGGATTATAAAGCTGTGTTTTGTTTCCTCTCGTTTCGAGCATTAAGACTTGTTCGGTAGCAGAATCCCTTGTCCGAGCGTGAGTCACTTTTCGCGGAAGGTGATGAGTGAGGTATCCATATCCCGAAGGCGTAGGAGTCCCTCGGCTCGGTCGGCATTGCCGCTTACATGGTCCCTCATCATTTTTAGGATTCCGTTATCGATATAGTCGAAAATGCATGAAAGTCGTTCTGGCAGAAAAGTTTTCAAGCGTTAGGACTTGTTCGGTAGCAGAATCGCTTATCCGAGCGTGAGTCACTTTTCGCAGAAGGTGATGAGTGAGGTATCCATATCCCGGAGGCGTAGGAGTCCCTCGGCTCGGTCGGCGTTGCCGTTCAAGGTCTCTCTCGCTCGTCTTTAGGATTCTGTTATCAACGCGGTCGAAAAGCGCGAAAGACGTTCTGGCAAAAGACTTTTGCGAGGAAAATTTTGACGCAGAGGGGGTTCCCCCCTTCTAGCCCCCGAGGGAGGGTCGGGCTTTGCCGAGGCAAGGCTGATCCTTCCTTGATGGTTAGACTTTATTTATGCATGTAAAGAAAGCTGTTGGATGTTCCAAGCGTTGCTGTAGACCTCGCCTTGATCGTTGGCCAGCTTGTATGTCCCAGGCTTCAAAATCTTGGCAATGATGAAGGACCCTTCCCAGGGAGGGGTAAGCTTGTGGCACCCTCGGGCGTCTTGTCGCAGCCGAAGTACCAAGTCTCCTACTTGGAAGCCTCGGGGCTGAACCCTTCGGGCGTGGTAGCGTCGTAGAGACTGCTGATATCGCGCCGAGTGTAGTACGGCCACGTCCCGAGCCTCTTCCAGCTGGTCCAATGAATCTTCTCGGTTGGTCTGGTTGCTTTGGGCGTCGTAAGCCTTTGTCCTCGGGGAACCGTATTCTAAGTCCGTGGGTAGGATGGCCTCGGCCCCATAGACTAGAAAAAACGGCAAGAAACCCGTGGCCCGGCTCGGCGTCGTCCTCAGACTCCAAACCACCGAGGGTAGCTCTTTTATCCACCGCTTGCCGAACTTATTGAGGTCATTGTAGATCCTCGGCTTTAGTCCCTGCAAAATCGTACCGTTGGCGCGCTCCACCTGCCCGTTTGTCATTGGGTGAGCTACGGTGGCCTAGTCCACACGGATGTGGTGGCCTTCGCAAAAGTCTAGGAACTTTTTCCCAGTGAACTACGTGCCATTGTCGGTGATGATGGAGTTTGGGACCCTAAAGCGATGGATGATATTTGTGAAGAACGCCACCGCCTGCTCGGACCCGATGCTAGTTAAGGGTCGGACCTCAATCCACTTGGAGAATTTGTCGATGGCGACCAGCAGGTGCTTGAAGCCCCCGGGTGCCTTCTGCAAGGGACCGACGAGGTCCAGACCCCATATGGCAAACGGCCAAGTGATGGGTATTGTTTGCAGGTTCTGAGCGGGTAGGTGCGTCTGTCTCGCGTAGAATTGACACCCTCGGTAGGAGCGTACAATCCTAGTGGCGTCGGCCACCGCGGTCGGCCAGTAGAAACCTTATCGGAAAGCGTTTCCGACGAGGGTCCGAAGTGCTGCATGGTGACCGCAAGCCCCTGAGTGTATTTCTTGTAACAGCTCTTGTCCTTGGGCGACAGATATGCATCGTTGGAGAATGCCTGAGGGGCTGTGGTGGTACAACTCTTTTTCATCACATAGTAAAACGAATGACTTGGCATGCCGAGCTAGTCGTCGAGCTTCGGCCTTGTCGAGGGGCAGCTCTCCTTGAAGGAGATATTGCAGGTACGGGGTCTGCTAGTTTTGGGTTAGCGTAACCCCATTCCGCTCTCCCTCGATGCGCAAGGCCTCACCCTCGGCAGCCAAGGGTACCTCGGGCTGGGCCGAGGTCTCGTCGGGTTCGGGCGCTTCGTCGAGTTTCACGGATGGTTGATATATGTCCATAGAGAAGACGTCTGGGGAAACCGTCGTTCACCCCGAGGCTATTTTAGCCAGCTCATCTGCAGTCTTGTTGTACCGCCGAGCAACATGGTTGAGTTCTAGCCCGTGGAACTTATCTTCCAAGCGCCAAACTTCGTCGCAATAGGCCTCCATTTATAGATCACGGCAGTGGGAGTTCTTCATGACTTGGTCAATGACAAGCTATGAGTCACCCCGAGCGTCGAGGCGCCGAACCCCTAGCTCGACGGCGATGTGCAACCCATTAACCAAAGCCTCGTACTCGGCCACGTTGTTTGACGCCGGAAAATGGAGGCGCAACACGTAGCGCACATGTTTCTCGAGGGGTGAGATGAAGAGCAAGCCAGCACCTGCTCCTGTTTTCATCAGCGACCCATCGAAGTACATGGTCTAAAGTTCGGCCTGGATTGGAGCTATCGGCAATTGGGTGTCGACACATTCCGCCAGGAAGTCAGCCAAGACTTGGGACTTTATGGCCTTCCGAGGGGCAAATGAAATTGTTTCGCCCATGAGTTCCACTGCCCATTTTGCTATCCTACCCGAGGCCTCTCGACACTAGATGATCTCTCCCAGGGGGAAGGATGACACCACAGTCACCGGATGAGACTTGAAGTAGTGTCGCAATTTTCGTCGTGTCAGAATTACTGCGTACAGTAGCTTCTGGATTTGTGGGTAGTGGATCTTGGTCTCGGATAGCACCTCACTGATGAAGTAGACCGGCCTCTGGACGAGCAGTGCATGCCCTTCTTCTCGTCTCTCGACTATGATTGTGGCACTGACCACCTGAGTGGTTGCGGCTACGTAGATCAAGAGGGCTTCTCCCGCAGCGGGGGGCACCAAGATGGGCGCGTTAGTAAGGTGTGCCTTTAAGTTTCCGAGGGCTTCCTCGGTCTCGGGAGTCTAAGTGAAGCGCTCGGCCTTCCTTAAGAGGCGGTACAAGGGTAACCCTTTCTCGCCAAGGCGCGAGATGAAGCGGCTTAGAGCCGCAAGGCATCCCATGACCCTTTGTACTCCTTTTAAATCTTTGATGGGTCCCATGTCGGTGATGGCCGCAATTTTCTCTGGGTTGGCCTTGATGCCTCGCTCGGAGACGATGAACCCTAGGAGCATGCCTTGGGGGACTCCAAAGACACTTTTCGGGATTGAGTTTTACGCCCTTTGCGCGCAGGCACCCGAAAGTCACTTCAAGGTCGGAGAGGAGGTTGGAGGCTTTTCTTGTCTTGACAACGATGTCATCGACGTAAGCCTCGACCGTTCTGCCAATGTGCTCCCCGAACACATGGTTCATGCACCTTTGGTAGGTTGCACCTGCATTTCTCAAGCCAAATGGCATAGTAATATAACAATACGTGCCAAAGGGTGTGATGAAAGAAGTCGCGAGCTAGTCGGATTCTTTCATCTTGATTTGGTGATAACTTGAATAGGCGTCGAGGAATGACAGGGTTTCGCACCCAGCAGTGGAGTCCATGATTTGATCGATGCGAGGTAGAGGGTAGGGAACCTTTGGACATGCTTTGTTTAAACCAGTGTAGTCTACGCACATCCTCCATTTCCCACCCTTTTTCTTTACAAGCACAGGGTTAGCTAACCATTCGGGATGGAATACCTCTTTGATGAACCCTGCAGCCATCAGCTTGTGGACCTCCTTGCCTATGGCCCTGCGCTTCTCTTCATCAAAGCGACGCAGGTGCTGCTTCACGGGTCGGGCACCGGCTCGGATATCCAGCGAGTGCTCGGTGACATCCCTCGGTATGCCTGGCATGTCTGAGGGACTCCACACAAAAATTTCGGCATTTGCGCGGAGAAAGTCGACGAGCACTGCTTCATATTTGGGGTCGAGCTCGGAGCCGATCCTGACTTTCTTGCCGGCGTCGTTGCTGGGGTCGAGAGAGACGGTTTTAACCGCCTCGGCTGGTTCGAAGTTGCCAGCATGGCGCTTCACATCAGGCGCCTCTTTGGAGAGGCAATCCAGGTCGACGATGAGGGCCTCGGACTCGGCGATGGCCTTAGCGTACTCCACGCATTCCACATCGCACTCGTAAGCGTGGCGGTACGTGGATCCGACGGTGATGATTCCCTTGGGGCCTGACATCTTGAGCTTGAGGTACGTGTAGTTGGGGACGACCATGAACTTGGCATAGCATGGTCTTCCCAGCAACGCGTGATAGGTTCCTCGGAACCCGACCACCTCGAACGTGAGGGTTTCCCTGCGGAAGTTGGAGGGAGTTCCGAAGCAGACGGGCAAATCAAGTTGCCCAAGGGGCAAGACGCGCTTACCGGGGACGATCCCGTGAAAGGGTGCTGCACCGGCCCGGATCGTGGACAGATCTATCCCCAAGAGCCCTAGGGTCTCGGAGTAGATGATGTTGAGGCTGCTACCTCCGTCCATGAGGACCTTGGTGAGCCTAGCGTTGCCGATGACGGGGTCGACGATGAGCGGGTACCTTCCTGGGCTCGGCACATAGTCAGGGTGGTCGCCTTGGTCAAAGGTGATGGGCTTGTCGGACCAGTCTAGGTAGACCGGCGCCGCTACCTTCACCGAGCAGACCTCCCAGTGCTCCTGCTTGCGGTGCCGAGCCGAGGCGTTCCTCACCTGTCCGCCGTAGATCATGAAGCAGTCGCGTACCTCCGGGAACTCCTCTTCCTTGTCGCCCCCCTTCTTGTTGTTGCCTTAGTCCTTGCCACCTTCTGCCGAGGGTCCTGCCTTGATGAAGTAATGCTGGAGCATGTCGCACTCCTCAAGGGTGTGCTTGACGGGACCCCTGTGATAGGGGCACGACTCCTTGAGCATTTTGTCAAACGTGTTGACTCCTCCGGGAGGCTTCCGAGGATTCTTGTGCTCGGTAGCAGCGATGAAATCCGCGTCAACGGCGTCGCGCTTTGCTTGCACCTTCTTCTTGGCCTTCTTTTTTGAGCCACGCTAGACGGACGCCTCGGGGGCGTCTTCCTTCTGTCTTTCCTGAGGATTCTTGTCCTTCCGGAAGATGGCTTCGACCGCCTCCTGACCAGAGGCGAACTTGGTGGCAATGTCCATCAATTCGCTCGCCTTGGTGGGAGTCTTGCGCCCCAGTTTGCTCACCAGGTCCCGGCACGTGGTGCCAGCGAGGAACGCCCCGATGACGTCCGAGACGGTGATGTTGGGCAACTCGGTGTGCTGCTTTGAAAACCGTTGGATGTACTCTCGTAGGGATTCCCCTGGCTGCTGGCAGCAGCTTCGGAGGTCCCATGAGTTCCCAGGGCGCACGTACATACCTTGGAAGTCTCCCGCGAAGACCTTGACCAGGTCATCCCAGTCGGAGATCTGCGCAGGAGGCAGATGCTCCAGCCATGCCTGGGCAACGTTGGAGAGGAAAAAGGGGGAGGTTGCGGATGATGAGGTTGTCATCATTCGTCCCTCCCAACTGGCAAGCTAGTCGGTAATCCGCAAGCCACAACTCCAGCCTTGTCTCCCCTAAGTACTTGGTGATGGTAGTCGGGGCTCGGAACCGGGCCGGGAACGGCGCTCGTCGTATGGCCCGGCTGAAGACCCTCGGACCTGGCGGTTCAGGCGAGGGGCTCCGGTCCTCCTCACTGTCGTAGCGTCCTCCGCGCCTAGGGTGGTAGCCTCGGCGCACCTTCTCTTCGAGGAGGGCTCGAAGGTCGCGACGGTGCTGCTCGTCGCCGAGGCGATCCAGGGCTGCGGGCGTCCCGTCTCGTGTGCGCTCGGTGCGGACCGAGGCCTCCCGCACGTGTCGAGAGGACGTCGCGCGATGCTCCGAGGGGCACCCTTGCCTTCGGGAGGCAGAGCTCTCGGCTCGTCGGACCGCTGCGTCTTCTAGGAGACCCTTGAGTTCGCCCTAGATACGTCACCCCTCGGTGGTGGATGGCTCCGGCATTGCTCAGAGTAGCATCGCCGCTGTAGCTAGATTCTGGCCGACCCCGCTAAAGGCCGGGGGCAGCCCTACTCTGGCATCGTCAATGATATGATGCTGGACGTCTCGGGCCCGATGACGTGCTCCTCCGGCAAGCGCTCGGGCTGCCCACTTCTGCTCGATGTTTTGTTGGAGCTGCACAAGCCACCCCGCTTCTTCGTCGAGCTTGGCATGCATTTCGCGGAATTGCTCGAGCCATGTGTCCTGACCCCCCACAGGGACTGGGACCACATCTAGCTCCCGCGGGATGTCAACGCGAGACGCAGGCACAGGGGCGTTGTCATCTTGCGGCATGCCGAGGTGGTTGTTTTCGCCGTGATCCCCCTGATCGATGAGGAAACACTCGCGACTTGGGTCGCAACCCTCGTCGCCGAGGCTGTGGTCATCGTCGGAGTGGCCGGAGAGGCAGTAGTCACATGCGTACATGAAGTCTCGCATGGCACTGGGATCATTGAGTCCGGAGAAATCCCAACCAAAGTCAGAGTCCTCATCTTCCCCGGAACCCGCGGGTCCAGAGGTTGAGACGGTCGTCAGTCGGTCCCAAGATGACCACATATGATACCCTGGAAGGTCAGGGTATGCCCTTGCGAAAGCGCTCACCGAATCAGGGTCGCTTGGTGGATCGAAGCTGAATCTAAAAGGGACAGGGTGGAAAACGGACGGTACCTTTTGGTCGATGGACGGTGGTGAAGTCGCGTCGGGGACGGAATGCACCGTCATCTCAGGTACGAGGCTAACGCCCAGCAAGTCCTTCGCGAGGGTGCTGGTGTCATCAGTCCGCTTGGGGTTGGCACGTAGCGGGGAAGCGACACCCATCGTTGTCTCAGGTGCGAGGACAACACCTGACATGTCCCCCGCAGGGGTGCCGGCGTCGTTGACTCGCTCTGGTCCGACAGCCGACGAGGTGTCGCCTCTTGCCTGGCCACGGTTGCCCCGTCTCCTCCTCCTCCGGCGTGGAGGGTGGCAGGGCAAACCCGGGTGTTCCTCTTCTGCCACGGTGGGAAGTCGTCGTCGAGTTCGCCGCCGCCGGGCGAGCCGACGACCGTCGTTGCTGTCGTGCTGCGGGGGGAGGAGTATCATGTCGTAGCTACCGTCAAGGGACATGAACTCGAGACTCCTGAAGTGGAGCACCGTCCCCGGCTGAAGAGGCTGCTGGAGGCTACCCATCTGGAACTCAACGAGAAAGTGTTCGTTAACACGCAGCGAGCCCCTACCTGGCGCGCCAACAGTTGCCATTTCGGACCCACGAGGACCGTCAACCGACCAGTAAATTTGTTGCTGTGTGTCCCTGCCCAGATGGGTTGATGCAAGATGGAACACAAGCGGGGGAATGAGGCTTATATTATCTTGCACCGGGGTGCTCGTAGTAGGGGTTACAAGCGTCGCGAGAGAGCGAGGGCGAGAGCGAGAGAGAGAGAGAGTCTCTGCGTGCTGCCTGTCTCGTCTGCCCCGCGTCCCTGCGTTCCCCCTATGTCCACGTCCTGCGTCAATGTGAATGTATCTCAGCTTGAACCTGAACGTGAACCCCTCAACGTGCCTTAGGAAGGCCCTGGACATCCCCTTTTATAGATACAAGGAGATGCCCAGCTGTACAATGGGGTGTAGCTATGTGCTAACGTGGCTGCGTAGAAGCGCCTTGAGCCCTGTACATGAGCTAACGTGGCCGTCGGAGAAGTGCCTTGAGCCCTGTAGAAGCACAGCCGTCGGTGCGGCATGGATCCTGCTAACGTTTCCTTGCTTCCGTAGGGGGTTGAGAGCAATCCGACGTCATGGGCGCACATGGGGAACCATCATTACCTGTTACCAGAGTAACCTTAGATGGGACACCGGTCTTGTTCCTTTGTAGCCTGAGGCAGCTAGCTAGGAGTAGGGTAATGATGTATCCCTTGTAGCGTAGTCGGCCCGAGGCCCAGGTCGGGCGAGGCGGAGACTTCTCCTAAGGCCAAGGCTGAGGTCGAGGCCTGAGGTCGGGCGAGGTGGAGACCTTATCCGAGGCCGAGGCTGAGGCCGAGGCCTGAAGTCAGGCGAGGCGGAGCTCCCTGTTGCGCCCGAGGCCGAACTCATGGGAAATCGTGACTTAGTTTTACCCTGGTGGTTGGCACAGTAGCCGGAGCGAGGCGAACAGCGCTGTTTTCCTGTCAGATCGGTCAGTAAAGGGGCGAAGTGACTGTGGTCACTTCAACCTTGCCAACTGAGGCACGCGTGTCAGGATAAGGTGTTAGGCGATCCCCGCATTAAATGCGCATGTGATACGGTCGGCTGGTAAGGTGATTTGGTCAAGGTCGCTGCATGACAAAGTCTGCCCGAGCTGGGCTTCAGGCGAGCCAAGGGTGCGTCTGCTGACTGAGGGGACCCTCGGGCGAGGCGTGAATCCGTCCGGGACTACTGTTCCCGCCCGAGGCTGGGCTCGGATGAGGTCGCGTCCCACGGTAGACGTGGCCTTGACTTGAACCGCGCTTTATCAGTCGGGTATGGTTTGTTCTGAAGATGTTTTCCAGCCAGATTAAGGAGCATTGGGGGTACCCCTAATTACGGTAACCGACACTAGGGTTATGGTGGCTGGGGAGCACTGGGAGGACAAGGAGGGGGAATGTTTTGTCCTGGTTTGGGTATGGAGGTGGCCTTGTTCCTTTCGATATAACTGTTAAGGTAAATTCATGCAAGGGAGGAAATAGTTTCAAATTCTAGTCTCATTGGCCATGAGATCGCAGAATCAGACTAGTGGGTAAAGTGTACACCTCTGCGCAGAGTTCAAAAACCTATTCGAATAGTCCGCGTCCACGGATATGGATGAGTTATGGCTTGGTTTGTGAAAGTCGCCTAGAGGGGGTGAATAGGAGAAACCTGTAAATTATAAACTTTGAACACGAACTTCGCCCGAGGTTAGGATTAGAAACAAATAATAATGAATATGGAGTGCGGAAGAGAGTTCTTCTTGCTATGAGTTGCTCAATCAATGCGGATAACTTTGGGAGCTAACTCAAGATAATTATGAGCAAGAGAACTTAGAGAGAGGGGAGAGGAAGATCAAATCATAAGGTGATGATCAACTCAAATGAACTCAACGATTTGTTTCCCAAGGTTGGGTTCCAATGAACCTACTCCCCGTTGAGGAGGCCACGAAGGCCGGGTCTTTTCAACCCTTTCCCTCTCTCAATCGATCACTTAGACTGGTTGAGTGCTTCTTCTTAATCTTAAGGATCACTAAGACCCCACAAGGACCACCACACACTTATTTGTCTCTTGCTAGTTTTACAAGTCACTAGAGAGTTTAGAAGGAGATGAAGAAAGCACGATTAAGAAAACCAAGCAACAAGAGCAACAAATGAAACATGGATCACACTCTCTCAAGTCACTAAACACTAATGATCACTTGTCTAATTGTGGGACTTGAAGAGATTGGAAGCTTTGAATGTGTCTTGGAATGGATTGCTAGCTCTTGTATTGAATGTGTATGAGTGAATCCTTGGACGTGTTGAATGGAGGTGTTTCCTAGCCGTTGCACCTTTTCTGCCAACCACGAACGGTCCACGCCCCTGGTCCGGATGGTCCGCCCCTGCAAATCAATGGCTGAAATCGCAACGGTCAGCAGTAACGGCTATATCAATGGCTATAGTGCATTTAATGTGTCGTCAAATGTCAGATAAAGCAGTTGCGGATGGTCCGCCCGTGCACCCCAGACGGTCCGCGAGGATGCTAAAAATGCATTTTACCGAACCCGTCATCTTCGGGTTTTCAACGACCGGACGGTCTGCGCCTGGTCTCGGATGGTGCTCGCTTCTCCTTTGGACAGCCCGTGGTGTTAACGTGTGTTTTTGCAGTGTTCCTGTCTGAGGCTCACCCTGGTGTTGCGGACGGTCCACTGCAAGGGCCAGGACGGTCCGCGCATAGGTGAATTTCCAAGAAGCTTCTCCTGTCCAGAATAATCTACGGTATTCCGGACAGTCGACATAGAATTGATGTAGATGAACTTATGCACCTGAGAAATAATCAAACTAGGCAAGCTAGTTAGTCCATAAGATTTGTGATGGTCGTCAAGCACCAAAATCAATTATAGAAAATGGTTAAGACCATTTCCCTTTCAATTTGACAATTAGTGTTTTGTTTTCCAAAAATGCTTTCGAAAAGTGGTTTAAAAGGTCCAGCAGTTGAGTCGTGAGCTATGGTGGACGAGAAGTCCAATAGGTGTTTTTGAAAATGAAAACCGGTGGGAAACTATCGAGATTCCTGGATGGTTTAGTCTAGGGGATTTTGTTCTATATTGAGAAACTTCCTGCTCCTTTGGGAGAGGATGCATTTTGAAAATAAAATGTTTTACAAAATAGCCCTGCATCAAAAAAATTCTTTTCTGCAAAAATATCCTGAGCTCCACATACTCTATGCATTATATCTGATTTCCCCATTCCGTGGGTGAAGGTGGGCTGCTGGGTACATAAGTACTAACTCTTGCTTATTTGTTATTTTTCAGAGAGGGAGATTGTTGATTGGGTAAGAGTTACGCCTGTTTCCCAACCATGCTTATGGTTGTTGGACCACTAATTTGCTTTGTTGCGTATATTGGGCTTCTTTAGCCCCACTCTGATGACATGTCCCGAGTTGTGGACCAACTCTTAAAGTTGATCGCCACCTTTATAGGTTTGTCTCGTTTAAGCAAATCTAGAATCATCTGATGTATAAATGTGTATACTAGCCTCCTGGGACTAGTATTTGTATCACATATGAGTCCTAGAGGATTGAGACGCTTCACCATGGCATCTCTATGAGGATAATCCTTGAGACAAAGATCGTCTTGAGAAAAGGTGATGGGAATATGGGACCCAATTGGTCCTAATATAGCATCCTTAGACACCTACATGTTGCACCTATCTTTGGGCCTCTTTCTTTTATATCTTATTGCTTGGTTCGAAGCTTGAGCCCCAGTGATGGGGAGCACAAGCTTCTCCAAGGATGGTGACGAAGCTTGATAGTTTGTCATTCTCTTTGTTGTGGTCCAAATTGTTGTGGTCGTGGAATCATCAGAGGTGGGCACCAATGTTGGGCACTTGTTTTCAATTGCTACATGGCACTAAAAACAAGTCAACATAAGTTGAGAAGTCTAGACCTTATCCTTAAGTTATCACTTCTTCGAAGTGTTAACTTGAGGATGAAGGTATTTAAAAGGAGATACAAATAAAACAATATTAAAAAATGATAATGGACAATGAAATATGAAACTCATCTCCTGAGCCTTAGCATTATTTATTCCATCCTCCTTCCTATTACAAAAGTTTACAAACATACCTTCAGCTTCTTCATTCAAGATAGCTCGAAGGTACTTCGAAGGCTATACAAAATGAAGCTTGAGGCCCTCAAAAAGGTCAATTTATGTAGGGCTTTGTTCACCTATTTATAAGGAAGATGAATGACTTCGTAGGAAATTACAAACATGCCCATTAAGTTTACACACATGATTTACAAATGATGCACAAACATTGTTGTATTTTCTCTTTCTTGCTGCACAAGTCTTATACTTCTTCTCCTTCGTCACTTTGCGCCTGAATTCTTCTCCATACCGAGGCCAACGGCTTCGGCTTGCACCTTTGCTCCTTATGTGTATTAGACGAAGGCCAGCTTCGTCCGCCCTTCATTACATACCCGAAATGTTCATGCCTAAGTTAAGGTATTTTGAGGACCTTAGGTGAGGTAGGCCCCCAGATCATGGTTGACCATGGTGAACAAATTGAGCACCGAATTCAGAAGAGGGGTGAGTCTAGAGTGCTCAGATGGCGGTAGGGGTCCATGTAGGCCGAGACAGTTTCGACGAGCAATTCAAGTCAACTATGAACATGTTTAGACAGGGAAATAGGCAAGAGAACCTTAGTACATACTAGTACACCTCCTGGTGCTGAGCAGAAAGTTAGTACATGTGTCTAGAGGCAACAGACAATGTCGAGGTGACACGACAGAGCTCGAGTTATAGTAGCCTAGGTCATAGAGGACAATATAGTTGGTGATGAGGTGTGTTATGGGCATCTTCGTTACTGATGAAACTCACAACATCGAAGACAATGGTAGAGGTGCTCTGTTTGGGTCATGCTTTACAATGGTAGTGGTGGTTATGGTCAGAGGCTCTGGTAGCTAAGAGCTTAGGGTCTCCCTTCACAATTGTGTGCCATTGATTGGAGGGAGAGAGCTCCGGTGTGAGCGGCATGGCTATTTGCCATTTTGAATGCAAGTGGGTGTTCTCACTTTAATGGTCTGGGCATCCAGGAAGGAAATAGGGGGAGGAAAGGCAGAAGTGAATGCTCTTCATGCCCGTTGTCGGGTGATGAGCTCAAGCGCAGAGTTTGGGTTGTGCATGGGCGAGACCGAGGATGAGATGTCTGCCATGGAACAACAAACGTGGCTTTTGTTTAGGGATGACAAGGAGGCCCCACAGATCAGAGAGAGTGAGCACGTGTTCGACGGAGCGGATGATGGGTTGGTCCCATCTGTCAGTGGCACGAGAGTGGCTGGGCCAAAAGCCTTATGGACTGGTTCGGTTACTATTTTATCTTTTTTTCATTTTGCATATTTGAATTTAAGTTTCATTTTTAATTCAAATCAAATGAACCACAGTCACTTTAAAATTTTAGAAAAATATAGAAATATTCCTAGGACTATTTCTGTGAAGTTTGGGCTCTGTTCTAGGTCAGGGTCTTAATATAAACATAATTCCCCCTTTCGCTCTTTAGCGTAAATTAGAATTAAAAGTTAAGTTAAGAATGGAAATAATTCATTTCCCCTCAAATTTGTAGCATGTGGCTTATGAATTCAAAGAATTTTTGTGTCATGCAAAAGTAGGGTGTGACAAATATTGAAATTGTTGTAGTGGATTGCAATAAACAGTATCTCTGACAAGGGTTTCAATTAGATATTAAAACTAATAAAGAAATTTCTTCTGCAGGGGAACAAAATGCCAGCATCAACATATGAAGCCAAAGAGGTTGTTTGAGTTGTTGGTTTGGAAGTGAAAAAGGTGCATGCATGTCATAATGCCTGTATATTATCATGGTGAGGAGAAGGAGAAATTGGAAGTTTGAGCGGTTTGCAAAGCATCACGATATAAGCTAAGGCATGATGACCCTTGTGATGATGAGGGCTAAGCCCTAGGAAAAGAATACCTAGTAACGTCATGTGGCACTTCCATATAATACCATGCTTGAAGCGTTTCTTTCATAACAAAGAGCACGCCCAAATGATGCAATGGCACAGAAAAGAGCGTAAGGTGGATGCTATGTTGAGAAACCTAGTTGATGGTTTGTAATGTCGAAAAGGTGATAGAGCATTCCTACAGTTTCTAGATGATGTGAGAAATGTAAGGTTTTGTATAAGCACTGATGGCATGAACCTTTTCGGTGAGCAGAGCAGCACTCATAACACTTGGCATGTGACTCTATATATGTACAACATGAATTCCTAGCTATGTTTAAAGTGAAGTTGATTATGATGATGGTGCTTATTTAAGGCCCAAAGCATCCTGGTAACGACATTGATGTGTACCTAAAACCATTAGTGTATGAACTTTTGATGTTTGTCGTCTAAAAGTGTACGTTTGTGGGATGAGCACAAAATGGAGGATTCTGACGTGCACACAATGTTATTTGTAACCATTAATTACAAGCCTGCACATTACTCAAATCTATTTGGACAATACAAGGGATTCAACACATGCACCCATTGTTTAAATGAGTCTGGGATCTGATTGGGCGCCTTAGCTGGGTGACACCAGAACGGTCTAGTGCACCTCTGTACCTGGTGGCACGTCAGCTAGTCGTTGTCTAGCGTGCGCCCATTAGAGAGTAGCCGTTGAAGGCGGTCCGGTGCTCCACCGGATCGTGAAAAGTGAAGGTCTGGTGAATTTTTAAAAATAATTATCGAGAGCTCTGTATTCAGTCATACAGGGGGGTTTGATGCACACCCGGACAGTCCGATGCGCTAGACCGCGGAGTTGGCTAAGTAAAAAATATAAGCTAGCCCCACAACATGCATGATCTATCTTCCTAATTTGCTAGAGTTAGCACTTAATATAGTAGTCGTACTTGTATCGCCTACCCTTTCAAAATGAGCCATAACAAAATGATTCTGTCACAGAAGCCAAGGCCGACAGCACCGTGCACTTGAGCCCACGTTCTACTATATTCTATGGACTGCATAACCATTATCAGACTCCTCATCTCATCTACGTTTCTAGGATGACTGCGATCCAGATTGGCATCGTGTGTGGTAGATGTGTGCATCATTCGGAGCAGTAGAGACTACCTCTCCAATATAACCAGGTTCACATTTTGGCATAAAATATAATACAACAATACCTAGAAAGCAGTGCCTCTTTTCCGATGCCTCTGATTCCTTTTCTCATCAACGTTAACTGTTGGATCTTTTATGGGCTTGGCCCATTTATTGAATAAACTCTATGGTGTGTAATGGTGGAGAATACCAATAGTACCATATTGGAAGTTCAAGGGTCTTTTGGCTTGACTTATATGGTGGGAATTATTCCACTTAATTTGAAAAGTCAAGAAATGGACAAGGGTGTGCCACACGCGCTCGCCCCGCCGCCGTCGGTCGGCCCGGGCTCGGGCGTGGCGTGCAGGCGAGCGGGCGTGGTGTGGTTGTGTTAATTTTTAGCACTCATTAACCGCGGGAGTTTCAACTCCGGGTTAAACCTTTCAGTTGCCCGTCTCTTCGTCAGCCGCATGCGAGACTCTTGTCCTTCAGCTCCCCGTCTCTTGGCATGCAACATGCGACCATTCTCCTTTAGCTTCCCTCTACGAGTGGTTAAGTAGAAGAGAACCCCTGGCACTTGGGACACATGAACAGAACCATTTTCAGAGTCACAGCCTAGCCGCAAGTGAGAGTATTCTCATCTCGTGACTCTGGGCGCACAAAGCAGCGAGAGGGCAGGTGCCTCCGAAGCCCTTGCCGTTCGAGACCTTGCACGGGGATCGGCAATTAGGTTTTTGGGGAGCGTTTACGCGACTGCCCAAAACATCATCTTCCTGGCGACATGACAAGAGAAGCTGGACAAGGATCTGGATCCTCCGAGCGCATGGGAGGGTATGATCAATTTATGTTCTTACTGTATTGCGTTCTGCAGATTATATATGTTTCATATATTCATCTCTGTTGTTTCATATGTAGTCATGTATTTATCTCATCTGTTTTGTTATATTATAGTATGTTATATCTGTTTGTTTTAGTTTTACAGTCATGCTGTTTATGTAGCTATCTGTTTGTTTTCACTTGTTCACTTAGTTTATATGCTTATTATATTTATATGATTTATATGATTCATATGCTTTATTTTCTATTGATCCATATTGATATGGATCAATTTGATATCACGATTTCTATGATTAAACATCTTTTATATGTCGTCATCATAATGTTAATTTATGGAATTAAAATGATATGGAAAATGCCTATAATTCTAACAATCCAAAAACCTAATGTTAGGCATTTTTCTGTCAGAGGTTTTGCTGCTATGCTAAAGCCTGATCCTTTTGATGGTAAAAACTTCTTGATTTGGAAAGCTAAGATGGAATTGTGGCTTACTGCAATGTCTTGTTTTCATGCCGCTGAGGGCAAGCCTGCCAACTTACCTCCTAAGGATGAGGCTAAGTTTAAGGCTGAAGACAACCTCTTTCGAGGAGCAGTAATTAGCGCACTGGATACAAATTTCCAGAAAAGCTATATCATCCTTCCCACAGGGAAAGAGCTGTGGGATGCACTTATTGGAAAGTTTGGAGTAGCTGACGCTGGTAGCGAGCTGTATCTTATGGAGCAGCTGTATAACTACAAGATGGTTGAGAACCGATCTGTAGTGGAACAGGCCCATGAGTTTCAGGCACTAGCTAAGGAACTCGAACTTTTTCCTTGTCCTTTGCCTGACAAGTTTGTGGCTGGCGGTATAATCGCCAAGTTGGCACCTTCTTGGAAGGACTTTGCTACCTCTCTCGAACATAGGATACAAGAGTTCAATGTGGAAGAGCTCATTGGTACTCTTAATGTTGAGTAAAGGGCTAGAACAAAGGATAATGGAAAAGGTGTGGAGACCTCTACTGCTAATGTGGTGCAGAAGAGAAATTTCCGCAAGTTCAACAAGAAGAAAAACCAGAACAAACAAGAGAATACAAATAAACCTGTTCAAACAGCACAGTTTAAAAAGAAGAACAACAACAAGGGAAAGGGAGGATGCTTTGTCTATGGCAGTGATCAACATTGGGCTAGAGAGTGCCCTGATCGCAAGTTCACACAGGACAAGAAATCGGCTAATGTTGTAACCACTGAAACTGAAGATGGAACATCTGGGTATGATAATTCTTTACCATTTGTTCTTTCAATTTGTAATTCACCTGAGTGGTGGATGGACAGTGGTGCAAACATTCATGTGTGTGCTGATGCCTCTATGTTCTCCTCCTACCAGGTCGGGAGGTCTGGCGCCTTGTTAATGGGAAATGGGTCACGTGCTCATGTTCTTGGTGTTGGTACGGTCATTATGAAGTTTACTTCGGGAAAGACGGTGTCATTGAAGAGCGTGCAGCATGTGCCCTCTATCAAGAAGAGTCTCGTTAGCGCTTCTATGCTATGTCGAGATGGATACAAAGTTGTTCTTGAGTCTAATAAATGTGTTGTGTCGAAACATGGTGCTTTTGTTGGTAAAGGATATGACTGCGGAGGCTTGTTCCGCTTATCACTGCATGATGTGTGTAATAAAATGGTGAATTCTGTTAATTTTTCTGATGAGTCAGATTTATGGCATTCACGTTTTTTGTCATGCAAGCTTTGGCTGTCTTATGCGGTTAGCAAATCTAAATCTAATTCCTAAATTTAACTTGGTCAAAAAGTCTAAGTGCCATGTGTGTGTTGAATCAAAACAACCCCGCAAGCCTCACAAGGCTGCTGAGGCGAGGAATTTGGCACCTCTAGAACTTGTTCATTCTGATCTGTGCGAGATGAATGGAATTTTGACCAAAGGTGGTAAAAGATACTTTCTCACTTTTATAGATGACTCCACTAGGTTTTGCTATGTGTATCTCTTAAAAACAAAAGATGAAGCGTTTAATTATTTTAGGACCTATAAAGCTGAAGTTGAGAACCAACTTGAGAGGAAAATAAAACGGTTAAGGTCCGATCGAGGTGGAGAATATTTCTCTAATGTGTTCGATGACTTCTGCGTGGAACATGGTATTATTCATGAGAGGACACCGCCATTCTCACCACAATCCAATGGGATTGCTGAAAGGAAAAACCACACTCTAACAGATTTGGTGAATGCCATGTTGAGTACAGCGGGATTATCCAAGGCATGGTGGGGTGAGGCGATTTTGACGGCATGTCATGTCCTGAATAGAGTTCCAACAAAGAACAAAGAGATCACACCATTTGAGGAATGGGAAAAGAGAAGATTAAATCTCTCATACTTGCGCACTTGGGGTTGCTTGGCTAAAGTGAATGTGTCAATCAACAAAAAGCGTAAACTTGGGCCTAAAACTGTTGATTGTATATTCCTTGGGTACTCTTTTCGCAACACTGGGTATAGGTTCTTAATTATAAAATCTGATGTGCCTGATATGTATATCGATACTATCATGGAATCAAGAGACGCAACATTTTTTGAGAATGAGTTTCCCATGAAAAATACACCTAGTGATATAAGTCATGAGACTATAATTCTCCATGAGCACGAACTGTCGATTCCTATAGATCATTGTGAGGATTCTCACGAGCACATCCTTGAGGAGGATGACATATAGTCACTCGAAAGAGCAAGAGACAGAGGGTTGCAAAATCCTTTGGTAATGACTTTATAGTGTACCTTGTGGAGGACACACCAACTACCATTAGTGAGGCATATTCCTCTCCTGATGCTGACTTATGGAAGGAAGCAGTAAGGAGTGAGATGGAATCTATTATGTCTAATGGAACTTGGGAGGTCGTTGACCGTCCTTATGGTTGTCAACCTATAGGCTGCAAATGGATCTTCAAGAAAAAGCTTAGGCCTGATGGTACAATCGAGAGGTACAAGGCAAGGCTTGTGGCCAAAGGATATACCCAAAAGGAGGGTGAAGATTTCTTTGATACCTACTCACCAATGGCTCGATTGACTACAATTCGCACATTAATAGCCGTGGCAGCCTCTTATGGTCTTATCATTCATTAGATGGATGTTAAGACAGCTTTCCTAAATGGAGAGTTGGATGAGGAGATCTACATGGATCAGCCAGAAGGGTTCATTGCGGATGGTCAAGAGAACAAGGTGTGTAGGTTGATAAAATCATTGTATGGCCTAAAACAAGCACCTAAGCAATGGCATGAAAAGTTTGATAATACTCTTACAGCTGCTGGCTTTGCTGTAAATGAATCTAACACGTGTGTGTATTATCGGTATGGTGGGGGTGAGGTTGTTATGCTATGCCTTTATGTTGATGACATCTTGATCTTTAGATCAAATCTCAATGTGATTGAGGAAGTTAAAAATCTTCTATCGAGCAATTTCGAAATGAAAGATTTGGGAGAAGCTGATGTCATTCTAAACATCAAGCTTATTAGAGAAGCTGATGGTGGGGTAACTTTGTTACAATCCCATTATGTGGAAAAGGTATTGAGTCGCTTTGGTTTTAGTGACTGTGATCCTGCTCCAACACCTTATGACCCTAGTGTGCTATTGAGAAAGAATCGGAGAATAGCAAGGGATCAATTGACATACTCCCAGATGATTGGCTCGCTCATGTACCTTGCAAGCGCAACAAGGCCAGACATCTCTTATGCTATGAGTAAGCTGAGTCGGTTTGTGTCGAAACCAGGAGATGATCACTGGCGTGCTCTTGAGAGAGTTTTGCGGTACTTGAAAGGTACTATGACATACGGTATTCATTATACTAGAAATTACCCAAAAGTGCTGGAAGGCTATTGTGATGCCAACTGGATTTCTGATGCTGATGAGCTTTATGCCACAAGCGGATATGTGTTTCTGTTTGGAGGTGGCGCTGTTTCCTGGAAGTCTTGCAAGCAGACTATCTTAACGAAGTCTACAATGGAAGCAGAACTCGCAGCATTAGACACTGCTGGGGCTGAGGCCGAGTGGCTCCGTGATTTCCTATTAGATTTACCGGTAGTTGAAAAACCGATACCGTCTATTTCCATGAACTGTGATAACCAAACGGTGATTACAAAGGTTAACAGTTCTAGGAAGAACATGAAGTCTACAAGGCATGTTAAGCGGAGATTGAAATATGTCAGAAAGCTGAAAAACTCTGGAGTTATAACGGTGGAATATATCCACACTTCTAATAATCTAGCAGATCAATTCACTAAGGGTCTGTCACGCAATGTGATAGAAAGTGCATCGAGAGAAATGGGTATGAGACCCATGTGAAATCTACTCTAGTGGTAACCTGCTCTATGTGATCGGAGATCCCGTGAGGTAGAGTGGAGAAACAAGCTAGGAGTAGGTTGTGAGGAAAGATCCCTTTCTTTAACTCATTTCTGATGCACATCTTTCCTATCTGTAAGGCAGGATGGTTTTTACCTTAATGTATTCCAAGAGTCTTATAAAAGTAAGATGTTGTCCTACAGAACATCTTCTGAGGAATACACCTATATGAGTTAGACTGCTGGTCACAGTCTATGGGACTTGGGTAATCCCTAAATACTCATGAAAGGCACTGAAGTATGACTTATATGCTTCTAAACAGCGGGAATACCCTTTTGCAGCCTAGTATCAGCAAAGGATTTGAGTGAATCTTATTTCGCACAAAACTGTCAATTCAAGGCTTAGTCCATTGTTCAGTTGTGAATGGGTGAAACTCTTATTCTAGATGGATGTTCAACTTAACAGTCTCCATCGAAACACTGGTATATCAAAGGATTGTGATTCTGATACTTCATCATTACAAACCCTAGAGTTTGGTGGGATTGTTGGATCTTTTGTGGGCTTGGCCCATTTATTGAATAAACTCATGGTGTGTAATGGTGGAGAATACCAATAGTACCATATTCGAAGTCCAAGGGTCTTTTGGCTTGACTTATATGGTGGGAACTATTTCACTTAATTTGAGAAGTCAAGAAATGGACAAGGGCGTGCCACACGTGCGCGCGCGCCGCCGCTGCTGCCGGCCAGGTCGGGCTCGGGCCGGGCGTGGCGTGGCGTGCAGGCGAGCGGGCGTGGTGTGGTTGTGTTAATTTTTAGAACTCATTAACCGCGGGAGTTTCAACTCCGGGTTAAACCTTTTAGTTGCCCTTCGTCAGCCGCATGCGAGACTCTTGTCCTTCAGCTGCCCGTCTCTTGGCGTGCAGCATGCGACACTTCTCCTTCAGCTTCCCTCTGCGAGAGGTTAAGTAGAGGAGAACCTCTGGCACTTGGGACACACGAACAGAACCATTTTCAGAGTCACAGCCCAGCCGCAAGTGAGAGTATTCCCATCTCGTGACTCTGCGCGCACAGAGCAGCGAGAGGGCAGGTGCCTCCGAAGCCCTTGCCGTTCGAGACCTTGCACGGGGGATCGGCAATTAGGTTTTTGGGGAGCGTCTACGCGACTGCCCAAAACATCTTCTTCCTCGTGACATGACAAGAGAAGCTGGACAAGGATCTGGATCCTCCGAGCGTATGGGAGGGTATGATCAATTTATGTTCTTACTGTTTTGCGTTCTACAGATTATATATGTTTCAAATATTCATCTCTGTTGTTTCATATGTAGTCATGTATTTATCTCATCTGTTTTGTTATATTATAGTATGTTATATCTGTTTGTTTTAGTTTTACAGTCATGTTGTTTATGTAGCTATCTGTTTATTTTCAATTGTTCAGTCAGTTTATATGCTTATTATATTTATATGATTCATATGCTTTATGTTCTCTTGATCCATATTGATATGGATCAATTTGATATCACGATTTCTATGATTAAACATCTTTTATATGTTGTCATCATAATGTTAATTTATGGAATTAAAATGATATAGAAAATGCCTATAATTCTAACATTAACTTGTGTGTGTATATGCTTGTCACACAAACTAATTAAGAGATGGTCTATTATGGACCAGACTTTCTTACACTAAGTATTAGGACGATTTCAAATAAACCAGTAGTAGTCAACAGGCCCTATGCGCTTGTGATATCTTACGTTATCTTTTCCACTTTCTCCCTGTTATGTGATTGTAGTATATATATACAAGTGAATCATGTATAATATATATACACATATTCTAGTTGTATCGATGTGTGGTTCCAGTTGAAAGGCAATTAATACATCCAAATTTAATAAAGCCATAACTTCTAAAAACATATATGATGACTATGATCCAGATATCGGGCAGCGCCAGAGCAATAGCACATGCGTGGCAGATCTGTGCATCATTTGGATAGCCTCCCCCCTCCAATTCCTTCTGTTTATTCTTGTCGACAAATTAGAACATGGTCTAACATGAACTAGACTTGATCTTCCACCGTACTAGGACGATGAAAAAGAAATCTGCAAAAGTCAACAGGCACAGGCACTTGTGATATCTCTAATTCCCACATCTCATGCACGTTCACTTTTTTTCACTTAATTTCTCCCCGTTATGTGATTGTAGTATATGTACAAAAGGGTTGCACACGTCATGCATGTATAATGTATATACAAATAATACACTAGTTGTATCAATGGTACGTGGTTCCAGTTGGAAGTCAATTAACACATCCAAATTTAATGCATGATGCCATAACTTCTGAAAACATACTTGTTGCCTTTAGGGCATGTACAATCTGTTTAATTTGGGGTCTTTTGAGGGGCCTCTAAGAGGATAAGTGAAAAAAATCAAGAGACGAACTATTCGCGAAGAGTCCATCTCTACACGAGTCTCTCTCTATATTGTCTCTTAACTACATTTATAATCTACCAATCCAAGTGCTTAGGGTTGTACATGTCCTTAATATGAAGGTTATTCTATAGGTCAAAAATGTGTTGCCCCTACACATTTTATCAATTAACAACTACAATATTGATCAAACATTTTTCATAGTAGGTTTTGTAAAACTAATTTGACGTTATATATGTGTTAGCGCCTTTTTGGACCAAACACCTATGAACCCTAGATCCCGCTTGCGGGGAATGAGCCCTTGGGGATTTCTTTGCAGGAGCGTGGACCGTTGGTAGTAGGTCACCGGATTGTTCGCAAGTCTATGCAGAGACCTATGTTGTTCTCTATGAACGTGCAGGCCGTCCGTGTATTGCGGTGGACTGTCCGTGAGGACGTAGAGGGCTTCATAAATCTCCTACAAACCTGGATCTCACCTTTCGGGAACGACCTAGTTAGGGAGGAAAGATTATAGGGTTGTCTTAGAATCAGAAGGCCACCCAAAACGTTTCTAGATTGAACAGGCAATTCAAAAGTAGCAACTACAAGCAGTCCAAAAGACAATCCGAAGGGAGACAGAGCTCTGAGCAGCTGCTGGAATGACGAACCGACTAGTATATGTTTGTTCCGTGATGTCTCCAATTCCGACGTCTCACGTTCTCTTTTTCGAAGTTGTCTCATACTACTCCCTCCAGGTCCGGATTATAAGTCATTTTAGAAAAGATTTGAAGTCAAAATTGTTAAACTTTGACTACAAATAACAATTAAAGCCTCATAGACATATGCACGAATTTATATTAAAAAGTACTTTTACAAAATTATCAATGTATTAGTATTTAAAAAACATTGGTTAATTAAAACTATATTTTGGAGACCTTAACATTGTCATAAACGACTTATAATTAATTTGTACATGGAGAGAGTAATGTACTCTAGTACTCTATATGTAATGTACTCTAGTACTCTATATAGAAATGAATTTGTCATATATGCAATGCAAGTTTGTTGCTTGCTATACTTTTATCTGCTAATTGCTATAACCGAGCTATTTATAGATGCCCGGATCCTCATGCAAATAATTAGGAACAAAATCTGGAAAAATAGATTTATTATAAAATAGGATTCTCATTGATTTTTAGTTAGCAACATAATTGATTAGAATCATCATTATCTCTTAATTATAATGTTTCTATAAAAATAATGAAAGTTTTCATAGGGGGTCAAGTAATCTTCTTTATATAAAGATAGATGATATATCAATCTAACCAAATAAGACAATTATCTTGCTTGACCTTACAGGCCATTTTGCAGGACTTTTTCTTGCTAACCTACTTCTTGTGTGCAACCATGATTTGTGTTCATTGCTAGCGGTACACAACACATTCATTGCTAGGGGTACCACTAGTACAGAGAAGCTCTATAGTGGCGGTCGTAAACCTATTTACAGTGACGTTTTTTGTAACCGCCAGTGCTAGAGGCCAGTATAAATCATCATTTTTACAGGCGGATAACTGAGAACCGCCAGTGAAAATCGATTTTCACTGGCGATCGGCATAATTAACCGCCAGTGAAAATCGATTTTCACTAGCGGTCGGCATAATAAACCGCCAGTAAAAATCATTTTCAGGAAACATAAAACGGGTTTTAAAAATAGCAAAAAAATATTGTTGGAGACTTGTTCTCAAGTGCTATGAATCAAGAACAAGGCAACACAAAAATGTTAAGTATAAATGTCCTTCGCCCGCTGAAGCATTATCTCCCCAAGGATTTAATGAGCTTCGGACGAAGGTCAGGAGTAGGTCATTACGAAGATGTGACCTTCGTAATCATACTTGTAAAACAACGAACAATAAGAAATGAAATATATAATATAAAGTGTATTTGCATATTTCATCATTTGAATATACAGGTATTAAAATATAATATTTGCACACATTTATACCTTCACTTTGGCGGAAAGCAATAACTCAAGCGTAACGTGCCAGAGATTACAAGATCGTGTGAACAGTAAAGGAGTACTGTTCATCTATTTATAGGCACAGGGCGCAGCCTGTGAGAAATTACAGTCATGCCCCTTACAAAAGATTACAATTATGACTCAGACCCTTATGGACTATGAAGTCATTTCATCTTTAAGTCGGTTCAAACCTTCGTCTTCAGATACGTTATAGTACCGAAGCTTCATGAGTGGTAGCTTCGGTACTACGTTTAAACGGGTTTGCCGAAGGTGTTTCTTCCTGCGGGACCTTCGGCGACGAAGCATGGCCCCAACAGTAGCCCCTTCGCGGTGCTAGATCGTTTTTCGTAACGAGCTTGATCCGTGAAAAAGTCTGTAGGAAACGGGTGACGCCTAAGAGGGGGGGTGAATTAGGACTTCTAAAAGTTTTACTAAACTAGGCCACAATTAAATCCCTAGAGCAAAACCTATGCAAATAATCAAAACTAGAATGTGCAAACTAGGTTTTGTCTAAGTGTTGCTATCTCTACCGCAAAGGCTAAGTTTCAATCTACACTAAATAAGTATGACAATAAGATTGAAACTTAAATGCTTAATATAAATGCGGAATGTAAAGAGCTAAGTAGAGAAGCAAACTCTCGTGGATGACGCCGGTATTTTTATCGAGGTATCCGGAACCACGCAAGGTCCCGACTAATCCTCGTTGGTGCCCCTACGCAAAGGGAAGCCCACGCGAGGGCCAAGCACCACGGTCGAGTAACTCCGTAGAGAGCCGCGGGCCTTCTCCACGCGCAAGTGGTGCTCCGCTTCCGGCTCCTCTCGGACGCTCCCCGCTGTCTCCACTATCGAGCTTCCGGCCGAAACGCCGCGGGCCTCGTTCCCTCCGGTACACGGTGGCGGCCGTGACACAAACGCGGTTGTCACGGTCTCGCAAGACTTTCGCCCCACTCGGTATAATTACAACGACTCACGCAAGAGCCGAGGGGTTGTGAGGTTTATCTAAACTCACTCAACAATCTAGGGTTCTCCTAGAGCAAGCGCTAAAGCGGTCTAACTAACCTAAGCACTTCGCAAAGCACCTACGCTAATCACCGAGTGATTCTATTAAGCACTTGGGTGTTTGAGCTCTTGGAAATATGCACTATGTGTCTTGGTATGTTGCTTGGGCTCTCACACATGAGAATGACCGGTTGGGGTGGTATTTATAGCCTCCACACCCCCAACTAGCCGTTGGACAGAAAGCAGCAGCTTTCTGTCGTCGGGTGCACCGGACAGTCCGGTGCACCACCGGACACTGCACAGTAGATGTCCGGTGCACGCCACGTCAGCCGACCGTTGGCGCCTGTAGCAGTCGACCGTTGGATCCGACCGTTGCCGTCTGCCCGTTGGCACACCGGACAGTCCGGTGCACACCGGACAGTCCGGTGCTACAGCTAGAGAGCGCCTGTCTGCGGCCTCTCTGCGCAGACTGTCCGATGCTTCACCGGACAGTCCGGTGCACACCGGACACCAATGTCCGGTGCGCCACCAGGCGCTGGCTGACAGCCCTTATCTTTGGATTTCTTCGCTGATTTCTTCGGGCTTCTTTGTTCTTGAGTATTGGACTCCTATGCATCTTTTTATGTCTTCTTTTGAGGTGTTGCATCCTCATTGCCTTGGTCCAATTCTCTTCGCATCCTGTGAACTACAAACACAAACACTAGAAAACTTATTAGTTCACGGATTGTGTTGTTCATCAAACACCAAAACTCAATTTGCCAAATGGCCCGGGGTCCATTTTCCTTACAATCTCCCCCTTTTTGGTGATTGATGACAACACAACCAAAGCAAGCAAATAATACAAGTATTTGAGTGAAAATATGCAATCTACTTGCATGATTGTCCCCACAATGTGATATTATGGACTTAAGCCTCCCCCTAACTCCATAATTCACTTACTTCCTTTTTTTTGGACCAAATAACCAAAACCACTTGAAAAGCCATTTGTAGATATAAAATTTTAAATTGGTGGTGTTTGTGTTTGATATAGTTTTCATTGCTTTGGTCCCTAAACTTCTCCCCCTTTGGCATCAACCACCGAAAAGGAAGACATTAAAAGCATGTAGGAAGTAAATAAAAGCTTGCCCTCATCAAGAATTGTATCAAATGATATCACTAGAAGGATATTAAATTAAATTATGTGAATGATACCACTTGAAGGAGTCCTCAAAAGATTACTCCCCCTAAATGAGTATTCTCTTTTAGAAAGAGTTTTTCTCCCCCTTTAGAGATGAAGAAATACTCCCCCTGACAGAGATCCTCTTCTTAGGAAAAAGCATGTGAAAATTAGAGGTGCAAGACATGATTTGAAAAGACTAACTTCCCTTATGCATAGGTAACAGAATATGAGTTAACTACTTATGCATTTTTGCAACATGGAAGCATATGATATGAAATATAGTCTAATCAAATATTGGAGAAGACATGTAAATGATACTGAATGTAGTCTCAAAAGATACCAATTGAAAGTCAATGGTGAGCTTGAGAGACATAAGAGTTCTTGGAGATTTTGCAGTGGAAGATTGTTGTCTTTCTCCGGGGACTTCATTTTCCTTACAATGAGACTATCACATGAAATAGACTTGAAAAGGTGTTAGTCTCAAAGTGTTAGATTATAGAGTAACCTCCCCCTAAAGGTGTGCATACAAGTTTTGAATACTTGTAGGAGACATGCTCTTTGATTTGATATCAAGAGGGGCAAATTATCCATAATCCAAACTTTGGCACATATAAGTTAAATGATACACTTTGTAGAAATCAAAATTTTCAATTTATGCATCATTTACTATGGAGTGATATAGAAGTTATGTGCCGTGCTTAAATAAACATTTTAAACCATGTAGGTTTGCTTAAGTATATGAATTGAAAGCAAGCAATCCTACCATGTGATTTACCTAGTATGCATGATTTTAAACAAAAGTACATAACAATTGTAATACTAGGCAAGAAAGGTAAACTAGATAGAAGGTAAATAGATACGCATATCTAAAAATGAAGAATACAATAAAACTAGTTACCTAAGTCATGGGTGGGAAATTTGGGTCCAAAGTTTTCACTAACCCACTTGGCAATAAACTTGATCCAATATGATGTATCCCATGATATACATCCCAATTTAGCCAAGTCTCCAAATTTCCCGAGGACCTTCGGTCCACTCACTTCCCTTTCGGGATCCAAACCTTCTTGGTGCTTTTCATAGTTGAAATTATTTCCTTTGGCACCCAGATGCGTTTGGCCCCCTTTCCTTTGTTGGCTTGCTTGTTGGCCTTGATTGCTATCACCTTTCCATTCTTTTTCTTCTTGATCAAATATGGTGTAGCATCCTTTTTGTTCATCTTTTTGATGTAGGTGTTGGAGATTTTGCTTGATGGCTTTTGCTTGAGCTTTTGCCTTTGTTTATCCCCGGTCATCGCCTTGCATTGGAAAGACTTGTGGCCTTCCATGTGGCATAGCCTACAAATCACAGTTTCTCCCTCTACAGGCTTGTTCACTCCCGCAGTGGTGTTATCCTGTGGAGGTCGGATTTGTTTGGCTTTGCCTTTCTTGTCATACAAAGCCTTGCCAAGGCGAGCCACTTCTTGCTTTAATTGTTCATTTTCCTTTGCAACCTCATCCGAACATGTCTCTACAACAATATTCTCAACAACGACTTGGTTGCAGGGGTTAGAGACATCAATTAAATCAAAGCAGGAAGTAGAAGCATCTTTCTTAATTATTTCAGGTATTTCAACTAAAGATGCTACTGGGGTGCTACCAATGTTTTCTAGCTTAGTAGTTAGCTCATTATTATGTATGCTAAGAATTTCCATTTTCTCTAGCAAACTTTCAATAGCTTCTTGGGAGCTAGCTAACTTAGCCTTAAGTTTTTCATTCTTTTTAATAAGGCTATCATCGGTAGCAGTGGATGGAGCACTAGATTCTAATAGCTCAATTTTAGTTGATAGCTCACTATTTAAGTTTGCAAAAGTTTCAAATTTTTCTAGCAAACCTTTGTAATCATTTTGAGAGCTAACCAACTTATTTTTCAAAGTTTTAAGTTGAGCTTTTTGCTTAGTGCAAACATCCTGGAAAAATTTTACGGCTTCCGCAAGCTCTTCTAGAGAGGCCTTTCCCTCGCCTTCATCATCACTACTACTTTCATCACTAGAGGATGGAATGCTTTTGTTACCTCTTGCCATAAGGCATTTGTGTGATGACCGTGATGATCGTGACGAGGACCGGTGGCTGCGCGTCCTTGGAGGTTCATCTTCACTTGAAGAATCATCCCAAGTTCTAACACTTGTGAGCGCCTTGCCTTTGCTCCTCTCCTTTTTGGGTTTGGCCATATTCGGACAGTTGTCCCTGAAGTGGCCCTTCTCCCCACATGCGAAGCATCCTCTCTTCCTTTGCCTTTTCCTGTCAATGTTAAAGAGAAGATCCTCGACCTGCAGGGGCACACCCATTAGATTAATCTTGTGGGTCATCCTCATTACCTTTCCGACGCGTTGGATTGTTTCTTCGTCCTCGGAGGATGATGTGCATGGTTGATTATCTTCATCATCATCACTTTCTTCTTCTTCTTCCTTTTCTTCGCTTGAGGAACTTGGAGTGGGAGCCTTCTTTTTGCCCTTCCTTTCATCACATGCAAAAGCATATGGTCTTGAGGAAGTTGGCTCCTCTCCCCGACTCATTTTTCGCGACATCTCAAAGGCCGCGATTTTCCCAATCACAATGGTCGGGGTCATGTTGCTCAAGTCCTCCATGTTGTGAAGGATGGTGATGATGCTCCCATATCTTTGTTGTGGTAGAAGGGAGATAATCTTCCTCACAATGTCCGCATCGCCTAGCTTATTAATGCCAATAGAGTTGAGCTCATTGATTATTAGATTCAAACGAGAATACATGTCTCTAACAAGCTCATCATCTTTCATAGCAAAAGAATTATACTCATTTAAGACTAGGCAATGTTTTTGCTCACGGACATTGGATGTGCCGTCATGGAGCTCATGCAATTTTAGCCAAATCTCATTAGCAGTTTTCAAGGTAAATACTTGGTTAAAAATATCCATGCTAAGAGATTCATACAAGCAGTTTTTGGCTCTAGCATTTAAATGGATTTCTTTTTCCTCACTCGTGGTGGGTTTCTCGGGATTCTTGAGGGGTTTCATCCCGTCACGAGTGACTCTCCAAACACCTAGATCAACGGCCTCTAGGTAACAAGCCATTCTAGCACTATAATATGGGAAGTTAGTGTCGTCGAAGTGTGGTGGCCTATGGGTATCCATCCCTTCCTCTAAAAGGCGTCGGCTCTTTTAGTGGTGAAGCTAAAGCGTTTCAAATGAGCCAAACCGGGCTCTGATACCACTTGTAGGAAACGGGTGACGCCTAAGAGGGGGGGTGAATTAGGACTTCTAAAAGTTTTACTAAACTAGGCCACAATTAAATCCCTAGAGCAAAACCTATGCAAATAATCAAAACTAGAATGTGCAAACTAGGTTTTGTCTAAGTGTTGCTATCTCTACCGCAAAGGCTAAGTTTCAATCTACACTAAATAAGTATGACAATAAGATTGAAACTTAAATGCTTAATATAAATGCGGAATGTAAAGAGCTAAGTAGAGAAGCAAACTCTCGTGGATGACGCCGGTATTTTTACCGAGGTATCCGGAACCACGCAAGGTCCCGACTAATCCTCGTTGGTGCCCCTACGCAAAGGGAAGCCCACGCGAGGGTCAAGCACCACGGTCGAGTAACTCCGTACAGAGCCGCGGGCCTTCTCCACGCGCAAGTGGTGCTCCGCTTCCGGCTCCTCTCGGACGCTCCCCGCCGTCTCCACTATCGAGCTTCCGGCCGAAACGCCGCGGGCCTCGTTCCCTCCGGTACACGGTGGCGGCCGTGACACAAACGCGGTTGTCACGGTCTCGCAAGACTTTCGCCCCACTCGGTATAATTACAACGACTCACGCAAGAGCCGAGGGGTTGTGAGGTTTATCTAAACTCACTCAACAATCTAGGGTTCTCCTAGAGCAAGCGCTAAAGCGGTCTAACTAACCTAAGCACTTCGCAAAGCACCTACGCTAATCACCGAGTGATTCTATTAAGCACTTGGGTGTTTGAGCTCTTGGAAATATGCACTATGTGTCTTGGTATGTTGCTTGGGCTCTCACACATGAGAATGACCGGTTGGGGTGGTATTTATAGCCTCCACACCCCCAACTAGCCGTTGGACAGAAAGCAGCAGCTTTCTGTCGTCGGGTGCACCGGACAGTCCGGTGCACCACCGGACACTGCACAGTAGATGTCCGGTGCACGCCACGTCAGCCGACCGTTGGCGCCTGTAGCAGTCGACCGTTGGATCCGACCGTTGTCGTCTGCCCGTTGGCACACCGGACAGTTCGGTGCACACCGGACAGTCCGGTGCTACAGCCAGAGAGCGCCTGTCTGCGGCCTCTCTGCGCAGACTGTCCGGTGCTTCACCGGACAGTCCGGTGCACACCGGACACCAATGTCCGGTGCGCCACCAGGCGCTGGCTGACAGCCCTTATCTTTGGATTTCTTCGCTGATTTCTTCGGGCTTCTTTGTTCTTGAGTATTGGACTCCTATGCATCTTTTTATGTCTTCTTTTGAGGTGTTGCATCCTCATTGCCTTGGTCCAATTCTCTTCGCATCCTGTGAACTACAAACACAAACACTAGAAAACTTATTAGTTCACGGATTGTGTTGTTCATCAAACACCAAAACTCAATTTGCCAAATGGCCCGGGGTCCATTTTCCTTACAAAGTCTCTTAGGCTTCAGGTAGCCGAAGGTCCGAAAAACACCTTCCCTGAGCTCGTTGCCGGGAAACGATAAAACTTCCGAGCGCGGAGTAGTCCCACCATGCATATTTACCTTCTCGGGTTTTGTGGCCCACCGTTCAGTGGGTGCGGACGACTGTTCGTCCGGTGTAGGAGACTTGACGATTCACCTTCTTACCTGCAGCACTATATAAACAGACAAGTAGGTGTGAAGTTACCACAGCATTCATTGTTATTGCATTGTTTTGCTGCCAGGAATTTAACCATAGCCGAAGCTTGACCCTTGCACTCAAACGAAGCACCACCTTGGATTCTGCTTCATTATAAGAAGAGCTTCGGAAAAAGGTTATTAATTTCAAAAAACTTTAGGAATTCATAATCAAATGGCTAGATTGCGTTCCACTGCCAGGATTGAGCGTGAGGGAGACGAGGCCGAAGCCACTGAAATTGTTCCTATTTTCGAAGCAATGAGGTGGTCTGGGCTGGCAACATCAGAGGATATATCTGCTACCGAAGCAAAACAAGCTGACGTTGAAGAAAATGAATATGAGGATGAGTACGGTGCGATGCCATCTAAACCCATCCACCTAGAGTTTGGGAAGTCTACTATTACTGAGGGTGACATGGCTAAGCTACTGAAGTTAGGCTATTTTAGTGAAGACAAAAAGGAGCTGATTTGCTTCGGGGGAGAAGAGATTACCCCGAAGCCAGAAAAAGATGAGGTAGTGGTTTTTAAGAGCTTCTTCAAAGCGGGGTTAAGATTTCCCCTTCATGGGATGATTGCAGATGTTTTAGAGAGATTTGGGATTCACCTTCATCAGTTAACTCCTAACGCCATTGTTAGGCTTAGTGTTTACATCTGGGCACTCCGAAGCCAGGAGGCAGAGCCACTTGCCGAAGGTTTTTGCCAGGCACACGAGCTTCATTACCAGACAAAAGCTAGAGAAGACGAGCTGCATGATAATTTCGGCTGCTACAATTTTGCATATCAGAAAGATGCCAAGTATCCAGTTATCAGTTATCGTACAAAATGGCCAGCTGGCTGGAAGAGTGAATGGTTTTATGTCAAAGTAGATGAGAAGAAGGAGAAGCTAGTTCAGAGCCCTTTGAGTTTAACCTTCGGAGAAACTAGGCCTCAATGCGTCATGGATCCAGATAGTCCATGCCAGATTGTGCTGGGCGAATTTCGGGTTGTTGCGGAGCACATTGGTACCAGGGATCTGGTCCAAGAATTCTTAGCCTTCAGAGTATTCCCAACTTTGAAGGAATGGGACATGCCGAAGCTGAAAGGGGAGAAGAAGAAGAAAGAGCTTGTTCGGCTACCTTATTATTACAAGTTTAAAAAATATTTTAAAGCACCCTGCCAAGAGTGGTTGGACACAATTGAGGTTATGTGTAATGAGATCCTTGGTAACTATTCTAAGAAAGAAGATCAGTTAATGACTGCGGCTTTCGGTACTCGTCCGAAGCGAAGAATGAATCGGGTGCTGGATGCCTTGAATTTTGATTATCCTGACTATGAGCAGTTGGGCAGAGGGGCTGAAGGCCAGAAAAGAAAAAGAGTTGCCAGCGTCCTCGACAAAGAAGTTACCAAATTGGCTGAAAAGGACAAAGAAATATTTGAGAAAAGAAAACCGAGCCCTGAGACGAAGATATCTACTTCAAAGAAAAGGAAAACTACGGCCCTGAAACCAAAAACGTCGGGCCAAGAGGGAGAAGCTCCTGCGACGCCTTCTGCTGCCGATGTGGATGTGGAAGAAATTCTAAAGGTAATGACTGAACCTTTGCCTATCAAGCTAAATCCGCTGGCACCACAACTGACAAAGCTTTTTCAGAAGGAAAAGGAGCCTTCGGCAATGAAGAGTCCTGCTAAACTGAAAAAACAGAGAATTATCCAAGTGGCCGATGTTATTCATTAGACACCACCGTCGGCATCGGCGTCAAAAATACCAATTACTGAAGGCGCTGGCACTGCCAAAGTCGCAGCCACCGGAGCCAAAGGTGCCACAGCTGAAACCGCCGAAGATCCTAATCTAGAAACCACACTTGGTGATATTGATAACCTGCTTCTAAAAATGGTTGAGGAAGAAGCTGCTGCGGCCGCGATGGATACAACAATTGAGAAAGGAAAAGAGCAGATTGAAGATACTTTGGAAGAGGAAAACTTCAATTTTCAAGATATACTAGGGCAAGAGTTATCAGAAACTGAAAAAGAAGAACTGAAGAAAATTGCTGTGTCCTGTGGGTACAAACCAGGGGCTTTGCTGTTTGGTGGAGTCAATGAAGAGAAATTAAGATGCCTTCGGAATCGAACCGAGGCAAAGGTCGTTAGGACTTTCTATAAGAATGTTGGTCTGCCGAAGATTGAAGCGGACCTCTGCAGGTACCGGCGACAGCATATCGCCGGTAGCCTGTTCTATGCTAATTTTAAGGTAAAAATCAACTTTTTATTATTTTTTGAATTAAGATGTTTTATAACGAAGATTGTTTTGGCAGAGTACGTTACTAAGTAAAGTGCTGAGGATGCAACAAGATCTCGAAGACGAGAAAAACGAAGCTACAATTAAAGATCTAGAAAATAAAGTTAAAGATCATGAAGCTGTTTTGGAGAAAAAGGATTCCGTCATTCAAGATTTAGAAAATAAAGTCAAAGATCGCGAAGCTGCTTTAGAGAAAAAGGATTTCGTCATCCATTCTATGGAGGGTTTGCTGGCAGAAGCCCAAGCCGAAATTGACAGATTAAACAGCGAATTACTCATAAGATCAAAAAAATCTGAGCAAGAAAAGACGAATCTTGAAACGAATCTCAAAACCGAAATTGAGAAGAATTTAAATTTGCAGAAATCATTGAAGGAGCTTCAGGATAAATGTTTAGACTTCGGCAACCGATGCATGCAGCGGCTGAAGGTTGTCTTTCACTCAATTGGAGTGTAACACCCAAATTTTGGGATTGGAAATTGGTAGAAGAAATTTGAACAAAATATCATAATGTTTTGGAAATTTGGAAAATAAGAAAAATGAGGAGAAAAAGAATTTTTCTTTTAAAGGAAACCATTTATACATCTCATGAAATAAATAAACAAGGAGAATAAAACTTAAACTAGTAATGATAAAATAGTATGGTTTATATTCACCCTTGGATTTCAATTAATACATTTGAAAAATCTGAAAACTAAAATAAAAATATAAGTTTGGATTTGAACTAGAAATAGAAAAGAAAAGGAAAGGCTATATACTTATTAAAAATAAATAAGTGATCCAAACAGTAAAGTCTAAATTTCCCTTCAGGATTATATTTGATTTTAGGAACCTGAAATTCAAAGTAAAATGTGAATTGGATTTTGAATAGTTAAAATTAAATTTGAATTTGGAATAGAAAATAGAAAATGAGAGTAAGAGAAGGGATATAAAACAAAAATATAAATAATATATATAAACAAGTATATTCAGAATTAATATCCCTAACTTCACAAAAATAAAGTTGAAATGATGAGCCATAGAAGTTTGAATTTAAGTTTGAATTCAAATTGGATTTGAAAATGGAGAAAAGAAAATAGAAAATAAAAAGAAAAAGATTAAAAACCTTACCTGGGCCGGCTTCTTAACATCTGGCCCAATTACGTTTTCACCGCGCGCGGCCCAACTCACGCTCGCGGGCGCTCGGTATCGCTGACGGCGCGGGCCTACTGGTCGGGGAGACCCTGCGCGCGTTGCTCACGGTTTATGCCGCTGCCGGGTGGGGCCACTTCGTCAGAAGCTTCGTCTTCATCCGAGAACGCAACAGATTCAGGCGCTGTTCATCCGCCGCGATTCCCGTTGTCCACGCAACGACCACCGCCGGAATTCCTGGACCGTTTCGCCCGCCGCCCTCGCAACCTCATCCGTGTATAAAAGCACCCCCTAGACCCCTTCTCCCTCCAACCTACGCTGCTTCTTTTCTCCATCCACAAAAACCGAAGCTCTGATCGCCGCCACAGCAATTCGCCTCGGCGCTCGTCGTTTTGGTCCCGGGAGCTAGTCGAGAACCTGCACTGTATGGTTGTGGAACTATCCGTAGGCGCTAGTTGGTCGAATCGCCGGGCAGTGCGCCCCCAATTGCTCGGCGGAGTTCCTCACCACCGCCGCATTGCCATCGCCCGTGGGCAGCACCGACGGGTCATCCAGTCGCGGTAATAAATCCACCCCCATCTTCATTAAGCCCTCTGCTTGGTCTGGCCGAACCGAATTAGAGAACGGGAGCGCGTAGTCGGGGTTTGGCTGAATCGGCAATGGCGCCGCCGCAGTATGTCGTATACCGGGACGGGCACTCGGGGTCGGCCGAAATTGATTGGGGGATCGAGTTTAGGGAGACATCAACTTTGCGTAGCACGATTTAATTGCTGATAGGTGCTCGGGAACGGCCGATTGAATCGTCGCCGGTGATGCTCCGCCGTGGGTGCGCCTGCGCCGCCGCTCGGTCTGGCTCGGTGAGGAAGGGAGCGCCGTGGCCGTTGATCTGATGATGGGCGGCCAAGATTAGATGGTAGCTACCTCTTCAGCTAGGAAGAACTCGGACCGTAGATCTCGCGATATACGGTAGAAACCCGATCGCGGGTTCATTAAACCGTGACCGTCGGATTCAGATCCTGGGGCTACGGCTGCATACCGGTTCGGTTTTAGGCGATCTAATCTAGGCCATAGACTTTAGATCGTGCGGCTCACATTAGATCTTACCTCTTCGCGGGTGCTATTTGCTAAAGAGCCCTCGGAAAAACAGAGAATGAACCCGCAGTCCACCATGTACTATTCTCTGTGTCTCGGGAATCTTGCCCCGAGCCCCCTGTGGTTTTCTGTTATTGAGGCCCAGTCCAGTGCAGTAATAAAATGATTAAATGAATTAGAAATTAGATTTTTAATACAAAAATAATTACTAGAACTTAGATAATTCATAGAAAATTCATTTTAGCTCCAAATTGAACCATTCTAGTTTCTAAAATTTTGTAATAATATTCTTCATCATTTAGTGCCTCTGTTTGGTCATGAAAACAATTAGAAATTTAACCTCTCACTTAATTCATTTTAAACACATAAAACCTTTGAAAATTCATAACTTAAAATCTATAACTCCAAAATTAATGATTCCTGTTCCTATGATCTTATTTTAATGTCTAGTTTATTACTGTATATTTTGTATACTTGTTTGGTGTAATGTTAATTTTGCCTATACCATGTATGTTTGTATTGCTACGACTAGCAGTGAGGACACGAGAATCTGAAGATCATCCTGGTACCTGGATTCTCAAGGCCCAGGCAAGTTGTGCCCTTGATCACTTCTTTTTACCCACTCATGTTCTGATTAATCATAATGATCTGCATAGGTTAATTTTGATGGGACCCAATAGGTTACCCTAGTTTGATTATCTTTATACCTTGTTCACCACTGAATCTTTGGGTAGTACTTGCTAGTGCTATATGTGGCTTTGGGTATAGAGATACACCTTACTATTCATGATTATACCTTTGTTATCAGTTGTTATTTATGGTTCATGTTAAGATCATTATGTTAATTGGAACATGGAGAACCACCCGGGAAAACAGTGCTACCACAAGGGTAGTATGGGATGCCCTTGGCTGATTAATTAGGAAAGCTAGTGGAAGACTACCTTACCCGAAAGGGGCAAGGGCAGTAGGGGAGAGGTCAGTGTAGGGAGGCCCTCGGGAGGATTTTGCTGCGATGGCGGTCCTGCAAGGGATTCCTGCACTGGATCTTCCTATAAACTGTAGCGGGTTTTCGGAAGCTAGTGGAACTTTGTAAAGGCCTCGTAGTGCTACCCAGCCTCACTTCCTTGGTAGAGGTGTATGGGATTCATGACCCCTTGGCAGATGGGTAACACGGCTTGTGGGTAAAGATGCGCAACCTCTGCAGAGTGTAAAACTGGTATACTAGCCGTGCTCACGGTCATGAGCAGCTCGGACACTCACATGATTAATTTATGGAACTAAATTCAATTTGTCATATGCATTGCATCGCGGGTAAAGTTGTTATTACTTTTGTTCTATTACTTAATTGGGTTTGGTATTTACTTATACTTAGTAACTGCTAATAAAATTTTGACCAACTTTAAAAGCAATGCTCAGCTCTAACCATCTTCTTTGGTAAGCCTTACACTTCACTTGAGCTCCCATCTTTGGCGAGTTCATGCACATTATTCCCCACAACTTGTTGAGCGATGAACGTATGTGAGCTCACTCTTGCTGTCTCACATACACCACAGGTCAAGAACAGGTACTGCAGGATGATGCTCATGGAGGATGCTGTGATGAGTTCGTGAGAGGTCTAGGACGTCGTCTCCCAGTCAACTTTGGGTTGCTGGACTGTTGTCTCCTTATAATGTAATTATTTATTTTGTATAGAACTCCTGTTATATATAAAGATGTGATATTCAATCCTGTGCCACTATACATCATATGTATGAGACTTGGTCCCAGCATACCTGGTGTTTATGTTAACCCCGGGTTTTGGACCCCTAAAATCCGGGTGTTACAGAAGTGGTATCAGAGGAATGTTGACTGTAGGACGAAACCTAGATAGAACTGGACAACCATTCTTTACTTACCTTTGCTACTCTGATTCTTTTCTAAACTTATCCTAATCTTTTCTCATCTATTTCCGCTTTACTCTGATTACTCTTACCTTTATCCTTCTAAAGACAAATGTGGATTTCACACTTTGAAAATCCTGTGCCTAAAGTGATTTTAGGAATAGGAGACCTATTCTTAGGAACAAAAACAAAACTATTTTTGTAAATATTTATATGCTTGAATGTTTGTTCTTATGATACTTGTCTGATTTAGATCTTTGATTGAGTGTGATGGATTGTGGAGTAATGTCCACAATTACATCTGCATATACATAATGCTTATAAAACTAACTAGACAAACTAGATTATCCCCATTGGAACATATCTAGCATAAGAGATTTATCTTATCCTAAAAGATCTCATTCTAACCAATTCATCCTATCTTAAAAGATTCTCCCTTATCTTAATAGATCCATCTTATCTTAAAAGATACTCATCCTATCTTGAAAAGATTGTATCTCATCCTAATAGGTCTAACTGGTCTTAAAAGATTCTATCTTATCTTTATGGATCCCTCTTGTCCTAATAAGCATACTTATCCACCCTAGTTTAACAACCATGATCTAATGCAAATTAACTAGATCTTATCTAGTCAAACAAGTCACACCAATCTAACCCAGATCTGATCAAATTTAAAGTGACTTATCAAACATGTTAGATAATACTGATGAAATAGTTTAGACTCTAAAACTATAGAACCAGTCTTAACTTAGATCACCCTGCACTAAATTAAGAATGTCAGATCAACTTGGCCATATGCAACTACCTTAACCATCCAATAGTTGCATAACCCCTCGATTCTAACCCAGCAAGAGATTCTAACCAACCTACACATAATCCATCCTGCTCAGATATATCTTACCCTGATAGATCTATCTAACCTAAACTAGTCTAATCTAGTCACATCCAATTTAATCTAGATCTTATCTTACCTAATGTGACCTGATCCAGTGTGGTCTAATGTTATCTAACTTAATGTGGTTCACTTAAACAGATTAATGACACTAGTAGAAGAGATTAGACCCCACTAGCCATGTATTAAAATTATCTTAGCACATTGGATCAACTCAAACCCAACCCATAGTGCCATAATGAATAGTATGACCTTTCTATTCCCACCTAATAACAAACAAACTTTTAACCTACATCTTGTAGCCTATCTCACCCATGTATATCTCTCATCTTGACAGATTCTATCTTACCCTTGGATATTCACCTTATATGATTGGTTACCCCAATCTGGACATAAATTAAGCCCTACCAAAGAATCTATAGATTATAACCAACTACTAGCTTATCCATTCCGCTTAGTAACTTCCTTTGCAAAACTATTATCACATGCTTCTAACTTTCATGGTCGATACCAGGAAAGGAAAGATTATCACGTAACAACAAACAGAAAATGAATCCTCCAAATCCTCCACCTGTTGACCTCAATCAAGTGGTTGCTACCCAAAGACTGGTAATACAACAGTTAACAGACATGGTGACTGAGATGCAGAATCAGATAAGACAACAACGCGAGGAAATACGTCAAGCCCGCCAAGAAATAAGGCAAGCACGGCTGGAGAGGCAACAACAACAACAACCCCCACCACCACCAGCTTCACCAAGTTACATAGATATAAATTATGATGATTTGTAAGATCTAGGTGTTACTTTAGTAAAATGATAATATTTTAGAAGAAATAATAAAGGTCTGTTGACCCAATGTTTTGTTAAAGAATTATACCTCATGCTGAGATCTCTTTGTTTGTGCATATGAGTATGCATCCTTTTTCCTTACAAATCTCGAGGACGAGATTATTTTTAAGGGGGGTAGGATTTGTAACACCCAAATTTTGGGATTGGAAATTGGTAGAAGAAATTTGAACAAAATATCATAATGTTTTGGAAATTTGGAAAATAAGAAAAATGAGGAGAAAAAGAATTTTTCTTTTAAAGGAAACCATTTATACATCTCATGAAATAAATAAACAAGGAGAATAAAACTTAAACTAGTAATGATAAAATAGTATGGTTTATATTCACCCTTGGATTTCAATTAATACATTTGAAAAATCTGAAAACTAAAATAAAAATATAAGTTTGGATTTGAACTAGAAATAGAAAAGAAAAGGAAAGGCTATATACTTATTAAAAATAAATAAGTGATCCAAACAGTAAAGTCTAAATTTCCCTTCAGGATTATATTTGATTTTAGGAACCTGAAATTCAAAGTAAAATGTGAATTGGATTTTGAATAGTTAAAATTAAATTTGAATTTGGAATAGAAAATAGAAAATGAGAGTAAGAGAAGGGATATAAAACAAAAATATAAATAATATATATAAACAAGTATATTCAGAATTAATATCCCTAACTTCACAAAAATAAAGTTGAAATGATGAGCCATAGAAGTTTGAATTTAAGTTTGAATTCAAATTGGATTTGAAAATGGAGAAAAGAAAATAGAAAATAAAAAGAAAAAGATTAAAAACCTTACCTGGGCCGGCTTCTTAACATCTGGCCCAATTACGTTTTCACCGCGCGCGGCCCAACTCACGCTCGCGGGCGCTCGGTATCGCTGACGGCGCGGGCCTACTGGTCGGGGAGACCCTGCGCGCGTTGCTCACGGTTTATGCCGCTGCCGGGTGGGGCCACTTCGTCAGAAGCTTCGTCTTCATCCGAGAACGCAACAGATTCAGGCGCTGTTCATCCGCCGCGATTCCCGTTGTCCACGCAACGACCACCGCCGGAATTCCTGGACCGTTTCGCCCGCCGCCCTCGCAACCTCATCCGTGTATAAAAGCACCCCCTAGACCCCTTCTCCCTCCAACCTACGCTGCTTCTTTTCTCCATCCACAAAAACCGAAGCTCTGATCGCCGCCACAGCAATTCGCCTCGGCGCTCGTCGTTTTGGTCCCGGGAGCTAGTCGAGAACCTGCACTGTATGGTTGTGGAACTATCCGTAGGCGCTAGTTGGTCGAATCGCCGGGCAGTGCGCCCCCAATTGCTCGGCGGAGTTCCTCACCACCGCCGCATTGCCATCGCCCGTGGGCAGCACCGACGGGTCATCCAGTCGCGGTAATAAATCCACCCCCATCTTCATTAAGCCCTCTGCTTGGTCTGGCCGAACCGAATTAGAGAACGGGAGCGCGTAGTCGGGGTTTGGCTGAATCGGCAATGGCGCCGCCGCAGTATGTCGTATACCGGGACGGGCACTCGGGGTCGGCCGAAATTGATTGGGGGATCGAGTTTAGGGAGACATCAACTTTGCGTAGCGCGATTTAATTGCTGATAGGTGCTCGGGAACGGCCGATTGAATCGTCGCCGGTGATGCTCCGCCGTGGGTGCGCCTGCGCCGCCGCTCGGTCTGGCTCGGTGAGGAAGGGAGCGCCGTGGCCGTTGATCTGATGATGGGCGGCCAAGATTAGATGGTAGCTACCTCTTCAGCTAGGAAGAACTCGGACCGTAGATCTCGCGATATACGGTAGAAACCCGATCGCGGGTTCATTAAACCGTGACCGTCGGATTCAGATCCTGGGGCTACGGCTGCATACCGGTTCGGTTTTAGGCGATCTAATCTAGGCCATAGACTTTAGATCGTGCGGCTCACATTAGATCTTACCTCTTCGCGGGTGCTATTTGCTAAAGAGCCCTCGGAAAAACAGAGAATGAACCCGCAGTCCACCATGTACTATTCTCTGTGTCTCGGGAATCTTGCCCCGAGCCCCCTGTGGTTTTCTGTTATTGAGGCCCAGTCCAGTGCAGTAATAAAATGATTAAATGAATTAGAAATTAGATTTTTAATACAAAAATAATTACTAGAACTTAGATAATTCATAGAAAATTCATTTTAGCTCCAAATTGAACCATTCTAGTTTCTAAAATTTTGTAATAATATTCTTCATCATTTAGTGCCTCTGTTTGGTCATGAAAACAATTAGAAATTTAACCTCTCACTTAATTCATTTTAAACACATAAAACCTTTGAAAATTCATAACTTAAAATCTATAACTCCAAAATTAATGATTCCTGTTCCTATGATCTTATTTTAATGTCTAGTTTATTACTGTATATTTTGTATACTTGTTTGGTGTAATGTTAATTTTGCCTATACCATGTATGTTTGTATTGCTACGACTAGCAGTGAGGACACGAGAATCTGAAGATCATCCTGGTACCTGGATTCTCAAGGCCCAGGCAAGTTGTGCCCTTGATCACTTCTTTTTACCCACTCATGTTCTGATTAATCATAATGATCTGCATAGGTTAATTTTGATGGGACCCAATAGGTTACCCTAGTTTGATTATCTTTATACCTTGTTCACCACTGAATCTTTGGGTAGTACTTGCTAGTGCTATATGTGGCTTTGGGTATAGAGATACACCTTACTATTCATGATTATACCTTTGTTATCAGTTGTTATTTATGGTTCATGTTAAGATCATTATGTTAATTGGAACATGGAGAACCACCCGGGAAAACAGTGCTACCACAAGGGTAGTATGGGATGCCCTTGGCTGATTAATTAGGAAAGCTAGTGGAAGACTACCTTACCCGAAAGGGGCAAGGGCAGTAGGGGAGAGGTCAGTGTAGGGAGGCCCTCGGGAGGATTTTGCTGCGATGGCGGTCCTGCAAGGGATTCCTGCACTGGATCTTCCTATAAACTGTAGCGGGTTTTCGGAAGCTAGTGGAACTTTGTAAAGGCCTCGTAGTGCTACCCAGCCTCACTTCCTTGGTAGAGGTGTATGGGATTCATGACCCCTTGGCAGATGGGTAACACGGCTTGTGGGTAAAGATGCGCAACCTCTGCAGAGTGTAAAACTGGTATACTAGCCGTGCTCACGGTCATGAGCAGCTCGGACACTCACATGATTAATTTATGGAACTAAATTCAATTTGTCATATGCATTGCATCGCGGGTAAAGTTGTTATTACTTTTGTTCTATTACTTAATTGGGTTTGGTATTTACTTATACTTAGTAACTGCTAATAAAATTTTGACCAACTTTAAAAGCAATGCTCAGCTCTAACCATCTTCTTTGGTAAGCCTTACACTTCACTTGAGCTCCCATCTTTGGCGAGTTCATGCACATTATTCCCCACAACTTGTTGAGCGATGAACGTATGTGAGCTCACTCTTGCTGTCTCACATACACCACAGGTCAAGAACAGGTACTGCAGGATGATGCTCATGGAGGATGCTGTGATGAGTTCGTGAGAGGTCTAGGACGTCGTCTCCCAGTCAACTTTGGGTTGCTGGACTGTTGTCTCCTTATAATGTAATTATTTATTTTGTATAGAACTCCTGTTATATATAAAGATGTGATATTCGATCCTGTGCCACTATACATCATATGTATGAGACTTGGTCCCAGCATACCTGGTGTTTATGTTAACCCCGGGTTTTGGACCCCTAAAATCCGGGTGTTACATGGAGCCAGCTCTGAAAAGTTTACACCTTCAGTTGAAAACCTGCCAAGCACCTTTGAATATATTGAGGGCGAAGTTGATGCACTTGACGAAGTTATCGCTGGGCATGCCGATTTCTGCGCCCTGTTAGCTTCTCGAGGCACAGCTACTGCTTTCCTGAAGACTGGCTGTACGCACGGGAAAATTGTTAATAGGCCAAACTTCAGTTTGTCACCAACAGATTTGATTGACATCCCCAGCCTAGCTCGAAGCATAGGAAACAGGTTTATGACTCAAATTTGGATAAACGGCGGGCGAAAAATGGCTGGTGACGAAGCTCGAAGCCACCTTAAGCTAGTGAGAAACTTATACTTGTTACTTTTACCTTCTCCTTGAACTCTGTACTTTTCTCATTTTGTTTTAACATGTATAGGATGATGAAGCTAAAGAATGATGAGCTGAAGCCTTAACAGATGCTCCGAAAGGCTTTGCTGCAGAAGATTCTAGAGAAAATTTTGTAATATGATTGTAAAGATTTTTATGTAAATTTGTGCGTACCTCGTAATATATCTTTACCCCTTCGTCCGTGTATGATCTGCTTTGCTGTGGACGAAAAAAATTTTGAGCCGAAGGCGAAAAAAACCTTCCCTTCTTTTCGTTCACAACGAAGCATGAAAATTTTTTCTTTCTGTTTTTCCCCGAAGCTTTATCCTTATGGCCTTAGCATCTGCCTTCTCTTTATGATATGATGATAATGATCCTATATATGTCTAAATGAATGTTTATGAATGCAAATGTCATGATGTCATGTATCGTGCAAGTGAATGTCCAAATACATATTCGAAGCCATAACCAAAACCTTCATTCCCTTGGGAATGACTCAAATCTCTTTGCTGCTTACTTTTTGACCTCACCGTTTATCTTTCGGTGTATCAGCGCTGACTTTTTGCTGTAAGCCTCCCTTAGAAGCTTCTTCGCCTTTTACTTCAGCGGAATCAGCGTTTATTTTTCGCTGTAAGCCTCCCTTAGGAGCTTCTTCGCATTTTACTTCAGCGGAATCAGCGTTTATTTTTTGCTGTAAGCCTCCCTTAGGAGCTTCTTCGCCTTTTACTTCAGCGGAATCAGCGTTTATTTTTCGCTGTAAGCCTCCCTTAGGAGCTTCTTCGCCTTTTACTTCAGCGGAATTAGCGTTTATTTTTCGCTGTAAGCTCTGCATTCCCTTAGGAACGACTTTTGAGCAGAAAACTTACGCTGCGCTCCCTTAGGAACGACTTTTTTGTAGCTTCATCGTGCTCTGCATCCCCTTAGGGACGTCTTTCGAGCTTCTCCGTGTTTTTTCTTTTTCTCGCTGCACTCGATGGTGCATGCCCCAGTTTTTACATTTACATCTTTGGGGGATACTGCTCTTGTAGAGCTGATATGAGAAAAAGAGAAATTACATGCTATGGCCCCATTAAAAACCTTTCTCCCCCTTTGGAAAGGAAAAGGGTGCCATAGGAAAAAATAAGAATAAAAAATAAAAAAAGATTACATCAGGTTACACATAATACCGCCGAAGCTCATCCGCATTCCAAGATCTAGGAATGTCGTTGCCGTCCATATCCTTTAACCTGTAGGAACCGGGTCTTGACGAAGATACTACCAGAAAAGGGCCTTCCCACTTCAGCTGTAGCTTGCCCACTGTGTCTGGATTGGCCACTCTTCGAAGCACCAAATGTCCTGGCTTAATGTTCTTCAACCGAACCTTTCTATCACTCCATTTTATTGTTTCAGCTTGGTATTTATTGATGTTTTCCACAGCCTGAAGCATGATCCCTTCTATAGCATCTTTGTCCACAGAGCAATCAGCTTCGTCTTTTGCCGAAGCCACTGTTCTTATTGATCCTGCCTTAGCCTCTTCTGGGGTTATTGCTTCGTCACCAAACATCAATTTGAATGGTGTAAAACCTGTTGACCTTGATATTGTTGTGTTGTGGCTCCACACCACTTTGATTAATTCGTCCGGCCACTTCCCCCTGGGCTGATTGAAGATTAACTTCATTATTCCTATCATTATGATGTCATTAGCTCTTTCGACAAGTCCATTTGACTCCGGATGCCGAACTGATGCAAAATGGATCTTCGTGCCAATTTGTTCACAAAACTCTCTAAAAGCTTCGGAATCAAACTGCGTTCCGTTGTCCACAGTGATGGCCTTTGGCACTCCGAAGCGACAAACAATATTTTGCCAGAAAAACTTTTGAACCATAACTGAAGTTATTGTGGCTAAAGGCTTTGCCTCAATCCATTTAGAGAAATATTCAACTGCCACTACAACATATCTTAAATTCCCTTGTGCTGGTGGAAGTGGGCCTAGCAAATCAAGGCCCCATCTTTGTAACGGCCAAGTGGGCTGTATTAATTGAGTTAGAGACGAAGGTTGTTTTTGATCTCTTGCACATTTTTGACAACCTTCGCATTTTTAGACTAATTCTGCTGCATCCGAAGCTGCCTTCGGCCAATAGAATCCTTGACGAAAAACTTTACCCAATAAAGCCTAGATCCGATGTGAGATCCACACAGACCTGCATGTATTTCTTTCATCAGCTCTATTCCTTCAGTTCTGGATAAACATTTGAGCAATGGAGAATAGACTCCACGCTTGTATAACTCCCCTTCTATTATTACATATGGACGAGCTCTTGCCGCTATTCTTTTTTGATAAGCTTCGTCATCTGACAGGAAATTGCCCTAGAGAAAAGACATGATCTCAGTTCTCCAATCTTCGCTGTAAACAGGAGATATATTGAGCACTGCTCTTTCATGAAGGTCAACCGAAGGTGCTTTTATTGTTTCAAAGAAAACTTCCGGAGGTAGTGGCAGCCCCTGTGCCACTGACTTGGCTAATAGATCAGCATGTTCATTTTCTCCTCGTGGAATATTCTTAACAGAGAACCCTTCGAAGGAGGCTTCAAGTCTTCGAACTATATCCAGATATTTTTCAAGCTTCGGATCTCTTGCTTTGCAACTTTTGTCAACATGACCAGAAATAACTTGGGAATCCATTTTTAGGACCGCCCTTCTTATCCCCATTGCTTTCAACTTCTGAAGATCCAAAAGCAAAGCTTCATATTCAGCAATATTATTTGTACAACTAAAATCGAGTTTCACTGTGTAGCATGTTCTGACTTTAGAAGGTGCAATTAAAACGGCAGCTGCACCTGCCCCGAAGGTTCCCCAAGAACCATCGCAGAATACTGTCCAAACTTCGGTATCTTTACTTGCTTCTTCTTCCTGAGCCCCTGGCGTCTAGTCAGTAATGAAATCTGCTAACGCCTGGGACTGAATCGAAGATCTGTGCACATAATCAATGTAGAACTCATTGAGTTCCGCAGCCCACTTTCCAACCCTTCTAGTAGCTTCTCTATTTCTCATAATATCCTTCAATGGCTGTGAAGAAGGAACAATTATATGGTATGCTTGAAAATAGTGCCGAAGCTTCCTGGAAGCCATCAAAACAGCATACAGCACCTTCTCCAATTCTGTATAATTTTTCTTTGATAAACTAAGAACTTCGGAGACAAAGTATATTGGGGCTTGCTTTTTGGCTTGCCCTTCAAGCTTCTCTTGGACGAGTGCCGCACTTACCGCTGAGTGCGAAGCCGCCACATATAACAACAGAGGAGCCCCTGGCGTTGGCGGAGTTAATGTTGTTAGATCTATCAAATACTGCTTCATCTCATCGAAGGCTTTCTGCTGAACTGGTCCCCATTGAAAAACTTCGGCTGACTTCAGCACCTCAAAAAATGGTAAATTTGTCTCTGCTGATCTGGATATAAATCGATTCAGAGATGCAAGTCTCCCCGTCAGTCGCTGAGCCCCCTTTTTTGTGCTTGGTGGTTCCATTCGAAGAATAGCTTCGATTTTATTTGGATTAGCCTCAATCCCTTTTGTTGAGACTAGGCAACCAAGGAATTTCCCCTTCTTTACTCCGAAAACGCACTTTTCTGGATTCAACTTTAGACCAGCTTGTCTAAAATTGGCGAAGGTCTCCTGCAGATCAGCAATGTGATCTTCTTGCTTCGTGCTTTTTACTATGATATCATCAACATAAGTTAGCACATTTCTGCCTATCTGAGAATGAAGAACCTTCGCTGTCATTCTGTTGAAGCTTCCTCCAGCATTCTTAAGCCCCTCAGGCATCCTAAGATAACAATATGTTCCACTAGGGGTTATGAAGCTGGTTTTTGGTTCATCCTCCTTCTTCATCCAAATTTGATGATAACCTGAATAACAATCTAACAGACTCATAAGCTCTGATGAAGCTACTGCATCAACTAGGGAATCTATCCTTGGTAGTGAAAACTCATCTTTCGGACAAGCCTTGTTAAGATCAGTAAAATCAATACACATTCTCCATTTACCATTGGCCTTTTTTACCATAACAGTGTTGGCTAGCCATTCTGGGTATTTCACTTCTCTGATGACTCCAGCACTGAGGAGTTTTTTCACTTCATTCCGAGCACCTTCGGCCTTGTCATCACACATCTTCCGAAGCCTCTGCTTTCTGGGTCTGAAGGATGGATCAACATTGAGCGAGTGTTCAATAACATCCCTGTTGACTCCGCAGAGATCATTAGCTGACCATGCAAAAACATCTTTGTTGTTGAACAGAAACCTTATCAAGGTTTTCTCCTGTTCCTCGGACAATTGAGATCCCAAAAGCACCTTCTGCTCTGCTATGTCATCACATAAGAGCATGGTCTTCGGCTGATCGGCCGAAGCAGCTTTCTCCCTTCTGTACTTGTATTGCTCACAAGCTTTAGCTCCATCTATGTTATGGATTGCTTTTGAATCTATCCAATTTCCTTCGGCCTTCCTGGCAGCTTCCTGACTTCCATGAATAGCAATGGGCCCTTGGTTCGAAGGTATCTTCATGCAAAGATATGTTGGATGAAGAATTGCTTCAAAAGCATTGAGAGTACCACGACCAATGATTGCGTTGTAAGGATACTCCATGTCAACAATATCAAACACGACTTGTTTAGTCCTTGTGTTGTTGATAAATCGGAAGGTTACCGGCATCGTGATCTTGCCAAGTGCTACAATCTGCCTTCCTCCAAAGCCACAAAGAGGATGTGTGGCATCATGGATCTTGTCTTCGGGCTCTTGCATCTGTCTGAAGGCTTTGGCAAATATAATATCCGCTGCACTGCCTGTGTCAACCAAAACATTGTGGACGAGAAATCCTTTGATAACACAAGAGATAACCATAGCATCATTGTGAGGGTAATCCTTAAGCTGAAGATCCTCTTGGGAGAAGGTAATCGGAATGTGAGACCATCTTGACTTGAAGGGTCCTTGCACCCCTACATGCTATACCCTTCTTTGTGCCTCCTTCTTCTGCTTCTTGTTAGTCGGCTCTGAGCATGAACCGCCTGTTATCGGGAGCACAAGCTTTGGAGCCGAAGCAACTCCAGCTTTGAACGAAGCCATCAGCTCAGCAAGTGGATGTGAGTTCACCGGAGGTGGGCGCCAATGTTGGAGACTTGTTCTCAAGTGCTATGAATCAAGAACAAGGCAATACAAAAATGTTAAGTATAAATGTCCTTCGCCCGCTGAAGCATTATCTCCCCAAGGATTTAATGAGCTTCGGACGAAGGTCAGGAGTAGGTCATTACGAAGATGTGACCTTCGTAATCATACTTGTAAAACAACAAACAATAAGAAATGAAATATATAATATAAAGTGTATTTGCATATTTCATCATTTGAATATACAGGTATTAAAATATAATATTTGCGCACATTTATACCTTCACTTTGGCGGAAAGCAATAACTCAAGCGTAACGTGTCAGAGATTACAAGATCGCGTGAAGAGTAAAGGAGTATTGTTCATCTATTTATAGGCACAGGGCGCAGCCTGTGAGAAATTACAGTCATGCCCCTTACAAAAGATTACAATTATGACTCAGACCCTTATGGACTATGAAGTCATTTCATCTTTAAGTCGGTTCAAACCTTCGTCTTCAGATACGTTATAGTACCGAAGCTTCATGAGTGGTAGCTTCGGTACTACATTTAAACGGGTTTGCCGAAGGTGTTTCTTTCTGCGGGACCTTCGGCGACGAAGCATGGCCCCAACAAATATTTTTTATTAGGTGAGGCCTCAGCTCACCCACCCCACTCGCCTGTCTCTATCGAAGTCACAAGTCGCAACATTTTTCGTGTACTACGCGGTTGCTAGGAATCGACCCCTGACCACATCACCCCTCGCGCGTACCCTCCTCTACCATTCCACCTATGACTTGCTTTGTGTCTAATTTGTAGTTTTGTTGCCCACATATTACAACTAACGGAGTGTAAATTGCTTGTTTGAGACCGTAAACGAATTCAAATAAAAAAGTTGTCAACTACAAATTTGAATAATTTTTGAAGTTCTACAACTTTCATTTTGACACTTTTTTCATCCAAGGTTGTTTGCAAAATTTGAATTTTAAATTTGACAAATTTAGATACAATTTTTGAGAGCCGAAATGATTTCAAATAAAAAAAGTTGTAAACTACAAAGTTTTATAACTTTTAGAGATCTACAACTTTTATTTTGAGGGTTTCATCATACGAGGTCGTTTGAAAAACTCAAAAAATTAAGGATAAAAATGATTTCTAGTGGCGGTTCCTTAAGAAAACCGCCACTAGAAATCGATTTCTACAGGCGGTTCCTTAAGAAAACCGCCACTAGAAATCATGGATTTCTACTGGCGGTTTTCATAAAGAACTGCGTCTAAAAATACGATTTCTAGTGGCAGTTTTCTTAAGAAACCGCCACTAAAATTAGCACGGACGGTTGATAACTGAATCCGCCTGTAAAAATATACCGCACCATGGGCTTTGAGCCTTTTTCTACTAGTGTACACACCCCGCTGTTCTCCAAACATGCGCCTGATAACAGTGTGCCAGAGAATAACAAAGTTATGCTGTGAAAACCAAGAATAGAACATAGACGAGTCAAAATCCAAATAACATGCAATAACCGCCATTCTTAGGGTGTCCATAATACATTGGACAATTTAGATTACACACCTCACAAATAAATGTGATACGTGCAGTTCCCGAATGGGTGACACATAAGTTTCTCTCCATTCAATAGTCCTAGTGATTTCTCTACATTCAATGTGGCTCATGAGCCATCCTAGATTCATGTGTATAGTAATTGCATCAAACTGCAAAAGAAAACGAAAACGATAGACTATAACCTGCACTCGGGTGTAGTGGTGGCAGGGCACACGGCGGCGAGGCGTGCGGCAGCGTGGCACGCGACCTCGGGCGCACGACGTGGTGGGGGTGCACAGCAAGACGGGGTGCACAGCGACGGCGTGGGGCAGGGCGCATGGTGGAAGCACACAGCGCGAGGCGAGGCACATAGAGGGCGAGGCACATCACATGGAGGCAGTCGAGCACGCGGGGCAAGGGTGGCAAGGCGGTGGCGGGGGGCACGACGAGGTGTTGTGGTGCGCACAAAGGTGGCAAGGGAAGCGGGGAGGTGGCAGGGGTGGTGTGCCGAGCGCGCGTCGGTGGCAAGGGCGACAGGGCAATGGTAGTGGTGGTGTGGCGAGCTTGTGGGGGGCAGCGAGATGGTGGTAGTGGTGGCAAGGTGCAGCGAATGGAGGCTTTAGGCATGTGGGGGCAGGGGCAATGGGACAGTAGCAGGAGCCGCCAGGTGCTGTGGCACGCATAGAGGTGGCAGAGGAGTTGGGGCAGTGGTGGGAACGGCGTGCCGAGCGCATAGCAGTGGTGCGTAGGCGGAAGGTGGGGGCGGTGGTTGTGTGTTTTACTGGTGGTGATGTGGTGTCTAAGCGTGGTGAGGCGAAGCGGTGTCCGGTTGAAGTGAAGCACGGGAAAGCAAGGAGAGAAGGGAGAGGGATCCATGCCCAGTTGACTAAGTTCGAATAAGTACGTCGATTTTCTAATGGCCGACATTGTTAAGTGTAACACCCGGATTTTAGGGGTCCAAAACCCGGGGTTAACATAAACACCAGGTATGCTGGGACCAAGTCTCAAACATAGGATGTATAGTGGCACAGGATCGAATGTCACAACTTTATATATAACAGGAGTTCTATACAAAATAAATAATTACATTATAAGGAGACAACGGTCCAGCAACCCAAAGTTGACTGGGAGACGACGACCTAGACCTCTCACGAACTCATCACAGCATCCTCCATGAGCATCATCCTGCAGTACCTGTTCTTGACCTGTGGGGTGTGTGAGACAGCAAGAGTGAGCTCACATACGTTCATCGCTCAACAAGTTGTGGGGAATAATGTGCATGAACTCGCCAAAGGTGGGAGCTCACGTGAAGTGTAAGGCTTACCAAAGAAGATGGTTAGAGCTGAGCATTGCTTTTAAAGTTGGTCAAAATTTTATTAGCAATTACTAAGTATAAGTAAATACCAGCCCAATTAAATAGTAGAACAAAAGTAACAACTTCACCTGCGATGCAATGCATATGACAAATTGAATTTAGTTCCATCATTTAATCATGTGAGGGTCCGAGCTGCTCTTGACCGTGAGCACGGCTAGTATACCAGTTTTACACTCTGCAGAGGTTGCGCATCTTTACCCACAAGTCGTGTATCCCATGTCGCCAGGGTTTGCAAAGCCCTTAGACACTTCCGAGGTGAATGGCTAGGGATCCACTACGAGGCCTTTACAAAGTTCCACTAGCTTCCGAAAACCCGCTACAGTTTATAGGAAGATCCAGTGCAGGAATCCCTTGCAGGACCGCCATCGCAGCAAAATCCTCCCGAGGGCCTCCCTACACTGACCTCTCCCCTACTGCCCTTGCCCCTTTCGGGTAAGGTAGTCTTCCACTAGCTTTCCTAATTAATCAGCCAAGGGCATCCCATACTACCCTTGTGGTAGCACTGTTTTCCCGGGTGGTCGCTCCATGTTCCCATTAACATAATGATCTTAACATGAACCATAAATAACAACTGATAACAAAAGTATAATCATGAATGGTGTATCTCCATACCCAAAACCAAATATAGCACTAGCAAGTACTACCCAGAAGGTTCAGTAGTAAACAAGGTATAGAGTTAGACAAACTGGGGTATCCTATTGGGTCCCATCAAAATTAACCTAAGCAGATCATTATGATTAATTAGAACATGAGTGGGTAAAAAGAAGTGATCAAGGGCACAACTTGCCTGGGCCTTGAGATTCCAGGTATCAGGATGATTCTTCAGATCCTCGTGACCTCACTGCTAGTCGTAGCAATACAAACATACATGGTATAGGCAGAATTAACATTACACCAAACATATATGCAAAATACATATTAATAATCTACATATTAAAATAAGATCACAGGAAAAAGAATTATTAATTTTGGAGTTGTAGAATTCAAGTTATGATTTTCCTAAGGTTTAATGTGATTAAAATATGATTAAATGATAAATAAATTTTCTGACAGAGTTCATGTCAAAACAGTGATTCTAAATGGTAGAGAATATTATTACAAAATGTTAGGAATTGGAATGACTCAATTTGGAGCTAAAATGAATTAGTTATGAATTAATTAAGTTTCTGGATTTATTTTAACACTAAAAATCATTTTCTAAATCATTTTCTATGATTTTCCTATTCACTGGACTGGGCCTCATTTAATGGAAAACGCAGGGGGCTCTGGGTAAATCTTCTAAGACTCAGAGCACAGTCGTATAGGACGGCGGGTTTATTTCAAATAAGTGGAGGGGCTCTTTAACAAAAGCTCCAGCGCGAAGGGGTATCGGATGAGCTGAGCCGTCCGATCAACAATCGAGGGCCAGGATTAAATCCCAGCGCGATGAAGCGGTATGCATTACAGGCCCTCGGATCCGAGATCCATGGACCGCAACACCCCACGCCCAGATCCAACCCAAGCCCTTGATTTATAGATCGGTGGTCACGATTCGAATTGGCAAGAGGTATGCGCAGGGTCAAATCGCGGCCATCCACCCAGGATCCAACGGTTCAGGGGCCGTCTCCTTCCCCAAGCCGAGACACGGCGGCGCCCCAAATTTCCCCACCGGCGAGAACCAACGGCGAACCCCAATTCCCACCCCGAAGCTCCAAATCATAAAATCGAGTGGCGCAAAACGTAGAGGGGCAGCTAGCGGAGTTATCCGGTGGTCACTTACCGGCAACAGAGGTCCGGCCGATGCTGTCCACGGAGGATGGCGGCAACACAGCGGGGAGGGTTCTCCGGTGAGCAATTGGTTCAGTTCCGTCCGCAAAGATAGCCTAGCGACAACGCGGACACCATCTGTGTGTCCCAGGGAACACCCTAGGGTGGTTGATAATGCTTTATTGACGGCGACAGAGCAGGCTCACGACGGTGGCTTCTTCTATATCCGGCGCACGACGGCGATAGTGCCCAGGTATGCTCGCGGTGCGGCGAGAAGGGGGTTTAGGGAATTGAGGGAGGTCCGCGCCCGCCTTTTATGGCTCCGCGAGTCCGCGCTGAGGTGGGGGTAGTGCGACAATGGCGGAGCACGCGCGGGAGTATCGCCGAGGCCATCGCGGGTTCGTTGCAACGGTGATGAAGCTGCTGACAGCCCGGCCCCACACAACAGAGACCGAGCTACGACGGTGAAAAGCCAGAGTGACTGGTGGCCGGGGCCCACCGGTCGGCGCGAGCGGGAGAGCGACCGAGCGCGCGGTCCATGCGCGAGGCGTCTGAGGAGGCGGGCCCACGCGTCAGTGTGAAGGCGAGGGCGAGAGTGCGGCCGACGCGCTGGCGCGTGGGGTCCCCCTGTCGGCGCCGTGAGGAGGTGCTAATGGGCTGCGCGGAGGCCGTTTCGTTAGGTGGGCCAAAAGCGACGAAATCGGCCCAGGTAAGTTCCTTTTTCCTTTTCTTTTTATATTTTCTGTTTTCTTTTTCATTTCTCTTTTCAAATTCAAACTTAAATCCAAATTCAAACTTTGTGGCAAGTTTATCCTCAGTTTATATATTCAATTTGAACTTACCAATATAGGATCTATTCATTTATGAATTTATCTTGCATTTTATAATATTTCTTTCTCTTTCCTAATTTCTAGAATTTCATTTTAGATGTCAAATTCCACTTTGGACTTTAATATATTTCTTTTTACATTATTTTTATATTGTCATAAAATGCACACAAAACAAAAATCTCAACATGATGCAATGAGTTGGTGGCATATATTTTATAATTATCTGTTCTAAAATATGGTGTTCACATATGATGATGCATAAAGATCACACACATAAAGAGAGAAATTGTTTTTTTCTCTATTGGTATTTTATCTAGCAATTACAAAGTGGGTGTTACAAATCCTACCCCCCTTAAAAATAATCTCGTCCTCGAGATTTGTAAGAAAAGGGATGTATGCTCATATTGTTCTCGGAACATATGCACCAACAAAGAAATCTCAGCATGAGGTATAATTCTTTAACAAAACATAGGGTCAATAGACCTTATTGTTCCTTTTTGGAATAATATCATATCATCTACTAACTAAAATAACATCTAGATCTTACAAATCATCATAATTTATATCTATGTAGCTTGGTGAAGCTGGTGGTGGTGGTGGAGGTTGTTGTTGTTGTCTCTCCAACCGTGCTTGCCTTATTTCTTGGCGGGCCTGACGTATCTCCTCGCGTTGTTGTCTTATCTGATTCTGCATCTCGGTCACCATGTCTGTTAACTGTTGTATTACCAGTCTTTGGGTAGCAACCACTTGATTGATGTCAACAGGTGGAGGATTTGGAGGATTCATTTCTGTTTGCTGTTACGTGATAATCTTTCTTTTCCTGGTATTGACCATGAAAGTTAGAGGTATATGGTAATAGTTTTGCAAAGGAAATTATTCAATAAGCGGAATGAATAAGCTAGTAGCTGGTTATACTCTAAAGATTCTTTGGTAGGACTTAATCTTTGTTTTATGTCCAGATTGGGGTAACCAGTTGTATAAGGTGAGTCTCCAAGGGTAAGATGGAATCTGTCAAGATGAGAGGTATACATTGGTGAGATAGACTACAAGGTGTAGGTTAAAAGTTTGTTTGTTATTAGGTGGGAATAGTAAGGTTATACCATTCATCTTGGTTCTATGGGTTGGGTTAGCTCATGGTTGAATTGATCCAATGTGCTAAGATAAGTTAATACATGGCTAGTGGGGTCTAATCTCTTCTACTAGTGTCATTAATCTGTTTAAGTGAATAACATTAGACCACACTGGGTCAGGTCACATTAGGTAAGATAAGATCTAGATTAAATTGGATATGACTAGATTAGACTAGTTTAGGTTAGATAGATCTACTAGGGTAGGATAAATATTATTAGGATATGTTAGAATCTTTAGATTTATTAGGACCAGATAAAATCTTTTTAAGGTAAGATAAATCTATTAAGGTAATAGAATATCCTTTAAGATAAGATGGATCTATTACACAAGATTGAATCTAGATTAGATTGGTATGACTAGTTTGACTAATAAGATCTAATTAAGTTGCACTAGATCATGGTTGTTTAATCTAGGGTGGATAAGTATGCTTATTAGGATAAGATGGATCCATAAAGATAAGATAAAATCTTTTGAGGTCAGTTAGATCTATTAAGATGAGATAAAATCTTTTTCAAGATAAGATGAATCTACTAAGGTTATAGAGTATCTTTTAAGATAAGATAGATCTATTAAGATAAGGGAGAATCTTTTAAGATAAGATGAATTGGTTAGAATGAGATCTTTTAGGATAAGATAAATCTCTTAAGCTAGATATGTTCCAAGGGGATACTCTAGGCTGTCTAGTTATTTTATAGATATATTTTAATACCTATGTGTATATGCAGATGCAATCGTGGACATTACTCCACAACTCATCACACTCAATCAAAGATCCAAATCAAACAGATATCATAAGAACAAACATTCAAATACATAGACACTTATATAAAAAAAATAACTTTGTTTTTGTTCCTAGGATTAGGTCTCCAATTCCTAAAGTTACTTTAGGCATAGGATTTCAAAGTGTGAAATCCACATTTGTCTTTTAGAAAGAAAAGATAAGAATAATCAGAGTGAAGCGGAAATAGATGAGAAAAGATTACGGAAAGTTTTAGAAAAGAATCAGAGTAGCAAAGGTAAGTAGATAATGGTTGTCCAGTTCTATCTAGGTTTCGTCCTACAGTCAACATTCCTCTGATACCACTTCTGTAACACCCGGATTTTAGGGGTCCAAAACCCGGGGTTAACATAAACACCAGGTATGCTGGGACCAAGTCTCAAACATAGGATGTATAGTGGCACAGGATCGAATGTCACAACTTTATATATAACAGGAGTTCTATACAAAATAAATAATTACATTATAAGGAGACAACGGTCCAGCAACCCAAAGTTGACTGGGAGACGACGACCTAGACCTCTCACGAACTCATCACAGCATCCTCCATGAGCATCATCCTGCAGTACCTGTTCTTGACCTGTGGGGTGTGTGAGACAGCAAGAGTGAGCTCACATACGTTCATCGCTCAACAAGTTGTGGGGAATAATGTGCATGAACTCGCCAAAGGTGGGAGCTCACGTGAAGTGTAAGGCTTACCAAAGAAGATGGTTAGAGCTGAGCATTGCTTTTAAAGTTGGTCAAAATTTTATTAGCAATTACTAAGTATAAGTAAATACCAGCCCAATTAAATAGTAGAACAAAAGTAACAACTTCACCTGCGATGCAATGCATATGACAAATTGAATTTAGTTCCATCATTTAATCATGTGAGGGTCCGAGCTGCTCTTGACCATGAGCACGGCTAGTATACCAGTTTTACACTCTGCAGAGGTTGCGCATCTTTACCCACAAGTCGTGTATCCCATGTCGCCAGGGTTTGCAAAGCCCTTAGACACTTCCGAGGTGAATGGCTAGGGATCCACTACGAGGCCTTTACAAAGTTCCACTAGCTTCCGAAAACCCGCTACAGTTTATAGGAAGATCCAGTGCAGGAATCCCTTGCAGGACCGCCATTGCAGCAAAATCCTCCCGAGGGCCTCCCTACACTGACCTCTCCCCTACTGCCCTTGCCCCTTTCGGGTAAGGTAGTCTTCCACTAGCTTTCCTAATTAATCAGCCAAGGGCATCCCATACTACCCTTGTGGTAGCACTGTTTTCCCGGGTGGTCGCTCCATGTTCCCATTAACATAATGATCTTAACATGAACCATAAATAACAACTGATAACAAAAGTATAATCATGAATGGTGTATCTCCATACCCAAAACCAAATATAGCACTAGCAAGTACTACCCAGAAGGTTCAGTAGTAAACAAGGTATAGAGTTAGACAAACTGGGGTATCCTATTGGGTCCCATCAAAATTAACCTAAGCAGATCATTATGATTAATTAGAACATGAGTGGGTAAAAAGAAGTGATCAAGGGCACAACTTGCCTGGGCCTTGAGATTCCAGGTATCAGGATGATTCTTCAGATCCTCGTGACCTCACTGCTAGTCGTAGCAATACAAACATACATGGTATAGGCAGAATTAACATTACACCAAACATATATGCAAAATACATATTAATAATCTACATATTAAAATAAGATCACAGGAAAAAGAATTATTAATTTTGGAGTTGTAGAATTCAAGTTATGATTTTCCTAAGGTTTAATGTGATTAAAATATGATTAAATGATAAATAAATTTTCTGACAGAGTTCATGTCAAAACAGTGATTCTAAATGGTAGAGAATATTATTACAAAATGTTAGGAATTGGAATGACTCAATTTGGAGCTAAAATGAATTAGTTATGAATTAATTAAGTTTCTGGATTTATTTTAACACTAAAAATCATTTTCTAAATCATTTTCTATGATTTTCCTATTCACTGGACTGGGCCTCATTTAATGGAAAACGCAGGGGGCTCTGGGTAAATCTTCTAAGACTCAGAGCACAGTCGTATAGGACGGCGGGTTTATTTCAAATAAGTGGAGGGGCTCTTTAACAAAAGCGCCAGCGCGAAGGGGTATCGGATGAGCTGAGCCGTCCGATCAACAATCGAGGGCCAGGATTAAATCCCAGCGCGATGAAGCGGTATGCATTACAGGCCCTCGGATCCGAGATCCATGGACCGCAACACCCCACGCCCAGATCCAACCCAAGCCCTTGATTTATAGATCGGTGGTCACGATTCGAATTGGCAAGAGGTATGCGCAGGGTCAAATCGCGGCCATCCACCCAGGATCCAACGGTTCAGGGGCCGTCTCCTTCCCCAAGCCGAGACACGGCGGCGCCCCAAATTTCCCCACCGGCGAGAACCAACGGCGAACCCCAATTCCCACCCCGAAGCTCCAAATCATAAAATCGAGTGGCGCAAAACGTAGAGGGGCAGCTAGCGGAGTTATCCGGTGGTCACTTACCGGCAACAGAGGTCCGGCCGATGCTGTCCACGGAGGATGGCGGCAACACAGCGGGGAGGGTTCTCCGGTGAGCAATTGGTTCAGTTCCGTCCGCAAAGATAGCCTAGCGACAACGCGGACACCATCTGTGTGTCCCAGGGAACACCCTAGGGTGGTTGATAATGCTTTATTGACGGCGACAGAGCAGGCTCACGACGGTGGCTTCTTCTATATCCGGCGCACGACGGCGATAGTGCCCAGGTATGCTCGCGGTGCGGCGAGAAGGGGGTTTAGGGAATTGAGGGAGGTCCGCGCCCGCCTTTTATGGCTCCGCGAGTCCGCGCTGAGGTGGGGGTAGTGCGACAATGGCGGAGCACGCGCGGGAGTATCGCCGAGGCCATCGCGGGTTCGTTGCAACGGTGATGAAGCTGCTGACAGCCCGGCCCCACACAACAGAGACCGAGCTACGACGGTGAAAAGCCAGAGTGACTGGTGGCCGGGGCCCACCGGTCGGCGCGAGCGGGAGAGCGACCGAGCGCGCGGTCCATGCGCGAGGCGTCTGAGGAGGCGGGCCCACGCGTCAGTGTGAAGGCGAGGGCGAGAGTGCGGCCGACGCGCTGGCGCGTGGGGTCCCCCTGTCGGCGCCGTGAGGAGGTGCTAATGGGCTGCGCGGAGGCCGTTTCGTTAGGTGGGCCAAAAGCGACGAAATCGGCCCAGGTAAGTTCCTTTTTCCTTTTCTTTTTATATTTTCTGTTTTCTTTTTCATTTCTCTTTTCAAATTCAAACTTAAATCCAAATTCAAACTTTGTGGCAAGTTTATCCTCAGTTTATATATTCAATTTGAACTTACCAATATAGGATCTATTCATTTATGAATTTATCTTGCATTTTATAATATTTCTTTCTCTTTCCTAATTTCTAGAATTTCATTTTAGATGTCAAATTCCACTTTGGACTTTAATATATTTCTTTTTACATTATTTTTATATTGTCATAAAATGCACACAAAACAAAAATCTCAACATGATGCAATGAGTTGGTGGCATATATTTTATAATTATCTGTTCTAAAATATGGTGTTCACATATGATGATGCATAAAGATCACACACATAAAGAGAGAAATTGTTTTTTTCTCTATTGGTATTTTATCTAGCAATTACAAAGTGGGTGTTACATTAAGATTAAGTACATATTGGCCATCCGCGATAGCCGACGTACTTATTCGGAATTAAGTACGTCGGCTAACACGCAGCCGACATACTTAATAAAGTATATCGGCCACTAGGAACCGACGTACTTAACCAACATAAGTACGTTGGCACTGACGTAGTTAAACTAACCGACGTTCTTTGTTTGTTTTCATGTAGCCGTCATTTATACATTTAATTTCTAACTTCAAACTTTATTTTGTAGGTTTAGATCTCATTTGTTAAATTATCATTCACGGCCATTGCTTGCAGCGAACAGCTCTTTGTCAAGAAAATAATCGACACAAGGTCCCCATCTCCCTCCCATGAAAACATAGCCATCTAGGCACCAACGAACTCTCGAGTTTATGCTGAGTGATGCCCTACCGTGTTGGAAGGTGACTCTAGTAAAACAGATATTTCCCTATAAACTGATGAGGCATTGTGACTAATGCCATTTTCGGACTCCTGATCTTAATTACAATTAAGCTCTTTTGCTGCTGTGAAAATCATGTCCGCCCAATGAGATAAAGCGGGACGGAACCAGGTCTATGCTAGCCGCGACATTGGGGCAGACACCAGCTTCGACGTGCATGATTCGGAGTGAAAGGTAATAATGGTTATAGGCCTTTTTCTCGATGTGTCTCCAATTCCCGCCGTTTCTCCTTTTTTTTTCTACAGTTCCGTAGCTCGCTCATCATCTTTAACACTAGTAGAAAAAGGCTCAAAGCCTGCGGGGACGATATATTTTTACAGGCGGATTCGGTTATCCACCGACTGTGTTATTTCTAGTGGCGGTTCCTTAAGAAAACCGCCACTAGAAATCGTATTTCTACTGGCGGTTCCTTAAAAAAAACCGCCAGTAGAAATCCATGATTTGTAGTGGCGGTTTTCTTAAGGAACCGCCACTAGAAATACGATTTCTAGTGACGGTTTCCTTAAGGAACCGCCACTAGAAATCATTTTTATCCTTAATTTTTCGAGTTTTTCAAACGGCCTCGTATGACAAAACCACCAAAATAAAAGTTGTAGATCTCTAAAAGTTATGAAACTTTGTAGTTGACAACTTTTTTATTTGAACTCATTTCGGTTCTCAAAAATTGAATCTAAGTATGTCAAATTTAAAATTCAAATTTTGCAAACTACCTCGGATGAAAAAAGTGTCAAAATAAAAGTTGTAGAACTTCAAAAGTTATTTATCTTTGTAGTTGACAACTTTTTTATTTGAATTCGTTTAGTGTCTCAAATAAGCAATTTACACTCAAATGGTTGTAATATGTGGAGAAAACAACTACAAACTAGACACAAGACATGTCATAGACGGAGTGGTAGGGGAGGGTACGTGCGAGGGTGAGGTCGATGGTTCGAATACTAACAACCGCGTAGCGCGCGAAAAATGCCGCGACTTGCGACTTCGACGGACACGGGTGGGATGAGGCCCCCCTAATAAAAATAAATTTTTTAACTATTTTTAAAATATGTTTCCTGGAAACGATTTTCACTGGCGGTTTTATTACGTCGACCGCCAGTGAAAATCGATTTTCACTGGCGGTTTTATTACGCCGACCGTCAGTGAAAATCGATTTTCACTGGCGGTCCTCAGTTACCCGCCTGTAAAAATGATGATTTCTACTGGCCCCTAGCACTGGCGGTTACGAAAAACGCCACTATAAATAGGTTTACAACCGCCACTATAGAACTTCTCTGTACTAGTGTAATCTAATGTGCTACCATATAATCACGGAAAGGACATGCACTATCGAGGTTGTCCATTGTTCAGAAACGAAGCCCAGCCGCCCCATATTTATACTGGTATTGGTCCGATTTTTTTTTACTTTAGTTTATGACTTTAACTCTCGGGTGAATAGTTTAAAATTTAATGACGTCATGATTTCAGAAATAGACCATACAGTCATCTAGCGAGACGTCTACGGCGTGACTTTGTATCTTAAAAATTGTTAGCCCAATTTTTAAAGTTATTATTCATAACACTACAAGAATTCGGCTGTTTGCTGAGTACCTAATGATTTGTCGAGTGTTTTATTTCGGTTACTCGGCAAATATGTTTTTTGCTGAGTGCCAAACAAAAAACCCTCGATAAAAAAAACTGAGAAAAAAACTTTTTGCCGAGTGTTTTATTTTGACACTCGGCAAAGAGTTTTTTTGCCGAGTTTTTTTTTTTTTTTTTTGACACTAGGCAAATAGCTTATTTGACGAGTGTTTTTTCAACACTAGACAAAGATAATTTAAAATTCACATTTTGAAGCAGTAAATTAATTTAAATGAAAAGGTTTTCAACTACAAATTTATATAAGTCATCAAGATTTACAATTTATATTTTAATCATTTCTTGATATGATAAAATAAAAGTAAATTTGTTCATAAAACATATATCTCTATCGTAGTTTATGAAACTACAAGAGAGATATACAAGATTTGTAAATAATATTAGAACCATCATGTGGGATGAACAAATGACCAAATAAACAAAATAAACTTTGTAGATCTTGAGAAGTTATAGAATTTTGTAGTTGGCAACCTTTTCATTTGAAGCCATCTTATCAACAAAAATTACGTCTGAATTTAAAAAAAATTAAAATTTGAATTTTAAAAACCACCTTGAATGGAAAACCCACTAGCATGAAAGTTGTAGGTCTTGAAAAGTTATGTGTAGTTGACAATGTTTTGGTTTGAAATCATCTTGTCATGCAAAACTGTCGGCGTTTCGAGACCGGGGGGTCCCTGGGCCGACGAGTGAAGTGTCGCTGCGTGCCCCAGCCCAGATGGGTCGACGCGAGGCCGAGCGCGAAGGGGGGAAAGCGAGGTGGCCGGAGATGGGCGTGAGAGAGGTGGAAATCCCGCGGCCTTCGTGTTCGTCCCGCGCCCAGGTCGGGTGCGCTTGCAGTAGGGGGTTACAAGCGTCCACACGGGGGAAGGAGCGAGTGGCCTCACGCGAGCGCCCGTCTCGTCCTTGTCCCCGCGCGGCCAACCCTCTCTAAGAGGGCCCTGGTCCTTCCTTTTATAGGCGTAAGGAGAGGATCCAGGTGTACAATGGGGGGTGTAGCAGAGTGCTACGTGTCTAGCGGAGGAGAGCTAGTGCCCTAAGTACACGCCATCGTGGCGGCCGGAGAGATTTTGGCGCCCGGTTTGTGTGATGTCGTGGCCGTCGGAGGAGTGCTGGAGCCTGGCGGAGGGACAGCTGTCGGGGCCGTCGAGTCCTTGCTGACGTCCTCTTGCTTCCGTAAGGGGGCCGAAAACCGCCATCGTCAGGGAGCGTGCGGGGCGCCATCATCGCCTATCTGGCGGAGCGAGCCAGATGGGACGCCGGTCTTGTTCCCCGTAGCCTGAGTCAGCCTAGAGTAGGGTAATGATGGCCCCTCCTGTTGACGTGGCTGGTCAGCGCCCTAGGTTGGGCGATGTGGAGGCTCCTCCGAGGTCGAGGTCGAGTTCGTCTTCCATGGCCGAGGTCGAGTCCGAGCCCCTAGGTTGGGCGAGGCGGAGGCCATTGGCTGAGGCCAGGGCGGAATTGGAGTCCTGGGGTCGGGCGAAGCGGAGTTCGTCGTCTTCTGGAGCTGAGCCCAAGTCCGAACCCCGGATCAGGCGGAGCGGAGTTCGCCGTCTTCCGGGGCTTAGCCCGAGTCCGAGCCCTGGGTCGGGCGGAGCGAGGTTCGCCGTCTTCCGGGGCTTAGCCCGAGTCCGAGCCCTGGGTCGGGCGGAGCGGAGTTCGCCGTCTTCCGGGGCTTTAGCCCAAGTCCGAGCCCTGGGTCGGGCGGAGCGGAGTTCGCCGTCTTCCAAGGCTTAGCCCGAGTCCGAGCCCTGGGTCGGGCGGAGCGAGGTTCGCCGTCTTCCGGGGCTTAGCCCGAGTCCGAGCCCTGGGTCGGGCGGAGCGGAGTTCGCCGTCTTCCGGGGCTTTAGCCCAAGTCCGAGCCCTGGGTCGGGCGAAGCGGAGTTCGCCGTCTTCCGGGGCTTAGCCCGAGTCCGAGCCCTGGGTCGGGCGGAGCGGAGTTTCCTATGGTGCGTGCGGCCGGGCCTGACTTCCTGTCAGCCTCACTCTGTCAAGTGGCACCGCAGTCGGAGCGGCGCAGACGGCGCTGTCTTTCTGTCAGGCCGGCCAGTGGAGCGGCGAAGTGACGGCGGTCACTTCGGCTCTGTCAGCTGAGGGGCGCACGTCAGGATAAAGGTGTCAGGCCACCTTTGCATTAAATGCTCCTGCGATTTGGTCGGGGTTGCTTCTCGGCGAAGATAGGGCCTCGGGCGAGCCAGGAACGTGTTCGCCGTTGGAGGGGGGCCTCGGGCGAGGCAGAGATCCTCCGGGGTCGGCTGCCCTTGTCCGAGGCTAGGCTCGGGTGAGGCGCGATCGAGTCCCTTGAATGGACTGATCCCTGACTTGATCGCACCCATCAGGCCTTTGCAGCTTTATGCTGATGGGGGTTACTAGCTGAGAATTAGGAGCCTTGAGGGTACCCCTAATTATGGTCCCCGACAATAGCCCCCGAGCCTCAAAGGGAGTGTTAGCACTCGCTTGGAGGCTTTCGTCACACTTTTTTGCAAGGGGACCAGCCTTTCTCGGTTGCGTTTTGTTCCGATGGGTGCGCGCGAGCGCACCCGCCGGGTGTAGCCCCCGAGGCCTCGGAGGAGTGGTTTGACTCCTCCGAGGTCTTAACGCCTCGCGCAATGCTTCGGCTGGTCTGGTCGTTCCCTCATGCGAGCTGGCTGTAGCCCGGGTGTACAGTCGGGTCCCAAGTTCTCGGGCTGGTATGTTGACGCTATCAACGGTTTGGCCGGAGCCGGGTTTGCGAGAGCAGCCCCCGAGCCTCTGCACAGGGCGAGAGGGCGATCAGGGACAGACTCGACTTTTTTACATACGCCCCTGTGTCGCCTTTCCGCAAGGAGGAGGGGGGAGAGCGCCATGTTGCCCTCGGTGGGCGCCGAACATGGTGTCTCCGGTGAGCTGCAGGCGGGTGATCCGAGCGGACGTCCGTGCCCCATTCGTTAGGGGTCGGCTAGGGGCCCAGAGGCACGCCCAAAAGTACCTGCGGGTGATCTGCCGGACCCGGTCCCCTGGCGACGGGGTCCGAGGGCTCGATGCCTCCCTCTGATGGGATTCCGTTACAAGGTCATTCCCGCTGGTCTCGGAAATGTCCTAGGGTACCTCGGGAGCGCAGCCCGAGCCTTGGTTATGTATCGAACGTACCCATGGTCATCCCTCGCTCTGTGTCTGAGGCGGCTGTGAACCCTTCGGGGGCCAGCCTTCGAACCCCTGATCAGTAGTGGGCGCGGAGCCCGAGTAGCCTGAGGCAGCCGTTGAACCCTTCTGAGGGGCCGGCCTTCGAACCTCTGACCAGTAGTGGGTGTGGAGCCCACATGCTCTGAGGCGGCTGTTGAACCCTTCCGAGGGGCCAGCCTTCGAACCTCTGATCAGTAGGGAGGCTCGGAGCCTGGTTCCTTCACAGGGAAGGATCCTTTTCGGGGTATCCCCCTTTCCTGGTCCCTTTTTTGACGCGGTCATTATGGCGAAGACGAAGCGTCGCTCGCCTCTCCTGCCAGAGGCGCCGCCCGTCCCGCCGCGAAGTTAATGCGACGGGGCGAGTGGTTCGTGGGGCAGCCGTTGCGCGTGCGCGAGCCGTTCGAGGAACGGCTGTTTCGCTTCGTGTTTTTGAACCCCGCGGCCGGTCCGGGCGGAACGTTGAACCGGTCTCGCCTTGGCCTTTATATACTCGGGGGAGGGTCTGACGATGGTTCTTTGCTCTGCTTCCTGCTTCCCTCTTAGGTTTTCGCAACCCGAGAGACTCAGCCAGAGAGAAGGAAACCGCCCACCCTGTCCTTTGCGCCGCCACCCCTTCTGCTCAGTGATGGCCGATCGGGTGACCATCATCTCACCGCGCGACCCATGGCCTTTCTCCACAGTGACGGCGGGTGATCTGGAGGATCTTGTTGCTGAGGGTTTGCTTCGCCCTCTCTCTGATGAGAGGCGGCCGGAATGGGTTCCCCCCATGAGCGGAGCCGCTCCGTCCCCACCGCCGGGGTACATCATGAGCTTCGTCTCCTTCCACGAGCGGGGATTTGGTGTGCCGGCGAGCCACTTTATGCGGGCGATCCTGCACCACTACGGGGTGGAGTTGCACAACCTCAGCCCCAACTCCATCTCGCAGGCCGCCATCTTCGTAGCGGTGTGCGAGGGGTACTTAGGGATCGCCCCCCACTGGGACTTGTGGACTCATCTCTTTTTCGCGGAGCTTTTCGCTTCACCGACGGGGGAGAGAAAGGTCCACGCGGCAGTGCGGGCCGGCGGCTGCATCCTTCAGCTAAGGCAGTCGCGGGCCTCGCTGTACATTCCTGCCACCCTTGCGTCCTCGAACAAAGGGTGGCAGCGCTGGTGGTTCTACCTCCAGAATGACGGCGAGTTGCTCCCGCTGTTTTCCCAACGAGTAGTCACCGTCGCCGCCGATGCTTGGCGCCACGGGACCCCGCACGAAAGACAGAAGAACCTCGAACCCCTTCTCAAGGCTTTGGAGGCGTTGCGAAAAGGGGGACTCACCGCCGCGGGAGTGATTGCCGCCATCCACCGCCGGAGGGTGCTTCCCTTGGTGGAGCGACGGTTGCCGCTCTGGGAGATGACACCGGAGGCTGACTTGGAGGGCTCGCGGATGTCCTCGGATCCTCTTCCCTTCGATGTTCTCCACGGGCGGGTGGCCGTCGCGTTGGGGAAACCGGACCTCAGCGCCTTCTCCCAGCCTTTGATGCGCCCTGACCAAGGGTGCGTGACTCTGGTGAGTGTCCGCTCCTTCCTCCCTCTTGCATCGGGTTGCCCCTGGTTCTTATGGTCGGAATTTCCATCCGTCCTCAGGAGGTGGGGCGGCACAAGCCTTCCCTGCCACGGGTCCCGCAGGATGCGGTAGACCGAGCAGCGCGGCGGGTTGCCGCGGAGGAGAAGAAGAAAAAGAAGGACGCAGAGAAGACCTGGGCCCGCGAGCGGATGCGGGCTCGGGACGCCTTGGAAAAGCTCCATCGTCGGCAGGAGAGGGAGGGGCTCCCGAGAGAGCCGTCGTCGGAAACGCCTGATGACGACGACGATGATGAAGATGATGACGAGGAAGACGACATGGCTGCCCGTCTCGGCTTCAGCCCTGGCTTGAGGTTAGGCCAGGAGTCGTCAAGCCAGCCCCCGAGTGGGCTGATGCAGTCAGTCCCCGGAGTCGGGACGCCGAGGTCCCGGCCCGAAGAGCGGGGCAGACCGAGAGGGTACCTGACCCCTCGGCTGGGGGAGTTGAGGCGCCCCCGGGGAGACAGGCCGAGGCGTCTGTTCCCCGAGAGCCGTCGCCCTCGCCGGCAACGCAGGAGAGCGACCCTCAGGTCGCCGTGGCGGTGCCTGGGCAGTCCGCCTCCCGAGCGTCCAAAGCGCCCGAAGCAATGGTGGTGCCGAAGCTGCCGGCGAAGCGGACCTTGGCGGCGGCTTCGGGGGTCGAGGTCCAAGAGACCTCCCCTCAGGCACGATTGATCATGGCCCGGAGCGGGTAAGTATCTTGGAACGTCTTCGTCCTGGCTTTTCATTCGTATGTCCCGACCATGACTTTTCTTTCCTCCTCAGCAAGCGAAGCCATGGCCTGACCGATCTAGCTCCCCGAAAGGCCCTTAAGACGGCGTCGGCATCCGCAGCCGGCGCCACTCCGGGCCTTGCCGTTCAGCTGTCCTTCTCGCAAGGCGCTCCACAACAGGGGGCTCAGGCGGCACCAGTTGCCGTGGAGCGAGTTCCCGTGGCCGGCTCTTCTGCCGAGGCGGCCATCGTGCTAGGGGAGGTGGCTGACGCGGACGTGGCCCAGGCCCCACCGGATGTACCGGCGGTGCCGGCACCTGCTGCCACTGAAGCCGCTGCCGTCACAGTCGGGGAGCGAGCTGTGGCTGCCGACGCTGAGACGGCCGAGGCGTCGACGCTCGGTGCCTCGGAGGAGGGGGGCGTGGAGACGCGATCCGTCCCGCCGAGCGGCAGCCTTGTTGCTGTGCGGCGGGGCTCCGAGGGTCGGCGCCAGTTGCTCCGGTTCCGGACTCGCGAGGCCTCGGATCCCTTCTTCGTTCTCGACGATGAGCGGGAGGAGCAGTCCTGGGACGAGCTCCGCGAGTGTGCCGAAGCAACGGTGGGGTCGCTCCGGTCGTCACTGGAGGTTTTCTGCAGGGACGTCCCCAAAATCCTCCAGGTAACGGTTTCAGGCGTACCTTTTCCTTCTTGTGGCCAAGGCGTCTTTCGTGATGCCCTGCTTCCTTTCCTCAGGATCTGACGGATCTGAGCGCTGCCAAGTCGTCGTTCATCCGCCACGAGGTCGACGTCTGGGGCTCACTGCGATCCCTGAGGACCTCGCTCGCCGGGGCTACTGCGCGCCTCTCTCAGCAGGGCGCCGAGGCGGCGGACCTTCGGTTGCTCTGCACCGATCTGAGAGCCGAGGCGGCAGCGGCACGCGCGGAGGCGGCAGCGGCGCGCGCAGAAGTGCAAAGACAGCAGTTGGAGTTCGACCGGATCGTCGATGAGCGGGACCAATCTCGGGGCCGGGCTGCCGAGGCCGAAAGCCGGGCTAGAGCCCTTGCAGTCGATCTAGCCGTAGCCTAGGTCGCAGCCTCGGAGCAGTGTGCCCGAGCCGGAGGTACGCCTTGGCCATTTTCGGTTTTCGTTTCAGCTTGTTTCCTCCGCTTGTGTTTGAGATCTTTCGTTCTGGCTGTTCACAGAACTCGAGTCCGCCCTTGATGAGTCCGCCAAGGCGCTTGCCGAGGCGCTTGCCGGGGCGGCCAAGCAGAGGGAGGCCGACCACATGGCCATGTCCGAGGCCGTCTCGGACTTCTGCCGGGTCCTTGGCTCCGGCGACGTTCCCTCAGGAAGCTCCCCTCAAAGTCGCCTGCAGGCCTTGGGCGACCATGTGCGCGGCAGACTCCGCGAGGCGCTACACCATGGCGTCAGGCGGGCCTTCGCCGTGCTCGCTTCCCACTACGTCGTGGATCTGGAGCGGGTCAGCGAGGGGTATTGCCTTCCTAACGAAGATGAAGCCGCCCTGGCAGAAGTCCGGAGGCTCGATGCGGCCGCCGCGGGTCCGAGCGCAGTGCTGGCGACCACCTTCGAAGCAGAGATCCTCCCGCCTGCGCCGTCGTCCGAAGCCGGGATGGACTTTGCCGAGGGTGGGGATGAAGCCGACGGCGCGGCTTCTTCCCGTGGCGACGCCTAACTCTGTTGGAATAGTTTCTGTCGGATGCACGTGTGTCTTTCTGCGGCCGCTGAGTCCTAAACACTTTATTACCATTGCATAAAGTCGTGCTCCTTTCCCTTTCATTTTGCGTGTCTGGCCCCGCCTGTCAGTAGCAGGATGGCTTCCCCAAGTGGGGGTCACTTTTCGTAGCGGGTGACGAGTGAGGTGTCCGTAACCCAGAGGCGTAGAAGTCCCTCGGCTCAGTCGGCCTTGCCACTTACATGCACCCATGTTCGCTCCTTGGGGTCCTGCTTCTGACATAACCAGGGGAACGCAAAAAGCCTTTTCGACTGAAAATTTTGACGCAGAGGGGTTCCCCCCTTTTTAGCCCCCGAGGGAGGGTCGGGCTCTGCCGAGGCAAGGCTGACCCTTCCTTGATGACTAAAACTTGCGTGGGGGCAAGGTGAGCGAACAACTTGAAAGCATCTTAAGGGTAGAGGCGACGTAGCTGCTAGACGTCCGAAGTGTTGGTGCAGATCTCGCCTTGACTGTTGGCCAGTTCGTCTGTTCCGGGCTTCAGAACTTTGGCGATGACAAGCGGCCCTTTCCAGTGGTGCGTGTAGCCCCCGGGTGTCTCCAACGAGGGCTCGGGGTGCGGTGATGGAACTCCTTCCCATCGTCCAGCAAGACGAACGACTTGGCGCGCCGCGCCAACCGCCGAGCCTTGGCTCTATCGAGGGGTAGCTCTCCTCGGCGGAGATATCGCAGGTACGGGGTCTGCCAGCTTCGATAAGGCGTGACCCCGCCTCGCTCCTCCTCGACGCGCAGGGCCTCGCCCTCGGGTGCCGAGGGTGCTTCGGGCCGTGCTGATGATGCCTCGGACTGAGCCGAGGGTGCCTCGGGCTCGGGCGTGTCGTCGATCTTGACGGAGGGTTGATGCAGGTCTCGGGAGCAGACGTCTGGGGGAACCGTTGTTCGCCCCGAGGCTATTTTAGCCAGCTCGTCCGCAGTCTCGTTGTAGCGCCGAGCGATGTGGTTGAGCTCGAGCCCGTAGAACTCGTCTTCCAGGCGCCGAACCTCATCGCAGTAGGCCTCCATCTTCGGGTCACGGCAGTGGGAGTTCTTCATGACTTGGTCGATGACGAGCTGCGAGTCACCGCGAGCGTCGAGGCATCGGACCCCTAGCTCGACGGCAATCCGCAACCCGTTGATCAGAGCCTCATACTCAGCTACATTGTTGGACGCCGGGAAGTGGAGGCGTAGCACGTAGCGTAGGTGCTTCCCGAGGGGCGAGATGAAGAGTAGGCCCGCGCCGGCTCCTGTCTTCATTAGTGACCCATCGAAGAACATGGTCCAGAGCTCCGGTTGGATCGGAGCTGTTGGTAGCTGGGTGTCGACCCATTCAGCCACGAAGTCCGCCAAGACCTGGGATTTGATGGCCTTCCGAGGGGCGAACGAGATCGTTTCGCCCATGATTTCCACCGCCCACTTTGCAATCCTACCCGAGGCCTCTCGGCAATGGATGATCTCCCCCAGGGGGAAGGATGACACCACAGTTACCGGATGAGACTCGAAGTAGTGTCGCAACTTCCGTTGTGTCAGGATTACCGCATACAGTAGCTTCTGAACTTGTGGGTAGCGGATCTTGGTTTCGGACAGTACCTCGCTGACGAAGTAGACTAGCCTCTGAACGGGCAATGCATGCCCCTCTTCTTGCCTCTCGACCACAATCGCGGCGCTAACCACCTGAGTGGTCGCGGCGACGTAGACCAAGAGGGCTTCTCCGGCAGCTGGGAGCACCAAGATAGGCGCCTTCGTGAGGAGCGCCTTCAGGTTCCCGAGGGCTTCCTCGGCCTCATGGGTCCAAGTGAAGTGCTCAGCCTTCCTTAAGAGGCGGTACAGGGGTAGACCTCTTTCGCTGAGGCGTGAGATGAAGCGGCTCAGAGCCGCGAGACATCCCGTGACCCTTTGTACGCCTTTCAAGTCCTCGATGGGCCCCATGCTGGTGATGGCTGCGATCTTCTCCGGGTTGGCTTCGATGCTCCGCTTGGAGACGATGAACCCCAAGAGCATGCCTCGGGGCACCCCGAAGACACACTTTTCGGGATTGAGCTTGACGCCTTTCGCCATGAGACATCGGAATGTCACTTCAAGGTCGGAAAGGAGGTCAGAGGCTTTCCTCGTCTTGACTACGATGTCATCGGCGTAGGCTGAGAGCACCTAGAGGGGGGGGGTGAATAGGTGATCCTGTAAAAACTTCAAACTTAAGCCACAAAAACTTGTTAAGCGTTAGCACAGTTAATACCAAGTGGCTAAGGTGAAGTCTTCAACAAAACACAATACCACAAGAATCAAGCACAGAGGGACACGGTGGTTTATCCCGTGGTTCGGCCAAGCCAATGCTTGCCTACTTCCACGTTGTGGCGTCCCAACGGACGAGGGTTGCAATCAACCCCTCTCAAGCGGTCCAAAGACCCACTTGAATACCACGGTGTTTTGTTGTTCTTATCTCAATCCCGTTTGCGAGGAATCTCCACAACTTGGAGCCTCTCGCCCTTACAAAAGATGTTCACAAAGAATCACGGAGTAAGGGAGGGATTAGCAACTCACACACAACACAAAGATCACAGCGAATACACACACACAAAACCCAGACTTGAGCTCAAGAGGCTAACACACTAGAACAGAGCTCAAATCACTAGAATTTCAAACAAGTGCGCAAGATTGATGTGTGAGTGATCAAGAGTGCTCAAGGAATGCTTGGGTGCTTCCTCCATGCGCCAAGGGGTCCCTTTTATAGCCCCAAGGCAGCTAGGAGCCGTTGGGAACAAATCTGGAAGGCCATCTTTGCCTTCTGTCTCGTGGCGCACCGGACAGTCCGGTGCACACCGGACACTGTCCGGTGCCCGATTTGTTTCCAAAAACAGCACTTCTGACCGTTGCTGGCTGCTCCAGATCTGCGCTCAGTTGGCGCACCGGACATGTCCGGTGCACACCGGACAGTCCGGTGTTCCTTCCCGACCGTTGGCTCGGCCACGTGTCCCGCGCGGATTGCGCGGCCGACCGTTGGCCCTGGCCGACCGTTGGCTCACCGGACAGTCCGGTGCACACCGGACAGTCCGGTGAATTTTAGCCGTACGCCGTCGGCGAATTCCCGAGAGCGGCCAGTTCGCGCCGAGGAGGTCTGGCGCACCGGACACTGTCCGGTGCACACCGGACAGTCCGGTGCTCCAGACCGAGCTGAGCCTTGGCTGCACACAGCCAAGTCATTTCTCCTCTTCTCTCTTCCTGTTTCTAACACTTAGACAAACATGTTAGTCCACAAAACCAATGTACTAAGGCTTAGAAACATACCTTTACTTCATGATTTTCACCTTGTTCCATTTTACAAATAGGTACCTGTGTTGAGCACTAAATCACCAAAATCCTTAGAAATGGCCCAAGGGCACATTTCCCTTTCAATCTCCCCCTTTTTGGTGATTTATGCCAACACTTCATAAAGCCACTAGAACAAGTGCAAACTCAATTCAAATGACATAAATTTAGGTGTTATTCAATTTTGGCATATATGGATCATCCTTTGCCACCACTTGGTTTGTTTTTGCAAATCAAACACAAATCTCTATCTCTAAGTTAAACACACATGTTTAAGCATAAAGAGAGTCATTCAAAAAGAGATTGATCAAAAATTTCAAAAACTCCCCCTTTTTCCCATAATCAATACTCCTCCCCACAAGAAGCCAACTTTTGACAAGAGAGACAACTTAAGAATTTTGACAAATCAAAAACTCTATTCTACTATTTTCAAAATCTCTCAAGTGGTAGCTGATCCATTTATTGCTTTGGCCTTTATTTTCTCCCCCTTTGGCATCAAGCACCAAAACGGGATTAATTGTGGCCCTTTAACCCCATTGCCTCACCAAAATCGTCAATTAAGAGCAAATGGCAATAAGAGGTCATGAGATGAACTTGGAATGAGTTACCCCTCATCGGAGTGCAGTGGAAGTCTTGCATGGTCCAAGTCCACCTTTTCCCTTTCAATTCTCCTTTGAGACTAAATCAGACACACTCAACATATGGTTAGTCTCAAAGGGTCAAGTTGTAACACATCTCCCCCTAAACATGTGCATCACTTTGCAACGGACTTGTGAGGTCCAGGGAGTGTTTGTACAACTTGAGCACCATAATAAGCAACAAAATGCAGAATGAACATGATCATAGGCATAAATACATGTATGCTACAATTCAATCCAAGTTCCGCGAATCTAAGACATTTAGCTCACTACGCAGCCTGCAAAAGGTCTTCTCATCTAAAGGCTTGGTAAAGATATCGGCTAGCTGGTTCTCGGTGCTAACATAAAACACTTCGATATCTCCCTTTTGCTGGTGGTCTCTCAAAAAGTGATGCCGGATGTCTATGTGCTTTGTGCGGCTGTGCTCAACAGGATTTTCCGCTATGCGGATAGCACTCTCATTATCACATAGGAGTGGGACTTTGCTCAGATTGTAGCCAAAGTCCCTGAGGGTTTGCCTCATCCAAAGTAGTTGCGCACAACACTGTCCTGCGGCAACGTACTCGGCCTCAGCGGTGGATAGGGCAACGGAGGTTTGTTTCTTAGAGTTCCATGACACCAGGGACCTTCCTAAGAATTGGCACGTCCCCGATGTACTCTTCCTATCGACCTTACATCCAGCATAGTCGGAATCTGAGTACCCAATTAAGTCAAAGTTAGACCCCTTTGGATACCAGATCCCGAAGCAAGGCGTAGCGACTAAATATCTAAGAATTCGCTTCACCGCCACCAAGTGACACTCCTTAGGATCGGATTGAAATCTAGCACACATGCATACGCTAAGCATAATATCCGGTCTACTAGCACATAAATAAAGTAGAGATCCTATCATTGACCGGTATGCTTTTTGATCAACGGACTTACCTCCTTTGTTGAGGTCGGTGTGTCCGTCGGTTCCCATCGGAGTCTTTGCGGGCTTGGCGTCCTTCATCCCAAACCGCTTCAGCAGATCTTGCGTGTACTTCGTTTGGGAGATGAAGGTGCCGTCCTTGAGTTGCTTCACTTGGAACCCAAGGAAGTAGTTCAACTCGCCCATCATCGACATCTCGAATTTCTGCGTCATCACCCTGCTAAACTCTTCACAAGACTTTTGATTAGTAGAACCAAATATTATGTCATCAACATAAATTTGGCATATAAACAAATCACCATCACATGTCTTTGTAAAAAGAGTTGGATCGGCTTTCCCAACCTTGAAAGCATTAGCAAGTAAGAAATCTCTAAGGCATTCATACCATGCTCTTGGGGCTTGTTTAAGTCCATAGAGCGCCTTAGAGAGCTTACACACGTGGTCGGGGTACCGCTCATCCTCGAAGCCAGGGGGTTGCTCCACGTACACCTCCTCCTTTATTGGCCCGTTGAGGAACGCGCTCTTCACATCCATTTGGTACAACCTGAAAGAATGGTGAGCGGCATATGCTAGCAAGATACGAATGGACTCTAGCCTAGCCACAGGAGCAAAAGTCTCCTCAAAGTCCAAACCTGCGACTTGGGCATAACCTTTTGCCACAAGTCGAGCCTTGTTCCTTGTCACCACCCCGTGCTCGTCCTGTTTGTTGCGGAACACCCACTTGGTTCCCACAACATTTTGCTTGGGACGAGGCACCAGCGTCCAAACTTCGTTGCGCTTGAAGTTATTAAGTTCCTCCTGCATGGCCAACACCCAATCCGGATCTAGCAAGGCCTCCTCTACCCTGAAAGGCTCAATAGAGGAGACAAAAGAGTAATGCTCACAAAAATTAACTAATCGAGATCGAGTAGTTACTCCCTTGCTAATGTCACCCAGAATTTGGTCGACGGGATGATCCCTTTGAATCATCGCTCGAACTTGGGTTGGAGGTGCCGGTTGCGCTTCTTCCTCCATCACTTGATCGTCTTGTGCTCCCCCTTGATCACACGCCTCCTTTTGATGAACCTGTTCATCGTCTTGAGGTGGGGGATGCACCGTAGTTGAGGAAGAAGGTTGATCACGTTCATCCTGTTCCTGTGGCCGAATGTCTCCAATCGCCATGGTTCGTATAGCGGCCGTCGGAACATCTTCTTCATCTACATCATCACAATCAACAACTTGCTCTCTTGGAGAGCCATTAGTCTCATCAAATACAACGTCGCTAGAGACTTCAACCAAACCCGATGATTTGTTGAAGACCCTATACGCCTTTGTATTTGAATCATAACCTAATAAAAACCCTTCTACAGCTTTGGGAGCAAACTTAGAATTTCTACCCTTCTTCACTAGAATGTAGCATTTGCTCCCAAATACACGAAAATAAGATACATTGGGTTTGTTACCGGTTAGTAGCTCATACGAAGTCTTCTTGAGGAGTCGATGAAGGTAGACCCTGTTGATGGCGTGGCAAGCCGTGTTCACGGCTTCCGACCAAAAACACTCGGGGGTCTTGAACTCTCCAAGCATCGTCCTCGCCATATCGATTAGCGTCCTGTTCTTCCTCTCTACCACACCATTTTGCTGTGGTGTGTAGGGAGCGGAGAACTCGTGCTTGATCCCTTCCTCCTCAAGAAACTCCTCCACTTGAAGGTTCTTGAACTCGGACCCGTTGTCGCTCCTTATCTTCTTCACCTTGAGCTCAAACTCATTTTGAGCTCTCCTGAGGAAGCGCTTGAGGGTTCCTTGGGTTTCAGACTTATCCTGCAAAAAGAATACCCAAGTGAAGCGGGAAAAGTCATCAACAACAACTAAACCATACTTACTCCCTCCTATGCTTAGATAGGCGACGGGTCCGAAGAGATCCATGTGTAGCAGCTCCAGGGGTCTTGACGTGGTCATCACGTTCTTGCTGTGATGTGCTCCTCCCACCTGTTTCCCTGCTTGACAAGCTGCACAAGGTCTATCCTTTTCGAAATGCACATTTGTTAGACCTATTACGTGTTCCCCCTTTAGAAGCTTGTGGAGGTTCTTCATCCCCACATGTGCTAAGCGGCGATGCCACAGCCAGCCCATGCAAGTCTTAGCCATTAAGCATGCATCTAGACCGGCCTCTTCTTTTGCAAAATCAACTAAATAAAGCTTGCCGTCTAGTACACCCTTAAAAGCTAGTGAACCATCACATCTTCTAAAGACAGACACATCTACATTCGTAAATAAGCAATTATATCCCATTTGACATAATTGACTAACAGATAGCAAGTTATATCCAAGACTCTCCACTAAGAATACATTTGATATAGAATGCTCATTAGAAATTGCAATTTTACCTAGCCCTTTTACCTTGCCTTGATTCCCGTCACCGAATATAATTGAATCTTGGGAATCTTTACTTTTGACGTAGGAGGTGAACATCTTCTTCTCCCCCGTCATATGGTTTGTGCATCCGCTGTCGATAATCCAGCTTGAACCCCCGGATGCATAAACCTGCAAGGCAAATTTAGGCTTGGGTCTTAGGTACCCAACTCATGTTGGGTCCTGCAAGGTTAGCACAAATATTCTTAGGGACCCAGATGCAAGTTTTATCTCCCTTGCATCTAGCCCCTAATTTCCTAGCAACAACCTTCTTTCCCTTTCTACAAATAGCAAAGGGAGCATTACAAGCATAATAAATGGTAGAAGGTTCATTCACTACTTTCCTAGGAGCATGAATAACATTCTTTCTAGGTACATGAGCAATATCTCTCCTAGGCATATGTACAACATTTCTCCTACACATATCTCTACCATGATTATAAGAAGAACTAGAAGCAAACATTGCATGAGAATCATAAGCATATGAATCAAAATGATTATAAGCATTTCTAGCATGTCTCCTATCATAATACATAAAAGCATGATTCTTTTTAGTATTACTAGCCATCGGGGCCTTCCCCTTCTCCTTGACGAAGATGGGAGCCTTATGGCTTGTTAAGTTCTTGGCTTCCCTCTTGAAGCCAAGCCCATCCTTAATTGAGGGGTGTCTACCAATCGTGTAGGCATCCCTTGCAAATTTGATTTTATCGACTTCATTCTGGCTAGTCTTAAGTTGGGCATTAAGACTAGCCACTTCATCATTTAATTTGGAAATTAGAACTAGGTGTTCACTGCAAGCATTAACATCAAAATCCTTACACCTAGTACAAATTTCAACATGTTCAACACAAGAATTTGATTTACTAGCTACTTCTAGTTTAGCACTTAAATCAATATTAACACTTCTTAAGGTAGAAATGGTTTCATGACAGGAAGATATTTCACTAGAAAGCATTTCATTTCTTTTCACTTCTAAAGCATATGATTTTTGTGCCTCTACAAATTTATCATGTTCATCATACAATAAATCTTCTTGCTTTTCTAAAAGCCTATCCTTTTCATTCAATGCATTAATTAATTCATTGATTTTCTCTATCTTAGATCTATCTAAGCCCTTGAACAAGCAAGAATAATCTATGTCATCATCACTAGACTCACTATCACTAGATGAAGCATAAGTGGAGTCTTGAATACTCACCTTCTTCTCCCTTGCCATAAGGCAAGTGAGACGCTCGTTGGGGAAGAGAGCCGATTTGTTGAAGGCAGTGGCGGCGAGTCCTTCGTTGTCGGAGTCGGAGGAGGAGCAATCCGAGTCCCACTCCTTTCCTAGATGCGCCTCGCCTTTTGCCTTCTTGTATTGCTTCTTCTTCTCTCTTTTGTTCCCCTTTTCCTGGTCACTTTCATTATCGGGACAGTTAGCAATGAAATGACCAAGCTTACCGCATTTGAAGCATGAGCGCTTCCCCTTGGCTTTGGTCTTGCTTGGTTGTCCCTTGTGACCTTTAAGCACCGTCTTGAATCTCTTAATGATGAGAGCCATTTCTTCATCATTAAGGCCAGCCGCCTCAACTTGCGCCACCTTGCTAGGTAGCGACTCCTTGCTCCTCGTTGCCTTTAGAGCAATGGGTTGAGGCTCGTGGAGTGGTCCGTTCAACGCGTCGTCGACGTATCTTGCCTCCTTGATCATCATCCGCCCGCTCACGAATTTTCCAAGCACTTCCTCGGGCGTCATCATCGTGTACCTGGGATTCTCACGAATATTGTTCACGAGATGAGGATCAAGTACGGTAAAGGACCTGAGCATTAGGCGGACGACGTCGTGGTCCGTCCATCGCGTGCTCCCGTAGCTTCTTATCTTGTTGATAAGGGTCTTGAGCCGGTTGTACGTTTGCGTTGGCTCCTCGCCCCTTATCATCGCGAACCGTCCAAGCTCGCCCTCCACCAACTCCATCTTGGTGAGTAAGGTGACGTCGTTCCCCTCATGAGAAATCTTGAGGGTGTCCCAGATTTGCTTGGCGTTGTCCAAGCCGCTCACCTTATGGTATTCATCCCTGCACAAGGAAGCTAGAAGCACAGTAGTAGCTTGTGCATTTTTATGAATTTGTTCATTAATGAACATGGGACTATCCGAACTATCAAAGTGCATTCCACTCTCTACAATCTCCCATATACTAGGATGGAGAGAGAATAGGTGACTACGCATTTTGTGACTCCAAAATCCGTAGTCCTCTCCATCAAAGTGTGGGGGCTTGCCAAGTGGAATGGAGAGCAAATGAGAATGTGAACTTTGCGGAATACGAGAGTAATCAAAGGAAAAGTTCGAGTTAACCGGTTTTCTCCTCTCGTAGTCGTTGTGGTCCTCATCCTTTTGGGAAGAAGTAGACTCGTCGCTGTCGTAGTAGATTATCTCCTTGATGCGCCTGGTCTTCTTCTTCTTCCCTTCCTTCCGTCTTTGACCCGAGCCGGAGTCGGTAGGCTTGTCGTCCTTCGGCTCGTTGACGAAGGTCTCCTTCTCTTTGTCGTTGATCACTATACCCTTCCCCTTAGGATCCATCTATTCGGGCGGTTAGTCCCTTTGTGAATAGAACGGCTCTGATACCAATTGAGAGCACCTAGAGGGGGGGGGTGAATAGGTGATCCTGTAAAAACTTCAAACTTAAGCCACAAAAACTTGTTAAGCGTTAGCACAGTTAATACCAAGTGGCTAAGGTGAAGTCTTCAACAAAACACAATACCACAAGAATCAAGCACAGAGGGACACGGTGGTTTATCCCGTGGTTCGGCCAAGCCAATGCTTGCCTACTTCCACGTTGTGGCGTCCCAACGGACGAGGGTTGCAATCAACCCCTCTCAAGCGGTCCAAAGACCCACTTGAATACCACGGTGTTTTGTTGTTCTTATCTCAATCCCGTTTGCGAGGAATCTCCACAACTTGGAGCCTCTCGCCCTTACAAAAGATGTTCACAAAGAATCACGGAGTAAGGGAGGGATTAGCAACTCACACACAACACAAAGATCACAGCGAATACACACACACAAAACCCAGACTTGAGCTCAAGAGGCTAACACACTAGAACAGAGCTCAAATCACTAGAATTTCAAACAAGTGCGCAAGATTGATGTGTGAGTGATCAAGAGTGCTCAAGGAATGCTTGGGTGCTTCCTCCATGCGCCAAGGGGTCCCTTTTATAGCCCCAAGGCAGCTAGGAGCCGTTGGGAACAAATCTGGAAGGCCATCTTTGCCTTCTGTCTCGTGGCGCACCGGACAGTCCGGTGCACACCGGACACTGTCCGGTGCCCGATTTGTTTCCAAAAACAGCACTTCTGACCGTTGCTGGCTGCTCCAGATCTGCGCTCAGTTGGCGCACCGGACATGTCCGGTGCACACCGGACAGTCCGGTGTTCCTTCCCGACCGTTGGCTCGGCCACGTGTCCCGCGCGGATTGCGCGGCCGACCGTTGGCCCTGGCCGACCGTTGGCTCACCGGACAGTCCGGTGCACACCGGACAGTCCGGTGAATTTTAGCCGTACGCCGTCGGCGAATTCCCGAGAGCGGCCAGTTCGCGCCGAGGAGGTCTGGCGCACCGGACACTGTCCGGTGCACACCGGACAGTCCGGTGCTCCAGACCGAGCTGAGCCTTGGCTGCACACAGCCAAGTCATTTCTCCTCTTCTCTCTTCCTGTTTCTAACACTTAGACAAACATGTTAGTCCACAAAACCAATGTACTAAGGCTTAGAAACATACCTTTACTTCATGATTTTCACCTTGTTCCATTTTACAAATAGGTACCTGTGTTGAGCACTAAATCACCAAAATCCTTAGAAATGGCCCAAGGGCACATTTCCCTTTCATAGGCCTCGACCGTGCGGCCAATGTGTTCGCCGAACACATGGTTCATGCACCGCTGGTACGTCGCGCCCGCATTCCTCAAGCCGAACGGTATGGTGACATAGCAGTACATGCCGAAGGGTGTGATGAAAGAAGTCGCGAGCTGGTCGGACTCTTTCATCCTGATTTGGTGATACCCTGAGTAGGCATCGAGGAAAGACAGGGTTTCGCACCTAGCAGTGGAATCCACGATCTGATCGATGCGAGGCAGAGGGTTGGGAACCTTCGGACATGCTTTGTTCAGACCAGTGTAGTCTACACACATCCGCCATTTCCCCCCTTTCTCTCTCACAAGCATAGGGTTGGCTAGCCATTTGGGATGGAATACCTCTTTGATGAACCCTGCCGCCATTAGCTTGTGGATCTCCTCGCCTATGGCTCTGCGCTTCTCCTCGTCGAATCGGCGCAGAGGCTGCTTGACGGGTCGGGCTCCAGCTCGGATGTCCAGCGAGTGCTCGGCGACATCCCTCGGTTTGCCGGGCATGTCCGAGGGACTCCACGCGAAGACGTCGGCGTTCACGCAGAGAAAGTTGACGAGCACTGCTTCCTATTTGGGATCGAGCCCAGAGCCGATCCGGACTTGCTTGGAGGCGTCGCTGCTGGGGTCGAGGGGGACGGACTTAACCGTCTCCGCCGGCATGACGCTTCACGTCTGGCACCTCCTTAGAGAGGTTCTCCAGGTCGGCGATGAGGGCCTCGGACTCGGCGAGGGCCTCGGCGTACTCCACGCACTCCACGTCGCATTCGAACGTGTGTTTGTACGTGGGGCCGACGGTGATGACCCCGTTGGGGCCTGACATCTTGAGCTTGAGGTAGGTGTAGTTGGGGACGGCCATGAACTTCGCGTAGCAGGGCCTCCCCAATACCGCGTGGTAGGTTCCTCGGAACCCGACCACCTCGAACGTCAGGGTCTCCCTTCGGAAGTTGGAGGGTGTTCCGAAGCAGAGGGGAAGATAGAGTTGTCCGAGGGGCTGGACGCGCTTCCCGGGGATGATCCCATGGAAAGGCGCAACGCCCGCCCGGATCGAGGACAGATCGATACGCAGAAGCCCGAGGGTCTCGGCGTAGATGATGTTGAGGCTGCTGCCTCCGTCCATGAGGACCTTGGTGAGCCTGACGTCACCGATGACGGGGTCGACGACGAGCGGGTATTTCCCCGGGCTCGGCACATGGTCGGGGTGGTCGGCTTGGTCGAAGGTGATGGGCTTGTCGGACCAGTCTAGGTAGACTGGCGCCACCACCTTCACCGAACAGACCTCCCGGCGCTCTTGCTTGCGGTGCCGAGCCGAGGCATTCGCCGCTTGCCCGCCGTAGATCATGAAGCAGTCGCGGACCTCGGGGAACTTGAAAGGGAAATGTGCCCTTGGGCCATTTCTAAGTATTTTGGTGATTGAGTGCCAACACATGTGCTTAATTGTGAATTTATGTACATGGATGAACAAGGTGCAAATCATGAGATAAAGGTATGTTTCTAAGCCTTAGTACATTTGTTTTGTGGACTAACATATTTGTCTAAGTGTTAGAAACAGAAAGAAGAAAAAGAGAAAAGGGGAGAGAAAGACTTGGCTGTGTGCAGCCAAGGCTCAGCTCGGTCTGGAGCACCGGACTGTCCGGTGTGCACCGGACAGTGTCCGGTGCGCCAGGCCTACTCGGCGCGAACTGGCCGCTCTCGGGAATTCGCCGACGGCGTACGGCTAAAATTCACCGGACTGTCCGGTGTGCACCGGACTGTCCGGTGAGCCAACGGTCGGCCAGGGCCAACGGTCGGCCGCGCAATCCGCGCGAGACACGTGGCCGAGCCAACGGTCGGAAGACGGCACCGGACTGTCCGGTGTGCACCGGACTGTCCGGTGCGCCAACGGCTCGCAGATCTCCAACGGGCTGCAACGGTCGGCAGCGCCAGATAAGGAAACAAATCGGGCACCGGACAGTGTCCGGTGTGCACCGGACTGTCCGGTGCCCCCGACGACAGAAGGCAAGGATGGCCTTCCGGATTTGCTCTCAACGGCTCCTAGCTGCCTTAGGGCTATAAAAGGAGCCCCTAGGCGCATGGAGGAGACATACAAGCAACTCTTGAGCATTCTTGATCATCCACACAAGTTCTTTGCGCATTCGTTTGTGATTCTAAGTGATTCGAGCTCTGTTCTAGTGTGAACTCTGAGATAGTCATTCGAGCTCGAGTCTTGGCCGTGTGTGTGCGCTTTTGTTGTGGATTTGTGTGTGTTGCTTCCCTCCCTTACTCTGTGCTTTCTTTGTGATCATATACTTGTAAGGGCAAGAGACTCCAATTTGTGGAGATTCCTTGCAAACGGGATAGTGAAAGGAAAAGCAAAACACCGTGGTATTCAAGTGGGTCTTTGGACCGCTTGAGAGGGGTTGATTGCAACCCTCGTCCGTTGGGACGCCACAACGTGGAAGTAGGCAAGCATTGGCTTGGCCGAACCACGGGATAAACCACCGTGTCACCTCTGTCTTGATCTCTTGTGGTATTGTGTTTTGTTGAGACTTCACCTTAGCCACTTGGCAATAATCGTGCTAACACATAACAAGTTTTTGTGGCTTAAGTTTTTACAGGATCACCTATTCACCCCCCCCCCCCCTCTAGGTGCTCTCAATTGGTATCAAAGCCGTTCTATTCACAAAGGGACTAACCGCCCGAATAGATGGATCCTAAGGGGAAGGGTATTGTGATCAACGACAAAGAAAAGGAGACCTTCGTCAACGAGCCGAAGGACGACAAGCCTACCGACTCCGGCTCGGGCCATAGACGAAAGGAAGGGAAGAAGAAGAAGACGAGGCGTATCAAGGAGATCATCTACTACGACGATAGTGATGAATCCACTTCTTCCCAAAAGGACGACGACAACGACTACAGGAAGACGGTCAATTCGAACTTTTCTTTTGATTATTCGCGTATTCCGCATAGCTCAAATACTCATTTGCTTCCCATTCCACTTGGCAAACCTCCTCACTTTGATGGAGAGGATTACGGATTTTGGAGCCACAAAATGCGTACTCACCTGTTTTCTCTCCATCCAAGCATTTGGGAGATTGTGGAAAGTGGAATGAAATTTGATAGCTCGGATAGCCCTATGTTTATTAATGAACAGATTCATAAAAATGCACAAGCTACTACTGTGTTGCTAGCCTCTTTGTGCAGGGACGAGTATCACAAGGTGAGCGGCTTGGACAATGCCAAGCAGATCTGGGACACCCTCAAGATTTCTCATGAGGGGAACGACGTCACCTTGCTCACCAAGATGGAGTTGGTGGAGGGAGAGCTTGGACGGTTCGCCATGATAAGGGGCGAGGAGCCGACACAAACATACAACCGGCTCAAGACCCTCATCAACAAGATAAGGAGCTACGGGAGCACGCGATGGACGGACCACGACGTCGTCCGCCTAATGCTCAGGTCCTTTACCGTACTTGATCCTCATCTCGTGAACAATATTCGTGAGAATCCCAGGTACACGATGATGACGCCCGAGGAAGTACTTGGAAAATTCGTGAGCGGGCGGATGATGATCAAGGAGGCAAGATACGTCGATGACGCGTTGAACGGACCACTCCACGAGCCTCAACCCATTGCTCTAAAAGCAACGAGGAGCAAGGAGTCGCTACCTAGCAAGGTGGCGCAAGTCGAGGCGGCCGGGCTCAATGATGAAGAGATGGCTCTCATCATCAAGAGATTCAAGACGGTGCTTAAAGGTCACAAGGGACAACCAAGCAAGACCAAAGCCAAGGGGAAGCGCTCATGCTTCAAATGCGGTAAGCTTGGTCATTTCATTGCTAACTGTCCCGATAATGAAAGTGACCAGGAAAAGGGGAACAAAAGAGAGAAGAAGAAGCAATACAAGAAGGCAAAGGGCGAGGCGCATCTAGGAAAGGAGTGGGACTCGGATTGCTCCTCCTCCGACTCCGACAACGAAGGACTCGCCGCCACTGCCTTCAACAAATCGGCTCTCTTCCCCAACGAGCGTCTCACTTGCCTTATGGCAAGGGAGAAGAAGGTGAGTACTCAAGACTCCACTTATACTTCTTCTAGTGATAGTGAGTCTAGTGACGATGATGACATAGATTATTCTTGCTTGTTCAAAGGCTTAGATAGATCTAAGATAGATAAAATCAATGAATTGATTGATGCTTTGAATGAAAAGGATAGGCTTTTAGAGAAGCAAGAGGATTTATTGTATGATGAACATGATAAGTTTATAGAGGCACAAAAATCATATGCTTTAGAAGTGAAAAGAAATGAAGTGCTTTCTAGTGAAATATCTTCTTGTCATGAAACCATTGCTACTTTACAAAGTGTTAACCATGATTTAAATGCTAAATTAGAAGTAACAAATAAATCTAAGTCTTGTGTTAAAAATGTTACAATTTGCACTAGGTGTAAAGATTTTGATGTTAACACTTGTAGCAAACACTTAGTTTCAATTTCAAAACTAAAAGATGAAGTGGCTAGTCTTAATGCTCAACTTAAGACTAGCAAGAGTGAAGTTGAAAAGATAAAATTTGCAAGGGATGCCTATACAATTGGAAGACATCCCTCAATTAAGGATGGGCTTGGCTTCAAGAGGGAAGCCAAGAACTTAACAAGCCATAAGGCTCCCATCTTTGTCAAGGAGAAGGGGAAGGCCCCGATGGCTAGTAATGCTAAAAAGAATCATGCTTTTATGTATTATGATAGGAGACATGCTAGAAATGCTTATAATCATTTTGATTCACATGTTTATGATTCTCATGCAATGTTTGCTTCTAGTTCTTCTTATAATCATGGTAGAGATATGTGTAGGAGAAATGTTGTACATATGCCTAGGAGAGATATTGCTCATGTACCTAGAAAGAATGTTATTCATGCTCCTAGGAAAGTAGTGAATGAACCTTCTACCATTTATTATGCTTGTAATGCTCCCTTTGCTATTTGTAGAAAGGGTAAGAAGGTAGTTGCTAGGAAATTAGGGGCTAGATGCAAGGGAGATAAATCTTGCATTTGGGTCCCTAAAGATATTTGTGCTAACCTTGCAGGACCCAACATGAGTTGGGTACCTAAGACCCAAGCCTAAATTTGCCTTGCAGGTTTATGCATCCGGGGGTTCAAGCTGGATTATCGACAGCGGATGCACAAACCATATGACGGGGGAGAAGAAGATGTTCACCTCCTACGTCAAGAATAAGGATTCCCAAGATTCAATTATATTCGGTGATGGGAATCAAGGCAAGGTAAAAGGGTTAGGTAAAATTGCAATTTCTAATGAGCATTCTATCTCAAATGTATTCTTAGTGGAGAGTCTTGGATATAATTTGCTATCTGTTAGTCAATTATGTCAAATGGGATATAATTGTTTATTTACAAATGTAGATGTGTCTGTCTTTAGAAGATGTGATGGTTCACTAGCTTTTAAGGGTGTACTAGACGGCAAGCTTTATTTAGTTGATTTTGCAAAAGAAGAGGCCGGTCTAGATGCATGCTTAATGGCTAAGACTTGCATGGGCTGGCTGTGGCATCGCCGCTTAGCACATGTGGGGATGAAGAATCTCCACAAGCTTCTAAAGGGAGAACACGTGATAGGTCTAACCAATGTTTATTTCGAAAAAGATAGACCTTGTGCAGCTTGTCAGGCAGGTAAACAAGTTGGAGGAGCACATCACAGCAAGAATGTGATGACCACGTCAAGACCTCTAGAGCTGCTGCATATGGACCTCTTCGGACCCGTCGCCTATCTAAGAATAGGAGGAAGTAAGTATGGTTTAGTTATTGTTGATGACTTTTCCCGCTTCACTTGGGTGTTCTTTTTGCAGGATAAGTCTGAAACCCAAGGGACCCTCAAGCGCTTCCTCAGGAGAGCTCAAAATGAGTTTGAGCTCAAGGTGAAGAAGATTAGGAGCGACAACGGGTCCGAGTTCAAGAACCTTCAAGTGGAGGAGTTTCTTGAGGAGGAAGGGATCAAGCACGAGTTCTCCGCTCCCTACACACCACAACAAAATGGTGTGGTAGAGAGGAAGAACAGGACGCTAATCGATATGGCGAGGACGATGCTTGGAGAGTTCAAGACCCCCGAGTGCTTTTGGTCGGAAGCCGTGAACACGGCTTGCCACGCCATCAACAGGGTCTATCTTCACCGCCTCCTCAAGAAGACGTCATATGAGCTACTAACCGGTAACAAACCCAATGTATCCTACTTTCGTGTTTTTGGGAGCAAGTGCTACATTCTAGTAAAGAAAGGTAGAAATTCTAAGTTTGCTCCCAAAGCTGTAGAAGGGTTTTTATTAGGTTATGATTCAAATACAAAGGCGTATAGGGTCTTCAACAAATCTTCGGGTTTGGTTGAAGTCTCTAGCGACGTTGTATTTGATGAGACTAATGGCTCTCCAAGAGAGCAAGTTGTTGATTGTGATGATGTAGATGAAGAAGATGTTCCGACGGCCGCTATACGAACCATGGCAATTGGAGACGTTCGGCCACAGGAACAGGATGAACGTGATCAACCTTCTTCCTCAACGACGGTGCATCCCCCAACTCAAGACGATGAACAGGTTCATCAAAAGGAGGCGTGTGATCAAGGGGGAGCACAAGACGATCAAGTGATGGAGGAAGAAGCGCAACCGGCACCTCCAACCCAAGTTCGAGCGATGATTCAAAGGGATCATCCCGTCGACCAAATTCTGGGTGACATTAGCAAGGGAGTAACTACTCGGTCTCGATTAGTTAATTTTTGTGAACATTACTCCTTTGTCTCCTCTATTGAGCCTTTCAGGGTAGAGGAGGCCTTGCTAGATCCGGATTGGGTGTTGGCCATGCAGGAGGAACTCAACAACTTCAAGCGCAATGAAGTTTGGACGCTGGTGCCTCGTCCCAAGCAAAATGTTGTGGGAACCAAGTGGGTGTTCCGCAACAAACAGGACGAGCACGGAGTTGTGACAAGGAACAAGGCTCGACTTGTGGCAAAAGGTTATGCCCAAGTCGCAGGTTTGGACTTTGAGGAGACTTTTGCTCCTGTGGCTAGGCTAGAATCCATTCGCATCTTGCTAGCATATGCCGCTCACCATTCTTTCAGGTTGTACCAAATGGATGTGAAGAGCGCGTTCCTCAACGGGCCAATAAAGGAGGAAGTGTACGTGGAGCAACCCCCTGGCTTCGAGGATGAGCGGTACCCCGACCACGTGTGTAAGCTCTCTAAGGCGCTCTATGGACTTAAACAAGCCCCAAGAGCATGGTATGAATGCCTTAGAGATTTCTTACTTGCTAATGCTTTCAAGGTTGGGAAAGCCGATCCAACTCTTTTCACTAAGACTTGTAATGGTGATTTGTTTGTGTGCCAAATTTATGTCGATGACATAATATTTGGTTCTACTAATCAAAAGTCTTGTGAAGAGTTTAGCAGGGTGATGACGCAGAAATTCGAGATGTCGATGATGGGCGAGTTAAACTACTTCCTTGGGTTCCAAGTGAAGCAACTCAAGGACGGCACCTTCATCTCCCAAACGAAGTACACGCAAGATCTGCTAAAGAGGTTTGGGATGAAGGATGCCAAGCCCGCAAAGACGCCGATGGGAACCGACGGACACACCGACCTCAACAAAGGAGGTAAGTCCGTTGATCAAAAGGCATACCGGTCAATGATAGGGTCTTTACTTTATTTATGTGCTAGTAGACCGGATATTATGCTTAGCGTATGCATGTGTGCTAGATTTCAATCCGATCCTAAGGAGTGTCACTTAGTGGCGGTGAAGCGAATTCTTAGATATTTAGTCGCTACGCCTTGCTTCGGGATCTGGTATCCAAAGGGGTCTAACTTTGACTTAATTGGGTACTCAGATTCCGACTATGCTGGATGTAAGGTCGATAGGAAGAGTACATCGGGGACGTGCCAATTCTTAGGAAGGTCCCTGGTGTCATGGAACTCTAAGAAACAAACCTCCGTTGCCCTATCCACCGCTGAGGCCGAGTACGTTGCCGCAGGTCAGTGTTGCGCGCAACTACTTTGGATGAGGCAAACCCTCAGGGACTTTGGCTACAATCTGAGCAAAGTCCCACTCCTATGTGATAATGAGAGTGCTATCCGAATAGCGGAAAATCCTGTTGAGCACAGCCGCACAAAGCACATTGACATCCGGCATCACTTTCTGAGAGACCACCAGCAAAAGGGAGATATCGAAGTGTTTTATGTTAGCACCGAGAACCAGCTAGCCGATATCTTTACCAAGCCTTTAGATGAGAAGACCTTTTGCAGGCTGCGTAGTGAGCTAAATGTCTTAGATTCGCGGAACTTGGATTGAATTGTAGCATACATGTATTCATGCCTTTGATCATGTTCATTCTGCATTTTGTTGCTTATTATGGTACTCAAGTTGTACAAACACTCCCTGGACCTCACAAGTCCGTTGCAATGTGATGCACATGTTTAGGGGGAGATGTGTTACAACTTGACCCTTTGAGACTAACCATATGTTTGAGTTTGCTTGTGTTAGTCACAAAGGAGAATTGAAAGGGAAAAGGTGGACTTGGACCATGAAAGACTTCCACTGCACTCCGATGAGGGGTAACTTATTCCAAGTTCATCTCATGACCTCTTATTGCCATTTGCTCTTAATTGAAGATTTTGGTGAGGCAATGGGGTTAAAGGGCCACAATTGATCCCGTTTTGGTGCTTGATGCCAAAGGGGGAGAAAATAAAGGCCAAAGCAATAAATGGATCAGCTACCACTTGAGAGATTTTGAAAATAGTAGAATAGAGTTTTTGATTTGTCAAAATTCTTAAGTTGTCTCTCTTGTCAAAAGTTGGCTTCTTGTGGGGAGAAGTATTGATTATGGGAAAAAGGGGGAGTTTTTGAAATCCTTGATCAATCTCTTTTTTGAATGACTCTCTTTATGCTTAAACATGTGTGTTTAACTTAGAGATAGAGATTTGTGTTTGATTTGCAAAAACAAACCAAGTGGTGGCAAAGGATGATCCATATATGCCAAAATTGATTCAAAATAAATTTAAGTGTTATTTGAATTGAGTTTGCACTTGTTCTAGTGGCTTTATGTTGTGTTGGCATAAATCACCAAAAAGGGGGAGATTGAAAGGGAAATGTGCCCTTGGGCCATTTCTAAGTATTTTGGTGATTGAGTGCCAACACATGTGCTTAATTGTGAATTTATGTACATGGATGAACAAGGTGCAAATCATGAGATAAAGGTATGTTTCTAAGCCTTAGTACATTTGTTTTGTGGACTAACATATTTGTCTAAGTGTTAGAAACAGAAAGAAGAAAAAGAGAAAAGGGGAGAGAAAGACTTGGCTGTGTGCAGCCAAGGCTCAGCTCGGTCTGGAGCACCGGACTGTCCGGTGTGCACCGGACAGTGTCCGGTGCGCCAGGCCTACTCGGCGCGAACTGGCCGCTCTCGGGAATTCGCCGACGGCGTACGGCTAAAATTCACCGGACTGTCCGGTGTGCACCGGACTGTCCGGTGAGCCAACGGTCGGCCACGGCCAACGGTCGGCCGCGCAATCCGCGCGAGACACGTGGCCGAGCCAACGGTCGGAAGACGGCACCGGACTGTCCGGTGTGCACCGGACTGTCCGGTGCGCCAACGGCTCGCAGATCTCCAACGGGCTGCAACGGTCGGCAGCGCCAGATAAGGAAACAAATCGGGCACCGGACAGTGTCCGGTGTGCACCGGACTGTCCGGTGCCCCCGACGACAGAAGGCAAGGATGGCCTTCCGGATTTGCTCTCAACGGCTCCTAGCTGCCTTGGGGCTATAAAAGGAGCCCCTAGGCGCATGGAGGAGACATACAAGCAACTCTTGAGCATTCTTGATCATCCACACAAGTTCTTTGCGCATTCGTTTGTGATTCTAAGTGATTCGAGCTCTGTTCTAGTGTGAACTCTGAGATAGTCATTCGAGCTCGAGTCTTGGCCGTGTGTGTGCGCTTTTGTTGTGGATTTGTGTGTGTTGCTTCCCTCCCTTACTCTGTGCTTTCTTTGTGATCATATACTTGTAAGGGCAAGAGACTCCAATTTGTGGAGATTCCTTGCAAACGGGATAGTGAAAGGAAAAGCAAAACACCGTGGTATTCAAGTGGGTCTTTGGACCGCTTGAGAGGGGTTGATTGCAACCCTCGTCCGTTGGGACGCCACAACGTGGAAGTAGGCAAGCATTGGCTTGGCCGAACCACGGGATAAACCACCGTGTCACCTCTGTCTTGATCTCTTGTGGTATTGTGTTTTGTTGAGACTTCACCTTAGCCACTTGGCAATAATCGTGCTAACACATAACAAGTTTTTGTGGCTTAAGTTTTTACAGGATCACCTATTCACCCCCCCCTCTAGGTGCTCTCAGAACTCTCCTGCCTGGTGATCTTCCTTCTTGTCATCGTCGCGGGCCCTGCCACCCTCCGCGGGTGGCCCGGCCTTGTGGAAGTGGCGCCGAAGCATGACGCACTCCTCAAGGGTGTGCTTGATGGGCCCCTGGTGATAGGGGCACGGCTCCTTGAGCATCTTGTCGAAGAGGTTGGGACCTCCGGGGGGCTTTCGAGGGTTCTTGTGCTCGGCGGCGGCGACAAGGTCTGCGTCGGCGGCGTCGCGTTTCGCTTGCGACTTCTTCTTGCCCTTCTTCTTGGCGCCGCGCTGAGCTGACGCCACGGGGGCATCTTCCGATGGGCGGCCCTGGGGCTGCTTGTCTCTCCGAAAGATAGCCTCGACCGCCTCCTGGCCGGAGGCGAACTTGGTGGCGATGTCCATCAGCTCGCTCGCCCTGGTGGGGGTCTTGCGACCCAGCTTGCTCACCAGGTCGCGGCAGGTGGTGCCAGCGAGGAACGCGCCGATGACATCCGAGTCGGTGATGTTGGGCAGCTCGGTGCGCTGCTTCGAGAATCGCCGGATGTAGTCCTGGAGAGACTCTCTCGGCTGCTGTCGGCAGCTTCGGAGGTCCCAGGAATTCCCTAGGCGCACGTACGTGCCCTGGAAATTGCCGGCGAAAGCTTGGACTAGGTCGTCCCAGTTGGAGATCTGCCCCGGAGGCAGGTGCTCCAACCAGGCGCGAGCGGTGTCGGAGAGGAACAGGGGGAGGTTGCGGATGATGAGGTTGTCATCGTCCATTCCACCCAGTTGGCAGGCCAGACTGTAGTCCGCGAGCCACAGTTCCGGTCTCGTCTCCCCTGAGTACTTTGTGATAGTAGTCGGGGTCGGAACCGGGTCGGGAACGGCGCCCGTCGTATGGCCCGGCTGAAGGCCTGCGGACCGGGTGGTTCGGGCGAGGGACTCCGATCCTCCCCGCTGTCGTAGCGTCCCCCATGCCTGGGGTGGTAGCCTTGGCGCACCCTCTCATCGAGGTGGGCCCGACGATCACGGTGATGGTGCTCGTTGCCGAGGCGACTCGGGGCCACAGGCGCTGTGTTGCGCGTGCGCCCAGTGCAGACCGAGGCTTCCCGCATGAATCGGGAAGTCGCAGCATGATGTTCCGAGGGGTACCCCTGCCTTCGGGAGGCGGAGCTCTCGGCCCGCTGGACCACGGCGCCTTCCAGGAGATCCTTGAGCTCTCCCTGGATTCGCCGCCCCTCGGTGGTTGATGGCTCCGGCATCGCGCGGAGGAGCATTGCTGCTGCAGCCAGGTTCTGGCCGACCCCACTGGATGCGGGTGGCGGCCTGACCCTGACATCATCGGCGATGCGGTGCTGGAAGCCCTGGGGTAGATGACGCATTTCTCCGGCCGGAGGTTGGCCTGCCCATGCCTACCCGACGTCCCGACGGATTGGCTCAAGCGCTCCTGCTCCCTCGTCGAGCCTGGCCTGCACCCCGCGGATTTGCTCGAGTTGTGGGTCGTGACCCCCCGCCGGAACGGGGACCACAGCTAGCTCTCGTGGGATGTCAACGCGAGGCACCGGCCTAGGGAGATCGTCGTCCTCCGGCATGCCGAGATGGTTGCCTTCGGGGGGACCCCCTAGATCGACGTGGAAACATTCGCGGCTCGGGCCGCAGTCCTCGTCGCCGAGGCTATGGCTACCGTCGGAACAGTCGGAAAGGCAGTAGTCGCATGCGGTCATGAGGTCCCGCATGGCACTGGGGTTGCCAAGTCCGGAGAAATCCCAACAGAAGCTGGGCTCGTCGTCTTCCTCGGACCCAGAGGGCCCGTAGGTCGAGACGTCCGTCAGCCGGTCCCAAGGTGACCGCATACGAGACCCCAGAACGTTCGGATTCGCCTCTACGAGAGCGTCCACCAAAGCGGAGCCGCTAGGCGGGTCGAGGCCTAATCCGAGAGGCGTGGGATGGGAATCAGTCGGTACCTCTTGGTCGACGGGCGGTGATGAGGTCGCGTCGGGGGCTGACTGCACGGTCGTCTTAGGTACGAGGGTGACACCCAGCAAGCCTTTCGCGAGCGTGCTGGCGTCGTTCGTTTGCTCGGGATTGACGTGTCGCGGGGGGACAGCGCTCGTCTTCGTCTCATGCGCGAGGTCGATGCCCGGCGCGCCCCCCGTTGGAGTGCTGGCGTTGTCGACTCGCTCGACGGCCGACGAGGCGCCGCCTCCTGCTTGGCCTTGGTCGCCCCGCCTCCTCCTCCTCCGTCGACGGGGAAGAAGACGGGGCGAGCTCGAAAGTTGTTCTTCCACCACGCGGGGAAGACGTCGTCGATCCCGCCGCCGGCGGGCGAACTGTCGGCCGCCATTGTTGCTGTCGCCCGGCGGTGGAAAGAGTATCATGTCGTAGCTGCCGTCGAGGGACATGAACTCAAGGCTCCCGAAACGGAGCACCGTCCCGGGCCGGAGAGGTTGCTGGAGACTACCCATCTGGATCTTGATGGGAAGCTGTTCGTCAACACGCAGCAGGCCCCTACCTGGCGCGCCAACTGTCGGCATTTCGAGACCGGGGGTCCCTGGGCCGACGAGTGAAGTGTTGCTGCGTGCCCCAGTCCAGATGGGTCGACGCGAGGCCGAGCGCGAAGGGGGGAAAGCGAGGTGGCCGGAGATGGGCGTGAGAGAGGTGGAAATCCCGCGGCCTTCGTGTTCGTCCTGCGCCCAGGTCGGGCGCGCTTGCAGTAGGGGGTTACAAGCGTCCACACGGGGGAAGGAGTGAGTGGCCTCACGCAAGCGCCCGTCTCGTCCTCGTCCCCGCGCGGCCAACCCTCTCTAAGAGGGCCCTGGTCCTTCCTTTTATAGGCGTAAGGAGAGGATCCAGGTGTACAATAGGGGGTGTAGCAGAGTGCTACGTGTCTAGCGGAGGAGAGCTAGTGCCCTAAGTACACGCCATCGTGGCGGCCGGAGAGATTTTGGCGCCCGGTTTGTGTGATGTCGTGGCCGTCGGAGGAGTGCTGGAGCCTGGCGGAGGGACAGCTGTCGGGGCCGTCGAGTCCTTGCTGACGTCCTCTTGCTTCCGTAAGGGGGCCGAAAACCGCCATCGTCAGGGAGCGTGCGGGGCGCCATCATCGCCTATCTGGCGGAGCGAGCCAGATGGGACGCCGGTCTTGTTCCCCGTAGCCTGAGTCAACCTGGAGTAGGGTAATGATGGCGCCTCCTGTTGAAGTGGCTGGTCCGCGCCCTAGGTTGGGCGATGTGGAGGCTCCTCCGATGTCGAGGTCGAGTTCGTCTTCCGTGGCCGAGGCCGAGTCCGAGCCCCTAGGTCGGGCGAGGCGGAGGCCGTTGGCTGAGGCCAGGGCGGAATTGGAGTCCTGGGGTCGGGCGAAGCGGAGTTCGTCGTCTTCTTGAGCTGAGCCCAAGTCCGAGCCCTGGATCGGGCGGAGCGGAGTTCGCCGTCTTCCGGGGCTTAGCCCGAGTCCGAGCCCTGGGTCGGGCGGAGCGAGGTTCGCCGTCTTCCGGGGCTTAGCCCGAGTCCGAGCCCTAGGTCGGGCGGAGCGGAGTTCGCCGTCTTCCGGGGCTTTAGCCCAAGTCCGAGCCCTGGGTCGGGCGGAGCGGAGTTGCCGTCTTCCGGGGCTTAGCCCAAGTCCGAGCCCTGGGTCGGGCGGAGCGAGGTTCGTCGTCTTCCGGGGCTTAGCCCGAGTCCGAGCCCTGGGTCGGGCGGAGCGGAGTTCGCCGTCTTCCGGGGCTTTAGCCCAAGTCCGAGCCCTGGGTTGGGTGGAGCGGAGTTCGCCGTCTTCCGGGGCTTAGCCCGAGTCCGAGCCCTGGGTCGGGCGGAGCGGAGTTTCCTATGGTGCGTGCGGCCGGGCCTGACTGCCTGTCAGCCTCACTCTGTCAAGTGGCACCGCAGTCGGAGCAGCGCAGGCGGCGCTGTCTTTCTGTCAGACCGGCCAGTGGAGCGGCGAAGTGACGGCGGTCACTTCGGCTCTGTCAGCTGAGGGGCGCGCGTCAGGATAAAGGTGTCAGGCCACCTTTGCATTAAATGCTCCTGCGATTTGGTTGGGGTTGCTTCTCGGCGAAGACAGGGCCTCGGGCGAGCCGGGAACGTGTTCGCCGTTAGAGGGGGGCCTCGGGCGAGGCGGAGATCCTCCGGGGTCGGCTGCCCTTGTCCGAGGCTAGGCTCGGGCGAGGCGCGATCGAGTCCCTTGAATGGACTGATCCCTGACTTGATCGCACCCATCAGGCCTTTGCAGCTTTATGCTGATGGGGGTTACCAGCTGAGAATTAGGAGCCTTGAGGGTACCCCTAATTATGGTCCCCGACAAAAACTATGTTTAAATTTTGAATTTTAAATTTTTCAAACTAATTCGGATGGAAAAACCATCAAAATAAAAGTTGTATGTCTTAAAATGTAATGAAACTTTGTAATTGACATTTTTTTTATTTGAAATCATCTCATCATAGAAAAATTCGTGTGAAGTTTTCAAATTTGAAATTCAAATTTTGTAAACTGCCTCGGATGTAGAGACTATCAAAATAGAACTTGTAGATCCTGAAAAGTTATGCAACTTTATAGTTGGCAGCATTTTCAATTGAATTCATTTAGTGCCTAAAATAATCAAATTACTCTCGGTTTGTTATAATAAATGAGGAATGAAAACGTAATATAGACACAATTAATATAGTAGTGTATTGGTAGAGGAGGTTATGCACGAGATAGAGGTTGTGAGTTTGAATCTGACCATTCACAATACATGTAAATTTGTTTCAAAAAATGATGAAATATGATAGAGCGATGAGGGCAATGGCAGTGGTTAGAAAGTTGTTCCCATAATTTCAAAAATTGTTTTGCTGGGTTTTTTGTGATTCTTAATTTGCCGAGTGCTTTTCTTTGCCGATTGTCAAAAAAAATACTCGGTAAATAATCCTTTACTGATAAAATATTTGTCGAGTATTCTTTGCCGAGTGTTGAGTGTAAAATAGTTTTTACCGAGTGTCTGAGACACTCGGCAAAAAGCTTCTATCCGGTAGTGTTTGTAGAGAGTTTTTGTTGTGTTATTGAAAGGGAAATAGGGTTTAACCTTTTCCTATAAATGATTTTGGTGGTTGAATGCCCAATACAAATAATTGCCTAACTAGTTTGCTATCGATTATATTCTACAGGTTCATAAAGGTTCAACACAAACCAATAAAAAGATCAAAGTTAGGGTTCAAAAGAAAGGAGCAAAAGAAACCGAAGAGAACCCTGGTCTGGCGCACCGGACAGTGTTCGGTACACCAGGGCCGTACGAGTCTAAACTTGCCACCTTCGGGTTTCAGAAGCGCCCCTCCGCTATAATTCACCGGACTGTCCGGTGTGCCATAGGACTATCCGGTGCACCAGCGGAGCAACGGCTCCTAGTGCAACGGACACCTGCAAAGTGCTACAGTGCGCGGACAGTTCACGCAGAAGTGAGAGCAACCGCCAGAGGCACACCGGACAGTGCAAAGTACCTGTCTGGTGCGGCACCGGACTATCCGGTGCCACACAAAGACAAAGCTCCAACGGTCGAAACCGCCAGAACCCTAACGGTTGGGTGACGTGGCTGGCGCACCGGACAGTGTCCAGTGGCACACCGGACTGTCCGGTGTGCCCATCGACAGCAACTTACCCCAACGGTTGAATTGGTGGTTGAGGGCTATAAATACCCCCAATCACCTCCACTCCAACGATCCAAGCATTCACTACTCTTCATTCAATAAAAGAGCAAAGTGCAACACTCCAAGACAAATCAAAGCCACCGATCCGATCAAAGTCCCCAATTTAATTCTAGTGCCTTAGGACTTGTGAGAGGATCGTCTTGTGTTTCTTTGTTGCTCTTGTTGCTTGGTTGACTTTCCTTTTTCTTTCTCACTTCTTACTCTCAAGTGCTTTGTAAGTGAGGCAAGAGACACTAATTGTGTGGTGATCCTTGCGGGTCTAAGTGACCTGTGAGATTAAGGAAGAAGCCTCACTCGGTCTAGGTGATCGTTTGAGAGAGGGAAAGGGTTGAAAGAGACCTGGTCTTTATGACCACCTAAACGGGGACTAGGTTCTTTGGAACCGAACCTCGGTAAAACAAATCACCGTGTCATCCGCTTTATTTCTTGGTTGGTTTGTTTTCTCCTCTCTCCCGGACTTGGATTTTATTCTAACGCTAAACTCGGCTTGTAGTGTGTTTAAAGTTATAAATTTCAGTTTCCGCCTATCCACCCCCTCTAGGCGACTTTCAATTATATTTCGGTGGTTGGACTTAAAGAGTATTATTTTCTAGGCACTTTCCTGTTTTATTTTTATTTACTAGTAATTTTATCAACAAAGGTAATTTGTAAAAAAAAAATGAATGTATGGAATGTAACTGAAGAGTATAACCACTGCTACAATGTCATACATCTTGGATCTAGATCTAAACGTTCTAGCAAAAGACCTGTTTGTACACTTATAGATCATGACTGCTTACATATTAGTCGTTGCCCTGCTATAGCAACTGTAGGTTTGTAAGCCACACGGCATACGTATCCCTCTACATTCTCTTCTCCTCCGGTAGTGGTTTTCTATCGTGTGTATGGTAAGAATTAGATAGTGGTAGAGTGTTGATTAGGGTCGTGAGGGAGCGGCAAATCACTTGCGTTCTTTTAGAGCTGTGCTAATAGAATTTGTGGCTTCACAAAATCTTGATCTCTTGTCGTGATTGCTTCAATGTCATCTCGACCAGTGGCGGATCTACACCCCGGGCCACCCGATCCGTGGCTTGTGGCTTGATCCATGTAACTCTATATAAGTCTCTATTAAATGGGAACATATCTGGTGCAAACCAGCCCCTACGTGCAACCATGCAAACTTCTAATATGGGCCACATAATGTTGATCCAAGGGACACAGGGGCATGGATAATTTTACACTTAATCACCTGCTGCTAATCACACTTTTTTCAAATCCCCCTCCCACTCCACCGCACGCCAACTTGGATTAACATCATGTGGTTCAGATTAAAAGTTTGCACGGTTGTATGGAGGGGTTGGTTTGCATCAGATATGTTCCACTATTTTAATACGGTATAAAACAGTTAAGATAAAATGAAGAGAAGAAAAATGGGTAGATTTAACCCGCGTCATAGAAAAATTCGGGATTCGCTCCTGATCTCGACTATATAGTTATTGATATTCTACAAGTTTGTGTCATACTCGCAATATCCTTTCAAAGATAAAAGAGATGCATCACATAACGAGGAACGGAATGTTGCAACAACTACAAAACAACTATAAAGTAAATATTTTTAGGGTGGCTTCGACGTAGCATTTAACTGCAGAAACATCGTCTGGTATGGCTGCGGTCTATAACATTATTATTTAAGAGCACACATAACATATACTACCGGAATCTGGTCTTTTATCGAGTGGTCGGTGCTTTGCCGAGTATAATTTATTGGCCACTCGGCAAATCATGGTTATGTACAGTTCGCCGAAACCCTTTATATCCATGTTCCTTCATACGAGATCGGAAGGCAATAGAAATATTATTTTGTCAAATTGAAAGACCATCGATGCTACTTTTTGGATTTGAAGCATCTACCTACAAAATTAAAATTTACAGCTCCTGTAGTTGTAGCTGCTGCAGATACAATTTATAGAGACAAGCTAGGGCATTCTCTCCTCTTCGAGCATCGGTATCTCCCAGTATAATGCGGGTGCTCTTAATACACTGCCTTTTCCCACCATCATTGCTTTCCATCCTTGAAAAAATGTGAGTCCAGGATACAAGGAAAGAATCATTGCTTGCTAGCTTGTGAGAAATTGTTTATCGGCTTGTGTCCAAACCAATGTGTGGACACCGGTGCAGGTTTGGGATCAAAGGACATTGTTACTAATCTATCAGGGCTCGTTTGCATGCATGGGATTAGAGGGGATGGAGGAGCATATAATCACTTGCTATTTATGTCACACCCGGTTTTAAAGGACAAAGCCGGGTGCATCTCATACATGCGCCAAGAAGACAACATATATAATAACAGAGTGTATAGAGATAAATGTCAATAACATCAGAGTACTTATTGCATAGCGGAAGTCTTATTACAAAATAAAGGAATAACCATAAAACGAACTAAGGATCGTTGGCGCCAACGTCAACTGGGAAACGCCACCTAGATCAAGTCGAATGCCTCAGTGTTAGGCGGCTCCTCTTCGACCACCTGTTCTTCTCCTGTGGGGGTGTGAGACAGCAAGAGTGAGCTCACATACGTTCATAGCTCAACAAGTCGTGGGGAATAATGTGGCATGAACTCACCAAAGGTGTGAGTTCATGAAGTGTAAGGCTGATCAATGAAATAAAGGCTGAAGCTAAGCATTGCTTTTATAAGTTGGTCAAAATTTTATTAGCAATTACTAAGTGTAAGTAAATACTAAACCTTAATAATAATAAAGAAAAGTAATAGTAAAATAATCCCAAATGCGATGCAAATGTCAAATTAAATTTAAGTTCCATAATTAATCATGTGAGGGTCCGAGCCGCTCATAACCGTGAGCACGGCTAGTATACTAGTTTTACACTCTGCAGAGGTTGCGCACCTTTACCCACAAGTCATGTTATCCATCTGCCAAGAGACGGCCAATCCCATACACCTCTACCGAGGAGGCGAGGCAGGGTAACACTACGAGGCCTTTACAAAGTTCCACTAGCTTCAGAAATCCCGCTACAGTTTATAGGAAGCTCCAGTGCAGGGTTCTTGCCTGACTGCCATCGCAGCAAAATCAACCAAGGACCTCCCTACACTGACAACTCCCCTACTGCCCTTGCCCCTTTCGGGTAAGGAAGACCTCCACTAGCTTTCCTAGTTAATCAGTCAAGGGCGTTTCATTAAACCCTTGTGGTAGCACTGTTTTCCCGGGTGGTCGCTCCATGTTCCCATTAATTCAATGATCTTAACATGAATAGTAACAATAACAAAATAGTAATCATGAATGTTGTATCTCCATACCCAATCCACATAAAGCAATAGCAAGTACTACCCAAAAATATTTCAGTGGTGAACAAGGTATAAAGATAACCAAAACTGGGGTAACCTAAAGGATCCCATCAAAATTAACCTATGCAGATCATTAAAATTAATAAGAACATGGCTGGGAAAAGTAAGTGATCAAGGGCACAACTTGCCTTCAATGAGCTCCTGCTCAGCTACCTCTACTTGTTGAGCCTCAGAATCCACAGTGGCTTGCTCGTCTACTCGCATCAACACAATACATACATAGTATAGCATAAATTAACATCACATCAAACATGAAAATAAAATATACAGTAAAAATCTACACATTAAAATGAGATCATAGGAACTGGAATCATTAAATTTGGAGTTATAGATTTCAAGTTATGAATTTCCTAAGGTTTAATGTGATTGAAATAGGATTAAATGATAAATTAATTTTCTTACTGTTTTTATGACCGAACAGAGACTCTAAGTGATAGACAATAAAATTACAAAATTTTAGGAACTGGAATGGAGTAATTTGGAGTTCATGTGAATTTTCTATGAATTAACTAAGTTCTAGGAATTATTTTTGTATTAAAAATACATTTACTAATTCATTTATACATTTAAACGGCTCTGGACTGGGCATCAATTCCTGGAAAACACAGGGTTCTCGGTGTAAGTTTACCAAGACACGAAGCACAGTACTCTGAGGACTGCGGGTTGTTTTCTATAAACAATAGGGGTTCTTAAGAAAAACGCACGACGAAAGGGTATCTAGGGTTTTCAGCCGTCCGATCAAGCGCCGACGCCCCGGATTAAAACATCGTTATAATAGACTGGTGAGGCGCGCTAGCCGCTAGATCAAAGATCGACGGTACAGATTCAAAATGTTCCAGATCGCGCTGGGTCCGCACGATCACGATCCGATGGTCCAAACTCTAACTGACTCTGAGCCGTTCATCCAGAGATCACCGGCTCTGGTGCCTTCTCCTAACCTCGCACTAACTCGAGCGGCGGCGCCCGTACCCCCGACGGGGAGCACACCGGCGATCCAAGCTCCCGCCGCACAGAGCACCAAACCTCAAACCTAACGGTGCTACACGCAGCAGAGAGTAGGACAAATAGTTTGAGGGTATGCTCACCACGGATTATTGCGCAGGCGAGTCTGGCCACGGAGAATGGCGAGTCCGCGGCGGCGATGCGCCACCGGCGAGGAATTGCTCACGCACCGCAGGTCCCGACCTCCAATAGTGGTCGCGGACGATTACCCCAGGTACCGATGGCCCTCCTTGGCCCACTCCGAGGATAGAGGCCCGGCAGCGATGAGGTTCACCGGCGGCGCAAAAAGAGAAGAACCCACGGCGGCGGCGCAGCACACGCGAAACCCGCACGCAGAGCTATGGTGGCGGCGCAGGGGAGGAATTTGAGCAAGAGGCGAGACTTAATCGGGTTATATACCCGAGAGAGCTCGGATTTGCGCCAGGTTCAGAGCGGTCATGGCGCCGCAAGCCCCGCCTAGACCCCCGCGGTGTCGTTGAAGACGAGTCTGACCTGTGGGCCCTGCATGGAAGACAGCCGCGCGCGGGCAAGGGGCTGCGCCGTGGACCCCGGCTGTCGGCGCGCGTGGAGTTGAACTTGGGCCGCGCGGTGTACATCCATTGGTGGGCCGAAATTAGGTACGAGGCCCATTTAGCTGGGTTTTGTTTTATTCTTTTATTTTCCATTCCTTTTTCATCATTTTCTAATCCAAATTTGAATTCAAGTTTAAATTCAAACTTTGTGGCTCATCATTTACACTATATTTGTGCAGTTAAAAGTAATAAGTTTAAGGATATTTATATTATTTATATTTTTATATCCTTCCTCTTCTTCTTATTTTCAAAACCCTAATTCCCATTTAGGGTGTGATTTAACTTCCAGTGTTTATTATCTTATTATCCTTATTATTATTTTTATTATTATTATTTTATTTAATGCACAAACATATAAAACTCCAACATAATGCACCTTGTTTTATTTTAGTATCATTTGTTTCACTCTTAATTATATGTATGATGTTTTCATGATGCAATTAAGGCACATAAAATGAGGATAACTCTCTATTATTCTTTGTATACAATTTTGAGTATTACAATTTAAAAATGACTAATCTATATTAGGGCATTTGGATGAAAACCTGTTATGAACCTTAGTATTTAACTGGCCATGTCCCTTGAACTCTCCATCCGATCCACTTTCAAACCATTTGAATGCAAAAACTAAGGCTCCCTTTGGAATGTGAGAATTTTTCCTGTTTTCTGTGTTTTTCCTATGAAAATGAACTGATTTCTTGAAATTCTAGTATGATTCCGCTAAAATTCCTGTGTTCCAAAGGAGACTTAAAATGACATCTACTATGGTATATTTTTGAGTATATATCTTGTTCCAAAATTAGCATTTTTAATATAATATGTTGCATGTCACTTAAAAATACAATGTTAGTTTCTTAATGTGTGCTTATCGGGTTGCGAGTACGTATAATTATATAGGCTTTAATGTTTTTGGAAACCTTTGTTTAACAATGTTTTGGTATTTTAGCAACTTATAATAATACTAGGTGAGTGTTCCTGCGTTGCAATGGAACCATATAATAACACGATAACTTATGTACATATGTGTGTTATATTGTTATAGGTGTGTGCCCTGCGTTGCGATGGAAGTAAAAAAATTGTATGAAACATTGATACGGAACGACAAACATCACTATAATATGCAAAATCCGTGTGGAAACATTTATCGCTACAGTTTGATCAAACGTTAAGATACCAGTGCGTCCCTCGGACGTTTATCGGAATAAAGACCTACAAAACAAGTATAAATATTGCATAAAAATAAAATACATGTAAACACTAACTGTTTAGATTGCAAACTCATACTTAAGGTGCTCGTGCTAAAGGATCAAAGCGTAGAATGCCAAAAGTCAATTAGCTTAAGCATCCTTACCAGGTTTCAGGTCTCTATGTATTATGTCATTGGCATGTAAACAGTCCATTGCATGAGCTATGTCCAGGGCATAGCTTATTGCAGTGTGTGTATCTAGTTGGCTAGGCCGGATGCTATGCAGGCAACTTTTCAGTGACATCCCTAGTAGTAGCTCACTAACCCACCATCAATGGTTCTTTGCAAGCTCCAATAAACTGTAGGAGTGCATAAACGGTTGTGAGGTCCAAAAGAACTAACAATTTATGAGTCACATAAGCTAGCATTAAGACCCAGAAGTACCTTGACAAGATTCTCATGTTTCACTTTACGCATCATATTTACTTCTCGGATGAAACGGGCTTCAAGTGTTGCTTTTTCTTCAGGGGTACTGCCACGGTTAAGAACCTTCATCGCTACAATTTGATCATCGTACCTATTTGAAGCATACAAGAAAAACAGGATTACAGATATGACTTAAATGTTCTAAAGGGCAAATGATAGAAACTGGTGAATAAGAATAGAAAAAAATACAAAGGATTATGGCACAAGCTTCCTCATGTGAAGACAATGACATCTGAACTTGTGATGTTACCAACAGTCATCTATGACATATTGATATTTCTCTGGAGAGGAGATTATTGGAGGTATACTCTGTACTGCCATCACGACTAACATTTCCTCCGAGGTCCTCAAGGATCGCACAACTCATGGCTAATGTTTTGACAAAAAAACATCCTCCTGCCTGCTAAAATCTCAACAAAATATTGGAACTTTGGAAGCTTGAAGTGAGTACTAGGCATGAATCTGTTTGATACTATAACACATGGAGGATTTGGGCACCCTGAGAAACTAATTAATTTGAAGCATACTAATAGCCATTTTCTGTAAGGGTCTAGTGCATAACACACATTTAATTCGAGACAACTAAAGCAGATACTTCAAAATCAGCCCAGTTGATAAAGTAGCTGTGGCTTGGAGCAAAGACATGTGAAAAAATAAGCACGGGTATGCACGTCTCAAATACATCTTTACTTACTTCCCCTTGTAGACCTTGCCATGAGCTCCCTCCCCAATCTTGTCCCCAATGAACAACATCTTTGGACCAACAAGCAGCTTCCTGTCGATCCACGACGTCGGCGCCGCGGCATCCGAGCTCCGGGCGGGCGCCACCAAATCATCAGCGGTGACCTTGCTGAGCTGCGGCAGCCTGAACTCCTTGCTACCGCTGCTGCTGCTGCTGCCGTCCCAGCACACGTCGCTGCTGCAGCTCATCCTGTCTGACCACACGCGGCGCACCACCGGAGCGAAGGAAACGGCGCTGTCGGGGTCCGCGAACTTGTAGGACAACCGAGGCATTAACACGGGGACCCCGGGCGCATGCCGGAGCAGCAAGAAGTGGAGTGAGCTGCAGTGGACAGCTTTTTATAGAAGGTCGTTGAGTGTGGACGATGACATCCGTTGCTTCTCGAGCTAGCACGGTGCAGCCACCTCCCCCATTGTCAGGCCACCCGCGCCGGCCTCCTCGCCACGCCCAAAGCAATGGATCGTGGCACGAGCGGAGGCAATCTCGGTTTTAGGGGCGGGGGCGTGCTGCCATCACGCGGCAATCTCGGGAGGGGGAGGTACGAATGGACGACCGGCAGGGCGGGGCGGGGTCAAGGTGGGGAAGGCGGAGGCGCATGGGCGGGCTCGAGGGCGGGGGCACTGGGTGTGGACGACGACATCTGCTGCTTTTCGAGCGAGCGCAGCGCAGCCACCTCCCCCATTGCTGGGCCACTGCGCTGGCCTCCTTACCGCGCCCAAAGCGATGGACCGTGCCCGAGGCAGGGCAGCTCAGCACGGACATGGTTGTGGTGGTGGCTACTGGATTCACGGCGAGGAGGGATTTAAGGCCGAGTGGGGGCGAGCGAGGCCGGAAGGGGGCATGGCGTGGGAGAAATAATGGAAGGCAGACAAGGGACGACATTCACGGCGGCTGGAAGTGAGCGAGGATGGAAGGGAGCGTGGCATGGGGGCGACGATGGAAGGCGGGGCTGTGATTTTGCATACGACGGAATCAGGGCGTGGAAGCGAGATCTGCGGGCGTGGCTGGCGGGCGGAATTAGGTTGGGGCGCGACGCGTGGTGTGGGAGAGGGAAATAAGATTTTGGGGGCTGGGAATGCCGCCTGCCGCTGTGGGCTGCCGCGGAATCGGATCCGATTCCGCGGAGGGGGAGCTGAGCGGAGGGGGAGGAGGGCGTTGATGGCGGCTCCGATCACGGCTTCAGGGAGCGGAGCGAAGGGAAGGATGTCGGGGGCAGAACCGTGCACCATGTCCTACGCTGTATTCTTAAGAGTAGTAGAGATTTATTTCTAGCGTCAAACTTGAATTTGTATGTTCAAATAATATCATTTGTCAAATTGTCCTTCCCTCCAATTGCTTTCTCCTAGCAACTTCTTGCTCTAAAAGGAAATTCGATCTTGTGATACTCCCGTGTTCTAAACTCAAAAGGGCCAAAGAAGTCGTTTTAAATGTTTGCACTCAAATGGTAAAACATAAACAAGATCTCAAATTAGGAAACATCATCATATATATGACTTCCTAGTCGGCATTTACCAAGGCAATAGACGATAAAAGTTCATAGACCCTCTGTCGGTAGCCGGGGCAACGGGTCTTCCTTTTGGAAGGCGACGCTGCCGAGCAGCACGGGAGGGCTAACTGGAGGCAGGCCAACTATCGGCAAAGTCCAGCCAGAAATATCTCAGTGCACTGCAACAACAGTAATAGACAATGTTGGTAGTTGTTCCCATACGTCTATAACTACCATCTTCTGAGTCCTGTTGTGATTCAGAAACACTCGACATATCAGCCAAGCGCTTGTTTAAACACTAGCAGCATGTGTAAGCTACCTGCAGCGTTGGAGCATGCTCCGGATGTGCATGATTTGGAGTGGATGGCACCACCAATCCGCATATACCACTTTCCTGATGTCTCCAATTCTCATGTCTCATTTTTTTTCTAGTTCCCTAGGTCACTCACTCCTATTATCTGTTCACTATGCTAGCACTTCAATATATATGTTCACGAAGAGGCGAGGCGCTATATATATCATCCAACCCTTGTGTGATGAAGCGTGTGTGGTGCAATATCAGTACATACTTTTTTATTGATCGGTAGGTACCAATTTTTTTAAAACAGATCTGTCCGCTTCAAGATTCTACAAATATACATTGTTGAATTGTAGAGACTTTCTATTATGTGCTCTTATTACGGTCGTTGGAAAGTACCCCTTTTATTTACGTGTAACTTCAATGTCTCATGGTCATTTACCATTAATGTAGGAAATATCATTAGCAAAATTGGATTTATGGTTAAAACGGTATAATGACTATATTTTTTATCACTATTGGTTCATAGACATATTTTGATCACTGATTTTGCGTTTCGGCGGCCAATGTCAGCGGTGTTTTAGAAACTTCTTTACTGCCAGTTTCCACAAAGTACAAAAAGGCTCAAAGCCTACGGAGCGATATATTTTTAATGACGGATTCAGTTATCAACCGTCTGTGCTATTTTTAGTGGCGGTTCTTTAAGAAAACCGCCACTAGAAATTGTATTTTTACATGCGGTTCCTTAAAAAAAACCGCCACCATGGTTTCTAGTGGCGGTTTTCTTAAGGAACCGCATGTAGAAATCGATTTCTAGTGACGGTTTTCTTAAGAACCACCACTAGAAATCATTTTTATCCTTAATTTTTCGAGTTTTTCAAATGACCTTGTATGACAAAACCACCAAAATAAAAGTTGTAGATCTCAAAAAGTTATGAAACTTTGTAGTTGATAACTTTTTTATTTGAACTCATTTCAGTTCTCAAAAATTGAATCTAAGTATGTCAAATTTAAAATTCAAATTTTATAAATTACTTCGGATGAAAAAAGTGTCAAAATGAAAGTTGTAGAACATAAAACGTTATTCAACTTTGTAGTTGACAACGTTTTTATTTGAATTCATTTACAGTCTCAAAAAAGCAATTTACACTCAGTTGGTTGTAATATGTGAAAAAAAACTAAAAACTACACACAAAGCATGCTATAGGCAGAGTGGTAGCGGATGGTACGCGCGAGGGTGAGGTCGGCGGTTCTGATTCCTAACAACAGCGTAGCACGCGAATTTTGCGCGAAAAATACAGTGACTTGAAACGGGTGGGATGGGGTGGGCTCCTTAAATAAATGTTTTGCTGTTTTTTAAACCCGTTTAATGTTTCTAAAAACAATTTTCACTCGCGGATTTTGTCGGGGACCATAATTAGGGGTACCCTCAAGACCCCTAAATCTCAGCTGGTAACTCCCATCAGCACAAAGCTGCAAAGGCCTGATGGGTGCGATTAAGTCAAGGATCGGTCCATTCAAGGGACACGATCGTGCCTCGCCCGAGCCTAGCCTCGGGCAAGGGAAGCCGACCCCGAAGAACCTACGTCTCGCCCGAGGACCCCCCTCCAGCAACGGGCACATTATCGGCTCGCCCGAGGCTCAGTCTTCACCGAGAAGCAACCTTGGCCACATCGCCACGCCGACCGACCAAATCGCAGGGGCATTTAATGCAAAGGTGGCCTGACACCTTTATCCTGACGCACGCCCTCCAGTCGACAGAGCCGAAGTGACCGCAGTCACTTCGCCGCTCTACTGACCGGTCTGACAAGAGGACAGCGCCGCCTGCGCCGCTCCGACTGCTGAGCCACCCGACAGAGTGAGGCTGACAGCAGCCAAGGCCGGCCTCGGACGTCATAGGAAACTCCGCCTCGCCCGACCCCAGGGCTCGGACTCGGGCTCAGCCCCGGAAGACGGCGAACTCCGCTCCGCCCGACCCAGGGCTCGGACTCGGGCTCAGCCCCGGAAGACGGCGAACTCCGCTCCGCCCGACCCAGGGCTCGGACTCGGGCTCAGCCCCGGAAGACGGAGAACTCCGCTCCGCCCGACCCCAGGGCTCGGACATGGGCTCAACCCCGGAAGACGGCGAACTCCGCTCCGCCCGACCCAGGGCTCGGACTCGGGCTCAGCCCCGGAAGTCGGCGAACTCCGCCTCGCCCGACCCCAGGGCTCAGACATGGGCTCAACCCTGGAAGACGACGAACTCCGCCTCGCCCGACCTGGGGGCTCGACCTCGACCTCGGAGGAGCCTCCACCTCGCCCAGCCTAGGGCACGGACCGGCCACGTCAACAGGAAGCGCCATCATTACCCTACCCCGAGCTGACTCGGGCTACGGGGAACCAGACCGGCGTCCCATTTGGCTCGCTCCACCATGCGAGTAATGATGGCGCCCCGCATGCCCTGTGACGACGGCGGCTCTCAGCCCCCTTATGGAAGCAAGAGGACGTCAGCAAGGACTCGACAGCCCCAACAGCTGTCCTCCCGCCAGGCTCCAGCGCTCCTCCGACGGCCACGACACCACGCGAACTGGATGCCAAGACCTCTCCGGCTGCCACGATGGCATGTACTTAGGGCGCTAGCTCTCCACCACTAGACACGTTAGCACATTGCTACACTCCCCATTGTACACCTGGATCCTCTCCTTACGCCTATAAAAGGGAGGACCAGGGCCCTCTTACAGAAGGTTGGCCCGTGCGGAGAAGGACGGGACGGCGCTCGCGCAAGGCCGCTCGCTCCCACTCCCGCGTGGACGCTTGTATCCCCCTACTGCAAGCGCACCCGACTCAGGCGCGGGGCTAACACGAAGGCCGCGGGATCCACTCTCTCACGCCTGCCTCCCTCCGGCTGCTTCCTTTCCCCCCTTCGCGTTCCGCCTCGCGTCGACCCATCTGGGCTGGGGCACGCGGCGACAATTCACTCGTCGGTCCAGGGACCCCCCGGGTTTCGAAACACCGACAGTTGGCGCGCCAGGTAGGGGCCTGCTACGTGTTGACGAACAGCTTCCCGTCAAGCTCCAGATGGGCAGTCTCCAGCAACCTTTCCGGCCCGGGACGGTGCTCCATTTCGGGAATCTTGAGTTCTTGTCCCTCGACGGCAGCTACGACCTGATACTCCTTCCCCCGCCGCGCGACAGCGACAATGGCGGTTGACAACCCGCTCGCCGGCGGGGAAATCGACGACGCCTTCCCCACGTGGTGGAAGGACGACATTCGGGCTTGTCCCGTCCCCTCCCCTCTGACGGAGGAGGAGGCGGGGCAACCAAGGCCAAGCGGGAAGCGGCACCTCGTTGGCTGTCGAGCGAGCCGACGGCGCCGGCGCCCCAACGGAGGGCGCGTCGGGCATCGATCTCGCGTCTGAGACGAAGGCGAGCGCCGCCTCCCTGCAACACGCCAATCTCAAGCAAACGCACGACGCCAGCACGCTCGCGAAGGACTTGCTGGGCGTCATCCTCGTACCTGAGACAACGGTGCAGTCAGTCCCAGACGCGACCTCGTCACCGCCCGTCGACTGAAAGGTACCGACCGATTCCCATCTCGCGTCTTTTGGATTCGGCCTCGACCCACCAAGCGACTCCGCTTCGGTGAGCACTCTCATAGAGGCGAGTCCAAACCCTCTGGGGTATCGTGTGCGGTCACCCTGGGACCGACTGACGGCCGACTCGACCTACGAGCCCTCGGGGTCCGAGGAAGATGGTGAGCCCGACCTCTGTTGGGATTTTCTCCGGACTTGGTAACCCCAGTGCCGTGTGGGACTTCATGACTGCATGTGACTACTGCCTTTCCGACTGTTCCGACGGCAGCCGCGGCCTCGACAACGAGGACCGCGGCCCAAGTCGTGAATGTTTCCACGTCGATCTAGGGGGTCCCGGCGAAGGCAACCATCTTGGTATGCCGGAAAACGGTGATCCCCCTAGGCCCGTGCCTCGCGTTGTGAAAGTCGCCTAGAGGGGGGGTGAATAGGGCGAAACTGAAAATCTCAAAAATAATCACAACTACAAGCCGGGTTAGCGTTAGAAATATAATAGAGTCCGCGAGAGAGGGAGCAAAACAAATCGCAAGCGAATAATGAAGTGAGACACGCGGATTTGTTTTACCGAGGTTCGGTTCTCTCAAACCTACTCCCCGTTGAGGAGGCCACAAAGGCCGAGTCTCTTTCAACCCTTCCCTCTCTCAAATGGTCCCTCGGACCGAGTGAGCTTCTCTTTCTCAAATCACTTGGGAATCAAACTTCCCGCAAGGACCACCACACAATTGGTGTCTCTTGCCTCAATTACAAGTGAGTGTTTGATCACAAGAAAGAATGCCAAAGAAAAAGAAGCGATCCAAGCGCAAGAGCTCAAATGAACACTACAAATCACTCTCTCTAGTCACTAGGGCTTTGTGTGGAGTTGGGAGAGGATTTGATCTCTTTTGGTGTGCTTTGCAATGAATGCTAGCTCTTGTATAGTGGTTGGAAGTTGGAAAACTTGGATGCAATGAATGGTGGGGTGGTTGGGGTATTTATAGCCCCAACCACCAAACTTGACCGTTGGTGGAGGCTGTCTGTTGATGGCGCACCGGACAGTCCGGTGCACACCGGACATGTCCGGTGCCCCCGCCACGTCATCAATGCCGTTGGATTCTGACCGTTGGAGCTTCTGACTTCTGGGCCCGCCCGGATGTCCGGTGCACACCGGACATCACCTGTTCATTGTTCGGTGCGCCAGTATGGGCGCGCCTGACTTCTGCGCGCGCAGAGCACGCATTGAATGCACCGCAGGTAGCCGTTGGCGCCGAAATAGCCGTTGCTCCGTGGATACACCGGACAGTCCGGTGCACACCGGACATGTCCGGTGAATTATAGCGGAGCGGCTGCTGCGCAAGCCCGAGGCTGGCGAGTTGCTGAGGCCGCGCTCCCTTGGAGCACCGGACAGTCCGGTGATTTATAGCGGAGCGCCTTGAGAAATTCCCGAAGGTGGCGAGTTCGAGTTGGAGTCCTCTGGTGCACCGGACAGTCCGGTGCCTCCAGACCAGAGGTGCCTTCGGTTGCCTCTTTGCTCTTTTGTTGAATCCAAAACTTGATCTTTTTATTGGCTGAGTGTGAACCTTTTGCACCTGTATAACTTATACACTAGAGCAAACTAGTTAGTCCAATATTTGCGTTGGGCAATTCAACCACCAAAATTATTTAGGGACTAGGTGTAAGCCTAATTCCCTTTCAATCTCCCCCTTTTTGGTGATTGATGCCAACACAAACCAAAGCAAATATAGAAGTGCATAATTGAACTAGTTTGCATAATGTAAGTGCAGAGGTTGCTTGGAATTGAGCCAATATAAATGCTTACATGATGCGCATGGATTGTTTTCTTTGTTTTTGACATATTGGACCATATTTGCACCACAAGTTTTGTTTTTGCAAACTCTTTTGTAAATTCTTTTCAAAGTCCTTTTGCAAGATAGTCAAAGGTAAATGAATAAGATTTTGCAAAGCATTTTCGAGTTTTGAAATTTTCTTCCTTTGTTCCAAATGATTTTCCTTTGACTAAACAAAACTCCCCCTCAAATAAAGTCTCCTCTTAGTGTTCAAGAGGGTTTTAAGATATCAAGTTTTGAAATTACTACTTGCTCCCCCTTTAGAACACAAAGAGATACCAATTTTGAAATTTTCCGATTGAAAACCATTAATTTGAAAATGGGTGGTGGTGCGGTCCTTTTGCTTTGGGCTCATACTTTCTCCCCCTTTGGCATGAATCGCCAAAAACGGATACTTTGAGTGAGACATAAGCCCTTAGAAGTACTTTCTCCCCCTTTGGTCATAAAATAAATGAGTGAAGATTATACCAACGTTGGAGAGTGATGCGGAGCGACGGCGAAGGATGAGTAGTAGAGCGGAGTGGAAGCCTTTGTCTTTGCCGAAGACTCCAATTCCCTTTCAATATACCTATGACTTGGTTTGGAATACACTTGAAAACACATTAGTCATAGCATATAAAAGAGACATGATCAAAGGTATTCTTATGAGTTATGTGTGCAAGTTTAGCAAAAGAAATTCCTAGAATCAAGAATATTAAGCTCATGCCTAAGTCTGGTAAAAGATTGTTCATCAAGTGGCTTGGTAAAGATATCGGCTAATTGATCATTAGTGTTAATGTATGAAATCTCGATATCCCCCTTTTGTTGGTGATCCCGAAGAAAATGATACCGAATGGCTATGTGTTTAGTGCGGCTATGCTCAACGGGATTATCCGCCATGCGGATTGCACTCTCATTATCACATAGAAGGGGAACTTTGGTTAGTTTGTAACCGTAGTCCCGCAGGGTTTGCCTCATCCAAAGCAATTGCGCGCAACAGTGGCCTGCGGCAATATACTCGGCTTCGGCGGTAGAAAGAGCGACCGAATTTTGCTTCTTTGAAGCCCAAGACACCAAGGATCTTCCCAAGAACTAGCAAGTCCCCGATGTGCTCTTTCTATTAATCTTACACCCTGCCCAATCGGCATCCGAATAACCAATCAAATCAAATGTGGATCCCCGAGGGTACCAAAGCCCAAACTTAGGAGTATAAGCCAAGTATCTCAAGATTCGTTTTACGGCCGTAAGGTGTGATTCCTTAGGGTCGGCTTGGAATCTTGCACACATGCAAACGGAAAGCATAATGTCCGGTCGAGATGCACATAAATAAAGCAATGAACCAATCATCGACCGGTATACCTTTTGATCCACGGACTTACCTCCCGTGTCGAGGTCGAGATGCCCATTTGTTCCCATGGGTGTCTTGATGGGCTTGGCATCCTTCATTCCAAACTTGGTTAGGATGTCTTGAGTATACTTCGTTTGGCAAATGAAGGTGCCCTCTTGGAGTTGCTTGACTTGGAATCCTAGAAAATACTTCAACTCCCCCATCATCGACATCTCGAATTTCTTTGTCATGATCCTACTAAATTCTTCACATGTAGATTCGTTAGTAGACCCAAATATGATATCATCAACATAAATTTGGCATACGAACAAATCATTGTCAAGAGTTTTAGTGAATAAAGTAGGATCGGCTTTGCCGACTTTGAAGCCATTAGTAATAAGGAAATCTCTAAGGCATTCATACCATGCTCTTGGGGCTTGCTTGAGCCCATAAAGCGCCTTAGAGAGCCTATAAACATGGTTAGGGTACTCACTGTCTTCAAAGCCGGGAGGTTGCTCAACATAGACCTCCTCCTTGATTGGTCCATTGAGGAAGGCACTCTTCACGTCCATTTGATAAAGCTTGAAGCCATGGTAAGTGGCATAGGCTAATAATATGCGAATTGACTCAAGCCTAGCTACGGGTGCATAGGTTTCACCAAAATCCAAACCTTCGACTTGTGAATACCCCTTGGCCACGAGTCGAGCTTTGTTCCTTGTCACCACACCATGCTCGTCTTGCTTGTTGCGGAAGACCCACTTGGTTCCTACAACATTTTGATTAGGACGTGGAACTAAATGCCATACCTCATTCCTTGTGAAATTGTTGAGCTCCTCTTGCATCGCCATCACCCAATCCGAATCTTGAAGTGCTTCCTCTACCCTGTGTGGCTCAATAGAGGAAACAAAAGAGTAATGTTCACAAAAATGTGCAACACGAGATCGAGTAGTTACCCCCTTATGAATGTCGCCGAGGATGGTGTCGACGGGGTGATCTCGTTGTATTGCTTGGTGGACTCTTGGGTGTGGCGGCCTTGGTTGTTCATCCTCCTTGTCTTCATCATTTGCATCTCCCCCTTGATCGTTGCCGTCATTTTGAGGTGGCTCATCTTCTCGATCTTCTTGTTCAACATCTTGAGCCTGATCCTCAACTTGAGTTGGTGGAGATGCTTGCATGGAGGAGGATGGTTGATCTTGTGCATGTGGAGGCTCTTCGGATTCCTTAGGACACACATCCCCAATGGACATGTTCCTTAGCGCTATGCATGGAGCCTGTTCTTCCCCTATCTCATCAAGATCAACTTGCTCTACTTGAGAGCCGTTAGTCTCATCAAACACAACGTCACAAGAAACTTCAACAAGTCCTGAGGACTTGTTAAAGACTCTATATGCCCTTGTGTTTGAGTCATATCCTAGTAAAAAGCCTTCTACAGTTTTAGGAGCAAATTTAGATCTTCTACCTCATTTAACAAGTATAAAACATTTGCTACCAAAAACTCTAAAATATGAAATATTTGGCTTTTTACCGGTTAGGAGTTCATAGGATGTCTTCTTGAGGATTCGGTGTAGATATAACCGGTTGATGGCGTAGCAAGCGGTGTTGACCGCTTCGGCCCAAAACCGATCCGGTGTCTTGTACTCATCAAGCATGGTTCTTGCCATGTCCAATAGAGTTCGATTCTTCCTCTCCACTACACCATTTTGTTGTGGAGTGTAGGTAGAAGAGAACTCATGCTTGATGCCCTCCTCCTCAAGGAAGCCTTCAATTTGAGAGTTCTTGAACTCCGTCCCATTGTCGCTTCTAATTTTCTTGATCCTTAAGCCGAACTCATTTTGAGCCCGTCTCAAGAATCCCTTTAAGGTCTCTTGGGTATGAGATTTGTCCTGCAAAAAGAACACCCAAGTGAAGCGAGAATAATCATCCACAATAACTAGACAGTACTTACTCCCGCCGATGCTTATGTAAGCGATCGGCCGAATAGGTCCATGTGTAGGAGCTCCAGTGGCCTGTCACTAGTCATGATGTTCTTGTGTGGATGATGAGTGCCAACTTGCTTCCCGGCTTGGCATGCGCTACAAATCCTGTCTTTCTCAAAATGAACATTGGTTAGTCCTAAAATGTGTTCTCCCTTTAGAAGCTTGTGAAGATTCTTCATTCCAACATGGGCTAGTCGGCGGTGCCAGAGCCAACCCAAGTTAGTCTTAGCAACCAAGCAAGTGTCGAGTTCAGCTCTATCAAAATCTACCAAGTATAGCTGACCCTCTAACACTCCCTTAAATGCTATTGAATCATCACTTCTTCTAAAGACAGTAACACCTATATCAGTAAATAGACAGTTGTAGCCCATTTGACATAATTGGGATACGGAAAGCAAATTGTAATCTAAAGAATCTACAAGAAAAACATTGGAAATAGTATGGTCAGGTGATATAGCAATTTTACCCAATCCTTTGACCAAACCTTGATTTCCATCCCCGAATGTGATAGCTCGTTGGGGATCTTGGTTTTTCTCATATGAGGAGAACATCTTTTTCTCCCCTGTCATGTGGTTTGTGCACCCGCTGTCGAGTATCCAACTTGAGCCCCCGGATGCATAAACCTACAAAACAATTTTAGTTCTTGATTTTAGGTACCCAAACGGTTTTGGGTCCTTTGGCATTAGAAACAAGAACTTTGGGTACCCAAACACAAGTCTTTGATCCCTTGTGTTTGCCCCCAATAATCTTAGCAACTACCTTGCCGGATTTGTTAGTCAAAACATATGATGCATCAAAAGTTTTGAATGAAATAGCATGATCATTTGATGCATTAGGAATTTTCTTTCTAGGCAACTTAGCACGGGTTGGTTGCCTAGAACTAGATGTCTCACCCTTATACATAAAAGCATAGTTAGGGCCAGAGTGAGACTTCCTAGAATGAGTTCTCCTAATTTTGCTCTCAGGATAACTGGCAGGGTACAAAATGTAACCCTCGTTATCCTGAGGCATGGGAGCCTTGCCCTTAACAAAGTTAGACAAGTTCTTAGGAGGAGCATTAAGTTTGACATTGTCTCCCCTTTGGAAGCCAATGCCATCCTTGATGCCAGGGCGTCTCCCATTATAGAGCATACTTCTAGCAAATTTAAACTTTTCATTTTCTAAGTTATGCTCGGCAATTTTAGCGTCCAATAATGCTATATGATCATTTTGTTGTTTAATTAAAGCCATGTGATCATGAATAGCATTGATATCAACATCTCTACATCTAGTGCAAATAGAAGTGTGCTCAACGGTAGATGTAGATGGTTTGCAAGATTTTAATTCTACAACCTTAGCATGCAACATATCATTCTTAGTTCTAAGGTCGGAAATTGTAACATTGCAAACATCTAATTCTTTAGCCTTAGCAATTAATTTCTCATTCTCATTTCTAAGGCTAGCAATAGTAACATTCAACTCATCAATCCTAGCAAGTAAATCAACATTATCATTTCTAGGATAGGAAGTTGAATCAATACAAACATGAGAATCAACCTTAGCAATTAATTTGGCATTTTCATTTCTAAGGTTGGCAATAGTGTCATGGCAAGTGCTTAGCTCACTAGATAATTTGTTACATTTTTCTACCTCTAGAGCATAAGCATTTTTAACCTTAACATGTTTCTTATTTTCCTTGATTAGGAAGTCCTCTTGGGAGTCCAAGAGATCGTCCTTTTCATGGATGGCACTAATTAGCTCATTTAATTTTTCTTTTTGTTCCATGTTAAGGTTGGCAAAAAGGATACGCAAATTATCTTCCTCACCACTAGCATTATCATCACTAGAAGATTCATATTTAGTGGAGGAGTTAGATTTAACCTTCTTCCTTTTGCCGTCCTTTGCCATGAGGCACTTGTGGCCGACGTTGGGGAAGAGGAGTCCCTTGGTGACGGCGATGTTGGCGGCGTCCTCGTCGTCGGAGGAGGAGTCGGTGGAGCTTTCGTCGGAGTTCCACTCCCGACAAACATGGGCATCGCCGCCCTTCTTCTTGTAGTACTTCTTCTTTTCTCTCCTCTTTCCCTTCTTGTCGTCGCCCCTGTCACTGTCACTAGACATAGGACATTTTGCAATAAAATGACCGGGCTTACCACATTTGTAGCACACCTTCTTGGAACGGGATTTGTAATCCTTCCCCTTCCGTTGCTTGAGGATTTGCCGAAAGCTTTTGATGATTAAGGCCATCTCCTCATTGTCGAGCTTGGAGGCGTCAATTGGTTGTCTACTTGGTGTAGACTCCTCCTTCTTCTCCTCCGTTGCCTTGAAGGCCACCGGTTGCGCCTCGGACGTGGAAGGTTCGTCAAGCTCATTGATCTTCTTTGAGCCTTTAATCATGCATTCAAAGCTCACAAAATTCCCGATGACTTCCTCGGGGGTCATTAGTGGATATCTAGGATTACCACGAATTAATTGAACTTGAGTGGGGTTAAGGAAAATAAGAGCTCTTAAAATAACCTTAACCACCTCGTGGTCATCCCACTTTTTGCTCCCAAGGTTGCGCACTTGGTTCACCAAGGTTTTGAGCCGGTTGTACATATCTTGTGGCTCCTCCCCTTGGCGAAGACGAAAGCGACCGAGCTCCCCCTCGATCGTTTCCCGCTTGGTGATCTTGGTGAGTTCATCACCCTCGTGCGCGGTCTTGAGTAGGTCCCAAATCTCCTTTGCATTCTTCAACCCTTGCACTTTGTTGTATTCCTCCTTGCTTAACGAGGCGAGGAGTATGGTTGTGGCTTGGGAGTTGAAGTGCTCGATTTGGGCCACTTCGTCCGTATCATAATCCTCATCCCCTACAGAAGGTACCTGTGCTCCAAACTCAACAACATTCCATATACTTTTGTGGAGTGAGGTTAGATGAAATTTCATTAAATCACTCCACCTAGCATAATCTTCGCCATCAAAAGTTGGCGGTTTGCCTAATGGAACGGAAAGTAATGGAGTATGTCTAGATGTACGAGGATATTGTAAGGGGATCTTACTAAACTTCTTGCGCTCTTGGCGCTTAGAAGTTACGGACGGTGCATCGGAGTCGGAGGTGGATGTTGATGAAGTGTCGGTCTCATAGTAGACCACCTTCCTCATCCTCTTGTGCTTGTCCCCGCTTCGATGCGGCTTGTGGGAAGAAGATTTTTCCTTCTTCTCTTTGTGGTGAGAAGAAGATTTCTTCTCCTTCCCTTTGTTGGAGGAGCTCTTCTTCTTCTCCCTCCTTTTGGTGCGGGACTCTTCCGATGAAGTGCTCCCGTGGCTTGTAGTGGGCTTTTCGCCGGTCTCCATCTCCTTCTTGGCGTGATCTCCCGACATCACTTCGAGCGGTTAGGCTCTAATGAAGCACCGGGCTCCGATACCAATTGAAAGTCGCCTAGAGGGGGGGTGAATAGGGCGAAACTGAAAATCTCAAAAATAATCACAACTACAAGCCGAGTTAGCGTTAGAAATATAATAGAGTCCGCGAGAGAGGGAGCAAAACAAATCGCAAGCAAATAATGAAGTGAGACACGCGGATTTGTTTTACCGAGGTTCGGTTCTCTCAAACCTACTCCCCGTTGAGGAGGCCACAAAGGCCGGGTCTCTTTCAACCCTTCCCTCTCTCAAACGGTCCCTCGGATCGAGTGAGCTTCTCTTTCTCAAATCACTTGGGAATCAAACTTCCCGCAAGGACCACCACACAATTGGTGTCTCTTGCCTCAATTACAAGTGAGTGTTTGATCACAAGAAAGAATGCCAAAGAAAAAGAAGCGATCCAAGCGCAAGAGCTCAAATGAACACTACAAATCACTCTCTCTAGTCACTAGGGCTTTGTGTGGAGTTGGGAGAGGATTTGATCTCTTTTGGTGTGCTTTGCAATGAATGCTAGCTCTTGTATAGTGGTTGGAAGTTGGAAAACTTGGATGCAATGAATGGTGGGGTGGTTGGGGTATTTATAGCCCCAACCACCAAACTTGACCGTTGGTGGAGGCTGTCTGTCGATGGCGCACCGGACAGTCCGGTGCACACCGGACATGTCCGGTGCCCCCGCCACGTCATCAATGCCGTTGGATTCTGACCGTTGGAGCTTCTGACTTCTGGGCCCGCCCGGATGTCCGGTGCACACCGGACATCACCTGTTCATTGTCCGGTGCGCCAGTATGGGCGCGCCTGACTTCTGCGCGCGCAGAGCGCGCATTGAATGCACCGCAGGTAGCCGTTGGCGCCGAAATAGCCGTTGCTCCGTGGATACACCGGACAGTCCGGTGCACACCGGACATGTCCGGTGAATTATAGCGGAGCGGCTGCTGCGCAAGCCCGAGGCTGGCGAGTTGCTGAGGCCGCGCTCCCTTGGAGCACCGGACACTGTCCGGTGTACACCGGACAGTCCGGTGATTTATAGCGGAGCGCCTTGAGAAATTCCCGAAGGTGGCGAGTTCGAGTTGGAGTCCTCTGGTGCACCGGACACTGTCCGGTGCCTCCAGACCAGAGGTGCCTTCGGTTGCCTCTTTGCTCTTTTGTTGAATCCAAAACTTGATCTTTTTATTGGCTGAGTGTGAACCTTTTGCACCTGTATAACTTATACACTAGAGCAAACTAGTTAGTCCAATATTTGCGTTGGGCAATTCAACCACCAAAATTATTTAGGGACTAGGTGTAAGCCTAATTCCCTTTCACGTTGACATCCTTCGGGAGCTAGCTGTGGTCCCCGTCCCGGCGGGGGGTCCTGACCCACAGCTCGAGCAAATCCGCGAGAGGCAGGCCAGGCTCGACGAGGGAGCAGGAACGCTTGTGCCGATCCGCCGGGACATCGGGCAGGAATGGGCGGTCCAACCTCCGGCAGGAGAAGCGCGTCATCTCCCCCAGGACATCCAGCGCCGCATCGCCGACGACGTCAGGGTGAGGCCGTCGCCGGATTCCAGTGGAGTCGGCCAGAACCTGGCGGCAGCGGCAATACTCCTCCGCGCGATGCCGGAGCCATCAACCACCGAGGGGCGGCGTATCCAGGGAGAGCTCAAGAATCTCCTGGGGGACGCCGCGGTCCGATGGGCCGAAAGCTCTACCTCCTGAAGGCAGGGGTTCCCCTCGAAACATCGCGCCGCGACTTCCCGATTCATGCGGGAAGCCTCGGTCCACTCCAGGCGCACGCGCAACACAGCGCCTGTGGCCCCGGGTCGCCTCGGCAACGAGCGCCATCATCACAGCCGTCGGGCCCACCTCGACGACAGGGCGCGCCGAGGCTACCACCCCAGGCGTGGGGGACGCTACGACAGCGGGGAGGATCGGAGTCCTTCGCCCGAACCACCCGGTCCGCAGGCTTTCAGCCATGCCATACGACGGGCGCCGTTCCCGACCCGGTTCCGAACCCCGACTACTATCACAAAGTACTCGGGGGAGACGAGGCCGGAACTGTGGCTCGCGGACTATCGGCTGGCCTGCCAACTGGGTGGAACGGACGATGATAACCTCATCATCCGCAACCTCCCCCTGTTCCTCTCCGACACCGCTCGAGCCTGGCTGGAGCACCTGCCCCGGGGCAGATCTCCAACTGGGACGACCTGGTCCAAGCCTTCGCCGGCAATTTCCAGGGCACGTACGTGCGCCCTAGGAACTCCTGGGTTCTCCGAAGCTGCCGCCAGCAGCCGAGAGAGTCTCTCCGGGACTACATCCGGCGATTCTCGAAGCAGCGCACAGAGCTGCCCAACGTCACCGATTCAGATGTCATCGGCGCGTTCCTCGCCGGCACCACCTGTCGCGACCTGGTGAGCAAGCTGGGTTGCAAGACCCCCACCAGGGCGAGCGAGCTGATGGACATCGCCACCAAGTTCGCCTCTGGCCAGGAGGCGGTTGAGGCCATTTTCCGGAAGGACAAGCAGCCCCAGGGCCGCCCACCGGAAGATGCTCCCGAGGCGTCAACTCAGCGCGGCGCCAAGAAGAAAGGAAAGAAGAAGTCGCAAGCGAAACGCGACGCCGCCGACGCAGACCTTGTCGCTGCCGCCGAGTACAAGAACCCTCGGAAACCTCCCGGAGGTGCAAACCTCTTCGACAAGATGCTCAAGGAGTCATGCCCCTATCATCAGGGGCCCGTCAAGCACACCCTTGAGGAGTGTGCCATGCTTCGACGACACTTCCACAAGGTCGGGCCACCCGCGGTGGGTGGCAAGGCCCTCGACGACGCAAAGGAGGAAGATCACAAGGCAGGAGGGTTCCCCATGGTCCACGACTGCTTCATGATCTACGGCGGGCAAGTGGTGAACGCCTCGGCTCGGCACCGCAAGCAAGAGCGTCGGGAGGTCTGCTCGGTAAAGGTGGCGACGCCAGTCTACCTAGACTGGTTCGACAAGCCCATCACCTTCGACCAGGCCGACCATCCAGACTACGTGCCGAGCCCGGGGAGATACCCACTCGTTGTCGACCCCATCATTAATGTGGCAGAGTACGAGGCTCTGGTAAACGGGTTGCGAATCGCCATCGAGCTAGGGGTCCAACGCCTCGACGCTCGTGGTGACTCGCAGCTCGTCATCGACCAAGTCATGAAGAACTCCCACTGCCGCGACCCGAAGATGGAAGCCTACTGCGATGAGGTTCGGCTCCTGGAAGACAAGTTCTACGGGCTCGAGCTCAACCACATCGGCCGACGCTACAACGAGACTGCAGACGAGCTGGCTAAAATAGCCTCGAGATGAACAACAGTTCCCCCGGACGTATTCTCCCGAGACCTGCATCAACCCTCCATCAAGACCGAGGACACGCCCGAGCCCGAGGCACCTTCGGCTGAGTCCGAGGTATCCTCGGCTCAGTCCGAGGTACCCTCGGCACGGTCCGAGGTACCCTCGGCTCAGCCTGAGGTACCCTCGGCCCCCGAGGGTGAGGCACTGCGCGTCGAGGGGGAACAGAGCGAGGTCACGCCTAATCAAAGCTGGCAGACCCCGTACCTGCAATATCTCCACCGAGGAGAGCTGCCCCTTGACCAAGCTGAAGCTCAGCGGTTGGCGCGGCGCGCCAAGTCTTTCGTCTTGCTGGGAGATGGGAAGGAGCTCTACCACCGCAGCCCCTCAGGCATCCTCCAGCGATGCATTTCCATCGCCGAAGGCCAGGAGCTCTTGCAAGAGATACACTCGGGGGCTTGCGGCCATCACGCAGTACCTCGAACCCTCGTTGGAAACGCCTTCCGACAAGGATTCTACTGGCCGACGGCGGTGGCCGACGCTACTAGAATTGTCCGCACCTGCGAAGGGTGTCAGTTCTACGCGAGGCAGACCCACCTGCCCGCTCAGGCTCTGCAGACCATACCCATCACCTGGTCGTTTGCTGTGTGGGGTCTGGACCTCGTTGGCCCCTTGTAGAAGGCACCCGGGGGCTACACGCACCTGTTGGTCGCCATCAACAAATTCTCCAAGTGGATCGAGGTCCGACCCCTAAACAGCATCAGGTCCGAACAGGCGGTGGCGTTCTTCACCAACATCATCCACCGCTTTGGGGTACCGAACTCCATCATCACCGACAACGATACCCAGTTCACCGGCAGAAAGTTCCTGGACTTCTGCGAGGATCACCACATCCGGGTGGACTGGGCTGCCGTGGCTCACCCCATGACGAATGGGCAAGTGGAGCGGGCTAACGGCATGATCCTGCAAGGACTCAAGCCTCGGATCTACAACGACCTCAACAAGTTCGGCAAGCGGTGGATGAAGGAACTCCCCTCGGTGGTCTAGAGTCTGAGAACAACGCCGAGCCGAGCCACGGGCTTCACACCGTTCTTTCTAGTCTATGGGGCCTAGGCCATCTTCCCACAGACTTAGAATACGGTTCCCCAAGGGCGAGGGCCTACATCGACCAAAGCAACCGAGCCAACCGAGAAGACTCACTGGACCAGCTGGAGGAAGCTCGGGACATGGCCTTACTACACTCGGCGCGGTACCAGCAGTCCCTGCGATGCTACCACGCCCGAGGGGTTCGGTCCCGAGACCTCCAGGTGGGCGACCTGGTGCTTCGGCTGCGACAAGACACCCGAGGGCGGCACAAACTCACGCCTCCCTGGGAAGGGTCGTTCGTCATCGCCAAGGTTCTGAAGCCCGGAACGTACAAGCTGGCCGACAGCCAAGGCGAGGTCTACAGCAACGCTTGGAACATCCAACATCTACGTCGCTTCTACCCTTAAGATGCTTTCAAGTTGCTCGTATACCTCGTTCACACACCAAGTCTGGTCGTCAAGGAAGGGTCAGCCTTGCCTCAGCAAAGCCCGACCCTCCCTCGGGGGCTAGAAGGGGGCAACCCCCTCTGTGTCAAAATTTTCCTCGAAAAAAAGAAAAAAATCTGCCAGAATGCCTTTCGTGCTCTTCGACTACTTCAAAAGTGGATCCTGAAAATGACGGAGTACACGTAAGCAGCCAAGGCTGACCGAGCCGAGGGACTCCTACGCCTCTGGGATACGGATACCTCACTCATCACCTTCTGCGATAAGTAACTCGCGCTCGGATAAGTGACTCCACGGACCAAACAAGTCTTCATGCTCGAGAGCTCCTCTGCCAAAATGATTTTTTGGGCCTTCTCGATTGCGTCGGTAACAGAACCCTATGGACGAGTAAGAGCGCGCGTAAGCGGCGAGGCCGACCGAGCTGAGGGATTCCTACGCCTCCGGGATACGGATACCTCACTCATTGCCTTCCGTGAAGAGCAACTCTCGCCCGCATAAACAATTCTGTTACCGACAAATGAGTCCGGGTACTCGAAACAAGAGGAAAAGAAACGCAGCTTTACAACATGACGACGGTGTGTTTAGGCCTCGGCGGCCGCAGAAAACATACACACACTACAAGACAACCTGATCCTGCAGGCTCGGACGTCGACAGCCGAAGGGGGCAGTAGCACCCTCGGCATCAACTACACCTTCGGTGGGGTCTGACCTAGCCTCGGACGGCAACACGGTCGGAGGGCCCCCACTCTGAAGGACGACATCAGCACCACACCCGGGCCATCGCCGCCAGGGTCTTCTTTGAGAATCCGGCCCGAGCAGGCGGCTCGGCCGGCCACCCCGAGGCCTCGGCCAGCTGTCCCCCAAAGACATCACCTCGGCTTGTGGCCTCGGTAGCTCAACCCCGGCGTCGGTTCCGCCAGTGGACGACCCGGCCAGGCTCTGGCCAACCACACCTCCTTTTCGAAGCCAACTCTGCCTTCGTCCGTGCTGACACCGCTACCTCCGGCTTCGGCTCATCGAAGGGCAGCCGAGGGGTTCCTTTAACTAAGCAAGAGGGGCCTCGGACAGCAAGGCCGACCAAGCCGAGGGACTCCTACTCCTCCGGGATACGGATACCTCACTCGTCACCTTTGCACGAGGCAACTCACGCTCGGTGAAACGGTTCAGATAATCGACAAGGCGAGTCTTAGTGCTCGAAATGAAGAAAAAACATGGCTCTCCAAGCCGAAAATACATACACGTTCAGGCCTCAACAGCCGCAATGAACAAAACACCAGCACTCAAGGTGCCATTACAAACGGAACTCCGGTTCCGTCTCCGCGGGTACGAACAACCCCACAAGATTGGGGGACCCGCGGAGCAATTGAGGGCCAACGGGTGGCTCGCCGCCGCCCGATCCGGCAACAGCGACAACGACCTCCGCCCCGGGCGACGAAGCAGCTTCAGCAACGACTTCGGGGTGGGTGCTACGGCAGGAGGGCTCTCATTCACCGAGGACGAGAACCAGCCATTCAAGCCAGGAGACGGAGGCCCAGGGGTGCGGGCGGAGTTGGCAATCTCGTCGGTAGAGAAGCCTTCTCCGGCGGCCACCGCCTCAACACCGCGCCAGCAGGCACCGGACGCCTCAAAGCGCGCCGGCAGATCCTCGCCCTCGCCGGAACCACCCAGAACATGAGCACCGCCCTCGTGGCGCCCGACGTGCTGGGCGACCCACTGATGCGGCCGCCGGTGCAAGGAAGGCCTGGACGTGGCCGCCCCGTCCGCGGCGCAACCATCGTCCGGACGAAGGACGTAATGCTGCATCCTGGCTGAGCAGCAGCGGTCCGCCCACCCCGGCATGGCCGAGGGAAGCCTCCGCGGAGCTGGGAGATGCCTTTCTCCCCCAGACGCTAGGGGAAGAAAAGGGTTACCGACCCACGCGGAGGCAGCCCCCCGACTCGCCTCATCCTCCACCCCAGCAAGGATGATGAAGATCCTCGAAGCTGAGGGTGGGGCAGAGGCCGCAGCCCGGTTCGCTTCTCCCCGCCATCAAGCTGGAGGTCACCGTCTTGGGTGACCACCGGCGAGGGGATGCAGCCGGGCTGCATGATGAAAATCCTTGAAGCCGAACGATGGCTGAAAGGTACCAACTTCCACGAAGTTGCGTTCCTCCGATGACAAGACGGAAGGATTGTGGACGTCCCCCATCCGAGGGGGCTCAGAAGGTGGAAAGGCACGATGCATAAGGGGAGAGCGAAGACATGGTTGCCCTCCAAGGGGGTCGCCCCCCTTTTAAAGGCGACTCTCCCCACTTGCGCCCTCAACCGTTGCGGGTTGAGTCTTCTCCAACACGCTCCAAGATTCCCCCCCCCCCACGGCGCGGGGGCTGGGTCCCACACGTCATGCAAGCCGGTCCAGGGGAGAAGAAGCCAAACCGCCACGCGCGCGGTGCATGCAACCACCCGGCGGTTACAAGCACTCCTCCACTTTCGCCCAGACCAGCGGGTGAAAGGGCGGACAGCCATGCAGGCGGCATGCAACCGTGCCAAGTGGGCGCGCACCTTCGACTCCAACACGCCCAGCACAGAGGTCCAGGCCCACGCGTCATGCTACCAGCATGCCGGTTGCTACGTGCGAGCAACTGCACCACCACTCGCGCCACTACCGCGCCTCCTCGACTGCGGAGTCAATACCGCGACTCGAGGCAACCCTGCAGTGCCAGCCAAGTGCGACGGTCAAATGCGGTCAAAAATGGGCCGACAGTAATGGCGGTGACAGGCAGGCAGGAGCAGCGGTCACGTCGTCAGCCAAGCTTACGTCCCATCCAGGGGCGGCGAGGGAGCCCTCTCTCACGGCGTGAAGACGGTGCGCCCGTGATCCGTTCCTCGAACGGCTCGCACACGCGCAACGACCGCCTCACGAACCGCTCGCCCCGTCGCATTAACTCCGCGGCAGGACAGGCGGCGCCTCAGGCGGGAGAAGCAAGCGACGCTTCGCCCGCGCCATAATGACCGCGTCGAAAGAGGTACGCCATGTCATTCGACTTCGCATCCTTTTCCTTTTCCTCTTTCTATCTCTTACAACAGGGACCGGGAAAGGGGGATACCCCGAAAAGGACCATTCTCCGTGAAGGAAACAGGCTCCGAGCCTCCCTACTGATCAGAGGTTCGAAGGCTAGCCCCTCGGAGGGGTTCAACGGTCGCCTCAGATCGATTGGGTTCTGCGCCCACTATTGGTCAGAGGTTCGATGGCTGGCCCCTCGAAGGGTTCAACGGCCGCCTCAGGCCACTCGGGCTCCGTGCCCATTACTGATCAGGGGTTCGTAGGCTGACCCTCGAAGGGTTCACAGTCGCCTCAGACACAGAACGAGGGATGACCCTGGGTACGTTCGATACATAACCAAGGCTCGGGCTATGCTCCCGAGGTACCCTAGGACATTTCCGAGACCAGCGGGAGCGATCTTGTAACGGAATCCCATCAGAGGGAGGCATCGAGACCTCGGACCCCGTCAAAGGGGACCGGGTCCGACAGATCACCCGCAGGTACTTTTGGAGCGCGCCTCCGGGCCTCTAGCCGACCCCTAGCAAATGGGGCACGGGCGTCCGCTCGGATTACCCGCCAGCAGCTCACCGGAAACACCATGTTCGGCGCCCTCCGAGGGCAACATGGCGCTTTCCCCCTCCTCCTTGCGGAAAGGCGACTCAGGGGCGTATGTAAAAAAGACGAGTCTGCCCTTGACCGTCCTCTCGCCCTATGCAGAGGCTCGGGGGCTACTCTCGCAAACCCGGCTCCGGCCAAACCGTTGACAGCGTCAACATACCAGCCCGAGAACTTGGGACCCGACCGTGCACTCGGGCTACGGCCGGCTCGCATGAGGGAACAACTAGACCAGCCGAAGTGTTGAGAAACGCACTAAGACCTCGAAGGAGTAAAACTACTCCTCCGAGGCCTCGGGGGCTACACCCGGCGGGTGCGCTCGCGCGCACCCACCGGAACAGAATGCAACCGAAAAAGGCTGGTCCCCTTGCAAAAAAGTGCGGCAAAAGCCTCCAAGCGAGTATTAGTACTCCCTTGGAGGCTCGGGGGCTACTGTCGGGGACCATAATTAGGGGTACCCTCAAGACCCCTAAATCTCAGCTGGTAACCCCCATCAGCACAAAGCTGCAAAGGCCTGATGGGTGCGATTAAGTCAAGGATCGGTCCATTCAAGGGACATGATCGTGCCTCGCCCGAGCCTAGCCTCGGGCAAGGGAAGCCGACCCCAGAGAACCTACGTCTCGCCCGAGGACCCCCCTCCAGCAACGGGCACATTATCGGCTCGCCCGAGGCCCAGTCTTCACCGAGAAGCAACCTTGGCCACATCGCCACGCCGACCGACCAAATCGCAGGGGCATTTAATGCAAAGGTTGTCTGACACCTTTATCCTGACGCACGCCCTCCAGTCGACAGAGCCGAAGTGACCGCAGTCACTTCGCCGCTCTACTGACCGGTCTGACAAGAGGACAGCGCCGCCTACGCCGCTCCGACTGCTGAGCCACCCGACAGAGTGAGGCTGACAGCAGCCAAGGCCGGCCTCGAGCGTCATAGGAAACTCCGCCTCGCTCGACCCCAGGGCTCGGACTCGGGCTCAGCCCCGGAAGACGGCGAACTCCGCTCCGCCCGACCCAGGGCTCGGACTCGGGCTCAGCCCCGGAAGACGGCGAACTCCGCTCCGCCCGACCCAGGGCTCGGACTCGGGCTCAGCCCTGGAAGACGGCGAACACCGCTCCGCCCGACCCCAGGGCTCGGACATGGGCTCAACCCCGGAAGACGGCGAACTCCGCTCCGCCCGACTCAGGGCTCGGACTCGGGCTCAGCCCCAGAAGACGGCGAACTCCGCCTCGCCCGACCCCAGGGCTCAGACATGGGCTCAACCCCGGAAGACGACGAACTCTGCCTCGCCCGACCCGGGGGCTCGACCTCGACCTCGACCTCGGAGGAGCCTCCACCTCGCCCAGCTTAGGGCACGGACCGGCCACGTCAACAGGAAGCGCCATCATTACCCTACCCCGAGCTGACTCGGGCTACGGGGAACCAGACCGGCGTCCCATCTGGCTCGCTCCACCATGCGAGTAATGATGGCGCCCCGCATGCCCTGTGATGACGGCGGCTCTCAACCCCCTTACAGAAGCAAGAGGACGTCAGCAAGGACTCGACAGCCCCAACAGCTGTCCTCCCGCTAGGCTCCAGCGCTCCTCCAACGGCCACGACACCACGCGAACTGGGTGCCAAGACCTCTCCGGTTGCCACGATGGCATGTACTTAGGGCGCTAGCTCTCCACCGCTAGACACGTTAGCACATTGCTACACTCCCCATTGTACACCTGGATCCTCTCCTTACGCCTATAAAAGGGAGGACCAGGGCCCTCTTACAGAAGGTTGGCCCGCGCGGAGAAGGACGGGACGGCGCTCGCGCAAGGCCGCTCGCTCCCACTCCCGCGTGGACGCTTGTATCCCCCTACTGCAAGCGCACCCGACTCAGGCGCGGGGCTAACACGAAGGCCGCGGGATCCACTCTCTTACGCCTGCCTCCCTCCGGCTGCTTCCTTTCCCCCTTCGCGTTCCGCCTCGCGTCGACCCTTCTGGGCTGGGGCACGCGGCGACAGTTCACTCGTCGGTCCAGGGACCCCCCGGGTTTCGAAACACCGATAGATTTATTACGTCGACCGCCAGTGAAAATCAATTTCCACTGACGATTTTCTTAACTCAACCGCCAGTGGAAATCGATTTTCACTCGCGGTCCTTAGTTACCCGCCTGTAAAAATGATGATTTTTACTGGCCCTAGCATCGACGGTTCTAAAAAAACGCCAGTAAAAATAGGTTTACAACCATCACTATAGAGCTTATTTGTACTAGTGTTCAATCCACGAGATGAAAATCGAATAAAATTTTCAAAATAGGTTAGCACTTGCCACCGGCAAGTGCCTGCCGTCTGCGCTCACTACCGGAACAGAGTTCAGTCACTCGGCAAATCCTAAATAACACTCGATAAAGACTTTGTCGAATGTAGCACTCAACAAAGGAGTCTCGGTAAACAGTTTTTCGGCAATGATCTCTTTGTCAAGTATTTTATGTTAGGCACTCGGCAAATATTAGTGATCTTGAGTTTCATTCACATGTGTTTGAGTTGTATACTATTACCTAGGTTTTATAGTAGCAATATTAGGATTTCAAAAAAAACTAAGAAATACTTTGACCACAAATTCTCACAATATATCATTATTTTATACCATAATTGATGTTGATTTCTATAGGTTTAACGTAATCACCCACGAAATTTATACATGTCGTGGATGGGGCAGACGTGCGGGGATCGTTGGGACGTGGCCGAATAAGGAGTCGGGGTCAGAGACGGCACGGGCACGCCGACGATAGGAGAGGCACGCACGACGAGTGGGCGTGACGAGTGGGAGTGAGTGAGGAGTGAGAGAGTGAGAGTTGGCCGGTTAGGGTTACATACACACGCTTTGCTGAGTACCTGTGATCTGGCACTCGGTATTTTTTTTATTTAAAAAAACACTTTACCGAGTGTCTCACGGTGACACTCGGCAAGATCTTTTTAATTTTTAAAAATAACCTTTGCTGAGAGCTTTAGGAACACACTCGACAAAGTAACTCTTTGCTAAGTGTCCCAGACAGACACTTGGCAAAGAACTTGTTTGTCGAGTGTCTAACTAGGACACTCGGCAAAATTTATTTGCTTTTTTCCCACAAACTTTTTTGTTGTGCTCATGCAGTCTCTAGACTTACATGTTTAATTTTGGCACAATTACCAAAGTGTTTGCTATACCTATTACATTTAGTTCATTTAGTTGAATGTGACTGCAAATTCGTGATCCAGATGTTTTAAAGTTGTATAAAATACAAACAAAGTCAGAAAATTATGAAACTTATCGAGATGTCATGATATCATATGTATTGACTCTGATAAAAATTTGACAGTGTGTCGTGAAAGTTGTCAGGAACTATGTGTACAAACCTAGCCACCCTTCACATGAAATCATGAAACTTCTACGAATGCCAGCTAGGTTTGTACATATAGTGCATGACAACTTTCACGAAACGATGTCAAATTTTTATCATAGCCTCTTCATATGATATCATGATATGTTGACAAGTTTCATTATTTACTGACTTTGTTTGTGTTCTATATAATTTTAAAACAACTGGATCGCAAGTTCACGATCATGTTTCGTGAACATGATGCTCGAAATTTCTGTTATGTTCTTGATTTAGGCCGTAACTTCTGCTCAATAATATGAATGTCATTTTTGCATTTATTGTTTGCCATTTTTCGAGTGACTTGTAGTTCAAATTTGAATCATCCGAAGAAATTCAATTAAATGAACTAAATCAAACAGATATATCAAACACTTTGAAAAATGTTCCAAATTGAACGTGTAGGTCCAAAGACTATATGAACACAGAGAAAAGTTTGGAAAAAACAAATACACTTTGCTGAGTGTTAGTAGAAGACACTCGGCAAAAGATGTGTTTGTCGAGTGTTTCGGTTGGGCACTTGACAAATACAAACCTTTGTCGAGTGTCTGACTCAGGCACTCGGCATAGGTAACAGACGCCAGTTGCCATCGACTGCTGATGAAGCTTTGTTGAGTGTCCATTTGTGTTGAGAGTTGGGCGCTCGGCAAAGATATCTTTGTCAAGTACCTTTTTATGCCGAGTGTTCGGCTCTCTCCAGAGATGCTCATGGCCAAGTGCTTTCGTTTGTTGAGTGTGGCACTCGGCAAAGTGTGTTTTGCCGAGTGCTTGATAACTTGTTCTTAGCATAGCGGTAATCACTCGACAAAGAGTCGGATTTCAGTAGTGGCTTGTGTCTGGCATCGCTCGCCACAATGCCCTCACGTAGATCCTGATAGCTGAGAAACACACACACATTGTGGACTTCTCCTTGTCCGCATCATCCTTTTTCCCTTGTGGTTGATTACATATTTCTTCTAACAATATCATATAAAAAACAGGATTTCTGTTAGTAATAACCTAATAACTGCGAACTGACAAGTGAAGATGGTTTCTTTTCTTGTTCATGGTTTTCCATTAGGGCTAGTTTGGGAGTTAAAAAACTGGAGGGGACTGAATAAGGAGGGGATTCTAGCCCCTCCAATCCGCTCCAGTTTTGTGACTCCCAAACTAGCACTTAGTTGCATCGTTTTCATCGTCGTACGTTTCCACTGTCGTCATACTTCGTACCTCATACTATTATATCTCTGCTGCATAAAGCATCAGTTTCCATCATCCATGGTTTCTATTGTCATCGACTTTAAAAAAATCTTTAATCTTTGTATTAGGGTGGGCTTGGTGCAGCGGTAGAGCCTACCGTCTGTAACTGGAAGGTCCCGGGTTCAAGCCTCAGCCTCTGCATATTATACTGGTAAAGCTTGACACTTAAATATACCTTTCCCTATATCCCGCACAATATTGAAAGCTAGCACGGGTTACGCCCTTTTGTATTCGACGCATGGTCTCCATCCATCTCTCTTCGCCAAGCTCGGCTGCATCGCGTGAGCCGTGATCCAGTCAGCCGCCATAGGCCACATGGGAATTAAATAATTTGTGGTGCACTTTTTATTGGCTAAGGACCCAATTTGCATCTCGCAAAAGTTTAGTAGCTTGGTGATATGTTGGTAGCTTGGGGATGCATGCGTTATTCAGAGTTTTCAAAAATAAAATAAAATAAATCAAATATGTATGTTTATTTTCAACCAACCCGCCGCTGGCATCGTTCTCGATGACAACCGTGGCGTCGGATCTCTCGACCTCAAGCAACCCTTCCCCACCCCGCGCGCATCCCAGACAGGCCAACACAACCTAGGTAACCCATCGTTGTGCCACCATGGCACAGCATGGTCCTTGCAGGCGACGTCGCCCTCCACCTCGACAGTTTCCACCATTCTACCATCGTCGTGCGTCACACGTGAAGCACATAGCTCATGCTTTACTTCCTCTCTCCCACGTAATGGACTCACACAATCGGTTCGAGTAACCCACGCGCCACACCTCCCTCCTCCCATCGGGCACGCAGCCACTGCGCGTCCCCTCTCCCGTTGTCACCTCTCCTCGCTCCCTCCCCTCTCCACCTCAGCCCCCTACTAAAATTAGTAAGAGAAAATATAAATTATGCAAATACTTGTGACAAAAAATAGCATATGCATCAATGGTCATACATCCCACATGAATATCATTTTCATATAATTATTTATCGAATAATTACTACTATATATATTACCACATGAATATCGTTTCCAAAGTTGATGTTGGTGATGAGGAACTTCGTTACGGCTAGTTTTAAATCGGCCAGGGTGGACCTTAAGTTGTAAACTAGTAACATTTACTACTATATATATTAGCCCGTAAATATTTGGGGTATGTTTAATAGTCTAGAAACTAAAGTTTAGTCTCTATCCTATTTGGTTCAAGGTACTAAAATTTTTCAGAATACAATAAATGACTTATAAGCAGACTAAAATGTCCTTTATCGTTCTTCTGCCAGTATCCTTCTTCCGCAATGACGAAAATAAATGAGGAGGCAACCCGTGGAACCAATATGGTTTGGTTCCTTAGTCATCCCTTGAAGACTAGGGACTAAAGTAGTTTAGTCTCTCCTTTAATTCCAATATTTAGCAATTAGAGACTAAATGGTACTCAAATGCAATGACTAATCTTTAGTCTCTAGAACCAAACTTGCCTTTGTCTAAAATTGACACCATCCAACTCGTCACACACTTCACACTTGGCCTCCCAGTTATGCAAGGCTTCCCTCAATTCTGTTGCCACCACATTGCCTCCCAAACACAACACACAGATTCCCGACACGTGGCGACACCACATACCGGGCACCACATTTGTAGTGACCAATGGTTACCACACACGTTTGCGGTGGTTTGATTCCAATTAAGGCCTTGTTCGGTTATTTCAATTCCATGTGGATTGATGTGTATTGGGATGTGATTTTGACTTACTATAGATTTAAACCGACTCAATACCACCCAATCTACATGGATTAACGACGAAACGAACGAGCCCTAAATCTATCCACCCTGTTATTGACTTTCGTCAGTCTTTATCTATCTTAACTCTCCAATGTATAGCTTTTAATATGAGCACCATTTTTTTATAGACTTTTAGTTGTGATAAACATATCATTTTATTAAAATAAAATACATCAAATTAGATAATTAAGTAAATAAAAATTACATAATTCGTAAAGCATAAATAAAAATATATAATTCATAATGCTGAAAAAAATACATGATTCATAAATAAAATATATTTACCAAGACATGTTCCATCAAGTTATTTCGAGTAGATCATTAAATCGAACAAGCATAGATTGTCATCTCACGTTGAAGCATGGTTGCAAAGATCGTGTGTGCTTCAAGAGTAATAATTAGTGTTACAATGAAGGACTCGACTATCTCATAGTCGTCCACAGCATATGCTCTTCTATGCTTATCCTTAATGATCATGTTTGTTATAATGGATAATACATATATGCATGATCACACCTAGTACTTGGTGGGAAAATGACACACCCGATTCTAAGGACAAAATCGAATTAATAGCATATATGTGTCAGAACTTGTTTACACACATATGTTGACTTCGTCAGTGTAATATATCATAAACATTGTTCAGAAACTTAAATAAAAATTATAGTAGCACTATTATATTCCGAATGGATATAAATATCTTAAAATTGTTTATCATAAAACAACAGAAACAATGATCTACCACAAAAAGATGGCCCATGGTACATAAGCTTCAAAATTCTTCAAATTCTTCATTAAACTCATCTCCATCATAACCTTCTCATAAAAAATGTAAAAAGGATGTTATTCAGAAATCCCGAAACAAATGGCTAAACCGCTCACAAAGCTTAAGCTATCCGCGGCGTTGGGGCGGACACTAGCTCTGGATGTGCATGACTTGAAGTAGACAGTACCACCAATGCGTATATGCCACTTTCCCGACGTCTCCAATTCTCATGTCTCATATTATTTTTTTAGTTCCCTAGCTCACTCACCATACTATTATTATCTGCTTACTATGCTAGCACTTGCGATATATATGTCCACGAAAAGGCGAGGCGCTATATATAGTATATTCCAAGCCTTGTGTGATGAAGCCTGTGTGGTGCAGTATCGTTACGTCTTTATTTATTGATCGGTAGGTACCGAATTTGTTCTGAACAAATTTGTCCGCTTCAGTTTAATTTCTACTACTCATACTCATATATTTTGTTGATTTGTATAGAGTTTGTGTTATGAGCTTTATTGTGGTGGTTGGAAAGTACCGTACCCCTTGAATTTCTAGGTAACTTTCATGTCCGAGGTTCATTTACCATTAATCTAGGAAATATCATTAGTAAAACACTAAAACTGGATTCATGGGTATAATAGCTATATTGAGATCACTATCGGTTCGTAGAGATATTTTGATCACTCATTCAGCGTTTCAGCCGTCAAAGTCAGCGGTGTTCATTACCACCACGGGATGAAAATTTGAAAATCGAATAAAAATTTCAAAAATAGATCTGCACTTGCTACCGTCAGCGCCGGCCGTCCTGATCGGTGGGAACCTGATCCTGATACTGATCCGCAACGCCCTCATGATCCTGATCGCTGGGAACCTGGGAGCACCCGCACATTCTAGCCTTCTCCTCATGTTCCTTCCTATTGCTACGTAGAGATGGCGATGGATAAATACCCACCAGATATTATTATCCCATACCTATACCCACGACACAAAAATAACCTTATCGAGTCACTCATATACACTAGCGGGTATGGATTTACCTCCATACTCATACCCATGTAGGTATGAGTCACCCATCGGGTCACCTGTACCCACAAAAGCTAAACATATATCAAAATATTATATGATACAAATGTCAAGTATATCCATCTAAGTACCATTACAAAATTTATAGCATCATTTAACCATCCATTCAACACACCAAAGATAATTAGATAAAGTAGTAACACTAGGATAGTATTACATAGCACATTACATGTTCCATTACATAGTCATTAAATTGTCGTTAAAACTTCTATGATATTATGGCCTAAAAGGTTGTTAAATAGTAAAAAAGATGGATGACTAAAGTCAAAGTTCATGCTTGAGCTAAATTTATATTGGGTATTTTATACCCACGGGTTAACAGGTATGAGTGAAGGCAGAACGTTCTAATACCCGTTTACCCATTGGGTGAAGATTTTTGTCCAATAACAAACCCACGGGTAGAATATTTAGCGCACATACATACCCTAATGGAGTAAATACCCATCGGGTATCGGGTCGCGGGTACCCATTGCCATCTCTATTTCTACGAGATCCGAAGGCAAAATTAATATTATTTTGTCAGATTGAAAGACCATCAATGCATGTATAATTAAGATATATAATTAAAGATGACAATGAATTTTAAATTTTACACTACAAAATTTAATGATTAGATCGGATTAGAAAGATAGGCTCTATTTTTATTTATTTTTAAACTAAAAATAGGTCCTAACGAATTGTAAAGAAATATTTGGATCGTGATCCATTACCACCTCTATATATAACCCTCGATCCTATGCTATATTTTGGATTTTGAAGCATCGGCATATAATATTAAGGGAGTACTTGATTCCCACTTGCTAAACTTTAGTCACTTTTAGTTTCTAAAATACTAAATGGTACGACTAAAATTGGTCTTTCAAATAGGATTTATAGATATTAAAGTTTGGTTACTAAAGTTTAGAATTGTGATTAAATGAACCAAACACTCCTTAAAATTAGATGCTTGAGTATTCTCTCCTCTTCTAGCATCGGTTTCTAGCAGTATACCGCGGGTGCTAAGGAACTGCCTGTGACTTCAGAATGCAAGGAAGGAATCATTGCCTGCTAGCCCTGAGACAAATTGTTTATGGGCTTGAGTCCAACCCATATGTGGAGCAGGCCTGCATCCGTGGAACATTTGCGTGGTGCAGGTATGGGGATCAAATGACAAGTGTTACTAATCGATTAGGCCATTTGGATGAAAATAATAATAATAATAATAATAATAATAATAATAATAATAATAGAATCTAAAATATGGTATTTTTCCGAGTATCTTTTTCAATATAATATATGACATGTCATTTAAGGGGGGTGTTTATTACTGCTCTGTGTTCCGGCTTCATCGTAAAGCTACGACGTATAATAGAAATTTAAATGGTTTTAAAAAATATTTTAAATCTAAATAAGAAATAAAATGACTTATCAAATTGTCTTCTAAAAGTTTTCAACTTCAGTTTCACAATTTTCTGAAGCTCCTCATGACATGCTTCATCAACTTCACCAAATTTTGTGAAGATGAAGCAGTCTCAAACAGGGTCTAAAAATACAATGTTAATTTCTTAGTGTATGCTTACCGGATTACGAGTATGTACACTTATGTAGGCTTTTTAACCGTGGTTTAACAAGGTTTTGTTATCCTACCAACTTATAATAAAATTTATTTCTAACGTCAAACTTTAATTTGTAAGTTACAAATAGTATCATTTGTTAATTTGTCTTTCCCTCCCATTGCTTTCCCTTGGCAACTTCTTGCCCTAAAAGAATTCGATCCTATGATACTCATGTGTTTAAAAAAGACAAAAAGGATCAAAAGTCATTTCAAATGTTTGCACTGAGGCGGTAAAACATTCCCATAACATTAAATTAGGAAACATTCATCGTGTATATGACTATAATCCAATCGATATTTGTCAAGGCAAAAGACGATAAACATTCACTGATGTTCTATTATAGCCGGCCATTGGCTCTTTCTCTTCGAGGGCGACCGTTCCAAGTGGCATAGGAGGGCTGCGCGGAGGCAGCCAACTATCGCGCAAATCCGTCCAGAAAGGTCTCAGTGTGCTGCGACTGCATTATATAGTGTTGGTACGTAGTTGTTTCCATACGAGTCTTCTCCAGGGTAATATTTAGATGTCTATTGTGATTCACCAACACCGAATGGATCTAGCACCAAATGTGAGCAACCTTCATCGCTGGGACAGACACTAGCTTAGGATGCACACGATTCAGAGAGAGAGGTACCACCAATGCGCGTATGCTACTTTCCTGATGTCTCCAATTCTCATGTCTCATACTTTTTTTTCCAGTTGCTAGCTCACTCATCATCATATTATCTGTTTACTATGCTAGCACTTCGATATATATATTCACGAAAAGGTGAGGCACTATATATATCCAATCCGTGTGTGATGAAGTATGTGTGGTGCAGTATCTGTATGAGTTTATTTAGTGATCGGTAGGTATCAAATTTGTTGTGATCAAATCTGTCCGTTTCAACATTGTACTACTAATATTTTTTGCAGTGAATTTATATTAAGGCACGTGCAACCCTCAGCCCTTTAAATAGTTTTCCAAATATAAAAGACAACTAAAGTACTGTGATACAAACTTAATCAACTAAATAATAAATATAATCGAAACATAGTATATATAAGAAGTCGTGTAGAGACGGACTCTGTTTTTCTCACTAAGGCTATTCACAATGGGCATTTCATGTCACTGTTTCCAAAAATGCCACATCAGATTTATGGATGAATGAAATACCCTCTCTCAATAGAGAGTTTCATCTCACTATTTCATATGTCAACATACTTCTTAAATGCTGCATATAAATAACCAATAGGATTTACTCAATTATACGAAGATGAAACAAAACACTCTCAGTGGAGGTTTCACACAGTTTCCAAGATCTTGGAAACGAGTTAACATGGTTTCATCCCCATGAAACTCCATGAAACTCTTCCTTCTTAAATGATGTGACATGTCATCAAAATAGCTGATGTGGCAGGCTAATTAATACATGAAACACCCCATGAAACCTTCATTGTGAATAGCCTAAGCCCTCTGGAGACCTTAAAAGACTCTCATGGGTTGTCGTGCCCCCTTATGAGCTTTATTATGGCGGTTGGAAAGTACTTCTTGTATTTCTGGTTAACTTTAATGCCTGATGTTTATTTACTATTAATCTAGAAAACATCATTAGTAAAATTTTTGTGTTTATATAATGCAGCAATTTCGTAGTGCGTCCAGCAGGCCAGCACATGCAATCTGTGTCCTCCCGCCTAGCGCATGCAGGGCTGTATACGAGCGAGCTCGGCTCGTTAAGCTAATAAGCTATAGAGTCACTTGACTCGACTTGTTTACGAGCTCGTGAGCCAAAATAAAAAAATATATAATAATTAATTTCTAGTTAATTCTAAACTAATTTAACAATAAAAAATAGTAATTATACTCATGGTTTCACAGACCATATCAATGTAACACCAAATTAACATAACTCATTAATTCACAATTCACACAAATGCTCATAGTTGAACCTATGGTTATATTCGCATAGACCAATTTAATATATAGACATAGTTCATTAATCAATAGTTTAACTCATAGGTCATAGACACGACACATATAACATGTTCATCAATTGTGTTACGTAAATGATATGCATATAATTTTGTCGTTTGCTGAATGTGATAGCTCGTGAGTTGGCTCGTTAACAAACCGACCTGGTTCGCTAACGAACCGAGCTAGGATATTAGCTTAGCACGTGAAAAAATTCAAACAAGCCAATCTAATCACCGAGGTGACCATGAATCAAACGGAACACGAGCATTTTATCCCGACCTACACGCATGCAAATGCAACTGGCGCTATGCTCCGGCGCTGTACTTGTATGTGCGCATGCAAACATCCATTGCATGTAGTGCTGGGAATATGGGTCGGACTTTTAAGACCAGCACAAAGCACGGCCCAAAAATAGGAGCCCAAAGCACGGTCCGGCACGAAAAAATATGGGCCGGACCTCAAATTCTGGCCCGTCGGGCCCCAGCACGGCCCGCATAGATGAGCCGGGCTTGGGCCGGCACGACCCAATTAAGCCCAATCGGTTTAATTTCTTTAATTTAGTAAGATATCGACTTTATATTGTTATTATATTTGCAGTTTATGTGGTTAAATGATGCTAGAATTGGTTAATATCTTTAATTTAGTAAGCTATGCACTTTATATGGTTGTAATATTTTGATTTTATGTAGTCAAATATACGGGCCGGGCCTATGCCGGCATGGTCCAACGAAGGCACGACGTGGTTTAGGGCCGGGCTGGGCCACTGTTTTTACACTTCGTGCTGACACGGCACGGCCCAAAAGTTTTTTGGACTTTTCTGGACCGAACTCGTTTGACACGAAACACGATGCACTTAGGCTAGGCTGGGCTGGCCCCCAATTCCTAGCACTAGTTGCATGGCCATCCCCCTCGACCCGAGCAGGGCATGCAAGCGCCCCCACCCGGCCAAGCGCCTATCGGTCCCCAGTCCCCACAAGCTCATATGCATGACTGAGTTTAAATGATAAACATAAGTGGAAAAATATGTATAAGTTAAATTTGAATTGTGATTATTGACTCTATACCTATATTCACACCTATTTAGTCATCAGAACATATATGTTTTTTTATAATTTATATTCTCTCTGTTCTTTTTTATTTATCATATGTTAGTTCTAAAAATAAACTAGCGGGCGACAAATATTCAAAAATGAAGGTAGTACTAAACTATAATATAGAGATTTTTATAAAAATAAAGAAAAAATAAAACCAAACCAGATCTTGTCATGCTCGGGCCGACCGAAACCGTGCCAGACCATAAGCCGCTCAGCAGTCTGGTCCATTTGGACATGTAAACCCGCACGACCGTACACTAGTTATATGCTTATGCAGTTAAGAGCAACTTCAAGAGACTAGGTATAAATCCTAGCTAAATTTGAAGTATTGAGAGCTATAAAAAATAGATAAGTTCATAATATGTGAGTGTATCCAACAAACTCTTCAAATATAGATGATGACCTATAAAATCTTAACTGGCCAACTCATACCGTTCTTTTTTTGGCGAATGAATTTTCATCTGCTGTAGCCGATGGACATGGCGCATGATCGTTCTGAATCGGTCTGACACCCAGACACAACACTTGGTGCCAATTTCAAGCACATAATACGGACAGAAAGTTGTTCAGTCCACTTCAACAAACTAGAAAAGAATGTGGACTATGTTTTCATTCCACTTCAACAAACTAGACAATCTGTGTTCAAGAAGCCATAACAACACATCTGTCACAGGTGGATTAAACTAAATGGGAGCTGGGCCAACTGAACAGTTCAAACATCGGATTCATCTTCCCTAGTATCATTGACAATCCCATTTTTGAACCAGTTCAACTGGAATGTGATGTCACTATGGTGAAGCTATAGGGACGAAACAAGCAAGAAGCAACCGTAATAGAAATGTGGGTTCGTCAGGGGAGAGCTCACTCATCACTGCGAGACGACAAACTTGTCCGGGGAGCCCCATGGAACCCCAGCCACGGTACGCACCTTCGTAGTTGAGCCCCTTGGGCGAAAGCAGTGGATCCTCGTCTTCCACGCCAGTAGAAGCAGCGGCGCCTAGCATCCATGCCACGATGATGCGCGATGAGGCGAGCGAGCAGGGAAGGGCGCTAGGCAAGATCGAGGGCGCGAACACCAGAGCGGGAGGGCGTGGGTGCTGCCGTGAGAACCAGAGCCGGAGGCCGCAGGCACAGCCATGGGAACCAAAGCGAGAGAGTGCGGGAGCAAGCAGGAGGGCAGGAGAGCGCGTCGGCTGGGAGATGGCGAGTCCTGAGAGCTAGCCAAAAATGACCAGCGACGGGGAGACGATGGCGAGCCAGATGCGATGGCGAAGTTGATGAAGAGGCTGTTGGAAGCTGTTTGCACGGAGTTTTTCTTTTTATTAGAGAGCGCGGGTTGTTTAGCTAGTGTGTTGGAGCTGCTCTAGGCAGTAGCGCAAGTAGTACGATGGCGTGTAGGTAGGCAGTGGCACAAGCAAGACGATGGACATGCAGAGGTACAGGCAGGTATGAGCACTGGTGTGGGGACCCATCCTAGCGCCACCGTACTACTTGCGCTACTGCCTAGAGCAGCTCCAACACACCAGTGCTCACTGCCTAAAGTCGCGAGGAGTATGACCCTGCTGCCTCCATCCTTGCAGGTTGTTCAGGACTTTCCACTGCTCATGCTAAAGATTTGAAACATGTATAAACAACTATCACATTTAAATAAGATTTACCTTAGTAATACATAGATATTGTAGCAACACACTGTCACTTAACTAGTTATATTTATGTTTTAAACGGTACAATGACTATATTTCGATAACTATCGGTTCATAGACATATTTTGATCACTGATTCTGCGTTTCGGCGGCAGACGAAGTCAGCGGTGTTTGAGGAAGTTCATTACTGCCAAATTCAAACCACGGGATGAAAATCGAATAAAAAATTTCGAAAAATGGGTCTGTGTAACACCCAAATTTTGGGATTGGAAATTGGTAGAAGAAATTTGAACAAAATATCATAATGTTTTGAAATTGGGAAATAAGAAAAATGAGGAGAAAAAGAATTTTTCTTTTAAAGGAAACCATTTATACATCTCATGAAATAAATAAACAAGGAGAATAAAACTTAAACTAGTAATAATAAAATAGTATGGTTTATATTCACCCTTGGATTTCAAATGATACATTGGAAAAATCTGAAAACTAAAATAGAAGTATAAATTTGAATTTGGAATAGAAAATAGAAAATAAAAGAGAAGGGAAGAACTAAGAAAAATATTACATAAAATAAAATAAATATTCTTCACACTTATATTAATAAATTATACCTTTCAAACTGAGGACAAGTTATTCACAAAGTTGAACTCAAACTTGAATTCAAATTGGATTTGAATTGGATTTGAAAATGGGGAAAAGAAAATAGAAAAGAAAAAAAAAAGGATACTATACCTAACTGGGCCTCGGATCCCGTTTCTGGCCCATCATCGCTTTCCACCGCGCAGCCCATCTCCGCGTCCGCGCCACGCTGACAAGTCGGACCCACGCGTCAGTCACAGCTCGCCGCCCTCGCGTATCCCTGTATCGCCGACGGGTGGGCTCCACTCGCCAGCCTCCCTTACGTCGCACTTCGCTCTCTCGCTGGCGCGCGGGACCCGCCCGGTCAGCCACTCTGTGCCCCGCTCGCCCTCTCTATCACTGCGGCGCTGGCCCCACTGGCCAGGGGCTTCTTCCACGTTCGGACTCCGACCACCGCCGCGCCAACAACATCCCCGGGTATGGCGGCCACCCATCGGAGACCGTGAATCAATCCCCGAACCAACCGGCCGTGATCCTCGTCGCTTGCCTGCCCTATTTAAGCACCGGTCGAAGCATTTGCCCTCACCACAAGTCAACCGTGAAAGCTCCTCGGCCGCCGCTAGCTCGGAGCGTACTGGGAACACAAATCGACCGTCGCTGGGTGTTGGGGTGATCGCGGGTGACGGCTGAAGCTGGCCGGGGTCCTCCCGGGCGAAGAAAGTCCCTGGGTGATCACGAATTTCTCACCGGAGATCTACCTCCGCCGTGAATCCGCCCTCCACCGTGGCCGTGGCGGTCTGCGCCCATATCACTGGTAAGAAGTACTTCTCTAGGTTCGCCTTGATCTCCTCTACGCGTAGCAGTCGTTCAATCGGTCTTGGGAGCACTGGTTCGCCGGATGGCTGAACTCCGGCCATCCCTCCGCCGCGGTCGGGCGTTGCGCCGCCGTTCGGACACCGAGGGAGGGAAGACGACCCGTGCGCCGTAGGATGGTTGATGAACGGCTAGGATTAGAAGTTAACGTACCCTTTCGTTGGTATAAGCGTGAACGGTCGGATCAGGATCCTGTGGCTCAAGCGCAACCTCGGATTATTTAAAATCATGGCCATAGGTCCTCGATCCAACGACTATGATCACATACCGGTTCAGCGCATATGCGGATTTAATCCGAACCCTCCATCTCAGATCTCACGGTCCAGATTTGGAGATACCCCTTCGCCGTGACTTTTTGTTAAAGAGTCCTCGGATTTCCGGGAAATAAACCCGCCGTCCATGTGTTACTATTCGCTGTGTCTCGGGAATCTTATCCCGAGCCCCCTGGCTTTTCTTATAATTGAGGCCCAGTCCAGAACATAATAAATTCAGAGAAAATAGTTATTAAATAGATTTTTAATATGAAAATAATTACTAGAAACTTAATTAATTCATAACTAATTCATTTTAGCTCCAAATTGAGTCATTCCAATTCCTAAAATTTTGTAATAATATTCTCTACCATTTAGAATCACTGTTTTGACATGAACTCTGTCAGAAAATTTATTTATCATTTAATCATATTATAATCACATTAAACCTTAGGAAAATCATAACTTGAATTCTACAACTCCAAAATTAATAATTCTTTTTCCTGTGATCTTATTTTAATATGTAGATTATTAATATGTATTTTGCATATATGTTTGGTGTAATGTTAATTTTGCCTATACCATGTATGTTTGTATTGCTACGACTAGCAGTGAGGTCACGAGGATCTGAAGAATCATCCTGGTACCTGGATCTCAAGGCCCAGGCAAGTTGTGCCCTTGATCACTTCTTTTCACCTACTCATGTTCTAATTAATCATAATGATCTGCATAGGTTAATTTTGATGGGACCCAATAGGTTACCCTAGTTTGTCTATCTTTATACCTTGTTTACCACTGAATCATCTGGGTAGTACTTGCTAGTGCTTTATGTGGTTTTGGGTATGAAGATACAATATTCATGATCATACTTTTATTATCAGTTGTTATTACTGTTCATGATGAGATCATTATGTTAATTGGAACATGGAGCGACCACCCGGGAAAACAGTGCTACCACAAGGGTAGTATGGGATGCCCTTGGCTGATTAATTAGGAAAGCTAGTGGAAGACTACCTTACCCGAAAGGGGCAAGGGCAGTAGGGGAGAGGTCAGTGTAGGGAGGCCCTCGGGAGGATTTTGCTGCGATGGCGGTCCTGCAAGGGATTCCTGCACTGGATCTTCCTATAAACTGTAGCGGGTTTTCGGAAGCTAGTGGAACTTTGTAAAGGCCTCGTAGTGGATCCCTAGCCATTCACCTCGGAAGTGTCTAAGGGCCTTGCAAACCCTGGCGACATGGGATACACGACTTGTGGGTAAAGATGCGCAACCTCTGCAGAGTGTAAAACTGGTATACTAGCCGTGCTCACGGTCATGAGCAGCTCGGACCCTCACATGATTAATTATGGAACTTAAACTCAATTTGTCATATGCATTGCATTGCAGGTGAAGTTGTTACTTTTGTTCTATTACTTAATTGGGTTTGGTATTTACTTATACTTAGTAACTGCTAATAAAATTTTGACCAACTTTAAAAGCAATGCTCAGCTCTAACCATCTTCTTTGGTAAGCCTTACACTTCACGTGAGCTCCCACCTTTGGCGAGTTCATGCACATTATTCCCCACAACTTGTTGAGCGATGAACGTATGTGAGCTCACTCTTGCTGTCTCACATACACCACAGGTCAAGATCAGGTACTGCAGGATGATGCTCATGGAGGATGCTGTGATGAGTTCGTGAGAGGTCTAGGTCGTCGTCTCCCAGTCAACTTTTGGGTTGCTGGACCGTTGTCTCCTTATAATGTAATTATTTATTTTGTATAGAACTCCTGTTATATATAAAGATGTGACATTCGATCCTGTGCCACTATACATCATATGTTTGAGACTTGGTCCCAGCATACCTGGTGTTTATGTTAACCCCGGGTTTTGGATCCCTAAAATCCGGGTGTTACAGAAGTGGTATCAGAGCAATGTTGACTGTAGGACGAAACCTAGATAGAACTGGACAACCATTCTTTACTTACCTTACTCTGATTCTTTTCTAAACTTATCTTAATCTTTTTCTCATCTAATTCCGCTTTACTCTGATTATTCTTACCTTTTTCCTTCTAAAGACAAATGTGGATTTCACACTTTGAAATCCTGTACCTAAAGTGACTTTTAGGAATAGGAGACCTACTCTTAGGAACAAAAACAAAACTATTTTTATAGATATCTATGAACTTGAATGTTTGTTCTTATGATACTTGTCTGATTTGGATCTTTGATTGAGTGTGATGAGTTGTGGAATAATGTCCACAATTGCATCTGCATATACACATAGGTATAAAAATATATTTATAAAATAACTAAGACAACCTAGATTGTCCCCATTGGAACATATCTAGCTTAAGAGATTTATCTTATCCTAAAAAGATCTCATTCTAACCAAACCATCTTATCTTAAAAATTCTCCCTTATCTTAATAGATTCATCTCATCTCAAAGAGATTCTATCCTACACTCATAGATCTATCTTATCTCAAAAGATCTTAACTTATCCTAATGTATATAGATCCATCTTATCTTAAAAGGTTTTCTCTTATCTTAATAGATCCATCTTACCTTGAAGGATTCATCTTATCCTAACCACTTTTACTCATCCCATCTTAATAGATCTAACTGACCTCAAAAGATTCTATCTTATCCTTATGGATTCATCTTGCCTTAATTAGCATATTTATCCCACTCTAGTTTAACAACCATGATCTAATGCAAATAAATTAGATCTTATCCAGTCAAACTAGCCACACCAATCTAACATAGATCTGATCTAATCTAAAGTGACTTACTAAGCATGTTAGATAAATACTTGTGAAATAGATTAAACCCTCTCCACATGTTTTAACTTAGTTCACCCTACACTAAATAAAGAGTGAGAAACCAGCTCAACCAATAGAGTCTTGATGGATTGTATGACCTGCCTATTCCCACCTAATAACAAACAAACTTTTAACCTACATCCTGTAGTCCATCTCACCCATATATATATCTCATCTTGACAGATTCTATCCTACCCTTAGATATTCACCTTATACGACTGGTTACCCTAATCTGAACATAAAACAAAGATTTAGCCCTACCAAAGAACCTTTAGAGTATAACCAGCTACTAAGCTTATTCATTCCGCTTATTGAATAAATTTCCTTTGCAAAACTATTACCATATGCTTCTAACTTTCATGGTCAATACCAGGAAAGGAAAGATTATCACATAACAACAAACAGAAAATGAATCCTCCAAATCCTCCACCTGTTGACATCAATCAAGTGGTTGCTACCCAAAGACTGGTAATACAACAGTTAACAGACCTGGTGACCGAGATGCAAAATCAGATAAGACAACAACGCGAAGAAATACGTCAAGCCCGCCAAGAAATAAGACAAGCACGGTTGGAGAGACAACAGCAACAACAACCTCCACCACCACCACCAGCTTCACCAAGCTACATAGATATAAATTATGATGATTTATAAGATTTAGATGTTACTTTAGTTAGTAAAGGATATGATAATATTTTAGAAGAAATAATAAGGTCTATTGACCCTATGTTTTGTTAAAGAATTATACCTCATGCTGAGATTTCTTTGTTTGTGCATATGTTCCGAGAACAATATGAGCATACATCCCTTTTCTTACAAATCTCGAGGACGAGATTATTTTTAAGGGGGGTAGGATTTGTAACACCCAAATTTTGGGATTGGAAATTGGTAGAAGAAATTTGAACAAAATATCATAATGTTTTGAAATTGGGAAATAAGAAAAATGAGGAGAAAAAGAATTTTTCTTTTAAAGGAAACCATTTATACATCTCATGAAATAAATAAACAAGGAGAATAAAACTTAAACTAGTAATAATAAAATAGTATGGTTTATATTCACCCTTGGATTTCAAATGATACATTGGAAAAATCTGAAAACTAAAATAGAAGTATAAATTTGAATTTGGAATAGAAAATAGAAAATAAAAGAGAAGGGAAGAACTAAGAAAAATATTACATAAAATAAAATAAATATTCTTCACACTTATATTAATAAATTATACCTTTCAAACTGAGGACAAGTTATTCACAAAGTTGAACTCAAACTTGAATTCAAATTGGATTTGAATTGGATTTGAAAATGGGGAAAAGAAAATAGAAAAGAAAAAAAAAGGATACTATACCTAACTGGGCCTCGGATCCCGTTTCTGGCCCATCATCGCTTTCCACCGCGCAGCCCATCTCCGCGTCCGCGCCACGCTGACAAGTCGGACCCACGCGTCAGTCACAGCTCGCCGCCCTCGCGTATCCCTGTATCGCCGACGGGTGGGCTCCACTCGCCAGCCTCCCTTACGTCGCACTTCGCTCTCTCGCTGGCGCGCGGGACCCGCCCGGTCAGCCACTCTGTGCCCCGCTCGCCCTCTCTATCACTGCGGCGCTGGCCCCACTGGCCAGGGGCTTCTTCCACGTTCGGACTCCGACCACCGCCGCGCCAACAACATCCCCGGGTATGGCGGCCACCCATCGGAGACCGTGAATCAATCCCCGAACCAACCGGCCGTGATCCTCGTCGCTTGCCTGCCCTATTTAAGCACCGGTCGAAGCATTTGCCCTCACCACAAGTCAACCGTGAAAGCTCCTCGGCCGCCGCTAGCTCGGAGCGTACTGGGAACACAAATCGACCGTCGCTGGGTGTTGGGGTGATCGCGGGTGACGGCTGAAGCTGGCCGGGGTCCTCCCGGGCGAAGAAAGTCCCTGGGTGATCACGAATTTCTCACCGGAGATCTACCTCCGCCGTGAATCCGCCCTCCACCGTGGCCGTGGCGGTCTGCGCCCATATCACTGGTAAGAAGTACTTCTCTAGGTTCGCCTTGATCTCCTCTACGCGTAGCAGTCGTTCAATCGGTCTTGGGAGCACTGGTTCGCCGGATGGCTGAACTCCGGCCATCCCTCCGCCGCGGTCGGGCGTTGCGCCGCCGTTCGGACACCGAGGGAGGGAAGACGACCCGTGCGCCGTAGGATGGTTGATGAACGGCTAGGATTAGAAGTTAACGTACCCTTTCGTTGGTATAAGCGTGAACGGTCGGATCAGGATCCTGTGGCTCAAGCGCAACCTCGGATTATTTAAAATCATGGCCATAGGTCCTCGATCCAACGACTATGATCACATACCGGTTCAGCGCATATGCGGATTTAATCCGAACCCTCCATCTCAGATCTCACGGTCCAGATTTGGAGATACCCCTTCGCCGTGACTTTTTGTTAAAGAGTCCTCGGATTTCCGGGAAATAAACCCGCCGTCCATGTGTTACTATTCGCTGTGTCTCGGGAATCTTATCCCGAGCCCCCTGGCTTTTCTTATAATTGAGGCCCAGTCCAGAACATAATAAATTCAGAGAAAATAGTTATTAAATAGATTTTTAATATGAAAATAATTACTAGAAACTTAATTAATTCATAACTAATTCATTTTAGCTCCAAATTGAGTCATTCCAATTCCTAAAATTTTGTAATAATATTCTCTACCATTTAGAATCACTGTTTTGACATGAACTCTGTCAGAAAATTTATTTATCATTTAATCATATTATAATCACATTAAACCTTAGGAAAATCATAACTTGAATTCTACAACTCCAAAATTAATAATTCTTTTTCCTGTGATCTTATTTTAATATGTAGATTATTAATATGTATTTTGCATATATGTTTGGTGTAATGTTAATTTTGCCTATACCATGTATGTTTGTATTGCTACGACTAGCAGTGAGGTCACGAGGATCTGAAGAATCATCCTGGTACCTGGATCTCAAGGCCCAGGCAAGTTGTGCCCTTGATCACTTCTTTTCACCTACTCATGTTCTAATTAATCATAATGATCTGCATAGGTTAATTTTGATGGGACCCAATAGGTTACCCTAGTTTGTCTATCTTTATACCTTGTTTACCACTGAATCATCTGGGTAGTACTTGCTAGTGCTTTATGTGGTTTTGGGTATGAAGATACAATATTCATGATCATACTTTTATTATCAGTTGTTATTACTGTTCATGATGAGATCATTATGTTAATTGGAACATGGAGCGACCACCCGGGAAAACAGTGCTACCACAAGGGTAGTATGGGATGCCCTTGGCTGATTAATTAGGAAAGCTAGTGGAAGACTACCTTACCCGAAAGGGGCAAGGGCAGTAGGGGAGAGGTCAGTGTAGGGAGGCCCTCGGGAGGATTTTGCTGCGATGGCGGTCCTGCAAGGGATTCCTGCACTGGATCTTCCTATAAACTGTAGCGGGTTTTCGGAAGCTAGTGGAACTTTGTAAAGGCCTCGTAGTGGATCCCTAGCCATTCACCTCGGAAGTGTCTAAGGGCCTTGCAAACCCTGGCGACATGGGATACACGACTTGTGGGTAAAGATGCGCAACCTCTGCAGAGTGTAAAACTGGTATACTAGCCGTGCTCACGGTCATGAGCAGCTCGGACCCTCACATGATTAATTATGGAACTTAAACTCAATTTGTCATATGCATTGCATTGCAGGTGAAGTTGTTACTTTTGTTCTATTACTTAATTGGGTTTGGTATTTACTTATACTTAGTAACTGCTAATAAAATTTTGACCAACTTTAAAAGCAATGCTCAGCTCTAACCATCTTCTTTGGTAAGCCTTACACTTCACGTGAGCTCCCACCTTTGGCGAGTTCATGCACATTATTCCCCACAACTTGTTGAGCGATGAACGTATGTGAGCTCACTCTTGCTGTCTCACATACACCACAGGTCAAGATCAGGTACTGCAGGATGATGCTCATGGAGGATGCTGTGATGAGTTCGTGAGAGGTCTAGGTCGTCGTCTCCCAGTCAACTTTTGGGTTGCTGGACCGTTGTCTCCTTATAATGTAATTATTTATTTTGTATAGAACTCCTGTTATATATAAAGATGTGACATTCGATCCTGTGCCACTATACATCATATGTTTGAGACTTGGTCCCAGCATACCTGGTGTTTATGTTAACCCCGGGTTTTGGATCCCTAAAATCCGGGTGTTACAGTCTGCCCTGCCACTGTCAGCATCCCCCGTTTGTGCTGCTCGTCGTTGCCCTCGTGAGTCATCTCTACAACACGAATTTTGGGCCTAATCTTGGCCAGCGACGATGATGGCCACATAGTTTCTTTCTTTATGAAGGGAGCAATCAGGAAATCATTTTCTCCCTGGGTCACTTGAGGAATGTCATCTTTTCTTTCCTCATCCAGAGTAAAGGAATTTTCCTCAATTTCCCCAAATAGGTCTTTATAGAAACGAGTAATATATGATTTTAGATTCGCATGCCCCTCAATATTTCTATTTTCATGATCTAGGGGAAATGTCCTTTTCTTCCTACGTTTGCCTTTGGCAATCATTTGGAAATATCTGGTATTACTAGATGAGTGCCCGTGCGTTGCAACGGAACCATATAATAACACGATAACTTATATACATATGTGTGTTATAGGTGTATGCCCGTGCGTTGTCACGAAAGTCAAAATTTAGTACTCCATCTGTTCTAAAATAGTAATCATTTTAGAAAATTAGTGAATTCAAACAATACTGATGTATATGTTTTATAGTTAGATACCCGTGCGTTGCTACGATTTCTATATATATCACACAGGTAGACATTATAGCCTTTGATGATTCATTCACGCACTCCATATACATGCACAAGTTTTAGTAAAATATATAAAGACTATCTTAAACTTTTGATGCAATAGCTCAAAGCATAATAACTTGGATCTACGTGGAGATGCATGCTACATGCAAGCAATAGACCAGGCAACCATCAAATCAGCTTAATACTGATAATATTTCTCAATTGAAGCTACACAGTGACAGCTACACAATCCTGCAGGAGCGAGCAGTCCGGTAGAACCTTGGCCTTACCTAAGATCAAAAGATTAATCACAACCGACCTCACATTTCTATTCGGTTTGAGGAATGGATCATCACATTCTATCAAATACAAGGTATATTTTCATCTTTGTCTATGAAGGAACTCTCCTCGTACGTACGATCAGTCTCATTCTTTTTGAGTCATCACAGAGCAAGTACCCATTATCCCTTGCCTAATCACAACATTGTTCAAACCATTCCTACATAAGAAAGTAGAGAATCAAATGCAGTGCCAATTTATAAGAAACGTCATGGAGCATAGTAAGCGAGTGCCCCGTATATGTTTTCTAGATATCCTTGGGCAAGGATGTGTGGTAAAGATAATAATGCATTTACCTTGCTAGGAAAATCTTCGTATAAGTATGATGGAATCATCTCAACCCTGTTGTGGTCAGTTTGCCTCATATTTTCAGAATTACTAATGTATTGTACATTAATAAAGCATAGTAAGCGATGGTTGGTCATGGTTCTTACCTGATTTGTGACACTCCAGGACAGCAGGTATATTGTTCAGAAGCTTCCTTAGAATAGCTCACCATTCTTGATCAATTGCAAAGGATAGTAGTCATCTAAATCTTGCAATAGAGAAGCGATCAAAACAAAATTATCACTGCTCAGATGTCGATTTCATGCAAAAAAATGTAATGCCCGACTGCCATAAGTCAATAGATCATCTATTTCTTTGGAGGTACCACCCACTTCATAAAGAGAATCACAAGAAAACCAAAATTATCTGCCACCAAAAGAAGGCCTTTGTTAGTTTTTAAGTCCATCTCATATATGTATATCATGTTCCAAGTACATGGACCCTGTTGTGAGCAACGAAGGAGCAGAGTTCATTAAAAATAAGTTTATAATGGATAGAAATTAATTTAGATCAATGACATCTAATAAACTCATAATTACATAACAAGATGGAGAGAGGGATGTAGAGATAGACTGAAAAATAACATCTTTATAAATTCTTTTGAACAAAGTGATCTATAGAAAATGACCTAAGTAAACTTACATTCCAACAATTTTGAACAAAGAAACAGTATTACAATAAATACAGATTTCCTTTATTCTCTATCATCATGTAGTTATTTATGAAGAATCCATGGAAAGTTTTAGACTGAAGAACACAATAACTTCAAGGGCAAGTGCGATCTGAAGATGAAATTCTTGGTATGCATTTTTTCTTTAGGTACAGCTTCGAACAGACGTCAGGTTTGATTCACCTAAGGATATACGTAGCTTCATACCTCAGAAATCGAGGGCTTCTTATGTGGCCTCTTGGCATTGTTAAGCAACCGAGCACAACAAGGACAGGGCAGGATGTGGGTCTGTATTTGCTGAAGCAATATGTACCAAGAATTATGCCCCCCTTCTTTAGAACTGACATAATTATACCAGGGTCCTAATCGGTACTGTGGTAGATTCAGCAATAGTTCCAGTAGTAGAACTTAGTGCTTGGCAGCAATGGCACAGTCCCCAGCAATCATGAGGCAGTTTCAGTTTGGGAACTGGAGTGTCAAGAGGAAAAAGGCTGGAACCTGGGCTTTTTAAAGAGGGTAATCAGTACTGTGGTGGATTCAGCAACAGTTCTAGTAGTAGACCTCACAGCTTGGCAGCAATGGCACTTGGGGATCTGGGTTCTGCAATCATGTGGCAGTTTCAGTTCGGGAACTGGAGTAGCAAGAGGAAAAATGATGTAGGCTTTTTAAAGAAAGGCTATCAGTATTGTGGTCGATTCAGCAATAGTTCCAGTAGTGGATTCAGCAACAGTTCGAGTAAGTAGACCTCACTGCTTGGTAGCCATGACACTTGGGGCTCGGCATGTGTCGGTCTTCATTGCACATGAAAATCTAGTGCCATTTTACCGTATTCCCTTGGCTCATTACACAGCTGAGAGTAGAGTGGTGGATGAAAATGGTTCAATTTTGCATCGAGGATGATTATGGTGGTACTAAAGATGAGATTACACTGTAAAGCTAATGAGCCTTTTTTGTCAAGGACGGACTGATAGCGAGTACCAGACAACTTGCCTTGGAGAAGGTACTGTGTGTATAAGTGTGCCAGTGCCAGTGCTATTGTGAGAGGTTTTAATGTGTACCTTGCCTTGCATATTCTAGATGGTACTACTATCTAGAGCTGATAGCCAGTGTAATCTTAACTTGATTTTCAGTGGTGCATAAAATAATTTCACCTTTAACATATAATCTGATTTCAGTTGTTCATTGTGTATTGGCAAAAAACATATCACCTTCAAGCAAAAATAAACATGAGGCTTTCACTCACCTTGTTGATGTGCCTCGTAATGCTGATCTATCGAAGTTCCTTTTGCAGCTTCAATTAGCAAAGTTCAACTGCTAGAAGAACTGAAATAGAGAAGAAAAAAGTATTTGACGTGATGAGTCAAATACTGGCAAAATTTGAACCACATAGTTTCTGTAACTATCTAACTATGAATCCTGCATCTACCACTCTACGAATTGTTCCAGGGATTTGCCCAAGCACTTAGCATGCATTTGGATCTGCCCATGTACTTCATAGCTACATTCTACTAATTGTTTAAGGGCAATAGTATAAGGTTTAGAGCAGCAAATGACTGTAGTGTCAAGTAATTCGAGCAAAACAATTTTAATCAAGTTCCAGGGATCCTCCTCCTGCCGCAAACAGCAAAGCTGCTACCAATGTGCGGCACATTCATGCGCACAGCCTCAGTAAATCATGCACCAGTAAGTGCATTGAGGAGACCCTTGACAAGTTATCTAAACTCGAGAGAAATCATGCACCAGTAAATGCATAATCTTTTCCAGAAGAACGTCAATAATTCTTAGATAGAAAATTCGCCGTAAGGAAATATCTAGATGCATGCGTTAAAAAAGAAAGAAAGAACATCTAGATGCTCGTAGTGATAGACGCACACAGTTCTATCCGAAACAAGATTGTTTGGCCATTGTTTCCTCGTGTGTTTCTTCAAAGTGATAGATAGATGAGAAAATACGGTACGGTGAACTGATGGTCTGACTGACTTGGAACAACAGTCTTATAGGCCAAAACCCAGAAGCGTCAGTGATTTCCAAACGACCTGCTCAAGCTCAACTAAAGCAATGACTCACCAACGGAGCTGGTCGGTTTCTTCTATCCATGGCTGCTCCTCAAGCAACGAATCGACAAGCTGTCTGCAGCTGCAAGAACAAACTAATCACGAACATGACATCTCAGCTCGTCGAGATGTTCGGCCTCCTCCCCGCCAACTCAGCCTCATTTGGTAGCAACTACAGTTCATGCGAACGTTATGGGAGCTTCAGTGGTACAAAGGAAGCTGACTCATACGGTGATAGTTACAGGGACAAAGAACCTATTAAAACTTCCACAAGCAACAGCGGCAGTCGGAAATCTGGCGGCAAGTTGAGGAAGGATGCGAAGCCTGATAGGAGGTAGTTCCAAATTACTTTGCATTTTCTTCATGCATTAAGTTGGGTTTCTACGAGCTGTATCGTTGATGTGTGTTTAACATATTAATCAAATCCCAAATGAAGTAAAATTTAATATGGTTTGAAAAATACTACTCACTGTCATGAAAGCATTGTGCTAATTTTATTAGAGACCATTGTGTGGATCATGCATGACCATGTCATGTTCAGTTATTCATGTCTGGACTTGTATCCACAGGCTTACTCGTGGATCAAATGGTAAAATCTTTTACCTATTTTGTGCTTAGTCGCAGTATTATGCAAAAAGTGAACTTGTATGTTTGGCTGCTACCCAGTTCTAATCATGAACATGATGCATGATGTTTTATTTTTAGAAAAAGGAGAGAAGTGAATGATATCCTAAGAACAGTACCATGATTAACTATGTGAATCATATTTCTTTTTCATAACTGAATTAACACCTAAAACAGGTCCTCATCAAGTATGATTTAGTAATAAGTAAGCATATATTGCCATTTTTGTACCCTTGCAAGGAGCATGGTGAGCTGTGACTGCTGGTGCAATGACTGAGCAATCTGACCCAAGTTGTTGTTGTATACCAGGCCAACAGTGGCTCCACAGAAGTAGGCTGTGTAGTAGAGCCAGAAGTCCACACACCGAAAGAGCTTCTTTGCACTGTGTTCTTCACCGAGCGTCTCCAGGCGGCCCTTGACCTGCATCTGGTTCTCCTTTGGCTTTTGCATCATGGCATTGGACTCCATCTGATGACTGTTACTGATCAGGAGTGGCTTATGTGGGTCATCATATGCAGGGTCAGGGCCATCTGTGTCCACGTATGAGCAACTGGAGCAGGCAGGGATGATGAGAGGAAGGGCGAGGAGGACCATGGCACCTGTGAGGATGACCCACGCAGTAGAGCTGGTTGCGGTGAAAGATCCAAAGACCACCAGATATATGTCGGTGATGAATGCGAGGATGTAGAGGCCGAGGAAGACACGGTCGTCATGCCCGGGCGCACTTTGGATGTGTCCCTCATTTTTTGTGGCAGAGGAGGATCGCTGGGAGTGCAAGGACGGAGACGGCGAGAGGGAGGATTGCATTGAGGAGGAGGTAGACAGCTGGGGAGAAAGGGGAGAGTGCGTTCGCAAAGAGAGTGTAGAAGGGAGCGCTGAGCCCGTTGAAGCTTATCGAGAGGGAGAGGGCTAGGGAGCGGCTGCTCGCAGAGAAGCTGTGGATGCAGAGAACAAAGCAGACTGTGTTGAACCAGCAGATGCTGCACCCTGCTATCAAGCAGAACAAGAACACCTGCAGGGGCAACATGTGAATCAGAGGAGTTTGGTCAGACAATTAAGTTCGATATAAGTAAGTTGCATGTTGTTGTCTTGACAGTTAAACCTCTGTTGTCTTTTATTTTTTTATCTTGACTTAAATCTGTTTGAGGATAGTGCTTGCAATCAGTTTGTCAAGAATAAAGACAGGTTGCTTGCTTGCTGCTAGAGGTTGTCTAATATGGAATGCATTGTACGACTACAAGGCAGTGCTTCTTTCTTTTTCTTTTTCCTTTTTTTATTTCAAGGTCTAATAAATGTTATTGAAAGGGATATATATAGTTTGATCATGCATCTGGGGATACGTAACGACAGCGTGATGCTGTGACGTTAAACTCTGTGATTCCAATTTGCGTGCTGTAATGTCATATATTTCTCCATGCTGCTTCTTGAAGGAAGGTGTCAAAAGAAGGCTAGTTTTGTAGTGGGTGTGGATGATGCAGCTGTGACTTGTGAGACTGGAACGGCATGCCGTAGGCCGGTGAGGATGCCGATGTTGTGGTATCTAGCTGATTGTGATTGCGATGTGTGTTTGTCGTTGTGATGGCAGACTGGTATCTTTTGCTGCGATTGGAATAATATGTGGTCTCTGTTTTTAGGATTAATTGGGCACACCTATCAACGAACAAGATATTTGGTGTGCAGGTGGGTCACTCATCTAGCAGTCAAAAGCAGAGCAGAGGCAGACTGGTAGGAGGAAAGCAGATAACATTCAGTTCAGAGAAGGTGGTGGATGAATGTTCTTAATTTTTTGCTGGATACTCCGCTGATTTATTATAGTGTCCCCATCTCATGTCACGTCATTTAAGCTCGGTCCTTTGTTTGGATTTTTTAAAGAAATTGTGAGGGAAGACTACTCTATGATCTTCTTGTGAACTTGATTATGTTAGTGCCATTTGAAACTGTTTTCAGAAACTACTCTACATAGAACACTTCTTATCTAGAACAGTTAGACAATATATCAGGCAGAGAAAACAGTTAGACAATATATCAGACAGAGAAAATAGTTTCTCTTGGACAAAATGAGCGCAGGTTCTATATATCTACAACACTGCTTGTCTAGAACAGTCAAATACCAAAAATACTGAAACCTTATTGAAACACCAAAATACTGAAATTGTAGCTGACCAACAGAAATTCATAGGAAAAGAACAGTCTCACTACACATGTCTGATAATCAAGGATTAGTGATGCAAATAGTGTATACAAGATCCAGACGTACCTGGCAGTAGTATGAAGAGATGCATTTTATAGGCGCGAATCTGTGTCTGTCGCATCCTACATGGAAGGTTTTTGATGGGGGCGAGGCTGGTCGGTGCCAAGGCGACTCACCTTCCCTTGAGAGCGCGGATCGAGAGCCGGTGCATCGATTGCGGCTGGGATTGCGATGGAGTGGGATTGCAATGGAGTTCCTCGCGGACGGTGCGTCGATTGCGGCTGGGATTGCTATGGAGTTCTCGCGACTGGGATTGCGGGACGCGGAGAGACGAGATCGGGATGAATGGTAGACAGACTAGGGTGACTTACCAGCAGTCAACAGTCGAGGACGACAGGATGCAGCCTCATCGGAGTCGGATGACGAATCTGTGGCCTGACAGCGACACAAGAGACACATCAAGGGCGCGATGCGAGGCTAGAGAAGGGCATGGCGTGGATGGTAGGGACCTTTCAGCGAATCGGTGCAACAGAGCAGGAGGTGGTGGTGGTGGGCGGTGTGGATGCTGCCGTCGCGGTCGCAGAGAAAGTGGGAGAGGAGGACCTGGCAGCGATGGAGTGGGATTAGGGAAGGAGACGGGTGATGAAGGGTGCGAGTTAGATGGCTTGCTCCTCCTTCTTCGGCTCCTCCTTGGTTGTGCCTCCGGCGCCTCCAGGCGTGCAGAGGGAGCCGCCAACAACCTCCCCCGCCTCGCAGCAAGAGCTTGCTCGTGGATGGGGCGGGCGCGTGCACGGAGGGGGAGGTGGGGGCACAGTGCTGCCTGTTGTCCTCTTGGGAGGTGGCCGGCACGGGGAGCAGCGTGGACGGCGGCATGACTGCGACCGGCTACAGCTTTGTCCGGGGGGCGTGCGCGGGCGAGGATGGCGCGGAGGGAGGCGCGATCGCGAGGGTCACGGAGGCGGCGGCGGAGCCACGGTGTGGGGCTTGAGGTGCTAGGGTTTCGTTGGATGAGTGGGGACGTTCGGAGGAGTGGGGCGGGGTCACAGAGCAAGATTGTCGGGGGCGGGGGACGCGGGGTCACCGAGGCAGGGTGTGTGCGTGGAGGGGCGTCGGGGCGGAGCCACGGTGAAGTGTGGACGCCCCCATTACACCCTTATAGAGTAGTAAAGATAAAGATTATCCCCAAAAGAAGATCAGTCACTTTCATGCGCAGATAATATTTAACTTCCTCTTCTCAGAGTAGTTTGGTCAGCTGTTCTCAAGCACAATTAAGTTTTGTCGTTCTAATGATGTCAGTTCACGAACCTTAGCTACAATGTCAAAATCATCAATGGTGGTCTGTATGTATTTTTCTATTGTTTATAAATGCCATAAGTATGTGAGGCATGTTAGAAATTACTGGTGCTTAGGATCGTTTCCTAAGTCCCTAGAATACCAATCCGTGTCTAAAATACCTCGATGATGAGTAGATCTATTCTACTGAGGGGTACATGTATACATACCGTCGTTGTTCCTAGCCATCATTGCGGCGGTGTCTTGCAGCGAAGACCCGCCTCCTCCTTCTTGTCGATCTCCCTGCTGGTGTCGAGGAGATTGATTTCCGTCGTTGATCGGCGGTGGATCAGCTCCTCCAATGTTGCCTGCAGGGGGAATCTCAGATCCCGATGGGATAACGGGGATCTGAGACATAGTCACAGCGATTCCAGTCACTCCGAGCGCCTAGGGGATCGGTTCCTCTCAAAGTGTCGATTAGGGTTTGTGGTCGAGCGATTAGCGTTGGCTAAACCCATCGGCCCCCTTAATCTATTTATATGGCGTCGTGTGACCGGGGGCTGCAACCAACGGTTAGGATAGCCCCCCCCGATCAGGGGCGCGGTTAGACGGTTAGGATTAACCCTACCCCGGTTACTGTTAACCGGCTAGTGTAGAGGACACATCCTAACAATCTCCCCTTTGTTCTCTACATACCTCACACTCAAACTTTATTAATTCCATCCTTTAACAAGTTTACACATAGAGACCAATGCGTGACAATGATCTATTAAGTATCACCACACTCATTGACTACAACATGCTCCCCTGTTTCAGAACGAAAGATTTTACTATGTTGCAATCTGTAGCCCCTGTGATTCTAGATCATAGGTACTCCCTTAATCCCATGCCGGCTGCGTGCTTACTAAACACGCTGGGTGGAAGACCTTTTGTGAGCGGATCCGCAAGCATCTGAAGGGTTCTTATATGCTCAACTTGAATGGTGTGATCCAGAATCTTCTCCTTAACAATATAACACTTAATGTCAATATACTTGGCAGAGCCACTTGACTTATTGTTATGGGAGAAAAATACCGCTGGCTCATTGTCGCAGTAAATTCTCAGTGGTCGCTCTATGCTATCAACCACTCTTAATCCGGGTACGAATTTCTTTATCCATATCGCCTGTCCAGTTGCCTCATACGCAGCTACAAACTCAGCGTGCATTGTCGACGATGCTCTCGTTGTCTGTTTGCAGCTCTTCCAAGAAATAGCTCCCCCAGAAAGCATAAAGACATACCCTGAAGTGGACTTCAGTGTATCTCTACACTCTCCCCAGTCGGCATCTGCATAGCCAACTATTTGTAGGGAATTAGATCTTCTGTATGTAAGCATGAGACCTTTAGTACCTTGAAGGTACCTTAGAGCCTTCTTGACTACTTTCCAGTGTTCTATGCCTGGATTCTTCTGATAGCGTCCAAGCATCCCGGTGGTAAAAGCTAAGTCAGGGCGAGTACATACTTGAGCATACATAATGCTTCCGATAGCTGAAGCATATGGTACTGACTTCGTCTTGTTTTTCTCATACTGATTCTTGGGACACTGATATTCCCCAAACTTATCACCCTTGACTATTGGACCAGGCGAGGCATTACACTTGTGCATATTATACCTCTTTAGTACATTTTCTATATATGACTTCTGTGAGAGTCCTAATACTCCCTTTTGTCTATCTCTGTGAATTTCTATTCCAAGAACATAAGAGGCTTCTCCCATGTCTTTCATATCAAAATTCGAGGAAAGAAACCCTTTTGTTTCCGCTAGTAGTTCCTTATCACTACTAGCTAAGAGTATGTCATCGACATACAGAACAAGGAAGATATACTTTCCTTTTCTAAATTTTGCATAAATGCAATTGTCTTCCTTGTTTTCCTCGAAACCAAACTTTCTTATAGTCTGATCAAACTTGATGTACCACTGTCTGGAGGCCTGTTTTAATCCATAAATGGACCTCCTCAAGTGACATCCCATGTGTTCTTTACCGCTCACAACAAAACCCTTTGGTTGTGCCATGAACACGTTTTCTTCTAACTCTCCATTTAGGAATGCTGTCTTTACATCCATCTGATGGAGTTCTAGATCAAAATGAGCAACTAGTGCCATTATGATCCTGAATGAATCTTTTGTTGAGATAGGTGAGAAGGTTTCATGGTAGTCAATGCCTTCTCTCTGTGTGAACCCTTTGGCCACAAGTCTAGCCTTATATCTTTCTATGTTCCCTCTGGAGTCACGCTTTGTCTTGTAGACCCATTTACAGCCTACTGTTTTGGCTCCATGGGGAATGACTTCTAAGTCCCAAACTTTGTTCATTCTCATGGATTCTAATTCATCTTCCATGGCTGATAACCATTTGGATGAATTTGCACTTCTCATAGCAGCTTCATATGTAGTGGGATCACCTTCTGTATCAATGTCCTCACTCATATGAATCTCATCACATTCTATGTTTTCTGCTGCATAGACTTCATAGTCATCAGGAATCGCAGATTTTCTGAGTCTCTGTGACCTCCTGAGACTTGATTCTGGTTCTGGTTCAGATTCTACCTGGGGCTCCTGCAATGGTGCGTCACTTGGCGCAACACTATCATCATCTTCTGAACTGTCCTGTGCAACTGGCTCAGGGCCAATATGCGCAGAAGGTGAAGCTACTTGCTCTGTGGTAGTTGCACTAGATGATGCCACATTTGCAACAGGGGTTTCACCCACAGTCGGTGTGACTGTTGGTGGAACCACAATGGGTATCGAGAAGTATGGTTCTTCAACCATCGGAAACAGGACATACATCCTCTTTTCCTGAAGGTCAACCTCTCTGAGTACCTTACTCCCCTTGATCATGTCATCCTCTAAGAAAATGGCATGTCTGGTTTCTATGAACTTGGTTTGTCTGTCAGGGCAGTAGAATCTGTAACCCTTCGATCTGTCAGGGTAGCCAATAAAATGGCAACTAGTGGTTCTCTCATCTAGCTTTCCCTGTCCAGGATTAAATATTCTAGCTTCTGCTGGACAACCCCATATATGGAAGTAGTTGAGCGTGGGTTTTCTGCCAGTCCACAACTCATATGGAGTTCTAGCCACTGATTTACTAGGAACTCTGTTGAGTATATGCATAGCGGTTTTTAAAGCCTCCATCCATAAACTCAATGACAGGTTAGAGTAACTTAGCATACTCCTTACCATATCCATTAGCGTTCTGTTACGCCTTTCGGCAACCCCATTCTGTTGTGGTTCGTCAGGTGTTGAATACTGAGCAACAATAACGTTTTCTCTTAGGAACCTCGCGAAAGGTCCTGGGACCTGGCCATACTCGGTATGGCGCCCATAGTACTCCCCCCCACGATCTGATCGGATAATCTTTATCTTCAAATCGTGTTGATTTTCTACTTCAGCCTTGAACTGTTTAAACTTGTCTAAAGCTTCTGATCTTTCCTTAATAGGATAAATATAACCGTAGCGTGAGTAGTCATCTGTGAAGGTTATGAACGAGTTAAACCCATCTACTGTCCTAACTTGAAAAGGACCACAGATATCTGTATGAATAATTTCTAACACTCTCGTACTATGCTTAGCATCTTTCTTAATCTGCTTCGCAAATTTACCCTTAATGCAATCTCTGCATTGCTCTAAGTCTGTGAAGTCTAGGGGATGGAGAATCTGTTCCTTAACAAGACTTTCTATTCTCCCCCTCGAAATATGGCCCAAACGATAGTGCCATAATTTCGACGAGGTTTCTCCATCACTTCGTTTTCTTTTCCTGCCACTGCTGGCTGGATCGTTTTCTAGTATATCTAATACATTAACAACATCACTTTGCGAAAGTAAATAAAGCATATCTCGTCGGATGGCGAGACCAACATCTTTATTATCAAACTGAATGACACACTGTCTATCACCAAAATGGCAATGAATGTGTTGATCATCTAATCTAGAAACCGAAATAAGGTTCCTTCGCAAGGAAGGTACATAAAGTACGTCTCTCAACAACAGTATAAAACCATTAACTAATTTAAGATGTATATCTCCAATGGCCTCGACTGCTGCTTCAACTCCATTTGCCACTCTAATTGTTCTTCGGCCCTTTGGGAGCCTTTGGCTTGTACGGAGTCCCTGTAGAGAGTTTGCAACATGAACAGTTGCACCTGAGTCAATCCACCAAGAATAACTGGGATATTCTAAGTATAAAGACTCATTTACAAAAGTAACTTGGTCCTTACCACTCTCTAGTAGATACTGTAGGAATTCAGGGCACTTTCTCTTGTAATGACCTGTCTTCTTGCAATAGAGGCAGGTATCAGGGGGAACTGAGAAACTGCCTCCTTGTCTTGGCTGATTATTATTGCTCGAGGAAGCCTGGTTATTCTGTTTACCTTGCTTCTTGAACTTTTTCTTTGAGTTCTTGTTCTGTCTGGGGATATTGCCTTTGATGAGGTTGACAGAGTCTCCAGTCTGCTTTAACCTCTCTTCCTCCTGGACACACTGTGCCAAGAGTTGGTCTATATTCCACTTATCAGTGACACTGGTGTTGTACTGTATGTGAAAAGTCTCAAACTCCTTAGGCAGAGACTTCATTATCATAAACACTACAAATTCCTCGTGTAAAGGAGACCCGAGGTACTTGTTTATCTTAGCTACGATGGATATCATTTTCTGAATGAATGGTCTGACACCATTTCCATCGTATTTTGCATTGACAAATTCTGTCATTAGAGAGCAAGCATAAGCCTTAGAAGACCCTTGGTGATGAGAGGCTACCCTCTCAAGGTATTCTTTGGCAGTCTCGCACTCTGGTATGGAACTCTTAAGAGGCTCCTTGATGCTCCTCTTAAGAATAATCATACATTTGTCATTTGATCTCTCCCACTTGACCTTGTCGATGCTGTATTGCATCCACCTGTGGTCATAGTTGGGAGTGCCCACTGTGGGCTCAACTGGTTTATCAAACCTCAGTGCGTAATCTATCTCACCCACTGTGGTTATCATGTCTATATCCTCCCGCCAAGAATGGTAATTACTACCATCTAGCGGTTTCATCTGAGCAATCTGGCTAATCAGCATGGCGGTATGAGCACCTTTGCAAAATTAAAACAGAAAATATTTAGGACATCTGAAATAAATACTGAATACTGAATCATAGAACATACATGAATTAAATATTCAACGTTGGTCAAATAATAACCATGCCATATCTATGAAAAATTCTGATCACAAAATTCTAAATCATCGTTGGATGATCTAGAAAAACATAAACTTGTATTAAAATTGTGGTAACAATATTCAACGTTGGTTAAAATATTCAATCACCACAAAATTTTCTGAATTCTATGCAATTTAAACAATAATCAATCCACGTTGGTTTCATAATTAATTGGAAAAATTGCATAAAATATAAATAAAAGTACCAAAGTACGCAGCGGAATAAAAAATAGTCCATAAAATTTCTGTAATTTTCTATAACTGGAAAAAACTATTTCTGAAATTTTCTGTACTATTTTTCTAATTTCTTTTTCTGTTTTACTAATTCTTATTTCCAGGATAATAAAAAAAATATCGCTGGAAAAAATATGGCTGGCTGTGTGGCCAGCTGCGCGCTGGTGGGCCAGCTAGGCCTTTCGGCCGAGCGTGTAAGGAGGCAGGCACGCTCAGGCCGTAACCTGGGCCTGGGCTGCCGATTTGGCCCATCGCGCGCGTCCCATTCTCCTCCAGTTAATCTCGTCCGTCAGTGCCGATCTAACGGTCCAGACTCACTTGCGCGGGTTATAAATGGCGGGGAACTCGGGACCGTTAGAAAACCTAACTCATATTTCTGTTCTTTTTTTTTCTTCAGCCGCCACAAAAAAATCCGGCAGATAGAGTGGCCGTCCGCGCCTTCTTTGTGCCGGCTGCTAGCAATGGAGATGCGCACTGCGCGCTGCATGCATGCATTTTTGTACCGGCTGGTCAATGGAGATGCGCACTGTGCGCTGCATACATGCATGCTACTCCTTTTTCTTTGCATGCGTGCTGCATGCTACTTTTCTCTATCCTTTTTTTTAATTTCTCTCACGCCGCTGTTTTACTCTCCCTCTATGTTTCTGTTTTGGCCGGCGACGTTTTTTTTTGTTTTAATAGCAACACAAGAAAACTAAGACAGCAGAGCAGATCGCTGGAAAAAAAAGGTCGGTCTCTTGACCGTCTTCTACATTTGAACTCGGATCTGATTATTCGAGCTTTTCTACGATGTTATTTTAGTCCTAAGGCCCTATGGATGCGTCTACAGTGCTCTGCGCACTTGATCCGATTTCTATAAACGTTTTCTGACGATATTTACCTTTGGACAGTGTGTGTGGTTTTGGGATTAATTCGGTTAGAGTTCAAAACCCTAACCCTATATGCGTTTCTTATTAACTTTGTGTCTTGGCCGCGGATCGTTGGATCCATAAGCCTGTGCATCGTCTCTGTTGACGGCTTAACCGATTAGGGTTAGGTCATAAACCCTAACCCTAGTTAGTTGTGAGAGCTCTCTGGTTTGAGGCCAAGACACACTGTGTCTTTTACAGTGGCCAGACCTAAAATCTTAACTCTAACCCGAGAGCATGAAACTCTTTCTATCTATTCTAATCTCTGTTCTCAGGTGATGAATGATGATAAAAAAAATGAGTTCATCACATATATCCGAGACCTTTCTGTGATCTCATAAAACGATGCGGATTAGGAGATCTAGGGTTCTTAGGTGCTTTGATACCATTGTTAGAAATTACTGGTGCTTAGGATCGTTTCCTAAGTCCCTAGAATACCAATCCGTATCTAAAATACCTCGATGATGAGTAGATCTATTCTACTGAGGGGTACATGTATACATACCGTCGTTGTTGTTCCTAGCCATCATAGCGGTGTAAAGACCCGCCTCCTCCTTCTTGTCGATCTCCCTGCTGGTGTCGAGGAGATTGATTTTCGTCGTTGATCGGCGGTGGATCAGCTCCTCCAATGTTGCCTGCAGGGGGAATCTCAGATCCTGATGGGATAACGGGGATCTGAGACATAGTCACAGCGATTCCAGTCACTCCGAGCGCCTAGGGGATCGGTTCCTCTCAAAGTGTCGATTAGGATTTGTGGTCGAGCGATTAGCGTTGGCTAAACCTGTCGGCCTCCTTAATCTATTTATATGGCGTCGTGTGACTGGGGGCTGCAACCAACGGTTAGGATAGCCCCCGATCAGGGGCGCGGTTAGACGGTTAGGATTAACCCTACCTCGGTTACTGTTAAACGGCTAGTGTAGAGTACACATCCTAACAAGGCCCACCCATGCGGGTTTCTACGTAAGGCGCTCATTTTCTTGTTCCATCTTTGGACAACATTTTGACCATGGTCCGTCTTATTTCAAATGTCCACGACTCGATCATAGAAATCCTCACGATGGAACCAGCTAAGTTCTAATTTGAATTGCTTTGTGTTCACCATGTAAGCAGGTGTCCCAATGTCAAGTAATAACGGTGTCTTCGATACACCTCTATCTAGAGCATGTACGGTCACCAAAGGATATTTGAATTCCCACTCAGTAGACTTTAATACTCTATCCTATTTTTATAAGTAGGAATTGGAAGGGAGTTAGCCCATGTGGATTGATGACCTATTTAGTCAATTTCTTTAAGATCAAAGCTATCACTAACAACATTGAACAAGAAAGGCCAACAGTCATTATATCTATTGTTATTTTATCTTCGCTATTTCTCATGATGTTAAAATATCCACCTAGGATAGTGGGTATGTGATTTTGCTGGCAAGCCCAAACTAACTCACCAAAAAATTTGATTTAAATTCGTCTTGTGCTGGACCACAAACCGCCATAAGAATCCATTTAAAATTATCTATTTTTTGTAGAGATGAAATTTGATATAAAATTCACCTTCCACAATCAATGATGAATCTAAAACTGCTTCATTTACTCCTAGTAGAATGCCACAAGACCTTCCTCGGGGAGGAAGGCAATGCCAAATGAAATTTGCATGGCCAGCCAAAAATGCAAGATTTGGTCTTGACATGTCTTGTTTCCCTGTTTCCATGACAACAACAAAGTCTAAGGAGTGATCTTTAGTTGCTTCAACAATGTATCTATATTTACCCAAGTCCAAAAGACCTCTGCAATTTCAATAAAAGTCTTTCATGTGGAAACTTCTTTTTTATTTTTAGCATCCATCTTATGATCCTTCTGATTTCTAGATTTAGACTTTGATTTATGATCGGTAGCCATTAGATCACAAAATTTTATGTTCAGGTCTGAGTCATCAAGGTCTCTATAACTGAGACATCCTTCACCAAATGAGCTAGTAAAAGGCATCGTCTGAATCAGTGTCTTCATCGTCACTTGGTTCAAAAGGATTTGACCACTCCCTTTTGTTTCCCTTTTTTGTGAATTGCTTTTTATCATATTTGAAGCCCACTAAAATGATCAACCTCAACATGTTTGAAGCCGTTAATTGACATATTGACTATGTTTCTATCACTACCTAGTACGAATCCCAGGTTTTCCAAATTGGGTATGCATTTATCATTGGGTAAGGTAGAAATTAAAATTGTAGACCATGCATTTGTCATACATGTCGTTGGGATAGCTAGAGTCCAAGGCGAGCATGGTGATCCTCTGCAATCAACCATTGTCTTGTTCTCCATTAGTATATCAAAATTACGTATTGCAGCCCGCTTCATAGCTTTCAACACCATATCCCCGTCTAATACAGAAAATCCATCACCAGACATTACAACATTAGAGCGTAAACTTCTCCATTTGCCTTCCAAATAAATTGATTCGGCTACAAGCTTGTTTTCCTCAATACCTATTTGTCCTACATTGCACATAGGAGGACACAACTTGATTTTCATAGGGGGTGTCTGTCCTATCGGTGTTTCTTTGATTGGTCCATCTACGCAAAGAATATGGGAATCATTATAAATTCAGTGCACACATTATTAGTTAATGGTTGCAAAGAATCTCCCAAACCAGCATCCGTCATAGGAATCATACCGGTGATGTTTTGTTGTCAGGAGTTTTAGATATGCAAGGAGGATGCAAAGTTACAACCCCACTGTCGTTCTAGATCGCCTCTTTACTATTTACTAAGTGAGTACCCATGCGTTGCGACGGAAACATATATCACGATAATGGGACCATGACGTCGATGCTATATCATTAATCATATATGATTAATGAGCCAATACACGAATAGGTGTGTATACACTTGGTGTAGAAGCCCCTACATAGTGAAGGAAATGCAAGCTTCAAAAGAAATACATGTATAGGTCACTGCATTCAGTTTTAAACATTGAAGAATCTCTTACAAGAAAGTGATAGAGGGAAGAAACCGATGAAAGATCAGTCTCTAGTGGATGCTGCTTACGGAAACGCAAAATCGTTGAAGGCAACCAGTAAACGGGGTCCTGATGCAGACAAAAGAAAGAAGAAAGAAAAGAATGGAAGACAACTTTCTTAGAAGACTCCTAACACCCATGAGATGTGTGAGCTGTTCCAGAATGATATGAATGAATGGAAACAGGGACGCTACTCAAAGAAAAATAACAATTTCGCGCACAAGATATTAGTTAATTCTCGCTGCAACACACGGACAGTCACCTAGTAGTGTATTATATAAGATTTAACAAAAAATTTAATGGCAAAAATCTAAGAATGGTCTTTCATAGACTGTCATAGTTTAGATATTCAGATCAATAAGTATAAAACAAAAATAAGCACAATTGTCTACTTAATCTATTTTTTTTTCATAATATGGTCAAATGTACTCTTATATATTTTCAGAAATGTTAAATCGATATGTGTTTTTCTCGTATGTCATCAATCAATAAGTTCTTACGCAGAGTCGCATTATATCGAAGCACGTGCAGAATATCAACATATGTACTCAGATTTATGTCCTGGCTTTCTAGAGGCCATCGTGAAGCATTCAAATATCCTTTTTTCCTTTCTATGCTTATGATAAATTATTGTTGTATGCTCAAAGTAGATGGTCAATTCTGTGGCAGAAAAAAGCTTGATGGAACTATTTCCATTTTCGACTCAATTGGTCTTCTATTGGCCAATGAATTTTGAGGTGAACTTATTGCTAGCATTTTGGGCTAATGAATTAAGTTTCAGAAGGTGCTCCTGAAATTAGCTTTCATGAATTAGTGTGTCACTGTCTCTATGTATAAGGTAGCTGGTCATCTTTGTGGTAGAACACATGAGGTGTTTACACCCTGCATAGTATAGTAGTTGGTCTGTGAAGACTGATGAGCTTTCCAGGATGCTTGAAGCATACAAGAATAAATCAATTATTCTTGAGACTTCATTAGCAGAAGCAAAGCAACTGGAAGTTACTAACAGCCTCGGTGCAGACAACGACATTTCGGGGGGAGTGGAGGAGATACAACTGGTAGGTTGGAGAGTACCAGAGGATGATTTTCGTTAGAGAATAAAGTCCGTGCATCTGTGGTGACCGAACTGACTGAGATCCTAATGGTCACCGAACAGAGTTCATTCCTCGACAAAATTAGGGTGTCGTTTTGCTTGATCTGGCTCTGGCCTTTCACGCGCACTCCTCTGTCTTCGGGTGGTGGCAAGGTTGTCCTCCATGCGCAGTAGAGCCTGAGGTAGCTAGGGAGGAACAGTGATCAAAAGAAGCAAGCACATGAAAATAAAAACAATTGGAGCAGATCTGTTTTGGGGTTAATTTACACGTTCTTTTGGAGTTGCTCTCAGTAAGTGGAGTGTATTTTTTCTAACCTCAAAAGATGCCCACAAGTGTTTGGAGTTTAAGGGACGCTAACTAAGGCCGGCCAATTGGTACATTTATAGATCCACATTGAAATCCAAACGTTACCACTTGGTGGGCTGAAATTGGGGACACTACACATGTCTAGTTCACCAGACACATGTGATGTCTTCACAACTATTACAAACTAGTTAGGGCATACACATTGGTGTTTAATGTATAGGCTCTTGAGATGTTTAAAATGAGTATTTAAAAAAATTGTGGAGCCGTCTCTCCATGAAGTGACGCCTCTAGCTTGTAACCTAAGTAGCAACAGACACCTCACCTCCCACTCTACGAATTCGTCGTCTGTTCTATCGATTCGATGTTGTACAAACACATTTACTTTTCTATTTATTAATAGACTACATTTATAGACACTCTATTATAATAGAGTCTCTTAATTGTCTCTTGTTTTTTAGAACCGTTTTAGTGTCTCTTCCCTGTACATACCCTTATTACCTTTGTTTAGACTAGGAACGTGCCCGTGCGATGTCACGGAACACAAATTGCGCCCCTCCAATGGAGTTAGGACCCTGGCGATGGACGACGTAAGTACAATAGTGACGGCAAAATCTGTGATTAGACATTGAAAGGGAAATATGCCTTTGGGCCATTTCTATAATGTTTTGGTGATTAAGTGTCCAACACATGTTAAGTGAGTTGTTTTTGTGCCAAACAAGCAAGAAGTGCAAATCATGTAGCAAGGTACGTTTCTAGACTTAGTACATTGTTTTGAGTACTAACATATATTGTCTAAGTGCTAGAAACAGGAAAAGAAAGGATTGCAAGACTTGGTTGTGTACAGCCAAAGTCCAGCTCGGTCTGGCACACGGGACTGTCTGGTGGTGCACCGGACAGTGTCCGGTGCGCCAGGCTGAACACCAGTGAACATGCCACTCTCAGGAAAAGTTTGGCGGCGTACGACTATAATTCACCGGACTGTCCGGTGGTACACCGGACTGTCCGGTGAGCCAACGGTCGACTGCGCAACGGTCGGCCGCGCAATCCGCGGGCGACGCGTGGCCCACGCCAACGGTCGGCAGGGGGCACCGGACTGTCCGGTGTGCACCGGACAGTGTCCGGTGCGCCAACTGCCACGAATCTGCAACGGTCGTCTGCGCCAGAATAGGAAAGAGATCTACACCAGACCGTCTACAGTGACTGTCCGGTGGCGCACCGGACTGTCCGGTGCGCCACCTGACAGAAGGCAAGGATAGCCTTCCTTGTTGGCCTCCAACGGCTCCTAGCTGCCTTGGGGCTATAAAAGAGACCCCTAGGCGCATGGAGGAGTCACCCAAGCATTCAAGAAACATTATAAGACTTCTAGACTCCAACTTCGCACATTTGATTCTTTGAGATAGTGACTTGAGCTCCATTTGAGTTGTGAACTCCGTGGGTTGCGTTTTGAGCTCAAGTTGTGACTTGTGTGCGTGATTGTGCTGTGATTTGAGTCTTGTGTGCGTTGCTCTCCCCTCCCTTACTTCTGTGCTTCTTTTGTGATCATCATTGTAAGGGCGAGAGGCTCCAAGTTATGGAGATTCCTCACAAATGGGAGAAAGACAAAGAAAGGAAAAACCATGGCATTCAAGTTGATCATTGGATCACTTGAAAGGGGTTGAGTGCAACCCTCGTCCATTGGAATGCCATAACGTGGAAGTAGGCAAGTATTACTTGGCCGAACCACGAGATAAAAATCGCGTGTCTCTTGTGTGCTTTACCTTTGATTATCTGTGATCACAAGAACTCACTTCAAGCTACTTAGCCATTCTAACTTACATAACAAAGTTTTGTGGCTATTAGTTTTTGATTTTTACAGGATCACCTATTCACCCCCCTCTAGGTGCTCTCAATTGGTATCAGAGCCGTTCTCTTCACGTAAGGGACTAATCGCCCGAAGAGATGGATCCTAAGGGAAAGGGGATGGTGGCCAACGACAAAGAGAAGGAGTCCATCTTCAATGAGCCAAGAGATGACAAGCCCACTGACTCTGGCTCGAGTCACAAGAAGGACGGGAAGAAGAAGAGGCGCATCAAGAAGATCGTCTACTACGACAGCGATGAATCCTCTTCTTCACCAAGAGACGACGACGACTCATCTAAGAAGAAACCGGTTAATCAAAACTTTTCATTTGATTATTCTCGTATTCCTTTCAATTCCAATGCTAATTTGCTTTCAATTCCTCTTGGTAAACCTCCACACTTTGATGGAGAGGACTACTCTTTTTGGAGTCACAAAATGCGTAGTCACTTATTTTCTCTCCATCCTAGTATTTGGGAGATAGTTGAAAATGGAATGCACTTTGATAGTACGGATAACCCTGTGTTTATTAATGAGCAAATTCATAAGAATGCACAAGCTACCACTGTTCTGCTAGCATCCTTGTGCAGGGACGAATACAACAAGGTGAGCGGCTTGGACAACGCCAAGCAAATTTGGGATACCCTCAAGATATCGCATGAAGGAAACGACGCCACCATGATCACCAAAATGGAGTTGGTGGAAGGCGAGCTGGGAAGGTTCGCAATGATCAGGGGAGAGGAGCCAACACAAACATACAACAGGCTCAAGACTCTGGTCAACAAAATTAGGAGCTATGGAAGTACAAGATGGACGGACCACGACGTCGTCCGACTTATGCTAATGTCATTCACGGTAATTGACCCCCATCTTGTAAATCTCATTCATGAAAATCCCAGGTACACCAAAATGACGCCCGAGGAGATACTCGGAAAGTTCGTGAGCGGGCGCATGATGGTGAAAGAAGCACGGTACGTAGACGACGTGCTTAATGGTCCACTACCCGTCTACGAGCCTCAACCTGTTGCTCTTAAAGCAACAAGCAGCAAGGAGGCGCTACCTAGCAAGGTGGCACAAGTTGAGGCTGTCGGGCTAAACAAAGATGAGATGGCCCTAATCATTAAGCGCTTCAAGACCGCACTGAAAGGACGCAAGGAGTACCCAAATAAGAACAAAGCAAAGGGAAAGCGCTCCTGCTTCAAATACGGTAAGACTGGTCACTTTATAGCAAATTGTCCCGATAATGATAGTGACCAGGGACAAAAAAAGAGCGGGAAGAAGGAGAAGTAAAAGAGCTACAGTAAGGCAAAGGGCGAGGCACACCTCGAAAAGGAATGGGACTCAGACTACTCTTCTTCCGACTCCGACGACGAAGGACTCGCTGCTTTGGCCTTCAACAAGTCTTCTCTCTTCCCCAAGGAACGCCACACTTGCCTCATGGCTAAGGAAAAGAAGGTAAGCGTTCGAGAAACCCCTAAGTATACTACTTCAAGCGATGATGATTCTAGTGATGATGAAGTAGATTATACCGATTTATTTAAGGGTTTAGATAGAGCAAAAGTAGATAAAATTAATGAGTTAATTGATGCTCTAAATAAAAAAGATAGATTGCTAGAGAAGCAAGAGGATATTTTATATGAAGAACATGACAAATTTGTTAGTGTACAAAAGTCTCTTGCTTTATAAACTAAAAGAAATGAAATGTTATCCTCTGAATTGTCTGTGTGCCATGAATCAATCTCTAGTTTAAAGATTTTGAATAATGATTTAAATGCTAAGCTAGAGGTAGCTAATAAATCTAGTTCATGTGTAGAACATGTTGTAATTTGCAATAGATGTAAGGATTTTGATATTGATGCTTGTGATAAACATCTTGCGTCTATTACCAAATTAAATGATGAGGTGGCAAGTCTTAATGCTCAACTTAAGACTTGCAAGATTGATTTTGATAAATTAAAGTTTGCTAGGGATGCCTACACAATTGGTAGACAGCCCTCAATTAAGGATGGGCTTGGTTTTCGAAAGGAAGCCAAGAACTTAACAAGCCAAAAGGCTCCCATTCTCGCCTAGGAGAAAGGGAAGGCCCCAATGGCTAGTAGCAGTCAAAAGAATCATGCTTTCATTTATGATAGAAAATTTTCTAGGAATGCTCATTATAATAGGAGTTATGTTGATTATAATGATTCACATGCTATGTTTGCCTCTAGCTCTACTTTTGTGTATGGTAGAAGTAGGCCTAGGAGAAGTAATGTTGTACCTCATGTGTCTAGGATAATGTGCAATAAACCTTCTACCATTTACCATGCTTGCAATACTTCATTTGCTCTTTTATGTAAGAATGAAAAAGTAGTTGCTAGAAAGTTGGGATCCAAATGCAAGGGAGACAAGACTTGTATTTGGGTCCCAAAGGCTATCGTGACTAACCTTGTAGGACCCAACAAGAGTTGGGTACCTAAAACCCAAGTGTAAATTGCCTTGCAGGTTTATGCATCCGAGGGCTCAAGCTGGATTATAGACAGCGGATGCACAAACCACATGACGGGGGAGAAGAAGATGTTCACCTCCTACGTCAAGAACAAGGATTCCCAGGATACGATCATCTTTGGAGATGGGAACCAAGGCAAGGTCAAAGGCTTGGGCAAGATAGCCATCACCAACGAGCACTCCATTTCAAACGTATTTCTAGTAGAGTCGCTTGGATATAATCTTCTGTCTGTAAGTCAATTGTGCCACATGGGCTACAATTGTTTGTTTACAAATGTTGATGTTTCTGTCTTTAGAAGGAGTGATGGTTCATTAGCGTTTAAGGGTGTATTAGACGGCAAACTCTACTTAGTTAATTTTTCGAAAGAGGAGGCCGATCTAGATGCATGCTTAATAGCTAAGACTAGCATGGGCTGGCTGTGGCATCGCCGTCTAGCACATGTTGGGATGAAGAACCTTCACAAACTTCTAAAGGGAGAACATGTGTTAGGACTAACCAATGTCTGCTTCGAAAAAGATAGACCTTATGCAGCTTGTCAGGTAGGAAAACAGGCGGGGAGCACTCATCACAGCAAGAATGTGATGACAACATCAAGACCACTAGAGCTACTACATATGGACCTCTTCGGACCCGTTGCCTACCTTAGCATCGGGGGAAGTAAGTATGGTCTTGTTATTGTTGATGATTTTTCCCGCTTCACTTGGGTGTTCTTTTTGTAGGATAAATTAGAAACCCAAGGGACCTCAAGCGCTTTCTAAGGCGGGCTCAAAACAAATTTGAGCTCAAGGTGAAAAAGATAATAAGCGAGAACGGGTCCGAGTTCAAGAACCTACAGGTGGAGGAGTACCTTGAGGAAGAAGGCGTCAAGCACGAGTTCTCCGCTCCCTACTCACCGCAGCAAAACGGTGTGGTAGAGAGGAAGAACATGATGCTTATCGACATGGCAAGGACGATGCTTGGAGAATTCAAGACGCCTGAGCGGTTTTGGTCGGAAGCTGTGAACACAGCTTGCCACGCCATAAACCGGCTCTACCTACATCGCCTCCTCAAGAAGACCTCGTATGAACTTCTTACCGGTAACAAACCCAACGTCTCATACTTTCGTGTATTTGGGAGCAAATGTTACATTCTAGTGAAGAAAGGTAGAAATTCTAAATTTGCTCCCAAGGCAGTAGAAGGGTTTTTCCTAGGGTATGACTCAAATACAAGGGTGTATAGAGTCTTCAACAAATCATCAGGTTTGGTTGAAGTCTCTAGCGATGTTGTATTTGATGAGACTAATGGCTCTCCAAGAGAGCAAGTGGATCTTGATGATGTAGATGAAGATGATGTTCCAACGGCCGTAATACGCACGATGGCGATAGGTGATGTGCGACCACAGGAACAACAAGAGCAAGATCAACCTTCTTCCTCAATAATGGTGCATCCCCCAACTCAAGATGATGAACAGGTCCCTCAAGAAGAAGCGCGTGATCAAGGGGGAGCACAAGAAGAACAAGTTATGGAGGAAGAAGCACCACTGGCCCCTCCAACTCAAGTCCGAGCGATGATTCAAAAGAATCACCCCGTTGACCAGATTCTGGGTGACATAAGCAAGAGAGTAACTACTCGCTCGAGATTAGCTAACTTTTGTGAGCATTACTCGTTTGTCTCTTCTATTGAGCCATTCAGGGTAGAAGAGGCCTTGCAAGATCCGGACTGGGTGTTGGCCATCCAGGAAGAGCTCAACAACTTCAAGAGGAATGAAGTTTGGAGCCTGGTGCCACGTCTAAAGCAAAATGTTGTGGGAACCAAGTGGGTGTTCCGTAACAAGCAAGACGAGCACGAGGTGGTGACAAGAAACAAGGCTCGACTTGTGGCAAAAGGTTATGCCCAAGTCGCAGGTTTGGATTTCGAGGAGACTTTTGCTCCTGTGGCTAGGCTAGAGTCCATTCGAATATTGTTAGCCTATGCCGCTCACCACTCTTTTAGGTTATTTCAAATGGATGTGAAGAGCGCTTTCCTCAACGGGCCAATCAAGGAGGAGGTATACGTGGAACAACCCCCTGGCTTTGAGGATGACAGGTATCCCGACCACGTCTTTAAGCTCTCTAAGGCGCTCTATGGACGTAAGCAAGCCCCAAGAGCATGGTATGAATGCCTTAGAGATTTCTTAATTGCTAATGCTTTCAAGGTTGGGAAAGCTGATCCCACTCTTTTCACTAAGACTTGTGACAGTGATCTTTTTGTGTGCCAAATTTATGTCGATGACATAATATTTGGTTCTACTAACCAAAAGTCTTGTGAGGAGTTTAGCAGGGTGATGACTCAAAAGTTTGAGATGTCGATGATGAGCGAGTTGAACTACTTACTTGGGTTCCAAGTGAAGCAACTCAAGGACAGCACCTTCATCTCCCAAATGAAGTACACTCAAGATCTTCTCAAGAGGTTTGGGATGAAGGACGCCAAGCCCGCGAAGACACCAATGGGAACCGACGGACATGTCGACCTCAACAAAGGAGGTAAGTCCGTTGATCAAAAGGCATACTGGTCTATGATAGGGTCATTACTTTATTTATGTGCTAGTAGACCGGACATTATGCTTAGTGTATGCATGTGTGCTAGATTTCAATCTGACCCCAAGGAATGTCACCTTGTGGCCATTAAGCGAATTCTTAGGTATTTAGTTGCTACGCCTTGCTTCGGGATCTGGTATCCAAAGGGGTCTACCTTTGACTTAATTGGATATTCAGACTCCGATTATGCTGAATGCAATGTTGATAGGAAGAGTACATCAGGGACGTGCCAATTCCTAGGAAGGTCCCTGGTGTCGTGGAGCTCAAAGAAACAAACTTCTGTTGCCCTATCCACCGCTGAGGCCGAGTATGTTGCCGCAGGATAGTGTTGAGCGCAACTACTTTGGATGAGGCAAACCCTTCGGGACTTTGGCTACAATCTGAGCAAAGTCCCACTCCTATGTGACAATGAGAGTGCAATCCGCATGGCGGATAATCCTGTTGAACACAGCCGCACTAAGCACATAGACATCCGGCATCACTTTCTGAGAGACCACCAGCAAAAGGGAGATATTGAGGTGTTCCGTATTAGCACCGAGAACCAGCTACCCGATATCTTTACCAAGCCATTAGATGAGAAAACCTTTTGCAGGCTGCGTAGTGAGCTAAATGTCTTAGATTCGCGTAACTTGGATTGATCTATAGCATAGATGTGTTTTATGCCTTTGATCATGTTACTTTATGCATTTATGTAATTTTTTGCTTATTTGTGGTGCTCAAGTTGTGCAAGGGATCCCTAGACCTCACAAGTCCATGTGTGAATGATGCACATATTTAGGGGGAGAAGTGCTACAACTTGACCCTTTGAGACTAATCCTTGTGTTTGAGTTACTTGATGTAGTCTCAAAGGTGCATTGAAAGGGAAAGGTGAACTTGGACCATGCAAAGACTTCCACTGCACTCCGGTATTAGTGTACTCACCTCCAAGTTCATTCTTATGCTCTTATTGCCTTTTGCTCTTAATTGACAATTTTTGGTGAGGCAATGAGGTTAAAGGGCCAAGAATGATCCCGTTTTGGTGCTTAATGCCAAAGGGGGAGAAATTAAGGCCAAAGCAAATGGATCAGCTACCACTTGAGTGAGAATTTTGAAAATAGTAGAGTTAGAATTTTTTGATTTGTCCAAAATACTCTTATTGCAAAATTTGGTCTCTTGTGGGGGAGAATTTATGATTATGGGAAAAAGGGGGAGTTTTTGGCTCTTGATAAATTTTTCCACTGGAATATCTCTCTTTGTACCCAAACAAGTGAGTTTGACTTAGAGATAGGAAAATGAATTTGATTAGCAAAAACAAACCAAGTGGTGGCAAAGAATGATCCAAATATGCCAAATTAGAGTCTAAAACAATTTGGTTCTTATGTGCATCGATGTTGCACTTATTTGTGTTGTTTTTTGATGTGTTGGCATAAATCACCAAAAAGGGGGAGATTGAAAGGGAAATGTGCCTTTGGGCCATTTCTATAATGTTTTGGTGATTAAGTGTCCAACATATGTTAAGTGAGTTGTTTATGTGCCAAACAAGCAAGAAGTGCAAATCATGTAGCAAGGTACGTTTCTAGACTTAGAACATTGTTTTGAGTACTAACATATATTGTCTAAGTGCTAGAAACAGGAAAAGAAAGGATTGCAAGACTTTGGTGTGTACAACCAAAGTCCAGCTCGGTCTGGCACACCGGACTGTCCGGTGGTGCATCGGACAGTGTCCGGTGCGCCAGGCTGAACCCCGGTGAACAGGCCACTCTCGGAAAAAGTTTGGCGGTGTATGGCTATAATTCACCGGACTGTCCGGTGAGCCAACGGTCGACTGCACAATGTTCGGCCGCGCAATCCGCTGGCGACGCATGGCCCGCGCCAATGGTCGGCAGGGGGCACCGGACTGTCCGGTGCGCCAACTGCCATGAATCTGCAACGGTCGTCTGTGCCAGAATAGGAAAGAGATCTGTACCGGACCGTCTACAGTGGCTGTCCGGTGGCGCACCGGACTGTCAGGTGCGCCACCCGACAGAAGGCAAGGATAGCCTTCCTTGTTGGCCTCCAACGGCTCCTAGCTGCCTTGGGGCTATAAAAGGGACCCCTAGGCGCATGGAGGAGTCACCCAAGCATTCAAGAAACATTATAAGACTTTTAGACTCCAACTTCGCACATTTGATTCTTTGAGATAGTGACTTGAGCTCCATTTGAGTTGTGAACTCCGTGGGTTGCATTTTGAGCTCAAGTTGTGACTTGTGTGCGTGATTATGCTATGATTTGAGTCTTGTGTGCGTTGCTCTCCCCTCCCTTACTTCTATGCTTCTTTTGTGATCATCATTGTAAGGGCGAGAGGCTCCAAGTTGTGGAGATTCCTCACAAACGGGAAAAAGACAAAGAAAGGAAAAACCATGGTATTCAAGTTGATCATTGGATCACTTGAAAGGGGTTGAGTGCAACCCTCGTCCATTGGGATGCCACAACGTGGAAGTAGGCAAGTATTACTTGGTCGAACCACGGGACAAAAATCGCGTGTCTCTTGTGTGCTTTACCTTTGATTATCTGTGGTCACAAGAACTCACTTCAAGCTACTTAGCCGTTCTAACTTGCATAACAAAGTTTTGTGGCTATTAGTTTTTGATTTTTACAGGATGACCTATTCACCCCCCTCTAGGTGCTCTCAAACATAGATACAGAACGATATAAATATGTCTACCCAAATAGATTGAAATGAAATTGCATAAATAATTTCTAAAGAGTAAATATATAATGCTTAATCATAAGCAAATATGATGACACCTTGTACACTAATCTAATCTTTTTAACAATATGTTTATATTTTGTAAAACATATCTTGTAATCGGATCTGGAATGCATATCTTGTAATATCTCCTCCTACAAAAAGGCGATGACAGAAAATATCCCAACGATAAGGAACTGGTGTAAGATAGAAAAGTAACTACAAAAAGTGATTAGTTCAATTCCATCAATTCAACTTCAACTCAAAGCAACTTTGGCGTCGTTGGCCAGTTCATGAGATAAAAAAACTCAGTTGAAGATAAAAAATAGGCATGGTTAGACTAAAATAATGGCATGATTGATCACACAAATAAGAGAAATATTACTGCCAAGCAGCTCATGAAGTGTCTGGCTCTCAATTGTAATTCGAACAAGAACAAACGACTTACGTTTGATAATAAGCAAAGATAAATCAAGCAGCCTTAAAAGAAATGTGAGAAGTAATTGAAACTTGAAAGATTCAAAGTAGGTTCAGTGAGCAGTAAACATTTGTCAGTTAGTTTACATGGTACAAGCGTAGTTCATGCTGGCAACTGTACACTGATTAGTAGCTTAAAAGTTAAATCCATCGTTTTCCCTTACAAAAGATATCACTTTGTATCATGAAGCCCTATCATGAAGCATCGAAGCCCTTGCTGTGCGTCAAACAAACAAGAAGGCAATTTCAGGATACCATATCATACTGAACTAATCACATGGAAGTTTTAGGCAAAATGAATTTAAATCATCAGAGCAGAAGTTTTTTAGCAGCCTCACAGATCTTATCAACTATATCTTTATATAAACCTTTATTTCCCATAAGGTTTTGCAAGATGGTTAGTCAAATAGAACAATATTAGCCCTATGTTTAGAATATTGAACGGAGAAAAGAAAGCAAGTGCCACAAATAAGATAAAAAATTAAGCATACTATGCAACAAAAACTTCAAACAGTTGAAATAAAAAATGGAAAGCCTGGTTCAGTACATAACCAACTATTAGCTTATTTCTGCCTACCAAATGATTCCCTTGCAAAACTATCTTACCATATGCTTCTAACTTAGATGGTCAATACCAGGCGGGGTGGTGGAATTGATTTACCACCTAATCGACACACTCGGTGGATATATAGACAACCTCGACCACAGCCAGCAGAGATGAATCCTCCTAATCCTCCACCAGGCGGAGTCGATCCACTAATTACAGCTCAAATGAGGATGATGCAGCAAATGGCTGACACTATGGCAGATATGCGCACCCAAATGCAGCAAGAACGCCAGGAAATGCGCCAGGAAAGAGAGGATGCACGTCGGGAAATGCACCAAGAGCGGGAAGAGATACGCCAGGAGAGAAGGGTGCAACAACAGCAGCTGCAACAACAACTTCAACAACAGCAGCAACAGCAACAGGTGCCATTGCCTCCACCTCCACCACCAGTTCCACCCCGAGATAAGCATCGGGAATTCATGAGCCACAAACCACCAACCTTCTCCAACTCCACGGATCCACTGCAAGCTGACGACTGGCTAAAGTCTATAGAGAAGATGCTCAACATAGCTCAGTGCTCGGACCGAGAGAAAGTACTCTACGCATCAGGTCGTCTTGCTGGTCCTGCTGCGGATTGGTGGGATGCGTACTGCGCTGCTCATGTTGCTGTCGATACAATTACCTGGGCAGAATTCTCCACACAATTCAGAAATTACCATATTCCTGCTGGACTCATGAAGATTAAGAGGAAGGAGTTTCTATCCCTCAAGCAAGGAAGTATGTCTGTGAGTGAATATAGGGACAAATTCATCCAGTTATCTCGATATGCTCCCAGAGATGTTGAGGATGATGAGCAAAAGCAGGAGCTTTTTCTGGACGGGTTAATTGGACCCTTGCAATATCAGCTGGTATCACACACATTCCCATCCTTCCAAAGGCTACTGGACAAAGCTATTGCTGTAGAAAACAAGAGGAGTATATTTGGAGAGAAAAGAAAGGCTGCTAACCAAGGGCAGGCTGGAAGTAGTTCCCGTCCTCGCTATACTACCACTCCAAGTACACCAGCTAGTGGCAGTTCCGGACAACAAACTCAACGGGCACCAACTGCTCCTCCGCAAGCAAACACCCCAGCAGGACCTATTGCTTCCAATACATCCACCAACAGGGCATGCTTCAAGTGTGGACAACCGGGACACTATGCCAACTACTGTCCCAACAGGGCTGCCTACACTACACCAGCTCCAATGAAACAAGGTCAGGCTTTGGCAGGAAAGAGTCAGCCCCTATCTGTCAACCGGGGACGTGCCCATCTTGCAGAAGTAGAAACTGAACCAGGCGAACTTGAAATTCAAGAAGAAGAGCCAGTTGAAGATGAAGTAGTTGGGGAAGAAGTCAACGAACAACAAGAATAGAGATAAACATAAATATAGATACATATATATATTTCGCTATTTGTAAGACCTAAATATTAGTTTAGCTACTAGTTAGTATTTTACTATTTTAGTGATAATAATAAGGTCTATTAACCCTATGTTTGGTTAAAGAATTATGCATCATGCCGAGATTTCTTTGTTTGTGCACATGTTCCGAGAACAATATGAGCATACATCCCTTTTATTACTAATCTCGAGGACGAGATTATTTTTAAGGGGGGTAGGATTTGTAAAGCCCAAAATTCGAAATAAATAAAATGGTAAATTCAGATACCTCAAATTATACATGAGCCTTGAATTATGGGGGCTGAATTTTGAAACCAAGAATTAGTAATGGGAAGGGTTTCAATTCAACTAAAAGGTTATCCATTTCATTAAGTGTAGCACTATGGGCCTCTTATACTTATATGGTGAAGCATGTTAACAAAGAGTCATAATTTAAACTTGGGACCTCAAAGTATAAAGTGAGAATAAAATAGAAAAAAAAATATGAAAGGGGTTTAATGGAACTAGTTATTTATTCCATAAATATATAATAAGGAAAAGAATAGAAAAATAATATTGTAAACAGTAGAGTTTATATTAATTTGACACTGGAAAAGTTGAAGTTCAAATTTGAATAAATATGAATTTGGAATAGAAATTAGAAAATTTAAAAGAAATTGGAAAAAAAAACAAAAAAAGGGAAAACCTGCACCTGGGCCAAACCTCCATTGGCTCGGCCCATCTCTCAAGCGCGCGCCGGCCCAGCTGGGTTTTGGCGCCGACAAGCGGGCCACCCATGTCAGCCGCGGGCGCGCCCTCCTCCCTCCATTCTTCCGCTGCCGGTGGGACCCCTGGGCAGGTCCGTCTTCCCCGCAGGCGCGGATTCGGACCTCGCCGGCTGGCGCGCGGATTCCGCGGGAGGGCGCGCGTACCCCGACCAACCGACTCTGCGGTCGTCGCGCCAACATTGTAACAGCCCTCCCGATTACTGCGCACCGCTCGGGCATAAGAACCGAGGCCCCGCTCTGCCCTCACCATCGTAGCACCTGTGAGAGAAAGGGTGAGTTCCGCCGCCGCGGCCAATTCCTGGCCTCGTCACCGTTGAAGCCTTAGAAAGGGTCGTGGGGCTTCGCCGAGTCACCAGGAAGACATCTCTGCCAGTGTTCGACGGGATTGAGCCTCGAGGCGGTCTCAATTCCTCACCGCACTTCAACCTCCGCCGCAAATCCGCCTAGCCGTGTGGACAGTGAAGTCACCGCTTGGATTCGAGGTAAACGGTACACCATCCTCTCCGCTTTTCACTGGACATCATGTTGGGAGGCGCGGATTAAGCTTTAGGGCACTGCGGTGAGGATTAGCGGGCGGTCCGGCCATGCGCCGCCGTGCTTCGGGCGGCGCCGCCGTGGGGGGGGCTCTGCGCGGAGGTGGGCGTGCCGCGGACCGTTTGATGCGGCAGGAACGGCCCGGATTAGATCTGTGACTCGTTAAGCCCTGACCGTTGATCCATGGGATAACGGTTCGGATTAGAAGTAACATACCCCTTCACGCTATAAAATCTGAGCCGTAGGATTTAGATCTATGGGCTGCGACCTCATACCACTTCACGATATAATCTGGATCGCGAGATTCTGATCAGACGGCTAGAAATTAAAGATACCTCTTCGGCGTGGTCGGTTTACAAAAGAAACCCTAGGTTTATTCGAATTAATACCCGCCATCCACGCGGGGAGAATTCTGAGTCTTGGGGAATTTTGCGTGTTAGCCCCTGTAGTTTCTGATAATAGTGCGCCCAGTACAGTAATTAAAGAAAATAGTAAAAAGAGATTTAGAAATTGATTTTGAGTATAGAAATAATTGTAAAACTTGTATAATCCATAGAAAATTCATATTAAGTCCAAATTGGCCCATTCCAGTTCCTATAATTTTGTAATATTATTGTTTATCATTTAGTGCCACTGGTTTTACATAAAAGTCACATTAAAATTGTTATCTTAATTAATCTTGTATTAAGCACATAGAATCTTTGGAATTTCATAACTTAAAACCTATAACTCCAAAATTAATAATTCTTGTTCCTGTGATCATATTTCATCATGTAGATTATTAATATGTATTTTGCATATATGTTTGGTGTAATGTTAATTTTACCTATACACTGTTTGTTTGTAATGCTACGACTAGCGTGAGGTCACGAGTCACCTGAAGATCATCCTGGTACCTGGAATCTCAAGTCCCAGGCAAGTTGTGCCCTTGATCACTTCTTTTACCCACTCATGTTCTAATTAATCATAATGATCTGCATAGGTTAATTTGATGGGACCCAACAGGTTACCCTAGTTTGATTATCTTTATACCTTGTTCACCACTAAATTTCTGGGTAGTACTTGCTAGTGCTTTATGTGGTTTTGGGTATGAAGGTACATTATTCATGATCACACTTTTATTATATGTTTATTATTACTGTTCATGATAAGATCATTATGTTAATTGGAACATGGAGCGACCACCCGGGAAAACAGTGCTACCACAAGGGAGGAATGGGACCCCTTGGCTGATTAATTAGGAAAGCTAGTGGAAGACTACCTTACCCGAAAGGGGCAAGGGCAGTAGGGGAGTGGTCAGTGTAGGGAGGCCCTCGGGAGGATTTTGCTGCGATGGCGGTCCTGCAAGGGATTCCTGCATTGGAACTTCCTATAAACTGTAGCGGGTTTTCTGAAGCTAGTGGAACTTTGTAAAGGCCTCGTAGTGTTACCCTGCCTCGCCTCCTCGGTAGAGGTGTATGGGAAGTCGCGATCCCTTGGCAGATGGGTAACATGACTTGTGGGTAAAGATGCGCAACCTCTGCAGAGTGTAAAACTGGTATACTAGCCGTGCTCACGGTCATGAGCAGCTCGGACCCTCACATGATTAAATTATGGAACTTAAACTCAATTTGTCATATGCATTGCATCGCAGGTGAAGTTGTTACTTTTGTTCTACTATTTAACTGGGTTGGTATTTACTTATACTTAGTAACTGCTAATAAAATTTTGACCAACTTTAAAAGCAAAGCTCAGCTCTAACCATCCTCTTTGGTAAGCCTTACACTTCACGTGAGCTCCCACCTTTGGCGAGTTCATGCACATTATTCCCCACAACTTGTTGAGCGATGAACGTATGTGAGCTCACTCTTGCTGTCTCACACACCCCACAGGTCAAGAACAGGTACCACAGGATGAGGCGCTTGGAGGATGCTGTGACGAGTTCGTGAGAGGTCTAGGTCGTCGTCTCCCAGTCAACTTTGGGTTGCTGGACCGTTGTCTCCTTATAATGTAATTATTTATTTATTTTGTATAGAACTCCTGTTATATATAAAGATGTGACATTCGATCCTGTGCCACTATACATCATATGTGTGAGACTTGGTCCCAGCATACCTGGTGTTTATGTTCGCGCCCGGGTCTTGGTGCCCCTAAAACCTGGGTGTGACAGAAGTGGTATCAGAGGAATGTTGACTGTAGGACGAAACCTAGATAGAACTGGACAACCATTGTCTACTTACCTTTGCTACTCTGATTCTTGCTAAACTTTTCTTAATCTTTTCTCATCTAATTCCGGTTTACTCTGATTATTCTTACCTTTTTCCTTCTAAAGACAAATGTGGATTTCACACTTTGAAATCCTGTGCCTCAAGTGACCTTTAGGAATAGGAGACCTACTCTCAGGAACAAAAACAAACTATTTTTATGGTTATCTATGCACTTGAATGTTTGTTCTTATGATATATGTCTGATTTGGATCTTTGTTTGAGTGTGATGGGTTGTGGATCAATGTCCACAATTACATCTGCAAATACATCTAGGCATAAAGGATAGCATTTGTAAGATAACTAGACAATCTAGATTATCCCCCTTAAAAATATAAATATATATGGTATTCCGTATCTATCTCATCTTGACAGATTCTATCTTACCTTTGGACATTCACCCCGTACAACTAGTTACCCTAGTCTTGACATAAAATATCTGGTCAAGCCCTGCCAAAGAAAGTTTCAGTACATAACCAACTATTAGCTTATTTCTGCCTACCAAATGATTCCCTTGCAAAACTATCTTACCATATGCTTCTAACTTAGATGGTCAATACCAGGCGGGGTGGTGGAATTGATTTACCACCTAATCGACACACTCGGTGGATATATAGACAACCTCGACCACAGCCAGCAGAGATGAATCCTCCTAATCCTCCACCAGGCGGAGTCGATCCACTAATTACAGCTCAAATAAGGATGATGCAGCAAATGGCTGACACTATGGCAGATATGCGCACCCAAATGCAGCAAGAACGCCAGGAAATGCGCCAGGAAAGAGAGGATGCACGTCGGGAAATGCACCAAGAGCGGGAAGAGATACGCCAGGAGAGAAGGGTGCAACAACAGCAGCTGCAACAACAACTTCAACAACAGCAGCAACAGCAACAGGTGCCATTGCCTCCACCTCCACCACCAGTTCCACCCCGAGATAAGCATCGGGAATTCATGAGCCACAAACCACCAACCTTCTCCAACTCCACGGATCCACTGCAAGCTGACGACTGGCTAAAGTCTATAGAGAAGATGCTCAACATAGCTCAGTGCTCGGACCGAGAGAAAGTACTCTACGCATCAGGTCGTCTTGCTGGTCCTGCTGCGGATTGGTGGGATGCGTACTGCGCTGCTCATGTTGCTGTCGATACAATTACCTGGGCAGAATTCTCCACACAATTCAGAAATTACCATATTCCTGCTGGACTCATGAAGATTAAGAGGAAGGAGTTTCTATCCCTCAAGCAAGGAAGTATGTCCGTGAGTGAATATAGGGACAAATTCATCCAGTTATCTCGATATGCTCCCAGAGATGTTGAGGATGATGAGCAAAAGCAGGAGCTTTTTCTGGACGGGTTAATTGGACCCTTGCAATATCAGCTGGTATCACACACATTCCCATCCTTCCAAAGGCTACTGGACAAAGCTATTGCTGTAGAAAACAAGAGGAGTATATTTGGAGAGAAAAGAAAGGCTGCTAACCAAGGGCAGGCTGGAAGTAGTTCCCGTCCTCGCTATACTACCACTCCAAGTACACCAGCTAGTGGCAGTTCCGGACAACAAACTCACTCCAAGTACACCAGCTAGTGGCAGTTCCGGACAACAAACTCAACGGGCACCAACTGCTCCTCCGCAAGCAAACACCCCAGCAGGACCTATTGCTTCCAATACATCCACCAACAGGGCATGCTTCAAGTGTGGACAACCGGGACACTATGCCAACTACTGTCCCAACAGGGCTGCCTACACTACACCAGCTCCAATGAAACAAGGTCAGGCTTCGGCAGGAAAGAGTCAGCCCCTATCTGTCAACCGGGGACATGCCCATCATGCAGAAGTAGAAACTGAACCAGGCGAACTTGAAATTCAAGAAGAAGAGCCAGTTGAAGATGAAGTAGTTGGGGAAGAAGCCAACGAACAACAAGAATAGAGATAAACATAAATATAGATACATATATATATTTCGCTATTTGTAAGACCTAAATATTAGTTTAGCTACTAGTTAGTATTTTACTATTTTAGTGATAATAATAAGGTCTATTAACCCTATGTTTGGTTAAAGAATTATGCATCATGCCGAGATTTCTTTGTTTGTGCACATGTTCCGAGAACAATATGAGCATACATCCCTTTTATTACTAATCTCGAGGACGAGATTATTTTTAAGGGGGGTAGGATTTGTAAAGCCCAAAATTCGAAATAAATAAAATGGTAAATTCAGATACCTCAAATTATACATGAGCCTTGAATTATGGGGGCTGAATTTTGAAACCAAGAATTAGTAATGGGAAGGGTTTCAATTCAACTAAAAGGTTATCCATTTCATTAAGTGTAGCACTATAGGCCTCTTATACTTATATGGTGAAGCATGTTAACAAAGAGTCATAATTTAAACTTGGGACCTCAAAGTATAAAGTGAGAATAAAATAGAAAAAAAAATATGAAAGGGGTTTAATGGAACTAGTTATTTATTCCATAAATATATAATAAGGAAAAGAATAGAAAAATAATATTGTAAACAGTAGAGTTTATATTAATTTGACACTGGAAAATTGAAGTTCAAATTTGAATATATATGAATTTGGAATAGAAATTAGAAAATTTAAAAGAAATTGGAAAAAAAACAAAAAAAGGGAAAACCTGCACCTGGGCCAAACCTCCATTGGCTCGGCCCATCTCTCAAGCGTGCGCCGGCCCAGCTGGGTTTTGGCGCCGACAAGCGGGCCACCCATGTCAGCCGCGGGCGCGCCCTCCTCCCTCCATTCTTCCGCTGCCGGTGGGACCCCTGGGCAGGTCCGTCTTCCCCGCAGGCGCGGATTCAGACCTCGCCGGCTGGCGCGTGGATTCCGCGGGAGGGCGCGCGTACCCCGACCAACCGACTCTGCGGTCGTCGCGCCAACATTGTAACGGCCCTCCCGATTACTGCGCACCGCTCGGGCATAAGAACCGAGGCCCCGCTCTGCCCTCACCATCGTAGCACCTGTGAGAGAAAGGGTGAGTTCCGCCGCCGCGGCCAATTCCTGGCCTCGTCACCGTTGAAGCCTTAGAAAGGGTCGTGGGGCTTCGCCGAGTCACCAGGAAGACATCTCTGCCAGTGTTCGACGGGATTGAGCCTCGAGGCGGTCTCAATTCCTCACCGCACTTCAACCTCCGCCGCAAATCCGCCTAGCCGTGTGGACAGTGAAGTCACCGCTTGGATTCGAGGTAAACGGTACACCATCCTCTCCGCTTTTCACTGGACATCATGTTGGGAGGCGCGGATTAAGCTTTAGGGCACTGCGGTGAGGATTAGCGGGCGGTCCGGCCATGCGCCGCCGTGCTTCGGGCGGCGCCGCCGTGGGGGGGGGGCTCTGCGCGGAGGTGGGCGTGCCGCGGACCGTTTGATGCGGCAGGAACGGCCCGGATTAGATCTGTGACTCGTTAAGCCCTGACCGTTGATCCATGGGATAACGGTTCGGATTAGAAGTAACATACCCCTTCACGCTATAAAATCTGAGCCGTAGGATTTAGATCTGTGGGCTGCGACCTCATACCACTTCACGATATAATCTGGATCGCGAGATTCTAATCAGACGGCTAGAAATTAAAGATACCTCTTCGGCGTGGTCGGTTTACAAAAGAAACCCTAGGTTTATTCGAATTAATACCCGCCATCCACGCGGGGAGAATTCTGAGTCTTGGGGAATTTTGCGTGTTAGCCCCTGTAGTTTCTGATAATAGTGCGCCCAGTACAGTAATTAAAGAAAATAGTAAAAAGAGATTTAGAAATTGATTTTGAGTATAGAAATAATTGTAAAACTTGTATAATCCATAGAAAATTCATATTAAGTCCAAATTGGCCCATTCCAGTTCCTATAATTTTGTAATATTATTGTTTATCATTTAGTGCCACTGGTTTTACATAAAAGTCACATTAAAATTGTTATCTTAATTAATCTTGTATTAAGCACATAGAATCTTTGGAATTTCATAACTTAAAACCTATAACTCCAAAATTAATAATTCTTGTTCCTGTGATCATATTTCATCGTGTAGATTATTAATATGTATTTTGCATATATGTTTGGTGTAATGTTAATTTTACCTATACACTGTTTGTTTGTAATGCTACGACTAGCGTGAGGTCACGAGTCACCTGAAGATCATCCTGGTACCTGGAATCTCAAGTCCCAGGCAAGTTGTGCCCTTGATCACTTCTTTTACCCACTCATGTTCTAATTAATCATAATGATCTGCATAGGTTAATTTGATGGGACCCAACAGGTTACCCTAGTTTGATTATCTTTATACCTTGTTCACCACTAAATTTCTGGGTAGTACTTGCTAGTGCTTTATGTGGTTTTGGGTATGAAGGTACATTATTCATGATCACACTTTTATTATATGTTTATTATTACTGTTCATGATAAGATCATTATGTTAATTGGAACATGGAGCGACCACCCGGGAAAACAGTGCTACCACAAGGGAGGAATGGGACCCCTTGGCTGATTAATTAGGAAAGCTAGTGGAAGACTACCTTACCCGAAAGGGGCAAGGGCAGTAGGGGAGTGGTCAGTGTAGGGAGGCCCTCGGGAGGATTTTGCTGCGATGGCGGTCCTGCAAGGGATTCCTGCATTGGAACTTCCTATAAACTGTAGCGGGTTTTCTGAAGCTAGTGGAACTTTGTAAAGGCCTCGTAGTGTTACCCTGCCTCGCCTCCTCGGTAGAGGTGTATGGGAAGTCGCGATCCCTTGGCAGATGGGTAACATGACTTGTGGGTAAAGATGCGCAACCTCTGCAGAGTGTAAAACTGGTATACTAGCCGTGCTCACGGTCATGAGCAGCTCGGACCCTCACATGATTAAATTATGGAACTTAAACTCAATTTGTCATATGCATTGCATCGCAGGTGAAGTTGTTACTTTTGTTCTACTATTTAACTGGGTTGGTATTTACTTATACTTAGTAACTGCTAATAAAATTTTGACCAACTTTAAAAGCAAAGCTCAGCTCTAACCATCCTCTTTGGTAAGCCTTACACTTCATGTGAGCTCCCACCTTTGGCGAGTTCATGCACATTATTCCCCACAACTTGTTGAGCGATGAACGTATGTGAGCTCACTCTTGCTGTCTCACACACCCCACAGGTCAAGAACAGGTACCACAGGATGAGGCGCTTGGAGGATGCTGTGACGAGTTCGTGAGAGGTCTAGGTCATCGTCTCCCAGTCAACTTTGGGTTGCTGGACCGTTGTCTCCTTATAATGTAATTATTTATTTATTTTGTATAGAACTCCTGTTATATATAAAGATGTGACATTCAATCCTGTGCCACTATACATCATATGTGTGAGACTTGGTCCCAGCATACCTGGTGTTTATGTTCGCGCCCGGGTCTTGGTGCCCCTAAAACCCGGGTGTGACATTTTAGTTCAAGAATGAATAGAAATAGAGCAAGATCCAAATATGATCCAATCCTTAAATTTTACAGTGTAAAATTTGGAGCCCATTACCACCCTTACATATGCCGGATCATCATGTTAACTCTTGCAGAGCTGCGGTACAGGAGTACACAGTAATACAAATACATTCCATCCTTTTATAACATGAACCAAAGTGGCAGTTTTTATCTAAGCCTACCATGGAATGAAGCACGCCACGCTTACAACAAACAATCACGCGAATGCACCCACAAAGCCACTTCATTCATTCCTAATTATTTGCAAGACTATGGTCGAATTCTTCACAATAAGTAGCAGATGGGTCACTAATCAAAGCAGATATTTGGTTCTCACATTACAAAGAACATTGAGAAGTAATCCGATCTTGATGTTTACACAAAACATCTTATCTGAACAACAAACATATTCATCCTAAGCAACTCCACTAACGCACAACAAGCAAACAGGTTTGCCTGAATTATCGTGTGAACACTTCGCAAAAACGGTAATACAATCGCTTTGCGTCTCTCCAGAAGACAAATCGGGGAGGCAGTGTTCAATGGCCCATCGGTGATTGCGCCGGTGTGGTCGAATCCAGTGCAGCGAATTAGCGGGTGGGAGCCAAATCGACAGGGATGGGGAGGAGGGCGGCCGGGGGTTCGTCTTACGGACTGCTCGGAGTGCCACGAGAGGCCGCGGTAGACGTTGACGGGGAAGGTGGCGGCAAGGTAGAGCGTGGCGACGCCTAGCCGAGCCGTCAGCGCCTTGAATGCCAAGTCGCCCACTGCCATCGCGCCACTTCTTCTTGTCCTGGGTCCGGCTGGAGCAGCAGCAAAACCCTCGCTTGGAATGGGGATTTCTATCACGGGTCTCGACTCTGTCGAGACGCGAGGCAAAAGCTAGCAACACCGCTTCACCGGCGTGGGAGGAAGCTAGGCCTACAGGTGGGCTTCTATGGTGGGATGGAGGTGGGCTTCTGTGCGCGCATGGCGGCAGGTGCGGGAGCGGGAGCGCATGGCCGGGGGCGGCTGCGCGCATGGCGGTGGGTGCGGGTGCGGGAGCGAGAGCGAGGCAATCAGACGGCTGGGATGGAGGCAGGATTGATCCGGCAATCGGACGGTCGAGGTGGAGGCGGGGGCATGGTTGTGCCTAGTCTACACTATTGCCTTAAGGATTAGTAGAGATTAGGTGCTCTTACCGAACATGACACTTAACACATCTAATGCGTGTCAGATCAGATAGCACAATTTACATGTTCTCTGAGTGCTTTATTTGATATAGTATTCTGTGCTACACCATACACATTTAGTAAATATTAGAGCCAGTGTACCAAAATTCTTGATCCATGAGTTTCCTATCTGGTGTGCTGGACACGTCTAATGAGTGAGCATGCCTCGTATCCTATGTACCGTTGGACAAGTCTGGTGCCTGCTAAAAAACTGTATGGTGACCACTTCCTCATTACTTCTCAAGTGTGCTAAATCTCAAATATTTCTTCAAAGATATTATAACACAATTATTATTCTCAAAGTGTTTTTAATAAACATTTTCTTCTGGTCTTCAAGTGTGTCACTAGGCCTATATGCAATGCAAATAATTCTAATACCTAGTGGCACTAGGTGATCAAATTGTCTAATTAAGATTTCCTATTAATAGTTCGTTAATATATGATAAAGGCTGTATCGTTGATGTTGAATCTATGATAAGTGCGATCGTACGTACACTCTATCATTATCAGAATCCGGCTCTTTGCCAAGTGTCAAATGATTTGCCGAGTGCCACGCAAAAACCCTTGGTACAAAAAACACTCAGCAAAGAAACTCTTTGCCAAGTGTTTTATTTTTGACACTCAACAAAGAGTTTCTTTGCCGAGTGTTTTTTTAGACACTAGGCAAAGAGCTTCTTTGCCAAGTGTTTTTTTAACATTAGGCAAAGACAATTTAAAAATAACATTTTAAAGCAGTAAATTAATTCAAATGAAAAAAATTCAACTACAAATTTGTATAACTCATCAAGATGTACAATTTATATTTTGATCATTTCTTCATATCACAAAATAAAAGTAAATTTGTTCATAAAACCTATATATCTCTCGTAGTTTATTAAACTACAAGAAAGATGTATTAGATTTGTGAATAATGTTAGAACCATCATGTGGGATGAACAAATGATCAAGCAACTAAAATAAACTTTGTAGACCTTGAGAAGTTATATAATTTTATAGTTGGCAACTTTTTCATTTGAAGTCATCTTGTCAACGACAACTACGTATGAATTTAAAATTTTTAAAATTTGAATTTTGAAAACGACCTCGAATGGAAAAACCACCAACATGAAAGTTGTAGGTCTTGAAAAGTTATGAAACTTTGTTGTTGACAATATTTTGGTTTGAAATCATCTTGTCATGCAAAACTATGTTTGAAATTTAAAATTTGAAATTTTCAAACTACCTCGGATAGAAAATCCATCAAAATAAAAGTTGTAGGTCTTGAAATGCAATAAAACTTTGTAATTGACAATTTTTTGATTTGAAACCATCTTATCATAGAAAAATTCGTGTGAAGTTTCAATTTTTTTTGTAAACGGCCTCGGATGTAGAAACTATCAAAATAGAAGTTGTAGATCTTGAAAAGTTATGCAACTTTATAGTTGACAAATTTTCAATTGAATTCATTTAGTGCCTCAAATAATCAAATTACTCTCGGTTTATTATAATACATGAGGAATGAAAACGTAATATAGACACAATTGATTTAGTAGTGTAATGGTAGAGTAGGTTATACGAGAGAGAGATTGCGAGTTTGAATCTCACTATTCACAAAACATGTAAATTTAATTCAAAAAAATGGTGACAAATGATAGGGTGATGGAAAAGGGCAATGGTAGTGGTTGTGGAGTTGTTCCCTAATTTAAAAAAAATATTTTGCGCTTTTTTGAGGGTTTTGTGATTTTTAATTAGCCGAGTGTTTTTTTTGCTGAGCGTTTTTCGACACTCATCAAAGCCTTTGCCGAATGCCCGAAAAAATTAGACAAAGAACTCTTTGCCGATAAAATGATTTTCGAGTGTAACACTCGGCAAAGGCTTTTGCTGAGTGCAAAATGGCCTTTGCCGAGTGTCTCGAACACTCAGCAAACAAAATGATAGGGCGATGGGTAAGAGAAATGATAGTGGTTGTGGAGTAGTTCCCCTAATTAAAAATTAATTTGCTGTTTTTGGGTTTTTTGTGCTTTTATTTGCCGAGTGTTTTTCGACACTCAGTAAAGTATTTGCCGAATGCTCGAAAAAGTATTAGGCAAAGAATCCTTTGCCGATAAAATGTTTGTCGAGTGTAACACTCGGCAAAGGCTTTATCGAGTGTAAAATGGCCTTTGTCTAGTGTCTGGGACACTTGGCAAACAAAATGATAGGGCGATGGGTAAGGGTGATGGTAGTGGTTGTGGTGTTGTTCCCCTAATTTTTAAAAAAATGTTTTCTATTTTTCGGTTTTTTATAATTTTTAATTTGCCAAATGCTTTTCTTTGCCGAGTGTTTTTCGACACTCAGTAAAGTCTTTGTCGAATGCCCAAAAAAGTATTAGGCAAAGAACCCTTTGCCGATAAAATGTAACACTTGGCAAAGGCTTTGCCAAGTGCAAAATGCCCTTTGCCGAGTGTCTGTGTCACTCGGCAAACAAAATGATAGGGCGATGGGTAAGGGCAATGGTAGTGGTTATGGAGTTGTTCCCCTAATTTAAAAAAAAATGTTTTGCTGTTTCTTTGGGGTTTTTTGTGATTTTGAATTTGCCGAGTGCTTTTCTTTGCCGAATGTTTTTCGACACTCAGCAAAGTCTTTGACAAATACCTGAAAAAAATATTAGACAAAGAACCCTTTACCGATAAAATGTTTCCGAGTGTAACAATCGACAAAGGCTTTGTCGAGTGTACAATGGCCTTTGCCGAGTGTCTGGGACACTCGACAAAGAAGGCTAGTCCGGTAGTGTATATTGTGTCTTGACCGGTAAAACAAAACATCATAGCTATACCTTTGTCTTGATCCCTTGCATTTTGCTTTTGTCCTTCCTCTTTCTATATTCATTACTTGATTATCCCTTGTAGCTTTCGCCATCTTTTTCATGGTTGTTGGTCTTGCTCAATTTTGGATGTGCTCCTAATCTAGCTTATTCGTAATAGCAAGAGGTTTGCTCATTGGTTATCAGGTTCCTTAAAACCTGACCGTGTTTGCTCGCACATCCGCATCTAACGGAGGTGGAACCCACTTGTATTCCGACGCGTGTCTCACCTCTGGACCCGAAAATTTTATACGAGCTAATTCATCAGGATGCTCACATTCGCCTCTCCTCGTCTCTGTCTGCCTGTCCTCTCCTCTGTCGTTCCTCCACTATTAGCTCTCGTCCGCATCCGCGTCTTCCCCGTCACCGATGGCTGCTCCCGCGCTCCTCTCTATGGCCCTGGGCCGCACCATGTACATCGTCGCCCACCACCTGGGCGCATGCCTGCCCCGCGTCCCGGTTGCATGGGCCGACATGGCTCCGCCCCCACAGCGGACACACAGAAAGGACGGCGGAGCCGCAGAGGGGCCGAGGAGTGGGTGCTGGTCAGCAAGCTTGCATTGCGGGAAAAGGACAGGGAGCCACTAGAGGCCACTGGAGCGGCCCAAGCTGGAGGCCACACCCAGGGTGGTGCTATGCGTGTGCTGCCGCCCCAAAGCCGTGCTCACTATGCGGGAGCATGACCCATCTTCAGCAAATTTGTCGACATCGTATGGTCTTCCCCCGGCGTCAAGCTCCGGGGACCCTCCAGCGGCGATGGGCGACACAGAGATGCAGGTGTCTATTATCGAGAGCGACACGCTACTGGAGCTCTTGTGCCCGCGCATGGAAGGGCTCCTCCTCTAGGTCATGCAGGCGCTACACCAGGAACTCTGTCTAGAGGTCACTTCCATCAAGGCCTCTGAAAGCGTCTAGGCCCCTGGTTGGTTTTAGTGATTAATGATAACATAAGATTATATGTGACTAACGTGTATTTTGCCGAGCAAATGGTAAGTTAGGTCGCATTACAGGAAGTTGTGTTGCAACGGTGAAAACAATCCCTGAGATGAGAACTTGAAGCGACGACTAAAAAGACAAATCAAAAGATGAAGGTCTTCATATTCCGAGTGTCGAAGGAGTTGCGGACACTTGGTATAGAATTAATTCTTCTATTTTTATTTTAGTCGTACTATAGAGGGGTTGTGGATGAGTAGTTTGACCAAGAGATTTCTAGTGTAGTGTTGGTGCATATTCACACTTACATCTAGTGCTAGGTGTCTCCCTATAACACACTCACAAGTTAGAACGGAACGGTTTAGAAAAACCATAGGAAAAAGAAATTAGGGTTGCTGTCTTAGGGGCACCGGACTGTCCGGTGTGCACCAGACTGTCCAGTGTGCCCTCTGACAGTGGGACCAGCCAGCCTCGGGGGCAGAGCCTCTGCCCCGAGAAAACCCAAGAGCAACAAGTTCGAGAATTGAATTTTAGCGGCCACACCGGATAGCTACTGTTCACTTTCTGGTGCACTGTTAGCCCAACGGCTAGCTATCAGAACTAGCCGTTGGAGCCGACCGTTGGCGCACCGGTGGCGCACCGGACTGTCCGGTGCACCGATGCGCAGAACAGTCCAGCAACAACTACTTTGGTGGGTGGGGCTATTTATACCCCCTCCACCTACCTCATTGAGTGTCTTGCTGCCCACATTTAAGCCAATTCATTGCTAGAGCATTGCAAGCAGCATAAAGCCTAGTGAGGTGATTAGAAAACCTTAATCCCGTGTTAGGACCTCATTAGTGCAAGTGAGAGCCACCTAGAGCACACACCACATGCATTAGGCATCTCTTGGTCAAGTGAAAGTCTATGGCTTGTTATTCTTGGTGATCGGCATCACCTAGATGGCTTGGTGGCGATTGGAGCGCGGTGATCACCACACAGGACTTGTTGGTGACCCGGCTCAATTTTGTACGTGGTCGTGAGGGATCCATCGCGCCGGAGTGGCAAAGGATCACCTCATAGTGAGCACTTGGTTCTTGCGAGGACTAAGGGGGAGCGATACCCTTGCGCGGGTGCTCAAACGAGGACTAGGGAAGAGTGCCGACTCTTTGATACCTCGGCAAAAATTGGAGGAGTCTTCTTAACCTTGCTTTACATTCCACATTTAATTTGAGCATTTCACTTTGTTCAATTGCTTAGCAAGTTTTTGAAGTAATGACTTAGAGTTGTTGTTTTTCTAGTAGTATTCATTTGATGCTAGTAGTTGGGTGAAGTTGGGCTCTTGCTTAGGGTTTAATATTTGTAGAATTTTTGGAAAAGCCCGATTCACCCCCCTCTTGGGCATCACGATCCTTTCAATTGGTATCAAAGCCTTGTTGCTCCTAGTTTAGCTTAGCCTCTAGAGTAGTGATGTTCGGCGGGGATGGACCTCCTCCCGTTTTTGATGGTGATGATTTTCCTTATTGGAAAATTTGTATGGAAGCTTACTTAGAGGCTATAGACATTGGCGTCTATAAAGCTGCCACTCAAAGGTTCCCCGAACCAAGAGATCCTACAAATCTTGTAGGTGATGAGTATAATTATGAAAAATGGAATGCTAAGGCCAAAAACACTCTCTTTAGAGGCCTTTGCAAAGATGTTTTTAATAGAGTAAGAAATCATAGAAATGCTCATGATTTGTGGATGGATATTTGTGCTCTACATGAAGGAACTAAAAGTGAGCGTGAGGAGAGATATCATATTGCAATGAAAAAGTTAAATTCTTTTGAAATGCTTGCAAATGAGAATGCTAATGATATGTACTCACGCCTTAACATTCTTGTAGAGGAAGTCAATGGATTGGGGCTCACCCAAATTTCACAACCGGACGTTGTGAGGAAGATTCTCAGTGTCCTCCCAATTAATAAATATGGACACATTGTCACTGTTCTACATCAAATGGATCTTTCAATTACTACTCCAACTCAAATATTGGGAAAGATCAACGCTCATGAAATGTATATGCACATAAATGACAAGGATGGGTCTTCTTCCAAGGGAAAAGACTTGGCTCTCAAAGCTAGCCAAGAAAAGAAAGGGAAGGCCAAAATGCAAGTTGAGGAAGAATCCTCACGTGATGATGATCTTGATGCAAACATTGCCTTGATGGTGAGAAAGACCACCAAAGTGTTAAAGAAACTCAATCGAGAAGGTATCAAGTTTGATTCAGGAAAGAAGAAGTTCTTCTCTAGCAAAAGAAAGCCCATCTCTGAGATGGACTACTATAATTGTGGAGAACTCGGTCATCTTGCTCATCAATGCAACAAGCCCAAGAAAAACAAGTTCAATGGCAAGAAAGATGATAAAAGTGATGATGAGAAGATGGAAAAGAAATTCGTCAAGAGGAAGGAAGGCAAGCACAAGAGATTCCATAAAAAGAAGAATGGAAAAGCATATATTATTGGTGACTGGCTTACTGACATTGAATCCTCAAGCGGGTCTTCTTCAAGTGAAGAAGAGAATGATGAAAAGGTTGCCGCCATCGCTGGGGATTTCTCTTCACCACCACCATCACCCTCATCCACTTCTCACCTATGCCTCATGGCTAAAGGTGAACGGAAGGTACAACCTGAGAATGATATTATTGATGATTGTGATAGTGATGACGAGTATGCTTCTCCTTCCTATGATGAATTAGCTGACTTACTTAAAGAATACACTCAAATCATTAGAAAGTCAAAAGCTAAATGTGACAAGTTAAAGGATGAAAATGAGTTCTTAAATGCCAAGTATGACATAGTTGTTAAAGCTAGTGAAGAAATGAAAGAAGAAAATAAAATTATGTCATCCACTAAAAATGAGCTCAAAACCTCCCTTAAAGATGCCAAAGACAAATATGAAAAAATTAAGTGAAGCAAATAGGGAGTTTAAAGATAGACTTGTCAAAATAAAGGAAGATTATACTAAAATTAAAATTGACTATGATAATCTTCTTATTGCAAATGAGCTTTTATCTTGTAATACACATGAGGCTATTAACCCTGTTGTTAAGATTGATGTAGCAACCTCATGTGATGATTTGAGCCAAGTTGATCAGTCTAGTTTTCATGATGATTTGATTGAAAAGGTTGAAGTCATGACACTAGAAAACCAGAAATTGAAGAAGTACTTGACAGATACAACCACTAGAGGAAAAGTTGGCATAGAAAGCAATGATATTAATAATGAGTTGGTAGTGTATGAAAGGCTTAGAGATGAAGTCAAGAAACTTAAGATTGAGAAAGAACATCTAGCCACAAGTGTACAAAAGTTCAACAAAGGCCAATATCTTCAAAATGAGTTACTCATGAACACTGTTATGAAAAATAATAAGAGTGGTATTGGATACAATTCTTTTGTACAAAAGAAATCAACAAGTCAATACAAGGCAAGACAGAATAAAAAGCCAATCAAGTGCTTTGAGTGTGGAAAAGAAGGACATTTTTCCCACAACTGCAAAGCCACACCACCAACTCCCTTGCCAAAGCACTCAAGACCATTTGCCTTCAATGCTCATTATGTACTAAGAGAAGTAGCAAATGGAAAAGTCAAAGTAACATTCCTAGGTCCACCAAGCAAGAGTAGACCTAGACAAAATTTGGTTGCAAAGTCCTTGATTGAGAAAGTTACTGGTTCTATGCAAAATAGGGCCCTCAAAATTGAAGCTTGATTTATTTGTTCATGTAGGTGAACTACAAGACCGGTGGGAGCCATTGGGTAATTGATAGTGGATACACTCAACATATGACTGGCAACCCACGGATGTTCACCTCACTTGATGAAAATGTTGATGAACAAGATAAAATCACTTTTGGGGATAATTCAAAAGGAAAAGTTCAAGAGCTTGGCAAGGTGGCAATTTCAAATGATCTTTCAATTTCAAATGTTCTCTTGGTTGAACCATTAAGCTTCAACTTGCTATCAGTGGGTCAACTTTGTGATCTTGGCCTTCAATGCTTATTCACTCCTACAGAGGTTGTTGTGTCTAAAATGGATGATGAGTCAATAGTATTCAAAGGATTTAGAAACAACAACCTATACTTAGTGGATTTCTCTTATGAAGATGCAAACCTAAGGACTTGCCTCTTTACCAAAGCATCTCTTGGATGGCTATGGCATAGAATGCTTGCATATGTTGGAATGAGCACACTCAAGAATGATATAAAGAAACACATGGTTAGAGGACTGAAGGATGTTGTATTTGAAAAAGACAAGCTTTGTAGTGCATGTCAGGCTAGAAAGCAAGTTGCTAACACTCATCCTACAAAAGCTTTTATTTCAACATCAAGGCTACTAGAGTTACTTCATATGGATCTATTTAGACCAATAACTTATGCTAGTGTTGGTGGCAACCTCTATTGTCTGGTAATTGTTGATGATTTTTCAAGATATACTTGGGTGTTCTTTATTCATGACAAGTCTGAGGTTGCATCAATTTTCAAGAAGTTTGTCAAGAAGGCTCAAAATGAATTTGACTGCAAAATCAAGAAAATAAGGAGTGACAACGGAAAGGAATTTGACAACACCAACATTCAAGAGTACTGTGATGAAATTGGGATCAAGCATGAAGTTTCTGCAACATACACACCTCAACAAAATGGAGTTGTTGAAAGAAAGAATAGGACCTTGATCACTCTTGCAAAAACTATGATTGATGAGTATAACACACCGGAGAGGTTTTGGGCTGAAGCTATCAACACTGCAGGCTATGCATCAAACAGGCTATTTCCTCATTGGCTACTTGAGAAGACTCCCTATGAACTGCTAAATGGGAAAAAGACAGATGTATCCTTCTTTCGGGTGTTTTGATGCAAATGTTACATCTACAAGAAACGCCATCACCTAGGGAAGTTTCAAAGAAGTTGCGATATTGGTTTCTTACTTGGTTATTCATCAAAATCCAAATCATATCAAGTATTCAAACATGCCACTGGCGTGGTGGAAGAAACATATGATGTGGTATTTGATGAGACTAATGGTTCACACAGAGCACTTGAAAATCTTGATGATGTAGGTGATGAACCACTTAGGGAAGCTATTTAGAACATGCCAAATGGAGCCATCAAACCAAAAGAAGATGAAGAAGAGATGTAAAATATCGACATGCCTTCTTCATCAAATCTACTGCATGATGATGAAAAAGATGAGAGGCATGCAAATGAAGATACATTTGTCTCTCATGAACAAGCAAGGGTACAAGCTGAAGATGTTGATGCTCCAAGATCTTCTTACCAAGTTGTTGACAAGAGGAACTCATCACTACTTCAAGCATATCCACAAGATCTCATCATTGGGAGTCCTTCACAAGGGGTTATTACTTGTTCTCAAAGATATGCTTCATTTATTGAACATCACTCTTTTGTTTCTTGTGTTTAGCCTACATGTATAGATGAGGCGCTACAGGATCCGGACTAGGTGAATGCCATGCATGAAAAATTAAACAACTTCACCCGGAATCAAGTTTGGACCCTAGAGAAGCCTCCACAAAATGCAAGGGTCATTGGAACAAAATAGGTGTTCCGAAACAAACAAGATGATCAAGGTGTAATTGTGTGGAACAAGGCAAGGCTTGTTGCAAAGGGGTTCTCTCAAGTTGAAGGTTTAGATTTTGGAGAGACCTTTGCATCGGTTGCTCGACTTGAAGCCATCCGTATCCTTCTTGCATATGCATCCTGCTATGACATAAAACTTTATCAAATGGATGTAAAAAGTGCATTTTTAAATGGATTCATAAATGAACTAGTATATGTTGAGGAACCACCCGGGTTTGAAGACCCTAGATATCCTAATCATGCTTACAGGTTGTCCAAGGCGTTATATGGTCTAAAGCAAGCTTCAAGGGCATGGTATGAGCGTCTTCGCAACTTCCTCATTGAGAAGGGCTTCAAGATCAAGACCGTCGACACAACTCTATTCACAAAGAAACATAACATATATTTTTATTTGTCAAGTTTATGTTGATGATATAATCTATGGCTCGACAAATGATTGTCATTGCAAGGAATTTAGTGAGCTGATGTCGAAGGAGTTCGAGATGTCAATGATTGGTGAGCTAACCTTCTTCCTCGGCTTCCAAGTCAAGCAAATGAAAGATGAGAACTTCCTCTCACAATAGAAGTACACCAAAGACTTGTTGAAGAGATTCAATATGTAGAAGTGCAAACCAATCAAGACACCCATGCCTACTAATGGACATCTCGACCTAGATGAGGGAGGTAACCCGGTTGATAAAACTCTCTACTGTTCTATGATAGATAGTTTATTGTATCTTACCGCATCTAGGCCCGATATCATGTTTAGTGTTTGTATGTGTGCTCGATTTCAAGCAAATCCTAAGAAAGCTCATCTTCGCACTGTTAAAAGTATTCTTAGGTATCTTAAGCACACCCCAAGCGTTGGTCTTTTGGTATCCCAAAGGAGCTACTTTTGATTTAATTGGCTATTCCGATTTAGATTATGCCGGTTACAAAATTGATAGGAAAAGTACATCCAAAGGATGCCAATTGCTTGGGAGATCACTACTTTCATGGACCTCTAAAAAGCAAAATAGTGTTGCCTTGTCAACCACCGAAGCGGAATACATTGCCGCAGGTGCTTGTTGCACACAAATTCTTTATATGAAACAAACTCTTCTAGACTATGGTGTAGTTCTAGAAAAGGTACATTTGTTGTGTGATAATGGGAGTGCTGTTAAATTGCCAATAATCCTGTACAACACTCTCGCACCAAGCACATTGATATCCGTCATCACTTTCTTAGAGATCATGTTGCTAAAGGAGATAATATTTTATAAGGAGTGAGATCAGAAGATCAATTAGCGGATATTTTCACAAAGCCTTTAGACAAAACCCGCTTTTGTATGTTGAGGAATGAGCTAAATATTCTTGATCTCAGAAATTTTACTTAATTATAAAATGGTGATGTCAAGCTTGCATTGCATATTTAAATTTCTTGTATTGCAGCTAGGGCTTGTCTAACCTAGTTAAGATAACCGCCAACAAAGCGAGTGAAAAGCTTAACTCATGCTCAAACTTGACAAGTTCTAGTTTTTAAGCTTTTTGGTACCTAAATTTCATTTACTATGCAATTGTTGGTTTTTGAGATATGCATGTGGCACTGCACTTGGAGAGAGTATTCACAACTCAATTCATTCATGAAACCTCTAGTGCAAAATCCAAATGCAAATCTCACCATATGCCTATTTTTCTCTAAAAACTATCTAGTCTATGGCACAATATTTTGAAAAATATGAGAGAATATGTGAGGGTACCAATACCTATCCCAACAGGTGTTCTTTTGTGTGCTTATATGTTGGGATTTGGTTTGGTTCAAAATTTCCTAGAAAATTTCAAAATTCCCTCTGTCTGGGCTCACCGGACAGTCCGGTGTGCACCGGACACTGCACTGTGCAATGTTCGGTGCACTGGCTGGGCGCGCGCAGATCTGCTATTGTGCTGCCATGTCTGGTGGTTCACCAGACAACAACTATGCGCTATCCGGTGTGCACCGAACATACACTGTAGACTGTACGGTGTGCCCATAACCGGTTTTTAAAAATCTTTCTCTGCCAAAGGCCAGGGCATTTAGTTCACCCACGCAGACAAGCCAGTCTCTCTGTCTAGCGATTTCTCCACCTCCCCCTCACCACCGGCGATCACTGGGACTATTCTCCGGTGACCTGCTCAACCCCGAGCACTTTCCTCTCCCTGGTGAGACTTCTTATAATCTCCCTATCCCTCTGTTGATCTTAGTGAAACAGAAGTGCTCCACCACCCCTTTTGAATTCATTTCAAATGTATCCAAATCTTGTGAATCAAAGTGGTTGTGTGTGTGCCTAGTACTTCATTGTGCTTCCCCTACAAGTATTGAACTCCCTAGGGAGGGTTTCACACCTAAAATAGCCATTTCACCGTCGTTCCAAAAACCTGCACACCATGTGTTTGGTGAAATGTCCAAACCATTCAAATTAGCTCAATCGACCCCAACTTTTTCCAGCACCCTCCGGCTACTTTTAGTAACTCTCTCACCAAATTTCACGCCTATCCGATATCCCAGAGACCTGTTACACCACCTCTTTACATTTATAGCAATCATTTTTGAGTCGGGTGCCAAAAATCTTTTCCTCCAACAAACTTCAAACCAAGCACCCACTTCACTCATTTCACTCATATATACCTATCCGTGAAGTATCGGCTTAATTCCAAGTCATTTCATGACCCAATTCAAATTTCAAACTCTCTATGACACAATTCACCGTTCAAACGCCGTTTGAGCTCTGTTTCTCCAGATCACTCCGTTTTTGTGTCATAACTCTCTGTGTATGTATTTATTCACATTTCATATACTTATGGATATGTGACTAATACGTGCTCACCTCTTCTGTCATTTCAGTGATTTTGCCTTCTCGTTTGCACGTCTCATGTGAGAGCACCTAGAGGGGGGGGTGAATAGGTGATCCTGTGAAACTTTAAAACTTAAGCCACAAAAACTTGTTAAGTGTTAGTACAATAATGCCAAGTGGCTAGAGAGGAGTCCCAACAAAACACAATAACCACAGAAGATCAATCACAGAGATGGCACAGTGGTTTATCCCGTGGTTCGGCCAAGACCAACGCTTGCCTACTCCACGTTGTGGCGTCCCAACGGACGAGGGTTGCAATCAACCCCTCTCAAGCGGTCCAAAGACCCACTTGAATACCACGGTGTTTTGTTTTCTTCTCTTTATCCCGTTTGCAAGGAATCTCCACAAATTGGAGTCTCTTGCCCTTACAAGTATATGATCACAAAGAAGCACAGAGTAAGGGAGGGAAGCAACACACACAAATCCACAGCGAAATGCGCACACACACGGCCAAGAATCGAGTTCGAATGACTATCTCAAAGTTCTCACTAGAACGGAGCTCGAATCACTTAGAATCACAAACGAATGCGCAAAGAACGAGTGTGGATGATCAAGAATGCTCTAAGGTTGCTTGTGTGTCTCCTCCATGCGCCTAGGGGCCCCTTTTATAGCCCCAAGGCAGCTAGGAGCCGTTGAGAGCAAATCTGGAAGGCTATCCTTGCCTTCTGTCGTCGGGGGCACCGGACAGTCCGGTGCACACCGGACACTGTCCGGTGACCGATTTCTTTCCATAAACAGCGCTGCCGACCGTTGCAGACGGTTGAAGATCTGGGAGCCGTTGGCGCACCAGACATGTCCGGTGCACACCGGACAGTCCGGTGCCGTCTTCCGACCGTTGGCTCGGCCACGTGTCCCGCGCAGATTGCGCGGCCGACCGTTGGCCCGGCCGACCGTTGGCTCACCGGACAGTCCGGTGCACACCGGACAGTCCGGTGAATTTTAGCCGTACGCCGTCGGCGAATTCCCGAGAGCGGCCTGTTCGTGCCGAGTCAGCCTGGCGCACCGGACACTGTCCGGTGCACACCGGACAGTCCGGTGCTCCAGACCGAACTGACTCTTGGCTGTACACAGCCAAGTCTTTTTCTCTTCTTCTTCTTTCTGTTTCTAACACTTAGACAAGTATATTAGTACACAAAACCAATGTACTAAGGCTTAGAAACATACCTTTACTTCATGATTTGCACCTTGTTCATCCATGGACATAAATTCACAATTAAGCACATGTGTTGGCACTCAATCACCAAAATACTTAGAAATGGCCCAAGGGCACATTTCCCTTTCAATCTCCCCCTTTTTGGTGATTTATGCCAACACAACATAAAGCAACTAGAACAAGTGCAAACTCACTTCAAATAAAACTCAAATTTATTTTGATTCAATTTTGGCATATATGGATCATCTTTTGCCACCACTTGGTTTGTTTTTGCAAATCAAACTCAAATCTCTATCTCTAAGTCAAACACACATGTTGAGGCATAAGGAGAGTCATTTCAAAAGAGATTGATCAAAGATTTCAAAAACTCCCCCTTTTTCCCATAATTACTACTTCTCCCCACAAGAAGCCAAAAGAGACAATAAAAGGGTTTTGACAAACCAAAAACTCTACTCTACTATTTTCAAATTTCTCAAGTGGTAGCTGATCCATTTATTGCTTTGGCCTTTATTTTCTCCCCCTTTGGCATCAAGCACCAAAACGGAATCAATCTTGGCCCTTTAACCCCATTGCCTCACCAAAATCTTCAATTAAGAGCAAATGGCAATAAGAGTTCATGAGATGGACTTGGAATAAGTTACCCTCTCATCGGAGTGCAGTGGAAGTCTTTCATGGTCCAAGTCCACCTTTTCCCTTTCAATTCTCCTTCGAGACTAAATCAAGCAAACTCAAGCATATGGTTAGTCTCAAAGGGTCAAGTTGTAACACATCTCCCCCTAAACATGTGCATCACTTTGCAACGACCTTGTGAGGTCCAGGGAGTGTTTGTACAACTTGAGCACCATAATAAGCAACAAAATGCAGAATGAACATGATCAAAGGCATAAACACATGTATGCTACATTTCAATCCAAGTTCCGCGAATCTAAGATATTGAGCTCACTACGCAACCTGCAAAAGGTCTTCTCATCTAAAGGCTTGGTAAAGATATCGGCTAGCTGGTTCTCGGTGCTAACATAAAACACTTCGATATCTCCCTTTGGCTGGTGGTCTCTCAAAAAGTGATGCCGGATGTCTATGTGCTTTGTGCGGCTGTGCTCAACAAGATTTTCCGCTATTCGGATAGCACTCTCATTGTCACATAGGAGTGGGACTTTGCTCAGATTGTAGCCAAAGTCCCGGAGGGTTTGCCTCATCCAAAGTAGTTGCGCGCAACACTGTCCTGCGGCAACGTACTCGGCCTCAGCGGTGGATAGGGCAACGGATGTTTGTTTCTTAGAGTTCCATGACACCAGGGACCTTCCTAAGAATTGGCACATCCCCGATGTGCTCTTCCTATCGACCTTACATCCAGCATAGTCGGAATCTGAGTACCCAATCAAGTCAAAGTTAGACCCCTTTGGATACCAGATCCCGAAGCAACGTAGCGACTAAATATCTAAGGATTCGCTTCACCGCCACCAAGTGACACTCCTTAGGATCAGATTGAAATCTAGCACACATGCATACGCTAAGCATAATATCCGGTCTACTAGCACATAAATAAAGTAAAGACCCTATCATTGACCGGTATGCTTTTTGATCAACGGACTTACCTCCTTTGTTGAGGTCGGTGTGTCCGTCGGTTCCCATCGGAGTCTTTGCGGGCTTGGCGTCCTTCATCCCAAACCGCTTTAGCAAATCTTGCGTGTACTTCGTTTGGGAGATGAAGGTGCCGTCCTTGAGTTGCTTCACTTGGAACCCAAGGAAGTAGTTCAACTCGCCCATCATCGACATCTCGAATTTCTGCGTCATCACCCTGCTAAACTCTTCACAAGACTTTTGGTTAGTAGAACCAAATATTATGTCATCGACATAAATTTGGCACACAAACAAATCACCATCACAAGTCTTAGTGAAAAGAGTTGGATCGGCTTTCCCAACCTTGAAAGCATTAGCAATTAAGAAATCTCTAAGGCATTCATACCATGCTCTTGGGGCTTGTTTAAGTCCATAGAGCGCCTTAGAGAGCTTACACACGTGGTCGGGGTGCCGTTCATCCTCGAAGCCAGGGGGCTGCTCCACGTACACCTCCTCTTTGATTGGCCCGTTGAGGAAAGCGCTCTTCACATCCATTTGGTACAACCTGAAAGAATGGTGAGCGGCATATGCTAGCAAGATACGAATTGATTCTAGCCTAGCCACAGGAGCAAAAGTCTCCTCAAAGTCCAAACCTACGACTTGGGCATAACCTTTTGCCACAAGTCGAGCCTTGTTCCTTGTCACCACCCCGTGCTCGTCCTGTTTGTTGCATAACACCCACTTGGTTCCCACAACATTTTGCTTGGGGCGAGGCACCAGTGTCCAAACTTCATTGCGCTTGAAGTTGTTAAGTTCCTCCTGCATGGCCAACACCCAATCCGGATCTAGCAAGGCCTTCTCTACCCTGAAAGGCTCAATAGAGGAGACAAAAGAGTAATGTTCACAAAAATTAACTAGTCGAGACCGAGTAGTTACTCCCTTGCTAATGTCACCCAGAATTTGGTCGACGGGATGATCCCTTTGAATCATCGCTCGAACTTGGGTTGGAGGTGCCGGTTGCGCTTCTTCCTCCATCACATGATCATCTTGTGCTCCCCCTTGATCACACGCCTCCAGTTGATGAACCTGTTCATCGTCTTGAGTTGGGGGATGCACCGTTGTTGAGGAAGAAGGTTGATCTCGTTCATCTTGTTCCTGTGGTCGCACTTCTCCAATCGCCATGGTTCGTATAGCGGCCGTCGGAACATCTTCTTCATCTACATCATCACAATCAACAACTTGCTCTCTTGGAGAGCCATTAGTCTCATCAAATACAACGTCGCTAGAGACTTCAACCAAACCCGATGATTTGTTGAAGACCCTATACGCCTTTGTATTTGAATCATAACCTAATAAAAACCCTTCTACAGCTTTGGGAGCAAATTTAGAATTTCTACCCTTCTTCACCAGAATGTAGCACTTGCTCCCAAATACACGAAAGTAAGATACATTGGGTTTGTTACCGGTTAGTAGCTCATACGACGTCTTCTTGAGGAGGCGGTGAAGGTAGACCCTGTTGATGGCGTGGCAAGCCGTGTTCACGGCTTCCGACCAAAAGCACTCGGGGGTCTTGAACTCTCCAAGCATCGTCCTCGCCATATCGATTAGCGTCCTGTTCTTCCTCTCTACCACACCATTTTGCTGTGGTGTGTAGGGAGCGGAGAACTCGTGCTTGATCCCTTCCTCCTCAAGAAACTCTTCCACTTGAAGGTTCTTGAATTCGGACCCGTTGTCGCTCCTTATCTTTTTCACCTTGAGCTCAAACTCATTTTGAGCTCTCCTCAGGAAGCGCTTGAGGGTCCCTTGGGTTTCAGACTTATCCTGCAAAAAGAACACCCAAGTGAAGCGGGAAAAGTCATCAACAATAACTAGACCATACTTACTTCCTCCTATGCTTAGATAGGCGACGGGTCCGAAGAGGTCCATATGCAGCAGCTCCAGGGGTCTTGACGTGGTCATCACATTCTTGCTGTGATGTGCTCCTCCCACTTGTTTACCTGCTTGACAAGCTGCACAAGGTCTATCTTTTTCGAAATAAACATTGGTTAGACCTATCACGTGTTCTCCCTTTAGAAGCTTGTGCAGGTTCTTCATCCCCACATGTGCTAAGCGGCGATGCCACAGCCAGCCCATGCAAGTCTTAGCCATTAAGCATGCATCTAGACCGGCCTCTTCTTTTGCAAAATCAACTAAGTAAAGCTTGCCGTCTAGTACACCCTTAAAAGCTAGTGAACCATCACATCTTCTAAAGACAGACACATCTACATTTGTAAATAAACAATTATATCCCATATTGCACAGTTGACTAACAGATAGCAAATTGTAACCAAGAGACTCAACTAAAAACACATTTGAGATTGAGTGCTCATTAGAAATTGCAATTTTACCTAACCCTTTTACCTTGCCTTGATTCCCATCACCGAATATAATTGAATCTTGGGAATCCTTATTTTTGACGTAGGAGGTGAACATCTTCTTCTCCCCCGTCATATGGTTTGTGCATCCGCTGTCGATAATCCAGCTTGAACCCCCAGATGCATAAACCTGCAAGGCAAATTTAGGCTTGGGTCTTAGGTACCCAACTCATGTTGGGTCCTGCAAGGTTAGCACAAATATCCTTAGGGACCCAAATGCAAGTTTTATCTCCCTTGCATCTTGCCCCTAACTTCCTAGCAATTACCTTCTTACCCTTTCTACAAATAGCAAAGGGAGCATTGCAAGCATAATAAATGGTAGAAGATTTGTTCACAACTTTTCTAGGAACATGAGCAAAATTTCTCCTAGGCATATGCACAACATTTCTCCTACACATATCTCTATCATGCTTATAGGAAGTACTAGAAGCAAACATGGCATGAGAATCATAAACATGTGAATCAAAATCATTATAAGCATTTCTAGCATGTCTCCTATCATTATACATAAAAGCATGGTTCTTTTTAGCGCTACTGGCCATAGGGGCCTTCCCTTTCTCCTTGGCGGGAATGGGAGCCTTATGGCTTGTTAAGTTCTTGGTCTCTCTCTTGAAGCCAAGACCATCCTTAATTGAGGGATGTCTTCCAATTGTATAGGCATCCCTTGCAAATTTTAACTTATCAAATTCACTTTTGCTAGTCTTAAGTTGGGCATTAAGACTAGTCAATTCATCACTTAGTTTGGAAATTGAAACTAGGTGTTCACAACAAGCATTAATATCAACATCCTTACACCTAGTACAAATTTCAACATGTTCAACACAAGAGTTAGATTTATTTGCTTCTACTAGTTTAGCATTTAAATCATTGTTAACACCTTTTAAAGTAGAGATAGTTTCATAACAAGTAGATAATTCACTAGAAAGCATCTCATTTCTTTTAATTTCTAGAGCAAGAGAATTTTGTGCACTAACAAATTTATCATGCTCCTCATATAAAAGATCCTCTTGTTTTTCTAGTAATCTATTCTTGTCATTCAAAGCATCAATCAACTCATTAATCTTATTAATTTTAGATCTATCTAATCCCTTGAATAAGCATGAGTAATCTATCTCATCATCATCACTAGACTCATCCTCACTTGAAGAAGCATAAGTACTAGTATCATGAGTGCTTACTTTCTTTTCCCTTGCCATGAGGCAAGTGTGACGCTCGTTGGGAAAGAGGGACGACTTGTTGAAGGCGGTGGCGGCGAGTCCTTCATTGTCGGAGTCAGAGGAGGAGCAATCCGAATCCCACTCCTTTCCGATATGTGCCTCGCCCTTGGCCTTCTTGTAATGTTTCTTCTTCTCCCTTTTGTTCCTCTTTTCCTGGTCACTTTCATTATCGGGACAGTTAGCAATGAAATGACCAATCTTACCACATTTGAAGCACGAGCGCTTCTCCTTTGTCTTGGTCTTGCTTGGCTGTCCCTTGCGACCCTTAAGCGCCGTCTTGAAGCGCTTAATGATGAGGGCCATCTCCTCATTATTTAGCCCGGCCGCCTCAACTTGCGCCACCTTGCTCGGTAGTGCCTCCTTGCTCCTCGTTGCCTTGAGAGCAAGAGGTTGCGGCTCGTTGATCGGTCCATTCAAGGCGTCGTCCACATACCTCGCCTCCTTGATCATCATTCGCCCGCTAACGAATTTCCCAAGAACTTCTTCGGGCGACATCTTAGTGTACCTGGGATTTTCACGTATATTGTTCACCAAATGAGGATCAAGAACGGTAAATGACCTTAGCATTAGGCGGACGACGTCGTGGTCCGTCCATCGCGTGCTCCCGTAGCTCCTTATCTTGTTGATAAGGGTCTTGAGCCGGTTGTATGTTTGCGTCGGCTCCTCGCCTCTTATCATTGCGAACCGTCCAAGCTCTCCCTCCACCAACTCCATCTTGGTGAGCAAGGTGACGTCGTTCCCCTCATGAGAAATCTTGAGGGTGTCCCAGATCTGCTTGGCGTTATCCAATCCGCTTACTTTATGGTATTCATCCCTGCACAAAGAAGCTAGAAGAACAGTAGTAGCTTGTGCATTCTTATGAATTTGTTCATTAATGAACATGGGACTATCCGAACTATCAAAGTGCATTCCACTCTCTACAATCTCCCATATACTAGGATGGAGAGAGAATAGGTGACTACGCATTTTGTGGCTCCAAAATCCGTAGTCCTCTCCATCAAAGTGTGGGGGCTTGCCGAGTGGAATGGAGAGCAAATGTGAATTTGAACTTTGAGGAATACGAGAGTAGTCAAAAGAAAAGTTCGAATTAACCGGTTTCCTTCTCTCGTAGTCGTTGTGGTCCTCGTCCTTTTGGGAAGAAGTAGATTCATCGCTGTCGTCGTAGTAGACGATCTCCTTGATGCGCCTTGTCTTCTTCTTCTTCCCTTCCTTCCGTCTATGACCCGAGCCGGAGTCGGTAGGCTTGTCGTCCTTCGGCTCGTTGATGAAGGATTCCTTCTCTTTGTCGTTGATCACGATACCCTTCCCCTTAGGATCCATCTCTTCGGGCGGTTAGTCCCTTTGTGAAGAGAACGGCTCCGATACCAATTGAGAGCACCTAGAGGGGGGGGGGGGTGAATAGGTGATCCTGTGAAACTTTAAAACTTAAGCCACAAAAACTTGTTAAGTGTTAGTACAATAATGCCAAGTGGCTAGAGAGGAGTCCCAACAAAACACAATAACCACAGAAGATCAATCACAGAGATGGCACAGTGGTTTATCCCGTGGTTCGGCCAAGACCAACGCTTGCCTACTCCACGTTGTGGCGTCCCAACGGACGAGGGTTGCAATCAACCCCTCTCAAGCGGTCCAAAGACCCACTTGAATACCACGGTGTTTTGTTTTCTTCTCTTTATCCCGTTTGCAAGGAATCTCCACAAATTGGAGTCTCTTGCCCTTACAAGTATATGATCACAAAGAAGCACAGAGTAAGGGAGGGAAGCAACACACACAAATCCACAGCGAAATGCACACACACACGGCCAAGAATCGAGTTCGAATGACTATCTCAAAGTTCTCACTAGAACGGAGCTCGAATCACTTAGAATCACAAACGAATGCGCAAAGAACGAGTGTGGATGATCAAGAATGCTCTAAGGTTGCTTGTGTGTCTCCTCCATGCGCCTAGGGGCCCCTTTTATAGCCCCAAGGCAGCTAGGAGCCGTTGAGAGCAAATCTGGAAGGCTATCCTTGCCTTCTGTCGTCGGGGGCACCGGACAGTCCGGTGCACACCGGACACTGTCCGGTGACCGATTTCTTTCCATAAACAGCGCTGCCGACCGTTGCAGACGGTTGAAGATCTGGGAGCCGTTGGCGCACCGGACATGTCCGGTGCACACCGGACAGTCCGGTGCCGTCTTCCGACCGTTGGCTCGGCCACGTGTCCCGCGCAGATTGCGCGGCCGACCGTTGGCCCGGCCGACCGTTGGCTCACCGGACAGTCCGGTGCACACCGGACAGTCCGGTGAATTTTAGCCGTACGCCGTCGGCGAATTCCCGAGAGCGGCCTGTTCGCGCCGAGTCAGCCTGGCGCACCGGACACTGTCCGGTGCACACCGGACAGTCCGGTGCTCCAGACCGAACTGACTCTTGGCTGTACACAGCCAAGTCTTTTTCTCTTCTTCTTCTTTCTGTTTCTAACACTTAGACAAGTATATTAGTACACAAAACCAATGTACTAAGGCTTAGAAACATACCTTTACTTCATGATTTGCACCTTGTTCATCCATGGACATAAATTCACAATTAAGCACATGTGTTGGCACTCAATCACCAAAATACTTAGAAATGGCCCAAGGGCACATTTCCCTTTCATCATGTCCTGCGTGGATCATTTCTCTCGAGAAGTTCCCAGGTAGCTATCACTCTATTTGAGGCCTTACCTACTGCTCTCTACTCTCGCTTATCTTTTCACACTATCTTGCAGTAGTCAGTTCAGGATGGTGAGGACGAAGAACATCACACCGTCAGGGGGAGGAGATGACGAGGACCCTCCTCACCCCTTCAGACAGGTCAAGGGCAAGACTGTATATCTTGAGCAGCAAGATGGTAGGAAGAAGAGGCGCCTGGACAGAGCCGCTCGTGCAGCATTTGCAGCGGCAGCAGCAGCAGATCAGGCTCAGCAAGGAAGGCAATTACAAATTTCTTCTGATCAGGCTGCCTACTGCGTTCGTCGCCTCACGTCTCAGCCTCGCTCCTCCACTGCTCACCCCACTCCTTCCGCCACAGTCGCCACTCCAAATCACACTTTGCCAGCTCCTATCGCTCATGAGCCATCCACCACACCCGCTGTGTCCACCACCTCCACCACTCCAGCTTCCTCTGCTCCCGCTCTGCCTATTCCTCCACCTCGCTTCAGGGAGCGTGACGAGACCGAGGTGCGACCGCTTGCTGCTGATCCACATCTACTTGATCTTCAGCTAGCCACTGCTATCCAGGTACGTCGGTTCAGACACGTACCAGTAGATTCTTGGTTGCCAGCCCAGAGGGACCCAGCAGCTGCGTCGCTCTTCAGCACCAGGACTGAGGAGTCATTCTTCAGGGCGCAGTTGTCTGCTCAGATTGCCTTGAGGGCGCATCGGCTTTTGGATCTTCCTACTTTTCTGTCAGCTGCCGATGTCGAGTCAGAGGGTCACCTCTCCTATCTGCCAGGTTTACTTTCTCTTCTCACCTCTGGTGGCAGATACATTAAGGAGTGGGTCAGAGTATTCTATGCCACAGTTTGGATAGACCCTGATCATCAGTGGCTGAGCTTCTGTTTTGAGCGAGAAGATGTCACTTTTCATGCTACCCAGATCAGAGAGCTCTTTGGATTTCCTGAGTCGTCGACGTGGCTCCACAGCTTGTGCTACAGCACATCAGATCCTCCTCGTCGCCCTCATGGCAGAGTTGCTCCTACTACAGCTCACGTTGCAGCCTTGTTCAGACCTCCATTCACAGATGGGTCGCGACGTTCTCCTACCGACTTCACTCCAGCAGCGAAGTTCCTCTATGAGCTGATGAGGCAGACTTTGCTACCTAGGATGGGATATAGGGAGGCCACCACGCATATTCAGCTCTGGCTATTTGGTGCCTTGATTTCACACTCGGATTTTGATGTGGTCGACTTTTTGATCTGTGAGGTTGAGGATACAATGTTGGATGGTCTCTGTGCTCGCCGTCAGCTGCCGTACGCCCACTACCTCTGTCACATATTTGTGTAGCTAATCTGGCCTCCTCAGTTCCAGGCTACCCTCGAGGCCTCTCAACTTCTGTTCGGCTTCTATCGCCCAGCTCCTAAGGACATAGGTCCAATGCCAGCTCCAGTATCAGATATCAGGGTTGAGGATGAGACCATCAGACAGTTTGATACTCAGGGTGTCGCAGTAGATACTTCTTCTGATGATGTTGAGGATCAAGGGATTCCGCCACCGCCTCCTGTGCCACCTTGTTCCCATGATCACGAGGCTGGTAGCTCTAGTGTTGCTCCTGCTGCCCCTCCAGCTATTAATCCTGCCTTGGCTGCTATTCTTCAGTCGCTTACTCAGCAGCAGACTCATATGGCCATAGAGCATGCCCGTCAGGCAGCAAAGCAGGCCAGGCAGGCCGCTATCCAGCATCAGTTGTCTGAGCGGATGCTATCGATGTTTCAGACCATTCAGGACCGCTAGGACACCCTACAGTAGCAGCTCCTAGCAGACAGGGTAGAGCATTGGGCGTTCAAGGCTCACATTCTCCAGCATACCGGTGTTCAGCTCCCTCCACTATAGTCTGCTCCTCCTCCAGCTCTTCAGGCTGTTGTTGTCCCAGCTCTTCAGTCAGGACCCCTGCTCCACTCTTTTGGTCCTTCTATCCCTCCTCTCAGGCCGGTCACCCTGGATTTCTCGACCCAGGTCGTCGGACCCGTCAGCGCTCAGCCATCAGTGCCATCAACGTCTGGTGTTACCACTGCTGTCGTGGCTATGTCCATGACTGCTCTAGCTCTGGCAGATCCTGCACCTCAGCCAACATCAGAGTTAGTACCTGCTCTAGCTTCTACTGCAGATCCTGGATCCGAGACTGACTTCGATCCTCAGCTCATGTTTGCACTTCTACCTCGACCGCATCCTGATGCGCCTTCGCCTCCTCCTTCCTCTTTTGGTCTGTAGGTTTGAGTAACCCTTTTGGTGTTTGACGCCAAAGGGGGAGATATATGAGTTATGAGAGCTAGGGGGAGTTAGGGAGTTAGTTGAGAGAGCTTTTGATCTGTTAATGTAATATATATACATGATAATCTCTGTACTAGCTCTACTTTTTGTATGATGCTTAACTCACAAACTCTATGATATGCTCTCGATATTTGTTAATGACTCTGTGTGTATTATGTTTTCACCTATGATGTTGTCACCAGTCATTCAGTTCTTGTTCATGGATTTCATTTCATACTTATATGAACAAGAAACTTACATTGTGTATGCACTTATTCTTACTATTTTATTACACGACCTTTTTCTGTCAAAATTGTTGAGTATAACTAACCATCTTCTCTATTGATAGAAAAACAAACAAACTACTCCCACACTCCTATAGGGTTGTCATCAATCACCAAAAAGGGGGAGATTGAAAGCATCTAGGCCCCTGGTTGGTTTTAGTGATTAATAACAACATAAGATTATATGTGACTAGCGTGTGTTTTACAGAGCAAATGGTAAGTTAGGTCGCATTACAGGAAGTTGTGTTGCAATGGTGAAAACAATCCTTGAGATGAGAACTTGAACCGATGGCTGAAAAGACGAATCAAAAGATGAAGGCCTTCATATTCTGAGTGTCGAAGGAGTTGCGAACACTTGGTATAGAATTAGGTCTTTTATTTTTATTTTAGCCATACTATAAAGAGGGGTTGTGGATGAGTAGTTTGACCAAGAGATTTCTAGTGTAGTGTTGGTGCATATTCACACTCACATCTAGTGCTAGGTGTCTCTCTATAACACACTCACAAGTTAGAATGAAAACGGTTTAGAAAAACCAAAGGAAAAAGAAATTAGGGTTGCTGTCATAGGGGCACCAGACTCACATCTAGTGGGATCAGCCAGCCCCGGGGGCAGCGCCTCTGCCCCCGAGAAAACCCGAGAGCAACGAGTTCGAGAATTGAATTTTAGCGGCCACACCGGACTGTCCGATGTGCACCGGACAACTACTTTTTACTATCCGGTGCACTGTCAGCCCAACGGCTAGCTATCAGAACTAGTCGTTGGAGCCGACTGTTGGCGCACCGTTGGTGCGCCGGTGGCGCGCCGGACTGTCCGGTGTGCCTATGCGTAGAACAATCTAGCAACGGCTAGTTTGGTGGGTGGGGCTATTTATACCCCTCCACCTACCTCATTGAGTGTCATGCTGCCCACATTTAAGCCCAATCATTGCTAGAGCATTGCAAGCACCACAAAGCCTTGAGGGATGATTAGAAAATCTTAATCCCGTGTTAGGACCTCATTAGTGCAAGTGAGAGCCACCTAGAGCACACACCACATGCATTAGGATTCTCTTGGTCAAGTGAAAGTCTATGGCTTGTTACTCTTGGTGATCGTCATCACCTAGACGGCTTGGTGGCAATTAGAGCGTGATGATCACCCCGGAGGACTTGTTGGTGACCTGACTCAAGTTTGTACACGATCGTGAGGGATCCACCGCGCCGAATTGGCAAAGGATCACCTCATAGTGAGCACTTGGTTCTTGCGAGGACCAAGGGGGAGCGATACCCTTGCGCGGGTGCTCCAATGAGGACTAGGGAAGAGTGCCGACTATTCGATACCTCGGCAAAAAATTGGAGGAGTCTTCTTAAGCTTGCATTTAATTTGAGCATTTCACTTTGTTCAATTGCTTAGCAAGTTTTTGAAGTAATGAGTTAGAGTTGTTGTTTTTCTAGTAGTATTCATTTGTTGCTAGTAGTTGGGTGAAGTTGGGCTCTTGCTTAGGGTTTAATATTTGTAGAATTTTTAGAAAAGCCCAATTCACCCCCCCTCTCTTGGGCATCGTGATCCTTTCAGCCTCCTCAGCAGGCGATGTGCTACTTGTAGAGTTGCGTGCAAAGGTTAGCGCCATGGAAGTATCATGGAAAATGTTGTTTCTGCGACCCGTTTCTCTTTTCTTGTTGGGTGACAGATTGATTGCAGGTGTGCTTCTAAATGCTTAGGTGTTCTTGGATTGTACAAGTGGTGTGTTCAATGCAACAAATTGAAAAGTTGTCAACTTAATGATATTTCGTTCTTTAGGTTAGAAGAAACCTATTTTCATAGGAAGGCATGCTTTTGCTGACCAGTGCGAGCTATTGATATGATTATTAGTGGTCCAAGAAAGCTCAAGATGGTATTTGGTGAGCTCCAGTTGACAACTATTTTTTGTCCTATAATTTCCTAAGATGTTCTTTGTTGGTACTGAAAAAATAGTGTTTGATGGACCTGACCTTATGGAGCTAGATGTTTATGATTTTAAGGGACCCGGTGTGGCCTTATCAATTTACAATGTCGATGATGTATAGTAGAACATCAATAGGACTCGTTGCTTATCTAGAAAGTTAGCAAAAGCAATTTTTTGTGAAAAAACATACAACAAATAGTACAAAATATAATGTGGTTATACATGTTTCACCGGCTAAAGTTTGAAGGCCTAAATAAAATGTATGGTGATAGTTTAGTAAAATGACAGTATTGTGGCCATAAACTTTGGGTTTTTTAATTACGGTCATCAAACTACCTTCGGGAGCTTCTAAACGGTGTTTGAAGTTTTAGTATACTAACGATCTAGAAACAATATTCTCACCACCAGGCCCGTGCCAGAGGGCGTGCAGGTTGTGCACTAGAACAGGCCCCCTAAATATTTAGGGCCTCCAAACGTGTAAATTTGCAGTACATTTGTATAATAATCTATTTTTATACTATATGAAAGCACAAGTTGTTTTGGTTCCACGTTGTCTCCACATTTAAATTGAAAAATGTTAACATTATGTCGGATCACCTTGCAAATTAGGGGTGTCTCAATGCACTAGAACTAATAGTTAGCTGTTAAAATTAGCTAAAGACATCCAAACAATATAGTCAATAGTTCAGCTATTAACCTCTTTTAGTAAATTAACTAATAGTTAGCTAGCTATTTGTTAGCTAGCTAATTTCACTAGCAATTTTCAGTTAATTAACTATTAGCTTTAATGTATTCAAACATCTCCAATTCTTTATTAATCTGTCTATACGTATGCTTTTATTCCATGACGTGAGGCATGAGTTTAGCTGCAGGTTTACGATGTTTTGTTCACCGATAGCTAACGTCCTCGACTAGTAAAGATGTCTTATTTTAAAATCTGTATAGGGCCTCAGATTTTGTCGGCACGGCCCTGCTCACCACCCTGTGCTTTTCTGTAGGTGCAACGTACAATTGTGGGGCATATGTTTTTCAAGAGTTCAGAGCCTTTTGGTTTAAAGCACCATTTCTTCAGCGCATCCCAGCATTTGCACGCTTGATCATAGAAAATGTCACACTGTTTCCTCCAATCCACGCTGTATCAGCCTTAAAAATGCTTAACAGCCTCTTCAAGTTTGCGTTTCAAGGAAATTTTAACAGATATCGCCTGTGCCGATTACTTTGAGGTACATCTGTTACAGCCCTGCCTTTTCCTTAATTTCAGGTTGCCTTCCTAGCGCACAAATTTCTCAATTGCATTGTTTCCTCATAATGATACCATGAAGAGCATTCTAAAATTGAATTCCAAGAAAAGTTATTTCCTTAGTTTGTATCTATCAGCACACTAATTTGGTTCTTGTTTATATTATGTTATACATAGTGAGCATTTATAAGACTATAAGTCACCACCACAACAAAGGTTTACTTGCAATAAAACACTTTAGTTGTTTATATCGTAGAAAAAATCCATAAAATACAGCAGACAGGGGATTCTGTTTCGTCATGTACCCTTATGCTACAATTTAATTAAGATGAATTTCATTTCTATGATAGTTAATTACAGTATTCTGCTCACCACCCTATGCTTTTCTGTAGGTGCAGCGTACAACTGTGGGGCATATGTTTTTCAAGAGTTCAGAGCTTTTTGGTTTAAAGCACCATTTCTTTGGCGCATCCCAGCATTTGCACGCTTGATCATAGAAAATGTCACACTGTTTCCTCCAATCCACGCCGTATCAGACCTAAAAATGCTTAACAGCCTCTTCAAGTTTGCGTTTCAAGGAAATTTTAACAGATATCGCCCGTGCCGATTACTTTGAGGTACATCTGTTACAACCCTGCCTTTTCCTTAATTTCAGGTTGCCTTCCTAGCGCACAAATTTCTCAATTGCATTGTTTCCTTATAATGATACCATGAAGAGCATTTTAAAATTGAATTCCAAGAAAAGTTATTTTCTTAGTTTGTATCTATCAACACACTAATTTGGTTCTTGTTTATATTATGTTATACATAGTGAGCATTTATAAGACTATAAGTGACCACCACAACAAAGGTTTACTTGCAATAAAACACTTTAGTTGTTTATATCGTAGAAAAAATCCATAAAATACAGCAGACAGGAGATTCTGTTTCGTCGTGTACCCTTATGCTACAATTTAATTAAGATGAATTTCATTTCTATGATAGTCAATTACAGTATTAGGTTGTTCTGTGAACAAACATGCATACTATTTTTTTTAACTAGAATCAGCATGTTGTTTGCCTGTAATTTTTTCTAGCACTCTTCATAGCGTTCTAACTTCCTATCTATATTTAGTCTACTATTACGTATTACTTTGAGAGCTGTAGGTGGGCTTCATGCTGGGACAGACAGGAGACAAAAGAAGCGAGCTATAAATTTACTGTCATCTTTTCTTAGGGAACAAAAATGCCACTCTCCACCAAAAAGATTACTCTTAAAGGTTGTTAGAAGCTTTATATATATTGTCTCCACCAAAAAGACTCTTTGATGCCATGACTTGGAAGTTTCCCAATGGGATAGAGTTTTGTTTTTTGGTTCTCAAATAAAAAAGACCCAGGGAATGGCAAGCTTGTTAATTAAGTAACTTATGTATATCATTTAGAAGTACAATCACCAAAACCTTGTGCACAAGGATCAACAAATGTTATGAAAGAATATAGGAAATTTGTGTATTGGTTTTTGAACTGAAAAGCTAAGAGTACCAAAAAGGTTGACGAACACAATCCATTTCTTAACAACATGTAAAATATTTTAACAAGTTTATGGTAGCAATACAATATATCGACCAAAAGCCGAGTTACTAAAGAAAACTTTGTTTCACCATAATTGACAGATGTCACAACACAAAATAGAGAATCATGCTCCACTGCACTCAAACATTCTTGATTCTCAACATAAGTTCTGGTAGCCATCTCCAGTTTTCTGCATTACGGTGGTACAGTGGCTTATGAATGCCTTTAAACTAAACTTGTTGCTCCAAATTATAGGTCATTTAATCTTGATTCTAAGTTAGACATCTCTAATTCTAACTAAGTTTTTAGAAAAATATTTCTAACATGTACATCTCCATAAAATGTATTGGCATTTGAAACCTACAATTTTAATAATGAATTGGTGGTCAAAACAGCACGCACCAATATTAGGAAGTGGTGGGAAGCCGTGAATGCATACTTCTTAAACACATCTATAAAATTAGGTTCTAAGCCAAAGGAAGTGACACCAATGATTGTTGGAATCAACATTGGATTATCATAAGTAGTCTACAATGCATAGAGAAATTTTAAATGCATCTAAGGTGAGAAAGCTGCACACAAGTGGAGGATCAAAAAGTTGGCATTAGCAGAAATTGTCTTCCAGACCGTATTGTTGCTGATATGTTAAGCAGATTTGTTGAGCAGAACATTGCCAAACTTAAATAGATGCAGAACCAATGTAGAGGGAAACACACATTTTAACTGCAGACTGCAGTGGTGCTTACCGCTTGGAGCCTACCCTGAGGGTTCTTACAGTAAAAAATAACTAGATGTTATATTAGCAGCACAATATGGAGGATAGCTTCCATCAAAGGGCACGATAGAGGCCCTCTGCATAGGAACAAAAGAAGCTAGTCAAAATGCATCGACAAGGCTTATCTGTAAGTGTAGAAAATAGTAATAGGAATAGGACAACAAAGCAATCTAGACACCGGAAGGTGGCCTCATTAACAGCTTGGTTCTCGAGTCGAGGGCGAACCTTGTTACGACACTATTGGCCCCAAAGTGGTTCTGAAATATATTCCATGATAAAATCAATCCCATCAACACTGAATACAAACTGTGTTTTCTAAAATATATTTTCAGAGAAGAAAGCATGACAATCCACAAGTTGAAACTAATTCTTGTGAAAAGCCAACATAAACATTAGTTTGCAATCAACGTTTAGGAAGCTTTACTTTTTCTCAATATTTTTAATGTTGTAAGGTGATCTTATGACATGGTTAAATAAGAGTGCCCAATAATGATGCCTTAAATGATACTTGATGATGCAAATGATGGCCGTTCTTTCTTCAATCGGTTCCTTCAATAAAGCAGAAAACAAAATATAGTCTTCAAAAGCAATTCAATAATACATTATATACCCACTAAATACTACATAATTCATGGTTTCATTCGGTAATGCATGAAATAACTTTCTGTCTGGAATAGTATGAATGCTAACATCCAGGTTCGAGAGAACAAAACATGGTAAACAGAACACATATACTTTAGCTAAAAGTTAAAGGAATACTGCTTCATCTAATGACACATGGTACTCATACAAGATGCAGGTAGCTCATATGCCTTTGTTTCTTATAGTTGAATAAAAAGTGTTCAGGAAAGTCATTAGCAAATCTTAGTAGGGATGATGTTATGCAAACACAAACAAATTACTGGTATACCAATTAGTTTGATGAGCTCGCTCTGCCGTGGCTCTCTGCTCCGCAGCAAGCGGAAGCTCGGGATCCACCCCGAAGTCCCGAACACTTGGGCATAGGTTGTCTATGGGCAAAAACACTGTGCAACGGTACGAACATCGTGGCCATCTCCATCCCTGGCACGGTGCGTGCAGCCTTTTCTGTCGTGTCCCTTTGAGCCATCGGCCGTGGCAGCGTCAAGCACTTAGGCGAGCTCCTTCTACGCACAAATCGCTGCCGCACGGCCTGGATTTGGTTGAGGTGGTAGTCAGTGTCAGTATCGAATGACGGGAGATTGGCAAGGAAGAAAATGTCGTCGCTGAGGTGGGTGCAGGAGGCCTCAGGGTTGCTACACTGGTAGAGCAGCGCCAGCGCGGCATCGGCAAAGTTGCTGCCCTGGGCCGCCTTCTCGGTGAAGCGGTCCTCGAAGGGGACGAGCTCGCTGGGCTCGAACCATCTGTGCTCTTGTCGCCGAAGAAGACGACCAGGAGGAACTCGTCGCAGTCGCGATGTACCTCCACGTCATCGATGAGACGATGAGCCTGACGTTGTAGATGTGGCCTACCCACCACGGGTGCGACCGGGGGGGCTTCGTTCGCCCACGTGGTGCTACCTCCGGTGGCGGGATCATGGTGCCTCCGGTGGCAGGATCGACCATCATGTGGAGGGGAACCAAAAACAGGGTTGGTCCTCGATGGATCTGGGCTTAGGTTTGGGCTTTAGAGGAGGGCGACTCTGGGATCTTAGAGGAAGGAGGGCATTCCTGATGGGGCGAAGAAAGAGAAACTGAAAAGGGACGAGGACGGAGAACTGTGCTATGGTACACTGTTCTCTATACTGCTAGCGGAAGTGTTGGCTTTTTCCCATAGCCACGCATCGGCACCCGCTAAGGGAAAATCCCTGTGAAATGCGGGGAGGAGCTCAAACCCCATGGGGTTTTAATAATAGAGATTAGGACCTTCGCTGAGTCCTCTAACGCTATGGCTCTTTCAAAAAGTGACTTCTTTATCTTAGCACCTGGTATACAATCGTAAAGAGGTATGACGACAGGGAGGGATCATCATGCTTTGATCTTTAAGCATTCTTTTGTTGACTCAAAGACTACAAATGACCCTTCTCTATGATGTATATTGTAGACAATATGCATGGTTTCATCTTGCTCTCTGAAATTTGAAGCATCCTGTCTGAAACTTGTGCTGCCTCGAGTAATCTGTATAGCGTCCGATAGGGCGCTGCTGATTCTAGTCTTAATTAAAAGTCACTCATGAAGCTCTACCACCTAGCTCGAGTATTCGATCATGCCCTAGAAGCAAAATGGTTGGGACGCGCTCGATCTAAACAAGAGTACAAGAAATGGTTGCGCGGATAGTCTTCGCGATAGACTTAGATTTTTTTCCGCACTTGTTGTGCTAATCCGGCTGCACCCTTAGGCGGCTTTTGCGCGGATAGTCTTCGCGATAGACTTAGATTTTTTTTCGCACTTGTTGTGCTAATCCGGCTGCACCCTTAGGCGACTTTTGCGCGGATAGTCTTCGCGATAGACTTAGATTTTTTTCGCACTTGTTGTGCTAATCCGGCTGCACCCTTAGGCGACTTTTGCGCGGATAGTCTTCGCGATAGACTTAGATTTTTTTCCGCACTTGTTGTGCTAATCCGGCTGCACCCTTAGGCGACTTTTGCGCGGATAGTCTTCGCGATAGACTTAGATTTTTTTCGCACTTGTTGTGCTAATCCGGCTGCACCCTTAGGCGACTTTTGCGCGGATAGTCTTCGCGATAGACTTAGATTTTTTTCCGCACTTGTTGTGCTAATCCGGCTGCACCCTTAGGCGACTTTTGCGCGGATAGTCTTCGCGATAGACTTAGATTTTTTTTTCGCACTTGTTGTGCTAATCCGGCTGCACCCTTAGGCGACTTTTGCGCGGATAGTCTTCGCGATAGACTTAGAATTTTTTCGCACTTGTTGTGCTAATCCGGCTGCACCCTTAGGCGACTTTTGCGCGGATAGTCTTCGCGATAGACTTAGATTTTTTTTTCGCACTTGTTGTGCTAATCCGGCTGCACCCGTAGGCGACTTTTGCGCGGATTTGTCGCACGCGAGGGTAGCTAACGCTTAGCCTCGCGGTGACCTCGTGGTGGTCGAATGTCGAAGACCGTCATCGCGGTCTTTTTCGACGCATGTCTTTTTGCGGGGGATTTCTTACGCACATATTACATGGCTCCGCCTCGATTGTTTTTGCGAATTACAAGGGCGAAGACGCGGCCCCCAGGCGAAGTCTTTTGCGCCATTATGGATCGGCTGACTTCGACCAGGTCGAGGGCGGACCAGGCGAAGACATCTTTATTCTTGGCCAGGCAGCAGAGGAGCTTCTCTTCTTCATGCGAAGTAAGGTCTTCGCTGATAGTGACTGTCTACTTGGGCGTGGCCTGATCGAGGGGGACAGTCTTGGTCCCATCCTGACTCTGCAACTGAGCCTTTTCGTGCTGCTTGTCAGTTGGGCTGGCGGGCGCAGGGACCTCGCACTGTGTCGTGAGACAGTGCACGTTCCTCTGACCCGGCACGAAGTCTCGCTCTATGTTGCGCGCTGTCTGCTGGTTACCGAAGACCGTAATTACGCCTAGCGGGCCTGGTATCTTCATGCACAAATACAGTCCGTGGATGGCAGCTTCAAACTTATTGATGGAGCCCCGGCCCATGATGGCGTTGTATGGATATACCATATCCACAATGTCAAAAGTCACTTGCTCACTTCGGGCATTGGGTGCTACACCGAAGGAGAGGGGCAACTCTATTTTGCCGACGGGGAAGGTGCCTTTGCCGCCGAAGCCATACAACGGGTTGTCCAAAGGCTTAAGCAGGCTGTGGCTGATGCCCATGCGATCGAAGGCGTGGAGGAAGATGATGTCTGCCTGGCTGCCGTTGTCAACGAGGACCTTGTGTAGGTCCCAGCCTGCCACGCTGCAATTGATGACCATGGCATCGCAGTGGGGGGCGCTGCGCAAATCGACGTCCCGTGCGTCGAAGGTGAGCGGTACGTGGGACCACTTTGTCTGTACAACTGGGCCCGTGACGGCTACATGGTTTACGCTGCGGTAGTGGTCCCGCTTCTGCCGCTTGGTGTCGAAGTCGGTGCTGGACCCCCCAGTTATCATATGAATGACTCCGTGATAAGGTTGATCGGCGAAGTCCTCCTGCTTTGGGGCGTTGGGGATGTTTTGTTGTTGCTGGTGTGGTGGTGGAGGCGGAGGATGTACAATTTGTACTTCCTGATGATGTTGGTAAGCGTGGTGCGGTGGATGCGGGGCGGGAGCGTGGATATAAGGTGGAGGGGGTGGCTGGTAGTTATGCGCGACAATTCTGGGGTTGTCGGCTGGCTGCGCCCTCGCCATTCTGTCTCTGGTGGCCTTCACTTCGGGGCAGTCTTTGGTTGGGTGGGCGCAGTCTTCGCCATGAAAAAGGCAGTAAAATCGGCGCGGTGGAGGGGGTGGCTGCGCACGCCCTCGGCCCCTGCCGCGAGTTTCACTTTCGCGGCCCTGGGGGGGATATTCCTGGCGCCGAAGGGGGTCGGCGGCCGGCTGCTGGTTGGCAATGTTGTGCACTTGCGGCTGACCGCGGCCATCTCGACCGGAGTCTGGTTGCGGAGCTCTTGTCCACGTGTGGCTGGACTGTGGAGCGTCTTTTGGCTTCCGCTGGGACTCAATCTTGCGCTGGTGGAGCTCCTCGGATCTGGCATACTTTTCAAACAGCTGGTACAGCTCTTGGAGGTTCTTCGGCGGATCTCTGATGCAGTGGCTGTAAAGGACGCCAGCGCGAAGACCACTGATAGCATAGTGGATGGCAATCTGGTCATCGACTGAGGGTAGCTGTGACTTGAGTGTGAGGAATTTGCGGTAATATTCCCTCAGGGTCTCCTTCTCTAGCTGCTTGCAGAGCGAGAGCTCGGCCAGGGCGTCGGTGTCCGGGCGGTACCCTTGGAAGTTGAGGAGGAACTTGTCCCGGAGACTTCTCCAGGAATCGATGGACAGCGGAGGCAGCCTGGTGAACCAGGTGAGTGCGGGGCCCTCGAGGGCGATGATGAAGGACTTCGCCATTGTGGCGTCGTCCCCCCCGGACGATGCGACGGCGACCTGGTAACTCATTATGTATTGAGCCGGGTCGGTGCTGCCGTTGTACTTGGGGTAGGTCCCAGCCCGGAAGTTAGCTGGCCAGGGCGTCACTTGCAGGTGAGGCGCCAGGGGACTTCGCTCATCGAGATAATTGACCCCTTGGAATGGCGCGGCGTGCGGGAAAGTGAAGTCGCGCTGGGGGAAACGCGGGTCCTCCGGTTGCGCGCGGTGTTGCAGGGGTGGCTCATGCTGCAGGCCGGGGTGGCCTTCGCGCGTGTCTTCGTTTCGTGCGCGGTGCTGGAGGGATGACTCGTGCTGCGGGCCGAGGTGGCCTTCGCGCTGCATCAGCGCGATCTCCCGCTCGAGTTCCTGGGCCTTGTGCTCTTCGTCGCGGATCATCTGCCGCACTTTGGCGAGTGCGAACACACGCTGGCGCTTGGCCTCCAGTATCTCCTTCTGCCTCTGGAGGTTGCGGTTCTTGAGGCGCAGGGCGCGCAGCTGTAGCTGTTCTTCTGCTGAGATGCCGAGGACCTCACCGTCCTCGGCGAGATCCGCGCCCTCCGGTGGAGTGATGTCTGAGGGAGGTGCGAGGCCTGAGGGTTGTCCCTCAAGGTCGCAGGTGCGGAGGGTGTCGTCTTCAGTGGCCTCTTGGTGGGTGGATTGGGTGAGGGCGAGGGCCTTGCCCTTCCTTGCGGCGAGCAGTGCTGCCTTCGCAGCCTCGTCAGCCTTCGGGTTAGCTCTCTTGGGTGCCATCGCGGGTGGTTGTCTCGTAGCACGAACGGTGGGCGCCAAATGTTGGAACTGTCTCTCGACAGCCAGGAGATCCAACACGAGTAAATGGAGATGGCAACAGGGCACTCGTGCGTGATGGCAAAAGCTCTGTTAATCTGGCCTCTCACGGGCACTGTGCGGGGGTATTTATAGGTATCCGAGTGCACGGCGCCTTGCGTTAAGGACGCATGTGCCCTCAGGTACCTAGTTTATCCCCAGAATATTCCCATAAAGCGGGGTTACAAGCTGTAATTACAAGTACACCTTTACAAATTAGGCCCGTAACACAACCGCGGCCACGCAGGGCCCGTTACAATGGGCCCGACCTCATGTGGGCCTCGGAGCTGACCGAGGCCGCGCCGTGGGGAGGCGTTGCCGCAGGCCTTCGTCTGGTGCCGAATCGAGCGAAGGGTCTCCATGTTGTCCTTGGTGTCGATCAAGCGAAGGGTGTCCCTGCCTGCTTTGCCTGTCAGGGCAGGGGCTAAGCGGTGGAGACTTCGGGCGAAGGGTGGCGTTTCTGCCTTCGCTCCAACAAGGAGATATAGCAATTTTACCCAAACCTTTGACCAAACCTTGATTTCCATCCCCGAATGTGATTGCTCTTAGGGGGTCATCATTTCTCTCATCTGAGGAGAACATTCTTTTCTCCCCAGTCATGTGGTTTGTGCACCCGCTATCGATTATCCAACTTGTCCCGCCGGATGCATAAACCTACAAAACAAATTTAGGCCTTGTTCTTAGGTACCCAAACGGTCTTGGGTCCTTTCACATTAGAAACAAGCACCTTGGGTACCCATACACAAGTCTTTGGACTCTTGTGTTTGCCCCCAACATATTTGGCAACTACCTCCTGATTTGTTAGTAAGCACAAATGATGCATCAAAAGTCTTAAATGAAATTATATATTCATTAGATGCATCAACAATCTTTTTCTTAGGCATTTTGATATGAGTTGTATGCCTAGAGCTAGAAGCCTCATTACTATACATAAAAGCATGATGAGAAATAGAATGAGATTTCTTAGCATGAATTCTTCTAATTTTGTGCTCAGGATAGTTTTAGGATATAAAATGTAACCTTTCTTATCTTAAACCATGGGAGCCTTGCCCTTAACAAAGTTAGAAAGCTTGTTCTTAGGGGCATTAAGTTTGATGTTGCTTTGGCTTCCTTATTGGAAACCAATGCCATCCTTAATGCCAGGGCGTCTCTCATTATAAAGCATACTACAAGCAAATTTAAATTTTTCATTCTCTAGTTCATGCTCGGCAATTTTAGCATTTAATTTAGCTATGTGATCATTTTGTTCTTTAATCATAGCAAGGTGATCATTCATAGCATCAACATTAACATCTCTACATCTAGTGCAAATAGTGACATGCTCAATAGTAGATGTAGAAAAATTGCAAGCATTCAATTCTTCAATCTTAGCAATTAAACTAGCATTTTTAGTTCTAAGACAAGAAATTGAATCATTGCATACATCTAGCTCTTTAGTCAAGTTTTGGCATTTTTCAACTTCAAGAGCATAAGCATCTTTTAGCTTAACAAATTTTTTATTTTCCTTAACGAGCAAGTCCCCTTGGCATTCCAAGATATCATCCTTCTCGTTAATGGTTTCTACCAATTCATTAATTTTATTCTTTTGATCTTTGGTAAGGTTTGCAAAAAGAGAAGTCAAATCATCATCATTATCACTAGAGCTACCCCCATCATTAGAAGTAGTGTATTTGGGGGTATCTCTAGAATATACCTTCTTTTTTCTATCCTTAGCCATGAGGCATTTGTGGCCGACGTTTGGGAAGAGAAGGCCTTTGTTGACGATGATGTTGGCGGCGTCCTCATCGGTGGAGCTCTCGTTAGAGTCCCATTCCCATCTCATGTGCACCTCGCCACCCTTCTTCTTGTTGTAGTATCTTTTCTTTTCCATCTTCTTCTTCCCTTTCTTGTCATCGTCCCTGTCACTATCACTTGTATATGGACATTTAGCGATAAAATGACCGAACTTACCACACCTGTAGCAAACCCTCTTGGAGCGGGGTTTGTAGTTTTCCCCTTCCTTTGTTTGAGGATTTGTCGAAAGCTCTTGATGATAAGAGCCATCTCCTCATTGTCAAGCTTGGAGGCGTCGATTGGGAGTCTACATGTTGGTGTAGACTCTTCCTTCTTTTCTTCCATTGCTTTGAATGCAATGGGTTGCACCTTGGGTGTGGAGGTGATGCCTTGCTCCAAGTTGACTATATGTTGGAGTCTTTGATCATAAGTTCAAAGCTCATAAACTTGCTAATTACCTCCTTGGGAGACATCTGTTTATATCTAGGATCTCCATGAATTAATTAAACTTGAGTGGGATTATGAAAGACAAGAGATCTTAGAATAACCTTGACCATTTCATGGTCGTCCCACTTGGTGCTCCCGAGGTTGCGGACTTGGTTGACCAATGTCTTAAGCAGGTTATACATTGCTTGTGGCTCTTCTCCTTTGTTGAGGATGAATCGACCGAGTTCTCCCTCGATCGTTTCGCGCTTGGTGATCTTGGTCACTTCATCCCCTTCATGCGCCGTCTTGAGGACGTCCCAAATTTCTTTGGCACTCTTCAACCCTTGCACTTTTTTATACTCCTCCCTACACAAGGAAGCAAGGAGTATGGAGGTGGCTTGGGAGTTGAAGTGTCTTATTTGGGTGGCCTCATCGGAGTCATAGTCCTCGTCGTCTACATATGTTGCCTGCGCTCCAAACACAACAATATCCCAAATACTTTCGTGGAGTGAGGTTAGATGGTGCCTCATTTTATCACTCCACATACAATAATCTTGACCATCAAAATATGGTGGTTTTATTAGGGGTATGGAAAGTAAAGGAGTGTGTTTAGGAATGTGAGGATAGTGAAGAGGCATCTTACTATACTTCTTACGCTCTTGGCGCTTCGAAGATGTGAACTCAGCGTCGGAAGTGGAAGGTGAGGAAGAATCGATCTCGTAGTAGACCACTTTCTTCATCTTCTTTTTCTTCTTGTCACCCTTCCTATGTGACTTGATGGAGCCGATATATTCCTCCTTGTGCTCTTGTCCTTGTCGCCGGCCTCTTTTGATGGAGTCCTCTCTTCATTCTTCTTTCCCAAAGATCCGGGCTTTTCCCCGGTTGCAATCTCTCTTTTGGTGTGTTCTCCTGACATCACTTCGAGTTGTTAAACTCTAATGAAGCACCGGGCTCCGATACAAATTGAAAGTTGCCTAGAGGGAGTGAATAGGCGAAAGCTAAAAATTATAAACTTTGAACACGCACTTCACCCGGGGTTAGGGTTAGAAGTAAATAATAGTGAATTCAGAGTGCGGAAGATAGTTCTCCTTGCTATGAGTTGCTCAATCAAATGTGAGCAAGGGAACTTTAGAAAGAGAGGAGAGCGAAGAAACAAATCGAGTGATGAAGATCAACACAAATGAACACGGTGATTTGTTTCTCGAGGTTCGGTTCCAAGGAACCTACTCCCTGTTGAGGAGGTCACAAAGGCTCGGTCTATTCCAACCCGTTTCCTCTCTCAATCGGTTACTTAGACCGGTTGAGTGTTTCTTCTCAAACTCACAGGTCACTAAGACCCCTCAAGGATCACCACACAATTAGGTGTCACTAGCAAACTTTACAAAACACTTAGAGAGTTTAGAGAGAGATGAAGAAAGCAACCAAAAAACAAGAGCAACAAAAGAAACACAAGTCACCCTCTCTCAAGTCACTAACACACTTTTGATCACTTGACTTGATTTTGGAACTTGGAGAGGATTGAAGGCTTTGATTGTGTCTTTGGAGTGTATTCTTTGCTTTTGTATTGAATGAAGAGTGTGGAATGCTTGGATGGCTTGAATGGTGGTTGTTGGGGGGTATTTATAGCCCCAACCACTATTCTAGCCGTTGGCTGACTGCTCTGATGATGGGCACACCAGACAGTCTGGTGGTGCACTAGACACAGTACTGTTCACTGTCCGGTGCATGCCACGTCAGTCGACTGTTGGGGTTTGGAGTTGTTGACCATTGAAGTCTTCTATCCTTTTGCTGCACTGGATAGTCCGGTGGCACACCAGACAGTCCATTGCGGTGGCACACCGGACAGTCCGGTGCGACCTGTCGTCACAGACTGTCTTCTGACTTCAGATGCTTCAGACTGCGCGCGCAGTCGCACAGTCGCCCATTGGGTGAAGTTGAATGTTGCTCCATGGTATCAACGGACAGTCTGGTGATTTTTAGTGGACGAATGTGGAGAAATCTCGAGAGCAGCCAGTTCATGGAGTGCTCCAGCCAGGGCATCGAACACTGTCCGATGCACACCGGACAGTCCGGTGCGCCACTGGCTGTAGCAAGTCTATTTTGCTCCAATCTTGTAGAATTGCCCCCAAGGTTATTTTCTTTGTATGTGTATGTGAACTTTATGCACCTAAGAAAAATATCAACTAGGCAAACTAGTAGTTCATAAGGTTTGTGATGGTCATCAAACACCAAAATCGATTATAGGAAATGTTGAGGCCATTTCCCTTTCATCTGGGTCTGACGTCATTAGTCCTGTTGAGGGGGTCTGGACTTGCGAGCGCATCTCTTGAGCGTCTCCCCCTCTGGGACACGTGGCGGCCCCGGACCTATCCCTGCATGGGTCCGAGTCTGGCGTCATCAGTCCTATCGAGGGGGTCCGAACTCGTGGGCATAGCTCTCGAGCGTCTCCCCCTTTAGGACATGTGGTGGCCCCGGACCTATCCCTGTGCGAGTTCGGGTCTGACGTCATCAGTCCCGTATAGGGGGTCCAGACTTGCGGGCACAACTCCCGAGTGTCTCCCCCTTAGGACACGTAGCGGCCCCAGACCTATCCCTGTGCAGGTTTAGGACATGTGGTGGCCTTGGACCTATCCCATAGAGGTGGTTTGGACTCACGGGCGCAGCTCCCGAGCGTCTCCCCTTGGGACATGTGGCGGCCCTAGACTTGTCGCTACGAGGATCCGGGTCTAACGTCATTAGTCTCGTCGAGGGGTCTGGACTCGCGAGCGCATCTTTCGAGCGTCTCCCCCTCTAGGACACGTGGCGGCCCTGGACCTATCCCTGCGTGGGTTCGGGTCTAACGTCCCAAGTCCCGCTCATGGGGATCCGGACCCATGAAAGCAAACTCCTAAGCATCCCTTCAGTAAAAATATTTTGTCACTCCGGATTCATTTTTAAGAGTCTCGAGCCAATTATGCCAAAATTGGCTAGGGCCTTGGTGGCTTGTGGGGGATAAATACCCCCTGGGTCATCAAGACATAGACTCACTTCATAGGCTGCCTAGAAGGCCCCCAATAAGGCTCTGAGGGACACATCGTGGGCCTCGGCAGGAGGTAACTGAAGCTGGCTTAGACTCCCACAAGTGAGCAATAAGGCCAACTAAATGTTGCATGACTCAGCCTCATGCAAGGTGGGTGCGAGCTTTATGGGAGAGGCCAACGTGCGACCGGAAGATTCAACGCAATTGTAGTAGGTAGTTGATAGACTTGCATGAATGTTTTGATCTGTATTGGGGCATCTCCTTGGATGGCTATATAAGGCTAAGGGGTACCCTACAAAAGGGTTAGACCTCGCTAGGTCACAAGAGGACCTTCATTTCCTACCTTCAGCAATCCCTTGTAAACCCTAAAACTTAGAGCAATACAACCTCTAGAAACCCGCAGAATGTAGGGTATTACGCCCCGCGGTGGCCCAAACTTGTATAATTCATTGTGTTCCTGAAAGGGAAATGTGCCCTTGGGCCATTTCTATAAGTGTTTTAGTGATTAGATGTCCAACACAATGTATTGAACTATTATGTGCTAAATGAGCAAGAAGTGCAAATCAAAGAACAGGTATGTTTCTAGACTTAGTGAATTGCTTTTGAGTACTAACATGTTTATCTAAGTGCTAGAAACAGTGACAAAAGAAGAAGAAAAGAATTCGAGAAGAGTTGGCTGTGTACAGCCAACACCTGCTCGGGCCTAGCGCACCGGATTGTCTGGTGGCGCATCGGACAGTGTCTGGTGCCCCAGGCGAGCAGACGGTGAACCACTGCTCTCGGGAGTGACGCGGCTATAAATCACCGGACCGTCCGGTGGTGCACCGGACTGTCCGGTGAGTCATCTGCGACGAACTCGCCGCTCTCAGGAAAAGAAAAAGGCGATGTGGCTACAATTCACCGGACTGTCCGGTGAGCCAACGGCGCTAGTGCCCAACGGTTGTCCGCGCGATCTACGCGCGACATGTGGCTCTCTCCAACGGACGACTGGGTGCACCGGACTGTCCGATGTGCACCGGACAGTGTCCGGTGCGCCAACCAGCCCCGAGGAGCAACGGTCGATTGCGCCCGATGTGGAAGGAGATCGCGCACCGGACATGAATAGTGGCTGTCTGGTGGTGCACCGGACTGTCCAGTGCACCACTCGACAGAAGGCAAGAATGGCCTTCCAAATTAATCTCCAACGGCTCCTAGCTGCCTTGGGGCTATAAAAGGGACCCCTATGTGCATGGAGCAGGACACCAAGCTTACAAGAAACATCCTAGGGCACCTAGACTCTGCATTCACGCAATCGGATCATAGTTCTTGAGATTTGAGCACTTTCGAGTTGTAAACTCCTCGCGCTGTGTTTGTGTGCTCACTTCTTCACTTATGTGAGTGGTGTTGCTGCGGATTTGAGTCTTGTGTGTGTTGCTTTACCTCCCTTACTCTTGTGCTTCTTTGTGATCTCTATTGTAAGGGCGAGAGACTCCAAACTGGGGAGATTCCTCACAACTGGGAAAAAAAGACTGTGGTATTCAAGTCGATCATTGGATCACTTGAAAGGGGTTGAGTGCAACCCTCGTCCATTGGGACGCCACAACATGGAAGTAGGCAAGTGTTACTTGGTCGAACCACGGGATAAAAATCGTGTGTCTCGTGTGTTGCTTCTTGTGATTGTTTTGACTGCACGAGCGTGTTCCATAGCCATTTGATTTCTCTAACATGTTAATAATCAAGTTTGTGGCTATTTAGTGTTTGATTTTATAGGATCACCTATTCAACCCCCCCTAGGTGCTCTCAATTGGTATCGGAGTCGTACTCTTCATCTAAGGTACTAACCGCCCGAAGAGATGGATCCTAAGGGAAAGGGAATGGTGATCAACGATAAGGAGAAGGAGTCCCTCTTCAACGAGCCAAGAGACGACAAGCCCACTGACTCAGGCTCGAGTCACAAGAAGAGGGACAGCAAGAAGAAGAGACACATCAAGAAGATCATGTACTATGACAGCGATGCATCCTCTTCTTCTCCAAGGGACGACGACGATGACTCCTCGTCTAAGAGAAAAACAGTCAATCAAAATTATTCTTTTGATTACTCTCGTATTCCATATAATTCGAATGCCCATTTACTTTCTATTCCTCTTGGAAAACCCCCACACTTTGATGGAGAGGATTACTCATTTTGGAGCCATAAAATGCGTAGTCATCTATTTTCTCTCCATCCTAGTATTTGGGAAATTGTGGAAAATGGTATCTGTTTCGATAGTACAGATAATCCTATGATTATTAATGAACAAATTTATAAAAATGCCCAAGCTACTACTGTCTTGCTAGCTTCACTTTGTAGGGATGAATATAACAAAGTAAGTGGCTTGGTGAAAGGGAAATGTGCCCTTGGGCCATTTCTAAGTATTTTGGTGATTGAGTGTCAACACATGTGCTTAATTGTGAATTTATGTACATGGATGAACAAGGTGCAAATCATGAAGTAAAGGTATGTTTCTAAGCCTTAGTACATTGGTTTTGTGTACTAATATATTTGTCTAAGTGTTAGAAACAGAAAGAAGAAGAAGAGAGAAGAGGAGAAAAGACTTGGCTGTGTGCTGCCAAAGACCCAGCTCGGTCTGGAGCACCGGACTGTCCGGTGTGCACCGGACAGTGTCCGGTGCGCCAGGCTGCCTCGGCGCGAAGTGGCCGCTCTCGGGAAATTGGCCGACGGCGTACGGCTAAAATTCACCGGACTGTCCGGTGTGCACCGGACTGTCCGGTGAGCCAACGGTCGGCCGGGCCAACGGTCGGCCGCGCAATCTGCGCGGGACACGTGGCGGAGCCAACGGTCGGAAGACGGCACCGGACTGTCCGGTGTGCACCGGACATGTCCGGTGCGCCAACGGCTCCCAGATCTTCAACGGTCGGCAACGGTCGGAAGCGCCAGTTATGGAAACAAATCGGGCACCGGACAGTGTCCGGTGTGCACCGGACTGTCCGGTGCCCCCGACGACAGAAGGCAAGGATGGCCTTCCGGATTTGCTCTCAACGGCTCCTAGCTGCCTTGGGGCTATAAAAGGAGCCCCTAGGCGCATGGAGGAGATATACAAGCAACCTTTGAGCATTCTTGATCATCCACACTTAGTCTTTGCGCTTTCATTTGTGATTCTAAGTGATTCGAGCTCCGTTCTAGTGAGAACTTTGTGATACTCTTGTGAGCTCGATTCTTGGCCGTGTGTGTGCGCATTTCGCTGTGGATTTGTGTGTGTTGCTTCCCTCCCTTACTCTGTGTTTCTTTGTGATCATATACTTGTAAGGGCAAGAGACTCCAATTTGTGGAGATTCCTTGCAAACGGGATAGTGAAAGGCAAAACAAAACACCGTGGTATTCAAGTGGGTCTTTGGACCGCTTGAGAGGGGTTGATTGCAACCCTCGTCCGTTGGGACGCCACAACGTGGAGTAGGCAAGCGTTGGTCTTGGCCGAACCACGGGATAAACCACTGTGTCACCTCTGTGCTTGATCTCTTGTGGTATTGTGTTTTGTTGAGACTTCACCTTAGCCACTTGGCAATAATCGTGCTAACACTTAACAAGTTTTTGTGGCTTAAGTTTGAAGTTTTTACAGGATCACCTATTCACCCCCCCCCCCTCTAGGTGCTCTCAATTGGTATCAGAGCCGTTCTCTTCACAAAGGGACTAACCGCCCGAAGAGATGGATCCTAAGGGGAAGGGTATTGTGATCAATGACAAAGAGAAGGAATCCTTCGTCAACGAGCCGAAGGACGATAAGCCTACCGACTCCGGCTCGGGCCAAAGATGGAAGGAAGGGAAGAAGAAGAAGACAAGGCGCATCAAGGAGATCGTCTACTACGACAGCGACGAGTCTACTTCTTCCCAAAAGGACGAGGACCACAACGACTACGAGAGAAGGAAACCGGTTAATTCGAACTTTTCTTTTGATTACTCTCGTATTCCGCAAAGTTCACATTCTCATTTGCTCTCCATTCCACTCGGCAAGCCCCCACACTTTGATGGAGAGGACTACGGATTTTGGAGCCACAAAATGCGTAGTCATCTATTCTCTCTCCATCCTAGTATATGGGAGATTGTAGAGAGTGGAATGCACTTTGATAGTTCGGATAGTCCCATGTTCATTAATGAACAAATTCATAAGAATGCACAAGCTACTACTGTTCTTCTAGCTTCCTTGTGCAGGGATGAATATCATAAAGTGAGCGGCTTGGATAACGCCAAGCAAATCTGGGACACCCTCAAGATTTCTCATGAGGGGAACGACGTCACCTTGCTCACCAAGATGGAGTTGGTGGAGGGTGAGCTTGGACGGTTCGCAATGATAAGGGGCGAGGAGCCGACGCAAACATACAACCGGCTCAAGACCCTTATCAACAAGATAAGGAGCTACGGAAGCACACGATGGACGGACCACGACGTCGTCCGCCTAATGCTCAGGTCATTTACCGTTCTTGATCCTCATTTGGTGAACAATATACGTGAAAATCCCAGGTACACCAAGATGTCGCCCGAAGAAGTTCTTGGGAAATTCGTTAGCGGGCGAATGATGATCAAGGAGGCGAGGTATGTGGACGACGCCTTGAATGGCCCGATCAACGAGCCGCAACCTCTTGCTCTCAAGGCAACACGAAGCAAGGAGGCGCTACCTAGCAAGGTGGCACAGATTGAGGCGGCCGGACTCAATGATGAAGAGATGGCTCTCATCATCAAGAGATTCAAGACGGCGCTAAATGGTCGCAAGGGGCAGCCAAGCAAGACCAAGACAAAGGGGAAGCGCTCATGCTTCAAATGCGGTAAGCTTGGTCATTTTATCGCTAACTGTCCCGAAAATGAAAGTGACCAGGAAAAGGGGAACAAAAGAGAGAAGAAGAAGCAATACAAGAAGGCAAAGGGCGAGGCGCATCTAGGAAAGGAGTGGGACTCGGATTGCTCCTCCTCCGACTCCGACAATGAAGGACTCGCTGCCACTGCCTTCAACAAGTCTTCCCTCTTCCCCAACGAGCGTCTCACATGCCTTATGGCAAGGGAGAAGAAGGTGAGTACTCAAGACTCCACTTATGCTTCTTCTAGTGATAATGAATCTAGTGATGATAATGACATAGATTATTCATGCTTGTTCAAGGGCTTAGATAGATCTAAGATAGATAAAATCAATGAATTGATTGATGCATTGAATGAAAAGGATAGGCTTTTAGAAAAGCAGGAGGATTTATTGTATGATGAACATGATAAATTTGTAGAGGCACAAAAATCATATGCTTTAGAAGTGAAAAGAAATGAAATGCTTTCTTATGAACTATCTACTTGTCATGAAACCATTTCTACTTTACAAGGTGTTAACAATGATTTAAATGCTAAGTTAGAAGTAGCAAATAAATCTAATTCTTGTGTAGAACATGTTATGATTTGCACTAGGTGTAAGGATTTTGATGTTAATGCCTGTAGTGAACACCTAGTTTTAATTTCCAAATTAAATGAGGAATTGGCTAGTCTTAATGCCCAACTTAAGACTAGCAAGAGTGAAGTTGATAAGATAAAATTTGCAAGGGATGCCTACACGGTTGGTAGACACCCCTCAATTAAGGATGGGCTTGGCTTCAAGAGGGAAGCCAAGAACTTAACAAGCCATAAGGCTCCCATCTTCGTCAAGGAGAAAGGGAAGGCCCCTATGGCTAGTAGTGCTAAAAAGAACCATGCTTTCTTATACCATGATAGGAGACATGCTAGAAATGCTTATAATGATTTTGATTTACATGTTTATGATTCTCATGCCATGTTTGCTTCTAGTTCTTCATATAAGCATGATAGAGATATGTGTAGGAGAAATGTTGTACATATGCCTAGGAAAGATATTGCTCATGTGCCTAGAAAGAATGTTATTCATGCTCCTAGGAAAGTAGTGAATGAACCTTCTATAATTTATTGTGCTTTAAACACTTCCTTTGCTATTTGTAGAAAGGATAGGAAAATAGTTGCTAGGAAGTTAGGGGCAAAATGCAAGGGAGACAGGACTTGCATTTGGGTCCCTAAGGACATTTGTGCTAACCTTGCAGGACCCAACATGAGTTGGGTACCTAAGACCCAAGCCTAAATTTGCCTTGCAGGTTTATGCATCCGGGGGTTCAAGCTGGATTATCGACAGCGGATGCACAAACCATATGACGGGGGAGAAGAAGATGTTCACCTCCTACGTCAAAAATAAGGATTCCCAAGATTCAATTATATTCGGTGATGGGAATCAAGGCAAGGTAAAAGGGTTAGGTAAAATTGCAATTTCTAATGAGCACTCAATATCAAATGTATTTTTAGTTGAGTCTCTTGGTTACAATTTACTATCTGTTAGTCAACTGTGCAATATGGGATATAATTGTTTATTTACAAATGTAGATGTGTCTGTCTTTAGAAGATGTGATGGTTCACTAGCTTTTAAGGGTGTACTAGACGGCAAGCTTTACTTAGTTGATTTTGCAAAAGAAGAGGCCGGTCTAGATGCATGCTTAATGGCTAAGACTTGCATAGGCTGGCTGTGGCATCGCCGCTTAGCACATGTGGGGATGAAGAACCTCCACAAGCTTCTAAAGGGAGAACACGTGATAGGTCTAACAAATGTTTATTTCGAAAAAGATAGACCTTGTGCAGCTTGTCAGGCAGGTAAACAAGTGGGAGGAGCACATCACAGCAAGAATGTGATGACCACGTCAAGACCTCTGGAGCTGCTGCATATGGACCTCTTCGGACCCGTCGCCTATCTAAGCATAGGAGGAAGTAAGTATGGTCTAGTTATTGTTGATGACTTTTCCCGCTTCACTTGGGTGTTCTTTTTGCAGGATAAGTCTGAAACCCAAGGGACCCTCAAGCGCTTCCTCAGAAGAGCTCAAAATGAGTTTGAGCTCAAGGTGAAGAAGATTAGGAGCGACAACGGGTCCGAGTTCAAGAACCTTCAAGTGGAGGAGTTTCTTGAGGAGGAAGGGATCAAGCACGAGTTCTCCGCTCCCTACACACCACAGCAAAATGGTGTGGTAGAGAGGAAGAACAGGACGCTAATCGATATGGCGAGGACGATGCTTGGAGAGTTCAAGACCCCCGAGTGCTTTTGGTCGGAAGCCGTGAACACGGCTTGCCACGCCATCAACAGGGTCTACCTTCACCGCCTCCTCAAAAAGACGTCATATGAGCTACTAACCGGTAACAAACCCAATGTATCTTACTTTCGTGTTTTTGGGAGCAAGTGCTACATTCTAGTGAAGAAGGGTAGAAATTCTAAGTTTGCTCCCAAAGCTGTAGAAGGGTTTTTATTAGGTTATGATTCAAATACAAAGGCGTATAGGGTCTTCAACAAATCATCGGGTTTGGTTGAAGTCTCTAGCGATGTTGTATTTGATGAGACTAATGGCTCTCCAAGAGAGCAAGTTGTTGATTGTGATGATGTAGATGAAGAAGATGTTCCGACGGCCGCTATACGAACCATGGCGATTGGAGACGTTCGGCCACAGGAACAAGATGAACGAAATCAACCTTCTTCCTCAACAACGATGCATCCCCCAACTCAAGACGATGAACAGGTTCATCAAAAGGAGGCGTGTGATCAAGGGGGAGCACAAGATGATCATGTGATGGAGGAAGAAGCGCAACCGGCACCTCCAACCCAAGTTCGAGCGATGATTCAAAGGGATCATCCCGTCGACCAAATTCTGGGTGACATTAGCAAGGGAGTAACTACTCGATCTCGATTAGTTAATTTTTGTGAGCATTACTCCTTTGTCTCTTCTATTGAGCCTTTCAGGGTAGAGGAGGCCTTGCTAGATCCGGATTGGGTATTGGCCATGCAGGAGGAACTCAACAACTTCAAGCGCAATGAAGTTTGGACGCTGGTGCCTCGTCCCAAGCAAAATGTTGTGGGAACCAAGTGGGTTTTCCGCAACAAACAGGACGAGCACGGGGTGGTGATGAGGAACAAGGCTCGACTTGTGGCAAAAGGTTATGCCCAAGTCACAGGTTTGGACTTTGAGGAGACTTTTGCTCCTGTGGCTAGGCTAGAATCCATTCGTATCTTGCTAGCATATGCCGCTCACCATTCTTTCAGGTTGTACCAAATGGATGTGAAGAGCGCTTTCCTCAACGGGCCAATAAAGGAGGAGGTGTACGTGGAGCAACCCCCTGGCTTCGAGGATGAGCGGTACCCCGACCATGTATGTAAGCTCTCTAAGGCGCTCTATGGACTTAAACAAGCCCCAAGAGCATGGTATGAATGCCTTAGAGATTTCTTAATCGCTAACGCTTTCAAGGTTGGGAAAGCCGATCCAACTCTTTTTACAAAGACATGTGATGGTGATCTGTTTGTATGCCAAATTTATGTCGATGACATAATATTTGGTTCTACTAATCAAAAGTCTTGTGAAGAGTTTAGCAGGGTGATGACGCAGAAATTCGAGATGTCGATGATAGGCGAGTTGAACTACTTCCTTGGGTTCCAAGTGAAGCAACTCAAGGACGGCACCTTCATCTCCCAAACAAAGTACACGCAAGATCTGCTAAAGAGGTTTGGGATGAAGGACGCCAAGCCCGCAAAGACGCCGATGGGAACCGACGGACACACCGACCTCAACAAAGGAGGTAAGTCCGTTGATCAAAAAGCATACCGGTCAATGATAGGGTCTTTACTTTATTTATGTGCTAGTAGACCGGATATTATGCTTAGCGTATGCATGTGTGCTAGATTTCAATCCGATCCTAAGGAGTGTCACTTGGTGGCAGTGAAGCGAATTCTTAGATATTTAGTCGCTACGCCTTGCTTCGGGATCTGGTATCCAAAGGGGTCTAACTTTGACTTGATTGGGTACTCAGATTCCGACTATGCTGGATGTAAGGTCGATAGGAAGAGTACATCGGGGACGTGCCAATTCTTAGGAAGGTCCCTGGTGTCATGGAACTCTAAGAAACAAACCTCCGTTGCCCTATCCACCGCTGAGGCCGAGTACGTTGCCGCAGGTCAGTGTTGCGCGCAACTACTTTGGATGAGGCAAACCCTCAGGGACTTTGGCTACAATCTGAGCAAAGTCCCACTCCTATGTGATAATGAGAGTGCTATCCGAATAGCGGAAAATCCTGTTGAGCACAGCCGCACAAAGCACATTGACATCCGGCATCACTTTTTGAGAGACCACTAGCAAAAGGGAGATATCGAAGTGTTTTATGTTAGCACCGAAAACCAGCTAGCCGATATCTTCACCAAGCCTCTAGATGAGAAGACCTTTTGCAGGTTGCGTAGTGAGCTAAATGTCTTAGATTCGCGGAACTTGGATTGAATTGTAGCATACATGTATTCATGCTTTTGATCACGTTCCTTTTTGCATTTTGTTGCTTATCATGGTGCTCAAGTTGTACAAACACTCCCTGGACCTCACAAGTCCGTTGCAAAGTGATGCACATGTTTAGGGGGAGATGTGTTACAACTTGACCCTTTGAGACTAACCATATGTTTGAGTTTGCTTGTTTTAGTCACAAAGGAGAATTGAAAGGGAAAAGGTGGACTTGGACCATGAAAGACTTCCACTGCACTCCGATGAGGGGTAACTTATTCTAAGTTCATCTCATGAACTCTTATTGCCATTTGCTCTTAATTGAAGATTTTTGTGAGGCAATGGGGTTAAAGGGCCAAGATTTATCCCGTTTTGGTGCTTGATGCCAAAGGGGGAGAAAATAAAGGCCAAAGAAATAAATGGATCATCTACCACTTGAGAGATTTTGAAAATAGTAGAATAGAGTTTTTGGTTTGTCAAAATTCTTATGTTGTCTCTCTTGTCAAAAGTTGGCTTCTTGTGGGGAGAAGTATTGATTATGGGAAAGGGGGAGTTTTTGAAATCTTTGATCAATCTCTTTTGGAATGACTCTCTTTATGCTTCAACATGTGTGTTTAACTTAGAGATAGAGATTTGAGTTTGATTTACAAAAACAAACCAAGTGGTGGCAAAGGATGATCCATATATGCCAAAATTGATTCAAAATAAATTTAAGTTTTATTTGAAGTGAGTTTGCACTTGTTCTACTTGCTTTATGTTGTGTTGGCATAAATCACCAAAAAGGGGGAGATTGAAAGGGAAATGTGCCCTTGGGCCATTTCTAAGTATTTTGGTGATTGAGTGTCAACACATGTGCTTAATTGTGAATTTATGTACATGGATGAACAAGGTGCAAATCATGAAGTAAAGGTATGTTTCTAAGCCTTAGTACATTGGTTTTGTGTACTAATATATTTGTCTAAGTGTTAGAAACAGAAAGAAGAAGAAGAGAGAAGAGGAGAAAAGACTTGGCTGTGTGCTGCCAAAGACCCAGCTCGGTCTGGAGCACCGGACTGTCCGGTGTGCACCGGACAGTGTCCGGTGCGCCAGGCTGCCTCGGCGCGAAGTGGCCGCTCTCGGGAAATTGGCCGACGGCGTACGGCTAAAATTCACCGGACTGTCCGGTGTGCACCGGACTGTCCGGTGAGCCAACGGTCGGCCGGGCCAACGGTCGGCCGCGCAATCTGCGCGGGACACGTGGCGGAGCCAACGGTCGGAAGACGGCACCGGACTGTCCGGTGTGCACCGGACATGTCCGGTGCGCCAACGGCTCCCAGATCTTCAACGGTCGGCAACGGTCGGAAGCGCCAGTTATGGAAACAAATCGGGCACCGGACAGTGTCCGGTGTGCACCGGACTGTCCGGTGCCCCCGACGACAGAAGGCAAGGATGGCCTTCCGGATTTGCTCTCAACGGCTCCTAGCTGCCTTGGGGCTATAAAAGGAGCCCCTAGGCGCATGGAGGAGATATACAAGCAACCTTTGAGCATTCTTGATCATCCACACTTAGTCTTTCCGCTTTCATTTGTGATTCTAAGTGATTCGAGCTCCGTTCTAGTGAGAACTTTGTGATACTCTTGTGAGCTCGATTCTTGGCCGTGTGTGTGCGCATTTCGCTGTGTATTTGTGTGTGTTGCTTCCCTCCCTTACTCTGTGTTTCTTTGTGATCATATACTTGTAAGGGCAAGAGACTCCAATTTGTGGAGATTCCTTGCAAACGGGATAGTGAAAGGCAAAACAAAACACCGTGGTATTCAAGTGGGTCTTTGGACCGCTTGAGAGGGGTTGATTGCAACCCTCGTCCGTTGGGACGCCACAACGTGGAGTAGGCAAGCGTTGGTCTTGGCCGAACCACGGGATAAACCACTGTGTCACCTCTGTGCTTGATCTCTTGTGGTATTGTGTTTTGTTGAGACTTCACCTTAGCCACTTGGCAATAATCGTGCTAACACTTAACAAGTTTTTGTGGCTTAAGTTTGAAGTTTTTACAGGATCACCTATTCACCCCCCCCCTCTAGGTGCTCTCACTTGGACAATGCTAAACAAATCTGGGATACCCTCAAGATATCACATGAGGGAAATGATGCCACCATGATCACCAAGATGGAACTGGTAGAGGGCAAGCTGGGGAGGTTCGCGATGATCAGGGGAGAGGAGCCAACTTAGACCTACAACAGGCTCAATACCTTGATCAACAAGATCTAAAGCTACGGGAGCACAAGATGGACGGATCATGACGTCGTCCGACTCATGCTAAGGTCATTTACTGTAATTGACCCTCATCTTGTCAACCTTATTCGTGAAAACCCCAGGTACACCAAGATGACGCCTGAGGAGATCCTTGGAAAGTTCGTGAGCGGGCGCATGATGGTGAAGGAGGCGCGATATGTGAACGATGCGCTAAATGGTCCACTACCCATCTACGAGCCGCAACCCATTGCTCTCAAAGCAACAAGCAGCAAGGAGGCGCTACCAAGCAAGGTAGCACAAGTGGAGGCTGTCGGGCTCAATGAGGATGAAATGGCGCTTATCATCAAGCGCTTCAAAACCACGCTCAAAGGACGCAAAGAGTACCCTAACAAGAATAAAACAAGGGGAAAGCATTCCTGCTTCAAATGCGGTAAGACTGGTCATTTCATAGCACAATGCCCCGATAATGATAATGACCAGGGACAAGAAAAGAGTAGGAAAAGGGAGGAGAAGAAGAACTACAGGAAGGCAAAGGGCGAGGCGCACCTTGGAAAGGAATGGGAATCGGACTGCTCCTCGTCCGACTCCGACGATGAAGGTTTGGCTGCCTCAGCCTTCAACAAGTCTTCACTCTTCCCCAACGAATGTCATACTTGCCTCATGGCTAAGGAGAAGAAGGTACGTATTCGAGATTCCCCTAAGTACTCTTCTTCTAGTGGTGAGGAATCTTTTGATGATGAAGTAGATTACACTGATTTATTTAAGGGTTTAGATAGAGCTAAAGTAGACAAGATAAATGAGTTAATTGATGCCCTTAATGAAAAGGATGGATTACTAGAAAAGAAAGAAGATATCTTGTATGAGGAGCATGATAAATTTGTTAGTGTTCAAAAATCTCTTGCTCTAGAAATTAAAAGAAATGAAATGCTATCCTCTCAGTTGTCTGCTTGCCATGAATCTGTCTCTAGTTTAAAGAATTTAAATGAGGAATTAAATGCTAAGCTAGAGGAAGTTAACAAAACTAGTTCATCTGTAGAGCATGTTATCATTTGTAATAGATGTAAGGATTTTGATATTGATGCCTGTGATGAACATCTTGCTTCTATTACTAAATTGAACAATGAGGTGGCAAGTCTTAATGCTCAACTTAAGACTTGCAAAGTTGATTTTGATAAATTGAAATTTACTAGGGATGCCTACACTATTGGTAGACACCCCTCAATTAAGGATGGACTTGGTTTTCAAAAGAAAACTAAGAACTTAACAAGCCAAAGGACTCCCGTTCTCAACAAGGAGAAAGGGAAGGCCCCTATGGCTAGTAGTCCATAAAGAAGCCATGCCTTTATTTATGATAGGAAAATTGCTAGTCGTTCTCATTATAATAGGAGTGATGATCATGCTATTAATGATTCACATGTTATGTTTGCCTCTAGTTCTACTTTTGTTCATGGTAGAAGTAGGCCTAGGAGAAATCATGTCATGCCTCATATCCCTAGGAGAATGTGCAATGGACCTTCTACTATTTATCATGCTTGAAATACTTCTTTTGTACTTTCATGTAAGAATGCAAAAATAGTTGCTAGGAAGTTGGGATCCAAATGCAAGGGAGACAAGACTTGTATTTAGGTTCCAAAAGTTATTGTGACTAACCTTATAGGACCCAACAAGAGTTGGGTACCTAAAACCCAAGCTTAAATTGCCTTGCAGGTTTATGCATCCGGGGGCTCAAGCTAGATTATAGATAGCGGATGCACAAACCACATGACAGGGGAGAAGAAAATGTTCACCTCCTACATCGAGAACAAGGACTCCCAGGATTCGATCATCTTTGGAGATGGGAATCAAGGCAAGGTCGAAGGTTTGGGAAAGATAGCCATCACAAGCGAGCACTCCATATCAAATGTATTTTTAGTAGAGTCACTCGGGTACAACCTTCTGTCTGTGAGTCAACTATGTAACATGGGTTATAATTGTTTATTCACAAATGTAGATGTATCTGTCTTTAGAAGGAATGATAGTTCATTAGCTTTTAAGGGTGTATTAGACGGCAAGCTCTATTTAGTTGATTTTTCGAAAGAGAATGTCGATCTAGATGCATGCTTAATGGCTAAGACTAATATGGGCTGGCTTTGGCTAGTTCATTAGCTTTTAAGGGTGTATTAGACGGCAAGCTCTATTTAGTTGATTTTCGAAAGAGAATGCCGATCTAGATGCATGCTTAATGGCTAAGACTAATATGGGCTGGCTTTGGCATCGCCGTCTAGCACATGTTGGGATGAAGAACCTTCATAAGCTTCTAAAGGGAGATCATGTGTTAGGACTAACCGATGTCTGTTTTGAGAAAGACAGACCTTGTGCAGCATGTCAGGCAGGGAAACAGGTGGGAAGCACTCATCACAGCAAGAATGTGATTACAACATCAAGACCACTGGAGCTTCTGAACATGGACCTCTTCGGACCCATTGCCTACCTTAGCATCGGGGGAAGTAAGTATGGTCTTGTAATTGTTGACGATTTTTCCTGCTTCACTTGGGTATTCTTCTTGCAGGATAAGTCAGAAACCCAAGGAACCCTAAAGCGCTTCTTAAGGAGAGCTCAAAATGAATTTATGCTAAAGGTGAAGAAGATAAGAAGCGATAATGGGTCCGAGTTCAAGAATCTACAGGTTGAAGAGTTTCTTGAGGAGGAAGGCATCAAGCACGAGTTTTCCGCTACCTACATACCACAGCAAAATGGTGTGGTAGAGAGGAAGAACAAGACGCTAATCGACATGGCGAGAACGATGCTTGGAGAGTTCAAGACGCCCGAGCGGTTTTGGTCGGAAGCTGTGAACACAGCCTGGCATGCCATAAACCGGCTCTATCTGCATCGCCTCCTCAAGAAGACTTCCTACAAACTTCTAACCGGTAACAAACCCAATGTCTCTTACTTTCGTGTATTTGGGAACAAATGCTACATTTTGGTGAAGAAAGGCAGACATTCCAAATTTGCTCCCAAGGCAGTAGAAGGGTTTCTACTAGGGTATGACTCAAATACAAAGGCGTATAGGGTCTTCAACAAATCATCAGGATTGGTTGAAGTCTCTAGCGATGTTGTATTGATGAGACTAATGGCTCTCCAAGAGAGCAAGTTGATCTTGATGACATAGATGAGGATGAAGTTCCGATGGCCGCAATGCGCACGATGGCGTAGGTGATGTGCGACCACAGGAACAACAGGAGCAAGATCAACCATCTTCCACAACAATAGTGCATTCCCCAACTCAAGACGGTGAACAGGTACCCCCAAGAAGAGGGGCAGGATAAACGGGGAGCACAAGAAGAATAGGTTATGGAGGAAGAAGCACCATGGGTCCCTCCAACTCAAGTCCGAGCGACGATCCAAAGACATCACCCCGTCGATCAAATTCTGGGTGACATCAGCAAGGGAGTAACTACTCGATCAAGATTAGCTAATTTTTGTGAGCATTACTCGTTTGTCTCTTCTATTGAGCCTTTCAGGGTAGAAGAGGCCTTGCAGGATCCAGAATGGGTGTTGGCCATGCAGGAAGAGCTCAACAACTTCAAATGGAATGAAGTCTGGAGCCTAGTGCCATGTCCAAAGCAAAATGTTGTGGGAACCAAGTGGGTGTTCCGCAACAAGCAAGACGAGCACGGGGTGGTGACAAGAAACAAGGCTCAACTTGTGGCAAAAGGTTATGCCCAAGTCGCAGGTTTGGATTTCGAGGAGACTTTTGCTCCTGTGGCTAGGTTAGAGTCAATTCAAATTTTATTAGCCTATGCTGCTCACCATTCTTTTAGGCTATACCAAATGGACGTGAAGAGCGCTTTCCTTAATGGGCCAATCAAGGAGGAGGTATATGTGGAACAACCCCCTGGCTTTGAGGATGATAGATATCCCGACCATATATATAAGCTCTCTAAGGCGCTCTATGGACTTAAGCAAGCCCCAAGAGCATGGTATGAATGCCTTAGAGATTTCCTTATTTCTAATGCTTTCAAGGTTGGGAAAGCCGATCCCACTCTTTTCACAAAGACTTGCAACGGTGATCTCTTTGTTTGCCAAATTTATGTTGATGACATAATATTTGGTTCTACTAACCAAGAGTCTTGTGAGGAGTTTAGCAGGGTGATGATGCAGAAATTCAAGATGTCAATGATGGGCGAGTTGACCTACTTCCTTGGATTCCAAGTGAAGCAACTCAAGGATGGCACTTTCATCTCCCAAACGAAGTACACTCAGGATCTTCTCAAGAGGTTTGGGATGAAGGACGCCAAGCCCGCAAAGACACCAATGGGAACTGATGGGCATATTGATCTCAATAAAGGAGGTAAGTCCGTTGATCAAAAGGCATACCGGTCAATGATAGGTTCATTACTTTAGCTTTGTGCTAGTAGACCGGACATTATGCTTGGTGTATGCATGTGTGCTAGATTTCAATCTGACCCCAAGAAATGTCTATCACCTTGTGGCTATTAAGCGAATCCTTAGATATTTAGTTTCTATGCCTTGCTTCGGGATCTGGTATCCAAAGGGGTCTACCTTTGACTTGATTAGATACTCAGACTCCGATTATGCCGGGTGCAAGGTTGATAGGAAGAGTACATTAGGGACATGCCAATTTCTAGGAAGGTCCCTGGTGTCCTGGAGTTCCAAGAAACAAACATCTGTTGCCCTATCCACCGCTGAGGCCGAGTACGTTGCCGCAGGACAGTGTTGCGCGTAACTACTTTGGATGAGGCAAACCCTCCAGGACTTTGGCTACAATCTGAGCAAAGTCCCACTCCTATGTGACAATGAGAGTGCAATCCGCTTGGCGGATAATCCTATTGAACACAGCCTTACTAAGCACATAGACATCCGGCATCACTTCCTGAGAGACCACCAGCAAAAGGGAGATATTGATGTATACCACATTAGCACCGAGAACCAGCTAGCCGATATCTTCACTAAGCCTTTAGATGAGAAAAGGTTTTGCAGGTTGCGTAGTGAGCTAAATGTCTTAGATTCGCGTAACTTGGATTGATCTATAGCATACATGTGTTCTATGCCTTTGATCATGTTACTTTGTGCATTTAATTCAATTATTGTTTGTTTGTGGTGCTCAAGTTGTACAAGTCATCTCCGGACCTCACAAGTCCGTATGCAAATGTTGCATATATTTAGGGGGAGATGTGCTACAACTTGATCCCTTTGAGACTAATTTGTTTGTTTGAGTACACTTGATGTAGTCTCGAAGGTACATTAAAAGGGAAGGTGAACTTGGACGACGGAAAGACTTCCACTGCACTCCGGTATTAGTGTATTTAATTCCAAGTTCATACTTGTGCTCTCATTGCCTTTTTGCTCTTAATTGACATTTTTGGTGAGACAATAGGGTTAAAAGGGCCACATATGATCCTATTTTGGTGCTTAATGCCAAAGGGGGACACTATACCACAACACCAAATTAGTGTCTGACGACTGTCGCTATAAATAGAGAATTAGCATCAAATTGTTAGTCGGTATACATGGCCACAGATGGTGAGTCGGCATATGTCTAAATTCCAACTGAGTGTTAGTCGTTATATTTATATGTGAATAGTGTCACGTTGTCAGTCGACAATTCATACCTATAGCATCACGCTGTCAGTCGTCATAAAAAACATGTGCAATTTATTGAGCCTGTGGGCGCGCAAAGCCCAAAACCCTAATACTTCCGAGCAGCCACCACCAAAACATCCAGCCACCGCGCGCCGCCAACCGCCGTCACCTTCACAGTCGCACGTCGTCGTCTCCTTCCCAGCCGGCCGGCCGCGCGCCGTCCCGTCCCTAGCCCATCCACGCGCACGCAGTCTCCTCCCCAGCCCATCCGCGCGCCATCGTCTCCTCCCCAACCGGCCGGCCACGTGCCGTCCTGTCCCTAGCCCATCCGCGCGCCGTCGTCTCCTCCCCAGCCGGCCGGCCGCGCGCCGTCCCATCCCCAGCCAGCCGCGCGCGCAGTCCGCTGTCCCGTCCCCAGCCACGCGCGTGCAGTCTCCTCCCCAGCCACACACGCGTAGTCCGCCGTCCCGTCCCCAGCCACGCGCGTCTAATGGTTCAGCAACAAGTTAGTGCAAGATTTGGTAAATGCCTTCTTGAACTTAGCGGAAACAATGCCACCATTGTTATGGATGATGCAGATATCCAGCTAGATGTGCGATCTGTCTTTTCGCTGCTGTTGGTACAGCAGGACAACGCTGCACTACATGTCGTAGGCTGGTATGGTATTTTTCTTTTGTTTATCTTTTCCATATAGTGGTTCGTTTTCAATTTGTTTAATTGTCTTTCCCATTTTATTACAGATTCTTCATGAGAACATATATCAAACCTTCCTTGATCAGCTTGTTGAGGTATACAAACAAGTCCGAATTGGGGATCCGTTGGAGAAAGGCACCTTACTGGGACCACTGCACACTCCTGCTTCAAAAGAGAACTTTTTGAAAGGCATTCAGACTATCAAATCTCAGGTGAAGGTTAAAAGTAGTGTTACATTATCGGTTCCTACAATTATTTGAACCTCCATTACAATCTCACTGGATATAAATAGCTATGAGAATCATGTTATTCTGAGTTTACTGCCTTATTGGTATTCAAAGTTAAATGTACCCCTCTGGTCACAAAAAAGTGTTTTGGACAGGGTTTGGTCAAACCGTAAAAACTACGAACATCAGTAACTAAATTATTTAGGTGAAGCATGTAAGTAATCTGTCTTTGTTCGAAATAATTGCAAGCATAAATTTGAAGGATATTAAGAAATTAATGGTAAAAAGATATGCATTGAAGTAAAATGTGACAAGTATTTTTACCTGGAGGAAGTATTACTTTATGTAAGCCGTTAAATTCTAACAATATAATTTGACATGTTTTATTCAGGGAGGGAAAATCCTTTTTGGAGGATCTGCCATTGAATCAGAAGGAAACTTTGTGCAACCAACAATTGTGGAAATTACACCTTCTGCACCAGTTGTGAAAGAACTCTTTGGTCCTGTCCTTTATGTTATGAAATTTCAGGTGGCATATAGTTCAATATTATGTTTTTTTTTGTATTTTGTATCTGTTCTAATTTCTACAATTGAGAACTACTTTGTCTAATATCCATGAGGTTTGTGTTTCCTACAGACCTTGAAGGAAGCAATTGAAATCAATAACTCTGTTCCTCAAGGATTGAGCAGTTCTATATTTACAAAGAGGCTAGATATTATTTTTAAGTGGCTCGGGTAAGTAGCTCAATGATACCGAGAATTTAATTGGTATTGAACAAAGGATGTTTCTGTATTTGTGGAAAGCAAATGCGAGCTGTATTGCTCATCCCTCTTTTGCATTAGATGCCTGTGTGGACAGTGTGGTGGACTGGAGGTACTGCATCGGTAGCATTCTAGTTTTTGCTTAATTGAATGGTAGTTATTTTGGTTTACAAGGTATAGCTTAAGATAGTCTAGTTCACTATTTTTCATTTTGGTTGGTGTATTCACACAGCACACTATTCAACTAGTCCCTTCTCTAGGACAAAAAATCATGTCTTTTTTGCGTGCCAATATCATATATTCAATCTGATAATATCCAGTAAAGCAGTAAGCTCAGCTGGAGTTTCCATACATGTCATAAACATTTAACCATACTCGGCCACAAAATAAACCATATATAACATATTTTGAAATTTGAATATTTATTGCAAAAAGTTCTCATCTTTTGTGGGGTCCTTTGGGTTATATTTTTTGATTGCCAATAAGCCTCACTGTTTGTTCTCTTATTATGCAGGCCCCATGGTAGTGATTGTGGTATAGTGAATGTGAACATACCTACTAATGGTGCTGAAATTGGTGGAGCATTTGGTGGAGAAAAAGCAGCTGGTGGTGGACGAGAAGCAGGGAGTGATTCCTGGAAGTAGTACATGAGGAGGGTGACTTGGTAAGAGTATACACATTTTTGTTGTGAGTGCATTTGAAATGGTACTATATATAATCATTATTAAAGCAGTGCATAGTAAGGGTAGCAAGGCCGGGCCTAAGCACGTGCAACAGGTGCTATTTTGGAATGGATTTCTAAGTAGTCTACTAATGATTTGGGTTTTAATTTTGTCAGGAGGGAGGTCCTAGAGGTAGTAAGTCACTTGTTTACTCCATGATGACAATAGCAAGCAGATCGCGGTGGTGCCTATGGATGCTACAACAAGAAAGATCAAAAGTTCTTTTGGATGGATGCGACTAGATATTTTGTTTTGTATTTTCTCCAAAAGAGAAATTTGCAAGTGAACTTAAAATTGTGAAACCAACATGTGGTTGTACTAGCTAGTATATCTGAGCTTTCACAAGCCAAACTTAGTGTTGTTGCTGCTTATTTTGATCTTTATTACAACAAAAGCAAACTTGTGAACTTTTTATGTATGAATGCAGTACAATTGTTATTGTCATGAATGAAAACATGAGCTATGTCAACATGAGCTATGTATGAATGCAGTACAATTGCTATGTATGAATGCAGTACAATTGTTATCTGACGTTGATGATAATTGGAAACTGCTAGTAATATATTTTTTTAGGCTCATATAGCCGTAGCGTTTGATTGTTAGTCGGTAAAAATACATATATCGCATCAGACAATGTGTCGGTATAGGTTCTAACAGACTGTCTGTCGGGATAAATATGTTAGTCGGTATATCTTTTTAACGTCTAACCGTCCGTCGGTATAAACATGTCTGTCGCTATACGTTTATGCCGACGCCACTTACAGCGTCAGAAAGTGTTAGTCGGTATAACTCTATAGCGACTGATAGTACGTTGTTATAACGGTTTATACTGACTGTAAGTAAGTCGTTATAGATAGGTTGTGGTATAGTGGGAGAAAATTAAGGCCAAAGCAAATGGATCAGCCAACCACTTGTGAATTTCGAAAATAATAGAGTTAGAATTTGTGTTTTGTCCAAAATACTCTTATTCCAAAACATGGTCTCTTATGGGGGGGAATTTTGATTATGGGAAAAAGGGGGAGTTTTTTGGCACTTGATCAATTTTACTCTTGAAATGTCTCTCGATTTGCCCAAACAAGTGTGTTTGACTTAGAGATAGGAAAAAGAATTTGATTTGCAAAAACAAACCAAGTGGTGGGAAAGAGTGATCCAAATATGCCAAATCATAAGCAAAAACAATTTGGTCTTCATTTACATTGATATTGCACTTCTTTTGTTGCTTTTTGATGTGTTGGCATAAATCACCAAAAAGGGGAGATTGAAAGGGAAATGTGCCCTTGGGCCATTTCTATAAGTGTTTTGATGATTAGATGTCTAACACAATGTATTGAACTATTATGTGCTAAATGAGCAAGAAGTGCAAATCAAAGAATAGGTATGTTTCTAGACTTAGTGAATTGCTTTTGAGTACTAACATGTTTATCTAAGTGCTAGAAACAGTGACAAAAGACGAAGAAAAGAATTGGAGAAGAGTTGGCTGTGTACAGCCAACACCTGCTCGGGCCTGGCACACCGGACTGTCCGGTGGCACACCGGATAGTGTCTGGTGCCCTAGGCGAGCAGACGGTGAACCACTGCTCTCGGGAGTGACGTGGTTATAAATCACCGGACCGTCCGGTGGTGCACCGGACTGTCCGGTGAGTCATCCGCGACGAACTCATCGCTCTCAGGAAAAGAAAAAGGTGACGTGGCTATAATTCACCGGATTGTCCGGTGAGCCAACGGCGCTAGTGCCCAATGGTTGTCCGCGTGATCAGCGCGCGACACGTGGCTCGCTCCAACGGTCGACTGGGTGCACCGGACTGTCCGGTGTGCACCGGACAGTGTCCGGTGCGCCAACCAGCCCCGAGAGCAACGGTCGGCTGCGCCCGATATGGAAGGAGATCGCGCACCGGACATAAACAATGGCTGCCCAGTGCACCACTCGACAGAAGGCAAGAATGACCTTCCAAATTGATCTCCAACGGCTCCTAGCTGTCTTGGGGCTATAAAAGGGACCCCTAGGCACCTAGACTCTGCATTCACGCAATCGGATCATAGTTCTTGAGATTTTAGCACTTTCGAGTTGTAAACTCCTCGCGCTGTGTTTGTGTGCTTACTTCTTCACTCGTGTGCGTGGTGTTGCTGCAGATTTGAGTCTTGTGTGTGTTGCTTTCCCTCCCTTACTCTTGTGCTCCTTTGTGATCTCTATTGTAAGGGCGAGAGACTCCAAACTGTGGAGATTCCTCGCAACCGGGAAAAATACTCTAAAGGAAAAGACCGTGGTATTCAAGTCGATCATTGGATCACTTGAAAGGGGTTGAGTGCAACCCTCGTCTATTGGGACGCCACAACGTGGAAGTAGACAAGTGTTACTTGGCCGAACCATGGGATAAAAAATGCGTGTCTCGTGTGTTGCTTATTGTGATTGTTTTGACTGCACGAGCGTGTTCCATAGCCACTTGATTTCTCTAACACGTTAATAATCAAGTTTGTGGCTATTTAGTGTTTGATTTTACAGGATCACCTATTCACCCCCCCCCCCACTCTAGGTGCTCTCAGTTCTGTCATGCCCTGCACGAACCATCGAGCTGCGATCGACATCGTCGTTCTCCCAAAAGCACTACGTGATACGCCCCATAGTGCGTCGTTGATCCTCAACTCATCACCTTGAATTGCTCAATGTTTATTCCTGAATGTCTGAAGTAAGCCTTGAATTGTTGAATATTTCTTCCATAAAATTTTAAAAACGATGAATGTGTTAAGTAAACCTTGAATGGTTGAATGATTATTTTTTTGTACGTCGAAGTAAACCTTAAATGGTTGAAGTAAACATTGAATAGTTGAAGTACACCTTGAATGACCAAGTATTTGTTCCTACTGTATGTTGAAGTAAACCTTGAATGGCTAAATATTTATTGTTGCGCGCTAAGGACGGCAGACAAATCAGCCCGTTTAACACGTGTGAGTCCATTTTAGCTCCTGTTCGATTGGTCCCTGGTCTTTTTCTAGTGTGGTTGGTTCAATGGTGGATTGGTCCAATTAGACCTTTTGATCCAAGGGTCCATCACATTAGATGATGAATAGCATGTGTGTATGGTTGATGTATATACATAGATTTAGATAGTGTTTGGTTCGGTGTCAACGAGGGATGAGACGGGATCAACCCTAAGTTGACCCTGTCCCTTATTATTTTGAGGGATGGCCTAATCCACCATTTTTGAAGAATATCCCTTGACCCTAACTCTAGACCTCCAAACCAAACGCGGGTCAAATTAAAATGATCTCATCTCGTCCATCTTCATCCTTCATCGTAGAAGGGGACGGGGACCAGCCCACTGTACCCGCCCGCCTAGTTCCCCAAAACCCATTCCTTGTCCCCGTCATATTTAGCTTAACAAGGACAAACTCATCTCTATCCTCATCCCTGTGGATTCTCGTTCTCCATTTAAGGTCCCACGTCGTAACACAAAAAATTAAATACTTATTCCATGATAAAAAATAAAAAATATATCATTATCAAAAGACAACAAGACAAAAATAAATTTAAAATAACTAACAACTTTATAATATAAATCATGTTGCTCTGTTGTGGTTTCTTGTAGGAGCTTTGTAGAAGCTTTGGCAGATGACTAACACCCCGTTAGTCTCGTGGGAGAGAAACCGTCCATGTGCCTGTCCCAAACGGGTCGGATTCCCACGGCGCCCCGCCCCCACATAGAATTTTTTCCGTTCCTACTTGGACTAGTGACTGTGATAGAATCAAGTAAATATTATTGTATCATATACACAATATATAATTATATGTGACTATATTTATGTATGTTATTATAGTTGATTATGATCAGCTAATATTTAGTAGTAATATGATAGCAAAAAATTAAAATTTTCAAAATATCTTTGTGGTACTATACCGTCTCTAAAAAGTGTTTTTCCAGAGATAGCAGTTGCATAAATATTTTTTAAAAAAAATATCGTATGTGAAAATATATTTGCATAAATAGTTTTTTGTAAACAAAACCGTCAGCCATTGTAAAAAATACATTTACACGGGTAGTTGATACTTTTCACTGGCTCTTTACGCTGCCGGAAGCCATTAGTGAAAATATGTGCCTGAAGAGTAGGAGTATAGTAAAAAAATTAGATTTTAGAACTTTATAGACGCGAGAGCTTTCGCGAAATCCTAATCCCGATGACACCTGCATTGACACACTGCGGGGTGCTAATAGTCCTGGTCCGGCGCATTGCACCGGCAGTCCGACCCCGTCCGTCAGCAGCTACAGTCCCGCCACGTCGCTGCGGGGTGCTCTCGAGTCCAGTGGACCTGATCTGACCCAGGTGGCCACCCGGCAGGCCGACACGTACGCGTGGCCCGGTCGGCCGGTCGTGAAATCTGGAACGTGGGCACGTGGCGGTCGGCGCGCGCGCTCGCGCACGTGTTGTTTCCGTGGGACGCAAGCAAGCTTCCAGCGAGTTTAGTAGTAGCATGTGTTGTTTCCGATCGAGGAGGGAAGCAAAGCAATCCATCAAGCTGGCGCTGCCATGCCACGCGACGCGATCGAACATGTTACAAAATATGTATAACATGTGATCAATTCCCTCCTCTAATGCTTTTCTCCCAAGGGGCACATCCCTTGGGAGACTCTGTATCCACTTATATATAAGCAAGAAATTCTACAATAAAGACAATGAGTTCTGTCATTTTTCTCTGTCTCTGTACTTGTTATCATTATGCTCCAACACGTTATCAGCACCCGTCTCTACACTGAGCGAAAAAGGCCATAGAATCATCGGACGTAAGCATGGAACATCAGAAAATAACTCGCGAGATCATCATGGCGATGATCGTTGTTTTCTTCTTGGTGGATGACGTTCGTTGCATCCACACCAAGACAAGATGGCATGCAGGAACACTACGTTGGCAATCAGCAGTGTTCGGACGATGGCTGGGGCGAGGCGATCGGTGGCCAGTAAATCCAACTTGACAGATCTCCCTAGCGCATGTGTCTTCCATACAGCAGGGCAACGGATGCCACTTGAGAGATCTCCAAGCAGGACGGCAGAGGCCACGGAATCAAAGATCTTGGCGCCGCTGCTTCTGCATTAAAACGAGTAAACTAATGGTCTTCATGCAAAATGATATTGCATTTTTGGAAAAGCATAGAGTGATGGAGTCCTAAGCACTGGCTGCGCTAAATTCTTTATAGAGTTTAGTAGCCTAGAGACCGTGCTTTAGGCCGCATTTGAAATGTCTATCACTATGAGGTCTATATCTTTCAAGATGATTACCTATACGTGCTATCCAAAAAGGTCACGCACTACGCAGGCATCGCGGGCTATGGAGCCAGGCTGGACGCTGCAGTCATGCTGACTGCTAAAAGAATTCTTTTAATTAAGTTCTACTTAATTAAACGATGAATTCTTGCAAAATATGACATATATTTTGAACTTGGGATTATTCAACACATGATGGAGATCTAGGCTTTGGCTGCAATAAGTTCTTGGAATTTATATGCCCTGAGACCAAGCTTTTAGACAGCAAAAGGTTATTTGCCCATCAGTAAGAGGTCTACATCATATGGTTATGATGATTACCTATGTGTTCTTCCAAGTAGATATGTTGGAGATGTGATGTTGGTTAATCACCTTTATGGTGATTACCATTTTATTTTTGAAATTTTGGCCAAGCACAGGGTAGTGGAGTCCTAAGCATTGACTGCGGTATGTTCCTTGAATATATCAGCCCAGAGACCATGCTTTCAGGCAGCAAAAGTTTTTGCCCACTACTGAGAGATCTACTCTATTGTTTCATTACATGGAGATTATCTATGTTGTGTACACCAATTTTCAAAAATCTTTTGGTACACTTTATCAAGGTGTTTGGTTTGAGGAATGATCTAGTCTATCATCTTCTCACTTCTCACTATTTTTGTTTGGTTTGTGGAATGGAATGAGTTGATCCATCACCACCTCATTCCTCATAGTTAGTTAGTTAGTATTAATATGAGGAATGGGGTCATCCCACCAAATTTGAGGAATGAACCCATGATGCACCACCTCAATTTGAATGTAGTGATTCCTTAAACCAAACACCCCCTATGTGATACCTGGAATTCTCCAACGTATAAAGATATGATATATTTTGCGGTATATTACAACATCAGAAAATGCTTAACCCATTTAGAGGATAACTATTTAATAGAGTTTGATGAACTCGCCTAATGGGCTTAATTATCCTCAATGTTCACTGGATATGTTCATTTTATTTTTGCATGATATGGGAATTCACCTCTTCAATTTGGAGGAAATGAGATGCTCTCTTTCTCTTATGGTTCTTATGAAAAGAACTTATGTGCTTTTGCGGCTTGATATGCAAGTGCAAAATGAATAGCAAAGAAAATCATAAGACTTGTGGACTTATGAGTATGTGTCTACATTATGTTGTAGACTAACACTTTGTATTCAAATATTTTTGCTTGAAAGCAAATATATAAGCACATTAAAAAGGGAAGGGCAATGAGTATGACAAACTCTTTTGTCATTACACTATACGTGGTATAGTGTTGTATGCCTAAGCATCTAATCATGTATATGAAATCCCAATAGATGCATACTACTCATGAAAGCTAAGATATGAAGTGTACTTCAATCTTCCATCTGACATGATAACAGTGGTTAGTTGTGTAATTCATGATTTGGACTAATCATGTAACAACACTTCTTTTTCTAAGAGAAGACCACTTTGTTAGATGATTTGCTTTTGAGTAGTACTTAAATGATGCATGAGATTTGGTATAATCTCATAATTGATGTTGTGATAGGTTCAACTCATGCGGTGTGAGTTGAACACACTCATGTGATTTGAGTGTAAAAACTCATATGAATTTGAGTTAAACAAACTCATCGATTGGAGTTGATCACTCATGTGATTTGAGTTGAACAAACTCATCGATTAGAGTTGAACCAACTCATCAAGGGAGTAGAAGACTCATTGATTTGAGTTGTGCAAACTTGTACAGGGATTCTTCAAATTGAGGAAGAAACATGCAATGTGGAGAATTGAGCCACAAACTCTATAAGTGGGGAAACAAAATATTCTCATATTCCTTTGGAAAGAGGAAAGAATATTTTAACAATCGCTTCGCGCGATATCGTGATATGTTAATATATAGTCCCCTTTTGGTAATGGAAGTATCAAGGATGTGTTGATATATCCTAATTTATCTTACCAAATTATAGAGATATCCATAAAATTACTATCATGTGGAAATACAAGGTGATAGTGATGGATATTGCATATGTTTCTTAGAAACATTTCTTATGGACTGTATTCTACATACATCCTCCCATACAAAGTGTTGCATATGTTATAACTTTTCAAGTGATGATACTTACCATGCTGGGTAAGATTGAATTGGTCATCCCATTGTTGGGATGAAATGAAAAGTTATGAACAATTCTATTGGTCATTTTTCCCATAAGATGGATACTTGATGAGTATCATCGGAAATGAGATTTTAAGTCCCTCTTATCTTAAAATCTGATCTAAATTGGTTAAGTTCTTTGAATTGTTTCAAAGGAACGAGTGTGGTCCATTACAGAGATTGTATGGACATTGAAGGCTTTATATGGTTCTTTGGTGCATCTATATGGTGACCTCAAGTGTGTCCTTCGGACAACACATGACCATTAAGTAATAATGTCTCAAGCTTGAGCACATTAGCCTCCACATTACTGAATTTACCAAATGTGCTTACAATGATGATTGTTTGTCTTGGTATTCAGAATGATATCCATAAATGATATGATGAATCTGTGATAGATTCGAAAATTTCATATCATTAATGACCATCAGTAAAGAATTGTCATTTCCAACTAGTTATGGTTGGAGTCAGGAAGTTTTGCACGCTCCTGACTTGTGATTAACTGCATGTACTGTATGTACAAGTTCCCCTATGGTTTTTAGTATGTGGGAATCCATGAAAGATTTCCCATGCGTAAATTGGGTATGTTCCCAATCTCACCACCGCAGCGTACATGTATGGGCACACAGAAAACTGGGGATCTATGTGAGAATTCATTCTCTGTCGATCATTAAGTTTTAGAATCTTTTCATGAGAATCTATTTACGGCCCGTACGCTTGCTTGAATCATGAGCTTTTCCAGGCATTAGGGGGAGATTTCGAGTATCAAAATGAATGCCAGGAAATTATAATGAATGCAGTAAGCATTCAGGCTCAGGATCACGTACTAAAACTGAACCTTTGGGTTCGAATGATTTGCAAGAAGTTGCAAATTGACTGCCATGTGCATTTACTATGAGGTGTCACTAAAATTAATCCTACGTGGAAGTGCCAGAAAGAGTGATTAAATGGAACACCACTCAACTCCCTATTACAATAATGTTGTAAATAAGAGGGGGAGAAGTATGGTCACGAATCCTAGGATTAAGATGCTTGCAAGCTAATGAAGGCTAGACCTTCTGAGATAGTAAATGCAGACCATCTATTCGTTGGTAACCAACATGGTGTTGGTGGACACCTAAAGGATATTGATTATCCTGTGAATGGAAGTCATTCACAACCTAGCTCAGTGCGCATTGATGAGGCTAGGTTATCGGAAGCCCTTGATTCTCGTTTTGGGATTTCACGAAGAATCATAAGGGTGCATAAAAAATGACTTCATGTCAACTAGAGAATTATGTTATTTGAAAGCTACAAGTGTCGACACATACATCTCAGCAATTGAATATGCGCTCCAAGTGATCCAAAAGACTATGGCCATAGCAGAGCATAAGTATGCTCGATTGGATCTTGTTAAGTGATACAATGTTGCAGAGATAGCCTTGCTCACTATAAAGAAGTGTTGAATTATTTCCACTTCAAGGTATCTTACTGTGGATACATGTTTGTTTTCATGGACTTGGAAACAATGAGGTGGTAAGAAAGCATGGCTAGTAGCAACTGGGTTTATACGCAAACCCAAGCATTATTTTAATGCTATAAATTCTCCTCTACTGTGAGTAGTTAAATTCCGATACAATAATATGGGCAGTAAATCATCTATCTTTGCAGTTGGTAGATGTAGTGACAACATATGCTTATGTGGTCACTGGATTATGGTATTTGTGGAGTCTTGAAGGATTCCAAATACATAATCACCAATCACAAATTTGTGATGCTTGGAAAGTCTTTGTGACTTAGAGCATCCAAGTCAAATATGGTACATTTGACCTAGTGAATCCTTCCTTCCAAAGGATACACGAAGAATGATATGTTTAGTGTAAATATGTGCAGCATATTTTAAACATACATTACTTATCGACGGAGTTCGAGATACAGGATATGAATTGAAAGAAATTTTCAATTCAAAGTAAACTATCTTGAGTATCTTGGATACAAAGTTGTCTATATCTAACGTATATTGAAGAAATTCAATATGAAAGAATCATGGTTATTTGATTCTTTCAGATCATGAGATGTGTTATTGTATCTTGCAAGAGCATCCGGCCGGATATTGCTTTGCAATGATTTGCTAGCTAACAGCACATGAGATCGAGTTATGATCTCCAGATGTACTCATGCTCTCCTTATGTTTGGATATACTGATCTTGGATATCTATAGAAGATCCCCAGGTACAAGATCAATGACATACTTCTGGTAAGTTGGAGCTACTATTTGATAAATGTTGATCAACTGAGATTAATGGTCACTTATAGAGATGGCAATGGGTACCCGCGACCCGATACCCGATGGGTATTTACTCCATTAGGGTATGTATGTGGGCTAAATATTCTACCCGTGGGTCTGTTATTGGGCAAAAAATCTTCACCCAATGGGTAAACGGGTATTAGAACGTTCCGCCTTCACCCATACCCGTTAACCCGTGGGTATAAAATACCCAATATAAACTTAGCCCAATCATGAACTTTGACTTTAGTCATCCATCTTTTTTACTATTTAACAATCTTTTAGGCCATAATGTCATAGAAGGCTTAACGATAATTTAATGACCTTGTAATGGAACATGTAATGTGCTATGTAGTACTATCCTAGTGTTACTACTTTATCCAATTATCTTTGATGTGTTGAATGGATGGTTAAATGATGCTAGAAATTTTGTAATGATATTTAGATGGATATACTTGACATTTGTATCATATAATATTTTTATAGATGTTTAGCTTTTGTGGGTACGGGTGACCCGGTGGGTGACCCATACCCACATGGGTATGGGTATGAGGGTAAATCTATACCTGAGAGCACCTAGAGGGGGGGTGAATAGGTGATTCTGTAAAACTTGAAAACTTAAGCCACAAAAACTTGGTTAAGCGTTAGCACAGTAAATGCCAAGTGGCTAGAGAGGAGTCTCAACAAAACACAATAACCACAAGAAATCAATCACAGAGATGGCACGGTGGTTATCCCGTGGTTCGGCCAAGACCAACGCTTGCCTACTCCACGTTGTGGCGTCCCAACGGACGAGGGTTGCAATCAACCCCTCTCAAGCGGTCCAAAGACCCACTTGAATACCACGATGTTTTGCTTGCTTTACTCAATCCCGTTTGCGAGGAATCTCCACAACTTGGAGCCTCTCGCCCTTACACTTGAAGTTCACAAAGAAGCACAGAGCAAGGGAGGGATTAGCAACGCACTCAAGACAAGAAATCACAGCAACACCACGCACACAAGTTGCAACGAGAGCTCACAACACAACTCAATGAGTTCACCACTCAACTAGAGCTCTAATTGCTATCGCAAAGAATCAAAGGCGCGGAATCGATGTCTTAGTGCTTAGGAATGTTGTAGGAATGCTTGGTGTGCTCCTCCATGCGCCTAGGGGTCCCTTTTATAGCCCCAAGGCAGCTAGGAGCCGTTGCGAGCAATCTAGGAAGGCTGATCTTGCCTTCTGTCGACTGGAGCACCGGACACTGTCCGGTGCCCGATTTCCTTCCAAAAATGGCACAGTCGACCGTTGGTAGCTTGAGAGCCGTTGGCGCACCGGACATGTCCGGTGCACACCGGACAGTCCGGTGCCTCCTTCTAGCCGTTGGCTCGGCCACGTCTCCCGCGCAGATTGCGCGGCCGACCGTTGGCTCACCAGACAGTCCGGTGCACACCGGACAGTCCGGTGCACACCGGACAGTCCGGTGAATTATAGCCGTACGTCGCCGGTGAATTCCCGAGAGCGACGAGTTTGCCTGTGAACGGCCCACCGGACAGTCCGGTGAACCACCGGACAGTCTGGTGAATTATAGCCGTACACCACCGTCGAAGTCCCGAGAGCAGCCTGTTCACCAGTGCCAGCCTGGCGCACCGGACACTGTCCGGTGCACCACCGGACAGTCCGGTGAACCCAGACTGAGCAGACTTTGGCTGAACTTAGCCATCTCTTCTCCAACTCGATTTTTTCTGTTTCCAGCACTTAGACACAATACATTAGTCCATAAAACAATGTACTAAGTCTGAGAAACATACCTTTATCCTTGATTTGTACTTTGTCCACCTTTTTACACTTAGACACTTGTGTTGGACACTAAATCACCAAAATACTTAGAAATGGCCCAAGGGCACATTTCCCTTTCAATCTCCCCCTTTTTGGTGATTTATGCCAACACAATATAAAGCAAGTAGAACAAATACAAAATCAATTCAAATAAGAACTCAAATTGGTTTGATTCAAATTTGACATATATGGATCACTCTTTGCCACCACTTGGTTTGTTTTTGCAAATCAAACTCAAATTTCTATCTCTAAGTCAAACACACATGTTAAGACATAAAGAGAGTCATTCCAAGAGAAATTGATTCAAGATTTCAAAACTCCCCTTTTCCCCATAATCAACACTTCTCCCCATAGGAAGCCAACTTTTGACAAGAGAGACAATAAAAGAGTTTTGACAAACCAAAAGCTCTAATCTACTATTTTAAAAATTTCTCAAGTGGTAGCTGATCCATCTATTGCTTTGGCCTTTATTTTCTCCCCCTTTGGCATCAAGCACCAAAACGGGATCAATCTTGGCCCTTTAACCCCATTGCCTCACCAAAATCTTCAAATGAGAACACAAAGGCAATAAGAGTACGTGAGATGAACTTGGAATTAGTTACCCTCTCATCGGAGTGCAGTGGAAGTCTTTTATGGTCCAAGTCCACCTTTTTCCTTTCAAACCTCCTTTGAGACTAAAACAAGCAAACTCAAGCATATGGTTAGTCTCAAAGGGTCAAGTTGTAGCACAACTCCCCCTAAATATGTGCATCACTTGCACAAGGACTTGTGAGGTCCGTGGAGAGATTGTACAACTTGAGCACCATAGTAAGCAACAAAATGCATAAGGAACATGATCAAAGGCATAAACACATGTATGCTATAAATCAATCCAAGTTCCGCGAATCTAAGACATTTAGCTCACTACGCAGCCTGCAAAAGGTCTTTTCATCTAAAGGCTTAGTGAAGATATCGGCTAGCTGGTTCTCGGTGCTAACATGAAACACTTCGATATCTCCCTTTTGCTAGTGGTCTCTCAAAAAGTGATGCCGGATGTCAATGTGCTTTGTGCGGCTGTGCTCAACAGGATTTTCCGCTATTCGGATAGCACTCTCATTGTCACATAGGAGTGGGACTTTGCTCAAATTGTAGCCAAAGTCCCGGAGGGTTTGCCTCATCCAAAGTAGTTGCGCGCAACACTGTCCTGCGGCAACGTACTCGGCTTCAGCGGTGGATAGGGCAACGAAAGTTTGTTTCTTAGAGTTCCATGACACCAGGGACCTTCCTAAGAATTGGCACGTCCCCGATGTACTCTTCCTATCGACCTTACATCTAGCATAGTCGGAATCTGAATATCCAATCAAGTCAAAGTTAGACCCCTTTGGATACCAGATCCCGAAGCAAGGCGTAGCGACTAAATATCTAAGAATTCGCTTCACAGCCACTAAGTGACACTCCTTAGGATCGGATTGAAATCTAGCACACATGCATACGCTAAGCATAATATCCGGTCTACTAGCACATAAATAAAGCAAAGAACCTATCATGGACCGGTATGCTTTTTGATCAACGGACTTACCACCTTTGTTGAGGTCGGTGTGTCCGTCGGTTCCCATCGGTGTCTTGGCGGGCTTGGCGTCCTTCATCCCAAACCGCTTTAGCAAATCTTGCGTGTACTTCGTTTGGGAGATGAAGGTGCCGTCCTTGAGTTGCTTCACTTAGAACCCAAGGAAGTAGTTCAACTCGCCCATCATCGACATCTCGAATTTCTGCGTCATCACCCTGCTAAACTCTTCACAAGACTTTTGGTTAGTAGAACCAAATATTATGTCATCGACATAAATTTGGCACACAAAAAGATCACCATCGCAAGTCTTAGTAAAAAGAGTTGGATCGGCTTTCCCGACCTTGAAAGCATTAGCAATTAAAAAGTCTCTAAGGCATTCATACCATGCTCTTGGGGCTTGCTTAAGTCCATAGAGCGCCTTAGAGAGCTTACACACGTGGTCGGGGTACCGTTCATCCTCGAAGCCAGGGGGTTGCTCCACGTACACCTCCTCCTTGATCGACCCATTGAGGAAAGCGCTCTTCACATCCATTTGGTACAACCTGAAAGAATGGTGAGCGGCATATGCTAGCAAAATACGAATTGATTCTAGCCTAGCCACAGGAGCGAATGTCTCCTCAAAGTCCAAACCTGCGACTTGGGCATAACCTTTTGCCACAAGTCGAGCCTTGTTCCTTGTCACCACCCCGTGCTCGTCCTGTTTGTTGCGGAACACCCACTTGGTTCCCACAACATTTTGCTTGGGGCGAGGCACCAGTGTCCAAACTTCATTGCGCTTGAAGTTGTTGAGTTCCTCCTGCATGGCCAACACCCAGTCCGGATCCAGCAAGGCCTCTTCTACCCTGAAAGGCTCAATAGAAGAGACAAAGGAGTAATGCTCACAGAAATTAACTAATCTTGAATGAGTAGTTACTCCCTTGCTAATATCACCCAAAATTTGGTCGACGGGATGATCCCTTTGGATCGTCGCTCAAACTTGGGTTGGAGGTGCCTGAGGTGCTTCTTCCTCTTCAATTTGAACATCCTGTGCTCCCCCTTGATCATGCGCCTCCACTTGAGGTACCTGTTCGTCATCTTGGGTTGGGGGATGCACCATAGTTGAGGAAGACGGTTGATCTTGCTCCAATTGTTCCTGAGGCCGTACATCTCCAATCGCCATGGTGCGTATCGCGACCGTTGGAACGTCTTCTTCATCTACATCATCAAGAACAACAACTTGCTCTCTTGGAGAGCCATTAGTCTCATCAAATACAACGTCGCTAGAGACTTCAACCAAACCCGATGATTTGTTGAAGACCCTATACGCCTTTGTATTTGAATCATAACCTAATAAAAACCCTTCTACAGCTTTGGGAGCAAATTTAGAGGTTCTACCTTTCTTCACAAGAATATAACACTTGCTCCCAAATACACGAAAATAAGACACATTGGGTTTGTTACCAGTTAGCAGCTCATATGAAGTCTTTTTGAGGAGGCGGTGAAGGTAGACCCTGTTGATGGCGTGGCAAGCCGTGTTTACGGCTTCCGACCAAAAACGCTCGGGGGTCTTGAACTCTCCAAGCATAGTCCTCGCCATATCAATGAGCGTCCTGTTCTTCCTCTCTACCACACCATTTTGCTGAGGTGTGTAGGGAGCGGAGAACTCGTGCTTGATCCCCTTCTCCTCAAGGAACTCCTCCACTTGAAGATTCTTGAATTCGAACCCGTTGTCGCTTCTTATCTTCTTCACCTTGAGCTCAAACTCATTTTGAGCTCTCCTTAGGAAGCGCTTGAGGGTCCCTTGGGTTTCAGACTTATCCTGCAAAAAGAACACCCAAGTGAAGCGGGAAAAGTCATCAACAATAACTAGACCATACTTACTTCCTCCTATGCTCAGATAGGCGACGGGTCCGAAGAGGTCCATATGCAGCAGCTCCAGAGGTCTTGAAGTGGTCATCACATTCTTGCTGTGATGTGCTCCTCCCACTTGTTTACCTGCTTGACAAGCTGCACAAGGTCTATCTTTTTCGAATTGCACGTTAGTCAAACCTATCACGTGTTCTCCCTTTAGAAGCTTGTGAAGGTTCTTCATCCCCACATGTGCTCAGCGGCGATGCCACAGCCAGCCCATGCTAGTCTTAGCAATTAAGCATGCATCTAGACCGACCTCCTATTTTGCAAAATCAACTAAATAAAGTTTGTCGTCTAGTACACCCTTAAAAGCTAGTGAACCATCACATCTTCTAAAGACAGACACATCTACATTTGTAAATAGACAATTATATCCCATATTACATAATTGACTGACAGATAGTAAATTATATCCAAGAGACTCAACTAAAAACACATTAGAGATAGAGTGCTCATTTGATATTGCAATCTTGCCTAAACCTTTCACCTTGCCTTGGTTCCCATCACCGAATATGATTGAATCTTGGGAATCCTTATTCTTGACGTAGGAGGTGAACATCTTCTTTTCCCCCGTCATATGGTTCGTGCATCCGCTGTCGATAATCCAGCTTGAACCCCCGGATGCATAAACCTGCAAGGCAAATTTAGGCTTGGGTCTTAGGTACCCAACTCTTGTTGGGTCCTACAAGGTTAGTCAAAATTGTCATAGGGACCCAAATGCAAGTTTTATCACCCTTGCATTTTGTCCCTAATTTCCTAGCAACTATCTTCCTATCCTTTCTACAAATAGCAAAGGAAGCATTTAAAGCATGATAAATTGTAGAGGGTCCATTCATAACTTTCCTAGGAACATGAACAATATTCTTCCTAGGCATATTTCTACCATGCATATAGGAAGAACTGGGAGCAAACATAGCATAAGAATCATAGGCATGTGAATCAAAAGCATTACAACTCCTATGAGACTGTCTTCTATCATTGTACATAAAAGCATGGTTCTTTTTAGTACTACTTGCCATAGGGGCCTTCCCTTTCTCCTTGGCGGAGATGGGAGCCTTATGGCTTGTTAAGTTCTTGGCTTCCCTCTTGAAGCCAAGCCCATCCTTAATTGAGGGATGTCTACCAATCGTGTAGGCATCCCTAGCAAATTTTAGTTTATCAAAATCACTTTTGCTAGCCTTAAGTTGGGCATTAAGACTAGCCATTTCATCATTTAACTTTGCAATAGAAGCTATGTGTTCACTACAAGCATCAATATCAAAATCTCTACATCTATTGCAAATAACAACATTTTCTACACAAGTTGTTGATTTACTAGCTATTTCTAACTTAGCATTCAAATCATCATTAATGCTCCTTAAGCTAGAAATCGTCTCATGGCAGGAAGATAATTCACAAGAAAGCATTTCATTTCTCTTAACTTCTAAGGCATGAGATTTTTGTGCTTCTACAAATTTGTCATGTTCTTCATACAACAAGTCCTCTTGTTTTTCTAAAAGCCTATTCTTATCATTCAAGGCATCAATCAATTCATTAATTTTATCTACCTTGGTTCTATCTAGGCCCTTAAATAAACATGAATAATCTATTTCATCCTCATCACTAGATTCATCCTCACTTGAAGAAGCATAAGTAGAGTTTCGAGTACATACCTTCTTCTCCCTTGCCATAAGGCATGTGTGACGCTCGTTGGGGAAGAGGGATGACTTGTTGAAGGCGGTGGCGGCGAGTCCTTCATTGTCGGAGTCGGACGAGGAGCAATCCGAATCCCACTCCTTGCCAAGATGTGCCTCGCCCTTTGCCTTCTTATAGTTCTTCTTCTTCTCCCTCTTGTTCCCTTGATCCTGATCACTATCATTGTCGGGACAGTTAGCAATAAAATGACCAAGCTTACCACATTTGAAGCATGAGCGCTTCCCCTTTGTCTTGGTCTTGCTTGGCTGCCCCTTGCGACCCTTTAGCGCCGTCTTGAATCTTTTGATGATGAGGGCCATCTCTTCATCATTAAGTCCGGCCGCCTCAATTTGTGCTACCTTGCTAGGTAACGCCTCCTTGCTCCTTGTTGCCTTGAGAGCAACGGGTTGAGGCTCATTGATTGGACCGTTCAGAGCGTCGTCCACGTACCTCGCCTCCTTGATCATCATTCGCCCGCTTACGAATTTTCCAAGGACTTCTTCGGGCGACATTTTGGTGTACCTGGGATTCTCATGAATATTATTCACCAAATGAGGATCAAGAACGGTAAAGGACCTTAGCATCAGTCGGACGACGTCGTGGTCCGTCCATCGCGTGCTTCCGTAGCTCCTTATTTTGTTGATAAGGGTCTTGAGCCGGTTGTATGTTTGTGTCGGCTCCTCGCCCCTTATCATAGTGAATCGTCCAAGCTCGCCCTCCACCAACTCCATCTTGGTGAGCAAGGTGACGTCGTTCCCCTCATGAGAAATCTTGAGGGTGTCCCAGATCTGCTTGGCATTGTCCAAGCCGCTCACTTTATGGTACTCGTCCCTGCACAAGGAGGCTAACAACACAGTAGTAGCTTGTGCATTTCTATGAATTTGTTCATTAATAAAAATGGGACTATCCGAGCTATCAAACTTCATTCCATTCTCAACAATCTCCCATATGCTTGGATGGAGAGAGAATAGGTGACTAAATATTTTGTGGCTCCAAAAACCGTAGTCCTCCCCATCAAAGTGTGGAGGCTTGCCGAGAGGAATGGAGAGCAAATGTGAATTTGAACTTTGAGGAATACGTGAATAATCGAAAGAAAAGTTCGAGTTAACCGTCTTTCGTTTGTCGTAGTCGTTGTCGTCGTTGTCCTTGTGGGAAGAAGTGGACTCATCACTGTCGTCGTAGTAGACGATCTCCTTAATGCGCCTTGTCTTCTTCTTCTTCCCATCTTTTCGTCTATGACCTGAGCCTGAGTCGGTAGACTTGTCATCCTTTGGCTCATTGACGAAAGACTCCTCTTTATCGTTGATCATGATACCCTTCCCCTTAGGATCCATCTCTTCGGGCGGTTAGTCCCTTTGTGAAGAGAACGGCTCTGATACCAATTGAGAGAACCTAGAGGGGGGGTGAATAGGTGATCCTGTAAAACTTGAAAACTTAAGCCACAAAAACTTGGTTAAGCGTTAGCACAGTAAATGCCAAGTGGCTAGAGAGGAGTCTCAACAAAACACAATAACCACAAGAAATCAATCACAGAGATGGCACGGTGGTTATCCCGTGGTTCGGCCAAGACCAACGCTTGCCTACTCCACGTTGTGGCGTCCCAACGGACGAGGGTTGCAATCAACCCCTCTCAAGCGGTCCAAAGACCCACTTGAATACCACGGTGTTTTGCTTGCTTTACTCAATCCCGTTTGCGAGGAATCTCCACAACTTGGAGCCTCTCGCCCTTACACTTGAAGTTCACAAAGAAGCACAGAGCAAGGGAGGGATTAGCAACGCACTCAAGACAAGAAATCACAGCAACACCACGCACACAAGTTGCAACGAGAGCTCACAACACAACTCAATGAGTTCACCACTCAACTAGAGCTCTAATTGCTATCGCAAAGAATCAAAGGCGCGGAATCGATGTCTTAGTGCTTAGGAATGTTGTAGGAATGCTTGGTGTGCTCCTCCATGCGCCTAGGGGTCCCTTTTATAGCCCCAAGGCAGCTAGGAGCCGTTGAGAGCAATCTAGGAAGGCTGATCTTGCCTTCTGTCGACTGGCACACCGGACAGTCCGGTGCCCGATTTCCTTCCAAAAATGGCACAGTCGACCGTTGGCAGCCTGAGAGCCGTTGGCGCACCGGACATGTCCGGTGCACACCGGACAGTCCGGTGCCTCCTTCTAGCCGTTGGCTCGGCCACGTGTCCCGCGCAGATTGCGCGGCCGACCGTTGGCCCGGTCGACCGTTGGCTCACCGGACAGTCCGGTGAATTATAGCCGTACGTCGCCGGTGAATTCCCGAGAGCGACGAGTTTGCCTGTGAACGGCCCACCGGACAGTCCGGTGAACCACCGGACAGTCCGGTGAATTATAGTCGTACACCGCCGTCGAAGTCCCGAGAGCAGCCTGTTCACCAGTGCCAGCCTGGCGCACCGGACACTGTCCGGTGCACCACCGGACACTGTCCGGTGAGCCACCGGACAGTCCGGTGAACCCAGACTGAGCAAACTTTGGCTGAACTTAGCCATCTCTTCTCCAACTCGATTTTTTCTATTTCCAGCACTTAGACACAATATATTAGTCCATAAAACAATGTACTAAGTCTGAGAAACATACCTTTATCCTTGATTTGTACTTTGTCCACCTTTTTACACTTAGACACTTGTGTTGGACACTAAATCACCAAAATACTTAGAAATGGCCCAAGGGCACATTTCCCTTTCAATACCCGCCAGTGTATATGGGTGACCCGATGGGGTTATTTTTGTGTCATGGGTATGGGTATGGGGTAGTAATACCCGATGGGTATTTACCCATTGCCATCTCTAGTCACTTACACTAATCATTCTATAGTACACTTCGTGGGATTGTACAGAATGATATACTACATACAGAGGGTATGTGGTGGTCATGATTTTTATATCACTGACCTTATTATCTATAAAGATAATATTACTTTGTGTTGTTTAGATGAAAAAGAAGTTACAAACTAAGTCTCTACCTTAATCTACATTTTTAATGTGTTTGCGAGCAGGTATGGGATGACTTAGTAATTTGTAAAGATCAGGGGGAGTTTTCTCTTGATCGGAAGAACTTGTTTCTACATCATGTTGTACTCATTTCTTTGCATGAGTTTTTCCCCGTTTGGGTTTCTCATTCAAAGTTTTTAACGAGGCAACATCAACACAAGGCCTATGTCGTATCATCTATTTTTCCCGTAGAGGTTTTCGAGGATGATACATTATGGCATAGTTATTGTTGTATTTGAACTAGGTGATGAGTTTATCTCCCTAGAGTTCAAATGAATCAACAATAGAGTATGATTACTCTCCTTATTTCTCTCACTGGGTTTTTAAGGAGACTCAGCTGATATGTTGATTTCTCAGATTTTCTGGCAAGATTATCTTGGAGAAATATTAGCCTGAGTTATATGTCTCATCATTTATTTTCCCTACGAGGGTGTTGGTGACTTGTTCTCAAATGCTTCGGATTAAGAACAAGGCAACATAAAAAGTGTTAAATGATAAGGTTCTCCGTCCTTCGAAACATTATTTCCCTTCGGGATATAACGTGCTCCGGACGAAGGTCATAAACAACATATCTTCGTAAGCACGATAAGTTACGACGAAGGTCTTATGCATAACATAAATAGTAATGTAAACATTTAAATTTTATCACAATGTCATTTCTATTTTATTACTATGTAAAAATAGAAATGACTTCAAATTACAAATGTACCTTCGGACTGCAGGAAGGCAAAAGTACAAGAATGACGCAAAAGCAAATGCCAAGTCAGCGTGAACAGTACGGGAGTACTGTTCATCTATTTATAGGCGTGAGACACAGCCCATACAAAATTACATTCATGTCCATTACATTTGCTAATGACTTATGGAAATCTGTCAAGGCCTAAGTAGTCTTTTCATCTTTAAGTCGGTTCCCCTTTCTGCTATCGCGACGAAGCTTTCCTGCGCACAGCTTCGGCTGTGCATCATCCTTCGTAGAGCTTGGTAATCAGCCCGTCCTCCATTTCAATCCCCCTTCGTCTGGTTCAGGCTTCGTCCTGACCGTACTTCATGTTCATAATTCTGAGTCCGAAGGTACCTGTTCATATAATCCACTTGGAAAACATTGTCAAATCATGTTTTTGAGGACCTTCGGAGGACGAAGGCCCCCAACAGAGGGTTTTTGAGATGATGGCTATAGACATATTATTGTTCTTTGGGCTAGAGGTCCATTGGAGAACAATATCGTACCATGATTCAACTGAATCATCGTCCATTATCCATAAGGATAATTGAGCTTGTGTTGTTCAGATGGAAACGGGTTATATCAGGAGCAACATTAATAAACATATTGCTCCTAAATTGTTTTATCCCCATGAACTTCAGGAAAATGGAGATATAAACATCTTGCAAACAAAGTCTTGTGATAATCTTACTGATTTATTCACAAATCTCTACCATACTCAACATTTTAATAATGTGTTGAGGGGATTGGTATGAGAAGACTTAAGTGCTTGCAAGGATCAGGGGGAGTAATTCTCCATGATATTTGACCTATTTTGTACCATCATATTACACTCTTTTCTTTGTATGAGTTTTGCCTTGTTAAGGTTTTCTCATCCAAAGTTTTTAACGAGGTAATATCAACTAAGCTATATGCTTTATCATTGACTTTTTCCCACAGGGGTTTTTATGCATGATGATTACAAACATATTTTTCTTTTGGAGTTCAATGTGAGTTTTACTCATGATCCAAAAGCATTATGTACTCCTTATTTTCCCCACAGGGTTTTTGAGGAGATAATATATTGAAAGACATATTGCAGATGATCAAATGGATGTGATTGATCAAGGGGGGGTGTTACAAAATATGTATAACATGTGATCAACTCCCTCCCCTGGTGCTTTTCTCCCAAAAGACACATCCCTTGAGAGACTCTGTATCCACTTGTATATAAGCAAGAAACTCTGCAATAAAGACAATAAGCTCTGTCATTTTTCTCCGCCTCTGTACTCGTTACCATTGTGCTCCAACAGAGCATACCCACCACCGGTTCCAGGGCGGGATGGGGACACGCGTCGGTCTCTCCCGAGGCTTCACATGCTGCCGGCTGCCGCTGCCCGCAGCTGTGGGTAGGGTTGAAAACGGATGGAAAAAATTCCGTCCCGATCCGTACCGTTTTTTATATTTGACCTGACCGTTTCTGTATTTACGGAAAAATATGGAAACGGGACAGAAACGGGAGAGGGCTTATTCCGTCCGTTTTGCGGGATCCCGTTTTTTCCGGATTAAACCCATATTTATTCCGTATTTGACAAATATGGGACGAGTCTAATATGCATTAGTATATAAACTAAATCCTCGTGTATTTAGGTGACAAATTATAGCACAATTGGGCATTGTAACCACCGGCTCTTTTCAAATGGCAAGTGATCTAAAGTCTTAAACAACATCGGATGTAGCTAAATGTACACATTTAGCAACCAAACAACAATAGAATGTTGTCTCTATATATCTATTCGTTTTATGTTATTGTTCTGCCAATCAATCACTAGTCAAACATCAATAACATTTATATTTGTATTAAATTATGAGTTTCCGTTAGTATTTCTGTTTTCGTTCGTTTTCGCAATTCCGTTTATCCCGCTCCCGTTCCCATTCCCGACTATTTCGGACCCGATCCCGTTTTCGATGATAAAATGCGGATATAGAAACGAGAGAGAGATTTTTTCGTCCATTTCCGTCCTTTTTAATCCCTGGCCGTGGGGTCGTTTCGTTCTGACTTTGACGACTGAGGCGCTCTGCAGTCTGCACTGCGCGCGCTCGATCGTCCAGCCTTTCCGGTCCACGGCAGACAGGGGACCGGCAGGCAGGTGTGGAAGAAAAGGCGGCCGGGCGCGGCAGCCTGATGGTGGTGAGACAGGATATCTCTCTTGTGCCTACCCTGGTGGAAGTACGTATTGGGCCTGTTTGGTTCAGCTTTTTTCTGACCAGCTTTTCTGAAAATCTGGCTGTGGGGAGAATCTGGCTGTGAGGAAAATCTGAGTATCATTACGATTACGTGTGGAGGAAGATAAAATTGTTTATAGGGCTCAGGATCTAGAAAGTGACGGATTCCTACTATTACAACGACTCAACCGATTATGTGTTTATATTGATTTTGAATGATTTTTGCCCTAACGAATTTTATAGAAGCTGACTGAAAAGCTGAGCGTTTGGCAGTCCGCAGCAGCTTTTGGTGGCCAGAAGTTGTCAGAAGCTGAAACAAACAGGCACATTGTTTTGTTCGGCACGTGAATCCTTCAAAAGCCAGATTCTGGGTATACTTGAAAACCAAACGCCCTCCTACCTGTGCACTCTCCGTCCGTTCCATCTGGCCAGCCTATTCTAGTATTCGACCTCGGGTGCAAGTGGAAACCCATAGATACGACTCTACAAAAACAGAAATCCAGGTGGCACAGATTCTCCAAACTCCTATCTGAATCCTCTCCCTACAAAAGTACGTACGTATCTGGCATCGATAGCAAACGTCGCCGTAGTACAGGCACACAAAACCCAGTAACCACCCACCTCACACACACGCACACCGCATGCAGCGCTACCTAGCTAGAATCTCATCCACGCAGGATCGGGAGGTCGGACTCGGACCACGCGTTTGCACGGCTGCGGAGGGACCATCTCGCTCGCGCTGTGCTGCTGCCGTACCGTACGTACCCATGCCGACATCAGCAAAGGCGCGGGATGAAGTCGGCACTGACGTCACCGTGTGCCTGTTAGAAATACTCCTTCACTAAAACATTATTTTCATTCACAAATATAAAACCCCATTGATTTTTTTTCAAAACTTTGACCACTCGTCTTATTCAAAATATTTATTTAAAAATGTAAATTTTTAAATCACACTCAAACAACCGTAGGTGATAAAACAAAGCATAACAAAATAAACGATAACTCAAGTTTTTTTAAAATAAAACGAGTGGTCAAAGTTTTTTTAAAAAAAATCAACAATGTTATATATTTATGAACTAGGAGAGTATATCTCTTGTGTTTTTTTGCACTTATCCTATTAGTGGATTATTTATTTCGGTTGTATATACCCTTTGGTTCGATGACCACGCGAGCCCTCGACAAAGAACGACAAAGAACTAGGGGTGTTTGGTTAGTTCTACCATTTTCTGTCATATCAAGTGCTTGAATGATAATTATAGGTATTATATATAGTCTACTTATAAAACTAATTACATAGGTAAAGCTAAACCTAAACAAGCCTATATTTGATACTTATAATTAATATTTAAATATTTAATGTCACATGAACTAAACTTTAGTCAGGGGAGCCAAACACCACATAGTTTTTTTTTACATTTTACCCCTTTTTGAAAACTTATCAGTCGCTGCTGATTGAACGCTAGGAATCTAATTCGTGACGCCACGAGTAGGACTGACAGGCGGTGGACGGTGCAATCTAAACTTGCAATGAATATTTTGAACATATTTATAGTTCAACTGTCTGATACAAAGGATAAAATCATATATCCTTTCCTTCTCACCTTTCTCGTCTGGAATGACCGACAACCTACAAAATTTTGGCAATCCGAGCCACAATCTTTTGATTGCATTTTTATAAGTTTGATCTGATTACAAGATTATTCAGTTTATACTGATTTTGTATGAATAATTATTCTCCTGGATTCGCTCAATATGCTTGTTCATAAGTCCTTGCTTTCATGTTCAGGCATGGCGATTACACTCAAGCATGCTCTCTCTTCTTCCCATTAAGTCAACCAACCACACAATGGGAACATCTTTGTCTTCAGTTCCATGGAGTGGTCCTTTAACATCTCATTATGGGACAAATGACCCCAAAAAAGTTACATTCAATTATATGCAGATAATATTATAACTTTAGTTAAGAACAAGTTTTATAAATAAAGCCATACAGGAAACAATCGGAGCAGAATAATTGAAGCCATACTAGAACAAGTTGTATAACTGAAACAAACAGTTTCGAAGAGAAGATGACATGCTAGAGGAGAGCCAAAACTACAACCTACCAATAATTCAAATGGGGGTGAATCAGTACAGATTAGAAGAACAAAAGCATGTAGTAGAATAATCCCACAAGCTTTGTAACCAGATCAGGCAGCATTAACTCTTCACTACCGGAATTCGGTTTTTGGACGAGTGTCAAATGATTTGTCGAGTGTTTTTTTCGGCACTCGGCAAAGAAGCTTTTTGCCAAGTGCCAAACAAAAACCCTCAGTAAAAAAACACTCGGCAAAGAAAATCTTTGCCTAGTGTTTTATTTTTTTTTAACACTTAGCAAAGAGTCTTTGCCGAGTGTTTTATTTTGGACACTAGACAAAGACAATTTAAAAAACACATTTTAAAGCATTAAATTAATTCAAATGAAAAAAATCAACTACAAATTTGTATAACTCATCAAGATGTACAATTTATATTTTGATTATTTCTCTATATGACAAAATAAAAGTAAATTTGTTTATAAAACCTATATCTCTCTCGTAGTTTATCAAACTATAAGAGAGATGTAAAGGATTTTTGAATAATGTTAGAACCATCATGTGAGATGAACAAATGACCAAACAATTAAAATAAACTTTGTAGACTTGAGAAGTTATAGAATTTTGTAGTTGGCAACTTTTTCATTTGAAGTCATCTTGTCAACGAAAACTACGTCTGAATTTTAAATATTTAAATTTTGAATTTTGAAAACGACGTCGAATGGAAAAACCACCAACATAAAAGTTGTAGGTCTTGAAAAGTTATAAAACTTTGTAGTTGTCAATGTTTTGGTTTGAAATCATCTTGTCATGCAAAACTATATTTGAATTTTAAATTTTGAATTTTTTTAAACTAACTCGGATGCAAAAACCACCAAAATAAAAGTTGTAGGTCTTGAAATGTAATGAAACTTTGTAATTGACAATTTTTTATTTGAAATCATCTTATCATTAAAAAATTCGTGTGAATTTTTTAAATTTGAAATTCAAATTTTGTAAACGGTCTCGGATGTAGAAACAATCAAAATATAACTTTTATATCTTGAAAAGTTATGCAACTTTATAGTTGGTCACATTTTCAAATAAATTCATTTAGTGAATCAAATAATCAAATTACTCTCGGTTTGTTATAGTACATGAGAAATGAAAACGTAATATAGACACAATTGATGTAGTAATATAGTGGTTGAGGATGGTATGCACGAGAGAGGTTGTGAGTTCGAATCTCACCATTCACAAAACATGTAAATTTGATTCAAAATAATAGTGAAAAATGATAGAGCGATGTGTATGGTAAATGGGTAGTGGTTGGAGAGTTGTTCCCATAATTTAAAAAATATTTTGCTGTTTTTGTGGTTTTTTGCGATTCTTAATTTGCCGAGTGTAAAATAGTCTTTACCGATTGTCTGAAACACTCGACAAAGAACGCGAGTCTGATAGTGCTTACATCATGTAGCATCAGCTCTTACACTCATGGAGACGCACAGGTCCATAACCAAACAGCCGTACAACCAAGTTTGCATCATGGTATCAGGTACATCTTGTAAGTCAAATGGAAAGACATAGGACTCATTGCATTCTATGCTAGCATACCCGCAAATGTTTTATGTAAAGTTTTGAATGTGATGTTGAATGCGTATTTGCATATTTGCTAATATTTGCGTGTCCTAAGGGCACGTACAATGCAGATACAACGTCACAATTCTTTAAGTATAAAACACACCTAATACAGGGTTTAATATAGAGGAGTGTATCTAAACTCTTGTATCTTAATTAATGCTCCACACACTTTGTAACAATAGCAGCGTCCATCATATGAGGTATGAGGCATAACAGTAGCAGCGTTCATCGGATGGGGAGGGGGCGACAGCGGAGGTATAAAACCAAGCAGAGGCATGCACACAACACAACGTTTCTTCAGCCTCGAACGACCCAGGGTCGTGGCTTCACCAAGCATCGACTCTTCATTTTTGAAATTAGGCCTATAAACATGACTCAACACACATGTTATTAATTGCTTTTGTACATGCCCTAAGGGTATGTACAATCCTGAGACACCAGTTCGATTTTCTAAGTATAAGAGACGATTAAGAGATTGCATGGTATAATCCTAAGATCCTGGATCATAAATACAACTAAAAGATATAGTGTATGAAAAGTCGTAAAAAGACATACTCTTAACGAAGAGCCAATAGCTCATCTCTCGTATTTTTTCACTTAACTCATTAGAGACCCTCAAGAAACTCTATAGGATGTGTTTGGTTGTCTGGCCCAGCCTGAGCCTGGCTCAGTGAGAGGACCAGGCTCAAGGGAGCCCGCATGTATAGAGCCAACTCAAAATGTTTGGTTGCCTGGTCAAAATAAACCAGGCCCATATGACACATTGTTTGGTTCTCATTTTTTTAGCTTGGCCTAATTGGGTTGCTGCCAGTTTTGATGTATAAAATGCAGCTCCCGCCAAATTTCAAAATTTTAAGCGCTATTAAACAAATTACAACAGATTTGAACTAAAAATATGATTTTGACCCATAAATTGAACTAATTGCAATCATCTAAATATAATTTACAATAATCTGAATTAAACAGATCCTCCTGCTAGTAATTCTTCTCATTGAACTAATTACAATCATTTGAATTACAAAAATTAATTCTTCTAGAACTGATGACAGTAATGAACTATAAATAGAAACTATTTATAATTAAGTAGATGACAGAATCCTGATGGCAGTCATGAACTATAAACAAAAAATATTTATAAACAGGATCAGTCAGAAACTGCTAGTAATTATTCTCATTAAACACCTCCTGATGACAGTAAACTGCTAGAAGAAAAGAGAAGAAAATAGAAGATATAGGAGAAAGAAAACTGCCTCAGATTTGTATGAACTATGGTAACAACTTAAACAGAAGAAAAGAGAAGGAAATCATGAGAGTAAAATCACTTGAGAAGAAAAGAGAAGAAAAGAGAAGTAACAACTTACCATAACCAGAATTGTATGAACTATAGTTTGCCTCAAAAATTATTATCAATTAAAATCACTTGATCAACTCATGAGAGTAATACAATAAATTGCCTCAGATTTGTATGAATAAACACCTCATTTGACCATACATGGGAAAACATAGGGCAGATGGAGAAATCAGATTAAAGGATAGAGTATGTTTGGTTGCCTGACCCAAAATAAAACATAGACAGGAAGAAAACCAAGAGCAAGGAAAACAAAGCAGTAAGTCAACCTCCCATGAGTGGTCATCAGTCAAACATATTTCATCATAGGCAAAATTCACAAAATTAGCAAGGAAAACAAAGCAACAAGTCATACTCCCTTGATTGATCATCATTATAAAACATAGCATCATAGGCAAGTAAAGGCAACAGTTCAATATAAAATCATCACAGACCAGTAGAAAAGTCTCAGAATTATTAATTATCATCCATAGTTCTAGATTCAGTGTCATAGACATAGAGCAAAGTATTAGGCGTAGAGCAAAGTATTAGGCGTAGATCAAAGAATTACTCATAGAGCAAGGTATTAGGCATCATAGGCATAATAATAGTCTACTCAAATCTTTGCAAGGTGTTGCCTTAGCCAAAGCACACTGTGTTTAGGCTCCATCTTCACAAAGCCATCACCTTGCCTTTTGTTATCCAATAGGTAGGTAAGGCAAGTCATCAAGTCCTCATCAGTGAAACTTGGAATACTCATGCAAATTTGATACAGATCAGGGTGGACATCTATGGTCTAGACTACAACAGGTGCTTGGACAGCTTCAGCCAATTTGTTCACAGCTCCAGTAAGTCCTGTCATAATCCCTAGCTCTTCATCACTGAGTCTCCTTTTCTTTCCATATGATCCATAGGAACTACCAGCACCATCACCACTATGAGAAGGACCGGCACCAGCAAAACCAGAAGCAGTAGTACCAACAAGACATGGTTCTTCAGATGCACCAGCACCTTCAGTGATGTCCGATATGGTGCTAAGGGGCTCATTTGAGGCCATGGCATACCTGCCAGTAGCCTGCCCAGCTCCAAATATAATTTGCATCTGCACATAGTTTTCAATTAGCACATTGAGGAATTCAGCATCCTTTGGGTTGTCTTTTGTATGGCCCAGCAGGTGTTCATCATCAAGGATGATTGTGAATGTATTCTCATCCCAATGAGCACCGCTTAGGTCCTTGAGCCTACAAACCCTGATCCATTTTTTACGCTACTTCCTCAAATGATTGTAGACCTGGGTGCCTGTGCCTTCTTGGCCACTGAATTCAGTCAGTGCCTTGGCAACAGAGTTGACATGGACCTCCTTGAACCCTTTATCCATTAAAGTTCAGTTAAGCACATCACTGAAAAATTCAGGTTATTAAGGTATACTATGCATGCAGAACATATGTAAAACATGGCAAAACATGTACTTAACTAAACAGATAGTTCAGTTAACAAGCAGTTAACAAGCAGATATATACTTAACAAGCATAAAATCATGTATAAATTTCAGTACATCACAAATAAGCATGTACTTAACTAAACATAAAATCATGACATCATTATTTTACAAATAAGCACAATATTTATTAATTCATAACTCTCTTCTTTTTAAGTTCAGTTAAGTCAAGAATAATTAGCACATATTTTTATACTATGCAGGTAGTTCCGTTAAGTCATAATTCTCTTCTTTTTATAAACTGAAAATCAGGTTGTTCATCAAGCACGTCACTGCATAATAAGACCATGACAACAATGAGCACTGACCATGTACACAACAATGACAATAAGTTAGGAATAAGGACATAACATCATTTTACAAACTGAACATGTCATTGCATAATAGAGAAAGGGTTCAGACTCAACATATCATTGCATAATAAGACCATGACAACAATCATCATTGACCATGTACACAACAATAACAAAAATTAGCACTACACAATCAGGCCAACAACTAAACACAACAGGAAGAGGCTACACAATATAAAAGTCAAGAAATAGAGGAGTATGAGGTAAAGACTGGCCTGTGTATGAGGTATTAGCGAATCTAGGTCAGGCAGCAGATCTTGGTTAGGGGTAGATGGACCTTGCAACAAGACCGAAGGGTTAGTATAATCGAAGCAAAAAAATACAAGAAAATGTTAAAGAACAACAGATCTAGATGGGGGACAAACCTGAGAAGATGAAGATGTGATTGTTACTGCGGTGAGCTGATCGAGTTGAGAGCCGATCGAGGTCGTAGGAGAGAGATCCTTGCAAAAAAGAAATCAATCGTCCAAATCGTTTGTCAGATCCGAGCGAGCTCGTCCACCGGGTCGAGAGAGAGAGAGAGCACGGTGGCAGACGAGAGAGAGAGGCGAGAGCCACAGCTGCGGCTGCGAGTGAGAAACCCTAGTGTCATCGGCTGCGACTGAGAGAGACGAGAGAGGCGAGAGCCGCAGCTGTGGCTGCGAGTGAAACCCTAGCGTCGTTGGGGCGACTGAGAGAGACGAGAGAGAGGCGAGAGTGGGAACCGAAGTTGGCTACGACTGAGAGAGACGAGTGAATCGAAGTCGGGCTAGGCCGGTCAGGGAACCCAAAAACTCACGTTTCGTTTCAGCCAGGCCACATAATTGAATGGGGCTCGACTCAGCCAGGCTCTCGGACTAGGCAAGGCAACCAAACATATCCATACTGTATGAAACGGGCCTGGTCGTGGGTTGGGCCAGGCAACCGAACACATCCATATTAGGGCTTGTTCGGTTCACTCTCAATCCATGTGGATTGAGTGAGATTGAGTCGGTTTAAATCCATAGCAATTCAAAATCTGTCTCGATCCCGTCCAATACATTCTAATCCATATGGATCGGAAATAACCGAACAAGACCTTAGACCCTGTTCAGTAATTGATATTCCATGTGGATTAAAGTGTATTAGGATTGGGATGGATTTTGACTTTCTATGGATTTAATCCGACTCAATCCAACTCAATTCACATGGATTAACACAAAAACTAATAAGACCTTAAACGGGTGTTATACATGCCCATAAACATGTTATACGTAGTACTGCACTCTCAAAATTACCGTAGCTTACATAATTTCCCGTACACAGGAAAGTGAAACACAGCATGGTTCTCTTTTATCTCTCGGTCAAGCTTTCGTCGACATCAGCATCCACCATAGCGGCCGACCGCTACACCCAACCATCGCGGCCCCTGCCCCTTCCCCGTTCGTCCCCTTCCCCTGGCCGCCGCCGCCCCCAATCCCACCTCCTCGCGCTCGCCCCCCTCCCTTTGACCCCACCCGCTCCCGAGAAGCTTCGTCGCCTTGACTCCTCCTTCCCTCTCTATTTATCCCCCGATCGCCAAGAACAACTCCACTCCACTCCCCCATTTTTTTCTCACCTCCCGTAGGCCGTAGCAGCAGCCAGCCAACACCCGCACCGCAGTCCACAGCAAGAACTAAGCCACAGCGAGAAAAAGATCCAATGGTGATGGCGCCGGCGGCGGCGCAGCAGCAGTGGCGCCGCGACGCGGAGGCGGAGCTGAACCTGCCCCCGGGCTTCCGGTTCCACCCGACGGACGAGGAGTTGGTGGCGCACTACCTCTGCGCGCGCGCCGCGGGTCGCCGCCCCCCGGTGTCCATCATCGCCGAGGTCGACCTCTACCGCTTCGACCCCTGGGACCTGCCCGAGCGCGCCCTCTTCGGCCGCCGCGAGTGGTACTTCTTCACGCCGCGGGACCGCAAGTACCCCAACGGCTCCCGCCCCAACCGCGCCGCCGGGTCGGGGTACTGGAAGGCCACGGGAGCGGACAAGCCCGTGAAGCACGGTGGCAGGACGGTCGGCGTCAAGAAGGCGCTCGTGTTCTACCACGGCAAGCCGCCGCGCGGGGTCAAGACGGAGTGGATCATGCACGAGTACCGCCTCGCCGACGCCGGCGCCCGCGCCAGGAAGCCCAGCGCCGGCACGCTCAGGGTAAGCGGCGAGCACCTCGCAGTCTCGCGCCGAATTTTCTTCCTTGGTTTCATCTCCTCGTTATAAGGAATCACCACCGGCCACCGGGATGCTGACGCGCTGTTCGATCGACTCTCCTGCAGTTGGATGACTGGGTGCTCTGCCGGCTGTACAACAAGAAGAACGAGTGGGAGAAGACGCAGAAGCAGAAGCAAATGGAGTCAGAGGCCTCGCTCTCGCACTCCCACGCCCACTCAGACACGCTGACGCCAGAGTCGGAGATCGACGACGACCCGTTCCCGGAGCTGGCCTCGTTGCCGGCGCTCGACGATATGATGGGACCAGCAACAGCAGCAGCGCCTGCCGGCGCCATCTTGCCCAAGGAGGAGGTGGAGGACTTGGGCGACCTCGGCGGCGGCGACGACTGGCTCGCGGGCATCAACCTCGACGACCTGCAGATCCCGGCGGACACCGACTTCTATGGCTCCATGCTCGTGTCGCCGATGGCCGCCAAGATGGAGCAGGACGCCGCCGGCTTCCCGTTCTTCTGAGACTTTCTGCGACTCCGGGGACGGATGCAGCGCAACGCAAACTGTGTATAGTTCAGATTTCTTCAGGATTCGGGGAAAAAAAACAGTTCTGCTGATATCTGGTTGTAGTGGTTTAGTGCACAAGTAGCAGTGGTCAGTTAAGATTGAAGTCCATTGTAGTTCATCATCACTTGAGCTGTGATAAGTGACAGCATTCTTTCATTTCTGGTCTGCTAATTCTTCAATGGTCAGAATATAGTTTGTTTGGTTTCCATTATTGTTTGGCTGTTTTTCGGAGATCATACTACTGTGGCCTTCCCAGAGTGGTCACACCAGTGTGGGGCCATGAGATGGAGTAAATTTTTTTTTTTTGTGTAATAATCAAGGTTTACGGTTTACCTCTTTAAAATATCTTAGTTTTAAATTGACGTTTTTTACTTTTAGATATCATGTTTGATTTTGTTTTATTCAGTTTTTTAAATAATAAAACAAGCAACTCAGTATACCAGTCTCTTCGTTTAGTCATCCCAAGGCATCTTTCAGATAAGTATAAAGAAGACCGCGGCATTTAGATATTCCTTAGCCTTGATGGACAAACTATGTCAGTAGCATTGTGTATCTATCAAGTTTTTCTCACCCTATTCGCTTTAACTCTACCCGTTTCTACTCTTTCTACCGTCTTTTGTTTCTACAAATTACAATTGCAACACTACGAACACTGACTGAATCCGAAGCGACAGCTTTAACTCTACCCGTTTCTACTCTTTCTACCGTCTTTTGTTTCTACAAATTACAATTGCAACACTACGAACACTGACTTAATCCGAAGCGACAGCTTTAACTCTACCCGTTTCTACTCTTTCTACCGTCTTTTGTTTCTACAAATTACAATTGCAACACTACGAACACTGACTTAATCCGAAGCGACAACCCGACGTAGACTCCTCGTGCAAACAGTTAAAAGACTTGTTACTAAGGGTTTGTTGTAAGCATCACATTCTAAAAAAACTGGTTTCTATCCCTAGTTTTTTAGAAACTTGTATATAAAGATATTGGATGTACATATTAGGAATCCGATTTCTTAAAAGCCAGTTTCAAACTTTTTTGATACACAAAGATAAGTTTACCCTTACTCTATTCTAAAGGTGACTGATTCAATTATTCTTTTTATTTTTCTTTGCTGTCAATTTCAAATATTGCTTGAACTCATATTTCTGAATTTCATAATTCTCATATAATAATTGAACGTTTTTCAAATCGGGCAGAGCAGACACTGAGGAGATTGCTTTGCATAGGCCTAGGAGTGATGTCAATCACCGTAATTTTCACCAAGCCAACTAATGACATTACGATAGTAATTACCGGGCAAAAAGTGGTTTTGACTAGTGAAGATCAATTTCTTGGTTTCTTAGAAATTGGAAATCTAGTTTCTAGAACTGAAACATAAACCAGATGTTTGGAAACGCCGAGTTTATATAAACTAGTTCGCTAAAAACTCGGTGCTTTCAATCCTACGCTAAATCAGTATATCTATTACACATTTTATTTAGATGTGCTAACAGTTCGTTCATAGGTGAATTAGGTCTTTGTTCGTTTGTACCGGATTGGTGGGTCGGATCGATTCCTAACCAAATTGTTTCTCTAATTTATATAAAATTTGATTAGTTGGAATGATTCTAGGTGTAATCTGACATAAACGAACAAGATCTTAAAGATCCATTGTACTGTAGTAATGGTCAGCCCTCGTCACCAGCTTCGTTTGTTCGTATCGTTGATTCGCCCTTCATGTTCGTCACTACTAATATCTGGCAGATCACAGTCAACTGGAGATACAATGACACCGATGCAGTGTACAATATAGACTTCTACATGGTCAAGCGGCAGCTCTACTGTAACCGTACCGTCGGATTTGCTCGTATGACCCAGTCCCGTTCACATTCGCTTTGGATTAAAGATAATTGTTTAGACTGTTACAACTGTAATTAATATAGACAAAACACTATAAAAATAGTATAAGCAGTTTCGGATTAAAGCCAAACTAATAGTTTGTAGGTCTAGACCAGGTCACATCACGGGTATTGATTTTGCAAACCATTAGTCCATTACAACTATGATGTTGACAAAAGGCTAGAGCACACATCTTGTCTTCTCTCTTCTCTACTACTATGAAGTACCATTTTTTCTGTTTCCACAAGTGAGGGAGTCTCGTTCTGCTTTCAATCTCCATTGGTTGCAGAACATTGTACTGTAATCCTTTTTTTTTCTGTAACCTACACTCTTTGACTTAGATTTAATGAAATAATAAAATACTGTAGTCCCTCCCTACAATGCCTTCACTTCAAAAATATATACAAGTGAGGGGTTTGAAGTTTAATTATTGGCTCCACGTTCAGACCTATCTAACCAACAGAAAATATATTTTTATGTTTTATTAAAATAAAATCATATGTTATATAAAAGCCGTAGCAAATACATGCATCTAATTAGTTCGACATTATGTTACCAAGAAACAGAGGGAGAAATCCACATACACAGTAGCTTTCACTAAAGCTTCACGCTAAAATTATGGACGATGAGACAATAATAATAAATTGAAGGACTGTAAGTACTTAGTCTGCATCGTTTAATAGTTTGTAGTAGATTTTAGTGACCAGAAGGTGAAATAAGCAGGGTCTACGTCTTATCTGCGTGTATGTATGGATAGTAACTGTTGATCACTAGCCTTACGTCCGCGTTGCGGCTGCTCTGACGGACAACCACTTGTGCTTTTGTTTGATATTGTATAAGAAAGGTCTATACTTAAAATAAGACATCAAAGTCAGGATGGCCGAGTGGTCTAAGGCGCCAGACTCAAGTTCTGATCCTCTAACGAGGGCGTGGGTTCAAATCCCACTTCTGACATTTTTTTTCTTTTTAAACTTATTTTTCCTATTCTGTTTTTTGTTTTTTCTTTTCAAATTACTCTTTCCTATTCTCTTCCCCTTTTTAAATTCTTCTGTTTTCATATTTTCTTTTTTTAATCGTTTCTGGGTCCATTTTTAAAGTTTTAGTCATATTTTCTCTTCCTTTTTTCTTTTTAGAATCCTTTCTGGGTCTATCCCATGATTATGTGGCTACTTAAACAAGATTCACTTGGGAGTTGGCTACTTAAGTCATCTCATGTTTCTATTTCATAGTGAGATCGTGCTTCTGTTTTTTTTTCAAAAAAAAAAGATAGTATGCACACTTTATCAACGATAAAGTAGAAACATTTACTGCTCAATTTTAAAATCATAGATATTTTTTACAAAAGAATCGTTTCTGGGTCTATCCCATGTTTCATGTTTCCATTTTACAGTGAGACCGCTACACAAATTAAAAAAGACAATCGACAATAGCGTTGAAACTTTTACTGCTCGAACTAATTAACGGTGTTTTCATTGCTTTAGCAATCATACACAAAGAGAGAACCTGCTGCTGAAAGTGTTTAACGCTGAGATTGTACAAGTTCCCTAAAACTATCTCCACTAGCTTACCTATCTTCATCCCCATATTCAAACTTTATTCTATGAACAGTGCTGTCTACAATGTAAAATAATGTTTTGTATAACCATATAGGTAATTTGCTAGACAGCCTAAGGCCATGATCCATAAACCATGGGGATTGAGAGAGATTGAAATGGATTGAGCAGGATTTTAGCGTGTAGAGGATTTAATCCCCTCAATCCCTATAGATTTTTAGAAAACAAACATACCTTAAGCCTTGTTCAGTTAGAGGTGCATCAAAGAGGATCGAAGGGTATTGTTGAACACACTTTTGGGTAGTCGGACCGTCCGCGGTCTGGACGGTCCACGCATGCGCAGATTCAATTACGGTTCCTCGTTTCTTGCGGGATTGGTTCGGGAACCGACATGTATTGGGTCCAGACCTCCCCCATTATATAGATGAAGGGGTACGTCCGATTGAAACCCCACAATTGATACAATCAATTATATTTATCATTTTTACCTTATGCATTAGAAATGGCCCTAGTTTAGCCTTGGATAGCTAGAGGAAGCAAGCTGTGACATTAGGTTGTTTGATGGTCGACTGAAAGTGTATGATCCAGATTACAACCTGTTCATCAGTGCACCTTGTACTGGCAACAAACTCTACATAGTGAAACTGGGAGTGGTGTCACCTGTGAGTTTGCTAACAAAGACTGATGGTGTTGCTTGAATATGGCACTCAAGGTCTGGAAATCTGAATTTCAAAGCTCTTCGAGACTTGGGAGTAAAAAGATGGTACAAGGGATGCCAAAGTGGATCGGGTTGAACATGTATGTGATGTCTGTACCCTAGGAAAAACAACTTCTTACGCTGTTTCCTAAGTCTTCATCTTATAGAGCCAAAAAGGGTTTAGAATTGTTTCATGCTGATCTATGTGATCAGATCATACCATAGACAGTAGGTGGGAATTCTTATTTCTTGTTGGTACTGGATGATTTTAGCAGATACATGTGGCTTGAACTGTTGAAATCCAAATATGATTCTTTGTACTTCCTAAAAAAATCATACAGAGAGCTGAGGTAGAATGTGAGGGCAGGTTGAAGGCCGTGAGAACAGACAGAGGAGGTGAGTACTACTCAAATATGTTCACCGCATTTTGTGTAGAACAAGGCATCAAACATTTTACAATTTGAAAGGGAAATGTGACTTTGGACCATTTCTATTTGTTTTGGTGATTAAATGTTCAACACATTACTATGAACTAACATATCCTCATATGAGCATGAGCACAAGTGATTGTAAAGCAAATTGAGAAATATAAGAAAAGGCACCTTTGGGCTTGAAAGTGGGCATACTGCAAACCTCTATGGATCAAAGTGATAAAGGTATGTTTATAGTATTTAGTCAATTGTTTTAGGTACTAATCATGTTGTCTAAATGCTAGGAATCATATGAAATCAAGCCAAAAGAAAGCAAAGAAAGTTGGCACGAAAAGAAAGAATATGGTCTGGTCTAGGCGGCACTGGATGGTCTGGTGCCACCCATCGGACAGTTCGGTGTCTGTATGGCCGAAGTGACCGCTCTCGGGCTCGGCCAGGTCCCGCTGGCTATAAATCACCGGACGGTCTGATGCCATCCACCGGATAGTCCCGTGTGAAGACAGCCAACGACTATCAGCCACGTCAGCCAGATCCTACAGTCAGATGGAGCGGATAGTCTGGTGCCCGTCTATGATAAAAAGTGACAAATCAGTGATTCTTCGACCGTTGTACTGTGCAATGTCCGGTGCACCCGTAGACAGGGAAGGCTGGGAGCTTCCAAATAAAGCTCCAACGGCTCCTAGGTCCCTTGGGGCTATAAAAGGACCCCTAGGCGCCTTGAAGCAGTACTTAAGCATATTTTGAACACACCACAACTTTGAAACTCTATGACCATGCTTTTGATTTGTTAGAGAGAGAGATTTGAGCGCGTTCTTAAGTTGTGACTCTGTCGTTTTGGTTCGTGCGCTCTCATCTTTGCTTGTGTGTGTGTTGTTGCTACGTTGTGCTCTTGTGTGCGTATTCTATTCCCTCCCTTACTCTTGTTTTGATTGTGATCATTTGTGTAAGGCATGAGAGACTCTAATTTGTGGAGATTCCTCACAATGGTATATTGATATAAGAAAGACATCTGCGGCACTCAAGTTTGATCTTTAGATCACTTGAGAGGGTTGAGTGCAACCCTTGACCAAAGGAGGTCAACATAACGTGGAGTAGGCATTGGCCGGACCACGATAATAATCGTTGTGTCTCTTGTCCATTTTAATTGCGATTACTGTCTTTCTGAGTTCTCATACTCACTTGCAATATTGATCCTAAGTTTAATACTCATTTTAAAGGAGCAATCAAGTGAAGAGTTATCTTTTTCTTCTCTCTTCTCATCCTAACTTGGTTTTAGTTCTCACTAACACATTTTATAAACCAAGTTTATGTTGTTTAGAGTTAATTTCATAGGTTCACATATTCACTCCTCTCTAAGTGCTCTCACAACTACACCCTATTCACCTCAGCAAAATGGGGCAGTTGAATGTCAAAATCAGTCTGCAGTAGAGATGGCAATATGCCTACTAAAAGGTAGGAGTGTGCCACCTAGATTTTGGGGACAGGCAGTTACTATAGCTGTGTACTTGTTAAACATGTCTCCTATAAAGAGTGTCTAAGGAATAACCCTTTATGAATCCTGGCATGGCAAGAAACCTCAAGTGTGTCATTTAAGGACTTTTGGGTGTATTGGACATGTAAAGAAAATTGTCCCAGGTGTTGATAAGCTAGTAGACATGTCTGTCAAGATGGTGTTGTTAGGCTATGAGGCAGGAACACAAGGTTACATGATGATTGATCCTCTTACTAGAAAACTTGTTATAAGTCGTGATGTGAGGTTTGAAGAAGGTGTGGGGTGGAACTAGAGAAGTGAAGAAGACAATTAGACAACTGAAGTGGCAACAAACACAGTTGTGTATCAGTTTCAATTTGCTGCACGTAATCAGACAGTCCAAGATCCAACTGACTTAGGTCAAGTGAGTGGGGGTTCAAGACAAGTAGGTGAGGTTTCAGGGGGGTGGTGAGTTACCAACACTCTCACCTCAGTCTCCTGTGACACCTTTAACCTCACAGACACATCCTCAAGTTTCAAGCTCTGGCTTAGTTGGTAACAACAACTCATAGTCACAAAGTTCAAGAATGGTTCCATTAAGATACAGGACACTGTCTGATCTGTTTGATGCTACAGAAGAGGTACATGACTTTGAATATAGTGCACTATGTATGCTTGCAGTTGATGAACCAGTGAGTGTGGAGAGTGCACTAGTAGACTAGAACTGGAGACATGCCATGAACTCAGAACTGCAGTCTATAGGAAAGAACAACACTTGGTCATGGGCAGACCTACAAAAGGGGCAAAAGGCTATAGGTTTAAAATGGGTTTTCAAACTGAAGAAGGATACTACTAGTGAGGTAGTAAAGCACAAAGCAAGGCTTATTGCAAAGGGCTATGCTCAGAGGGAGGTGTGGATTTTGATGAGGTGTTTGTACCTATTGCCATACTGGAAATAGTGAGGGCCTTATTAGCTCTATCTGCACAAAGAAACTAGCAATTTCACCACATGGATGTGAAGTCAACTTTCTTAAATGGAGACCCGCAAGAAGTGTATGTTGTTCAATCATCAGGTTTCCAAGATCCAACCAAGAGTGGGAAATGCTTAAAGCTGAATAAAGCTCTATATGGCTTAAGACAGACCCCAGGGGTAGAATGCCAGACTTGATTCAAAATTGGTCTCTCTGGGTTTCAGTAAATGTGAAGTGGAACATGCAGTTTATAAAAAAGGTGCTGGTGATTGTCTATTGATGGTAGGTGTTTTATGTGGATGACCTAATAATATGCGGTCCATCAGTGAAGAAAATCACAGAGTTTAAGCAGTAAATGATGAGCAGATTCAAGATGACTGATCTAGGCTTATTGAGCTATTACTTAGGCATGGAAGTCAAGCAACTAGAAAATGAAATCACCATTTGTCAGAGTTCATATGTAGCCAAGATAGTTGAGGAGTGTCAGATGACTGGTTGTAATTCCACAGATACACCAATGGAACAAAGAATCAAGTTATCTACTGCAAAGAAATGAACTGAGAGAGATGTGACAAGGTACAGAAGCATCATTGGTAGTCTGAGATATCTAGTTAACACAAGGCCTGATTTGACCTTTTGCAGTTGGTCTGGTCAGCAGATTCATGGAAGCTCCTAGCAAAGAGCACTGGTGTGCAATCAAGAGGATTGTCAGATATATAGCTGGAACTCTTGATTATGGAGTAAGACTCAATAAAGGAGGAGTCAAGTTGTTACTGTTGGGATACACTGATAGTGACTGCTCAGGTGATCTGGTTCATAGAAAGAGCACCTCAGACATTCTCTTTTTCTTAGGCATGAATCTAGTAACTTGGTTGTCTTAGAAACAAAAAGTGGCTGAATTATCCTCTTATGAGGCATAATACATAGCAGCTGCACTAAGAGTCTGTCAAGGGGTATGGTTGAGCATGTTACTTGCAAATATCACAAAAGAAGATGTGCAGAAGTTCACCCTGTTGGTTGAAAACATGTCTGCAATAGAGTTGAGCAAGAATCCAGTTTATCATGACAGGAGTAAGCATATTGACACATGGTACCACTGCATTCGTTATTGCATTGAAAGAGGTGTTGTTGAAGTGGAACATGTGGGAACAGATGACCAGCTTGCTGACATACTGATGAAGCGACTGGGTAAGGTCAGATTCATGGAGCTAAGGTCAAGACTAGGAGTTGCACGCATCCAACAAAATTAAGGAGGTGAATTGTTAGCTTGAATAAGTACATGTTGTGTTTGTAAGCTAGTTGGATTAGAGTCCTAGCTGTTAGTGGCATAGAATCGTGGGTGTCAGTGTTGTGCCTGACACGTCGCGACCACCTTGTTGTGTTCACCCTATCGCCATGGCGTTGTTGCAAGATCCGAGAAAGTCGGAGTCTGTGGGGCTCAGTGTGCTATGGGGGAGGTTGGCTTCAAGCCATTGTGATCTGGTGTCATATATAAATGAAATAACAGAACCAGAGAAGGCCTACGAGATCAACGCAAGGCAATACATCGTGTGTGTGTGTGTGTGTTACCCGTGGTTTTAGTCTTCCACATTCGCTCACCGCGCTCACGCTCGCCTCCCTCACCACTCAGCGTGATCATCACCGTTCTGCGTCGCAAGCATCTGTCGCTGCAGGCCATCGTCTCCAATGTTGATCGCCGGAGCCAGGGACCAACACCCACAGGAGGGCAGTGCCCGGCGGAAGCAACATGCGATGACAGTGGTGAAAGGACGAGGTTGCCGGTGCTAAGGCTGTTGACGTTCTCAAGGACCTGGAGCATACAGAGCGTGTACTCGATGAATTGCTCGAGCGACGGGGGTGCACGCGACCAGACGACGACCGTGGCTGCCATCCCGCAGGGCACAAATTCCTTAGTGCGCACGTTGGCCAGCATCTCGTAGATATGAGATAGTTTCATCACACTATTTTCAAGGCTGCTATATCAACATTTATCTAGGAAACACTTTATGCAGAGTCTCTTATCTCCTATAAAACTCCCTCATATCTCTCATCATTAAATTGCATGTCATATCATCACGTTTGCTTATATGGCATGTAATTTAATGAGAATAGAACTCCTACTGTCCTACTGAGAATGATCTTAGTACAACATGTAATGTTCCATACTACCACTACTGAAGTTAGGTAGGTTTTTTAGTCAAGTAGAGAAACAAGAAGTAGGTTGAGAATAGGATTGGAAGTAATAAACATGTAAGAATAAAAATATATAAATAAACGTTTGACAGTAACATAAATCTTGAGCCAGAAGAAAGATCATGAAGCAGTTTGACATCATTAGACATTTTCCAACGATTGTTCATCCAAATCCTCCTATTTGTGCTTCTTCCCCATAAAGATTCTTTCATCTATTTCACCTCTAATTCAATCATTTCCCCTATTCAGACCCTCATATTCATTTCTTTGTGATATTAACCCTTTTAAACTCTATAACTCGATAATAATGTGTGTTGCTCACTTGTTCTCAAATATTGTGTATCAAGAACAAGGCAACACAATTGTTAATTATTACAGACCTTCGTCTTTCGAAGCATTATTTCCAAATGGGCATAATGCTCATCAGACGAAGGTCAAGAAGGACATACCTTCATCATTTAATATGTGAATAAAAATGCAAAAGGATGAAGACAGTGACTGCACCTTATTAATTCATTCATATTCGTATTCCATAAAACACATATGAATATCAACAGGATTAATGTTACATTAATACCTTCGGCTTGCTCGAAGGTGAGGATGCAAAATAGATTACAATCCAGCGTGAACAGTACGATGCTACTGTTCATCTATTTATAGGCACGGGACACAGCTCGAGTAAAAGTACATTCATGTCCCTGACATTCATCTATTATCATAACACGAAACATTAAGGATTGAGTAGTCTTTGTCCCTTTTTGGTCATCATCATACTTGGTCTTTGTCACCACATCAAGCCGAAGCTCTTCGGCTACAACTTCGTCGTCCATTCTTATCACCTTCGGGCTACATCTTCACCCTGTTATGGGAGAAGACCTTCATCCCGAAGCCAAAGCCCCCTGTAATAATCCATGTCATACTGAAAACATATGGTTAGTCACATTTTTGAGGACCTTCGGAGGAAGAAGGCCCCCAACAGTAGCCCCTCGTAGTATTGATTTGTTTCTTTGTAACAAATTTAGATTGTGAAGCGAACGAAGGCCTTTAGCCGAAGGTCCGAAAAAAACACCTTCCCTTCGCTAGAATAGCGAATCACACTGAATTGCAGGACCCACCGATTTGTGGGGCTTTGAGTATATATATAGAGGCCTGTGTCGTCAGTATTTTTCTTGCTATTTTAGTTGCTTGCACTGTGTTTGTCGTTTTAACCTTCCTTGTGAAAGTCGCCTAGAGGGGGGTGAATAGGCGTAATATGAAATTTACAACTTTAAACACACACTACAAGCCGGGGTTAGCGTTAGAACTAAAAAAATCCGGGAGAGAGGGGAAAACAAATCAAATGGAAATCAAGCGAATGAATACGGTGATTTGTTTTACTGAGGTTCGGTTCCAAAGAACCTAGTCCCCGTTGAGGAGGTCACAAAGACCGGGTCTATTCCAACCCGGTCAAACGGGTCACTAAGACCGAGTGAGCCTTTCCCTTAATCAAACGGGTCACTAAGACCCTGCAAGGACCACCACACTCTTAGGTGTCTCTTGCTTTGATTACACGTCACTTGAGAACAAGAATGAGAAAGAAGAAAGGCAATCCAAGAGACAAGAGCTCACAAGAACACAAAATCACTCTCTCACAAGTCACTAAGTATTTGAGATGAATTTGGGACTTGGAGAGGCTTTGATCTTTTGAATTGTGTCTTGGAGTGAATGCTAGAGCTCTTGTATTGAATGTGATGTTCAGAAATCTTGGATGCTTAGAGTTGTGGTGGTTGAGGGGTGTTGGGGGCCTTCTTCTTCTGAAGGTCCTCAAAAACATGATTTAACAATGTTTCCGGAGTAGTAATACATGAACAGATACCTTCGGATTTGAATCAGAACCACAGTGGGAGAAGCACGAACAATACGAAGATTGATGCAACACCGAAGCTACGCGCAAGGGAGCTTCAGCATGACAGCAGGAAAGGGAACCGACTTAAAGGGGAAAAGGCTATTTAGACCTCGATGAGTTACCTTATAGTCATTAGCAAATGTAAAGGGTGAATGTAATTTTATGTGGGCTGCGTCCCATGCCTATAAATAGATGAATAGTGCCCCCATACTGTTCATGCTGACTTGGCATTTGCTTTTGCATCACGCTCGTACCTTTGCTGTCTATCAAGTCGAAGCATTTGAGAACAAGTCACCAACATTGGCGCCCACCTCCGGTGAATCCATTTCGACCACCTTCGGCAAGCACTGACCTTCGCCATGCCACCGAAGAAAGCTTCAGCGATAGGGGCTGCCGCTCTGCAACCACTGGACCCAAATCAGGAGACCCTTTCTCTTCGAGAGGCCCGAAGCCAGAAGAGGAAGGCCACTAGTCCAACACTCCAGGAGGAGGAGTTGGACCAAGAAATCAGAAACATGGAGATGCTTCATCAACAAGTTTAAAGGAAGAAGGAGAAGATGGCTCGACTAGCCGATCTTCAAAGGCAGATTGACGAAGCCACTGAAGAAGTACGCCATCTTGCCCAAGACGAACAAGAGCGAAGGCCCCAACATAGGGAGTTTCACCAAGAAGGCTTCTTCAACGAGGATGGATGGTATGATGATTTTAATCATGATACCTTTACCTTTGACGATGCTTCCCCCTTGGCAGCAGAACTGCAGGCTATCCCATGGCCTCCATCATACAAGCGACCTCAGCTCCCCATGTATGATGGACATTCAGATCTGAAGCAGTTTTTGATGAGTTATGAAGCAACTATATCTTCATACGGAGGCAATACAGCTGTCATGGCCAAGTCCTTCGTCATGGCAGTTAAGAATGTGGCCCAAACGTGGTATTCTTCTCTTCGGCCAGGAACTATTACTTCATGGCAGAAGCTTAAGAATATGCTGGTGACAAGTTTCCAGGGCTTTCAGATGAAGCCAGTCACAGCTCAGGCTCTCTTTCAATGTACACAAGATCATGAGGAGTATCTTCAAGCATACGTCCGAAGGTTCTTGCGCCTGAGAGCACAAGCGCCTATAGTGCCCAATGAAATTGTCATTGAGGCCATGATTAAGGGGCTTCGTCCAGGACCTACTGCCCAGTATTTTGCTAGAAAGCCTCCACAGACTTTAGAGAAGCTGCTTCAAAAGATGGATGAATACATTCGGGCTGACAATGACTTTCGCCAAAGAAGAGAGGAAGCCTACAGGTTCTCTGAGATGACCAGGGGCTTCGGAGGAAGAATCCACCCAAGACATGTCAGGTCAATTCACTCCACCCAAATATCAGTGAAAAATTTTCCACCTATTAAGCTTGCTTCGGCCGAGGGGTCCTTCGTATCATCAATAGACAAAGCAGCTTCGGCTTGGACCAAAGTTTTAACATGATCACACCCTGCTTTCTCCAAAATAGCTGCAACTCCCCTCGCACCAGAGAACGCGCATACGTCCCTGCGGTCGCTCAGAATTTCTTCAAAAGCTTCAACTTCGCTGCTGATCCACTCAATTACGCCCTCAGGGTCTCCTCTTATGAAGTTGTCTTCGCTTGAGTACGCGCCCACATTAGCGAAGCTAGTTTTTATCTTTTTGACGCATTCTATAGATTTTTCAAAACATCTTTCTTTCGACGAGCGAAGCTCTACAACTGTTTTTTCAAAATAATTTTTCCAGTACTCACTGGCATCTCGGTCAGCTTCGGCAATAGCGCATTTCAATTTGGCTTCGGCCAGTTGTTTTTGAAGGTTTTCAATCTCATTCCTTTGGATTTCAGATTGAGCCTTGAAGTTAGCTTCATCCCCCTTTATTTTGTCCACCAATGTAAGTAGAATTTTGTCTTTCTCCAAAGCTTCGTTCCTCAGCTTGATAAGCTTTGTTCAAAGGTTGTTGAGAGCAATAGTGCAACTCTCGTCTTCGGCATTCTTTTGCGCCCTTAAGGCGTTGCTAAGTATTAAACCCTATATGAAAAATTTAATAGGTTAATATAAGAACAAAAGAATAATTCAAAAATTCATAAACTTCCAAATACACAATTTTTGTACCTTCAGACTGTTATATGCAAGGCTATCCGCAAGATCCTCTTCGTCATGGCGCAGAGGCCAGCTTCAAGCTTCAGGAACCCCATACTTCTAGCCATCTCCCGACAGACAGATAATTCTTTGTTCTCTGGGAGGCAGTACAAGAAGTCATCTTCATCTGTGCCATTAAACACTAAGGCCCCTTTCGGGTACTTCAGTTCTCGGGCATAGTGTTTAGCTTCAAAAATTTCTTCTTCAGATAATCTTTTTCCCGAAGCATGTTGAATAATATAATCAAGGACTTCGGAACACACTTCGGGAGTAGGTGCGACAACTTTTTCAAGCAAAATCTGTTTTATAGCTTCTTCTCTCGCCGCCTTTTCTCCAGTTTCCGAGGATTTCTCCTTGACGGGCTCTGAGGGCCCAGCTTCGGCATCGGCCTGGCTCATTGTAGCTTCGGCTTCGGTTACCTTTGCCTCGGTTTCAATCTGTGCCGTCGAAGACTTGGCAATTTTCCCTGGAGTAGAGCCTGAAGCTTTTATTGTCTCCAGCACATCTAGTACACTAGTCATCCTTTTTCTCTTGGGGGTCGCTGCCAGACCTTTTTGTGTCTTCGGCACCTCCACTCCTGCCGAAGGGCTTAGAACTTCTAATGTTTTCGTCTCTTCGATTCTTGGTTCTTCAATTTTGTCAGTCTTCAGCATTGCAGCTGGCTCTTCAATCCTCTGCGTAAGAGCAGGTTCTTTGGCTTCAATAGCTGAAGAAGTCTCACTACCAAATTCAGGCACCATGGCCGGTTCAATGTAGCGCGGTCGATGAGTAAGGACCTTCAACTTTTTCCTCTTCGGTGCCGGCTCGCTTGAGGTAGCCGAAGCAGCAGCCTTCCCAGAGGTTGCACTCTTCCTTTTCTGCCCCCGTGGCGGGTAGCGACAGTCAGGGTACACAAATCCGATAGCATCAAAAACTCTATTTAGCCTTTTCTTTTTTTTGGCTCCCGAAGGCCGCAGATAGTGCATTATCTTCAGACTTGGAGTATGCTCCAAGTAGTTCATCACTAGTATTTTCAACACAATTCAGCCAGTCATCATCTGGTTCAATAAATTGGTCTCCAAACTTGAAAGTATATTTCAATCGAACCAAACCACCTTCGCTAGGGTTAGTGATGGTTTCCCTTGGCATTTCCCAGCTGTCTATCAGTGGCCATATTCTGAAGGCTATATGCTCTTGAAGCAAGTCCCTTGTCCCAACAAAAGAGCAAACTATGCTGAAAGCCCTTCGGCATGCTTCGGCTGCCTCGTCAATTTCAACCTTCGGCTTCCGGAGGCCGAAGCGGGACCAAATGGGGCGCATGATGATCTCTTTAATATCTTCTCTCACCTTTAAATCATTCTTTACATAGAACCATTCTTTCATCCAGTCTCCGGGCCACCTCTTCCGGAATGTTGGCACTGGGTAACTTGCGCCGGAGTGGGCAACAAAGCTGTAGCAGCCGAAATTGTTGTGATATTGTTCTTTACCCCAGGCCTTAGTCTTGTAATGCCCAAAATTTGTATAAGAAAAAAAATTAATAATAATAAAATAAATACATGAAGGAATGAAATAGTAAATTCTGATATCTCAAATTATACTTGAGAGTTGCAAATTGAGAACTGAATTTTTGGAAAACCAAGAACCATTTTAGAAAAGAAGAAATATCAAAGTTTCCTATTTAACTAAATGATTAAGCATATCATTAAATGATGCACCATAAGCATTTATTTACACGAATATTTAATTTTGAAGTAGCTTTTACCTCTGGTCCCACATTCAAAATACTATTTTTTTTCAAGAAAGAAAGCAATATGAGAGTGTGTTTCATGACTCAAACATCTACCAAACAAATAAATTAATTAAACCAAATATATATCTATTGCATCATAATTGTTTTTGAGTATGTATTAAAAATTTGAATTCTTAAACTCTATTTTAGGATTCGAACTTGAAATTTGTAAATCAAATATAGAATAGAACATGAAAAAGGAAAATGTTTATGAACCATCTAACCTTTTAAGTCACATCTAAAATAAATGTAGCTAATAATAAAAGATTTAATGATCTTATATAAATTAAGTTATTCTTTTGGATAAAATGTTTAGAGATATTATCTGAAATGGTTAGGTTAAACTAACTCTTTATAAATTGGCGCAAGAGAAATTATTTCATTGAAACATATATTTGGTGTGTACAAAATATACACTTAGAAGTATTTGCTTAAATGAGTAATACAATGAATATAAACAAAATAAACATTGCACTCATGCTTGGACTTTGATCTTAGCATTTAAAGTTAAACTCAAACTTTGATGAGAAGTTGAATCTAAACTGAATCTGAATTTAAATAGAGAAGAGAGAATAAAAATAAAAAAAAATAAAAGAAAATAGGAAGAATCTATTTGGGCCAAAACTAGCTGTAGTCAGCCCAGGAAGCCCTCTGCGCGCCCTTCTGACACCGTAGACCCCGCGCGTCAGCCATTATCCCGCGCGCACGATTGCTTCCATGTCTGGCAGGTGGGCCCTATCTTGCCAACCTCCACCGCGGGCGTGCGCTCCTGTTTCCTCGCCGCTATCGCTTACACGTGGGGCCACCTCGTCGGATCGCTCATCTAGCTTGGTCCGTTGCTAACCTCGCGAGAATGCCACCGCGATCTCCCCGCCGCATTGTGCGCAACCGTCCTGCCATCCGGTTCGGCATTCCCGTGCGGCGTATATACGCGAAGTCCTCCCCCTCAACTCAGTGCAAGACGATATATCTGAGCCGCATCGCCTCCGCTCGGAAGGAGATCCAGAAAAACCACCGCCACCATTGAATCGCTTGACCGCCGTCGTTTCAGAGTCATCGTGGGGTCTTGGCAACTCGTCTGGGTGCGGCGAGTATAACCGGGGCCTCCACGTGCGGAATTGGTGAACGGAGCGCGACGAATTCCTCACCGGAGTCCCGTCTTCGAATACTTCCGCCTTGCGCCGTGGTCGGGTCGCCTGAGAGCTTAATCTGCGGTATGGCTACCATTTTCCTACCCGCCGTCTCTCCCTCTCCGTTTTGCACAAGGTTGTGCTAGGATTAGGACTCCTCGATGCGCTCCCGGTTTGGCCAGCCATGGCCACCGCCGCACCGGGTGTGTGCGCCGCCGCCCGGGGTCGAGCTGGGAGTGAGTTGGCGGGCGCCGTCGATTTCCTAGTGCACAGCTGAGATTAGGTTAAGTGCTGCCTATTGAATCAGGGTCGTTGGATGCGTAGCCAATGGCTAGGATCGGTGGCGGGATACTGTTTCGTGGCATCGGATCGTGACCGTCCGATTGGAAACTGGCGAATGGATCTGGCCCCGCGTTGCAATCCGTGTATCGATCGTGGGCGGTTGGATTCTGATCCAAGGGCGAAAATAGAATACCGGTTCGCGTTCTGTTGTGGGTCGTGGATCGGTGATCTGACGGCCCAAATCACATCATACCCCTTCGGCCATGACCTTTTGTTAAAGAGCCCCTGCTCTTTTTCGTATTTAAACCCGCCATCCATTGCGGAGTAGCCTGAGTCTTAGGAACATTTGTGGGCTAGCCCCTATTCTTCTGTTTATTTAGAGCGCAGTCCAGACCTTAGTAAAACAGAGAAACTTATTCAGAAAATAATTTTTAGTGCAAAATTAATTCCAAGAACTTGTATAATTCCTAGAAAATGCATTTTAACTCCTTTTTGACTCATTCCAATTCCTATAATTTTGTAATATTATTGTTCATCACATAGCGCCACTGTTTTGACATGAAAATTGTATTAAAATTAATCTCTTGATTAATCTTTTATTTAATGCATAGAATCCTGAGAAAAATCATAACTCCTTTGTTTTAACTCCGATTTGATTCGTTCAAGTTACGTTAGTCTCATACGAATGTTTACTATGCAATAACAACATTTATTATACCATGTTTTATTATTTTATGATTAGATATTTATTTAATTTATGTTGGTTAGTCTTGTTAATCTACTCACCATTATAATATACTAAAATATGATCTAAGGTCAAATTATAATGTGGATTAAAGTGTAGATAAGTATTTAGAAAATAACCTCTCATATGATTTATATTAACCAAATTATGATATAGTGTCGGGGACCATAATTAGGGGTACCCTCAAGACGCCTAATTCTCAGCTGGTAACCCCCATCAGCATAAAGCTGCAAAGGCCTGATGGGTTTGATTAAGTCAGGGATCAGTCCATACGAGTCACTTGACCACGCCACGCCCGAGCCTAGCCTCGGGCGAGGGCAGCCAACCCTAGGATGACTCTGTCTCGCCTGAGGCCTCCTCTTTCACGGCAGACGCATCTCCGGCTCGCCCTAGGCCCCGCCTTCGATAAGAAGAAACCCTGACTAAATCACCGCGCCAACCGACCGCGTCACCGGGGCGTTTAACGCAAAAGGTAAGACCAACGGGCGACCAGACTTCGCCAGAGGTGCCATAGGAGACTCCGCCCGACCCAGGGCTCGGACTCGGGCTAAGGCCCCGGAAGACGGCGAACTCCGCTCCGCCCGACCCCAGGGCTCGGACTCGGGCTAAGGCCCCGGAAGACGGCGAACTCCGCTCCACCCGACCCAGGGCTCGGACTCGGGCTAAGGCCCCGGAAGACGGCGAACTCCGCTCCGCCCGACCCCAGGGCTCGGACTTGGGCTAAGGCCCCGGAAGACGGCGACCTCCGCCTCGCCCGACCCAGGGCTCGGACTCCGCCTCGGCCTCTGCCGAGTGATCTCCGCCTCGCCCGACCCAGGGCTCGGACTCCGCCTCGGCCTCTACCGAGTGATCTCCGCCTCGCCCGACCCAGGGCTCGGACTCTGTCTCTGTCTTGCAGGACGGACTCGACCTCGGCTTCGGAGGAGCCTCCACGACGCCCGACCTAGGACACGAGACCGCCACGTCAACAGGAAGCGTCATCATCACCCTGCCCTGAGCCGACTTGGGTCGCAGAGAACAAGACCGGCGTCCCATCTGGCCAGCTATGCCAGATAGGCAATGATGGCGCCCCGCTAGATCATGACGACGGCGGCTCCCAGCTCCCTTACGAAAGCAGGAGAACGTCAGCAAGGACCCAGCCACCTCGACAGCTGTCCCCCCGTCCGGCTCCGTTACTCCTCCAACAGCCACGACGCCACACCAACAGGGTGCCAAGATCTCTCCGGCTGCCACCTAGGCATGTACATAGGGCGCTAGCTCTCCCTCGCTAGACACGTAGCACCTTGCTACACCCCCATCTTGTACACCTGGACCCTCTCCTTACGACTATAAAAGGAAGGGCCAGGGCCTTCTTAGAGAAGGTTGGCCTCACGGGGACGAAGGGCAGGGGCAGGCGCTCTCTCTCGGGGCCGCTCTCTCCCCTCACCTCGTGCGGACGCTTGTAACCCCCTACTGCAAGCGCACCCGACCTGGGTGCGGGACGAACACGAAGGCCGTGGGAATTTCTCCGACTCCCTCACGACCCGGCTCCGGCCACCGACCTCTCTCTCTGTTCCCCCCTTCGCGCTCGCTCCACGCGCTCGACCCATCTGGGCTGGGGCACGCGGCACTCTCACTCGTCGGCTCGAGGACCCCCCGGTCTCGGAACGCCGACAGTTGGCGCGCCAGGTAGGGGCATGCTGCGTGTTAACATTCGATTTCCCGTCAAGCTCCAGATGGGCAGTCTCCAACGACCTCTTCAACCCGGAACGGTGCTCCGTTTCGGGAACCTCGAGTTCATGTCTCTCGACGGCGACTACGACATGGTACTCCTTCCACCGCCGCGCGACAGCGACATTGGTGGCGGACGGCCCGCCCGCCGGCGGCGGAATCGACGACGTCTTTCCCGCGTGGGGGAAGGACAACTTTCGAGCTCGCCCCATCCTCTCCCTCGCCATCGGAGGAGGAGGAGGCGGGGCAACCGGGGCCGAGCGGGAGATCGCGCTCCGACGGCTGTCGAGCAAATCGACATCCCCGGCGCCTCGGCGGAGGACACGCCAAGCGTCGCCCTCGCGCTCGAGGCAAACGCGAGCGCCATCCCCCCGCAACACGTCGACTCCGAGCAAGTGGACGACGCCAGCACGCTCGCGGAAGGCCTACAGGACGTCGCCCTCGTACCCAAGACGACGGCGCGGTCAGCCCCCGACGTGACTTCATCGCCCCTCGTCGACAAAAAGGTACCGACTGCTACCCATCTTTCGTTATTTCGACTCGGCCTCAGCCCGCCTGGCGACCTCGCTTTGGCGGACGCTCACATTGAGGCGAGTGCAACCTCTCTGGGGTTTCGTGTGCGGTCGCCTTGGGACCGATTGACGGGTGTCTCGACCTACGGACCCTCTGGGTCCGAGGAAGACGACGACCCCAGCATCTGCTGGGATTTCTCCGGATCTGGCAACCCTAGTGCCATGCGGGATTTCATGACCGCATGTGACTACTGCCTCTCCGACTGTTCCGACGGCAGCCGCAGCCTTGGCGACAAGGACTGCGGCCCGAGTCGCGAATGTTTCCACATCGAGCTAGGGGATCCCTCCGGAGGCGGCTGTCTCGGCATGCCGGAGGATGGTGATCCCCCTAGGCCAGCGCCTCGCGCCGACATCCCGCGGGAGCTAGCTGTGGTCCCCGTTCCGGCGGGGGGTCACGACCCACAGCTCGAGCAAGTCCGCGGGGCGCAGGCCGGGTTCGATGAAGGAGCAGGAGCGCTCGGGGCAATCCGCCAGAACATCGGGCAGGTATGGGCGAGCCAACCCCCGGCCGGAGGAATACGTCACCTGCCCCAAGGTCTCCAGCACCGCATCGTCAACGATGCCAGGGACAAACCGCCACCCGCATCCGGCGGGACTGGTCAGGACCTGGCCGCTGCAGCGATGCTCCTCCGCGCGATGCCGGAGTCATCAACCACCGAGGGTCGGCGAATCCAGGGAGAACTCAAGCATCTCCTGGAAGGCGCTGCGGCCCGGCGGGCCGAGAGCTCTGCCTCCCGCAGGCAGGGATACCCCTCGGAACCTCGTGCCGCGACTTCCCGACTCACGCGGGGAGCCTCGGTCTTCACCGGGCGCACGCGCAACACCGCGCCTGCGGCCCCGGGCCACCTCGGCGACGAGCACCCTCATCGTGACCGTCGGGCACGTCTCGACGAAAGAGTGCGTCGAGGCTACCACCCCAGGCGTGGGGGACGTTACGACAGCGGGGAGGATCGGAGTCCCTCGCCCGAACCACCCGGTCCACAGGTCTTTAGCCGAGCCATCCGGCGGGCGCCGTTTCCGCCCCGATTCCGACCCCCGACTACTATCACGAAGTACTCGGGGGAGACGAGACCGGAATTGTGGCTTGCGGACTACCGCCTGGCCTGTCAACTGGGTGGGACGGACGATGACAACCTCATCATCCGAAACCTCCCCCTGTTTCTCTCCGACACCGCTCGTGCCTGGTTGGAGCACTTGCCTCCGGGGCAGATTTCCAACTGGGAAGATTTGGTCCAGGCTTTCGCCGGGAACTTCCAGGGCACGTACGTGCGCCCCGGGAATTCCTGGGACCTCCGAAGCTGTCGGCAACTGCCGGGAGAGTCTCTCCGAGACTACATCCGGCGGTTCTCGAAGCAGCGCACCGAACTGCCTAACATCACCGACTCCGATGTCATCGGCGCGTTCCTCGCCGGCACCACCTGCCGCGACCTGGTGAGCAAGCTGGGCCGCAAGACCCCCACCAGGGCGAGCGAGCTGATGGACATCGCCACCAAGTTCGCCTCCGGCCAGGAGGCGGTAGAGGCCATCTTCCGAAAGGACAAGCAGCCCCAGGGCCGCCCGTCGGAAGATGCTCCCGAGGCGTCAACTCCGCGCGGCGCCAAGAAGAAAGGCAGGAGGAAGTCGCAAGCGAAACGCGACGTTCCCGATGCAGACCTTGTCGCCGCTGCCGAGCGCAAGAACCCTCGGAAGCCCCCCGGAGGTGCAAACCTCTTCGACAAGGCACTCAAGGAGACGTGCCCCTACCATCAGGGGCCCGTCAAGCACACCCTCGAAGAGTGCGTCATGCTTCGGCGTCATTTCCATCGGGCCGGGCCACCCGCGGAGGGTGGCAGGGCTCACGACGACAACAAAAGGGAGGATCGCCAAGCAGGAGAGTTCCCAGAGGTCCGCGATTGCTTCATGATCTACGGAGGGCATACGGCAGACGCCTCGGCTCGGCATCGTAAGCAAGAGCGTCGGGAGGTCTGCTCGGTGAAGGTGGCGGCGCCGGTCTACCTAGACTGGTCCGACAAGCCCATCACCTTCGACTGGGACGACCACCCCGACCACGTGCCGAGCCCGGGGAAGTACCCGCTCATCGTCGATCCCGTCATCGGCGACGTCAGGCTCACCAAGGTCCTGATGGATGGAGGCAGCTGCCTCAACATCATCTACGCCGAGACCCTCAGGCTCCTGCGCGTCGACCTGTCATCCGTTCGAGCAGGCGCTGCGCCCTTCCACGGGATCATTCCCGGGAAGCGCGTCCAGCCCCTCGGACAGCTCGACCTCCCTGTCTGCTTCGGAACGCCCTCCAACTTCCGAAGAGAGACTTTGACGTTCGAGGTGGTCGGGTTCCGAGGAACCTACCACGCAGTGTTGGGGAGGCCATGCTACGCGAAGTTCATGGCCATCCCCAACTACACCTACCTGAAGCTCAAGATGCCGGGCCCCAACGGGGTCATCACCGTCGGCCCCACGTACAAACACGCATTCGAATGCGATGTGGAGTGCGTGGAGTACGCCGAGGCCCTCGCCGAGTCCGAGGCCCTCATAGCCGACCTGGAAAGCCTCTCCCGAGAGGTGCCGGACGTGAAGCGGCATGCCGGCAACTTCGAGCCAGCGGAGACGGTTAAGGCCGCCCCTCTCGACCCCAGTGGCGACGCCTCTAGGCATGTCCGGATCAGTTCTGGGCTCGGCCCCAAATAGGAAGCAGTGCTCGTTGACTTTCCTCGCGCAAACGTCGACATTTTTGCGTGGGGTCCCTCGGGCATGCCCGCCATGCCGAGGGATGTCACCGAGCACTCGCCGCATATTTGGGCAGGAGCCTGACTCGCCAAACAGCCTCTGCGCGAACGACGCCCGGGGGCTACGCCCTCTCCCCACTCACACATAAGAATCAATTATCAAGGAAGGGTCGGCCTCGCCCCGGCAGAGCCCGACCCTCCCTCGGGGGCTAAAAAGGGGGAACCCCTCTTGTCGAGTTTGGACGTATCGTTCCGCGTCGGAAAAACTCTTTTTTCGGTCAAGAGGGGTTTTTTGCGTTCTCCCGGATGCGTCAGAAGCAGGGTCCTGAGGAGCGAACTTGGATGCGAGTAAATGGCGAGACCGACTGAGCTGGGGAACACCTATGCTTCCGGGCTAGGGACACCTCACTCGTCGCCTGCCACGAAAAAGGACTCGGCTCGGGAAATCACCCTGTTGTTGACACTACGGGCCAGGCGCGAAAATCGAAACAAAAAGAAGCATGACTTCACGGAAGAAGAAGTAAGAATGTTCAGGCCTCAGTGGCCGCGGCAAATCACACATCCATCAGAAATTGTCCCAACTAAAATCAGGCGTCGCCTCGGGCAGGAGCCGCGCCCTCAACTCCGCCCCCGCCGTCGGTAAAGTCCACCTCCGCTTCCGGCGGCGGCGCAGGAGGAAGAATCTCCGCTTCGAAGACGATCGCCAGCGCCGCGCTCGGACCCGCAGCGACCGCGTCGAGCCGCTGAACCTCCGCCAGGGCCGCCTCGTCTTCGTCAGGCAGGCAGTACCCCTCGCTGACCCGCTCCAAGTCCACGACGTAGTGGGAAGCGAGCACGGCGAAGGCCCGCCTGACGCCGTGGTGCAGCGCCCCGCGGACTTTACCGCGCGCGTAATCACCAAGGGCTTGAAGACGGCTTTGGGGAGAGCTCCCTGAAGGGACGTCGCCGGGACCGAGTTTCCGATAGACCTCCGAGACGGCCTCGGACATAGCCGCGAGATCGGCCTCCCTTTGCTCAGCAGCCCCGTCGAGCGCCTCGGCAAGCGCCTTGGCAGACTCGTCGAGGGCAGACTCGAGCTCTGCGAACAACCAGAAGAAAGATCTCAAACCCAAGCGGAAGAAACGGACAAGATTGAGAACCGAGGACGGTCGAGCCATACCTCTGGCTCGGACGTGCTGCTCCGAGGCTGCGACTTGGGCTGCGGCCAGATCGGCCGCAAGGATCTTGGCCCGGCTCTCGGCCTCGGCAGCCTGGCCCCGAGTTTGGTCCCGCTCCTCGGCAACCTGGGCGAGCTCCGACCGCCGTTGTAGCGCCTCCGTGCGCGCTGCCGCCGCCTCGGCCTTCAGGTCAGCACAGAGCAACTGGAGGTCCGCTATCTTAACGTCTTGCTGAGAAAGGCGCGCGGTAGCCCCGGCAAGCGAAGTCCTCAGGGACCGCAGCGAGCCCCAGACGACGGCCTCGCGGCGAATGAACGACGACTTGGCAGCGCTCCGGTCCGTCAGGTCCTGGAAAGGAAAACGAGATATCACGACGAACGCCTCGCTCGCAGAAGCAAGAAGGTATGCCTGAAACCATTACCTGAAGGATTCTGGGGACGTCCCCGCAGAGAACCTCCAGCGACGATCGGAGCAACCCCACTGTCGCCTCCGCACGCTTGCGGAGCTCGTCCCAGGACTGGTCCTCCTCTTCGTCGTCAAGAACGAAGATAGGGCCCGAAGCCTCACGGGTCCGGAATCGGAGCAACTGGCCCCGGGCCTCGGGGCTCCGCCCCACAGCGACAAGGCTGCCGCCCGCCTGGGAGCGCTGCGCGTCCGCGCCCACCTCTTCCGAGGCTCCGGGCGCCGACGCCGCGGCCGTCCCGACGTCGGCGGCGATCGTGCGCTCTCCGACCGGGACGGTGCCAGCTGCGGTAGCGGCAGACGCCGGCATGGCCAACATGGTTGGCGAGCTCGGGACCGCATCGGCGCTGGCCGCCTCCCCGATCACGTTGGCCACCTCGGCAGAGGAGCCCACCTCGGGGACCTGCTCCCCCGGAACATGCGACGCCTGAGCCCCGTGCGGCGGAGAACCCTGCGAAAGGGCCGGCTGAGCGGCAGGGCCCGAGGTGGCGCCAGCTGCCTGGACAAACGCCGTCTTGAGGGCCTTCCGAGGCGCCAGGTCGGTAGGGCCATGGCTCCGTTTGCTGAAGAAAACAAGAAAGGGAAAATCACGGCCCAGACATATGGATGAAGCGCCGGGACGGAAAGATTCCAAGGTACCTACCCGCTCCGGATCATGATCCACGGTGTCTGGGGGGAGGTCTCTTGGCTCCCGCTTCCTGGAACCGCCGCCAAGGTCCGCTTCACCAACAGCCCCGGCGCCGCCCTCGCCTCGGACGCCCCTGAGGCCCGGGAGGTGGACTGCCAGGCGCCGCCATGGCAACCTGAGGACCGCTCCCCCATGCTGCCGGCGCGGGTGACGGTTCCCGAGGAACGGACCCCTCGGCCCGGCTCCCTGGAGTGGCGTCAGCTCCCCCAGCCGGGGAGTCAAGAACCCTCTCGAGTTGCCCCTGCTCCTCAGGTCGGGGATCCGGCACCTCGGCTCCAGGGACCGACGATGTAGGCCCGCTCGGGGGCTGGCTCGACGACCCCCGGCCACATCCCAAGCCGGGGCTGAGGCCGAGACGTGTGGCCATGTCGTCCTCCTCCTCTTCATCGTCGACGTCGTCGTCATCATCGGACGTCTCCGGCGACAGCTCCCTGGGAAGCCCTTCCCTCTCCTGCTGACGACGGCGTTTCTCCAGGGCGTCACGAGCCCGCCTCCGCCTGCGGGCCCGAGCCTTCTCCGCGTCCTTCTTCTTCTTCTCCTCCTCCGCGGCGACCCGCCTCGCCGCCCGACCCATCGCGTCCTCCGGGACCGGCGGCAGGGAGGGTTTGTGCCGCCCCACCTCCTAAAAAGGGGGGAGAAAGAAAATCGATAGTGAGAATCGGGAGCAACCCGGTATGTGAAGAAGGGAAGGACGAACACTCACCAGAGCGACGCACCCCTGGTCGGGGCGCATTCGAGGCTGGGAAAGGGCGTGGGGGTCCGGCTTCCCCATCGCGACCGACACCCGCCGGTAGAGGGCGTCGTGGGGAAGAGGATCAGGGGACATCCGTGACCCCTCCCAGTCGGCCTCCTGGGTCATCTCCCAAAGCGACAACCGCCGCTCCGCCAGGGGGAGCACCCTCCGGCGGTGGATGGCGGCAACCACTCCCGCGACGGTGAGACCTTCCTCCCGCAATACCTTCAGAGCCTGGAGAAGAGGTTCGAGTTTCTTCTGCCTCTCGTGTGGAGTCCCGTGACGCCAGGCGTCGGGGGCGGCGGTGACAACCCGCTGAGAGAACGGTGGGAGCGACTCTCCGTCATTCCGGAGGTAGAACCACCGGCGCTGCCAACCCTTGTTTGAGGATGAAAGGACGGCAGGGATATACTGCAACGCCCGTGACTGCCTCAGCAAGAGGGTACAGCCGCCGGCCCGCACCGCCGCACGGACCTTCCTCTCCCTCGTCGACGAAGCAAAAAGCTCGGCAAAGAAGAGGTGAGTCCACAAATCCCAATGGGGGGCGATCCCCAGATACCCCTCGCACACCGCTACAAAGATAGCGGCTTGTGCGATGGAGTTGGGGGTAAGGTTGTGTAGTTCCACCCCGTAATGGAACAGGATGGCCCGCATGAAGCGGCTCGCCGGCATTCCAAATCCCCGCTCATGGAAGGAGATAAAGCTCACGACATACCCCGGCGGAGGGGATGGAGCAACTCCGCCCGCGGGAGGAATCCATTCCGGCCGCTCCTTATCGGTGAGGGGGCGGAGCAAACCCTCGCCGACGAGGTCCTCCAGGTCACCCGCCGTCACCGTGGAGAAGGGCCATGGGTCGCGCGGCGAGAGGATGGTCACCCGGTCAGCCATCGCCAAGGCAGAAGGGGTGGCGGCGTGAAGAACAGGGGAGGGCGGTTTCCTTTTCCTGGCTAGATCTCTCAGGTTGCAAAAAACCTAGGAAGGAGGCGAGAAGTGGAGTCGAGAACCGTCACTGGACCCTCTCCGGGGTACATAAAGGACCAAGGACGAGACGGTTCCAACGCCCCGCCCGAACCGGACGCGGGGTTCAAAAAACGCGAAGCGAAACAGCCGTTCCTCGAACGGCTCGCGCACGCAACGGCAGCCTCGCCGACCGCTTACCCCGGCGCATTAACTCCGTGGCGAAACAGGTAACGTTTCTGGCAGGGGCAGCTGGCGACGCTTCGCCTCCGCCAAAACGACCACGCCAAAAAAGGTACGCCACGACGTTCAATTTCGAATCCTTTTTCCCTTTTCCTTCTTTCTCTATCTCTTGCAACAGGGAACGAGAAGGGGGATAACCCCAAAGGGATCCTTCCCCGTGAAGGAACTAGGCTCCGAGCCTCCCTACTGATCAGGGGTTCGAAGGCTGGCCCCCCGAGGGGTTCAACAGCCGCCTCAGATCACGTGGGCCCGACACCCACTACTGGTCAGGGGTTCGAAGGTCGGCCCCCGAAAGGTTCCATGACCGCCTCAGGCTACTAGGGCTCCGTGCCCCCTACTGATCAGGGGTTCGAAGGCTGGCCTGTCGAAGGGTTCACAGTCGCCTCAGACGCCGAGCGAGGGATGACCAGGGGTACGTTCGATACATAACCAAGGCTCGGGCTGCGCTCCCGAGGTACCCTAGGACATTTCCGAGACCAGCGGGAACGACTCTGTAACGGAATCCCATCGGAGGGAGGCAACGAGCCCTCGGACCCCGTCGCTAGGGGACCGGGTCCGGCAGATCACCCGCAGGTACTTTTGGGCGTGCCTCCGGGCCCCTAGCCGACCCCCAACGAACGGGGCACGGACGTCCACTCGGATTACCCGATCGCAGCTCACCGGAGACACCATGTTCGGTGCCCATCGAGGGTAACATGGCGCACTCCCCCCCTCCTCCTTGCGGAAAGGCGACGTAGGGGCGTATATAAAAAGTCGAGTCTGTCCCTGATCGTCCTCTCGCTCCGTGCGAAGGCTCGGGGGCTGCTCTCGCAAACCTGGCTCCGGCCGAACCGTTGACAGCGTCAACATACCAGCCCGAGAACTTGGGCCCCGACAGTGCACCTGGGTTACGCCCTGCTCGCATGAGGGAACCGCCAGACCAGCCGAAGCATTGCGCAAGGCATTAAGACCTCGAAGGAGTGAAACCACTCCTCCGAGGCCTCGGGGGCTACACCCGGCGGGTGCGCTCGCGCGCACCCACCGGAACAAAGTACCTCCGAGAAAGGCTGGTCCCCTTGCAAAAAAGTGTGATGCAAGCCTCCAAGCGAGTGTTAACACTCTCTTCGAGGCTCGGGGGCTACTGTCGGGGACCATAATTAGGGGTACCCTCAAGACGCCTAATTCTCAGCTGGTAACCCCCATCAGCATAAAGCTGCAAAGGCCTAATGGGTTTGATTAAGTCAGGGATCAGTCCATACGAGTGACTTGACCACGCCACGCCCGAGCCTAGCCTCGGGCGAGGGCAGCCGACCCTAGGATGACTCCGTCTCGCCTGAGGCCTCCTCTTTCACGGCAGACGCATCTTCGGCTCGCCCTAGGCCCCGCCTTCGATAAGAAGAAACCCTGACTAAATCACCGCGCCAACCGACCGCGTCACCGGGGCGTTTAACGCAAAAGGTAAGACCAACGGGCGACCAGACTTCGCCAGAGGTGCCATAGGAGACTCCGCCCGACCCAGGGCTCGGACTCGGGCTAAGGCCCCGGAAGACGGCGAACTCCGCTCCGCCCGACCCCAGGGCTCGGACTCGGGCTAAGGCCCCGGAAGACGGCGAACTCCGCTCCACCCGACCCAGGGCTCGGACTCGGGCTAAGGCCCCGGAAGACGGCGAACTCCGCTCCGCCCGACCCCAGGGCTCGGACTTGGGCTAAGGCCCCGGAAGACGGCGACCTCCGCCTCGCCCGACCCAGGGCTCGGACTCCGCCTCGGCCTCTGCCGAGTGATCTCCGCCTCGCCCGACCCAGGGCTCGGACTCCGCCTCGGCCTCTGCCGAGTGATCTCCGCCTCGCCCGACCCAGGGCTCGGACTCTGTCTCTGTCTTGCAGGACGGACTCGACCTCGGCTTCGGAGGAGCCTCCACGACGCCCGACCTAGGACACGAGACCGCCACGTCAACAGGAAGCGTCATCATCACCCTGCCCTGAGCCGACTTGGGTCGCAGAGAACAAGACCGGCGTCCCATCTGGCCAGCTATGCCAGATAGGCAATGATGGCGCCCCGCTAGATCATGACGACGGCGGCTCCCAGCTCCCTTACGAAAGCAGGAGAACGTCAGCAAGGACCCAGCCACCTCGACAGCTGTCCCCCCGTCCGGCTCCGTTACTCCTCCAACAGCCACGACGCCACACCAACAGGGTGCCAAGATCTCTCCGGCTGCCACCTGGGCATGTACATAGGGCGCTAGCTCTCCCTCGCTAGACACGTAGCACCTTGCTACACCCCCATCTTGTACACCTGGACCCTCTCCTTACGACTATAAAAGGAAGGGCCAGGGCCTTCTTAGAGAAGGTTGGCCTCACGGGGACGAAGGGCAGGGGCAGGCGCTCTCTCTCGGGGCCGCTCTCTCCCCTCACCTCGTGCGGACGCTTGTAACCCCCTACTGCAAGCGCACCCGACCTGGGCGCGGGACGAACACGAAGGCCGTGGGAATTTCTCCGACTCCCTCACGACCCGGCTCCGGCCACCGACCTCTCTCTCTGTTCCCCCCTTCGCGCTCGCTCCACGCGCTCGACCCATCTGGGCTGGGGCACGCGGCACTCTCACTCGTCGGCTCGAGGACCCCCCGGTCTCGGAACGCCGACATATAGTTTAATATTTTAATCACATGAATCCTCTATAAAATCATAGCTCCTTAGTCATAACTCCGATCTTAGTGGTTCTCGTTCCCACGATCTCGTAGCAACGCGTAGAACATTCTTATTCAGTTTGTACTTATGTTTGGTGTGATGTTAATTTTATCTATACCATGTTTGTTTGTATTGCTACGACTAGCAGTAAGGTCACGAGGAACTGAAGAATCACCCTGGTAACTGGAATCTCAAGTGCCAGGCAAGTTGTGCCCTTGATCACTTTCATTTACCCAATAATATTCTTTATTATCACTATTCAATGCATAGGTTTAATTTTGATGGGACCCAATAGGTCATCCTAGACTGTTTATCCTTTTACCTTGTTTATCCCTGAATCACTTGGGTAGTTATGCTATTGCTCTATATGGTTTTGGGATTAATATTTCATTACATCCATGTTCCAATTATTCTGTTATGTTATTTATGTTCATGATAAGATCATTATATTAATTGGAACATGGAGCGACCACCCGGGAAAACAGTGCTACCACAAGGGTTTAATGGGACGCCCTTGGCTGATTAACTAGGAAAGCTAGTGGAGGTCTTCCTTACCCGAAAGGGGCAAGGGCAGTAGGGGAGTGGTCAGTGTAGGGAGGTCCTTGGGTTGATTTTGCTGCGATGGCGGTCAGGCGAGGGATTCCTGCACTGGAGCTTCCTATAAACTGTAGCGGGATTTCTGAAGCTAGTGGAACTTTGTAAAGGCCTCGTAGTGTTACCCTGCCTCGCTTCCTTGGTAGAGGTGTATGGGATTCATGACCCCTTGGCAGATGGGTAACACGGCTTGTGGGTAAAGATGCACAACCTCTGTAGAGTGTAAAACTAGTATACTAGCCGTGCTCACGGTCATGAGCGGCTCGGACCCTCACATGATTAATTTATGGAACCTAAATTCAATTTGTCATTTGCATTTGCATGGGATTATTTATTAAATTTGTTCTATTATTTATTATGGTTTGGTATTTACTTATACTTAGTAATTGCTAATAAAATTTTGACCAACTTATAAAAGCAATGCTCAGCTTTAACCTCTACTGTTGATCAGCCTTACACTTCACATGAACTCCCACCTTTGGTGAGTTCATGCACATTATTCCCCACAACTTGTTGAGCTATGAACGTATGTGAGCTCACCCTTGCTGTCTCACACCCCCCCACAGGAGAAGAACAGGTGGTTCAAGATGAGCCACACATCGAGGAGTTCGATCTGATCTAGGTGGCGTCTCCCAGTTGACTTTCAGGCGCCAAGGATATATTTTAGATCCTGTTATATTTATCTTTTATTTTTGTAAGTCTTCCGCTATGTAATAAGTACTCTGATTATTGTGACATTTATCTCTATACACTCTGTGATTATATATGTTGTCTTCTTTGGCGCATATGAGATACACCCGGCTTTGTCCCTTAAAGCCCGGGGTGTTACAAGTCTCATACGAGAGCTCGTGCATACTGCAAAAGCATCTTGCGCTTGGCTCAAAACCTTGATTTTTCACAGCCCAGACGAAAATCCCCATCCTAATAATCGCTTCGGGAGTAATCTGATGAAGGTAGATCTGGTATGTCTTCAAAACTTCAACCACAAATCTACTCAACGGGAACCGAAGTCCAACTTTGAAGAAGCTTCGGAAGATCACAACTTCATTTTCTGCGGGAGCAAGAATGGCCCTGTCTACGTCCGCCTTCACAGTAGAAATATCTCGAAAGTACCTTCCTCTCATATTATCAAGATGACTCTGTTTGATAGTTGATTTCCCGAAGACTGTGTGACTTGGTCGCCAAGGACGATCTTCCGAGTCTTCGCCTCCACTCTCCATATCATAGCTGTCACTATCATCAGTATCTTCAAACAAACCTTCTAATATCTTTTTAGTTATCTTCTCTATGTTTGTTTTTGCAATTGACTCAATGAATCCAGCAGTCTTCTCCTCAAGGAGCTTCTCCTCCTCGCCCAGCTTCGTCTCAGCAGCAACTTTTTGTCTTGAGACATCTCTTCTTCGGAAATGGCGAAAATGTGTCCTTAGAACCGAAGCTTAGAAAACCTAAGAAACTAAGCAACTGTTAGTAAGCAAGAGCTAAGAAATTGAGCAAAGCAAAGCAGGCGGCAAGTAACGTACCAAATGTCCTCGGGGTGAGTTCTTATTTATACGCCCAGCGCGCTCCAAGTTGGAGGGCCCCGTTTGTCATTGACTGTTGCTATTCTAGCAAAGGGAAGGTGTTTTTTCGGACCTTCGACTTAGGGCCTTCATCCATATCACAATCTGAATTCGTTATTCTAACAAATTAACCTTGCGAGGGGCTACTGTTGGGGGCCTTCGTCTTCTGAAGGTCCTCAAAAACATGATTTAACAATGTTTCCGGAGTTGTAATACATGAACAGGTACCTTCGGATTTGAATCAGAACCATAGTGGGAGAAGCACGAACAATACGAAGATTGATGCAACACCGAAGCTACGCGCAAGGGAGCTTCGACATGACAGCAGGAAAGGGAACCGACTTAAAGGGGAAAAGGCTATTTAGACCCCAATGAGTTACCTTATAGTCATTAGCAAATGTAAAGGGCATGAATGTAATTTCATGTGGGCTGCGTCCCATGCCTATAAATAGATGAACAGTGCCCCCGTAGTGTTCACGCTGACTTGGCATTTGCTTTTGCATCACGCTCGTACCTTTGCTGTCTATCAAGTCGAAGCATTTGAGAACAAGTCACCAACAGGGGGTATTTATAGCCCTCTACCACCAAAGTAGCCGTTGGGGAGGCTGCTGTCGATGGTCGCACCGGACAGTCCGCTGCGCCACCGGACAGGTCATGTTCCCTGTCCGGTGAGCCACCACGTCACCCAACCGTTAGGGTTCGAAGTGAAGTCGACCGTTGGAGCTTTGTCTCCTTGCGGCACCGGACAGTCCGGTGCCCTCTGACTTCATGGCTCTGACTTCTGCTGCTGCACTGTTCACGTCATTAGGTACTTTTGCAGTCGATCGTTGCGCGTAGATAGCCGTTACCCGGTGGCACACCGGGCAGTCCGGTGAATTATAGTGGAGCGCGCCTGCGAAAACACGAGAGTGACTGGTTGGACCCTGTACGGTCCTGGTGCACCAGACACTGTCCAGTGGCATACCGAACAGTCCGGTGCGCCAGACCACAACACACTTGGTTCCTTTTGCTCCTTTGAATTGGATCCCTAACTTGAATATTTATTGGTTTGTGTTGAACCTTTATGCACCTGTAATACATGAATACTTGGCAAACTAGTTAGTCCATGTGTTTGTGTTGACGATCAACCACCAAAATTAATTATAGAAAAAGGTTAACCCTATTTCCCTTTCAATCCCCCCTTTTTGGTGATTGATGCCAACACAAACCAAAGCAAATATATAAAGTGCATAATTGAACTAGTTTGCATATGGTAAGTGCATATGTTACTTGGAATTAAACCAATTGATAATCTTACTAGATGTGAATGGATTGCTTTTCTTTTCTTTAACATTTTGGACCACATTTGCACCACTTGTTTTATTTGTGCAAATCCTTTTGGAAAATCTTTTCAAAATCTTTTGCAAATAGTCAAAGGTATATGAATAAGATTGCAAGAAGCATTTTCGAGATTTGAAATTTCTCCCCTTGTTTCAAATACTTTTCCTTTAACTAAACATAACTCCCCCTGAATGAAATTCTCCTCTTAGCTTTCAAGAGGGTTTTGAGATACCAAATGAAATACTAATTCAAAGATTGACTTTAAAGATACCAATCGAAGATATTCCGATTATTTAGATACCAATTGAAATTTTGCTTTCTCAAGTCAAGTGAAGCATGGATACCAATTGAGAAATTGCTAAATATCAATTGAAGCTTTATTTCGAAATTTTTGAAATTATGGTGGTGCGGTCCTTTTTCTTTGGGCTTAATATTCTCTCCCCCTTTGGGATTAATCGCCAAAAACGGAGACGTTGAGAGCCCTTTAATACTTTCTCCCCTTTGGTATAAGTAAATAAGAGTGAAGGATTATACCAATTGAGAGTATGCGGAGTAACGATGAAGGGTAAATGATACCGTTAGAGTGGAGTGGAAGCCTTGTTTTTGCCGAATATTCCATTTCCCTTTCAATCTACGACTTAGTAGAAATGCACTTGAAAACACATTAGTCGTAGCCTTGGTACATAAATAATAATAAATATGCATTTGTACCAAATGAAAGAGACATGACCAAAGGTATATAAATGAGCTATGTGTGCAATGTTTCATTCAAAATTCCGAGAATCAAGAATATTTAGCTCATTCCTAAGTTTGATAAAGGTTTTCTCATCTAATTGCTTGGTAAAGATATCGGCTAATTGATTCTTGGTGTTAACATAAGCTATTTCGATATCCCCCCTTTGTTGGTGATCTCTCAGAAAGTGATACCGAATGTGTATGCGCTTAGTGCGGCTGTGTTCAACGGGATTATCCGACATGCAGATTGCACTCTCATTATCACGTAGGAGAGGGACTTTGCTCAATTTGTAGCCATAGTCCCTGAGGGTTTGCCTCATCCAAAGTAATTGCTCACAACAATGGCCTGCGGCAATGTACTCGGCTTTGACGGTGGAAGGAGCTACTGAGTTTTGTTTCTTTAAAGCCCAAGATACCAGGGATCTCCCTAGAAACTGACAAGTACCTGATGTGCTCTTCCTGTCAATTTTACACCCTGCCCAATCGGCATCAGACTGTCCTATTAAATCAAAAGTGGATCCCTTGGAGTACCAAAGCCCAAACTTAGGGGTGTAAACTAAATATCTCATGATTCTCTTCACGGCCCTAAGGTGAACTTCCTTAGGATCGGCCTAGAACCTTGCACACATGCATATGGAAAGCATAATATCCGGTCGAGATGCACATAAATAGAGTAAAGATCCTATCATCGACTGGTATACCTTTTGATCGACGGATTTACCTCCCGTGTCGAGGTTGAGATACCCATTAGTTCCCATGGGTGTCTTGATGGGTTTGCCATCCTTCATCCCAAACTTCTTAAGTATGTCTTGAATGTACTTTGTTTGACAGATGAAGTTACCCTCTTGAAGTTGCTTGATTTGAAATCCTAGGAAATACTTCAACTCCCCATTATTGACATCTCGAATTTTTAAATCATGATCCTACTAAACTCTTCACATGTTGATTTGTTAGTAGACCCAAATATAATATCATCAACATAAATTTGGCATACAAACAAATCTTTTGCAACAATTTTAGTAAAGAGAGTAGGATCGGCTTTTTTGACTTTGAAGCCATTAGTGATAATAAAATCTCTTAGGCATTCATACCATGCTCGTGGGGCTTGCTTGAGCCCATAAAGTGCCTTTGAGAGTTTATACACATGGTTAGGGTACTCACTATCTTCAAAGCCAGGAGGTTGCTCAACATAGACCTCTTCCTTGATTGGTCCATTGAGGAAGGCACTCTTCACGTCCATTTGATAAAGCTTGAAGCCATGGTAAGTAGCATAGGCAAGTAATATACGAATTGACTCAAGCCTAGCTACGGGTGCATAAGTTTCATCAAAGTCCAAACCTTCGACTTAGGAATAACCTTTGGCCACAAGTCGGGCTTTGTTTCTTGTCACCACACCATGCTCATCTTGCTTGTTGTGGAATACCCATTTGGTACCTACAACATTTTGGTTAGGACGTGGAACTAAATGCCATACCTCATTCCTCGTGAAGTTGTTGAGTTCCTCTTGCATTGCCAGCACCTAATCTGGTTCTCTTAGTGCATCCTCCACCCTGTAAGGCTCAATAGAGGACACAAAAGAGTAATGCTCACAGAAATGTGTAACTCGAGATCTAGTGGTTATCCCTTATGAATGTCACCAAGGATGGAGTTAACGGGGTGATCTCGTTGAATTGCTTGGTGGACTCTTGGGTGTGGCGGTCTTTGACCCTGTATCTCTTGATCATCTTCCTTGTCTTCATTATCTTCATCTCCCCCTTGATCATTGTCCTCCTTTTGAGGTGTCTCATCCTCTTGATCTTTATCTTCATCATTTTGAGCTTGATCCTCATCTTGAGTTGGTGGAGATGCTTGGTTGGAAGATGACGGTTGATCTTGTGCTTGTGGAGACTCTTCGGATTCCTTAGGACACACATCCCCAATGGACATGTTCCTTAGTGCGACGCACGGAGCCTCTTCATCATCTAATTCATCAAGATCAACTTGCTCCACTTGAGAGCCATTAGTCTCATGAAACACAATGTCACAAGAAACCTCAACTAATCCAGTGGATTTGTTGAAGACTCTATATGCCCTTGTGTTTGAATCATATCGTAGTAAAAAGCCTTCTACAACCTTAGGAGCAAATTTAGATTTTCTACCTCTTTTAACAAGAATAAAGCATTTACTCCCAAAGACTCTAAAATATGAAACATTGGGCTTTTTACCGGTGAGGAGTTCATATGATTTCTTCTTGAGGATTTGGTGAAGATATAACCGGTTGATGGAGTAGCAGGCAGTGTTAATTGCCATGGCCCAAAACCGGTCTGGTGTCTTGTACTCATCAAGCATGGTCCTCGCCATGTCCAGTAGAGTTCTATTTTTCCTCTCCACTACACCATTTTGTTGAGGTGTGTAGGGAGAAGAGAACTCATGCTTGATGCCCTCATCCTCAAGAAAGCCTTCGATTTGAGAATTCTTGAACTCCGTCCCATTATCGCTTCTTATCTTTTTGATCCTTAATCCGAACTCGTTTTGAGCCCGTCTTAAGAATCCTTTTAGGGTCTCTTGGGTTTGTGATTTTTCCTACAAAAAGAATATCCAAGTGAAGTGAGAATAATCATCCACAATTACTAGACAGTACTTACTCCCACCAATGCTTATGTAAGCGATCGGGCCGAATAGATCCATGTGGAGTAGCTCAAGCGGTCTGTCAATCGTCATTATGTTCTTGTGTGGATAATGAGTGCAAACTTGCTTTCCTGCTTGGCATGCGCTACAAACCCTGTCTTTCTCAAAATGAACATTTGTTAGTCCTAAAATGTGTTCTCCCTTTAGAAGTTTGTGGAGATTCTTCATCCCAACATGGGCTAGTCGGCGATGCTAGAGCCAACCCATGTTAGTCTTAGCAATTAAGCAAGTGTCTAGTTCGGCTTGATTAAAGTCAACTAAGTATAGCTGACCCTCTAGCACTCCCTTAAAAGCTATTGAATCATCACTTCTTCTAAAGACAGTAACACCTATATCAGTAAAAAGACAATTGTAACTCATTTACATAATTGAGAAACTGAAAGCAAGTTGTAATCTAAAGAATCTACAAGAAAAACATTGGAAATAGAATGGTCAGGGGATATAGCAATTTTACCCAAACCTTTGACCAATCCTTGATTTCCGTCCCCGAATATGATAGCTCGTTGGGGATCTTCGTTTTTCTCATAGGAGGAGAACATTCTTTTCTCCCCTATCATGTGGTTTGTACACCCGCTATCGATTATCCAACTTGAACCATCAGATGCATAAACCTACAAAACAAATTTAGGCCTTGTTCTTAGGTACCCAAACACAAGTCTTCGGACTCTTGTGTTTGCCCCCAACATATTTGGCAACTATTTTGCCTGATTTGTTAGTAAGCACATATGAAATATCAAAAGTCTTAAAAGAAACATTATGCTCATTTGATGCAGCAGGAGTTTTCTTTCTAGGAAATTTGACATGTGTGGTATGCCTAGAGCTAGAAGCCTCATTTTTATACATAAAGCATGGTGAGAAACATTGTGAGGTTTTCTAGCATGAATCTTCCTAATTTTGTGCTCAGGATAGTTAGCAGGATATAAAATGTAGCCTTCACTATCATGAACCATGGGAGCTTTGCCCTTAACAAAGTTGGACAATCTCTTAGGGGCATTAAGCTTGACATTGCTTCCCTGTTGGAAACCAATGCCATCCTTAATGCCAGGACGTCTCCCATTATATAGCATGCTACGAGCAAATTTAAATTTTTCATTCTCGAGCTCATGCTCGGCAATTTTAGCATTTAATTGAGCTATGTGATTATTTTGTTTCTTAATCATGGCATGGTGATCACCAATAGCTTCTACATTAATATCTCTACATCTAGTACAAATAGAAACATGCTCAACAGTAGTTGTAGAGGGCTTGCAAGTTTCTAGTTCTTCTATCTTAGCATTTAATCTAACATTCTCATCTCTAAGATAGGAAATGGAATTATTGCAAACATTTAAATCTTTAACCTTAGAAACTAGGCTAGCATTTTCATCTCTAAGGCTAGAAATTGAATCATAACAAATGCTAAGCTCCTTAGATAAGTTTTCACATTTTTCTACTTCCTGAGCATAAGCATTTTCAATTTAACATGTTTTTTGTTTTCTTTAATAAGGAAGTCCTCTTGGCTATCCAGGAGTTCATCCTTATCATGAATGGCTTCTATTAATTTATTTAATTTCTTCTTTTGTTCCATGCTTAGGTTGGCAAAAAGAACAAGTAAATCATCTTCATTTTCACTAGAGCTACCCTCATCACTAGATGTTGTATATTTGGGGTGGCTCTAGAGTGTACCTTCTTTTTCTTGCCGTCCTTAGACATGAAACATTTGTGGCCGACGTTGGGGAAGAGGAGACCCTTGTTGACGGCGATGTTGGCGGCGTCCTCGTCGGAGGAGTCGGTGGAGCTCTCGTTGGAGTCCCATTCCCTACACACGTGGGCATCACCGCCCTTCTTCTTGTAGTACCTCTTCTTCTTCTTCTTCTTCCCCCTCTTGTTGTTGTCCCTGTCACTTTCACTTGACATTGGACATTTTGCAATAAAATTACTGGGCTTACCACATTTGTAGCACACCCTTTTGGAGCGGGGTTTGTAGTCCTTCCCCCTCCTTTGCTTAAGGATTTGACAGAAGCTCTTGATGATGAGCGCCATCTCCTCGTTGTCGAGCTTGGAGGCGTCGATTGGAAGCCTACTTGGTGTAGACTCCCTCTTCTCTTCTTCCGTCGCTCTAAATGCGATAGGTTGCACCTCGGGTGTGGAGGTGGCGCCTTGCTCCAAGTTGACGATGTGTTTGGAGTCTTTGATCATTAGCTCAAAGCTCACAAACTTGCCAATCACTTCCTCGAGAGACATTAGTTTGTATCTAGGATCCCCACATATTAATTGAACTTGAGTAGGATTACGAAAAACAAGGGATCTTACAATAACCTTGACCATTTCATGGTCATCCCATTCGGTGCTCCCGAGGTTGCGCACTTGATTGACCATGGTCTTTAGCCGGTTGTACATTGCTTGCGGCTCTTCTTCTTTGTTGAGGACGAATCGACCGAGTTCGCCCTCGATTGTCTCACGCTTGGTGACCTTGGTCACCTCGTCTCCTTCGTGCGCGGTCTTGAGCACGTCCCAAATTTCTTTGACGCTCTTTAACCCTTGCACCTTGTTATACTCCTCTCGACATAAGGAGGCAAGGAGTATAGACGTGGCTTGGGAGTTAAAGTGCCTAATTTGGGCGACTTCGTCCGAGTCATAATCTTTGTCCCCACCTGTGGTACCTACGCTCCAAATTCAACTATATCCCATATGCTTTCGTTGAGTGAGGTTAGGTGATGCCTCATTTTATCACTCCACATACAATAATCTTCACCATCAAAATATGGTGGTTTGCCTAAGGGAACGGAAAGTAATGGAGCGCGCTTAAAAATGTGAGGATAGCGTAGGGGCATCTTACTATACTTCTTGCGCTCATGGCGCATAGAAGCAACGGACGAGTCGGAGCTTGAGGTGGAGGGTGACGATGAATCGGTATCGTAGTAGACCACCTTCTTCACCTTTTTCTTGTCACCTCTCCGATGCGACTTGATGGAGGAAGAGGATTCCTCCTTGTGTTTGTTGCCGGACTCCCTTGAAAGGGTTCTCCTCGAGCTTGCGGGCTTGTCGCCAGTCACGATCTCCCTCTTGGCGTGATCTCCCGACATCACTTTGAGTTGTTAGACTCTTAATGAAGCACCAGGCTTTGATACCAATTGAAAGTCACCTAGAGGGGGTTAATAGGCGTAATCTGAAATTTACAACTTTAAACACACACTACAAGCCGGGGTTAGCGTTAGAACTAAAAACGAATCCGGGAGAGAGGGGAAAACAAATCAAATGGAAATCAAGCGAATGAACACGATGATTTGTTTTACCGAGGTTCGGTTCCAAAGAACCTAGTCCCTGTTGAGGAGGTCACAAAGACCGGGTCTATTCCAACCCTTTCCCTCTCTCAAACGGTCACTTAGACCGAGTGAGCCTTTCCCTTAATCAAACGGGTCACTAAGACCCTGCAAGGACCACCACACTCTTAGGTGTCTCTTGCTTTGATTACACATCACTTGAGAACAAGAATGAGAAAGAAGAAAGGCAATCCAAGAGACAAGAGCTCAAAAGAACACGAAATCACTCTCTCACAAGTCACTAAGTATTTGAGATGAATTTGGGACTTGGAGAGGCTTTGATCTTTTGAATTGTGTCTAGGAGTGAATGCTAGAGCTCTTGTATTAAATGTGATGTTCAGAAATCTTGGATGCTTGGAGTTGTGGTGGTTGGGGTATTTATAGCCCTCAACCACCAAAGTAGCTATTGGGGAGGCTGCTGTCGATGGTCGCACCGAACAGTCCGGTGCGCCACCGGACAGGTCATGTTCACTGTCCGGTGAGCCACCACGTCACCCAACCGTTAGGGTTCGGAGCGAAGTCGACTGTTGGAGCTTTATCTCCTTGCGGCACCGGACAGTTCGGTGCCCTCTGACTTCGCGACTCTGACTTCTATCGCTGCACTGTTCACGTCGTCAGGTACTTTTGCAGTCAACCGTTGCGCGCAAATAGTCGTTACCCGCTGGCACATTAGACAGTCCGGTGGCACACCGGACAGTCCGGTGAATTATAGCGGAGCGCGCCTGCGAAAACCCAAGAGTGGTTGATTGGTCCCTGTATGGTCCTGGTGCACCGGACACTATCCGGTGGCACACCGGACAGTCCGGTGCGCCAGACCACAACACACTTGGTTCCTTTTGCTCCTTTGAATTGGATCCCTAACTTGAATATTTATTGGTTTGTGTGAACCTTTATGCACCTGTAATACATGAATACTTGGCAAACTAGTTAGTCCATGTGTTTGTGTTGACGATCAACCACCAAAATTAATTATAGAAAAAGGTTAACCCTTTTTCCCTTTCACCTTGCTTCGTCGAATTTAATTGAATTTTGAGCTTCGACATTTTAGTAACCATTGTCTAAATGGCTGAGGAGAAGAGATCATTGACCCCGCACTGGCCAGATTTTATGAAGCTATGAAAAAAATCCAACATGGAGAAAATCACCAATGAGATGTTGGTTGGATTATCTGAAAACTCCAGCGATAGTGAGAGTTTTGACGTAGAAAGTGGAAATGAAGATGTCGAAGATCGGTCATGGAGACCAAGCCATGTTGTTTTCGGAAAGTCGACTATTAAACAAGGGCAGATCGAAGCGATGAGAGGCAGATACTTTCGTGACATTTCAATCGTGAGGGCCGGAGGGGAGAATAATGTTCCTCTTCCCGAAGCTGACGAAGTGGTAATTTTCAGAAGCTTCATGAAAGCTGGACTTCGGTTCCCCCTGGATAAGATGTTGGTCAAAGTTCTAAAAACTTTTGAAATTTATCTTCATCAACTTACCCCCAAAGCTATTATCAAAGTAAGGGTTTTTATATGGGCCATGAGAAGCCAAGGGTTAGAGCTAGATGTCAGGTGTTTCTGTAGTATCCACGAGTTATCATATCAGACGAAGGCGACTGGGAAAGAGCAATACCATAACAATTTTGGCTGCTACAGCTTCGTACCCCGCGCTGAGGCCAGTTATCCTGTGCCAACATTTCAGAAAAAGTGGCCAGGTTCTTGGATGCAAGAATGGTTTTATGTGAAGGTTGACCTGAGTCAGAGAGAAGATATAAAAGGGGTTATTCAGTGCTCTATATGGTCTCGCTTCGGCATTAGGAGACCAGTCATTGCAATTGGAAACGACGTGCAAGCATGCCATGCAGCTTTCAATACAATGTGTACTTACATCGGCACAAGAGACTTGGTCCAAGAGCATATTGCTTACAGAGTGTTGCCACTTGCAAACGGATGGGAAATGCCGAAGGAGGCTACCGCTGGCTCCAGCCAAAATGGTTTGGTATATATGAAGTATACCTTTGATGAACCGAATGATGACTGGCTAGATGCTATAGAGGCAACTAGCGATGAGCTGCTTGGAGCATACTCGAAGGCCGAAGATGAAGCCATGACAACTGCCTTCGGCGCTCAGGGCAAAAAGAGATTGAATAGGGTGTTTGATGTTATCGGGTTTGTGTACCCACACTACTGCTATCCCATGCGAAAGTAAGGGAAAAAGAGGAAAGCTGCTACCTCGACAACTTCTAGTGTGTGAGGTCAAAAAAGGTTAAATTTTTGACGCGCCGACCCAGGCGCATTGAGACGGCCGACGTGCTAAAACTAAATGAAGGGGTTGCTCCTGTCATAGAACCAGGTCGCTCTATGCCAGTCGAAGCTAGGGCAAATCCGACTGAAGAGCCGAAACTACAGAAGACGTCAGATCAGTTGAAGGCACTGAGTCCACCGTGCGCAACCGAACTGCCGAAGCCATCAAGTATCCCCACAGCGACTCCAAGGAAAAGGAGAATGGCTAGTGTGTTAGATGCTGTTATGGAGTCCGTGAAGACATCAACTCCTGCCTCTGCCGAAGCTCTTGGCACTCAGGCTAAATATTTAAGGAAAACTGCTAATGCCAACATAGCCCAAACTCCCGATGAAGCTGGACCTTCAGAATCTCCTATCAAAGCTAGACCTTCGAAAACTACACCGGTAACTCTAGAGAAAGAGAGTGTTTCTGAGAAATCCAAATCTCCTGCTCCTGAAGCACCCATTAAAGAGTTAGAATTCATTGTTCGGCATGCTTCAGGAAAGCAACTATCAAAAGAGCAGGTTGCCGAAGTGCAACACTATGCTAGGGATCTGAAGTACCCCCGAGGGTCCTTGGTGTATGGTGGCAGTGACGAAGATGATTTCCTTTACTGTCTGCATACAACAAAGAGATACATGTCTGCTGGAAAATTATGGATAATATAGGATATCCGAAGCTTGAACTTGGCTTATCTACAATGTCGAAGGATGAGCTTGCAGATAGCCTTGCTTACAATAGTCTAAAGGTGTGTATACTTTGACTTGTTGTAAAATAAATTATTTTTATAGCTTTTCTTGCTATCATTATGTTCTCATTCTTCGTTTTTAGGGCTTAATTCTAAGCAAGGCTTTAAAGGCCCAAAATATGCAGAGGATGAGAGCAGCCAAATAGCTCTTGGGAACCTTCGTTGAGAAGTCATCACACTAAGGAACGAAGCTCTCGAAAAGGATACGATATTACTTTCCTTAGTGGATAGGCTGAGATCTAACGAAGCCAAACTTGCTGCACAAGCTGAAGCTCATAAAGTCGAAGTGGAAGAACTAAAAAGAAGGTTGCTGAAGCAACCGGAAAATTTAAAGTTGAGGCGGTGAAACATGAAATTTGTGAGATTGAAAGATCTAGAGCACAAAAGAACGCCGATGAGCTTCGGGCTTCGAAAGAAAAATGTTATGATATATCCTTGGAGTGCGCTAAGAAATTAAAGGATAGCTTTGCTAGGGTTGGGGCATATTCCTCTGAGAAAAAATTCATCCGCGGCGACCCTGATGGAGTTGTCCAGTGGATCAGCGGGGAAGCCAAAGCTTTTGATGAAATTTTAAATGACCGAGGATATTTCTGCGCCTTTGCTGGTGCACGGGGGGCCACATCGATCTTAGAGAAAGCTGGTTGCGAACATGCCAAGGCTGTAGTTCAGCCATAATTTGTTTTTTCAGCAGGTGACACTAAAAACCCCTCGGCCGAAGCTTCTGCGCTAGGCGGGAAATTTTACTCCAAGGTGTGGATGAAGGGCGACTGTGAGATAGCTGATAAAGCTATTAGAAAGAATGAAAAAGAATCTCACGACGCTCAAGAAGAAGTCAAACGAGCTAAAGAAGCTGCCGAGCATGCAAGGCTTATAGGTACCTTTACTGAGGTTTAGCTTCGGAATTCGTTTTCAGCTTCGGAATTAACAAACATTTTTTTATGATGTAGCTGAACTTTCACCCCACCAGAGCCATATAACCCTGAAGGTGACCCGATCTTGAAGGAAGCGCTAGATATGATTAAAATTGCTAATGAAGTTGTTGATGAAGCTGTTAACAGACTGCTAAATGAAGCCGCTGAGAAAGTGTTGAAAGAAAATTAAAACTTTGTATATTTGAGAGTTTAATGTTTGTATATGGCTTTCGTCTTTTGTAAGAACCAAACATCAAGTATTTGTATGTGTGTTAATGTAATATATTTCTTTGTGATGCATGAAACCTTCGTACATACCGTTTTTGAGCTGCTGGCGAAAAACACCTTCCCTTCTTTTCATGCTTCATGAAAAAAGATTCCCCTTCTGTCAATTCAATATTGGGTATTATGTCATGGTTGCTGTGTAGTAATACTGCTGACGAAGATTCTCCTCCTATGGAGAGCACCTAGAGGGGGGGTGAATAGGTGATCTTGTAAAACTTGAAACTTAAGCCACAAAAACTTGGTTAAGCGTTAGCACAATAATCGCCAAGTGGCTAGAGAGGAGTCTCAACAAAACACAATAACCACAAGAGATCAATCACAGAGATGGCACGGTGGTTATCCCGTGGTTCGGCCAAGACCAACGCTTGCCTACTCCACGTTGTGGCGTCCCAACGGACGAGGGTTGCAATCAACCCCTCTCAAGCGGTCCAAAGACCCACTTGAATACCACGGTGTTTTGCTTGCTTTTCTTAATCCCGTTTGCGAGGAATCTCCACAACTTGGAGCCTCTCGCCCTTACACTTGAAGTTCACAAAGAAGCACGGAGCAAGGGAGGGATTAACAACTCACACAAGACACAAAGATCACAGCAAATACGCACACACAAGACCCAGACTTAAGCTCAATAGACTAGCACACTAGAACGGAGCTCAAATCACTAGAATGTCGAACAAGTGCGCAAGAATGAAGTGTGAGTGATCAGGATTGCTCAAGGAATGCTTGGTTTTCTCCTCCATGTGCCTAGGGGTCCCTTTTATAGCCCTAAGGCAGCTAGGAGCCGTTGAGAGCAATCCTGGAAGGCAGATCTTGCCTTCTGTCGACTGGCGCACCGGACAGTCCGGTGCACCACCGGACACTGTCCAGTGCAGATATCCTTCCTTATTTGGCGAAGCCGACCGTTGGAGTCTGAGAGCCGTTGGCACACCGGACACTGTCCGGTGCACACCGGACAGTCCGGTGCACCAAAGTGACCGTTGGCTCGGCCACGCGTCACGCGCGGAATCCTCGGCCGACCGTTGCCCAGGCTGACTGTTGACTCACCGGACAGTCCGGTGCACCACCGGACAGACCGGTGAATTTTAGTCGTACGCCGTTGATGGTTTCCCGAGAGCGACGAGTTCGCCTGTGAACGACCCACCGGACAGTCCGGTGCACCACCGGACAGACCGGTGAATTTTAGCCGTACACCGCCGTCGAAGTCCCGAGAGCAGCCTGTTCGCCAGAGCCAGCTTGGCGCACCGGACACTGTCCGGTGCACCCAGACCGAGCAGACTTTAGCTGAACAAAGCCATCTCATTTCCAATTCAATTTTTTCTGTTTCCAGCACTTAGACACAATACATTAGTCCATAAAACAATGTACTAAGTCCAGAAACATACCTTTTGACATGATTTGTACTTTGTCCACCATTTTACATAGATTAACACAAAGACACTTGTGTTGGCACTCAATCACCAAAATACTTAGAAATGGCCCAAGGGCACATTTCCCTTTCAATCTCCCCCTTTTTGGTGATTTATGCCAACACAACATAAAGCAACTAGAACAAGTGCAATTCAATGCAAATGAACACTCAAAATTGTTTTGATTTAATTTTGACATATATGGATCACTCTTTGCCACCACTTGGTTGGTTTTTTTTTGCAAATCAAACTCAAATTCCTATCTCTAAGTCAAATTCACTTGTAGAGACATAAAGAGAGGTATTCCAAAGGAAATTGATCAAGGATTTCAAAAACTCCCCCTTTTTCCTATAATCAACACTTCTCCCCACAAGAGGCCAACTTTTGACAAAAGAAACAATAACAGAGTTTTGACAAACCAAAAGCTCTAATCTACTATTTTCAAAATTTCTCAAGTGGTAGCTGATCCATCTATTGCTTTGACCTTTATTTTCTCCCCCTTTGGCATCAAGCACCAAAACGGGATCAAACTTGGCCCTCGAACCTCATTGCCTCACCAAAATCTTCAAATAAGAGTGCAAAGGCAATAAGAGTACATGAGATGAACTTGGAATAAGTTACCCTCTCATCGGAGTGCAGTGGAAGTCTTTCATGGTCCAAGTCCACCTTTTCCCTTTCAAACTTCCTTTGAGACTAAAACAAGCAAACTCAAGCAGACGGTTAGTCTCAAAGGGTCAAGTTGTAGCACAACTCCCCCTAAATATGTGCATCACTTGCACAAGGACTTGTGAGGTCCGGGGAGTGATTGTACAACTTGAGCACCATAGTAAGCAACAAAATGCATAAGGAACATGATCAAAGGCATAAATACATGTATGCTATGAATCAATCCAAGTTCCACGAATCTAGGACATTTAGCTCACTACACAGCCTGCAAAAGGTCTTTTCATCTAAAGGATTAGTGAAGATATCGGCTAGCTGGTTCTCGGTGCTAACATGAAACACTTCGATATCTCCCTTTTGCTGGTGGTCTCTCAAAAAGTGATGCCGGATGTCAATGTGCTTTGTGCGGCTGTGCTCAACGGGATTTTCCGCTATTCGGATAGCACTCTCATTGTCACATAGGAGTGGGACTTTGCTCAGATTGTAGCCAAAGTCCCAGAGGGTTTGCCTCATCCAAAGTAGTTGCGCGCAACACTGTCCTACGGCAACGTACTCGGCCTCAGCGGTGGATAGGGCAACGGAAGTTTGTTTCTTAGAGTTCCACGACACCAGGGACCTTCCTAAGAATTGGCACGTCCCCGATGTACTCTTCCTATCGACCTTACATCCAGCATAGTCGGAATCTGAATATCCAATTAAGTCAAAGTTAGACCCCTTTGGATACCAGATCCCGAAGCAAGGCGTAGCGACTAAATATCGAAGAATTCGCTTCACAACCACTAAGTGACACTCCTTAGGATCGGATTGAAATCTAGCACACATGCATACGCTAAGCATAATATCCGGTCTACTAGCACATAAATAAAGCAAAGAACCTATCATGGACCGGTATGCTTTTTGATCAACGGACTTACCTCCTTTGTTGAGGTCGGTGTGTCCGTCAGTTCCCATTGGCGTCTTTGCGGGCTTGGCGTCCTTCATCCCAAATCGCTTTAGCAAGTCTTGCGTGTACTTCGTTTGGGAGATGAAGGTGACATTCTTCAGTTGCTTCACTTGGAACCCAAGGAAGTAGTTCAACTCGCCCATCATCGACATCTCGAATTTCTGTGTCATCACCCTGCTAAACTCTTCACAAGACTTTTGGTTAGTAGAACCAAATATTATGTCATCGACATAAATTTGGCACACAAAAAGATCACCATCGCAAGTCTTAGTGAAAAGAGTTGGATCAGCTTTCCCAACCTTGAAAGCATTAGCAATTAAAAAGTCTCTAAGGCATTCATACCATGCTCTTGGGGCTTGCTTAAGTCCATAGAGCGCCTTAGAGAGCTTACACACGTGGTCGGGGTACCGTTCATCCTCGAAGCCAGGGGGTTGCTCCACGTACACCTCCTCCTTGATCGGCCCGTTGAGGAAAGCGCTCTTCACATCCATTTGGTACAACCTGAAAGAATGGTGAGCGGCATATGCTAGCAAAATACGAATTGATTCTAGCCTAGCCACAGGAGCAAACGTCTCCTCAAAGTCCAAACCTGCGACTTGGGCATAACCTTTTGCCACAAGTCGAGCCTTGTTCCTTGTCACCACCCCGTGCTCGTCCTGTTTATTGCGGAACACCCACTTGGTTCCCACAACATTTTGCTTGGGACGAGGCACCAGTGTCCAAACTTCATTGCGCTTGAAGTTGTTGAGTTCTTCCTGCATGGCCAACACCTAGTCCGGATCTAGCAAGGCCTCTTCTACCCTGAAAGGCTCAATAGAAGAGACAAAGGAGTAATGCTCACAAAAATTAACTAATCTTGAACGAGTAGTTACTCCCTTGCTAATATCACCCAAAATTTGGTCGACGGGATGATTCCTTTGAATCATTGCTCGAACTTGGGTTGGAGGTGCCTGAGGTGCTTCTTCCTCTTCACTTTGAACATCCTGTGCTCCCCCTTGATCATGCGCCTCCACTTGAGGTACCTGTTCGTCATCTTGGGTTGGGGGATGCACCATTGTTGAGGAAGATGGTTGATCTTGCTCCAATTGTTCCTGTGGTCGCACATCGCCAATCGCCATGGTGCGCATTGCGGCCGTTGGAACGTCTTCTTCATCTACATCATCAAGATCAACAACTTGCTCTCTTGGAGAGCCATTAGTCTCATCAAATACAACGTCGCTAGAGAGTTCAACCAAACCCGATGATTTGTTGAAGACCCTATACGCCTTTGTATTTGAGTCATAACCTAATAAAAACCCTTCTACAGCTTTGGGAGCAAATTTAGAAGTTCTACCTTTCTTCACAAGAATGTAACACTTGCTCCCAAATACACGAAAATAAGACACATTGGGTTTGTTACCAGTTAGCAACTCATACGAAGTCTTCTTGAGGAGGCGATGAAGGTAGACCCGGTTGATGGCGTGGCAAGCCGTGTTCACGGCTTCCGACCAAAAGCGCTCGGGGGTCTTGAACTCTCCAAGCATTGTCCTCGCCATATCAATGAGCGTCCTGTTCTTCCTCTCTACCACACCATTTTGCTGTGGTGTGTAGGTAGCGGAGAACTCGTGCTTGATTCCCTCCTCCTCAAGAAACTCCTCCACTTGAAGGTTCTTGAACTCGGACCCATTGTCGCTCCTTATCTTCTTCACCTTGAGCTCAAACTCATTTTGAGCTCTCCTGAGGAAGCGCTTGAGGGTCCCTTGAGTTTCAGATTTATCCTACAAAAAGAATACCCAAGTGAAGTGGGAAAAATCATCAACTATAACAAGACCATACTTACGTCCTCCTATGCTTAGATAGGCGACGGGTCCGAAGAGGTCCATATGAAGCATCTCCAAGGGTCTTGATGTGGTCATCACATTTTTGGTGTGATGAGAGCCTCCCACCTGTTTCCCTGCTTGACAAGCTGCACAAGGTCTATCTTTTTTGAAATGTACATTAGTTAGACCTATCACGTGTTCTCCCTTTAGAAGCTTGTGGAGGTTCTTCATCCCCACATGTGCTAAGCGGTGATGCCACAACCAGCCCATGCAAGTCTTAGCCATTAAGCATGCATCTAGACCGGCCTCTTCTTTTGCAAAATCAACCAAATAAAGTTTACCGTCTAGTACACCCTTAAAAGCTAGTGAACCATCACACCTTCTAAAGACAGACACATCTACATTTGTGAATAGACAATTATATCCCATATTGCATAATTGACTAACAGATAACAAATTATATCCAAGAGACTCAACTAAAAACACATTAGATATAGAGTGCTCAGATGAAATAGCAATTTTACCTAACCCTTTTACCTTGCCTTGGTTCCCATCACCGAATATTATTGAATCTTGGGGATCCTTGTTCTTGCCCTCATGTGGTTTGTGCATCCGCTGTCGATAATCCAGCTTGTACCCCCGGATGCATAAACCTGCAAGGCAAATTTAGGCTTGGGTCTTAGGTACCCAACTTTTGTTGGGTCCTACGAGGTTAGTCATAATTGTCTTGGGGATCCAAATGCAAGTTTTATCTCCCTTGCATCTTGCCCCTAACTTCCTAGCAATCACCTTCTTATTCTTTCTATAAATGGCAAAAGAAGCATTGCAAGCATGATATATTGTAGAAGGTTCACTAACTTTCCTAGGAACATTAGCAACATTTCTCCTAGACATATTATGAACAACATTCCTCCTACCAACATTTCTATCATGCACATAGGAAGAACTAGAAGCAAACATGGCATGAGAATCAAAAGCATCATATGCATTACAACTCCTATAAGTATTTCTAGATTGTCTCCTATCATGGTACATAAAAGCATGGTTCTTTTGCACACTACTAGCCATAGGGGCCTTCCCTTTCTCCTTGGCGGAGATGGGAGCCTTATGGCTTTTCAAGTTCTTGGCTTCTCTCTTGAAGCCAAGACCATCCTTAATTGAGGGGTGTCTACCAATCGTGTAGGCATCCCTTGCAAATTTTAATTTGTCAAATTCACTTTTGCTAGTCTTAAGTTGGGCATTAAGACTAGCTACTTCATCATTTAATTTAGAGATGCAATCTAGGTGTTCACTACAAGCATCAACATTAAAATCTTTACACCTAGTGCAAATCACAACATGTTTTATACAAGATGTTAATTTACTAGATTTTTCTAGCTTAGCCTTTAAATCATCATTTATGCTCTTTAAGCTAGAAATTGTCTCATGGCAAGAAGATATTTCACAAGAAAGCATATCATTTCGTTTAACTTCTAAAGCAAGTGAATTTTGTGCACTAACAAATTTATCATGCTCTTCATACAACAAATCCTCTTGCTTTTCTAGTAACCTATTCTTGTCATTCAAGGCATCAATTAACTCATTAATTTTGCCAATTTTAATTCTATCCAAACCTTTAAATAAACTAGAATAGTCTATCTCATCGTCATCACTAGAATCATCATCACTTGAAGAAGCATAAGTGGTATCCCGAGTACATACCTTCTTCTCCTTCGCCATGAGGCATGTGTGATGCTCGTTGGGGAAGAGGGATGACTTGTTGAAGGCAGTGGCGGCGAGTCCTTCATTGTCGGAGTCGGAGGAGGAGCAATCCGAATCCCACTCCTTTCCGATATGTGCCTCGCCCTTGGCCTTCTTGTAATTCTTCTTCTTCTCCCGCTTGTTTCCTTTTTCCTGGTCACTATCATTATCGGGACAGTTTGCAATAAAATGACCAAGCTTACCACATTTGAAGCATGAGCGCTTCCCCTTTGTCTTGGTCTTGCTTGGCTGTCCCTTGCGACCCTTAAGCGCCGTCTTGAAGCGCTTGATGATGAGGGCCATCTCTTCATCATTTAGCCCTGCTGCCTCAACTTGTGCCACCTTGCTAGGTAACGCCTCCTTGCTTCTCGTTGCCTTGAGAGCAACGAGTTGAGGCTCATTGATTGGACCATTCAGTGCGTCGTCCACGTACCTCGCCTCCTTGATCATCATTCGCCCGCTTACGAATTTTCCAAGGACTTCTTCGGGCGACATTTTGGTGTACCTGGGATTCTCATGAATATTATTCACCAAATGTGGATCAAGAACGGTAAAGGACCTTAGCATTAGGCGGACAACGTCGTGGTCCATCCATCGCATGCTTCCGTAGCTCCTTATTTTGTTGATAAGGGTCTTGAGCCGGTTGTATGTTTGGGTTAGCTCCTCGCCCCTTATCATCGCAAATCTTCCGAGCTCGCCTTCTACCAACTCCATCTTGGTGAGCAAGGTGACATCATTCCCCTCATGAGAGATCTTGAGGGTGTCCCAGATTTGCTTGGCATTGTCCAAGCCGCTCACCTTATGGTACTCGTCCCTGCACAAGGAGGCTAACAACACAGTAGTAGCTTGTGCATTTCTATGAATCCGTTCATTAATAAAAATAGGACTATCCGAGCTATCAAATTTCATTCCATTCTCAACAATCTCCCATATGCTTGGATGGAGAGAGAACAGGTGACTACGCATTTTGTGGCTCCAAAATCCGTAGTCCTCCCCATCAAAGTGTGGAGGCTTGCCGAGAGGAATGGAGAGCAAATGTGAATTTGAACTTTGAGGAATACGAGAATAATCGAAAGAAAAATTCGAATTAACCGTCTTTTGTTTCTCGTAGTCGTAGTCATCCTTTTGGGAAGAAGTGGACTCATCGCTGTCGTCGTAGTAGACGATCTCCTTGATGCGTCTCGTCTTCTTCTTCTTCCCATCTTTGCGTTTGTGGCCCGAGCCCGAGTCGGTAGGCTTGTCATTCTTCGGCTCGTTGACGAAGGACTCCTTCTCCTTGTCGTTGATCACAATTCCCTTCCCCTTAGGATCCATCTCTTCGGGCGATTAGTCCCTTTGTGAAGAGAACGGCTCCGATACCAATTGAGAGCACCTAGAGGGGGGGGGGGTGAATAGGTGATCCTGTAAAACTTGAAACTTAAGCCACAAAAACTTGGTTAAGCGTTAGCACAATAATCGCCAAGTGGCTAGAGAGGAGTCTCAACAAAACACAATAACCACAAGAGATCAATCACAGAGATGGCACGGTGGTTATCTCGTGGTTCGGCCAAGACCAACGCTTGCCTACTCCACGTTGTGGCGTCCCAACGGACGAGGGTTGCAATCAACCCCTCTCAAGCGGTCCAAAGACCCACTTGAATACCACGGTGTTTTGCTTGCTTTTCTTAATCCCGTTTGCGAGGAATCTCCACAACTTGGAGCCTCTCGCCCTTACACTTGAAGTTCACAAAGAAGCACGGAGCAAGGGAGGGATTAGCAACTCACACAAGACACAAAGATCACAGCAAATACGCACACACAAGACCCAGACTTAAGCTCAATAGACTAGCACACTAGAACGGAGCTCAAATCACTAGAATGTCGAACAGGTGCGCAAGAATGAAGTGTGAGTGATCAGGATTGCTCAAGGAATGCTTGGTTTTCTCCTCCATGTGCCTAGGGGTCCCTTTTATAGCCCCAAGGCAGCTAGGAGCCGTTGAGAGCAATCCTGGAAGGCAGATCTTGCCTTCTGTCGACTGGCGTACCGGACAGTCCGGTGCACCACCGGACACTGTCCGGTGCAGATATCCTTCCTTATTTGGCAAAGCCGACCGTTGGAGTCTGAGAGCCGTTGGCGCACCGGACACTGTCCGGTGCACACCAAACAGTCCGGTGCACCAAAGTGACCATTGGCTCGGCCACGCGTCACGCGCGGAATCCTCGGCCGACCGTTGCCCCGGCTGACTGTTGACTCACCGGACAGTCCGGTGCACCATCGGACAGACCGGTGAATTTTAGCCGTACGCCGTTGATGGTTTCCCGAGAGCGACGAGTTCGCCTGTGAACGACCCACCGGACAGTCCGGTGCACCACCGGATAGACCGGTGAATTTTAGCCGTACACCGCCGTCGAAGTCCCGAGAGCAGCTTGTTCGCCAGAGCCAGCCTGGCGCACCGGACACTGTCCGGTGCACCCAGACCGAGCAGACTTTGGCTGAACAAAGCCATCTCATTTCCAATTCAATTTTTCCTGTTTCCAGCACTTAGACACAATATATTAGTCCATAAAACAATGTACTAAGTCCAGAAACATACCTTTTGACATGATTTGTACTTTGTCCACCATTTTACATAGATTAACACAAAGACACTTGTGTTGGCACTCAATCACCAAAATACTTAGAAATGGCCCAAGGGCACATTTCCCTTTCACTATGTAAAAATATATCTGCCGAAGGCATATCTTGTGCTACAGCATGTTCTTTCATGATCCAACGAATATTTTCGAAGAAGCAACTTTTCCTTGTTTCTCCATGGCATTTTGCTGATGCAAAATGATGTATGATGTGATGCTATGCGATATGATGTGATGGTATGGTGCAAAATGATGTTTGTGCCAAAGATAAAAACCCACACGAATACACACCTAGACTCTGCATCCCCTTGGAAATGACTTTGGAGTCTCTTCACCTTTCACATAGGTGGTATTGCAGCTCTGCATTCCCTTAGGAATGACTTTGGAGCTAAGCTCTGCATCCCCTTAGAAACGACTTTGGAGCTTCTTCACCTTTTACTTAGGTGGTATTTAAGCTTTGCATCCCCTTAGGAACGACTTTGGAGCTTCTTCACCTTTGACTTAGGTGGCATTTAAGCTCTGCATTCCCTTAGGAACGACTTTGGAGCTTCGTGACTTACTCTGCATTCCTTTAGGAACGACTTTGGAGGTTTATGAGCCGTTCTTGTTATACTCGATGGTGTAACCACATTCTTATTACATCAAACTAAAGGTTAAACTTTCTTGTATTGTCTTTTCAGGAAAATATAAAGACAAAAATGAGTAAGAATACATTGGATCAAAATACTCTTTGGCGGAAGCGTTGTGCCACCTTCAGTAGATATGCCTCGACTCGGGCATAGTGTTGTTGACTGTGCGAGCTTTGGACTCCTCCCGAAGGTCACGCTGTTGCTGAACCTGACGATGCCCTTCTGGCTATTGATTTTGCATCGGGGCAGACGCCAGTGGTGGTGATGGTGGCAACTGAGCCCAGGAAGCTTGGGAATGACTTGCCGAAGCAACAGAAGTCGTAGGCTATTGATTGCCCACATACTCCAGGATATAAGGAGAGTAACACGAAGCAGTATGTAAGACCTGCTTCGACTGGTTCTGTCGTGCTTCGGCTTTAGCGATTTCCTTCTGCTTCTGGATCGTGACTTGGCACGTCCTTGTGGTGTGTCCCTTGTCTTCGCCATAGAATAGGTAGAACAGTTTCCTAGGCTGGTTACCATACCTTCCTTCGAAGCTTCTCCCCCTCTGCCTCTCGGGGCTAGTGGCCTGTAGGAAGTTTGCTTCATTCCTGAAGACTGTGAGCTGTGCTGGCTGCTCTGAGTATGATTGGCCCTGTCATCATTTGTATTGGGATTGTGGGTTGTTTTGATGTGCCTGGGGTGGAGTCTTCCTCCGAAGCCCCTAGTCATCTCAGAATACCCATATGCTTCCTCCCTTCTTTGGCGGAAATCGTTGTCAGCTCGGATGTATTCATCCATCTTCTGGAGAAGCTTCTGCAAGGTCTGTGGTGGCTTCCTTGCAAAATATTGTGTTGTGGGTCCTAGTCGGAGCCCCTTGATCATGGCCTCAATGACAATCTCATTGGACACTATAGGCGCTTGAGCTCTCAATCGCAATAACCTTCAGACGTACGCCTGTAGGTACTCCTCATGGTCCTGCGTGCACTGGAATAGAGCTTGGGCCGTGACTGGTTTCGTCTGGAAGCCCTGGAAGCTGGTGACTAGCATATCCTTTAGCTTCTGCCACGACGTAATTGTCCCCGGCCGAAGAGAAGAATACCATGTCTGAGCCACACTTCTGACTGCCGTGACGAAGGACTTCGCCATGACGGCAGTATTGCCCCCATACGGGGATATGGTTGCCTCGTAGCTCATCAGGAACTACTTATGATCTAAGTGCCCATCATACATGGGGAGCTGAGGTGGCTTGTAAGATGGTGGCCACGGGGTAGCCTGTAACTCTGCTACCAGAGGAGAAGCATCATCAAAAGCAAAGTTACCATGATGAAAGTCATCGTACCATTCATCTCATTGATTGGGCTTTCCTGACGAAGCTCCCTGTGTTGGGGCCTTCGGTCTTGGTCATCCTGAGTAAGGTGACGCATTTCTTCGGCAGCTTCGTCGATCTTCTTCTGAAGGCCAGCTAGCCGAAGCATATTTTCTTTCTTCCTCTGTACTTGCTAGTGAATCGCCTCTATGTCCCTGATCTCCTGGTCCAGTTCCTCCTCCTGAAGTGTTGGGCTAGTAGCCTTTCTTTTCTGGCTCCTAGCTTCTCGTAGGGAGAGTGTGTCCTAATTTGTGTCCAGTGGCTGTAGGGCATCCCCTGGCACTGTTGTCTTCTTCGGCGGCATGACAAAGGTGAATGCTTGCCGAAGGTGGTCGTTCGAGTTCATCGGAGGTGGGCGCCAATGTTGGTCACTTGTTCTCAAATGTTGTGTATCAAGAACAAGGCAACACAATTGTTAATTATTACAGACCTTCGTCTTCTGAAGCATTATCTCCAAATGGGCATAATGCTCATCAGACGAAGGTCAAGAAGGACATACCTTCATCATTTATTATGTGAATAAGAATGCAAAAGGATGAAGACAGTGACTGCACCTTATTAATTCATTCATAATCGTATTCCATAAAACACGTATGAATATCAACATGATTAATGTTACATTAATACCTTCGACTTGCTCGAAGGTGAGGATGTGAAAGATATTACAATCCAGCGTGAACAGTACGATGCTACTGTTCATCTATTTATAGGCACGAGACACAACCCGAGTAAAAGTACATTCATGTCCCTGACATTCATCTATTATCATAACATGAAACATTAAGGACTGGGTAGTCTTTGTCTCTTTTCGGTCATCATCATACTTGGTCTTTGTCACCACATCAAGCCGAAGCTCTTCGGCTACTGCTTCGTCGTCCATTCTTATCACCTTTGGGCTACATCTTCACCCTGTTATGAGAGAAGACCTTCGTCTTGAAGCCAAAGCCCCCTTGTAATAATCCATGTCACACTAAAAACATATGGTTAGTCACCTTTTTGAGGACCTTCGGAGGAAGAAGGCCCCCAACAATGTGCATTATGGTTAGGGATGAAAATGATACTATTTTTTGTCTTTTTCTTTGGTTGTGAATAAATAGGATGTAGAATCGGTTATCCAAATTTATATTCTAGTTTTTATCATTGAGCCTATAAAGATTCATAAAAGGTAAATTTTAAATCTATCATATATATTTTTTAAATGATAGATATAAAATTTGGATATGAATACCAATATTTTCACCTTTTTGTTGTAGGAGCAAATGATGTATAAAAAATTATACAAAATTTGATTATTTTTATAATAATGTGCTTGATAATGTAAGAAAAGATTAGCATCAAATTTCATACATATCTATTTTAAAATATTAAATTTGTCTTAATTATCTGGATATCCGTTTTCATCCCTAATCATGGTAGTAAGAATTGTTGGGGGCCTGTTTCGTTGCCAAAGGTCATTTAAGAAGAAACACCTTTGGAAGATCAGCACATAAGCAAATACAGCGCGAAAATACACGCCAAAGCTACCATCCAGGAAGCTTTGGCATAACGACATGCCTTGAGACGAAGGGTTGCACCGACTTAAAGAGGAAAAGACTAATCGGTCCACGATAGTTTGTCATGATTGTAACTAGTTTACAAGGACATAAATGCAATTTTGACCAGGCTACGTCCCGTGCCTATAAATAGGTGAACAGTACCCCCGTACTGTTCACGCTGACTTGTATTCACTCGTGCGTCACACTTGGATCTTTGCCTTCTGTCAAGCCGAAGGTACAAATGTAATTCAATATTGTTCTTATTCATCCTTGATGATATAATAAATATATATTTATGATGTCATCTGATTATTCATGTTATTTCTCATGTTTCATATGCTTCTTCTTCTTCCATTAACATATACTGTAATCATGAAGGTACGTCCTTAATGACCTTTGTCCGAAGATCGTTATATCCTAAGGGAAATAATGCTTCGAAGGACGAAGGGCATTAACCATTAACCTCTTTTTGTGTTGCCTTTTTCTTAATTCATAGCATTTGAGAACAAGTCTCCAACATTGGCGCCCACCTCCAGTGAACTCACTTCCACTTTTGAGCTGATGGCTTCGTTCAACAACCAAGTCGTAGCACCTTCGACTACGAAGTTGGTGCTTCTGATAACAGGTGGTTCAAGTTCAGAGCCGGCTAACAAGAAGCAGAAGAAAGAAGCACAGAGAAGGGTGCAACACGTTGGGGTGCAGGGACCCTTCATCAAGTCCAAATGGTCTCACATCCCAATCACCTTCTCCCAGGAGGACCTTTAGCTCAAGGATTACCCTCACAATGATGCTATGGTCATATCTTGCGTCATCAAGGGATTTCTGGTCCATAATGTTCTGGTTGACACATGTAGTGTAGCAGACATTATATTTGCTAAGGCCTTCAGACAGATGCAAGAGCTAGAAGATAAGATTCATGACACTACACACCCTCTTTGTGGCTTCGGAGGAAGGCAGATTATCGCACTTGGTAAAATCACAATGCTAGTGACCTTCGGCTTCGTCCACAACACAAGGACTGAATAGGTTGTCTTTGACATTGTTGACATGGAGTACCCCTACAATGCAATCATTGGTCGAGGGACACTTAATGCCTTCGAAGCCATACTTCATCCATCATATTTGTGCATGAAGATACCTTCGGAACAAGGGCCCATCGCTGTCCATGGGAGTCAAGAAGCTGCCAGAAGGGCTGAAGGAAACTAGACAGATTCAAAGGCAATTCATAACATAGATGGAGTTGAAGCCTGTCAGCAATATAAATACAAAAGAGAGAAGGCTGCTTCGGCAGATTAGCCAAAGCCTATGCTCTTATGTGAAGACATAGTAGAACAAAGGGTACTGCTAGGGTCTTAGCTATCTGAAGAGCAAGAGAAGACTTTGCTAAGATTTTTATTCAACAACAAAGATGTTTTTGCTTGGTCAGCCAATGATCTCTATGGTGTCAACAGAGATGTTATTGAACATTCACTCAATGTGGATCCATCTTTCAGGCTAAGAAAACAAAGGCTTCAGAAGATGTCTGAAGACAAAGCTGAAGGTGCTCAGAACGAAGTGAAGAGACTTCTTAGTGCTGGTGTCATCAAAGAGGTGAAATACCCGGAATGGCTAGCCAACACTGTTATGGTAAAGAAGGCCAACGGTAAATGGAGTGGTAAAGAAGGCCAACGGTAAATGGAGAATGTGTATTGATTTCACATATCTCAACAAGGCATGCCCAAATGACGAGTTCCCATTGCCAAGAATAGACTCTCTAGTAGATGCGGCAGCTTCTTCAGAGCTCATGAGTCTACTGGATTGTTACTCAGGGTATCATCAAATCTGGATGAAGAAGGAAGATGAGCCGAAGACTAGCTTCATAACTCCCAGTGGCACCTATTGCTACCTTCGGATGCCTGAGGGGCTCAAAAATGCTGGAGGAAGCTTCAGCAGAATGACAACCAAGGTCCTTCATACTCAAATAGGCAGGAATGTACTGACCTATGTTGATGATATCATAGTGAAAAGCACAAAGCAAGAAAATCACATTGCTGATTTGCAAGAGACATTTGCCAATTTCAGGCAAGCTGGCCTGAAGTTAAATCCAGAAAAGTGTGTTTTTGGGGTGAAGAAGGGCAAGTTCCTTGGCTGTTTGGTATCAACGAAGGGAATTGAAGCCAACCCGAGTAAGATTGAAGCTATCCTTCGGATGGAGCCGCCAAGTACAAAGAAGGTGGCCCAACGGCTGGCAGGAAGACTAGCATCATTGAACAGATTCATATCCAAATCAGTAGAAAGAAATTTGCCATTCTTTGAAATACTGAAGTCAGCCGAAGTTTTTCAATGGGGCCCGGCTCAGCAAAAAGCTTTTGAAGAGTTGAAGCAATACTTGATTGATCTAACAACACAAACTCCACCTTCGCCAGGGGCTCCATTACTCTTATATGTGGCAGCTTCGCACTCTGCAGTAAGTGTGGCTCTTGTACAGGAGAAGCTAGATGGCCAAATCAAAAAGCAGGTTCCAGTGTACTTTGTCTCCAAAGTTTTAAGTTTATCAAAGAAAAATTATACGGAGTTGGAGAAGGTGTTGTATGCTGTGTTAATGGCTTCCAGGAAACTTCGGCATTATTTTCAAGCATATCACATAATTGTTCCTTCACCACAACCTCTAAAGGACATAATGAGGAACAGAGAAGCTACTGGAAGGATTAGAAAATGGGTTGCGGAACTTAACGAGTTCAGTATTGATTATGTCCATAGATCCTCAATTCAGTATTTGATGTAATCTTTTTTTCATTTTTTCTATGGCACCCTTTTCCTTTCCAAAGGGGAGAAAGGTTTTTAATGGGGCCATAGCTTGTAATTTTTCCTTTTTTATTTAGCTCCATGAGAGCCAAATCCCCAAAAGGATGTAAAATGTAAAATCTGAGCATGCACCATCGAGTGCAGAGAGAAAAAAAGAGGAAAAACAGGGAGAAGCTCAAAAGTCATCCCCAAGGGGATGCAGAGCATGACGAAGCTACAAAAAGTCGTTCCTAAGGGAGCGCAGCGTAAGTTTTCTGCTCAAAAGTCGTTCCTAAGGGAATGCAGAGCCAAATACCGCCGAAATATAAGGCGAAGAAGTTCAAAAGTCGTTCCTAAGGGGATGCAGAACTTATACCACCGAAATAGAAGGCAAAAAAGTTCAAAAGACGTTCCTAAGGGGATGTAGAACTTATACCACCGAAATAGAAGGTGAAGAAGCTCAAAAGACTTTCCTAAGGGGATGCAGAGCTTAAGACTCAAAAGACGTTCCTAAGGGGATGCAGAGTCTGGGTGTGGCTTCGAGTGCATGTGTTTGGACATTCATTTGCATATTACATCACATCATTCATTGTATTCATACACATTCATGTAGACATTAGTAGGATCATCATCATCATAACATAGAGTACAGACAGATGCTTCGTCCTTGATGACAAGGCTTCGATGAGTATAAAGAAGCAAAGACATGCTTCATTGTGTACGAAAAGAAGGGAAGGTGTTTTTCGCCTTCGGCTCAAAAGATACAAGTTTCGTCCACATCAAAGCAATTCACACACGGATGAAAAGGTAAAAATATATTACAAGGTATGGACAAATTTATAGAGTAATGTTTGATTCCTAAATTACAATATTTTTACAAAGATAATTCAAATGTCTCTAAAGCTTTGTGCAGCAGCTTCATCAGTCACCGTCAAGCTTCGGATCATTGACCTTCGGCATCGTCATCCTGTACACAACAAAGCAGTATAAGGTAAAAAGTAATCTCAGGAGAAGGTAAACAACAGGTACAAGTTTAATACCGGCTTAAGATGGCTTCGAGCTTTGTCACCAGCTAAGTCCCGCCCACCCTTCGTCCAAATTTATGTTATAAATCTATTTCCAATGCTTCGGGCCAGGCTGGGGATGTCAGTTAAATCCGCTGGTGATAGACTGAAGTTCGGCCTATTTACAATCTTTCCGTGTGTGCAACCAGCTTTCATAAAAGCTACAGCTATGCCGCGAGAAGCCAGCAGGGCACAGAAGTCACCATGCCCCGCTATAACTTCGTCAAGCGCCTCAACTTCGCTCTCAATATGTTCAAAGGTGCTTGGCAGGTCTTCAATTAAAGGTTCAAATTTTTTAGAGCTGTCTCCCACAGAGTTGAAGACCTGTTTCAGCCGTTGCACACACCGGTTACCGAAGTTCAAGCACTTGTCCTGAAGCTCTTTTAAGGATTTTTGCAGATTCGAACTTTTCTCGACTTCGGCTCCAAGCTTCGCATTAAAATTCTTCTTTTCTTGCTCAAAGCTTTCTGACTTTAGGAGGAGTTCATCGTTTAATCTGGCAATTTCGGCTTGGGCTTCTGCCAATGAACCCTCCATTATTTGAAGAAGAAAATCTTTCTTTTCCAGAGAAGCTTCATGATCTTTGATTTTTACTTTCCGAGCCCTCAATTATAACCTCATTCTTCTTATCTTCGAGGTCCTGTTGCATTCTCAAGGCTTTGCTTAGCAGCATACTCTGTGCAAAATAACCTTCATCAGAAATCTTTGCTTCATAACAAAATAGTAAAAGATGAGGGAAAAACTTTACCTTAAAATTAGAATAGAATAAGCTGCCGACGATATATTGTCGTCGGTATCTGCTAATGTCAGCTTCAAGCTTCGGAAAACCAACACTTTTCGACAGAGTGCTGATAACCTTCGGCCCAGTGCGATCTCGAATACATCCTAAGACTTCTTCATTAATTCCACCAAAGAGCATGGCTCCTGGCTGGTAGCCACAGGATATAGCATACTCCTGTAGCTCCTCTTTCTCGGCCTTGGATAATTCTTGATCAACTAGATTTTGGAAGCTGAAGCCTTTTTCTTCCGAAGCATCTTCGACAATTTCTTTCCTTCTCTCAGGCTCTGCGGCCAAGGCTTCTTCTGCAGCCACAACAGTCTCCTCTGCGGCCAAATCCAAGAGCACTTTATCAATAGCAGATAATGTATTCTCCAGATTAGTAGCTTTGGCAGTCACAGCTTTGGCAGAACCAGCAGCTTCGGCAGCTGGTGTCATTTTTTATGCTGAGGCCGGCGGTGGCGTTTCCTCAATGGCTTGCATAACAGTAACAATTCTTTGCTTTTTTGGCCCAACCGTCTTTTTCGCTGCCGAAGGCTCGTCCTTCTTCTATAAAAGCTTCGTTAGTTGCGACCCCAGAGAACTTAGCAGCTTGATAGGTAAGGATTCGATCATTACCTTTAAAATTTCTTCTACTTCAGTAGCAGAAGGCGTTGAAGGAGTTTCCTCTTCTATCTCAGCTGCTTTTGGCTCCGGAGTTGCAGCCCTTCTCTTCTTAGAAGTCGCCACCCTCGGGTCAAGACTGGATTTTCTCTTTTTCAGAGCTTCTTCGTCCTCTTTCACCATCCTAGCAGCCTATCTGCTCAAAATATTGACAACCCTTTTTCTCTTTAGCCCTTTGGCACCCTTGCTTAGTCGTTCATAATCAGGGTATTCAAAGTTTAAAGCGTCCATTACCCGATTCATTCTTCGTTTTGGTCGGGTGCTGAAGGCTGCAGTCATCAGTTGATCTTCTTTTTTAGTATAATTGCCCAAAATTTCGCTGCACATAGTCTCAATCATTTCTAGCCACTCTTGGCAAGGCTCTTTGAATTGTTTCTCAAACTTGAAGCGATAGGGCAATCGAACAAGTTCATTCTTCTTCCTCGTTCCCTTCAGCTTCGGCATACTCCATTCACTCAACGTTGGAGATATCCTGTAGGCCAAGTATTCTTGTACTAGATCCCTGATGCTGATATGTTCAGCCACCACTCTGAATTCTGCCATGACTAGCTGGCATGGTGACCCTAGCTTCATATTGCACAAGGGTCTGGTCATCCCGAAGCTTAAACTCAGTGGGCTCATGACCATCGTCTTCAACTTCTCCCTCTTCTTCTCATCAACCTTGATATAGAACCACTCACTCTTCCAGCCAGTTGGCCATTTGGTCCGATAGCTGAGGACCGGAGCCTTTGTATCCTTGCAATACGCGAAGTTATAACAGCCAAAATTTTCATGTAGCCCGTCTTCTCTGGCCTTCGTTTGGTATTGCAGCTCGTGACTCGGCAAAAAGCTTCAACATTTGGGTCCATCCCTTGGCTTCGAAGGGCCCATATGAAGATGTTGAGCCGAACGATGGCGTTAGGAGTCAGCTGATGAAGAAAAATCTCAAAATTATCCAAAACTTCCCCAATCATCTCGTTCAAGGGAAACCACAATCCTGCTTTGAAAAAGCTCTTGAAAACCACCACTTCGTCATCTTTCGGCTTTGGAGTGGTTTCTTCTCCGGCAAAACGATAAAGCTTCTTTTCAGCTTCTCCAAAGTAACCCAGCTTTATCATCATGGGCATGTCGGCTTCAGACATAGTAGATTTTTCAAAATCCAAGTGGCTAGGTTTTGACGGGATCAGAATGCTATAATCCTCTTCTCCTTCATCAACGTTTTCTTCCTCAACATCAACTTGTTCAGCTTCGGCAGCAGGTGCACCTTCTTCAATGGCTCCCTCTGTCACAACTAATCCCGATTGTCTCATGACTTCGGAGATCAGAGCTGTCTCAGTGGCTTCAGTCTCCTCCCCTTCACGGGTCACCCTCGCAGTCGAGCATACTCTAGCCATATGATGATGAATCCTGAAAGGGAATTAGGCTTACACCTATTTCCTAAACTAATTTTGGTGATTGAATTGCTCAACACAAATAATTGGACTAACTAGTTTACTCTAGTCTATAAGTTATACAGGTGCCAAAAGTTCACAAAAAGGCCAATAAAAAGACCAAGAAAAGGGTTCAACAAAAAGAGCAAAGGGACAACCGAAGGCACCCTGGTCTGGCGCACCGGACTGTCCGGTGCACCACCGGACATGTCCGATGCACCAGGGTTCTCCACGCGCTGAACTCCTCACCTTCGGGAAAACGCAGAGTCGCTCCGCTATAATTCACCGGACTGTCCGGTGTACACTGGACAGTGTCCGATGCTCTAGGAATGAAGCGACTCTGAACTCGCCAGCTTCGGGAATTCGCTCCGCTATAATTCACCGGACATGTCCGGTGTACACCGGACTGTCCGGTGTAACTGCGGAGCAACGGCTACTTCGGCACCAACGGTCACCTGCCAGCGCATTAAATGCGCGCCAGAGCGCGCAGAAGTCAAGCACGCGCGAAGAGGCGCACCGGACACTCTACAGTGCATGTCCGGTGCGCCACCGGACATCCAGGCGGGCCCAGCAGTCAGAGCTCCAACGATCGGAACCCTAACGTTCGAGTGACGTGGCTGGTGAAAGTCGCCTAGAGGGGGGTGAATAGGGCGAAACTGAAATTTACAAAATTAATCACAACTACAAGCCGGGTTAGCGTTAGAAATAATAATGAGTCCGAGAGAGAGGGCGCAAAACAAATCACAAGCAAATGAAGAGTGTGACACGCGGATTTGTTTTACCGAGGTTCGGTTCTCGCAAACCTACTCCCCGTTGAGGAGGCCACAAAGGCCGGGTCTCTTTCAACCCTTACCCTCTCTCAAACGGTCCCGCGGACCGAGTGAGCTTCTCTTCTCAAATCAAACCGGGAACAAAGCTTCCCCGCAAGGACCACTACACAATTGGTGTCTCTTGCCTTGATTACAAATGAGTTTGATCACAAGAACAAGTGAGAAAGAAAAGAAGCAATCCAAGCGCAAGAGCTCAAAAGACCACGACAAATCTCTCTCACTAATCACTAAAGACTTGTGTGGAATTGGAGAGGATTTGATCACTTGAGTGTGTCTAGAATTGAATGCCTAGCTCTTGTAAGTGGTTGAGAAGTGGAAAACTTGGATGTCTTGAATGTGGGGTGGTTGGGGGTATTTATAGCCCCAGCCACCAAACTAGCCGTTTGGTGGAGGCTGTCTGTCGTATGGTGCACCGGACAGTCCGGTGCACACCGGACATGTTCGGTGCGACAGCCACGTCACCAGGTCGTTAGAGTTCCGACCATTGGAGCTCTGTTGCTGGGCCCGCCTGGATGACTGGTGGCGCACCGGACATGCACTGTAGAGTGTCCGGTGCGCCAGCATGGGCGTGCCTGACTTCTGCGCGCTCTGGCGCGCATTCAATGCACCTGCAGGTAGCTGTTGGCGCCGAAGTAGCCGTTGCCCCGCAGTTACACCGGACAGTCCGGTGTACACCGGACATGTCCGGTGAATTATAGCGGAGCAGCCGATGCGAATTCCCGAAGCTGGCGAGTTCAGAGCCGCGACCTCTTGGAGCACCGGACACTGTCTGGTGCACACCAGACAGTCCGGTGAATTATAGCGCACTGGCTCTGAGAATTCCCGAAGGTGAAGAGCTCAGCGTCGAGTTCCCTGGTGCACCGGACAGTCCGGTGCGCCCGACCAGGGTGCCTTCGGTTGTCCCTTTGCTCCTTTGTTTGAACCCTTTCTCTTGATCTTTTTATTGGCTTATTGTGAACCTTTGCCACCTGTAGAACTTATAAACTAGGGCAAACCAGTTAGTCCAATTATTTGTGTTGGGCAATTCAATCACCAAAACTATCGGCTAATTGATCTTTAGTGTTAATATATGCAATCTCGATATCCCCCTTTTGTTGGTGATCCCTAAGAAAATGATACCGAATGGCTATGTGTTTAGTGCGGCTATGCTCAACGGGATTATCCGCCATGCGGATTGCACTTTCATTATCACATAGAAGAGGAACTTTGGTTAATTTGTAACCATAGTCCCGCAGAGTTTGCCTCATCCAAAGCAATTGTGCGCAACAGTGGCCTGCGGCAATGTACTCGGCTTCGGCGGTAGAAAGAGCGACCGAATTTTGCTTCTTTGAAGCCCAAGACACTAAGGATCTCCCCAAGAACTGGCAAGTCCCTGATGTGCTCTTTCTATTAATCTTACACCCTGCCCAATCGACATCCGAATAACCAATCAAATCAAATGTGGATCCCCGAGGGTACCAAAGCCCAAACTTAGGAGTATAAGCCAAATATCTCAAGATTCGTTTTACAGCCGTAAGGTGTGATTCCTTAGGGTCAGCTTGGAATCTTGCACACATGCATACGGAAAGCATAATGTCCGGTCGAGATGCACATAAATAGAGTAATGAACCTATCATCGACCGGTATACCTTTTGATCCACGGACTTACCTCCCGTGTCGAGGTCGAGATGCCCATTTGTTCCCATGGGAGTCTTGATGGGCTTGGCATCCTTCATTCCAAACTTGGTTAGAATGTCTTGAGTATACTTCGTTTGGCTAATGAAGGTGCCCTCTTGGAGTTGCTTCACTTGAAATCCTAAGAAATACTTCAACTCCCCCATCATAGACATCTCGAATTTTTGTGTCATGATCCTACTAAATTATTCACATGTAGATTCGTTAGTAGACCCAAATATAATATCATCAACATAAATTTGGCATACAAACAAATCATTGTCAAGAGTTTTAGTGAATAAAGTAGGATCGGCCTTGCCGACTTTGAAGCCATTAGCTATAAGGAAATCTCTTAGGCATTCATACCATGCTCTTGGGGCTTGCTTGAGCCCATAAAGCGCCTTAGAGAGCCTATAAACATGGTTAGGGTACTCACTGTCTTCAAAGCCGGGAGGTTGCTCAACATAGACCTCTTCCTTGATTGGTCCATTGAGGAAGGCACTCTTCACGTCCATTTGATAAAGCTTGAAGCCATGGTAAGTAGCATAGGCTAATAATATGCGAATTGACTCAAGCCTAGCTACGGGTGCATAGGTATCACCGAAATCCAAACCTTCGACTTGGGAGTATCCCTTGACCACAAGTCGAGCTTTGTTCCTTGTCACCACACCATGCTCATCTTGCTTGTTGCGGAAGACCCATTTGGTTCCTACAACATTTTGGTTAGGACATGGAACTAAATGCCATACCTCATTCCTAGTGAAATTGTTGAGCTCCTCTTGCATCGCCATCACCCAATCCGAATCTTGAAGTGCTTCCTCTACCCTGTGTGGCTCAATAGAGGAAACAAAAGAGTAATGCTCACAAAAATGTGCAACACGAGATCGAGTGGTTACCCCCTTATGAATGTCGTCGAGGATGGTGTCGACGGGGTGATGTCGTTGGATTGCTTGGTGGACTCTTGGGTGTGGCGGCCTTGGTTCTTCATCCTCCTTGTCTTGATCATTTTCATCTCCCCCTTGATCATTGCCGTCATCTTGAGGTGGCTCATCATTTTGATTTTCTTCTTCATCAACTTGAGCCTCGTCCTCATTTTGAGTTGGTGGAGATGCTTGCGTGGAGGAGGATGGTTGATCTTGTGCATGTGGAGGCTCTTCGGATTCCTTAGGGCACACATCCCCAATGGACATGTTCCTTAGCGCGATGCACGGAGCCTGTTCTTCACCTATCTCATCAAGATCAACATGCTCTACTTGAGAGCCGTTAGTCTCATCAAACACAACGTCACAAGAAACTTCAACTAGTCCTGAGGACTTGTTAAAGACTCTATATGCCCTTGTGTTTGAGCCATATCCTAGTAAAAAGCCTTCTACAGTTTTAGGAGCAAATTTAGATTTTCTACCTCTTTTAACAAGAATAAAGCATTTGCTACCAAAAACTCTAAAATATGAAATATTGGGCTTTTTACCGGTTAGGAGTTCATAGGATGTCTTCTTGAGGATTCAGTGTAGATATAACCGGTTGATGGCGTAGCAAGCGGTGTGAACCGCCTCGGCCCAAAACCGATCCGGCGTCTTGTACTCATCAAGCATGGTTCTTGCCATGTCCAATAGAGTTCGATTCTTCCTCTCCACTACACCATTTTGTTGTGGGGTGTAGGGAGAAGAGAACTCATGCTTGATGCCCTCCTCCTCAAGGAAGCCTTCAATTTGAGAGTTCTTGAACTCCGTCCCGTTGTCGCTTCTAATTTTCTTGATCCTTAAGCCGAACTCATTTTGAGCCCGTCTCAAGAATCCCTTTAAGGTCTCTTGGGTATGGGATTTTTCCTGCAAAAAGAACACCCAAGTGCAGCGAGAATAATCATCCACAATAACTAGACAGTACTTACTCCCGCCGATGCTTATGTAAGCGATCGGGCCGAATAAATCCATGTGTAGGAGCTCCAGTGGCCTGTCACTTGTCATAATGTTCTTGTGTGGATGATGAGTGCCAACTTGCTTCCCGGCTTGGCATGCGCTACAAATCCTGTCTTTCTCAAAATGAACATTTGTTAGTCCTAAAATGTGCTCTCCCTTTAGAAGCTTATGAAGATTCTTCATTCCAACATGGGCTAGTCGGCGGTGCCATAGCCAACCCATGTTAGTCTTAGCAATTAAGCAAGTGTCGAGTTCATCTCTATCAAAATCTACTAAGTATAGCTGACCCTCTAACACTCCCTTAAAGGTTATTGAATCATCACTTCTTCTAAAGACAGTGACACATACATCAGTAAATAGACAGTTGTAGCCCATTTGACATAATTGGGATACGGAAAGCAAATTGTAATCTAATGAATCAACAAGAAAAACATTTGAAATGGAATGGTCAGGAGATATAGCAATTTTACCCAAACCTTTGACCAAACCTTGGTTTCCATCCCTGAATGTGATAGCTCGTTGGGGATCTTGGTTTTTCTCGTAGGAGGAGAACATCTTCTCCCCCCGTCATGTGGTTTGTGCACCCGCTATCGATGATCCAAGTTGATCCCCCGGATGCATAAACCTACAAAACAAGTTTAGTTCTTGACTTTAGGTACCCAAACGGTTTTGGGTCCTTTGGCATTAGACACAAGAACTTTGGGTACCCAAACACAAGTCTTGGAGCCCTTGTGTTTGCCCCCAACAAACTTGGCAACTACCTTGCCGGATTTGTTAGTAAGCACATATGATGCATCAAAAGTTTTGAATGAGATGTCATGATCATTTGATGCACTAGGAGTTTTCTTCTTAGGCAACTTAGCACGGGTTGGTTGCCTAGAACTAGATGTCTCACCCTTATACATAAAAGCATAATTTGGGCCTGAGTGAGACTTCCTAGAATGAATTCTCCTAATTTTGCTCTCGGGATAACCGGCAGGGTACAAAATGTAACCCTCGTTATCCTGAGACATGGGAGCCTTGCCCTTAACAAAATTAGACAATCTTTTAGGAGGGGCACTAAGTTTGACATTGTCTCCCCTTTGGAAGCCAATGCCATCCTTGATGCCAGGGCGTCTCCCATTATAGAGCATACTTCTAGCAAATTTAAACTTTTCATTTTCTAAGTTATGCTCGGCAATTTTAGCATCTAATTTTGCTATATGATCATTTTGTTGTTTAATTAAGACCATGTGATCATGAATAGCATTAATATCAACATCTCTACATCTAGTGCAAATGGAAACATGCTCAACGGTAGATGTAGAGGGTTTGCAAGATTTTAATTCTACAACCTTAGCATGTAGTATATCATTCTCATTTCTAAGGTTAGAAATAGTAACATTGCAAACATCAAAATCTTTAGCCTTAGCAATTAATTTTTCATTTTCAATCCTAAGGATAGCAAGTGAATCATTCAATTCCTTAATCTTATCATGCAAATCAACATTATCATTTCTAAGATTGGGAATTGAAACATCACAAACATGTGAATCAACCTTAGCAGTTAATCTAGCATTTTCATTTCTAAGGTTGTCAATAGTCTCATGGCAAGTGCTTAGCTCACTAGATAATTTTTTACATTTATCTATTTCCAGAGCATAAGCATTCTTAACCTTAACATGCTTTTTATTTTCCTTAATTAGGAAGTCCTCTTGGGAGTCCAAGAGATCATCCTTCTCATGGATGGCACTAATTAGCTCATTAAGTTTTTCCTTTTGTTGCATGTTGAGGTCGGCAAAAAGGGTACGCAAATTATCTTCCTCATCACTAGCATTATCATCACTAGAGGACTCATATTTAGTGGAGGATTTGGATTTGACCTTCTTCTTTTTGCTGTCCTTGGCCATGAGGCATTTGTGGCCGACGTTGGGGAAGAGAAGACCCTTGGTGACGGCGATGTTGGCGGCGTCCTCGTCGGAGGAGGAGTCGGTGGAGCTCTCATCGGAGTCCCACTCACGGCACATGTGGGCATCGCCGCCCTTCTTCTTGTAGTGTCTCTTCTTCTCCTTTCTTCTCCCCTTCTTGTCGTTGCCCCTGTTACTATCACTAGATAATGGACATTTAGCAATAAAATGACCGGGCTTACCACATTTGTAGCATACTTTCTTGGAGCGGGGTTTGTAGTCTTTCCCCCTCCTTTGCTTGAGGATTTGGCGAAAGCTTTTGATGATGAGCGCCATCTCCTCGTTGTCGAGCTTGGAGGCGTCGATGGGTGTTCGACTTGGAGTAGCCTCCTCCTTTTCTTCCGTCGCCTTGAATGCGACGGGTTGTGCCTCGGGCGTGGAGGAGGTGCCTTGCTCGATGATTTTCTTTGAGCCTTTAATCATTAGCTCAAAGCTCACAAATTTTCCTATAACTTCCTCGGGAGACATTAGCTTATATCTAGGATCACCTCGAATTAATTGAACTTGTGTAGGGTTAAGAAATAAGAGGGATCTAAGAATAACCTTGACCATCTCATGGTCATCCCATTTTTCGCTCCCGAGGTTGCGCACTTGGTTCACCAAGGTCTTCAAGCAGTTGTACATAGCTTGTGGATCCTCCCCTTGGTGAAGCATGAAGCGACCGAGCTCCCCCTCGATCGTTTCCCGCTTGGTGATCTTTGTCACCTCGTCTCCCTCGTGTGCGGTCTTGAGTACGTCCCAAATTTCCTTCGTACTTTTTAACCCTTGCACCTTATTATACTCCTCTCGACTTAGAGAGGCGAGGAGTATAGTGGTGGCTTGGGAGTTAAAGTGGTGAATTTGGGCCACCTCGTCCGAGTCGTAGTCTTCATCCCCTACGGATGGTACCTGTACACCAAACTCAACAACATTCCATATGCTTGTGTGGAGTGAGGTTAGATGGTGCCTCATTTTGTCACTCCACATATTATAATCTTCACCGTCAAAAACCGGTGGTTTGCCTAATGGAACGGAGAGTAAATGAGTACGCTTTGAAATGTGGGGGTAGCGTAGGGGGATCTTACTATACTTCTTGCGCTCTTGGCGCTTAGAAGTTACGGACGGCGCATCGGAGTCGGAGGTCGATGGTGATGAAGAGTCAGTCTCGTAGTAGACCACTTTTCTCATCCTCTTGTGCTTGTCGCCTCTCCGATGCGACTTGTGGGAAGAGGATTTCTTCTCCTTCCCTTTCCCTTTGTTGGAGGAGCTCTTCTTCTTCTCCTTCCTCTTAGTGCGGGACTCTTCCGATGAAGTGCTCCCGTGACTCGTAGTGGGCTTGTCGCCGGTCTCCATCTCCCTCTTGGTGTGATCTCCCGACATCACTTCGAGCGGTTAGGCTCTAATGAAGCACCGGGCTCTGATACCAATTGAAAGTCGCCTAGAGGGGGGGTGAATAGGGCGAAACTGAAATTTACAAAATTAATCACAACTACAAGCCGGGTTAGCGTTAGAAATAATAATGAGTCCGAGAGAGAGGGTGCAAAACAAATCACAAGCAAATGAAGAGTGTGACACGCGAATTTGTTTTACCGAGGTTCGGTTCTCGCAAACCTACTCCCCGTTGAGGAGGCCACAAAGGCCGGGTCTCTTTCAACCCTTACCCTCTCTCAAACGGTCCCACGGACCGAGTGAGCTTCTCTTCTCAAATCAAACCGGGAACAAAGCTTCCCCGCAAGGACCACTACACAATTGGTGTCTCTTGCCTTGATTACAAATGAGTTTGATCACAAGAACAAGTGAGAAAGAAAAGAAGCAATCCAAGCGCAAGAGCTCAAAAGAACATGGCAAATCTCTCTCACTAATCACTAAAGACTTGTGTGGAATTGGAGAGGATTTGATCACTTGAGTGTGTCTAGAATTGAATGCCTAGCTCTTGTAAGTGGTTGAGAAGTGGAAAACTTGGATGTCTTGATGTGGGGTGGTTGGGGGTATTTATAGCCCCAACCACCAAACTAGCCATTTGGTGGAGGCTGTCTGTCGTATGGTGCACCGGACATGTCCGGTGCGACAGCCACGTCACCAGGCCGTTAGGGTTCCGACCGTTGGAGCTCTGTCGCTGGGCCCGCCTAGATGACCTGTGGCGCACCGGACATGCACTGTAGAGTGTCCGGTGCGCCAGCATGGGCGTGCCTGACTTCTGCGCGCTCTGGCGCGCATTCAATGCGCCTGCAGGTAGCCGTTGGCGCCGAAGTAGCCGTTGCCCCGCAGTTACACCGGACAGTCCGGTGAATTATAGCGGAGCAGCCGATGCGAATTCCTGAAGCTGGCGAGTTCAGAGCCGCGACCTCTTGGAGCATCGGACACTGTCCGGTGCACACCGGACAGTCCGGTGAATTATAGCGCGTTGGCTCTGAGAATTCCCGAAGGTGAAGAGTTCAGCGTCGAGTTCCCTGGTGCACCGGACAGTCCGGTGCGCCCGACCAAGGTGCCTTCGGTTGTCCCTTTACTCCTTTGTTTGAACCCTTTCTCTTGATCTTTTTATTGGCTTATTGTGAACCTTTGCCACCTGTAGAACTTATAAACTAGGGCAAACCAGTTAGTCCAATTATTTGTGTTGGGCAATTCAACCACCAAAATTAGTTTAGGAAATAGGTGTAAGCCTAATTCCCTTTCAGCTGGCACACCGGACATGTCCGGTGTGCACCGGACTGTCCGGTGCACCATGCGACAGACAGCCTCCACCCAAACGGCTAGTTTGGTGGTTGGGGCTATAAATACCCCCAACCACCCCACATTCAAGTCATCCAAGTTTTCAACCTTCCAACCACTTACAAGAGCTAGGCATTCAATTCTAGACACACTCAAGTGATCAAATCCTCTCCAATTCCACACAAGGCTTTAGCGATTAGCGAGAGAGATTTGTCGTGTTCTTTTGAGCTCTTGCGCTTGGATTGCTTCTTTCTTTCTCACTTGTTCTTGTGATCAAAACTCCATTGTAACCGAGGCAAGAGACACCAATTGTGTGGTGGTCCTTGCAGGGAAGTTTTGTTCCCGGTTTGATTTGAGAAGAGAAGCTCACTCGGTCCGAGGGACCGTTTGAGAGAGGGAAAGGGTTGAAAGAGACCCGGTCTTTGTGACCACCTCAACGGGGAGTAGGTTTGCAAGAATTGAACCTCGGTAAAACAAATCCGCGTGACACACTCTTCATTCGCTTGCGATTTGATTTGCGCCCTCCCTCTCGGACTCTTTATTATTTCTAACGCTAACCCGGCTTGTAGTTGTGATTATATTTGTAAATTTCAGTTTCGCCCTATTCACCCCCCCTCTAGGCGACTTTCAATTGGTATCAGAGCCTGGTGCTTCATTAGAGCCTAACCGCTCGAAGTGATGTCGGGAGATCATGCCAAGAAGGAGATGGATACCGGCGACAAGCCCACTACAAGCCACGGGTCGACTTCATCGGAAGAGTCTCGCAACAAGAGGAAGGAGAAGAAAAACTCCTCCAACAAAGGGAAAGGGAAGGAGAAGAAATCCTCTTCCCACAAGTCGCATCAGAGAGGCGACAAGCACAAAAGGATGAGGAAAGTGGTCTACTACGAGACCGACACTTCATCAACGTCGACCTCCGGCTCCGACGCGCCGTCCGTCACTTCTAAGCGCCAAGAGCGCAAGAAGTATAGTAAGATCCCCTACGCTACCCTCGCATTCCTAAACATACACCTTTACTTTCCGTCCCATTAGGCAAACCACCAACATTTGATGGTGAAGACTATGCTAGGTGGAGTGATATGATGCGATATCACCTAACCTCACTCCACAAAAGTATATGGGATGTTGTTGAGTTTGGTGTACAGGTACCATCCGTAGGGGATGAAGATTATGATGAGGATGAAGTGGCCCAAATCGAGCACTTCAACTCCCAAGCCACCACTATACTCCTCACCTCTCTAAGTCGAGAGGAGTATAACAAGGTGCAAGGGTTGAAGAGCGCCAAGGAGATTTGGGACGTGCTAAAGACCGTGCACGAAGGAGATGAGGTGACCAAGATCACCAAACGGGAAACAATCGAGGGGGAGCTCGGTCGCTTCCGTCTTCGCCAAGGGGAGGAGCCACAAGACATGTACAACCGGCTCAAAACCTTGGTGAACCAAGTGCGCAACCTCGGGAGCAAAGAATGGGATGACCACGAAGTGGTTAAGGTTATTCTAAGATCACTTGTTTTCCTTAACCCTACTCAAGCTCAATTAATTCGTGGCAATCCTAGATATACTCAAATGACCCCCGAGGAAGTTATAGGTAATTTTGTGAGCTTTGAGTTGATGATCAAAGGCTCAAAGAAGATCAACGAGCTTGATGGCCCCTCCACGTCCGAAGCACAACCGGTCGCATTCAAGGCGACGGAAGAAAAAAAGGAGGAATCTACTCCAAGTCGAACACCCATCGACGCCTCCAAGCTCGACAACGAGGAGATGACGCTCATCATCAAGAGCTTCCGTCAAATCCTCAAGCAAAGGAGGGGAAAAGATTACAAGCCCCGCTCCAAGAGAGTTTGCTACAAGTGTGGTAAGCCCGGTCATTTCATTGCTAAATGTCCATTATCTAGTGATAGTGACAGGGGCGACGACAAGAAGGGGAGAAGAAAGGAAAAGAAGAAGCACTACAAGAAGAAGGGCGGTGATGCCCATGTGTGTCGGGAGTGGGACTCCGACGAGAGCTCCACCGACTCCTCCTCCGACGAGGACGCCGCAAACATCACCGTCACCAAGGGTCTTCTCTTCCCCAACGTCGGCCACAAATGCCTCATGGCCAAGGACGGCAAAAGGAAGAAGGTAAAATCAAGATCCTCCACCAAATATGAAACATCTAGCGATGAGGATAATGCTAATAATGAGGAGGATAACTTGCGTATTCTTTTTGCCGACCTAAACGTGCAACAAAAGGAAAAATTGAATGAATTAATTAGTGCTATTCATGAGAAGGATGATCTCTTGTACTCCCAAGAGGACTTCCTTATTAAAGAAAATAAGAAGCATGTTAAGGTTAAAAATGCTTACGCTCTAGAAGTTGAAAAATGTGAAAAATTGTCTAGTGAGCTAAGCACTTGCCATGAGACCATTGACAACCTTAAAAATGAGAATGCTAATTTGTTAGCTAAGGTTGATTCAAATGTTTGTGATGTTTCAATTCCCAATCTTAGAGATGATAATGTTGATTTACATGCTAAGATTAAAGAATTGAATGATTCTCTTGCTAGCCTTAGGATTGAAAATGAAAGATTGCGTGCTAAGGCTAAAGATTTTGATGTTTGCAATGTTACTATTTCTAACCTTAGAAGTGAAAATGATATATTACATGCTAAGGTTGTAGAATTAAAATCTTGCAAACCCTCTACATCTACCGTTGAGCATGTTTCCATTTGCACTAGATGTAGAGATATTGATATTGATGCTATTCACGATCACATGGCTTTAATTAAACAACAAAATGATCATATAGCAATATTAGATGCTAAAATTGCTGAGCATAACTTAGAAAATGAAAAGTTTAAATTTGCTAGAAGTATGCTCTATAGTGGGAGACGCCCTGGCATCAAGGATGGCATTGGCTTCCAAAGGGGAGACAATGTCAAACTTAGTGCCCCTCCTAAGAAATTGTCTAACTTTGTTAAGGGCAAGGCTCCCATGCCTCAGGATAACAAGGGCTACATTTTGTACCCTGCCGACTATCCTGAGAGCAAAATTAGGAGAATTCATTCTAGGAAGTCTCACTCTGGCCCTAACCATGCTTTTATGTATAAGGGTGAGACATCTAGCTCTAGGCAACCAACCCGTGCTAAGTTGCCTAAAAAGAAAACTCCTAGTGCATCAAATGATCATAGCATTTCATTTAAAACTTTTGATGCATCTTATGTTTTAACTAACAAATCCGGCAAGGTTGTTGCCAAGTTTGTTGGGGGCAAACACAAGGGCTCCAAAACTTGTGTTTGGGTACCCAAAGTTCTTGTTTCTAATGCCAAAGGACCCAAAATAGTTTGGGTACCTAAAGTCAAGAACTAAACTTGTTTTGTAGGTTTATGCATCCGGGGGCTCAAGTTGGATCATCGATAGCGGGTGCACAAACCACATGACAGGGGAGAAGAAGATGTTCTCCTCCTACGAGAAAAACCAAGATCCCCAACGAGCTATCACATTCGGGGATGGAAACCAAGGTTTGGTCAAAGGTTTGGGTAAAATAGCTATATCTCCTGACCATTCCATTTCCAATGTTTTTCTCGTTGATTCATTAGATTACAATTTGCTTTCTGTATCCCAATTGTGTCAAATGGGCTACAACTGTCTATTCACTGATGTAGGTGTCACTGTCTTTAGAAGGAGTGATGATTCAATAGCTTTTAAGAGAGTGTTAGAGGGTCAGCTATACTTGGTAGATTTTGATAGAGCTGAACTCGACACTTGCTTAATTGCTAAGACTAACATGGGTTGGCTCTGGCACCGCCGACTAGCCCATGTTGGAATGAAGAATCTTCATAAGCTTCTAAAGGGAGAGGACAGTTTAAGACTAACAGATGTTCATTTTGAGAAAGACAAAATTTGTAGCGCATGCCAAGCCGGGAAGCAAGTTGGTGTTCATCATCCACACAAGAACATCATGACGACTGACAGGCCACTGGAGCTCCTACACATGGATCAATTCAGCCCGATCGCTTACATAAGCATCGGCGGGAGTAAGTACTGTCTAGTTATTGTGGATGATTATTCTCGCTTCACTTGGGTGTTCTTTTTGCAGGAAAAATCACAAACCCAAGAGACCTTAAAAGGATTCTTGAGACGAGCTCAAAATGAGTTCGGCCTAAGGATCAAGAAAATTAGAAGCGACAACGGGACAGAGTTCAAGAATTCACAAATTGAAGGCTTCCTTGAGGAGGAGGGCATCAAGCATGAGTTCTCCTCTCCCTACACGCCACAACAAAATGGTGTAGTGGAGAGGAAGAATCGAACTCTATTGGACATGGCAAGAACCATGCTTGATGAGTACAAGACACCGGATCGGTTTTGGGCCGAGGCGATCAACACCGCCTGCTACACCATCAACCGGTTATATCTACACCGAATCCTCAAGAAGACATCCTATGAACTCCTAACCGGTAAAAAGCCCAATATTTCATATTTTAGAGTTTTTGGTAGCAAATGCTTTATTCTTGTTAAACGAGGTAGAAAATCTAAATTTGCTCCTAAAATTGTAGAAGGCTTTTTACTAGGATATGACTCAAACACAAGGGCATATAGAGTCTTTAACAAGGCCTCAGGACTTGTTGAAGTTTCTTGTGACGTTGTGTTTGATGAAACTAACGGCTCTCAAGTAGAGCAAGTTGATCTTGATGAGATAGGTGAAGAACAGGCTCCGTGCATCGCGCTAAGGAACATGTCCATTGGGGATGTGTGCCCTAAGGAATCCGAAGAGCCTCCACATGCACAAGATCAAACATCCTCCTCCACGCAAGCATCTCCACCAACCCAAAATGAGGACAAGGCTCAGGTTGATGAAGGAGAAGATCAAAGAGATGAGCCACCTCAAGATGACGGCAACGATCAAGGGGGAGATGCAAACGCTCAAGACAAGGAGGATGAAGAACCAAGGCCACCACACCCAAGAGTCCACCAAGCAATCCAACGAGATCACCCCGTCGACACCATCCTCGGCGACATTCATAAGGGGGTAACCACTAGATCTCGTGTTGCACATTTTTGTGAGCATTACTCTTTTGTTTCCTCTATTGAGCCACACAGGGTAGAGGAAGCACTCCAAGATTCGGATTGGGTGATGGCGATGGAAGAGGAGCTCAACAATTTCACTAGGAACGAGGTATGGCATTTAGTTCCACGTCCTAATCAAAATGTTGTAGGAACCAAATGGGTCTTCCGCAACAAGCAAGACGAGCATGGTGTGGTGACAAGGAACAAAGCTCGACTCGTGGCCAAGGGATATTCACATGTCGAAGGTTTGGATTTTGGTGAAACCTATGCACCCGTTGCTAGACTTGAGTCAATTCGCATATTATTAGCCTATGCTACTTACCATGGCTTCAAGCTTTACCAAATGGACGTGAAGAGTGCCTTCCTCAATGGACCAATCAAGGAAGAGGTCTATGTTGAGCAACCTTCCGGCTTTGAAGACAGTGAGTACCCTAACCATGTCTATAGGCTCTCTAAGGCGCTTTATGGGCTCAAGCAAGCCCCAAGAGCATGGTATGAATGCCTAAGAGATTTCCTTATTGCTAATGGCTTCAAAGTCGGCAAGGCCGACCCTACTTTATTCACTAAAACTCTTGACAATGATTTGTTTGTATGCCAAATTTATGTTGATGATATTATATTTGGGTCTACTAACGAATCTACATGTGAAGAATTTAGTAGGATCATGACACAGAAATTCGAGATGTCTATGATGGGGGAGTTGAAGTATTTTCTAGGATTCCAAGTCAAGCAACTCCAAGAAGGCACCTTCATTAGTCAAACAAAGTATACTCAAGACATTCTAACCAAGTTTGGAATGAAGGATGCCAAGCCCATCAAGACACCCATGGGAACCAATGGGCATCTCGACCTCGACACGGGAGGTAAATCCGTCGATCAAAAGGTATACCGGTCGATGATAGGTTCATTACTCTATTTATGTGCATCTCGACCGGACATTATGCTTTCCATATGCATGTGTGCAAGATTCCAATCCGACCCTAAGGAATCTCACCTTACGGTCGTAAAACGAATCTTGAGATATTTGGCTTATACTCCTAAGTTTGGGCTTTGGTACCCTCGGGGATCCACATTTGATTTGATTGGTTATTCGGATGCCGATTGGGCGGGGTGTAAAATTAATAGAAAGAGCACATCGGGGACTTGCCAGTTCTTGGGAAGATCCTTGGTGTCTTGGGCTTCAAAGAAGCAAAATTCGGTCGCTCTTTCTACCGCCGAAGCCGAGTATATTGTCGCAGGCCATTGTTGCGCGCAATTGCTTTGGATGAGGCAAACCCTGCGGGACTATGGTTACAAATTAACCAAAGTTCCTCTTCTATGTGATAATGAGAGTGCAATCCGCATGGCGGATAATCCCGTTGAGCATAGCCGCACTAAACACATAGCCATTCGGTATCATTTTCTTAGGGATCACCAACAAAAGGGGGATATCGAGATTGCATACATTAATACTTAAGATCAATTAGCCGATATCTTTACCAAGCCACTAGATGAACAAACTTTTACCAAACTTAGGCATGAACTCAATATTCTTGATTCTAGGAATTTCTTTTGCTAATTTGCACACATAGCTCATAAGTATACCTTTGATCATGTCTCTTTTATATATGCTATGACTAATGTGTTTTCAAGTGTATTTCAAACCAAGTCATAGGTATATTGAAAGGGAATTGGAGTCTTCGGCGAAGACAAGGCTTCCACTCCACTCTATCACCCATCCTTCGCTGTCACTCCGAGCATCTCTCCATCTTTGGTATAATCTTCACTTATATGTTTTATTTGCTAAAGGGGAGAAAGTAGTTATCAAAGGGCCTATATTTCATTCCAAGTATCCGTTTTTGGCGATTCATGCCAAAGGGGGAGAAAGTATTGGCCCAAAGCAAAAGGACCGCACCACCACCCTAATTTTAAAATGATTTTCAATTGGAAAATTTCAAATTGATATCTCTTTATGTTCTAAAGGGGGAGAAAGTAGCACCTTTCAAAATTGATATCTTAAAACCCTCTTGAACACTAAGAGGAGAATTTATTTGAGGGGGAGTTTTGTTTAGTCAAAGGAAAAGCATTTGAAACAAAGGGAGAAAATGTCAAATCTTGAAAATGCTTCGCAAAATCTTATTCATTTACCTTTGACTATTTGCAAAAAGACTTTGAAAAGGGTTTACAAAAAGAAGTTGCAAAAACAAATCATGTGGTGCAAGCGTGGTCCAAAATGTTAAAAATAAAGAAACAATCCATGCATATCTAGTAAGTAATATTTATTGGCTCAGTTCTAAGTAACCTTTGCACTTGCATATGCAAACTAGTTCAAATTCTGCACTCCTATATTTGCTTTGGTTTGTGTTGGCATCAATCACCAAAAAGGGGGGAGATTGAAAGAGAATTAGGCTTACACCTATTTCCTAAACTAATTTTGGTGGTTGAATTGCCCAACACAAATAATTGGACTAACTAGTTTACTCTAGTCTATAAGTTATACAGGTGCCAAAAGTTCACAAAAAGGCCAATAAAAAGACCAAGAAAAGGGTTCAACAAAAAGAGCAAAGGGACAACCGAAGGCACCCTGGTCTGGCGCACCGGATTGTCCGGTGCACCACCGGACATGTCCGGTGCACCAGGGTTCTCCACACGCTGAACTCCTCACCTTCGGGAAAACACAGAGTCGCTCCGCTATAATTCACCGGACTGTCTAGTGTACACCGGACAGTGTCCGGTGCTCCAGGAATGAAGTGACTCTGAACTCGCCAGCTTCTGGTGTACACCGGACTGTCCGATGTAACTGCGGAGCAACGGCTACTTCGGCGCCAACGGTCACCTGCCAGCGCATTAAATGCGCGCCAGAGCGCGCAGAAGTCAGGCACGCGCGAAGAGGCGCACCGTACACTCTACAGTGCATGTCCGGTGCGCCACCGGACATCCAGGCGGGCCTAGCAGTCAGAGCTCCAACGGTCGGAACCCTAACGTTCAGGTGACGTGGCTGGCGCACCGGACATGTCCGGTGTGCACCGGACTGTCCGGTGCACCATGCGACAGACAGCCTCCACCCAAACGGCTAGTTTGGTGGTTGGGGCTATAAATACCCCCAACCACCCCACATTCAAGTCATCCAAGTTTTCAACCTTCCAACCACTTACAAGAGCTAGGCATTCAATTCTAGACACACTCAAGTGATCAAATCCTCTCCAATTCCACACAAGGCTTTAGCGATTAGCGAGAGAGATTTGCCGTGTTCTTTTGAGCTCTTGCGCTTGGATTGCTTCTTTCTTTCTCACTTGTTCTTGTGATCAAAACTCCATTGTAACCGAGGCAAGAGACACCAATTGTGTGGTGGTCCTTGCGGGGAAGTTTTATTCCCTGTTTGATTTGAGAAGAGAAGCTCACTCGGTCCGAGGGACCGTTTGAGAGAGGGAAAGGGTTGAAAGAGACCCGGTCTTTGTGACCACCTCAACGGGGAGTAGGTTTGCAAGAACCGAACCTCGGTAAAACAAATCCGCGTGACACACTCTTCATTCGCTTGCGATTTGATTTGCGCCCTCCCTCTCGGACTCTTTATTATTTCTAACGCTAACCCGGCTTGTAGTTGTGATTATATTTGTAAATTTCAGTTTCGCCCTATTCACCCCCCTCTAGGCGACTTTCAAATCCTTTGCGGTTTTTATGAAGCTAATGATTTTTATAGTTTTGACGAAGCTCTTTCGTTTGCCGAAGCTAATTCAAAAGAGATGGTTCGCTCGAGAATGCAGTGAAAAAGCTTCGGCTATGGTTGAATTTTTCAACAGCACAACAGTGCAATGGCAATGAATGTATGGTAACTTCACACCTACCCGTCTGTTTATATAGTGCTGCAGGTGGGAATGTGAATCGCCAAGTCGCCCGCACCCGCCGAACAGTCACTCGCACCCGCTGAACGGTGGACCATTACCCGCTGCATGGTGGGCCACCTCGCGCCCGGAATACTTTAATCGTTTCTCGGCAACGAGCTCAAGGAAGGTGTTTTTCGGACCTTCGGCATTCCGAAGCCTTGAAGATTTTTCACGGATCAAGCTCATTACGAAAAACGATCTAGCACCGCGAAGGGGCTACTATTGGGGGCTTGTCGCCAAAGGTCCTTTAAAAAGAAACACCTTCGAAAGATCAGCACATAAGCAAATACAGCGCGAAGATACACGCCGAAGCTACCATCCAGGAAGCTTCGGCATAATGACATGCCTTGAGACGAAGGGTTGCATCGACTTAAAGAGGAAAATACTAATCGGTCCACGATAGTTTGTGTCATGATTGTAACTAGTTGACAAGGACATAAATGTAATTTTGACCGGGCTGTGTCCCGTGCCTATAAATAGGTGACCCGTACTGTTCATGCTGACTTGTATTCACTCATGTGTCACGCTTGGATCTTTGCCTTCTGTCAAGCCGAAGGTACAAATGTAATTCAATATTATTCTTAATCATCCTTGATGATATAATAAAGATATATTTATGATGTCATATGATTATTCATGTTATTTCTCATGTTTCATATGCTTCTTCTTCTTCCATTAACATATACTGTAATCATGAAGGTACGTCCTTCATGACCTTTGTCCGAAGATCGTTATATCCTAAGGGAAATAATGCTTCGAAGGACGAAGGGCATTAACCATTAACCTTTTTTTGTGTTGTCTTGTTCTTAATTCATAGCATTTGAGAACAAGTCTCCAATAAGAACAGTCTATGATTTTTTAAACATAAAAATTAATGAAAAATATTAAATAACAAAGTTATAGTGTATAGAGGGAGCTGAATAGGGGGAATGGCCAGAGACATCATATAGGTGGGGTGTATTTTTGAGGTAGATGTTGTAAAATATAATAGAAAGTACATATAGAAAGAAAAATATATGAGAATGGTTGAAGATGGTCTTATCGCTCCCTTATTCGAAGGGGTGTAGGTGAGTAGGTCGGCTCATGCCAACAAGGGTGGATATGAGGGACGTCAAGGCTATCTTCAATAGCTCTCCTATTTTATTTTTTATCTCACCTCCTATGTTAAACTTTAGTGTATAAATAATACTCTCTCTATTCCAGAATATAAGTTATTCCAAGATTCTTGGAGAGTCAAAGTTTTTCAAATTAGATCAAATTTATATAATAAAATAATAACGTTTACGATATCAAATGTGTACCATTAGATTCTCTATTAAATATACTTTCATATTATATTTATTTCGTGTCATAAATCTTTATGATTCTCGCTATGCTTTTGGTCAAACTTTAAAAACTTTGACTCTCTAAGAATCTTAGAGTGACTTATATTTTAAACTGGAGAGAGTACTATTTACAGTATGAGACAATATTTTATATGACCATACAGCCTAATCTGCGCGAAAATAGCACCAAGAGAAACAGAATGCAACCTCATACATCTTTTTTCTGTTCGTTTTTCTCCTTGTTGTGTGGGCTGGGACCTGGGAGTGGGTCCTCACTCCTCCCCCTCTCTCTATCATCACCCTTCTTCCGCTGGAAGGAAAAGAGAAAAACACACACTCTCTTTCCCAGCTCTCTCGCTCTGTTTCTCACCCGGCCGCCACCATGTCAGGCCTCTACAACCAGGGCTTCTCCCCTGCAAGAACCCTCTCCCCCCAGATTAGGAGCAACCCCGACGCTGACAGGTACTAATTTCTCATCGGATTACTTGCTGCTAATATTTGATCCAAGATCCAACGATTGCTCCGTTTCCGCGCTTCTTTCCCTCTCCCCACGATTGATTGGGGCGGTGTGCTGACGGTACCGTCCCTGCTTGCTTCCTCCGCAGCCAGTACTTGGCCGAGCTTCTCGCCGAGCACCAGAAGTTGGGGCCATTCATGCAGGTGCTGCCGATATGCAGCCGGCTGCTCAACCAAGGTGAGTTCATTTTTTAATCCCTCGCTTGCTCACTGTTGCTTGCCGATTGGTGGCAAATCTCGTGCCCTTTCGCCTCAGAGGGGTTCCTCTGCAATCGGGACTGGGGAAACGCCCGGCTTCAATGCTCGGATGGCTGCCGATCTTTTTCGGCAGGTTATATGCTGGGGCGCTTGGTAGAGTTACCAAACCGCCATCTGATTTGTCTTATTGTCCCTGATTCGGGATTGGGTTTGGCCTTTAGGTGATATAGCGGATTGTTTTGTTTCTCTTGCTACCAGGTTTGGTAATGAGTTCTTAGTTCATACTAGTTTATCCACCATCAGTGGTCAAGATGACTGAAAACTGCTTAGAGCCCCATTGATCAGGGGATGTTTATATAAGGGATGCAATCAGTTGTTCATTCCATCCTCATGTCTTGCATTGTACAGAGTAAAATGCTAACTTAGTTGAACTGCATTGCATATTGATTATTATCATGTTTAATAAAAATACTATTTTTTCCATTTGAGGAAACCATCTGCAGGGCTACACACTCTGCTATCTATAACCTATTATTTGAGATGTTTCTTATCCTTTTTTATGTGTGGCGCTATTATGACACCTTATGTTAAACCAATTTATTATTTCTTCTTTTCTGACTACTAACTCTGCTATTTTTCTTTTCTTCCGTTATTTGTGTCACATAGAAATCATGCGTGTGTCAAGCATGGTTCATGACCATGGATTTAGTGATCTTGACAGACGCCGGTTTAGAAGTCCTAGCCCTATGTCTTCACCAATTGTCCGGCCTAATCTACATGGAAATGGTTTTGGTCCTTGGAATGGGATGCACCAAGAGGTAGGCGTAAATATTAATCGCTGAAATAAGCTTCCTTTTGTTAACATGTTTCTTTTAACATTCTGATAGGACAAAATCATGGATATAATGCTCTATAAAATGTAATAAAGAAAAAAAAACTCAGCCTTGGGGAAGACCTCTCCAGGGTGTTACTGGACCATGTATTTCACTGTGTAGTGGCAAGTTTTTTTATCCAAGCCCAGAGAATCTGCTCCCACAGGGAGTGGACCCAGGCCTGCTGGATGCTACTAAGGCACTACAACCACTAGACTGCAGGCCTTATAATGTTCTGTAGTGAAGATACTTAAGTCCTAGAGGGTATGTCTATGCCATATATTGTAATGGGTACGTTTAATATAACAGAGATTGGGCTTTCCTCCTCCTGGAACAAGTATGGACTGGCAAGGAGCACCACCAAGCCCTGGCTCTTATATTGTCAAGAAGATCATGCGCTTGGAAGTTCCCGTCGACTCTTACCCTAATGTACTGCCTTCCAAAACATGTGCAATTTATCCTTCAGTATTAAATGATATTTTAGTTCTATTTTTTTTCTGTAGTTCAACTTTGTGGGACGCATTCTAGGGCCAAGGGGTAATTCTCTAAAGCGAGTTGAATCATCAACTGGCTGCCGTGTTTTTATTAGAGGGAAGGGTTCCGTCAAAGATACAGAAAAGGTAATCAAATATTGTATTGCTTAATCGCACCCCACTTATATGTTTGTGTACTTATGATATCTTAAGTTTAGCAAGGTTTTATAGCTAGATAGGTGAATGAGCTTCTCTATTAATGTATTGTCTGTCAAGAAACTCTACGAACTGCATGCCACTTCGGTTTTCTTGGCTGATTGCTTGTACTAGCGTTGTTTACCTAGTCTTGCTTGTCATTTCTGACATAGATTAGACTTCGGTATTCATGATCAGAAAATACGATCTAAGCCTTTTCCCCCCTTTACGGTTAAGTGTTAACTAAAAAGGGTATAAGGAGTTAAGGGCCTACACAATTTTGGACCAACTTTTGAATAAAAATAAATAAATGAATGCTTACTTACGCAGCACTTGCTATATATTTTATTAGATCTTATTGGCTTGGCAGTTGGGACAGAGTGACATAATGTCCTGCTCAAGATCCAGATACCCTCATGCTCATGGGACCCTGAGAAAGAGCAGTATTATGCTGACTAATAGCAGTAGGCCACTTATCTTAGGGAAAGTTTTGGACAAACTAATTTTGCCATTTTTTGCACTCTCCATTTCTTTCTCTATCCTTCTATCAAAGAATCATTAGTTTGTCCATTTTTGTTTTATGGCACAAATTCAAACATATAGTGTTTCAGTTATACGCTTATTGTTTTCTTGTGGCCATTAAATCTAAATTGTTTATAACATAGAGCTTCAATGGATTGAGGCAAAAAATGAGAAGTCCATAATTTCATTTGCAATGGCGTTTTTTTGTTATTGCTTACCATGTCCAAATATAAAATTTAGGATTCTTTAGTGATAATGGAATTTTTTTAATTTCTTTTTCCATGGTTTCGATATTTGCCTTTTGATTGATAGCATTGAGTTGAGATGAAGACAGGGTTGTCCAAAGAGAAGGGATTGAGGAAGAAAAGTTTGATATCTTTATCTTATAGCTATTTAGCATGTTGAATCATGCTTCATGCTTTTGGCATTTTCACATTAATATTTAATGGTAGCACTATAGAAACTTTAACTTTATTATAATTTGTTGGAAACAGTTGCTGACAGGTTGGCTCTCTGGCCACTGGAGTATTTGTTGTTGCTCTAGAAAGTTCATAGAAGTCCCTTTTTTGTCATGTATTGATCATAAGATATTGTTTAACTCTACTTCTTCAGCGTTGGCCATGTTTGGCTTATGCCTTTTGTTACGACGTAAGACAGCTTGTTTCCACTTCTTGAAAATTCTCTAGATAAAAAACAGTTTTTTTTTTTTTTTTTTTTTTTGCAAACAAGCTTTTTCTCTAGTCCCTTTTATCTCTCCTCTCCCTTGCATCTCACGTGACAGCTGTTGGCAGCACATCAACAATAACAGCACCACCCCCCCCCCCCCTTCCATCAGCTTCCTCCAATGTGCCATGACCGTGACCTAGACTTTGGTAACTTTCAAATAGTAACATTTTGTTATTTCTTATGGTCAGATATGTTCAGTTACTGCAAGTGAATTCCATGTGAAGCTCCAGCACTGCTTGTGTTTTCTTCTTGTTATGGATTGTGGATATGTTTTGGGATCAGTCTTACCTCTTTAACTTGTTCTAATTCTAGTTACACCATTCTTACAAGTTACAACAATCAAGAAGTCATATTTCCCCTTCCCATCATTCACTTCTGCTTAGCTAGGGTACACATTTTGTTTTTGTTACTCTAGGAGGACAAGCTTAAAGGAAAACCTGGGTATGAACATCTGAACGAGCCACTGCATATATTAATCGAGGCTGAGTTACCAGCGAACATTGTTGATACAAGACTGAGACAGGCACAAGAAGTCATGGAGGAATTGCTAAAGCCAGTGGTAAGTTTTTGTAGTGTACAATAAACTGTACTGTGACACTCTTACTTCAACTGCCCTTTGCTGTGGAAAGATTACATGATCCATGCATCAATCTAATAATATTTGGATATTTATCACTTCTGGTATCTGTCTAACTCATTTTTACTTCGTAAATCACTATTACAGGCTAATGGTGTCAAGCTTTGTATCAGTTAGTATCTAGTGACTACTAGCAGCTAACCCTATGTTGTTTTTGTCTTGTCTGTCTATTCCAACTGAAGTCAACAACAAAAGGAAATGTATATCCTAAAACCTGAAAGTTTGTAGTATGCTATTCAGTTGCAACTTTCTTAAAATATGAAGCATTCATATTTTTGCCATTTAGATGGGCAACTGCATGTAAATCATGAATTTCCCTTTAGGCCCCGTTTGGATCCTTGGAATTGAATTCCATTCTAATAATCTTAATTTAGGCATAGATCAATTAAGCTAATATAATTTTATACAAAATTTATTTGTACACTGTTGTTGGTCATACGCGGGAGATATTTATATGCTACATTTCTACCATAGGAGAGAGCGAGCCGAGGAGCGTGTTATAAGTTGCAGAGTAGAAACATAGACTAGTGACACATAAAATTAATTTCCACACTTCATGCTTTGAATTTGGGGTAGGCTTATATCTAAACTTTGGAAGGTGGTGGAGTAACAAATTCTAAACTTAATGACTTACTCTATTAAGTAAATTCCAATTCCTTCAGAATGATGGGATCCATACGGCCCCTTAGTAAAATCAAATGGCATTTTGGGGTGCATGTATGTATCTATTACATCTAAAGCACTGTCCAGCTGGTCCCTTTACGCATGTAAATTGGGCATACCAAGGTTCATGGGTAAATTTGTCTCGAAGGATGCTATAGTACTATGATACCGAATGGTTAAGACACATTGTCATTTACTTGCAAGTGGTCCTTTTAGAATAGCCAGAGAAGAAAATGCCGTACCCAACTCTGAATGCCACTGGCTTAGCTTTAGCCTGCTGTGGCTAAGAGAGCGATTAATATTGTTTTCACTCAATGTTTCTGTAAAGCGTTTCCAGGCACACCTTGGGTCTAGATCTCAAATTGTGTTTTCCTTCGATGTAGGACGAGTCACAAGATTTGTACAAGAGGCAACAGCTGAGGGAGTTGGCTATGCTAAACTCTACTCTGAGAGAAGACAGTCCTCACCCTGGAAGTGTCTCCCCTTTCAGCAACGGCGGCATGAAGCGCGCAAAACCAAGCCAGTAGAGAAAGGTTTCAGGCTCTCCTCCACCCTCCTCCACTCCAGTCGTTCTTGGTGCAACACCAGCAAGGTGTGCCTGCCCTTGAACCTGCGCTGCTTCGTGTCGTGGGTGCTTGTGTAAGAAAAAAAAAAGGTATATGCATTTTGCTGCTGCTGGACGGACAGGTGGTCGAGACGACGAGGAGGAAATCGCTGGCCGTTGAACTGTGTCCATCTTCGGTGGATCCGGCCATGCTGTTGTAAGGTGATGGGCATTCGTTCTATTCGTTACTGACTGTTGACCAGATTATGATGCCGTGGTTTCAGGGGAGACTAGCTATGCCTATGGCCCTGATAATTAGTGTGAGCTGGTTCGTTTAGGTGTTTAATTAGTTTGTATTATTATTATTATTATTCGCGTTACATTGTGGAGTTGTAGCAAACATCACAGCTGGTGACGCGCTCAGCTCTATGATAGTTTGATGACGGCAGCTTTGAATAAACCATGTGAATTCAGAATATTACTGAAACTGTGGGACGTCCGTTCTATGCCTACTTACATATATAACTCCTCATGCGGGAGCTGCAATTAAGCCAACCACCCTAAAACATGAGGAAATTAAATCCAACCCACTGAATAACATTATTGATCCAAAATCAATCCATAACTGGATGGAAACCTATGAAAAATTCACGGGTTTAGCTTTCACGGGTTTAGCTTGTTAAGGCAGCAGCATAGACAGTAAATAATTTAAATAATTTATAGTAGAACTTCAGCCAAATTAAGTAGATAATTTATAGTTAAAGACACATGTTTGGTTAGATGCTAGATTGCATAAAAGTTGTGCAAATACCTTCATGCTTCAGTAACTCAACAAAGAAATGCAGGTAATTAAAGAAATGCATATATAGATGTGAGTAGGGGGGGCTACCGTCGTCGTCGTCGCGCATGGGGCTTGGCGTCTAAGGGGATGGAGCACGACCCATGCTGGTGTTGGCGAGCAGGCGAGAGAGGAGCGTCCGAGTGGGGATGGAGCACAGAGAGAGGAGCGGGATGCGCTAGGGCGGGATGGAGCACGGGAGAGGAGTCGCCGATCGCCAGGGTGGGATGCGCATAGCCGCCAGGTGCGGCACGAGGATGGAGCACGGGAGTTAGGGTTGAGTACTGGAGCTGGGTCTGTAAGACTGTAAGTCTGCTGGGACTTGGACACTTGGTAGTCGAATACGGTCCATACGTATGTGTGAAGACCCATGGAAGCCCATGTCTATGCAAACACATCTACACACATGGGTATCAACCATTTTGACCCGCAATACAAAATAAACCCACCCAACCTGTTCACAATTAAAACTCATCACAACCCACCAAAACAAACTCATTTCTTAAACCCACCTAAAATATTGCAGGCCTACATACGGATGGGTAAGACCCATGAAATCCCATGTCTATGCAAACCCATCTACACCCATGTGTATCAATCATTTTTGACCCGCAATATAAAATAAACCCACTCAACCCAACCCGTTCACAATTAAAACCCATCACAACCCACCAAAACAAACCCATTTCTTAAACCCACCTAAAATACCTGTTTACACCCACCCCATTTGCAGGCCTAGTTGCAATAATCTTGTGATAGCTCATCCATCGATACCGGGTATGGTCGCGCTTGCTCTCTTACACTGTTCACAGCAGATCATGTAAGATCGGGGATTTGCATTGTAGATTACACTATTTAGACCATCTCCAGCAGCTCACCTATATAGTCATCCAAAATACTGTTTTGCACAGTAGATTGCATTGTTTACAGCGTGGAGTTTGAATATGGAGATGGGGATGAGTAAGATGCTGGAGATAGCATTACAAAGTGAAGTTTGAGATAAGAATTGTTGCAATTCGTGTACGACTCATTTGATGAGCACATGTGTAGTATAGGCGACTCAGTACCGATCTACTTCATTAGTGAGGTTCTTGGATCATCCAAGATCAGGTACCCTCAAGTTCAGGAGTTAATGTATGTTGTCCTACTTACTGCACATAAGTTGCGCCACTACTTTGATGACCATGAAGTCATAGTAGTCATCAGTTTCCTGATTAGTGATATACTACGCAACCGAGAGGCAGTGGGGAGGACGACCAAATGGGCGTGCGAGCTAGGGGCTCACGACATCATGTTTCGGCCTCGCATGGCTATCAAAACCTAGGACTTGCTTGATTTAACCTCGGAGTGGTCAAAAAATCAAGTTCCTGAAAACCAAGAGCCAATGGAAGTCTGTAAGATGTACTTTGATGGATCGCTGAAGCTACAAGGGGCTAGAGCAGGGATGCTCTTCATCGCCGCTAAAGGAGAACAACTCAAGTATGTGCTGCAACTTCTCTTCCCAGTGTCAAACAATGCAACCGAATATGAAACCATGATACACTAGTAGAAAAGAGCTCAAAGTCTGCGGTGGAGTTTAATTTTTACAGATGGATTCAATTATCAAGCGCCAATTCTATTTCTAGTGGAGGTTTCTTAAGAAAACCGTCACTACAAATCATATTTTCAGAGACAGTTCCTTAAGAAACCGCCACTAGAAATCATTTTATCCTGATTTTTAGTTTTTCAAATGACCTCGTATGAGAAAACCATCAACATAAAAGTCGTAGATCTTTATAAGTTATAAAACTTTGTAGTTGAAAGCTTCTTATTTGGAATCATTTTGGCTTAAAAATTGCATCTAAATTTGTCAAATTTAAAATGCAAATTTTGCATACGAACTCGGATGAGAAAAGTACCAAAATAAAAGTTGCATAACTTCAAAAGTTATAAAACTTAGTAGTAGACAACCTTTTCATTTGAATTCGTTTACAACCTCAATTAGTCATTTTATACTCGGGTTGTTCCAATATATAGGCAACAAAACTGCAATATAGACATAAATTAACTAATAGATAGAGTGGTAGAGAGGGCTATATGCAAAAATGAGGTTGTGGGTCCGATTCTCATTGGCCGTGTAGTTGTGAATTTTGAACGAAAATGCATTAGGCCTCATCCCTAATAAAAATAAAATTTTGATATTTTTAAAACATATTTTATGTTTTCTGGAAAAGATTTTCACTTATGGTTTTATTACCTCTTTCACTAGTGGTTTTCTTAGCCTGACCTATACTAATAATTTTTTTCTACTAGCCTCTAGCACCAGCGGTTCTAAAAATGTTAGTACAAATATGTTCACAACCGACTGTATAGAGCTTCTCTGTACTAGTGATACATGGGTTGCACATTGTTGTTTCACTCAGAATCAAGCAGGTGATGGTATATGGGGATTCTCTATTAGCGATAAGTTAGATCAACAAAGATTGGGATTATTCCATAGAGGTCATGAGCAAGTATTATGCTGCAATCCGTTAGATTGAAGATAAGTTCGAAGGCCTGAATTTTCATCATGTGGATAAAGATTGTATTATAGCGATCAATCCACTATCAAAGCTTGGTTCCGCTAGAGCTCAGGTTCCTCCAAATGTTTTTGTACAGGAGATACGACATCCTAGTACTCCGTAAGACTCGAGAGAAGAGTGCAAGGTGATAGAGCATGAGATACTGCCTGTAGAAGAATATCCAACTAACTGGAGAGCACCCATCATCAAGTATATCAAGAATGAAGAAGAGCCAGACAAAAAAGTTGTTGTCGAGCGCCTTGGTAGGTAGTCTGCTAACCACACTCTGATCGGTAAAGACTTGGCGTGGGGCAGTGGGAGCCTTCATGAGATGCATTGATACATCTAGTGGCAGGCATTTGTTGAGGAAGATTCATGCGGGACAAAGTGGTGTTCATGTAGCCTCATTAATGTTGGTTGGGAAGGCTTTTATAGAAGGGTTCTACTGGCCAACAACCAAGCGAGATGGAGTCGACCTGGTTTAGAGATGTGAGGCATGTCAATTTTTAGCCAAACAGCAACACTTGTCCACACAATAGTTGCAAACTATCTGTCTCCTGACCCTTTGCATGCCGGGCATTGGAAATGATTGGACAATTCAAGAAGGCTCAAGGAGGGTACACACACGTGTTGGTGGCCATCGACAAGTTCACGAAGTGGATCGAATACAAGCTGATCGCATTGCTGACAACAATAAAGGTAATAGAGTTCCTTCAAGAAATTATATTTAGGTTTGGGATACCTAATAACATTATCACAGACCTAGGGTTCAACTTTACAAGGGCATAGTTCTTTGATTTCTGTGAGCAAAAGTGTATTCTCCTCAAGTACGCTTCAGTAGCTCACCCGAGGGTCAATGGTCAAGTGGAGGGAGATAATGGCATGATCTTGGAGGCGTTGAGTAAGAAGGTTTTTGACAAGAACGAGAAGCTTGCAGGGACAAGCGGGTGATGGTATATGGGGATTCTCTATTAGCGATAAGTTAGAGCAACAAAGATTGGGATTATTCCATGGAGGTCATGAGCAAGTATTGTGCTGCAATCCGTTAGATTGAAGATAAGTTCGAAGGCCTAAAGTTTCATCATATGGATAGAGATTGCATTATAGCGATCGATCCACTATCAAAGCTTAGGTTCCTCCAGATGTTTTTGTATAGGAGATACATCATCCTAGTACTCCGTAAGACTCGAGAGAAGAGTGCAAGGTGATAGAGCATGAGATACTGAAAGGGAAATGTGCCCTTGGGCCATTTCTATAATGTTTTGGTGATTAAGTGCCCAACACGTTTGAATAAGTTCTTATGGGCCAAATAAAGTGAGAAGTGAAAATCAAGGCACAAGGTATGTTTCTAGACTTAGTACATTGTTTTTTGAACGCTAATGTGTTTCTCTAAGTGCTAGAAACAGTGAGAAAAGAGAAGAAAAGGATTGCAAAAGAGTTGGCTATGTGCAGCAAACTCTAGTTCGGCCTAGCACACCAGACTGTCTGGTGGTGCACCGGACACTGTCCGGTGCGCCAGGCTGGTCCACGGTGAACTCGCCGTTCTCGGGATTCGACGGCGGTGTACGACTAAAAATCTTCGGACTGTCCGGTGGTGCCCCGGACCGTCCGGTGAGTCATCCGCGACGAACTCGTTGCTCTCAGGAATGAAGAAAGGCGACGTGGCTATAATTCACCAGACTGTCCGGTGGTGCATCGGACTGTCCGGTGAGCCAATGGTCGCCATCGCCAACGGTAGGTCGCACAATCTGCGGGCGACATGTGGACTGCTCCAACGGTCAGCTGGTGCACCGGACTGTCCGGTGCGCCAATCAGCCCAGAGGAGCAACGGTCAGGTATGCCAAAATTTGGAAGGAGATCGCACATCGAACAGTCTACAGGACCTGTCCGGTGGCACACCGGACTGTCCGGTGCGCCACTTGACTGAAGGCAAGATTGGCCTTCCAAGTTGGTCTTCAACGGCTCCTAGCTACCTTGGGGCTATAAAAGGGACCCCTAGGCGCATGGAGGAGATGACCAAGCATTCTCTAAGTATTCTAAAGCATCCAGACTCCGCTCCCGCGCATTCACTTCATTATGTTAGTGATTTGAGCTACATTTGAGTTTCAAACTTCGTGTGTTGTGTTTCGAGCTTAAGTCGTGACTTGTGTGCGTGGTTGTGCTGTGGATTTGAGTCTTGTGTGTGTTGCTCTTCCCAACCTTACTCCGTGCTTTCTTTGTGATCTCTATTGTAAGGGCGAGAGACTCCAATTTGTGGAGATTCCTCGCAAACGGGAAAATACACTAAAGGAAAAGACCGTGGTATTCAAGTTGATCATCGGATCACTTGAAAGGGGTTGAGTGCAACCCTCGTCCATTGGGACGCCACAACGTGGAAGTAGGCAAGTGTTATTTGGCCGAACCACGGGATAAAATTGCGTGTCTCTTGTGTTGCTTTCTTTGTGATTGTTTTATCCACAAGAACTCGCCTCAAAAATACTTAGTCGCACTAACACTTCTATAACTAAGTTTTGTGGCTATTTAGTGTTTGATTTTACAGGATCACCTATTCACCCCCTCTAGGTGCTCTCAATTGGTATCAGAGTCGTACTCTTCACTTAAGAGACTAACCGCCTGAAGAGATGGATCCTAAGGGTAAGGGGATGGTGATTAACGACAAGGAGAAGGAGTCCCTCTTCAACGAGCCAAGATACGACAAGCCTATCGACTCAGGCTCAAGTCACACGAAGAGGGACATGAAGAAGAAGAGGCGCATCAAGAAAATCATCTACTACAATAGCGATGCCTCTTCATCTTCACCAAGAGACGATGACTCTTCGTTGAAAAAGAAAACGGTTAATCAGAACTACTCTTTTGACTATTCTCGTATGCCATACAATACAAATGCACATTTACTATCAATTCCTCTTGGAAAACCTCCACACTTTAATGGAGAAGACTATTCATTTTGGAGCCATAAAATGCGTAGTCATCTATTTTCTCTTCATCGTAGCATTTAGGAAATTGTGGAAAATGGAATGCACTTTGATAGTACGGATAGCCCTGTGATAATTAATGAACAGATTCATAAAAATGTCCAAGCTACTACTGTTTTGCTAGCTTCACTTTGCAGGGATGAATATAATAAGGTGAGCGGCTTGGACAACGCCAAGCAAATCTGGGACACCCTCAAGATATCTCATGAGGGAAACGACACCACCATGATTACCAAAATGGAGCTAGTGGAAGGCGAGCTGGGGAGATTCGCGATGATCAGGGGAGAGGAGCCAACTCAGACTTATAACAGGCTCAAGACCTTGGTTAACAAGATCCAAAGCTATGGAAGCACAAGATAGACGGACCATGATGTCGTCCGACTCATGCTAAGGTCATTTACTGTAATTGACCCCATCTTGTCAATCTTATTCGTGAAAACCCCAGGTACACCAAGATGACGCCCGAGGAGATCCTTGGAAAATTTGTGAGCGGGCGCATGATGGTGAAGGAGGCTCGATACGTGGACGATGCTATAAATGGTCCACTACCCTTCTACGAGCCTCAACCCGTTGCTCTTAAGGCAACCAGTAGCAGGGAGGCACTACCAAGCAAGGTGGCTCAAGTGGAGGCCGCTGGCCTCAACGAAGATGAGATGACACTCATCATCAAATGTTTCAAGACCGCACTCAAGGGACACAAAGAGTACCCCAACAAGAATAAAACAAGGGGAAAGCGCTCCTGCTTCAAATGCGATAAGACTGGTCACTTTATTGCTCAATGTCCCGATAATGATAATGACCAAGGACAAGAAAAGAGCGGGAATAAGAAGAGAAAGAAGAACTACAGGAAGGCTAAGGGCAAGGCGCACCTTGGAAAGGAATGGGACTCGGACTGCTCCTCTTCCGACTCCGACGACGAAGGACTTGCTGCCTCAGCCTTCAACAAATCATCACTCTTCCCCAATGAACGCCATACTTGTCTCATGGCTAAGGAGAAAAAGGTACGTATTCGGGACACTCCCAAGTACACTTCATCTAGTGATGAATCTTCGGATGATGAAGTGGATTACTCTAGTCTATTTAAAGGTTTAGATAGAGCCAAAGTAGAAAAAATTAATGAATTAATTGATGCTCTAAATGAAAAAGATAGACTACTAGAAAAGCAAGAGGACATATTGTATGAGGAACATGACAAATTTGTTAGTGTGCAAAAATCTCTTGCTTTAGAAACTAAGAGAAATGAAATGCTATCTTCTGAGTTATCTGCTTGCCATGAATCTATCTCTAGTTTAAAGAGTTTAAATGATGAATTAAATGCTAAGCTAGAGGAAGTAAATAAAACTAGTTCATGTGTAGAGCATGTTAGTATTTGTAATAGATGTAAAGACTTTAATGTTGATGCATGTAATGAACATCTTATTTCTATTACTAAATTAACCGATGAGGTGGCAAGTCTTAATGCTCAACTTAAGACTTGCAAAATTGAGTTTGATAAATTAAAATTTGCTAGGGATGCCTATACTGCTGGTAGACACCCCTCAATTAAGGATGGACTTGGTTTTCGAAAGGAAGCCAAGAACTTAACAAGCCAAAAGACCTCCGTTCTCAACAAGGAGAAAGGGAAGACCCCTATGGCTAGTAGTTCTCAAAGGAACCATGCTTTTTATTTATGATAGGAAAATTGCTAGTCGTTCTTATTATAATAAAAGTTATGTTCATGCTACTTATAATGATTCACATGCTATGTTTGCGTCTAGTTCTACTTTTGTTCATCGTAGGCCTAGGAAAGATCATGTTCTACCTAGGAAAATGTGCAATGGACCTTCTACCATTTACCATGCTTGTAATGATTCTTTTGTTCTTTTATGTAAGAATGCAAAAGTAGTTGCCAAGAAGTTGGGATCCAAATGCAAGGGAGATAAAACTTGCATACGGGTTCCAAAAACTATTATGACTAACCTGGTAGGACCCAACAAGAGTTGGGTACCTAAAACCCAAGCTTAAATTGCCTTGCAGGTTTATGCATCCGGGGGCTCAAGCTAGATTATCGACAACGAATGTACAAACCACATGACGGGGGAGAAGAAGATGTTCACCTCCTACGTCAAGAACAAGGATTCCTAGGATACAATCATATTTGGAGATGGGAATCAAGGCAAGGTCAAAGGTTTGGGAAAGATAGCCATCACAAGCGAGCACTCTATTTCAAATGTATTTTTAGTAGAGTCATTAGGATACAACCTCCTGTCTGTAAGTCAATTGTGCCACATGGGCTACAATTGTTTGTTTACAAATGTTGATGTATCTGTCTTAAAAAGGAGTGATGGTTCATTAGCATTTAAGGGTGTATTAGACGTCAAGCTCTATTTAGTTGATTTTTCGAAAGAGAATACCGATCTAGATGCGTGCTTAATGGCTAAGACTAGTATGGGCTGGATCTGGCATCGCCGTCTAGCACATGTTGGGATGAAGAACCTTCATAAACTTCTAAAGGGAGAGCATGTGTTAGGACTAACTGATGTCTGCTTTAAAAAAGACAGACCTTGTGCAGCATGTCAGGCAGGGAAACAGGTGGGAAGCACTCATCACAGCAAGAATCTGATGACAACATCAAGACCACTGGAGCTTCTTCACATGGATCTCTTTGGACCCGTTGCCTACCTTAGCATCAGGGGAGTAAGTATGGTCTTGTTATTGTTGATGATTTTCTCGCTTCACTTGGGTGTTCTTTTTGCAGGATAAATCAGAAACCCAAGGGACCCTAAAGCGCTTTCTAAGGAGGGCTCAAAACGAATTTGAGCTAAAGGTGAAAAAGATAAGGAGCGACAACGGGTCTGAGTTCAAGAATCTGCAAGTTGAGGAGTATCTTGAGGAGGACGGCATCAAGCACGAGTTCTCTGCTCCCTACACGCCACAGCAAAACGATGTTGTATTTGATGAGACTAATGGTTCTCCAAGAGAGCATGTTGATCTTGATGACATAGATGAAGATGATGTTCCGACGGCCGCAATGCGCACGATGGCGATCGGTGATGTATGACCATAGGAACAACAGGAGCAAGATCAGCCATCTTCCTCCACAATGGTGCATCCTCCAACTCAAGATGGTGAACAAGTACCTCAAGAAGAGGGACAAGATCAAGGGGGAGCACAAGAAGATCAAGTGATAGAGGAAGAAGCACCACAGACCCCTCCAACCCAAGTCCGAGCAACGATCCAAAGAAATCACCCCGTCGATCAGATTATGGGTGATATCAGCAAGGGAGTAACTACTCGCTCACGTTTAGCTAATTTTTATGAGCATTACTCGTTTGTCTCTTCTATTGAGCCTTTCAGGGTAGAAGAGGCCTTGCAGGACCCGGACTGGGTGTTGGCCATGCAGGAAGAGCTCAACAACTTTGAGAGAAATGAAGTTTGGAGCCTGGTGCCACGTCTAAAGCAAAATGTTGTGGGAACCAAGTGGGTGTTTCGCAACAAGCAAGATGAGCATGGGGTAGTGACAAGAAACAAGGCTCGACTTGTGGCAAAAGGTTATGCCCAAGTCGCAGGTTTGGATTTCGAGGAGACTTTTGCTCCTATGGCTAGGCTAGAGTCTATTCGAATTTTATTAGCCTACGCCGCTCACCACTCTTTCAGGTTGTTTCAAATGGATGTAAAGAGCGCTTTCCTCAACGGGCCAATCAAGGAGGAGGTATACGTGGAACAACCCCTAGCTTTGAGGATGACAGGTATCCCGACCACGTGTATAAGCTCTCTAAGGCGCTCTATGGACTTAAGCAAGCCCCAAGAGCATGGTATGAATGCCTTAGAGATTTCTTAATTTCTAATGCTTTCAAGGTTGGGAAAGCTGATCCCACTCTTTTCACAAAGACATGCAATGGTGATCTCTTCGTGTGCCAAATTTATCTTGACGACATAATATTTGGTTCTACTAATCAAAAGTCTTGTGAGGAGTTTAGCAGGGTGATGACACAAAAGTTCGAGATGTCGATGATGGGTGAGTTGACCTACTTTCTTGGGTTCCAAGTAAAGCAACTCAAGGACGGCACCTTCATCTCCCAAACGAAGTACACACAAGATCTTCTCAAGCGGTTTGAGATGAAGGACGCCAAGCCCGCGAAGACACCTATGGGAACCGACAGGCATGTTGACCTCAACAAAGGAGGTAAGTCCGTTGATCAAAAGGCATACTGGTCCATGATAGGTTCATTGCTTTATTTATGTGCTAGTAGACCGGACATTATGCTAAGTGTATGCATGTGTGCTAGATATCAATCCGACCCCAAGGAATGTCACCTTGTGGCCGCTAAGCGAATTCTTAGATATTTAGTTTCTACGCCTTGCTTCGGGATTTGGTATCCAAAGGGGTCTACCTTTGACTTGATTGGATACTCAGACTCCGATTATGCCGGGTGCAAGGTTGATAGGAAAAGCACATCAGGGACGTGCCAATTTCTAGGAAGGTCCCTGGTGTCCTGGAGTTCCAAGAAATAAACATCCATTGCCCTATCCACCGCTGAGGCCGAGTACATTGCCGCAGGTCAGTGTTCCGCGCAACTACTTTGGATGCGGCAAACCCTCCGGGATTTTGGCTACAATCTGAGCAAAGTCCCACTCCTATGTGACAATGAGAGTGCAATCTGCATGGCAGATAATCCTGTTGAACATAGCCGCACTAAGCACATAGACATCCGGCATCACTTCCTGAGAGACCACCAACAAAAGGGAGATATCGAGGCGTATCATATTAACACCGAGAACCAGCTAGCCGATATCTTCACCAAGACTTTAGATGGGAAAAGGTTTTGCAGGTTGCGTAGTGAGCTAAATGTCTTAGATTCGCGTAACTTGGATTGATCTATAGCATACATGTGTTCTATGCCTTTGATCAAGTTACTTTGTGCATTTCAATGAATTATTGTTATTTATGGTGCTCAAGTTGTACAAGTGATCCCTGGACCTCACAAGTCCATATGCGAATGATGCACATATTAAGGGGGAGATGTGCTACAACATGACTCTTTTAGACTAACCTGTTTGTTTGAGTACTCTTGATGTAGTCTCAAAGGTGCATTGAAAGGGAAAATGGACTTGGACGATGCAAAGACTTCCACTGCAAAGACTATTTGCCTTTTGCTGTTAATTGATATTTTTGGTAAGGCAATGGGGTTAAAAGGCCAAAAGTGATCCTGTTTTGGTGCTTAATGCCAAAGGGGGAGAAACTAAGGCCAAAGCAACTGGATCAGCCAACCACTTGAGAATTTTGAAAATAATAGAATTAGAATTTGTGATTTGTCCAAAATGCTCTTATTGCAAAATTTTGTCTCTTGTGGGGGAGAATTTTGACTATGGGCAAAAGGGGGAGTTTTTGGCACTTAATCAATTTTACTCTTGGAATATCTCTCTATTTTCCCAAACAAGTGTGTTTGACTTAGAGATAGGAAAAAGAATTTGATTTGCAAAAACAAACCAAGTGGTGGCAAAGAGCGATCCAAATATGCCAAATTATAGTCAAAAACAATTTGGTCTTCAATTGCATTGATTTTGCACTTCTTTTGTTGCTTTTTGATGTGTTGGCATAAATCACCAAAAAGGGGGAGATTGAAAGGGAAATGTGCCCTTGGGCCATTTCTATAATGTTTTGGTGATTAAGTGCCCAACACGTTTGAATAAGTTCTTATGGGCCAAATGAAGTGAGAAGTGAAAATCAAGGCACAAGGTATGTTTCTAGACTTAGTATATTGTTTTTTGAACGCTAATGTGTTTCTCTAAGTGCTAGAAACAGTGAGAAAAGAGAAGAAAATGATTGCAAAAGAGTTGGCTATGTGCAGCAAACTCCAGTTTGGCCTGGCACACCGGACTGTCCGGTGGTGCACCGGACAGTGTCCGGTGCGCCAGGCTGGTCCACGGTGAACTCGCCGCTCTCGGGATTCGACGACGACATACGACTAAAAATCACCGGACTGTCCGGTGGTGCACCAGACTGTCCGGTGAGTCATCCGCGACGAACTCGTTGCTCTCGGGATGAAGAAAGGCGACGTGGCTATAATTCATCGGACTGTCCAGTGGTGCACCGGATTGTCCGGTGAGCCAACGGTCGCCATTGCCAACGGTCGGCCGCGCAATCTGCGGGCGACATGTGGACTGCTCCAACGGTAAGCTGATGCACCGGACTGTCCGGTGCGCCAATCAACCTAGAGGAGCAACGGTCAGATATGCCAAATTTGGAAGGAGATCACGCATCGGACAGTCTACAGGACTTGTCCGGTGGCACACCGGACTGTCCAATGCGCCACTCGACAGAAGGCAAGGTTGGCCTTCCAAGTTGGTCTCCAACGGCTCCTAGCTGCCTTGGGGCTATAAAAGGGACCCCTAGGCGCATGGAGGAGATGACCAAGCATTCTCTAAGTATTCTAAAGCATCTAGACTCTGCTCCCGCGCATTCGCTTCATTGTGTTAGTGATTTGAGCTACATTTGAGTTGCGAACTCCGTGTGTTCTGTTTCAAGCTCAAGTCGTGACTTGTGTGCGTGGTTGTGCTGCGGATTTGAGTCTTGTGTGTGTTGCTCGTCCCAACCTTACTCCGTGCTTTCTTTGTGATCTCTATTGTAAGGGCGAGAGACTCCAATTTGTGGAGATTCCTCGCAAACAGGAAAATACACTAAAGGAAAAGACCGTGGTATTCAAGTTGATCATCGGATCACTTGAAAGGGGTTGAGTGCAACCCTCGTCCATTGGGACGCCACAACGTGGAAGTAGGCAAGTGTTACTTGGCCGAACCATGGGATAAAATCGCGTGTCTCTTGTGTTGCTTTCTTTGTGATTTTTTATCCACAAGAACTCACCTCAAAAATATTTAGTCGCACTAACACTTCTATAACTAAGTTTTGTGGCTATTTAGTGTTTGATTTTACAGGATCACCTATTCACCCCCCCTCTAGGTGCTCTCAGATACTGCTTGTAGAAGAATATCCAACTAACTAGAGAGCACCCATCATCAAGTATATCAAGAATGAAGAAGAGCCAGACGAAAAAAGCTGTTGTCGAGTGCCTTGCTATGCATTCTGCCAACCACACTCTGATCGGCAAAGACTTGGCGTGGGGCAGTGGGAGCCTTCATGATATGCATTGATACATCTAGTGGCAGGCATCTATTGAGGAAGATTCATGTGGGACAGTGTGGTGTTCATGCAGCCTCATTAACGTTGGTTGGGAATGCTTTTAGAGAAGGGTTCTACTAGCCAACAACCAAGCGAGATGGAGCCGACCTAGTTTAGAGATGTGATGCATGTCAATTTTTAGCCAAACAGCAACACTTGCCGACACAATAGTTGCAAACTATCCCAGTCTCCTGACCCTTTGCATGCTGGGGATTGGATATGATTGGACAATTCAAGTAGGCTCAAGGAGGGTACACACACGTGTTGGTGGCCATCGACAAGTTCATGAAATGGAACGAATACAAGCCCAACAACAAAGGTAATAGAGTTCCTTCAAGAAATTATATTTAGGTTTGGGATACCTAATAACATTATCACGGACCTAGGGTCCAACTTTATAGGGGCATAGTTCTTTGATTTCTGTGAGCAGAAGTGTATCCTCCTCAAGTACGCTTCAGTAGCTCACCCGAGGGTCAATGGTCAAGTGGAGCGAGATAATGGCATGACCTTGGAGGCGTTGAGTAAGAAGGTTTTTGACAAGAACGAGAAGCTTGCAGGGACAAGCGAGTGATGGTATATGGAAAAAAAGTTCGAAGGCCTGAAGTTTCATCATATGGATAGACATTGCATTATAGCGATCGATCATTGCAATATAGTGTAACACCTACTTTGTAAGTTCTAGGAGTAATATCAATAGAGAAATATTTTCTCTATATGTGATTTGATTTTTATGCATCATCATATGAGAACACCATGTCCAAGAACAATTAATAAAAAGATATGCTACTAAATTGTTGCATCATGTTGAATATTTTATTTTTGTGTGCATTTTGTGACAAGAAAAATATTAAAGACCAAAAAGGGAATTTAAAAACCTAAAAGAAATTCTTGAGAATAGAGAAGAGAAAGGAATATCAAATCAATACAAATAAAATTATCATTAAAATTACTTCATCACAGTTGGTATGATCAAATTAAATAATTATCCAGTATATAAAGTGCCACAAAGTTTGAATTTGGATTGAAGTTTGAATTTGAAAAGAGAAATGAAAAAGAAAAACAGGAAATAAAAAGAGAAAAGGAATAAAAGCCTAACTGGGCCGGCTACCTCAATTCGGCCCAAACCCCCTTCTGACCCGCGTGGCCCAACTGGATACCCCGAGCGCGCCGACAACCGGGACCCACGGTGCGGTCTCACGCCCGCGCGCTGGGGGACTGACAGATGGGGCCCGGATGTCAGCCTCTCTCTCACCGCGCGTCAGCTAATCTGGGTCCTTCGCTCAGCTCGCGTGCGCGTCACTGACATTGGGGGCCACCGTGCAGTCTCTGGACGCCGTGTGACTCCGTCTTCCCCGCGAGACTCGCGGGCGAGCTCAACCGAACCGCGTGGACGGCGCCGCCGTGACCTCAACCACCTTCCCGGGTCTTCCGGCTTCAAGAGGTTAGTTTCCGTTCCGCGCGCACATAAGACCCGGCCGCATCCCCTCCTCTTCTCCCCTTCATACCACTCGCACCGTGGCCATCCATCGTCGAAGTCGCCATTGCCATACACAGCCACCGTCGTCCCTCGTGCTCGGCCCCAATTGGATCCCCGTGTGCGGCCCGAAAGCTTCGCTCGAGTCCCTGGTCCGCTCCGGTGGCGATTCCGGGGCTGGTAGCCGACCTGTGGGTGCCCAATTTGTCTCCGCCGCCGCGTATTCGCGCTTCGCCGTGGACCGACCGACTCGACGCCGGACTTTGGGTAAGTGCCCCCCCAGCCGACTCCCTTCACCCTCTAGAACCTGTAGGACCTTACGGTAGTGTGTGAGCGCCGTGTGTCTGCCGGCAATTGCTCACCGGAAACGCCTGCTCCGCCGTGTATTAGACCGCACCGTGGGCCGAGGGTCTGCGCTGCGTGACAGAGGAAATTGAGGGGTGAGATGGGTTCGGGAGGTCACGAATCTCGCTAGGGCCGGGCGAACTAGTGTTTTGCGCTCGGGTTGGCCGGATTCGTGGACTCCGGCGATCCCCGCCGCCGTGCGTGGGGGCTGAGTGCGCGGCTCGGGTTGGGGGGAAGGCGAAGCTTGCGCGACCGTCAGATCGGGCGCGAGCGGTTAGGATTAGATCACTGCTTACCCCTTCGCACTTAAAATCTGGTCCGTTGGCGGTTCATCCGAGGGCATGTGAGCGGAGGAAACGTGGTTGGATCTGGGACGTAGATCTTAGATCCTGCGGGCGACAAAGCATACCGGTTCGCATAATACACTGATCTAATCTGAACCGCAGGCTTCAGATCCAACGGCCGATATTATCCCATACCCTTTCGGCTTGCACATTTTGCTAAAGAGACCCCGACTAAAATTGAAATTAACCCGCCGTCCAGGGACCCTGTTCCCTGTGTCTCGGGATTCTTGCGCCGAGCCCCTTGACCTTTCTTGTAATTGAGGCCCAGTCCAGAGAGTTATAAAATCAGGAAAATGGATTAGAAAATGAGTTTTTGATATAAAAATAATTCCTAGAATTTATATAATTCATAGAAAATGCATATGAACTCCAAATTGATCCATTCCACTTCCTATAATTTTGTAATATTATTGTTTATCAATTAGTGCCACTGGTTTTACATAAAAGTCACATTTAAATTGTTATCTTAACTAATCTTGTAATAAGCACATATAATCTTTGGAAAATCATAACTTAAAATCTATAACTCCAAAATTAATAATTCTTTTTCCTGTGATCTTATTTTGATATGTAGATTATTAATATGTATTTTGCATATATGTTTGGTGTAATGTTAATTTTGCCTATACCATGTATGTTTGTATTGCTACGACTAGCAGTGAGGTCACGAGGATCTGAAGAATCATCCTGGTACCTGGAATCTCAAGGCCCAGGCAAGTTGTGCCCTTGATCACTTCTTTTTACTTACTCATGCTCTAATTAATCATAATGATCTGCATAGGTTAATTTTGATGGGACCCAATAGGTTACCCTAGTTTGTCTATCTTTATACCTTGTTTACCACTGAACTTTCTGGGTAGTACTTGCTAGTGCTATATATGGTTTTGGGTATGAAGATTACACTATTCATGATTATACTTTTGTTATCAGTTGTTATTTATGGTTCATGTTAAGATCATTATGTTAATTGGAACATGGAGAACCACCCGGGAAAACAGTGCTACCACAAGGGTGGAATGGGACGCCCTTGGCTGATTAATTAGGAAAGCTAGTGGAAGACTACCTTACCCGAAAGGGGCAAGGGCAGTAGGGGAGAGGTCAGTGTAGGGAGGCCCTCGGGAGGATTTTGCTGCGATGGCGGTCCTGCAAGGGATTCCTGCACTGGATCTTCCTATAAACTGTAGCGGGTTTTCTGAAGCTAGTGGAACTTTGTAAAGGCCTCGTAGTGGTACCCTGCCTCGCTTCCTAGGTAGAGGTGTATGGAGTCTGATCAACTCCGTGGCAAATGGGTAACACGACTTGTGGGTAAAGATGCGCAACCTCTGCAGAGTGTAAAACTGGTATACTAGCCGTGCTCACGGTCATGAGCAGCTCGGACACTCACATGATTAATTTATGGAACTAAATTCAATTTGTCATATGCATTGCATTGCAGGTGATGTTGTTATTACTTCTGTTCTACTATTTAATTGGGTTGGTATTTACTTATACTTAGTAATTGCTAATAAAATTTTGACCAACATTAAAAGCTATGCTCAGCTCTAACCATCCTTTTTGGTAAGCCTTACACTTCACGTGAGCTCCCACCTTTGGCGAGTTCATGCACATTATTCCCCACAACTTGTTGAGCGATGAACGTATGTGAGCTCACTCTTGCTGTCTCACATACACCACAGGTCAAGACCAGGTACTGCAGGATGATGCTCATGGAGGATGCTGCGATGAGTTCGTGAGAGGTCTAGGTCGTCGTCTCCCAGTCAACTTTTGGGTTGCTGGACCGTTGTCTCCTTATAATGTAATTATTTATTTTGTATAGAACTCCTGTTATATATAAAGTTGTGACATTCGATCCTGTGCCACTATACATCATATGTATGAGACTTGGTCCCAGCATACCTGGTGTTTATGTTAACCCCGGGTTTTGGACCCCTAAAATCCGGGTGTTACAGAAGTGGTATCAGAGCAATGTTGACTGTAGGACGAAACCTAGATAGAACTGGACAACCATTATCTACTTACCTTGCTACTCTGATTCTTTCTAAACTTTTCTTAATCTTTTCTCATCTATTTCCGCTTTACTCTGATTATTCTTACCTTTTCTTTCTAAAAGACAAATGTGGATTTCACACTTTGAAATCCTGTGCCTAAAGTGACCTTTGGGAATAGGAGACCTACTCTTAGGAACAAAAGCAAAACTAATTTTGTAAATATTTATATGCTTGAATGTTTGTTCTTATGATATTTGTCTGATTTGGATCTTTGATTGTGTGTGATTAGTTGTGGAGTAATATCCACAATTGCATCTGAATATACACATAGGTATAAAAAAAAATATATTTATGAAATAACTAGATAAACTACCTCATTAAAGTATCTAGCCTAACAACATCTATCTCATCTTGAAAGATTCTATCCTACACTCATAGATCTATCTTATCTCAAAAAGTCTTAACTTATCCTAAAGTATATAGATCCATCTTATCTTAAGAGGTTTTCTCTTATCTTAATAGATTTATCTTATCTTGAAGGATTCATCTTATCCTAACCACTTTACTTATCCCATCTTGATAGAACTAACTGACCTTAAAAGACTCTACCTTATCCTTATGGATTCATCTTGCCCTAATTAGCATATTGACCCCACTCTAGAGTAACAACCATGAGATAATCCAAAATTTACTTAGATCTTAACTAGTCTAATCTAGCTATATCCAACCTAATCCAGATTCTATCTAATCTAAATATGACCCAATCTAAAAGTGAGTTATTTAATAAATTAGTTAGTACTAGTGAAATGGATTAGACCTCACTCCTATAAAAATGATTTAAGCTAAAGTGCTGCCCTAAACTAACTTGACCATATACATATGCAACCACCTTACCATCCGATAGTTGCATAATCCCTCTGTGTTAACACTAATAGAGCTTCTGACCTACCTACATTGTATACCCCATCCTATCTCAAAAGATTCTAACATATCCTAACAAGATATATCTTACCCTGATAAACCTATCTAACTTAAACTAGTCTAATCTAGATCATAGCTAATTTAATATGGTCTAATCTAGTGTGAGTTACTTAATGGACCAGTTAATACTTGTGAAATAGATTAGCCCCTATCCACATGTTTTAACTTAGTTCACCCTACACTAAATAAAGAATGAGAAACCAACCCAACCAATAGAGTCTTGATGGATTGCATGACCTGCCTATCCCCACCTAACAAACTTTCGACCTACATCATGTAGTCTATCTCATCCATACCTATATTAACCATATTCCCCAGCCCAATAACATACACTAACTCCTAATTACTGAGACAAGACCGAAGAAGATGATCAACTTCATCAAAGGAGGATGAGCACCAACTCAAGTCTTCAAGGATCAAGTGTGGTCACCAAGATGAGTCAAGATCCACAATCTTGGATGGAGTTTTTCTTATCCTACTCTTTCTTACCCAAACCTATATATGCCCTAAAGACATCTTCTATCTTACATAATAAAGTGGACATACATATAATACCCATGCTCTCCTATCACTTACTAATAATAAAAAGAGGGACCCTTGATTTAGAAATTAAAAGCTAAATTGCAAACCAATCCTTTTGTATTCCCTTTTCTTACAAATCTCGAGGACGAGATTATTTTTAAGGGGGGTAGGATTTGTAACACCTACTTTGTAAGTTCTAGGAGTAATATCAATAGAGAAATATTTTCTCTATATGTGATTTGATTTTTATGCATCATCATATGAGAACACCATGTCCAAGAACAATTAATAAAAAGATATGCTACTAAATTGTTGCATCATGTTGAATATTTTATTTTTGTGTGCATTTTGTGACAAGAAAAATATTAAAGACCAAAAAGGGAATTTAAAAACCTAAAAGAAATTCTTGAGAATAGAGAAGAGAAAGGAATATCAAATCAATACAAATAAAATTATCATTAAAATTACTTCATCACAGTTGGTATGATCAAATTAAATAATTATCCAGTATATAAAGTGCCACAAAGTTTGAATTTGGATTGAAGTTTGAATTTGAAAAGAGAAATGAAAAAGAAAAACAGGAAATAAAAAGAGAAAAGGAATAAAAGCCTAACTGGGCCGGCTACCTCAATTCGGCCCAAACCCCCTTCTGACCCGCGTGGCCCAACTGGATACCCCGAGCGCGCCGACAACCGGGACCCACGGTGCGGTCTCACGCCCGCGCGCTGGGGGACTGACAGATGGGGCCCGGATGTCAGCCTCTCTCTCACCGCGCGTCAGCTACTCTGGGTCCTTCGCTCAGCTCGCGTGCGCGTCACTGACATTGGGGGCCACCGTGCAGTCTCTGGACGCCGTGTGACTCCGTCTTCCCCGCGAGACTCGCGGGCGAGCTCAACCGAACCGCGTGGACGGCGCCGCCGTGACCTCAACCACCTTCCCGGGTCTTCCGGCTTCAAGAGGTTAGTTTCCGTTCCGCGCGCACATAAGACCCGGCCGCATCCCCTCCTCTTCTCCCCTTCATACCACTCGCACCGTGGCCATCCATCGTCGAAGTCGCCATTGCCATACACAGCCACCGTCGTCCCTCGTGCTCGGCCCCAATTGGATCCCCGTGTGCGGCCCGAAAGCTTCGCTCGAGTCCCTGGTCCGCTCCGGTGGCGATTCCGGGGCTGGTAGCCGACCTGTGGGTGCCCAATTTGTCTCCGCCGCCGCGTATTCGCGCTTCGCCGTGGACCGACCGACTCGACGCCGGACTTTGGGTAAGTGCCCCCCCAGCCGACTCCCTTCACCCTCTAGAACCTGTAGGACCTTACGGTAGTGTGTGAGCGCCGTGTGTCTGCCGGCAATTGCTCACCGGAAACGCCTGCTCCGCCGTGTATTAGACCGCACCGTGGGCCGAGGGTCTGCGCTGCGTGACAGAGGAAATTGAGGGGTGAGATGGGTTCGGGAGGTCACGAATCTCGCTAGGGCCGGGCGAACTAGTGTTTTGCGCTCGGGTTGGCCGGATTCGTGGACTCCGGCGATCCCCGCCGCCGTGCGTGGGGGCTGAGTGCGCGGCTCGGGTTGGGGGGAAGGCGAAGCTTGCGCGACCGTCAGATCGGGCGCGAGCGGTTAGGATTAGATCACTGCTTACCCCTTCGCACTTAAAATCTGGTCCGTTGGCGGTTCATCCGAGGGCATGTGAGCGGAGGAAACGTGGTTGGATCTGGGACGTAGATCTTAGATCCTGCGGGCGACAAAGCATACCGGTTCGCATAATACACTGATCTAATCTGAACCGCAGGCTTCAGATCCAACGGCCGATATTATCCCATACCCTTTCGGCTTGCACATTTTGCTAAAGAGACCCCGACTAAAATTGAAATTAACCCGCCGTCCAGGGACCCTATTCCCTGTGTCTCGGGATTCTTGCGCCGAGCCCCCTGACCTTTCTTGTAATTGAGGCCCAGTCCAGAGAGTTATAAAATCAGGAAAATGGATTAGAAAATGAGTTTTTGATATAAAAATAATTCCTAGAATTTATATAATTCATAGAAAATGCATATGAACTCCAAATTGATCCATTCCACTTCCTATAATTTTGTAATATTATTGTTTATCAATTAGTGCCACTGGTTTTACATAAAAGTCACATTTAAATTGTTATCTTAACTAATCTTGTAATAAGCACATATAATCTTTGGAAAATCATAACTTAAAATCTATAACTCCAAAATTAATAATTCTTTTTCCTGTGATCTTATTTTGATATGTAGATTATTAATATGTATTTTGCATATATGTTTGGTGTAATGTTAATTTTGCCTATACCATGTATGTTTGTATTGCTACGACTAGCAGTGAGGTCACGAGGATCTGAAGAATCATCCTGGTACCTGGAATCTCAAGGCCCAGGCAAGTTGTGCCCTTGATCACTTCTTTTTACTTACTCATGTTCTAATTAATCATAATGATCTGCATAGGTTAATTTTGATGGGACCCAATAGGTTACCCTAGTTTGTCTATCTTTATACCTTGTTTACCACTGAACTTTCTGGGTAGTACTTGCTAGTGCTATATATGGTTTTGGGTATGAAGATTACACTATTCATGATTATACTTTTGTTATCAGTTGTTATTTATGGTTCATGTTAAGATCATTATGTTAATTGGAACATGGAGAACCACCCGGGAAAACAGTGCTACCACAAGGGTGGAATGGGACGCCCTTGGCTGATTAATTAGGAAAGCTAGTGGAAGACTACCTTACCCGAAAGGGGCAAGGGCAGTAGGGGAGAGGTCAGTGTAGGGAGGCCCTCGGGAGGATTTTGCTGCGATGGCGGTCCTGCAAGGGATTCCTGCACTGGATCTTCCTATAAACTGTAGCGGGTTTTCTGAAGCTAGTGGAACTTTGTAAAGGCCTCGTAGTGGTACCCTGCCTCGCTTCCTAGGTAGAGGTGTATGGAGTCTGATCAACTCCGTGGCAAATGGGTAACACGACTTGTGGGTAAAGATGCGCAACCTCTGCAGAGTGTAAAACTGGTATACTAGCCGTGCTCACGGTCATGAGCAGCTCGGACACTCACATGATTAATTTATGGAACTAAATTCAATTTGTCATATGCATTGCATTGCAGGTGATGTTGTTATTACTTCTGTTCTACTATTTAATTGGGTTGGTATTTACTTATACTTAGTAATTGCTAATAAAATTTTGACCAACATTAAAAGCTATGCTCAGCTCTAACCATCCTTTTTGGTAAGCCTTACACTTCACGTGAGCTCCCACCTTTGGCGAGTTCATGCACATTATTCCCCACAACTTGTTGAGCGATGAACGTATGTGAGCTCACTCTTGCTGTCTCACATACACCACAGGTCAAGACCAGGTACTGCAGGATGATGCTCATGGAGGATGCTGCGATGAGTTCGTGAGAGGTCTAGGTCGTCGTCTCCCAGTCAACTTTTGGGTTGCTGGACCGTTGTCTCCTTATAATGTAATTATTTATTTTGTATAGAACTCCTGTTATATATAAAGTTGTGACATTCGATCCTGTGCCACTATACATCATATGTATGAGACTTGGTCCCAGCATACCTGGTGTTTATGTTAACCCCGGGTTTTGGACCCCTAAAATCCGGGTGTTACATATAGCGATCGATCAACTGTCAAAGCTTGGTTCCACCAGAGCTCAGGTTCCTCCAGATGTTTTTGTATAGGAGATACGACATCCTAGTACTCCACAAGACTCGAGAGAAGAGTGCAAGGTGATAGAGCATGAGATACTGCTTGTAGAAGAATATCCATCTAACCAGAGAGCAGCCATCATCAAGTATATCAAGAATGAAGAAGAGCAAGACAAAAAAGCTGTTGTCGAGCGCCTTGCTAGGCAGTCTGCCAACCACACTCTGATCGGCAAAGACTTGGCGTGGGCCAGTGGGAGCCTTCATGAGATGCATTGATACATCTAGTGGCAGGCATCTGTTGAGGAAGATTCATGTGGGATAGTGTGGTGTTCATGCAGCCTCATTAACATTGGTTTGGAAGGCTTTTAGAGAAGGGTTCTACTGGCCAACAACCAAGCGAGATGGAGCCGACCTGGTTTAGAGATGTGAGGCATGCCAATTTTTAGCCAAACAGCAACACTTGCCGACACAGCAGTTGCAAACTATCCTAGTCTCGACCCTTTGCATGCTGGGGATCGGACATGATTGGACAATTCAAGAAGGCTCAAGGAGGGTACACACACGTGTTGGTGGCCATCGACAAGTTCACGAAGTGGATCGAATACAAGTCGATCGCATCGCTGACAACAACCAAGGTAATAGAGTTCCTTCAAGAAATTATATTTAGGTTTGGGATATCTAATAACATTATCAGAGACCTAGGGTCCAACTTTACAGGGGCATAGTTCTTTGATTTCTGTGAGCAGAAGTGTATCTTCCTCAAGTACGCTTTAGTAGCTCACCCAAGGGTAAATGGTCAAGTGGAGCGAGATAATGGCATGATCTTGGAGGCGTTGAGTAAGAAGGATTTTGACAAGAACAAGAAGCTTGCAGGGAAATAGATCAAAGAGCTCCCATATGTCGTTTGGAGCCTTAGGACTCTACCGAGCCGGCACTCCAAGGCAACAATCCATTCTTCATGGTATAGGGGTCGGAAGCAATGCTACCTGCAGACTTGGTGTTCAGGGCACCAAGGTTGATGTTCAAGGATATAGTAGAAGAAGAGGCAACTCAACTCGATGAAATTGATATGCTGGAAGAAGAACGACTGAACACCGTGATCTAGTCGGCTCGGTATCAGTAGACCTTGTGGCGTTATCACGATAGAGCAGTTCGTTTAGGGCTATTTTAGTCGGAGACTTAGTGATTCATAGGGTGCTGTCAGGAGAATAATGACACAAGCTATCTCCTCCTTGGGAAGGGCCATACATCATCACGAAGGTCACTTGGCCAGGGTCCTATAGGTTGTCCAGGTGCATGGAACTGTAGTTAGAAATTTGTGGAACATCGAGCACCTTCATAAGTTTTACCCCTAGAGATAGAGGTGTCACGATCTCGGAATGGCAACCTCAAACTAGTACTCTAAAGCGTCATATTCAATAAAAGTGTTCCCCATATAGCTTATAGTTGTATGCTTTGAATTGCTTTGTTTTCTTATTCTATCTGCAACCAGTCACAGAGCAATCGGTTTAATTCATAGGCCGACTTAAGCTAGTGTTACATGCTCACGTTTACGAAACAAGAGGGTGACTTCTAAACGCTATCAACGGAGCAATTAGTATGAGTCGTCACCCTACTCATACCAGTGTTACATGCTCACGCTTATATAACTTAGAGTGACTTCTAAACCCTATCAACAGAGTAGTCAATATGAGTCGTCACCTGACTCTCACTGATGTTACATTCTCACGCTTACAGAACCTAGGGTGACTTCTAAATCCGACCAACAGAGCAATCGACCTAAACCATGAATTGGTCTATGCTGGTGATAAATTTTCACGCATACATAGCGCAAGTGGAATCTAAGCCTTACAACTAACTCAGGTTGGTACAAAGCTTTGACATTGACAAAAGAAAATTCACTTAGGTGTTCTCATTATAGCAACGACAAGCATACAACAGCCTGAGAAAGGCATCAAATAGTTCACAACACAATACAACCAAAAGTTCTCAGACTAACATACTCCAGAACTAAGTATAGCTACTCTACATGGTGTTAGGATTTATGGGCTTGGCCCAACTAAGAAATTCAAATAAATCCTAGAAAATCTCAAAAGCCCATACAAGAGGATGGCTAGAGGATAGGTGGAACCATTAGCACCATATTGCTAGCTCTAGTGGAGTAGAGCTAGCTTAAATATGGAAGCCACACTCACTCACCAAGTCATGGATGAGAGGAGAGAGTGTGGAGAGCCACACGCGCGCGCGCGCTCGCTCGCCTCGCCTCGCCTGGCCTGGCCTGGCCTGGCCGGGCCGGGCCGGGGCGGGGCGGGGCGGGGCGAAGGGCGCGGGCGCACGACATGCGCGTGAATGGTCCGCCGAAATCCGGCCCCTCGCCTTGCGGGGGCGCGGCTACCTTTTGCCGTTTGATTTTTTGGTTTCTTGGCTGTTACGCTTATCCTAACCGATCGCTATAAAATCTCAACTGATTGCGAGATTTTCGTGGGCGGATAAGCACGGGGGGGTCGCGGACTCGGCCCTATAAAAGGAGCCCGGCAGCCAGCCTCCAAATCATCCCAATTCGCTTTCGCCTCTCTTCACAGCTGAGCCGCCTTCCAGTTCTCTTCGTCCCGATCGTAGAGGTGCATCTGCGATTAGGAGAGCAGGTCTCCGGAACCCTTCGCCTTCTAGATCCTGCACCAGGAGAGGCCGAATAAGGTTTTTGGGAAGCGTCTTCACGCGACTGCTCGTGATCTGATTGACCTCGTCGACCCTGCTGATTTCGCTACTTCGACATCGTCGACCCTGCTGATTCCGGCGCGTGCCATCTATCAGTAAGTCTAATCAGTTCGCATCATCTGATTTGGCTTGTTATTTCAGTGCTTGTGATTTTGTCATGATTTATATTCGGAATTTAAACTGGAATTTGTCTAATTATTCAACAATCCAAAAACCTTATTGTAGACAATTTCCTAGTTTTTCTATGGCTGCTTTTGCCGATGCGCTCAAGCCAGAAAAGTTCAATGGTATGCACTTTAAGAGATGGCAAGTCAAGGCCACGCTCTGGCTTACTGCTATGAATGTCTTCCATGTTAGTAAAGGCAGACCTGAGGGTCCACTGACTCCTGAACAGGAGAAAGAGTACGACCATGCCAATACTATGTTCACGGGAGCCGTTCTTAGCGCCCTTGTTGACCGTCTAGTTGATGCGAATATGCAGTACACAGACGGGAAAGAGTTGTGGGATGCACTTACTACTAAGTATGGTGCATCAGATGCTGGCAGTGACCTGTATATCATGGAGAGCTTTCATGATTATAAGATGGTTGATAATCGCTCTATTGTAGAGCAAGCTCATGAAATACAGTGTATAGCCAAGGAGCTCGACCACCTTAAGATAGTCCTTCCTGACCGATTTGTGGCTGGGTGCATTATTGCAAAGTTGCCTTCTACATGGAGGAACTTCGCCACATCTCTGAAACATAAGAGACAGGAAATATCAGTTGAAAATCTGATAGCGTCTCTGGATGTTGAGGAGAAAGCTCGGGCTAAGGACACGGGATCTAAAGGAGGCGAGGGCCACTCCAGCGCCAACATGGTTCAGAGGAACCACAATAAGGGCAAAGGAAAGCCAAAATCTAACAAGCCCAACAAAACTACCAACTTCAAGAAGAAGAAGAACAAGGCTGAATTGACATGTTTCGCATGTGGCGAGGCGGGTCATTTTGCCAAGGATTGTCCTGATCGAGCGGATCGCCGTGGCAAAAAGGGCAATGTCAACACAGTGGTCGCTAGCAATGAGGAAGACAAAGGGTATGGTAATTTACCTTTTATCTTCTCAGTATTTCAATCACCTAGCTGGTGGCTTGATACTGGTGCTAATGTTCATGTGTGTTCTGACATTAACTTGTTCTCTTCTTATCAGAGCACCCGGGATTCTTCCGTGCTAATGGGGAATGGGTCACATGCTTCTGTTCATGGCACTGGCACGGTGGATCTGAAGTTTACTTCGGGAAAGATCGTGCAGCTGAAGAACGTGCATCATGTCCCTTCTATACACAAGAATCTTGTTAGCGGAACCCTTCTATGTAGAGATGGGTTCAAGGTAGTTTTGGAGTCCAATAAATTAGTTGTGTCCAAGTCTGGACAATTTATTGGTAAAGGTTATGATTGCGGAGGCTTGTTCCGCTTTTCTTTGTTAGATTTCAATAATAAGTCTGTGAACCATATTTGTGCTAATGTTGATGATCTTGCGAGTATTTGGCATTCTCGTTTGTGTCATATTAATTTTGGCTCTATGTCTCGGCTTGCAACCATGAGTTTAATTCCGAATATCACCATAGTCAAAGGTTCTAAGTGCCATAGTTGTGTGCAGTCGAAGCAACCTCGAAAGCCTCACAAGGCTGCTGAGGAGAGACACCTGGCACCTCTAGAACTCATACATTCTGATCTTTGTGAGATGAATGGTGTGTTGACAAAGGGTGGTAAGAGATACTTCATGACATTGATTGATGATGCGTCTAGATTTTGCTATGTATACTTGCTAAAAACTAAAGATGAGGCTTTAGACTACTTTAAAATCTATAAGGCTGAAGTTGAGAACCAACTAGAGAGAAAGATCAAACGTCTTAGATCAGATCGTGGTGGCGAGTTCTTTCCCAAAGTCTTTGACGATTTCTGTGCAGAACATGGCATTATTCATGAGAGGACTCCTCCCTATTCACCCGAGTCAAACGGGATTGCTGAAAGGAAAAACCGTACGTTGACTGACCTGGTGAATGCCATGTTAGACACTTGTGGTTTATCTAAGGCATGGTGGGGGGAGGCAGTCCTGACTTCATGTCATGTTCTGAATAGAATTCCTATGGGCAAAGAAGAGAAAACCCCTTATGAGAAGTGGGTTGGGAGAAAACCATCACTTTCATACTTGCGCACTTGGGGGTGCATGGCGAAAGTCAATGTACCAATTAATAAAAAGCGCAAGCTTGGTCCAAGGACAGTGGATTGTGTCTTTCTTGGATATGCTTCGTGTAGCATAGCATATAGATTTTTAGTAGTTAAATCTGAAGTTCCTGATGTGTATGTTGATACTATTATGGAATCACGTGATGCTACTTTCTTTGAACATATATTTCCAATGAAAGACATTCATAGCAACTCTAGATACTCTTCTGAGATAACTCCTGAACATAGTACACCTATTGAGAGTTTTGAACAGCCACATGAAATTGTCCTAGAGGAGGATGACAATGATGCTCCTAAAAGGAGCAAGAGACAAAGGGTTGAAAAATCCTTTGGTGATGATTTCATTGTGTACCTTGTGGACGATACCCCTACTACCATTGCAGAAGCATTTGCATCTCCAGATGCAGATGATTGGAAAGAAGCAGTTCATAATGAGATGGACTCTATTCTTTCAAATGGTACGTGGGAAGTCACTGATCGACCCTATGGATGCAAACCTGTGGGTTGTAAGTGGGTGTTTAAAAAGAAGCTCAAGCCTGATGGTACAATTGAAAAGTACAAGGCTAGGCTTGTGGCTAAAGGCTATACTCAGAAAGAAGGAGAAGACTTCTTTGATACTTACTCACCTGTTGCTAGAATGACCACTATTCGAGTACTACTTTCTTTGGCTGCCTCGTATGGTCTCCTTGTTCATCAGATGGATGTAAAGACAGCTTTTCTTAATGGAGAGCTAGACGAGGAAATCTATATGGAACAGCCTGATGGATTTGTAGTAAAGGGTCAAGAAAGCAAGGTGTGCAAGTTATTGAAATCTTTGTATGGTCTGAAGCAAGCACCAAAGCAGTGGCATGAGAAGTTTGACACTACTCTAACGTCTGCAGGCTTTGCCATTAATGAGGCAGACAGGTGTGTATATTATCGCTGTGGTGGGGGCGAAGGAGTTATATTGTGCTTATATGTTGATGATATATTGATATTTGGCACAAACATTGATGTGATCAATGAAGTCAAGTCTTTTCTATCAAAGAGTTTTGATATGAAAGATCTGGGAGAAGCTGATGTGATTCTAAACATCAAGCTGATTAAGGCAGATGGTGGGATTACTCTCTCGCAATCTCACTATGTTGAAAAGGTTTTGAAGCGATTTGGCTTCTCTGAGTGCAAACCTTCTCCAACACCTTATGATCCCAGTGTGACACTGCGAAAGAACAAGAGAATTGGTTTAGACCAATTGAGATACTCTCAGATTGTCGGTTCACTCATGTATCTTGCTGGTGCAACAAGGCCCGATATCTCGTTTGCTGTGAGCAAATTGAGCAGGTTCATGTCAAACCCCGGGACTGATCATTGGCATGCACTTGAGCGGGTTATGCGCTACCTGCAAGGTACAATGAGTTATGGAATTCACTATTCTGGTCAGCATGCAGTACTTGAAGGATATAGTGATTCGAACTGGATATCTGATGCAGACGAGCTTTATGCCACCAGTGGTTATGTCTTTACTATTGGTGGAGGTGCGGTATCATGGAGGTCATGCAAACAGACCATTTTGACGAGGTCAACCATGGAAGCCGAGCTAGCTGCACTTGACACAGCAACCGTTGAGGCAGAATGGTTGCGTGAACTCTTGATGGACTTGCCGGTGGTTGAGAAACCAATACCAGCTATCCTTATGAACTGTGACAATCAGACAGTGATTGCTAAAGTGACAAGTTCTAAGGATAATGGAAAGTCATCAAGACATGTCAAAAGACGATTGAAGTCTGTCAGAAAGTTGAGAAACTCCGGAGTTATAAGTGTGACTTATATTTCAACAGATAAAAATCTGGCAGATCCTTTTACCAAGGGACTACCACGTAATGTGATAGAAATCGCATCGAGAGAGATGGGTATGAGACCCGAATAAAGTTGCCATGGTGGAAACCCAGTCTATGTGATCGGAGATCCCGTGAATTAGGTCCTGGGAAGAACAAGCCATTGGTGAACTGAGGAGAGTAGCCTTTGACCCTCTCTAAGTAAAGATGCAATACTCTCAAATGCTGTAAGGCAGGTTGGCTTTGTGCCTTAATGTGTTCTGTTGGCTTGTATTAGCGAAGATGTTGTCCTGCAGAACATTCTTTGAAAGAACACACCTATATGAGTTAGACTGTCTAACGTCGCAGTCTATGAGATCTGGGTGATCTCTAGTAAACTCATGAAGAGACCTTGGAGTACGACGTATATGCTCCACCCGAGAAGGGGACTACTGGTAGCCAAGTACTGGTCATGACTTCAAGTGAAACCCATTCACGCAAAACTTGCAATTCAAGGCATAGTCCATTGTCCAAGTTGTGGGTTGGTGTAGCTTGGAGTTCTAGGCGGAAGTTCAACTTAACAGTCTCTGCTGAAAAAACCGGTATATTAAACAGTAGTGAACAGTGGCGAAAACTGCAGATGGGCATTTGAGATCTGGTGGGGGATTGTTAGGATTTATGGGCTTGGCCCAACTAAGAAATTCAAATAAATCCTAGAAAATCTCAAAAGCCCATACAAGAGGATGGCTAGAGGATAGGTGGAACCATTAGCACCATATTGCTAGCTCTAGTGGAGTAGAGCTAGCTTAAATATGGAAGCCACACTCACTCACCAAGTCATGGATGAGAGGAGAGAGTGTGGAGAGCCACACGCGCGCGCGCGCTCGCTCGCCTCGCCTCGCCTGGCCTGGCCTGGCCGGGCCGGGGCGGGGCGAAGGGCGCACGACATGCGCGTGAATGGTCCGCCGAAATCCGGCCCCTCGCCTTGCGGGGGCGCGGCTACCTTTTACCGTTTGATTTTTTGGTTTCTTGGCTGTTACGCTTATCCTAACCGATCGCTATAAAATCTCAACTGATTGCGAGATTTTCGTGGGCGGATAAGCACGGGGGGTCGCGGACTCGGCCCTATAAAAGGAGCCCGGCAGCCAGCCTCCAAATCATCCCAATTCGCTTTCGCCTCTCTTCACAGCTGAGCCGCCTTCCAGTTCTCTTCGTCCCGATCGTAGAGGTGCATCTGCGATTAGGAGAGCAGGTCTCCGGAACCCTTCGCCTTCTAGATCCTGCACCAGGAGAGGCCGAATAAGGTTTTTGGGAAGCGTCTTCACGCGACTGCTCGTGATCTGATTGACCTCGTCGACCCTGCTGATTTCGCTACTTCGACATCGTCGACCCTGCTGATTCCGGCGCGTGCCATCTATCAGTAAGTCTAATCAGTTCGCATCATCTGATTTGGCTTGTTATTTCAGTGCTTGTGATTTTGTCATGATTTATATTCGGAATTTAAACTGGAATTTGTCTAATTATTCAACACATGGCGTGGGGAGATTCTGGTTTATCTTGCGGGAGAGCTCCCTCACCTCTAGCCACATTAGACTCTAATTTTTGAGTTGTTTCTATCGTAAATTCTCTGGAAGCATCAATATTGGAGATCACTGTTTTTGACCGAACAACATGCTTCAGCCTGTCCATGGTTTTATCATAAGAAATTTGAACACCTTACAGTTGTTCTCAAGGACTTCATAGTCATATACCAAGGTCCCAACTTTTTGGATTGGTCTTCTGACGAGCTACGTAGTATTTTGAGAGTAGACTTTGTGGAGGACAATGATCGCTTGAGCGTTGCAATATCTTCATCCTTACTGGCGACAACTTTGCATTTTTCTTCTCAAGATCCTCCATTAATTCCTAGCTTATGACTATTTTGAAGATGGGTAAGGGAGATAACGGACTCCTTATACAACCTATCCAAGTTGTCACGAGAATCCTTTAGAGTTTGGATATGTACGTTCCTTCTGCTGAGTCACCTCACTCAACAAGCTTTGGATCTTCTCTTCTCGCTTATGCATTTCATCCTGCAGATTGGGACATATTATGTAGCGCTTCGACAACATGGAGTAGGCGAGCTGGAGTTCACAACAAGTTACCTCATGATTTTTCTTCTCCATGTCAAATTTCTGTCGTAGTGAAGCATTGGCCTCTCGGTCGCCATCAAGAGTTGTTGTAACCCGACGGAGGTCAGCCTCGTAGCGAATCTTAGTGTCTTCGAGTTTAGAAAATATATTCATAGAAGCTACAAGGCACCACATAGAATAAGCATGAAACTGATAAAGTTGAGAATGCAACAATGGCTATCTTACCGGCATTTTCTGTAGCATGAGAGGCCTCTAAGTCAGCCAACTGTTTGCAAAGCACTGCAACCTCAGATCCAAGCAGAGGAGAAAGCTTTTCATGAAGCATGGACGACTGCTCCTTCAACTTGCCCCAGCATCGAGAAGTGAAACAACGAGTTGATATAGCATATCCTGCATAAGGTGTTAGTGAGTCGGGGATCAACCAACAAGGACAAGGAATAATAGGCAACAAAGAGATTGCCTTGAAGCCTATGAAGAAGCTTGAATCAGACACAGTCAATAGCAACTGGGTTTCTTTAGCAGCAGATTCAGGAGTTTTAGAAACAACGTACATGAAAGGGACAATTGTACCTTACATTTCTTTATTCATCTTAACAACCACATTGCCCAGGAATTGCTTCTAAGAGGCATATCATGATCAGACTTGGTTGGTTCAATGGACCATGTACCAATAAACTGTTTGTGAAGGAGTAGTAACTAGTTTTTTAGCCATCGAGTCCTCAGTGATACTTGGTATGCTGACCTCCAAAGTGCCTAAAGTGACTTGCTGCGGTTCGACAGATGCCTCAACCGACACCCCAACATTTTCAATCTCGAGGGCTTGGGTCAAGTCGGGCTATGTAACGATAACCATTGCAATAGACGCCTCATCCCCTTCACTCTCGGGGGTTGGGGTTGAGTCGATTCGCGGCTCAGCCACTATTTCAGTCAGAAACTTATACTCTTTGGCCTCTGATGCAGAAGCGGGGCCTACCTATGGCTTAGTGCCTTAGTAACCAGCTCGGCTATAGGAAGCATCGCATCTCCAAGGATCAAACCTCCTCTCCCTCCACCTATACTTCATAGGAAGGAGCTGCTAATGCTTGTGGGCTCTCTAATGGCTCGCCTCAGTGACTCTCAGCCACATCCACAACGTGGGTATCGGGTGATTCGGTCAAGGCATCTTCAGTAGCAATTTTGTCTAGAAAAGCATCAATTAATGACAAGTCTAAGCTTTAAAGCTTGGTCCGATGTTCTGGTAAGGCAAGCTTGACTGGATCATTCTATTGCCTTTGATCCTTTCTCGCGACGAACAAGGGGGAGCACCTCTTCTTCTTCTTCTTATTCTTCCAATCCACTGGAGGAGTTAGGTCTTTAGTAGTGACCTTGCTAGCTAACCTCTTCTTCATCACCTTGCTTTGGCCTTTCTCAACTGTGGTTGACTTGGTTAGGGCAGACACAAGCTTTATGCTTGATAGACATCAGAGACTCCTCTTCTTTTTCTCCTTGGGAGCCTCAACCTTTACCATAGGCTTACTGAAGCATCTACATTTTATATTCACTTGGCTTGCTGCCTTTTCCCTAGCAATGCTCAATTGCTCGAGGGCTTCACTACTTGCAGCAACATCTTGAAGCTCGAGGGCTCCCCCTTGGGTGTGCTCGGAATAGTTTCAGCACCAAAACAACCAATAGAGCCCTTGATCACTATATGGGTTAATTTTCCCTGTTGTCTAGACACTGACTAGCTTCTATGATAGCATCCATTTCTTCATCGGTTAGCTGTGCATTTCTCTTGAAGACTCAGTTCTCTACACGTTGAGGGGGTCGGACAAGAACTTGGGAATGTTACTCTGAACCAATAGAACAGAACTATCAACATAAACATTGGTCGGGAGAGGATTCCATACAGAATAGGGCATAGAGCAACTTCATTAGAAATATTTCCTTTCAACATCATATCAACTCGGGACAGAACATCTTCTTGTGTGATTTCTTAATCAGTTATACTGGTAGGATCTTTGATTCCAGTGTACAAGAAGGTAGGGAAGACCCAATATTTCAAAGGTTGAATGTTGTGGTACACAAAGTCAATCACTACAACTTGAGATGTCAAACCACTCCCCTTTAGATTAGCAATCTCAGTCATCATGGCAGTAACTTCAGTGGATTCTAAGTCGGTTGGTCCCTCTACCCAACTTGGTAATCTCACATCGGGCAACTTCCCTAAATCAGGAGGGAGGGAACTATTGTGGTTTTCCATAGGAAACTGCTCATAATATCACGCCCTATTATTATCCTTGAGAGGAATGTCTAGATAGTCAACCATTCAACCACGACAGAGTTCAAGACTTGATCCTCCAACTACCTGACGCCTTTTATCCTACATACCAAGTTTGCAATGGTATAGGTACTTCCACAAACCGAAATGAGGAGCAACTCCAAGGAAAGTGTCATAGAGATGAATAAAGATGATTTGAAGCACAAAATTGGGATTTATATGGGTCAAATCGATGTAATAGAAGTAAAGAAGGCCTTGGACAAAGGAATAGACCAGCAAACCTAACCCGCAGACAAAGAAAGATGTGAAGACAATAGCCTTATGAGTATCCTTAGTGGGCACTGAAACCCCTTGCTAGGTCCTCCAAAGACTCAACTCTTTGGGAGGAAGAATACTCATTTCCATAAGGCACAGAAGATCGGATCCAGTGATAGAAGAGACGTGGAAAGTGCAAAATGGAATCTGGTTGTTCTCATCAAAGGGGGAATATAACCTACCAAATTTCCATACTCGCTGCAGTCCTCTTCCTCTTTGGGGCCATTAGAGCATCTTCAACAACATGACCTATAAAAATGCCCTATAATTTGAAAATAAGTATATTTTTATAGAATTTAGGGCACCAACAAAATACCCTGCTCCAACAGTAAAGCCCCAAATCTAGATTATAGGGCAGCCCACTACGGTGTGGTATATTTGAGTCACTTGAGAGGGTGCCCTATAGTTTTTTGACAAAATTTTATGAAATGGGGCATTGTTGGAGTAGTTTTTCCTGTGTAGAGCCCCATATTTCAATTTGAGGCACTAGTTTGAGGCATTGTTGGAGATGCTCTTAGAACTACCACAACAAGAGAATGGCAGCTAGAGATAAGAAACGAAGATGGAGGCAGTGGTGAAGCGAAGTTAGGGTTTTCCAAAATAATAGACTATTAGAATAGGGAATGTCCTCAAACCTGATGACGTCAACTCCCGAGAAGCCGTTTTCAATTACCGGAGTTGGGACACAGGAACTCAGTTGGGGAAGTTAAGTCGGAGGAGGAAAATCACCCTCGGTTCTTGTGCATAGACAACTTAACACGATCAAGGATCAAAAGAACTCATACAAGATTCATAAGTATCGAAGATAGATCCCTTTCATCAACCATTTATACACAAATGCACATTTCATTCTGAATTGTTTTTATAGAAATTTCTACTACTACTGCAATACACTACTACTACTCTACCACTTCGCTATACTAAACCTACCACTACTATACTACTTAGGTCGGTGGCACCATGCCTCGACGCTGCCGCCACCTTCGCCGTCGTCATCCTCCTCCTCCTTGCTCTCCTCTAACTCGTCCGAGCGGCGAGCCCGGGTCGCTCCATGGCCCTGATGAAGGCCTGCTTGGCTAGGGAGAACCCCATGGAGTTGTCAAAAGAGTTTGAGGATGGGGATCTGTAACACCCTGAATTTGAGGTATAAAATTTCTTTCTAAGTATCTACCAAAATTCAGGTGTTACTCTTGTCTCTCTCTCTCTAATCTCTCGCTCTTTTCCTTTTAGAAGGAATTAGGTTAATTAGGTGATAGATTAATTATTTATTTTGTCAAAACAATATGAGTCATGGAATGTTGCATCATGCTGAGCTTAAAATATTCTTTGAATTGATGCACATGTTTGATTTAGTTTGAATTTCAATTGAAAACCCTAGGGAAAATAAAATAGAAAAGCATTAGAAATTCCAGGAAAAAAGGAAAAACCAATTCGGCCCAAGCCAACCCAGCCCGCGCGAGCGCGCCCGCGCGCCTGTCAGCCTATCCCGCACACACACACCCCTCTCTCTCTTTCGCTGCTCTGTGGGGCCGGCCTGTCGGCGCCAATCCCCTCGCGCACGCGCTCGTTCCCTCTCTCTGCCCCGCGGACCCCACCCGTCAGGCGCTCGTCCCTAACCTCCCGCCCGTGCACTCCCGCCGTGGACGTGCCCACGTCCACGCATTTCCCGGCCACCTCCACACGCCCCGACCCCTTTAGAGCTTGCACACCGCTCGCCCACTTCCCTCTGCTCATTTGCGCCCTGAGCCGAGCACCCTCGCCCTCTCTCTCGCCCTGTGCGCGCGTCTAGGTAGCTTCGCCGCTGCTCACCGAAGCCCGCCGTCCGTTCTACGGCCGCCGTCGAGCCCGCGCTGCGCCCGTTGCCTCAGTGAGTTTCACCTCGCCGTCAGCAACTTGGGACACCTCTCGGTTCACCCCCAGCCCCTCTGGTTTGCCCGGTCCGCGCTCACCAGAGTCTTTTCCGTGCAGCCGGAGTCCGCCACCGTCGACCCGGTCCGCGCTTCACCACGTCCCCGCCGTCACCCAAGCGCTCTTGAGTTTGCACTCGAGGTGAGCAACCTTCCTATGCCTTTATTTCACCTAGTAATGCCCCAGTGTTCGTGTAATTCCTCGATAGAGTTCATCCGCACCGCCGTTAGATCGCCTCGCCGTGTTCTGCGCCCTCTGGTGCCCCCGCGCCGGTATTGCGCCCATGAATGAGTTCGCTAGATTGCCCTGAGCATGCCTGAGCCCTTCCCCAAACCCCTAAAGCCCTGCCGTGGCCGTCCCCCTCGCCGTGAGGTCGAGCGGCACCACCACACCTAGGACCGATCGACGACCGTTGGATCTCGGATGTCCATCTGAGATCTAGCGGTCTGGGTTTAATTAGAATCGATCTAATCGCAACCGTCTGATTCGCACCTGACCGCTCGGATTCGCTCCCTCACCCGCGCCCCTACCGCTAGGCTCGGCCTGTCAGCCTTACCTCAGGTCGCTGACACCCCGAGCCCACCTGTCAGCGCTTGCTACGCGCCCGTGCCCGCGCGCTCGTCTACGGGATCTAATCTGGGCCGTTGATCGGAGATCGGACGATGAGTTTAGTCTCATACCCCTTCGCGTGGCGGTTTTGCTTAAGAGACCCTCGGGTTTCCGAGAATCAACCCGCTGTCCTGAGTTTTAGCGTGTAGACCCCTGAACTCTTATAATCAGACCCCTTGCTTTTTAAATAACCACAGAATTAGGTTTAGTTTCATATTTTAAACTTCAAAACTTGTCTATTTCATATCTTTTTCATATGAACTCCAAATTTAGTGGTTCAAAATGTAAAATGTTCATAGAAATATTCTTTGTCCAAATAAATTATAATCATCCATAGTTTGTGCACTTTAATTTTATGCCTAAACTAGAGGTTAAGTTTATGTAATAATGTATTTGTTTAATAAAATAAATAAAAAGGAAATGCTAATGGTACTTATATGTTTAATGTAGTGAGATTAATAAAATGTTGTGTTTGAATTGATCCCTGGTATAATTTTGTGTCTCACTAAATTTAGTGGCACTAAACTAAATAGTCCATAATATCTAGGGAATCACTGATCTCTAATTATATTAAACCCTAGCATTTAAATCTACCCTATATGTTCTTAGTGTTTTATCAAACTTGTGTTCACTTGATTGTACATGTTTGGTGTGCTGTTCATTTGTACTTTTCCAAATGTATTGAATGTATGATCGCTTTATTTAGACAAGGAGCATCCCGTGGTTCCTGAGTGTGTTGCTGAAGATCTTCCTGAGCAACAACCTGGTGAAGACAAGTGTCCTCTGACCCATTATGTCCTATTTACTTATAATTCACTGTCCTGCATTACATTATTGAAACCTAAGGATTGACTAGTCTGTATTTACCATATCCTTGTTTACCTTTTGGGTTATCATGGTTAGCTTTATGCTATTTCTTTAATTTAATCAATGAACATGATGTGAATACTTATGATACGATGATGTTATCCCGATGATGATCTTGTGATACTTTAGGGGACTCAGGCCATTTTCTTGAGTACCTCTCCGTAAGGACCTATTTGGGGAGTGACAACCCGGGATAACAGTGTAACCACGAGGGTGGAATGCGACGCCCTTAGCTGATTAATTAGAGGAACCAGAGGAGTAGTTGGCTTCGCTGTAGGGCCGTCAATGGGGTTCGGGCACAGTACTTGCTCTGCCGAGGCTAGTTGCCGAGGTTCTTGATTTGGTTTTGTTAGTCACCCTTCCTTTGGAGAGAGGTACTAAGTTTATCAAACCGAAGAAACCTAACGGGCGGCTATGACCTCTGGGAAATCTTTGTAAAGGCTACGCAGTGATACCCTGCCAGGCCACCTAGGTAGTGGTCAAAGGATGAGCTTCTTTCCGGGCAGAATGGGAATCACAGCTTGTGGGTAAAGTGTGCGACCTCTGCAGAGTGTTAGAAACTAGTATATCAGTCGTGCTCACGGTTAAGAGCGGCCTCGAGATCCTCTTTGATTAGAAGAATTTTAGTTACTTTTATGATGATGATTAATGATGATGGTATAATTATGATCTTTGGTATTTCCTCTTGGAGGGAGTACATTTGGGTAATAACTGGGTTTATTACTAAAACTTGGCTCTACTAATAGTAATAAATACTTGACCAACTAAAAGCAACTGCTTAACCTTAACTCCACATACAACTAGTCCACTTTAGCCAAACGGGACATTTGTTGAGTATGTTGATGTGTACTCACCCTTGCTTTACAAACCACCCACCCCAGGTTGTCCCCACTGTACTTAGTGCTCAGGAGGAGATGCTAGCAACATGGAGGATTATGAGGAGTTTCAGGACTACGATGAGTTCTAGTTTATCTTAGTGGCAAACCCCCAGTCAGCTGCCTATGAAGGCCTTATCTTCTACGTTTCGTATTTCCACACTTTGATGTTAATGACTATGTTATAGACTCAGTGGATGTCTTGGACATCTTGTTGTAATAAATTACCTTTTTACTTTGAGCAATGTGTGATGATGTCCAATTATGTAATCGCTGTGTACGTGAGTTTCTGCTCCTGGCACGTACATGGTTCGCATTCGGTTTGCCTTCCAAAACTGGGTGTGACATAAGTGGTATTAGAGCCTTGCTGATTGTAGAACCGCTACCCTAGACTAAAATGGTTGCCCTAAGGACTATAGACCTCTACCCTTACATTGACCTTTAGTGTCATTTCAAAAGTTGTTCATCTTGACCAATTCTATGTTATTACTCATCTTACAAAATTTTGTCTCACTCTTCTTTTTGTTTACTCGCTGGTCTTATAGTTCTACTCTCACTCTTGTGCTTACAATGTCTTTTGTAGATGGCTCATATTAGATGCACTGCACGTAAGTCAGTGATCCCCTTTTTGCCCTCTCGCCTGATGGAGCGCCCACTACGTCGCACGGTGCCAGGTCAGTCTAGTCACCTGGAGAGACTGCATCGTCGCCTGCACGAGGAGCAGGAGCGCCGACGCCAGGAGCAGGAGCAGCAGGACTCTTCCCCCTCGCCTCAGCAGGAGGTGGAGTCTAGGAGGCAGCCTTCCCCTGCACCTCAGCCAGAGATGCCCCCTGCACCACCATAGGGCATCCTGGGTGTTGGAAGAGACCCTGACGGAGACGGAGACAACGACAACGCCGGTGGTAGTTCGAGCCACAGCACGGAGCTATCAGAGGAGCAGGATCCGGAGGGATGGATCGCTAGACCCATCACTCGTGACGCTGCTCGCGGGTGTCACTTCCATGACGCTCTCGACACCTTGCTGCATCGGGCCTTCAACCGACACACTTGGTCCATCGAGTACCGTTGTGTAGTCTACCAGCATCGTCACGGGTTATACCCGGACTAGTGGGAGGCTACTTGCTTGGTGCGCCGTCCGGACAACGATCTCTAGGGTGCAAAGGCCTTCTCAGAATACTATTCTATCACTGAAAGGAATACTGCTGAGGCAGCCATGTAAGATGCAGCACGACATGCGCTTTCTCAGTATTGCTCGTTGTACAGCGGGGTAGCTGATGGCCTTGACCTGAAGTACTACCCTCGTCGTTCGATCGGCAGTGCTGGAGGTGTGATTGTCTCGCCTGTTGGTGAAGGCAATCCTAGGCTGAACAGCATGGTCAACTTGGTCGCCATGCTCAACATCGAGCTGGACCATGCCCTTGACGAGTTGGGAAGGTTCGATCGGAGGTTGCGGAATTGTGTGCTGAGTGCGCAACGCGCCACTTTCTGGATGGTGGTTCTCCCGCCCCAGTCGGGATTCAGCACCCTTACCGTTCGTCGCCCCGTGGTCGCTTCGATTATGGTACCCCTGACTGCAGGACCTAGATAGATTTGGATCCATAGATCGACAGAGTCGGAGTCTATAATAATGCTTAATTCAGTGTCTTAGTCTCAGTAAGTCTTAGTTAGAGTTAGTTTGCTTATCATATGTTTTGATGCTTGTCATGATGAACCTGTAATGAAGTTGGATCTTTGTTATGATTGTCACCAAGGTGTGGGTATCCCCTACCACTTGGGGTAGTTATTAATAAAGTCAGTTATTTAGTTGGGTAATCCCTTTATTTCCACTTCCCTCTTTATCTGAGAAACTATCAGTGAAGATGATCAATTATTCAGTGCTATGAAGATTTCCATATATCTTTTCTTATGCTGAAAGACTGTAGAGTCAGATTTGATGTGTGTGTGCTTTCTACATATGTCTGAGAACAGGCGCCAAGGTGCAAGGTGTGCTCAGCAGGAGCAGCAGGCACCCCAGGAGGAGGCAGCTCAACAACAGTAGTTGCCACCACCACCCCCGATGACCATTGTGCAGATGTTCCTGGTGCAGACTCAAGCAGTCTAAGCGATTGGTCAGACCTTAGTAGCAATGCAGCAGGTGTAGCAGTAGCCACCCCCACCTCAACCCTAAGTGCAAGTTCAGATGCCGCAGGTGCCCAGAGACAAGCGGGCAGAATTCATGAGGGCCATCCCCTGTCTTTGCCCATTCTGCTGATCCCATGGACGCCGAAGATTGGCTTCGTATCGTGAAGCACGAGTTGTACACTACTCAGTGCAACGACCGCGAGAAGGTTTTGTATGGTCCCCGTCTGCTAAGGGGAGCAGCACAATCCTGGTGGGAGTCTTACCTCGCCACCCATGCCGACCCTGAAGCCATCACCTAGGAGGAGTTCAGGGACAACTTCCGTCGTTACCATGTGCCTGAAGGACTGATGATACTAAGGAAGGAGCAGTTTCTAGCTTTGAAGCATGGTACCCTGTCTGTTAGTGAGTACAGGGACAAGTTTCTGCAGCTGTCACGCTATGCCCCAGAAGATGTCAACACGGATGCTAAGAGGCAGTATCATTTTCTGAGAGGTTTGGTTGACCCCCTTCACTACAGCTGATGAACCACACTTTCCCTACCTTCCAGTATTTGACCGACAGAGCAATCATGACTGAAAGAAAGCGTCGGAAGATGGAAGACAGGAAACGCAAGATTGGTGGGTCTCAGGCCGGGAGTAGCAGCCGTCCCCGCTACTCAAGTAACCCACCCCAACAATTCAAGCAAGGTCACCCTCAAGGTCACCAGCACCAGCATCAGCGTCAGCACCACCACCAGCAGTTCTAGAGGTAGTTTCCTCAACAGCAGCAACAACAGTACCGTTAGAACAACTAGCAGGGAGGAAGTCAGTACCAGCGTCAGAATAACCAGGCACCTCGCCTTCCTGCTCCAGCAACCAACCAGAACAACCAAGCATCTCCAGCGCAAGTAGGAGGCCGCACATGCTTCTATTGTGGGGAACAAACCCACTGGGCGAAGCACTGTCCAAAGGCAACTTAGCAGTCGCCAGCAGTCAATACCCTAGCAAGACAAGGAGGACCATAGCAAGCACAAGGAGGTCGTGGTCAGGCTTACAATCATGGAAAGGTGAACCACTTAGAGGTCGAATCAATCTAGGACGCTCAGGACGTGGCAGTAGGTATGTTTCCAGTCGAATCCCATCCAACAAAAGTATTATTTGACACTAGTGCCACACATTCTTTTGTTTCTACATATTGGGTAGAAGCACATAACATCCCCATAGAATCAATGTTTCCACCTTTAAGAGTTAATTCAGTTGGGGGAAAATTCAGTCCGATAGGATTTGTCTGAATCTAAGGATTGAAATAAGGGGATAGACTTCCCCGCTAACCTAGTAGTAATGGGTACTCAAGGGTTAGGTGCCATCCTAGGGATGAATTGGCTATACAAAAACAAAGCCACCGTCAGTTGTGACAAGAGAACAGTCAAGTTGATATCCCCATCCGGAAAGGAAGTAGCAAATAAGTTGTACTTGCCTGAACTAGAAGAAGGAGCCTGTCACTATTTGTTAGTGGATGACAAGTAGGCCATCCTGATTGAGGATATTAGAATTGTGTCGGAATTTCCCGATGTGTTACCTGAGGAGTTACCAGGCATGCCACCTAAAAGGAAAGTTAAATTCACCATAGAGCTTATCCTAGGCATTGCCCCTATTTCCAAGAGAGCCTATTGAGTGTCCGAACCAGAACTGGTGGAACTCAAGAAGCAGATTGATGAGTTATTGGAGAAAGGCTACATCAGACCATGTACCTCGCCTTAGGCAGCCCCAATGCTAATTGTGGAGAAGAAGGATGGTACAAAGAGGATGTGCATCAATTACAGATCCTTGAATGAAGTCGCTGTCAAGAATAAGTAACCCCTACCCCAAATTGAAGACATATTCGATCAGTTGAGAGGAGCTAGTTTGTTCTCAAAGATAGATCTGAGGTCAGGTTACCATCAACTCAGGATCCGACCCTCCGATGTACCGAAGACATCATTCATCACCAAGTATGGACTATATGAGTTCACGGTCATGTCATTCGGTTTGACGAATGCACCAGCTTACTTCATGTACCTGATGAATAGTGTGTTCATGGACTACCTCGACCAGTTCGTAGTGGTGTTCATTGATGATATTCTTGTATATTCTCAGAATGAGCAAGAGCATGAAGAACACTTGAGGAAAGTACTTTAGAGGCTACGAGATTATCAGTTATACGCCAAGCTTAGCAAGTGCGAGTTTTGGATCAGTGAAGTTTTGTTCTTGGGTCATATTATAAACTGAGATGGACTAGCTGCGGATCCAAAGAAAGTTGCAGCGATTTTGGACTAGAAAGCACCGAAAGAAGTCCGAGGAATCAAGAGTTTCATCGGAATGGCTAGTTACTATTGGCGTTTTATTGAAGGTTTCTCCAAGATTGCCAGGCCAATGACAGCCTTGTTGGCAAAGATGGTTGAGTTCAACTGGACCCCCGTGTGCTAAGAATCATTTGAGATGTTGAACAGAAGTTGACAACAGCACTGGAATTGATTCTGCCAGATGTCCACAAGCCATTCTCAGTACACCGGACTGGGATGTGTGTTGATGCAGGAAGGGAAAGTAGTGGCATACTCGTCCTGCCAGCTGAAGGTTCATGAGAAGAATTGTGCCACTCATGATCTGGAGTTAGCAACAGTGGTGCATGCACCGAAGACCTAGAGACACTATTTATATGGGCAGAAGTGTGATATCTACATGGATCACAAGAGCCTCAAGTACATATTTACTTAGTCAGAGCTAAACATGAGGCAGCAAAGATGGCTAGAGTTGATCAAGGATTATGAGCTGGAAATACATTATCATCCAGGCAAAGCAAATGTGGTTGCAGATGCCCTGAGTAGAAAGAGTCAAGTCAATATGTTGGCCGCTCACCTGATGCCATACGAGCTAGCAAAGGAATTCGACAGGTTGAGTCTCGAATTTCTGAACAACACTCAAGGAGTGACAGTCGAGCTAGAGCCCACTCTAGAGCAAGATATCAGGAAAGGTTAGAAAGATGATGAGAAGATCAGCGAGATCCGTCAGCTGATCATAGATGGGAAAGGACCAGATTTCCGTGAAGACACAGAAGGAGTGGTATGGTTGAAGGATAGGCTGTGCATTCCCGACATCAAATTGATCCGGGAACTGATTCTCAAGGAAGCTCATGAGACAGTGTATTCTATACACCCTGGTAGCGAGAAGATGTACCAAGACCTGAAGAAAAGATTCTAGTGGTACGGTATGAAAAGGGAGATAGCAGAGTATGTTGCCAGATGCGACAGTTGTTAGAGGATCAAGGCAGAGCATCAGAGACCCGTAGGTTTGTTGCAGTCGTTGTAGATTCCTCAGTGGAAATGGGGTGACATTGGGATGGACTTTATAGTTGGTCTGCCCCACACTCGTGCTGGCTATGACTCCATCTGGGTAGTAGTGGACCATTTAATATAGGCGACCCATTTCATACCAGTCAAGACCACCTATAGCAGCGCAGTGTTGGCAGAATTATACATGTCTCGGATTGTTTGCTTGCATGGTGTTTTGAAGAAGATAGTATCAGACAAAGGCTCCCAGTTCACTTCTCATTTTTTGCAGCAGCTACATGAAGCGTTGGGCACACATTTGAAGTTTAGTTCAGCTTATCACCCGCAGATAGATGGTCAGACAGAGAGAACCAACTAGATCCTCGAAGATATGTGAGAGCTTGTGCTTTGCAAGACAAGTTAGGTTGGGAACAGAGGATACCGTATCCAGAATTCACCTACAACAATAGCTATCAGGCCAGTCTGAAAATGTCACCATTCCAAGCACTCTATGGGAGGAATTGCAGAACTCTATTGCATTGGGACCAACCTGGCGAAAGGCAGGTGTTCGGTCCAGATATCCTGCTTGAGGCTGAATAGAACATCAAAATGGTCCGAGAGAATCTGAAGACAGCGCAGTCTAGACAGCGAAGCTATGCTGACACCCGAAGAAGAGAATTGAGTTTTGAAGTGGGAGACTGTTTACCTGAAAGTGTCACCCATCAGGGGAATCAAAAGGTTCAGAGTCAAAGGCAAGCTAGCACCTCGATATATCGGACCGTACCAGATTCAAGCATGACGTGGAGAAGTGGCATATCAACTCATCTTACTAGAAAAACTGTCAGCCGTGCATGACGTATTTCACATGTCTCAGCTAAAGAAATACTTGCGAGTACCAGAAGAGCAGTTGCCAACATAGGACCTTGACGTTCAAGAAGATCTGACTTACATTGAGAAGCTAACTCAGATTTTGGAGACAGCAGATCGGGTCACTCGGAGAAGCACCATCAGGATGTGCAAAGTTAGATGGGACCATCACTCAGAAGAAAAAGCAACTTGGGAAAGAGAAGATGATTTGAAAGCCAAGTACCCCAAACTCTTTGCTAGCCAACCCTGAATCTCGAGGGCGAGATTCTTTTAAGGGGGATAGGTCTGTAACACCCTAGATTTGGGGGTATAAAATTTCTTTCTAAGTATCTACCAAAATTCAGTTGTTACTCTTGTCTCTCTCTAATCTCTCTCTCTTTTCCTTTTAGTTGGAATTAGGTTAATTAGGTAATAGATTAATTATTTATTTGGTCAAAACAATATAAGTCATGGAATGTTGCATCATGCTGAGTTTAAAATATTCTTTGAATTGTTGCACATGTTTGATTTAGTTTGAATTTGAAACTTGATTTGAATTTGAATTGAAAACCCTAGGGAAAATAAAATAGAAAAGCATTAGAAATTCTAGGAAAAAAGGAAAAATCAATTCGGCCCAAGCCAGCCCAGTCGGCCCAGCCCCCCGCGCGCGCTTGTTCGTGCTGTCAGCCTATCCCGCACACGCACCCTATCTCTCTCTCGCTTTTGCTACTCTATGGGGCCGACCTGTCGGCGCCAATCCCCTCGCGCACACGCTCGTTCCCTCTCTCTGCCCCACGGACCCCACCCGTCAGGCGCCTGTCCCTAACCTCCCGCCCGCGCACTCTCACCGTGGAAGCGCCCACGTCCACGCATTTTTCGGCCACCTTCGCACGCCCCGACCCCTTTAGAGCCCGCACCCCGCTCGCCCACTTCCCCCCTGCTCATTTGCGCCCTCAGCCGAGCACCCTTGCCCTCTCTCTCGTGCTGCACGCACGTCCAGGTAGCTCCGCCGCTGCTCACCGAAGCCCACCGTCCGTTCTACGACCGCCGTCGAGCCCGTGCCGCACCCGTTGCCTCGGTGAGTTCCGCCTCGCTGTCAGCAACTTAGGACACCTCTCGGTTCGCCCCCCAGCCCCTCTGGTTTGCCCAGTCTGCGCTCACCAGAGTCTTTTCCGTGCAGCCGGAGTCCGCCATCGTCGACCCAAGGCTTCACCGCGTCCCCGCCGTCACCCAAGCGCTCCTGAGTTTGAACTCAAGGTGAGCAACATTCCTATGCCTTTATTTCGCCTAGTAATGCCCTAGTGTCCAAGTAATTCCTTGCTGGAGTTCATCCGCGCCGCCGTTAGATCGCCTCACTGTGTTCCGCGCCCTTTGGTGCCCCCGCGCCGGTATTGCGCCCATGACTGAGTTTTCCAAATCGCCCTGAGCACGCCCGAACCCTTCCCCAAACCCCTATAGCCCTGCCGTGGTCGTCCCCCTCGTCTCCGACGAAACCTCGTCGTGAGGTCGAGCAGCGCCACCGCACCTAGGACCGATCACCGGCCATTGGATCTCGGACATCCATCCGAGATCTGGCGGTCTGGGTTTAATTAGAACCGATCTAATCGCAACCGTCCGATTCACACCTGATCGCTCGGATTCGCTCCCTCACCAGCGCCCCTGCCGCTAGGCCCGACCAGTCAGCCCTACCTCAGGTTGCTGACACCCTGAGCCCACCTGTCAACGCATGCTGCGCTCCCATGCCCGCGCGCTCATCTGCGGGATCTAATCTGGGCCGTTGATCGGAGATCGGACGGTCAGTTTAGTCCCATACCCCTTCGCGTGGCGGTTTTGCTTAAGGGACCCTTGGGTTTCCGAGAATCAACCCACCGTCCTGAGTTTTAGCGCACAGACCCCTGAACTCTTATAATCAGACCCCTGACTTTTTAAATAATCACAGAATTGGGCTTAGTTTCATATTTTAAACTTCAAAAATTGTTTATTTCATATCTTTGTCATATGAACTCCAAATTTAGTGGTTCAAATTGCAAAATGTTCATAGAAATATTCTTTATCCAAATAAATTATAATCATCCACAGTTTGTGCACTTTAATTTTATGCCTAGACTAGAGGTTAAGTTTATGTAATAATGTATTTGTTTAATAAAATAAATAAAAAGGAAATGCTAATGGTACTAATTTTGTGTCTCACTAAATTTAGTAGCACTAAACTAAATAGTCCATAATATCTAGGGAATCACTGATCTCTAATTATATTAAACCCGAGCATTTAAGTCTACCCAATATGTTCTTAGTGTTTTATCAAACTTGTGTTCACTTGATTGTACATGTTTGGTGTGCTGTTCATTTGTACTTTTCCAAATGTATTGAATGTATGATCGCTTTATTTAGACAAGGAGCAGCTCGTGGTTCCTAAGTGTGTTGCCGAAGATCTTCTTGAGCAACAACCTGGTGAAGGCAAGTGTCCTCTGACCCATTATGCCTATTTACTTATAATTCACCGTCCTGCATTACATTATTGAAACCTAAGGATTGACTAGTCTGTATTTACCTTATCCTTGTTTACCTTTTGGGTTATCATGGTTAGCTTTATGCTATTGCTTTACTTTAATCAATGAACATGATGTTAATACTTATGATACGATGATGTTATCCTGATGATGATCTTGTGATACTTTAGGGGACTCAGACCATTTTCGTGAGTAACTCTCTGTAAGGACCTGTTTGGGGAGTGACAACCCGGGATAACAGTGCAACCACGAGGGTGGAATGGGACGCCCTTAGCTGATTAATTAGAGGAACCAGAGGAGTAGTTGGCTTCGCCGTAGGGCCGTCAATGGGGTTCAGGCACAATACTTGCTCTGCCGAGGCTGGTTGCCAAGGTTCTTGATTTGGTTTTGTTAGTCACCCTTCCTTTGGGGAGAGGTACTGTGTTTATCAAACCGGAGAAACCTAACGGGCGGCTATGACCTCTGGGAAATCTTTGTAAAGGCTACATAGTGATACCCTGCCAGGCCACCTAGGTAGTGGTTAATGGATATTGGCTCTTTCCGGGCAGAATGGGAATCACGGCTTGTGGGTAAAGTGTGCGACCTCTACAGAGTGTTAGAAACCGGTATATCAGTCGTGCTCATGGTTAAGAGCGGCCTCGGGATCCTCTTTGATTAGAAGAATTTTAGTTATTTTTATGATGATGAATAATGATGATGGTATAATTATGATCTCTGGTATTTCCTCTTGGAGGGAGTACATTTGGGTAATAACTGAGTTTAATACTAAAACTTGGCTCTACTAATAGTAATAAATACTTGACCAACTAAAAGCAACTGCTTAACCTTAACTCCACATACAACTAGTCCACTTTAGCCAAACGGGACATTTGTTGAGTATGTTGATGTGTACTCACCCTTGCTTTACAAACCACCCCACCCCAGGTTGTCCCCACTGTACTCAGTGCTCAGGAGGAGATGCTGGCAACATGGAGGATTATGAGGAGTTTCAGGACTATGATGAGTTCTAGTTTATCTTAGTGGCAAACCCCCAGTCAGCTGGCTGTGAAGGCCTTATCTTCTATGTTTCGTATTTCCTCACTTTGATGTTAATGACTATGTTATAGACTCAGTGGATATCTTGGACATCTTGTTGTAATAAATTACCTTTCCTCTATTTACTTTGAGCAATGTGTGATGATGTCCAATTATGTAATCTTTGTGTACGTGAGTTTTTGATCCTGAAACGTACATGGTTCGCATTCGGTTTGCCTTCCGAAACCAGGCATGACAGGATCAGGGTGAGAGAGGTAGAGAGCTCTCCTCGTTGGAGGAGAAGTCCTTCCCCGAGTACTCTGAGTCGCCGAAGGAGTCGAAGGGGGGAGTCGACGGACGCTTCCTCTTCTTGTCTTTCCCACAAGCCATTAGGGTTTTCTTTTAGGAAGGAGTTTTCAAGGAAATGTGGACAAGAGCAACTAGTGGGGGAAAACCCCAAAAGCTTCTTGATTTATTAAGGAGAAAGGATGCCCCTTCGTATCCTGTCCATATGAAATGTCGTCAGAGTAATCAAGGAGTTGTTTCAATTTCCATGGAACAACACATTTTTTGCGAACACAACATCAGAGGTTAGTAATGCGCATCATGATGCCATGTCAACTTAGGACACTATTTTTTGAAGAGGATGGAAAACACACCCATTGGGCACACCCATTGGGTGTACCAAATTTTTTGAAAGAAGATCTTGCAAATAAAGGGAAGAAATTGTTGTCGCAAACTAACTTCAGCATGTCATCCATTAATCAGAAAAGTTTGGGTTGGCAACACTTTAGTCATTCAGTCTTCAGTCAGACAAGCTTGGGCTAGTTGCACTTCAGTCAGTTATCCTTCAGTTAGATAAGCTTGGGTTGGCTATGCTTTAGTCAGTCAACCTTCAGTTGGGCAAGCTTGGGCTGGTCACACTTCAGTTAGCTAGCCTTCAGTTAGATAAGCTTTGGTTGGCTACACTTCAATTGATTAAATTTTAGTCGAGCAGCCTTGCTGCTCAGATTTCAGTTAGGTGAACTGATTGGACCTTAGCTAGGTGGACTTCATTTGGCCGCACTTCAGTCGAGCAGGCTTCGATCGAACATTTGAATCCATGAAGAAGGAGTAATTAATCCAGTATAAGACAAGTTGAAAGATCCACTTGAGGATAATTTTATTGGGACCTTCGATTTGGTTGTTGCTCAAGTCAGCTCGAAGCTCGAGGGCTACACCCATCAGGTGCACCTAGGGTGCACCCAATGGATCAAGGCATTAGAAGAAAATTATATCCAAGCAAGGCAATCAATTGACTTGGTGAGATACGTCATCAGGAATGGAACTCATCCTTGGAGTCTCAAGCCAATTATTCTCAAAATTGTCTTGACCTCAAGGGCTTGTGGGGGGATAAATAACCCCCAAGTTGCCATGACCCAGTTATGGTTTGTGGGCCATTATAAAGGTCTTAATGAGCCGGACGTGTAGGCTTATAAATTGGTCAGCTGAGCGTGACTAAAACAGAAGAGGGAGGCAGTTACATGGGCATGAAGGCGCATGAATCAAACCCCACTCATGCCAGAGGGTGCCACATGCTTCTTGAAGACTCGTTGACTCCTAGGTAAGTTAGAGCTCATGAGGATGGACTGACAACAATCATGGGGGGTTGTGTGTAAACTCCATTCGGTCAGGATAAGGCACAGCCACAGAGGTGGTACCCCTATGAAAATTGAGGCCTCCGAGTAGGTATAGTCATCTTCAACCTCCAGACCACTCTGTAATCGAAATCACCGAGCAATACAATTTCGCAAGCGCACAGGGTGTAGGGTGTTACATGCTCAAGCAACCCAAATGTGTATAATTCTCTATGTTCCATCATGCCCTACACGAACCATCGAGCTATAATCGACTTTGCCAACCACCAAAAAGCACTATGTGGTACACCACATAGTGCATCATCTGTACCCAACTTCGACAAATAGACCCCAAGACTTCCCCAGATTTTTCTAAGTCATAGAAGTACCCAAGGGAAGAGTCAAGTGAATCCATGGAAGTTATGCCAAGATTGGACTTTGGTCTAGCTACTATATGTGCACTAGACCAGGTCTGGTGGTGCACCGGACCAAAGTCCCAAAGAGTGTGTTGTCAGATACAAAGGCTTTGCCACACCAGGCCGGGTCCAGTGGTGCACCAGATTGAGTTCCTAGAGAGGTTGTTTTTGGGACTTGATCAATTGGTGCATCGGACCAGAGTCTAGTGTGCATTAGACTTGTTACATAGAGAGGTTGTTGGAGAGACTTTGGAAGGTGGTGCACTGGACCTCCAATGGTTAGAAGGGTTTAGCAACTCGAACATGGCACTGACGTGGCATGGTCCGGTGGTGCACCGGACCGGTCCGATGAGATCTGATAGGGTAGCTTTTTTAGAACAATCACTAACAAGACCTGTAGAGCTAGAGGTCTAGAATGCACCAAACCTGCTATAGTAAGAGGTCTGGTGCATCCAGAAAGTGCAGAATTTGGGCAATTGCTTGTTTGGCTTTAGGTGTTGATGGTCACTTGTTCTCAAAAGCTATGAATCAAGAACAAGGCAACACAAATATTAATGGTTAAAGACCTTCGTCCTTTATGACATTATCTCCTTTAGGATATAATGAACTCCGGACAAAGGTCATGAAGGACATACCTTCATCATTTCATTATGTAAGAATTTAAACAGGGACATATGAAACATAGAAAGGGCATGAATAATCATCTTAAATCTTTAGATTATTCATATTGTCATTATATAATCATGAACAAACATTAATGATAGTAAATTACATTTGTACCTTCGGCTTGACAGAAGGTAAAAGTTCGAGGATGACGTGCGAGTGATTACAAGTCACGTGAACAGTATAGTGTTACTGTTCATCTATTTATAGGCACAGGACGCAGCCTGGGTAAAATTACATTCGTATCCTTGACATTTACTATTGACCTTGAGACAAACTGTCGAGGACTAAGCAGTCTTTTCCCCTTTAAGTCGGTTTCTCCTTTCATCATTGTCAACGCATTGAGCCGAAGCTCCTTCAACCACAGCTTCGGAGCTGGCTTGTCCCTTGTCTAGATCGCACCTTCGTACCATGCATAGCTTCATCTTAAAGTCGAAGCTTCCTGAAACAATTATTATACTGGAAAACATGTCAGCTATGTTTTTTGAGGACCTTCGGAAGAGGTAGGCCCCCAACAGTAGCCCCTCGCAGTATTAATTTGTTTTTGTATCTAACAAATTCAGACTATGATGAGAACGAAGGCCTTTAGCCGAAGGTTTGAAAAAACATCTTCCCTTCGCTAGAATAGTGAAAGTCAATGACAAATGGGGCCCGCCAAGTTGTGGTGTACTAGGCATATAAATAGAAACCCACAGCGGCAGCATCTGCTGCGCCATTTCAATTGCTTGTGCTGTTTTTTGAATTTTAATTTCCTTGCTGCCAGATTTTACTTGTTTTGCGAGCTTTGGCATTTGCTTAATTTCCAACCAAATGGCTGACGAGAAGAAGGTTGTTGATCCTGCCCTGGCTAGTTTTTACGAGGCCATGGAAAAAACAAACATAGAGAAGATTACAAATGAGATGCTAGCTGATTTGTCTGAAGATTCTGATGATAGTGGGAGCTTTGATATGGAAAGTGAAGACGAAGATGCAGAAAATCGTCACTGGCGACCAAGTCACACTATCTTCGGGAAATCGTCCATTAAGCAGAGTCAAATTGACGCTATGAAAGGGAGATATTTCCGAGATATTTCAATTGTGAGAGCTGGAGGAGATAGTGCTGCACCTGCTCCCGAAGAGGATGAAGTGGTTGTTTACAGGAGTTTTATGAAGGCAGGGCTTCGGTTCCCATTAAGTAAATTCCTAGTTGAAGTGCTGAAGACCTTCAAAATCTTCCTACATCAAATTACCCCCGAAGCCATTATTAGGATGGGGGTCTTTATTTGGGCCGTGAGAAGCCAAGGGCTAGAGCCAAGCGCCAAATGCTTTTGCAACATGCACGAGCTGTTGTACGAGACGAAGGCTACTGGCAAAGAGCAGTATCACAACAACTTCGGTTGTTATGGTTTCATTCCACATTCTGATGCAAGTTACCCCGTCCCAACATTCCAAAAAGGTGGCCTGGGGCCTGGATGGAGGAGTGGTTCTATGTTAAGAATAATTTAGTTGAAAGGGAAGACATAAAAGGAATTATTCAACGTCCCATCTGGTCTCGCTTCGGCATCAGGAGGCCAGCCACCGCTCTTGGGAATGATATAGAGGCATGCCAGAGAAGCTTCAACACTGTGTGTACTTTTATTGGCACTAAAGACCTGGTTCAAGAACACATCGCCTACAGAGTATGGCCGCTTGTGAATGAGTGGGAGATGCCAAAGGGGGCTGCTGCCGGGTCTAGTCAGGGTGGCTTGGTCTATCTAAAGTATACCTTCAGGTACAGAGGCGAGTTTGATGAACCAAATGATGAGTGGTTGAGTAGTATTGAGGCAACCAGTGATGAATTGCTTGGGCCTATACAAGGGCGGAAGATGATGCAATGACCTTGGCCTTTGAAGGCCGAGGGAAGAAAAGATTGAATAGAGTTTTTGATGGCATTGGCTTCGTATACCTCGATTATAGCTATCCTTCGCGAAAGCAGGGGAAGAAGAGAAAAGCTGCTACTTTGGCCACTTCTGCTGTGCCGAAGGGCAAAAAGATTAAGGTCTTAACACACCGGCCAAGATACATCGAGACAGCCACAGTGTCGAAGCTTGGTGAAGGGACATCTTCTACTGCCGAAGCAAAACAACCTACTCTTGCCATCCCCAAGGAAGACCTAACTGAATTGCCAAAGGTTCCTGCAGCTGGGCTAGCCAAAACACCAAAACACGGTGCCGAAGCCAAAGAAAAGGCGGCCAAAGAGCCAGAGCTAGAGGAAGTGGTAGAGCTGTCAAAAGTCTTGAGTCTGCCAGCAGAGCCGGGGTTGCCGAAGGTGGCAAAAACTTCTGCAGTAACTCCCAAGAGGAGGAGAATGGCAAGCGTGCTGGACGCTGTTATGGAGACGACAAGGGTATTAACTCCTACCTCTATAAAGAAGGTTGCCAAGGCTGCTACAGCCCGCGCTGAAACTGAAGCTGAGCCCTCAGTGCCCGCCGAGGCTGATCCTGCTACATCTGAGCAGAAGGCTATGCAAGAATCTCCAGATACTGGCATAGCCTTGGAGAAGAAGGATGCACTTGAAAAAGCTAAATCTCCTGCTCTTGAAGCATCGTCCAAAGATCTTGATTTTATCATTCGACATGCTTCAGGAAAAAAGTTACCTGAAGAAGAAATCGCGGAAGCCAAACACTACGCCCGGGAACTGAAATACCTGAAGGGGGCCTTGGTGTACAATGGCACAGATGAAGATGATTTCTTATACTGTCTCCTAGACAACAAGGAGATATCCGTCTACCGGGAGATGGCCAAGAATATGGGATTTCTGAAGCTTGAAGCTGGCCTCTCCGCCATGTCAAAAGATGACCTCGCAGACACGCCTTGCATACAACAGTCTAAAGGTACAAAGGTGATGAATTTAAAAATAAATTATCTCGTCTTATATTCTCATGCTGATTCTATCTTTTTGCAGGGCTTAATTCTTAGCAACGCTTTGAGGGCGCATAAGAATGCTGAAGATGAAAGCTGCCAGATGGCCCTCGGCAACCTTCGGTCAGAAGTTATCAAGTTGAGAAATGAAGCCTTGGAGAAAGATAAAATTCTACTTTTATTGGTAAACAAAATGAAGAAAGATGAAGCGAAATTTAACGCCCAATCCGAAACTTATAAAGGCAAAGTTGAAGATCTTCGGAAAAAGCTTGCCGAAGCTAATGAGAATTTTGAAGTTGCAAAAGCGAGTCAAGAAATAAGTGAATGGAAGAACACAAGATTGGAAAAGAATGTTAAGGAGCTTCGTGAGTCCAAGGAGAGATGCTTTGAAAAATCCTTAGATTGCATGAGAAAATTGAAAACCAGCTTTGCCAAGGTTGGTGTATATTCTTATGAGGAGAATTTCATTCGAGGTGACCACAAGGGCGTTATTGATTGGATAAGTGGAGAAGCCGAAGCGTTTGAAGAGATCCTCAGTGATCGCGGGGACATTTGTGCCTTCGCTGGCACTCGAGGGATTGCAGCAATTCTGGAGAAGGCTGGTTGTGAACATGTTAAAGCTGCAGCCTAGGCCGAAGCCTCCTTCTTCACAGACGACACGAGAGAACCCTCGGCCGAAGCTACTCTAGTGGGCGGAAAATTTTACTCCGATGTCTGGGTAAACGGTGGCCGAGATCTGGGCAATGAAATTATAAATAAGAATGAAAAGGAGGCCCACAGTGCTCGAGAAGAAGCAAAACGAGCCAAAGAAGCTGCCGATCGCACAAGGCGCATAGGTATTACTCTTGAATTTTAGCTTCGGCGCTTACTTGCTGGCCTCGAACTAACAGTTTGTCTACTACAGCTGAACTCTCGCCGCTGCCCGAGCCATATGACCCTCAAGCTGATCCCATTATGAAAGAGGCGCTTGATGTGATGAGTGTTGCTAATTCCATCATCGACGAAGTTGTCGATAAACTGCTGAATGAGGTTGCTGAGAAAATTCTTAGAGAAAACTAAGGTTTTGTTGTGATAATACAATGTATTATTTGTGTATGAAACAATTGTCAAACAATGTGACATTTGTGTATGTTAATGTAATATATTTCTTTGTGATGCATGAAATTTACACACATACCATTTTTTAGCCTTCGGCGAAAAAACACCTTCCCTTCTTTTCATGTTTCGTAAAGGAAAAAAATCCTTTTTTAGCAAAGCTTGTGATATTGCCAAGACTCCTGATAAGATTGTATTTGCCGAAGGTTTCCTTCGTGCCATAGCACACTTTTATTCATCAAGTTATTGCCGAAGATCTGATTCGCGCTCGACCTTTGCTGTTGATGCGATATGATGTATGATGTAATGCTATGCGGAATGATGCGTTGATATGATGCAACATGATGTTTTATGCCGAAGATACATGCCCACACTGAAACACTCAAGACTCTACATCCCCTTGGGGACGTCTTTGGAGCTTCTTCGCCTTATATTTCGGCGGTATTTAAGCTCTGCATCCCCTTAGGAACCACTTTGGAGCTTCTTCGCCTTATATTTCAGCGGTATCTAAGCTCTGCATCCCCTTAGGAATGACTTTGGAGCTTCTTCACCTTCTATTTCAGTGGTATTTTGGCTCTGCATTCCCTTAGGAACAACTTTTGAGCTTCGGAACTTACTCTGCGCTCCCTTAGGAACGGCTTTTGTAGCTTCGAAATTTACTCTGTGCTCCCTTAGGAACGACTTTTGAGCTTTGGAACTTACTTTGCACTCCCTTAGGAACGACTTTTGTAGCTTCGGAATTTTTTTAGGAAGCAATTCGGTCTGGTTCAAGCACTATTATTACATGAAAACAGAATTCAGTCCTTCGTGACTTGTTTTTTCATACAAAAGACAAAACAGGAGAAAAGATAAAGATACACCAAAGGTAGGATATTCTTTAGTAAATGTGCTTGGATTCAGGCACAGTACTATTGACTGTGCGAGCTTCAAATTCCTCCCGGAATTCGCGCTGATGTTGAGCATGTTGGTGCCCTTCTGGCTGCTAGCCACGGGTCAGAGTAGGTGGTACTGGCGGTGGTGGTGGGAGCTGAGCCCAGGAAGCTTGAGAGTGGCTTGCCGAAGCGATAGAGGCCGTAGGCTGTTGATTACATACGTATTCTAGGATGTAGGGAGAATAACATGAAGCAGTATGTAGGACCTGCTTCAGCTGATTCTGCCGTGTGTCAGCTTCGGCAATTTCATTTTGCTTCTGAATTGTGATTTGGCATGTCCTTGTGGTGTGGCCCTTGTCTTCACCGCAGAATAAGCAATATAGTCTTCTAGGCTGATCTCCGTACCTTCCTCCGAAGCCCCTACCGCCTATGCCCCTTGGGGCTGGTGGCCTGAAGGAGCTTTGTTGTGACCCCGAAGACTGGGAGCTATGTTGCTGCCTTTGAGGTTGACTTCCTCTATCATCACTTGGGTTGGAATTATGGATTGATTTGATGTGTCTGGGGTGAATTCTTCCTCCAAAGCCCCTGGTCATCTCAGAAAACTTGTATGCTTCTTCCCTTCTTTGACAAAAATCATTGTCAGCTCGGATATACTCATCCATCTTTTGAAGAAGCTTCTCTAGAGTTTGTGGGGGTTTTCTAGCAAAATACTGAGCCGTGGGTCCTGGACGAAGCCCCTTGATCATGGCCTCAATGATAATTTCATTGGGCACTGTAGGCGCTTGTGCTCTTAGCCGCAGAAACCTTTGGACATACACCTGAAGGTACTCCTCATGGTCTTGCATGCACTGTAACAAAGCCTGAGCAGTGACTGGCTTCGTCTAAAATCCTTGGAAACTAGTGATAAGCATATCCTTGAGCTTCTTCCATGATGTGATTGTTCCTGGTCGTAACGAAGAGTACCAGGTCTGGGCCACACTTCGGACTGCCATGACGAAGGATTTTGCCATGACTGCAGTATTGCCGCCATATGAAGATATGGTTGCTTCATAGCTCATCAAAAACTACTTAGGATCTGAGTGTCCATCATACATAGGAAGCTAAGGTGGCTTGTATGATGGGGGCCATGGGGTAGCCTGCAACTCTGCTGCCAAAGGAGAAGTAGAATCAAAAGCAAAATTGTCATGATGAAAGTCATCGTACCATTCATCGTCGTTGAGGGAACTCTCTTGGCAAAGATCCCTGTGCTAAGGCCTTCGGTCCTAGTCATTTTGAGTAAGATGACACATTTCCTCAGCAGCTTCGTCAATCTTCTTCTGTAAATTAGCCAAACAAGACATCTTCTCCTTCTTCCTTTGTACTTGCTGGTGAATGATTTCCAGGTCCCTGATCTCCTGGTCTAGCTCTTGCTCCTGAGGTGTTGGGCTAGTAGCCTTCCTCTTCTAGCTCCTGGCTTCGTGTAGCATCTTCTGATTAATGTCCAGTGGCTGCAACGTAGCCCCTAGCGCTGCTGTCTTCTTCGGTGGCATGACGAAGGTCGATGCTTGCCGAAGGTGGTCAAATGAGTTCACTGGAGGTGGGCGCCAATGTTGGTCACTTGTTCTCAAAAGCTATGAATCAAGAACAAGGCAACACAAATGTTAATGGTTAAAGACCTTCGTCCTTTGTGACATTATCTCCTTTAGGATATAATGAACTTTAGACGAAGGTCATGAAGGACATACCTTTGTCATTTCAATATGTAAGAATTTAAACAGGGACATATGAAACATAGAAAGGGCATGAATAATCATCTTAAATCTTTAGATTATTCATATTGTCATTATATAATCATGAACAAACATTAATGATAGTAAATTACATTTGTACCTTCGGCTTGGCAGAAGGTAAAAGTCCGAGGATGATGTGCGAGTGATTACAAATCAGCGAGAACAGTACGGTGTTACTGTTCATCTATTTATAGGCACAGGACGCAGCCTGGGTAAAATTATATTTGTATTCTTGACATTTACTATTGACCTTGAGACAAACTATCGAGGACTAAGCAGACTTTTCCCCTTTAAGTCGGTTTCTCCTTTCATCATCGTCAACGCATTGAGCCGAAGCTCCTTCAACCACAGTTTCGGAGCTGGCTTGTCCCTTGTCCAGATCGCACCTTCGTACCATGCATAGCTTCATCTTAAAGTCAAAGCTTCCTGAAACAATTATTATACTGGAAAACATGTTAGCTATGTTTTTTGAGGACCTTCAAAAGAGGAAGGCCCCCAACAGGTGCTATAAATACACCCTCCATGACCTCAACATATACAAGCAAGTGTTCAGAAGTGCATATACATATCCTAGCTAGTGGAGAACCCTCTCTAGTCCCTCTCTTTTCTAGATTAAGTGATTAGTGTGTAATCAAGTGATAGAGAGTGGTGTAAGAGCTAGAGTTGTTTTGCTTAGAGCAAGAGAGTTGTATAAAGATCTAAGATAGCTAGAGCAAGAGCTTAGAAGATCTAAACTACCTTGAGCAAATTGTGCGAGCTTTGGTCATTCACTTTTGGCATCCACCAGAGAGCTTCTAAGTTGTGGAGAGCCTTAGGTTTGTTGTAAAGCAAACAAAGAAGATAGTGGAAGTCTCGGTTTTATCACAAGTGGTGATAAACTTGAGCAAGGATGAGCGAGTTGAAAAAGACTCCAATCGGTTAGCCACCTCCAACGTGGAGTAGGGAAGCATTTGAGGCTTCGTTGAACCACAGGATAAATCACGTGTCTTGTACCTTGGTTTATTTACATACTTGCACTTCTTACTACATACTTTGGTTAAGTGTTTGTGAAGTAAAGGCACTTATCGGACGTGACATTATCCTGCTGTTAAAGTTTTATAATTGCCTATTATTAGGCCTCCACGCCAATGCTGACGCTGATAGGGACCAGGGCTCTGCATGTTCCTCAAGTCCCACACGGCATTGTCGTTGTTCTACCCAAGAAGCCCGTCTTGTGCCCCCGGACCTCAAGAGCACTGGCTCCTCGTGGAGGAGGTGAAGAACATTGTGGCGTGTGTTGGCATGGACTTGTGGGAGCGTCATGAGCGCATGGACCGCTAGGTGGCACAGATGGAGGGCGTCGGCTTCACATGCGTCCTGCTTAGCTACTACCCGCTGCTATAGGCACGACGTGCGCGCGCTGCAGCTCGTCTGTCGATGAAGCCGTGCACACAGGAGGCAGAGTGGGTCACGTTGTGGAGCACGTAGAAGTCGTCCGGCATAAGAGAATCGAGAAAAGAGATACATAGGCTCATATGTTGGTCCATATGGAAGTGTTAGGCTACATAGTAAAATCACAATTATTTGAACCTAAGAGAGGCCTGGACATAGATTATATCCTTAAGAGACACACTTTAAAAGTTTATGGACCAGTATAATACAATTGTTGGCGCTGATCTAGGCGCCAATCACTGGAACGAACCACCTAGCGGTGCTCTCTACAGAGGGGCGAACGGTACGTGGCATAGGGCTAGACTGTCCGTGACCTGGGCACAGTAGGGGATCCTCCTCTGCACGCTTTCATATGGTCCACGCCTGGGGCCAGACGGTCCGCGGTGGCGTAGAGAGTCTTCTTCTTCGGGAAGAATCCTAGAACTTGCCCCGGGAGAGATCCCGTCGAGGGGGAGAGTTCCAAGGCGTTGCTCTGGGTCGGCAGGCCGCTCGGTGCTTCTCTAATTGGCGTAGGGTCGAAGAGAGATTGTTGTGGAAGACTAAAGTAGATCTAAACCTAAGGCTAGATCACTCCTACTCCTAGGAATTGGAAGAACAATGCAAATAAGGTAAAATTTATAAGTAGATTTGATTGGATCGATTGTGGGGGTTCAGTCAGTCGTATCCATTCATCTATATAAAGGGTGGAGGTCTGGACTCGTTACAAGTTGGTTCTTGAGTTAATCGCACAGGTTTTGCTAACAAATCCTGCTAGAAATACAGAATCCTAACTGACAGTCCGGACCACGGACCGTCTGGCCCCTGGGGCGGACGTCCGGCTACCCAAACTAGTGCACAACATATGCTCCCTGCCTTTTGGTGGAGGTTGACAAACCAAAAGCATATGCACTGCCAGCACCCTTCAAGAAACAGTAGATCTCATAAGTCATCTTGTTCTCGGAGTAAGAACTAAGCCTGATGCAAGTCACCGACTTTTCAATCCAATAGGGTGATCATTCAATAGAGCTCTAATGCACAAAGGCCATTTCGGATTGCATCTCTCTCGGTCATGGCCATCTGATAATGGATCAAAACATATAGAATGGAGGAGCCCCCCAACCTAAATAGGCAAAGGGACAGTGCATGTACCATGGGTTCATTATCGTACTATTCCACATTTGAACAGGATAATATATCAACGATGAGTCGGTGGGTGGAAAGTATCCTAGCATCACTGTAGATGGATGAATGGGCGATGCTTGTTGCGCCTCCTTTCGGGCCATTTTGTTCGACCGTTTTGTTTTAGCGAGTGACTGGGGTTTCTTTGTTAGCCGATCGCGTAGAACGACCTTCTTTCTCGCGTATTTGGAGAGCAAGTGATCAAAAGTAGGGCCGATTTTGACCAGCCGACCATGTGCGTTACATGTGCTCTGGCCTTGCATCCCCTTCCTCGCTTTGTATGGAGACCAACGCATCTAGCCATGGGTAGACTATCCGGCTGAGTCAGCTGGACCATTCACGCGCATGTGTCGAACAATTCGCGATGCTTGAGTCAGGGAGCTTTGCTCGGCTGCTCGATTGAGCCTGCCCCTTGGTGGCTTTGGACTTGTTAGTCTTTCTATCCGAAGCTTTTCGAGCAACCCCTCCTTGTGATATATTCGACGTGTGAGGATCACCAATGATGATGTTTTTGCATTTGCCTTTATCGGCCACTTCCGGCCGAACCAAGACGATTTTGCTTGCTAGCTCTATTATATTGATAGGAAATGGTTGCGTGTCCACTTGCATCTCTTGAATACTCAATCAGCCCTCATTAATGGCTGATTGTATCTATCGATGAAAAACATTGCAATCATTGGTGGTATGGAAAAAGAATTATGCTACTTGCAGCAAGCACATCTTTTTAATTCATCTAGAGGAGGAATAGTATGCATTGATTTAATGTTGTCATTTTTTACTAGCTCGTCAAATATTTTATCACATTTGGCAACATTAAAAGTAAATTTAACTTCTTGTCGGTTCTTTTTAACCAGCTGCAAAGAAGAACATGTGGAAGGTTTAGCCTGTGTTGACCAAACAAGTTCGATGGTATATACATCTACGGATTCATCACCCAAATTATCGTGTCCCACTAGATGCATCTTATGGCTAGCCGATTTTGATGCCTCTTTACTTCGGCTTTCACAGGACAAAGCCTACTGGTGCAAGTGCACTAACGAAAACAACTGGGTGCCATCTAATTTCTCTTTTAAGTAAGGTCGCAACCCATTAAAAGCCAGTCGTGCTAGCTATTTTTCTGTGATATGGATCTGAAAGCATCGGTTCCTAGTGTCTCATAACCTCCGACTATAGTCATTAATCAATTCTTTGAGGCCTTGTCGGACTAAAGCTAAATCAGCTAATTCTAACTCATGTTCTCCTTAGAAGAAGCGTTCATGAAATTTGTGTTCCAATTCTTCCCAAGAGTTAATAGAGTTAGGTGGCAGGGTTGCGTACCACGTGAATGTGGTACTAGTCAGAGATAGCGAGAATAAACGGACACGGTAGGCTTACCTATCAGCTAATTATCCTAGGTGTGCTAAGAACAGGCTTACATGCTCATGTGTTCTTTTCCCGCCTTCACTAGAAAATTTAGTGAAATCCGGTATCCTAGTCCCTTGCAGGTATGGCACAATGTCAAATTGGTGACTATAAGATTTCCGATACGACTGCCCTATGACTGACACACTGTCGGAGAGGAAATCTCTCCGGCCGGGTGGCGGATTGCACCCGCCCTAAATCCTAAGAAGAGGAGGGGCCTAAGCGTTTTGCTTGTTACGAGACTGGTGGATGAACAAATAAGAGCACGTGAGGGTTTAGAGTGGTTCGGGCCGCCGGAGCGTAATACCCTACTCCACTGTGTGATGTATTGCTTGAGAGCTTGTATGAGCTTGTGAGTGTCTGAGTGAGCCTAAGATTGGATCTGCTTTGTAACACCGCATGCCTCCCCTTTTATAGCTGAAGGGGGGCATGCACAAAGGTACTGAGCCCCGACATGCGGGCCCAGGGACATAGCGAATACATCACATGGAGCCACAAATGTCCGCTGTTGGGGCAATCTTCTAGTATCCTGACACCCAAGATCTGCATATCCTTGGCGTGCAGGGGAGGCTTCTTGTAGAAGGGATGATGAGTACAGTGCACCGCTCAGCACGGGCGCAATGTTCGCCCACAGACCGGTCAGGTGCGCCGCCTGCTGGATGACCCTGATGCCGTCTGCCAGCGGATTGGACTGGACGCATTAAATGCTAGGATGGCACGTCGCCCGTTAGCGTGGTGGCAGGCGGCACGTCCTCTCCGTAATAAATGCAGAGGCTGCACGGCTTTATGGGCTTTACGTCAGGCTCGATCCGTTGGCTTATGTCACGGGCCACAAGCCACGCGTCAGCAGCGGGGAGCGCAGGGCAAGGCCTGGACACGTGCCAGCACCAGACCCCTACTCATGCCAGGGTCCTTCTCGTCCCGGGACCTTGCTAAGGCTTGGACCCTACTCGGAGGGGGACTAGGGCCCTTCCAAGTGACCCGGCGTGCCTTCTTGGGGGCTCTGGACTTGTACGCATAGGGGTCCGGTGTCCTTCTGTGGAGGTCCAGACCCAACGATGAATACTGGGATGTACTACCTTTCCTTGCCATGTGGCGCCCTTGGACCTGCCCATGTGGTGGGGTTGGGCGCCATTCTCCGTGTGGCCTTGAGGTGTTGCACGGGTGCGCGGCTACTTTATACTGTAGTAGAGGGTACCCCTGATTGAGGGTACTGACAGTGGCCCCCGGGCCCGCCTCAGGGGAGGATGCGAGCCTGCAGGTGGGGCCAAAGTCTGATTGGTGATCTGCCTGCTGCTCCTGCGCGCCTGTTGGTGCAATTACTGCCGGCCCGCCTATGGCTACGCCGACTGTCACGCCCGTTCCCACGGCTGACTAGCCCGTGACCTTCATACTTAATGTCACTGTTGGGCCATGCGCGGGGTGCTTAGAGTCGCTGCATCGATTCTGAAAACTTATCTTTTCAGTCTTCTGCGACGGCCCCGAGGGGACACGACATTGGCGCAAGCGGCGGTGCAATTTTTCCGCACCCAGTAACCGGCGCGCCGGTTGCATGACATGTGGGTCTGGGTTCGCATGTTGGACCGCCGATTGTAGCAAAGCTGAGGGAGCGCACAACCGTGGGGCGGTTGTTCGCTTCCTGTGTGGCGGTTCGCCTTCTTGACCGCTGGTTTTGGCGAAAATGAAGAGGCACATAACCGCGGGGCGGTTGCACGCTCCTTGTGCGGCGGTTCGTCTTCCCGACTGCTGGTTGCGGCAAAAATGAAGAGGTGCATAACCGTGGGGCGGTTGCACGCTCCTTGTGCGGTGGTTTGCCTTCTTCGTGCTTCGGGACAGCCTATATGACGCGTAGGGCCAGGCCCTCGTGTCATAGGGTGGGATCCTCGGTGCACACCGAGGGAGACTTTGCCCGTGACGCTCCAGGGCGCAAGAGGGGAAATCTCCCTTTAAAAAGGGATCGATCTCTCGGGTAGTAGTCATGCCTTGCTCCTCTTGCATCCTTCGCACCCTTCCACCTTCTGGGCCTCTGGATGGGGCGCGCCGGTGTTCACTGGAGGGAAACACGTCAGAGCCATCCCCTCCGGTGGTCTCATCGTTGGAGAGCTCGCGCTCGCAGTGGGGCTATCGATCTTGTCCTCTTCTTGCTGCTATTAGAGGAGCGCAACCCAGTGGAGGTCGGTGCTCTTCCGCCATTGCTCGGCTTCAAGGATTTTCATCATGCAACTCGGCTGTAGTCCCCCGCCAGTGGCCATCTAGAAGGATGACCACCAGCCTCGTGGTAGGGAGAAGCAAGCCAGGATGCGGCCTCCCCCGCCACCCTCAGCTTCAAGGATGTTCTTCATCCTCGCTGGGGTGGAGGGCGAGCCAAGTCAGGGCCCTGCCCTCCGCGTGGGCTGGTGATCCGCTTCTTCCTCCAACATTCGGAGGAGAAGGATGTTCACCAGCCTTGCGGAGGAGGCGAACCTCGGCTACGCGGGGCCGGCTGGTTGTAGGCCGTCAGCTGCAGCGTGTCTGGCCCTTTGGGCTGGATGGCTTCGGTGCCTCCTCCGACGCTGCCTCCTGTCGTCTGGCTAGGGTGTGGCTGTCTGTCCACCGCACGGGCGACGGTCTCGTCGTGCGTGGGTCCGCCGCATCCACAGCTTCTCCTGCCCACCGGCCGCACTGGGGGGTTGTACAAGACGTCGTACGCCGTGGGGGTGGCGCCACATTCTTGGATGGTCTTGTCCTCACTCCCATGGGAGGACAGGAGTGAGGACCCTTCGTGCGTGCTGAGGCAGCCACCATCGACCGGTGCAGAGGTGGTCGCTATCATCGGTGCTGAGGTGGTCGCCGCCGTTGGTGAGGCTACCCGTTGTAGAGGTGGTTGCCTCCACTGGCGAGACCATCAAAGCCACCTGCCGTCGAGTCCCCGACTCTTTGGCTTTAATGGCCTCGTTGTCACCCCCTGTTAGAGGACGGGGGCGAGGACCTCCTCACAATGGCACACACCCTGAGGTGGTCGCCGTCGCTGGCAAGCCGCTCGAAGCGGAGGTGGTTGTCGCTGCTGGTGCAAAGGTGGTCGTTGTCGCCGGTGAACCGTCGGTGAGGTTGCCCGAAGCCAGCTTCCAGCACGACTCCTGCTGGTGCAGCGCAGCTCATTCCCACAGAAATGGAGCTAGGACCCCGCTTGTAAGGGAATGTAACAACATATGTTTGCTTAGAAGCAGAATGTAATAACATATGTACGCAGGGTTTTAGTCTGGGAAGCCAAGTTGTGTGCCTGGACCCCCTGGATGGTGGTTCTAGGTACTAGGACACCTGCCGCAGGGTGGTGGAGTGTGCAGGCCCACGGTACGGGACCAGGCTGAGCGGCTACACGGCTCCGGACCCCCCAGGAGACAAGCACCTCTTCTCTAGTTTTGGACCCCAAGTTGTCGGACGCAGAGGACTTATATATCCAAATACTAGGGCACCCGTCACGGAGTGGTGGAGTGTGCAGGATTTCAGGTATGGAACCAGGCTAACCGGCCACACAGGCTCCGGACCACCCCATGGAACGGGCACCCGTTTTTTAGAACCGGCCCCCAGGCTTTTTCCTGTTTTTGTAAGGTACTACTGAGTACTACTTATTAAGCAGTATTTAACACTTATCTGTGTATCGCTCGTTCCTTCTGTGTGAGATGTTACGCTGTTGACTCCCCCTGGTACCTAGCCCCCCGCTTGGGATGCAAGCTTGATGTGTCGAGATTGGATACCAGTGTGTGTGCAAGGGTTGTCAACGACTCTCGGGAGACAGCCACGCCGAGACCTAGATTTGTACACAGCTTTAGCTAAGGAGCGTTAGTAATACACCTGTAGGACCCATCATCTGGCACTAGCCATCCTTTGATACATGCTCGAAACTTGCAGGGTTTAGCCTAGGGGAGCCAAGTTGTGCGTCCGGACCCCCTAGATGGTGGTTCTAGGTACTAGGACACCTGTCACAAAGTGGTGGAGCATGCAGGCCCACGGTACGGGACCAGGCTGAGCGGCTACATGGCTCCGGACCACCCCAGGAGACAAGTGTCTCTTCTCTAGTTCCGGACCCCAGGTTGTCGGACCCACAGGACTTATAGCTCCAAATACTAGGGTACCCGTCACGGAGTGGTGGAGTGCGTAGGGTTTCGGGTACGGAACCAGGCTAACCGGCTACGTAGGCTCCGGACCACCCCATGGAACGGGCTCCCATTCTTCAGAGCCGGTCCCAGGTTGTCGGGCCCTCCTGCTTTCGCATAGGGGTCCTAAACTGCAAGCCTGGCAGTTCAATTCAGATGTCATTACGTCTGATAGGATGGGAGCTGATCGGGTGGGTTAGATAAAATACAATCCGGAAACTGCATGGTAAGACCTTGAAGCAGTAGGATAAAGCTATCATAGAGGTACATCTGAGAGGGTAGTTTTCCTTTATAACTTATCATGCATGGGTGCGGACCAACAGGCCGGGTTTATGGGGACAGACCCCATCGGGTTGGCGTACACGTATGTGTTACCTAGTTACAAAAGGGAAACACTTCGACCCCTCAGACTTGCCCTGTAGATAAAACTTACAGAGATGTTCCGGCACCGGGGGAGGCACTCCTTTAGTCGTAGCTAGACAGTTGCCCTCGGGTCGGAGTATTCCCGTTACCTTGAAGGGTCCTTCCCAGCTGGGGGAGTGTTGCGGAGCCCTAATTTGGTTTGGTACTTTCGTAAGATTAGGTCCCGACCCCGGGTTCCCATCTGCGTTTGATCAAGGAGCCCCTATCTTTGGTTGCGGTCATTCCTGGATGAACCTGTCAGAAGTCTGGACCCGTGGGGAATCCAGAAGGGTTTCCGGAAGAAGGCAGGCTTCAGCTCCGTAGGCCGGGGGACATGGGGTCCCGCCGGTGGTCCGTCTAGTCATCGCCATCGGAGTGAGAGTCCCTAGTGAAGACGTCCTTTAGGTCCCCTTCAGGTGACTGATACCTGAGGTCTCACTCAACCACGGCTACCTCGCCGTCGTCGACCTTTTCCTTGCCAGGGCAGCAACGAGGTGGGGAGTCGTCCTTGGAAGACTGCTCACGCCGCTCGCTGATGCGTTTGCTGACGCGTTTTGCGAGATCAATGATCTTGCGACACTCCGCGGCGCTATGGCGACCGTTGGGGTGTACAAGGCACGAGCCGTTGTTACCCCTTTGTGGCTGTGGGCGTTTGTTGCGGTCGCCCCGGCCCCCGGTCGTAGCTGCAACGACCAGCGCGATAGACTGCGGCCTTTTGTAGCCGCGACCCTTCTTTTTCTTTTTGCCATCCCGGGTGGCGGCACCCGAGCCACCCGTCTGGGTAGTCCCGGTTTGTGGGGCCGAGTGCCATGCACGGCCCTCGACGGCTCTGGCGCACTTGTCAGCCAGAGCGAAGAGCGTGGGGACAGTCTCCACGTCATGTGTGGCCAGCTTCTCCAACATTTTCTTATCACGTACCCCCTGTTGGAAGGCCGTGATGATGGAGGCATCGGAAATGCGAGGTATAGTACCTCGTACCTTGGTGAAGCGGGAGATAAACGTCCAGAGGGTCTCTCTGGGCTCCTGCCTCACTACGTGTAGGTGGGCCTCCATGCCGTGTTGCTGGTAAGCGCTGGCGAAGTTTGCAACAAACTGTGCGCAGAGCTCTTCCCAGGTGTAGATTGACCCTGGGGCGAGGTTCATGAGCCAAGTCCGGGCAGGTCCAGACAAGGCAACATGAAAATACGTCGCCATCACAGCAGTGTTTCCACCTGCTGCCGTGATGGTGGTGATGTACACCTGCAGGAACTCCGATGGGTTTGATGTTCCATCGTATTTTTCCGGCAGGTGCGGCCGGAACTTGGGCGGCCATGACGCCGCGCGAAGATGGTCCGCGAGGGCGGCGCAGCGCACGCCGGCTAAGGGGACACCCGTTTGGGACCGGGTGCCCATTGGTGTCTGCGGTGCTGCCGCAACAAAGTCTTGATCGAGGCTGCGGCCCTCGATGTTTTGGCGGCGTTCGCGCACCCTTTCCAAAGAGATCCGGGCGTCCTCTCCCGTACGCCTGCGGTTGAGTTCTGCCCGGAGGTCGTCGGTCTATGCACCCCTTACGGAGGGTGAGCGTACAGACGTTGTCGCCTCGTGTTGGCGTCGGGATGACAAAGGCCTGGACCTGATTGAGGTAGAATGCGCCATGCTGAGTAACCGGTCAACGTCGTCACGCCACTGCTTCATCGCCCCCGGTGAAGCCGTGGAGCTAGGGGGTGGCGTAGCAACTCCCTGGCCGCAGACAGCACCGTAGGCGCTGCCCTCGACGAAGTTCAGGACACCTGTGCTGGCGTATGCTGCTGTACGGCGTGTACAGCAGCAGCAGCCCCAGACTCAGGGCGGTCGGGTACTCGCGGCGCGGAGGATGCAACTTATTGCTCCATCACCAAATCTTCTAAAGTTTCGGCGCGGTGCTCGATGATCCGCACCATCATGATGAGCGAGAAAACAAGCAAAAACTTCTAGCCTAGAGCCCCTACCTAGCGCGCCAAATGTCGGAGAGGAAATCTCTCCGGCCGGGTGGCGGATTGCACCCGCCCTAAATCCTAAGAAGAGGAGGGGCCTAAGCATTTTGCTTGTTACGAGACTGGTGGATGAACACACAAGAGCACGCGAGGGTTTAGAGTGGTTCGGGCCGCCGGAGCGTAATACCCTACTCCACTGTGTGATGTATTGCTTGAGAGCTTGTATGAGCTTGTGAGTGTCTGAGTGAGCCTAAGATTGGATCTGCTTTGTAACGCCGCATGCCTCCCCTTTTATAGCTGAAGGGGGGCATGCATAATGGTACTGAGCCCCGACATGTGGGCCTAGGGACATAGCGAATACAGCACATGGAGCCACAAATGTCCGCTGCTGGGGCGATCTTCTAGTATCCTGACACCCGAGATCTGCATATCCTTAGCGTGCAGGGAGGCTTCTTGTAGAAGGGATGATGAGTACAGTGCACCGCTCGGCACGGGCGCACTGTTCACCCACAGACCGGTCAGGCGCGCCGCCTGCTGGATGACCCTGACGCCGTCTGCCAGCGGATTGGACAGGACGCATTAAATGCTAGGAGGGCACGTCGCCCATTAGCGTGGTGGCAGGTGGCGCGTCCTCTCCGTAATAAATGCAGAGGCTGCACGGCTTTATGGGCTTTACGTCAGGCTCGGTCCGTTGGCTTATGTCACGGGCCACAAGCCACGCGTCAGCAGCGGGGAGCGCAGGGCAAGGCCTGGACACGTGCCAGCACCGGTCCCCTACTCATGCCAGGGTCCTTCTCGTCCCGAGACCTTGCTAAGGCTTGGACCCTACTCGGAGGGGGACTAGGGCCCTTCCAAGGGACCCAGCGTGCCTTCTTGGGGGCTCTGGACTTGTACGCATAGGGGTCCGATGTCCTTCTATGGAGGTTCGGACCCAACGATGAATACTAGGATGTACTACCTTTCCTTGCCACCTGGCGCCCTTGGACCTGCCCATGTGGTGGGGTTGGGCGCCATTCTCCGCGTGGCCTTGAGGTGTTGCACAGGTGCGCGGCTACTTTATACTGTAGTAGAGGGTACCCCTGATTAAGGGTACTGACACACACTAACACCGAGTTTGTCTCTGAACAACTCGGCTACCTCATCCCTAATTTTTCCACCACATCTGGTGACCATCCATTAAGTTTGTGGGTGGAAATCTCAGGTTGCCTAACATCATTCTGTCGGCTTTCCTCTTAGGCATGTCTGAGATGTGTGTTAGGTGTCCTAGTAATGCCACCACCTCCTACTCTATATCCCTCGGGCTCTCAAGTGGCCGAAGAATATTCGGCCCTATGTACATGAGGTGGCACGAGATGGTTATAATATGTTGTCGGTGGGGCAGCGTAGTGCAGCTGCGATGGGTGCGGGAACTACGCATAATGTGTAGTTCCTGGTTCTGTGTACGCATACTCGGACTATCCATCGTCGTAAGGAGCCAGATGGTCCACGACCAGGCCGAACGATCCGAGTGCGTATCCAGACTGCGCGGCTATATATGGCATTGCTTGGGTAGTTCCGTACCCGGATAGTCCGGCGTGAGGGGTCAGACGGTCCGCGACCTAGCCAAATTGTCCAGGGTTATACCTGGATAGTTCAGTCATGTGCGGTGTGACCTAGGTGGTCTGAGCGCGGATTTGTGCAGGGTCAGACGGTCCGGTGAAACACACAGGACGGTCCATGACGTATCCAGCCGGTTCGGCATAAGGGGCCGAACGGTCCGTGGTCGGGCCGAACGATCCGGGGGTACACCTAGATGGTCCAACCGTGTATGGCACTACCTGAGTGATCTGTGCGCGGGCTTGTGTAGGGTCGGACTGTCCGACGAAATACGCCAGATGGTCTGCGATATATCAAAACTGTTCGAGATAACTCACAGACAGTTCGATTATGTCCAGAGCCGGTCGCGTGTCTAACGATGGCAGTTGTGATGGTGACACGAACGTGTGCATCGGCATACCATATGATGGTTGGGCCAAGGGAGACCCATTTGTAGCTGATGTGTTTGGCGCGAGTGGTTCCGTATTAGATTCATGCGAGGGAAAACTAGGGGCAGTAGGTTTCTCATATGAAAGCACGCATTCTTTAATAGATTCATCTATGTATTCGTTTAACAGTTCCTTCGTTGTTCCATGAAAGCCTTAAAATATGGATCTAGGGTACTTACAATGGGAGCCTAAGGTGGAGGTAGGAGATATGTCCTCCTCGCGTTAAAGGAAAGCCTTATACTAGTACAGATAAGTTCTATAGTGGCGGTCGTAAACCTATTTACAGTGGCGTTTTTCATAACCGCCAGTGCTAGGGGTCACTAGAAATCACCATTTTTACCGGCGGGTAACTGAGAACCGCCAGTGGAAATCGATTTTCACTGGCGGTCGGCGTAATAAAACCGCCAGTGAAAATCGTTTCCAGGAAACATAAAACAGATTTTAAAAATAGTAAAAAAAATATTTTTATTAGGGAGACTTCGCGGCCCGCCCACCCACCTGTTCGTCTCCGTCGAAGTCGCAGGTCGCGGAATTTTTCGTGCACTACACAGTTGCTAGGAATCGAACCCCTGACCTCAGCCTCACGCGTACCCTCCTCTATCACTCCGGCTATGGCATGCTTTGTGTTTAGTGTGTAGTTTTGTTGCCCACATATTACAACTAACTGAGTGTAAATTGCTTGTTTGAGACCGTAAACGAATTCAAATAAAACAGTTGTCAACTACAAAGTTGAATAATTTTTGAAGTTCTGAAACTTTCATTTTGACACTTTTTTCATCCGAGGTCGTTTGCAAAATTTGAATTTTAAATTTGATAAATTTAGATATAATTTTTGAGAGCCGAAATGATTTCAAATAAAAAAGTTATCAACTACAAAGTTTTATAATTTTTAGAGATCTACAACTTTTATTTTGATAGTTTCATCATACGAGGTCGTTTGAAAAACTCAAAAAATTAAGGATAAAAATGATTTCTAGTGGCAGTTCCTTAAGAAAACCGCCACTAGAAATCGATTTCTATAGGCGGTTTCTTAAGAAAACCGCCACTAGAAATCATAGATTTCTACATGCGGTTTTCATAAGGAACCGCCTCTAGAAATACGATTTCTAGTGGCGGTTTTCTTAAGAAACCGCCACTAAAAATAGCACAGACGGTTGATAACCGAATCCGCCTATAAAAATATAACGCACCGCAGGCTTTGAGTGTTTTTCTACTAGTGTTAAAAACTTGAGTTGTCGTTGCACCTCCTTCTCTTTGCCGTGTCGTTCGGTGAGTTGTCGCAGCACCTCATCTTCCTCGCACCTTATGAGGTTATCAAGGGCTGTTGGTCATCAGTCGCGAGTGCCTCCATGGTCGGCTTGATGATTTTGGTGGTGGACACGTCGGTGTGATCTTTAGAACCAGCCATCTAGGGAGCCAATTTCTGGTAGATCTAAACACACTCGTCCCCACCGGAGTTGCCAAAAACTATGTTGACGCCGATCTGGGTGTTAATCACTGGAACGAACCACCTAACGGTGCTCTCTGCGGAAGCGCGGCTTCCGCAGACGGTCCATGGCACAGGGCTAGACGGTTCATGACCTGGGCACAGGAGCGGATCCTCCTATGCACGCTTCCAGACGGTCCACGCCTAGGGCCAGGCGGTCCATGGTGGCGCACAAGGTCTTCTCCGCGAAGAATCCTAGAACTCGCCCCTGGGAAAGATCCGGTCGAGGGAGAGAGTTTCAAGGCGTTGCTCCTGGTCGGCAGGCTTCCCGCTGCGTCTCTAATAGACATAGAGTCAAAGAAAGATTGTTGTGAAAGACTAAACTAGATCTAAACCTAAGGCTAGATTACTCCTACTCATATGAATTAGAAGAACGATGCAAATAAGTTAAAATTGATAAATAGATTTGATTAGATCAATTGTGAGAGGTTTAATCGGTCGTACCCCTTTATCTATATAAAGGGTGGAGGTCTGGACCCGTTACAAATCGGTTCTCGAGTTAATCCCGCAGGTTTTACTAACAAATCCCGCTAGAAATCTGGAACCTTAATTGATTCTGCATACGCGTGGATCGTCTGTGGACCGTCCGGTCCTAGGGACGAACAGTCCGGCTACCCAAACTAGTGCTCAATAACAACATAATAAGTTCTCAATAACAACATAACAAGTTTAAAGACCAAAAATGTGTTTTACTCAAACGCAAAACGTTGGAGTTCGTCGAGGGCGTCCTTGATAGTTTCTAAGTCTAGAAAGAATCCTACCGGCTATTAAAAGAAGAGAGATCAAAGAGGTAGCTCGTAGAATCCCTCAAAAACAAATTGTCTCATCGTTCGTACAACCATCGACTACAGCGCTCTTTAGGAGTTGGTGGCCAAAATGGTTTCATTGGGGAGGAAGCAGGAAGGAAATTTACGGTAATTGGTCATGTAATAAATTTGTTTGACTGGAGTCTTTAGGCACGACAAAGACAAATTGACCACTAAATACAATTTGAAAGAACAAGCCAAGATGTGACAGGAAGTAGGGATGGATACAGATGTCTAAAGATCCGAATTATCTGTATTTGTATTCGAATTCGTATTCAAAAAAAGTGGTAATATAGATATCCGTATTTATATTCGATTTTAATATGAATGTTAAATAGATATATATAAATTCAATTTTTCCCTATCCGATTTATGTTTCGTATTCGACAATATTTGAGAAAACTGTGAAATTTCATATCCTATTTGTATCCGAAAGAAAACGTATTCGATGAAATCATTTAAAACTTTTTTAATTACTAATTACAAATGATTTTAAATTTTAATAATGTACTAGAAACTGATGTACACAATTTAAAATGTTAAAAATATTTATATCATAAATAAATAATTACCTTAATCTTACATTACTAGTAATATATAGTGATAAATTATAATTAAAAATTCTAATTTTGAATACATTAGATTATTGAAATTTTTAGTCTAAAATACAAATATACTTAATATACAAAAAGATTATATTTATAATCCAAAATATAAATATATCTGGTATAAATAATTTAAAAATCTGATATTCAACTAAGTTTCAACTGAATAATGTATATGTACTATGTTCATAATTTGCTTGTAATATGATTTTTACTAACTATAAATACATCGATAAAACAAAATAATACTTGTTATGATGATATATTTTAAATCAAGTAAGTATTCAGATGTGAATATGAATTCGAACTGTTCGGTTTGTATTAGTATCCGATAATATTTGTATTTATATCTGTATTCGATAATATTCTTATTCGAATTAAAATACGATAAGTAGTGACATCCGGATTCGTTTCTATGTGTATTCGATCTGACTCCATCTCTAACAAGAAGAACGAAATAAAGAGCATGGGAGAACACGCGGAGCATGAATTGTTTGTATGCAAGTAATTCGAGTTAAAAGTGTTGATTTATTGAGAAATACTAGGGAGTATATAGTGCTGAAAATAGAGCAACTCCAGTATTTCTCTAAAATACTCCCTACATCAATAATTTAAGTAGTTATGCTAAAAACTTCTCTCCAAATAAACTTCCTAGATTTAGCTACTTCTCATCTAACATATTTCCTCCCAACAAGTGGCAACCTTTAACCAACTTCTGAACCACCAAAGAATGACGGCAATCTGGCAATCTTTTATTTCGTCACTCTTTTCACATTCACGACTCACACGACGGTAGGGAAAGCCATGTTTACGGCGCCACCCCAAACAAAGGATATATGTTTCGGCGATGTGTTTACGTGAGACGATCGCACTAGTCATTGCATAATATATAAACAAAGGATATATGTTGGCGTGATTTACCTTCAGCAAATGGATCGTCTCACGTGCATGGATTCAGCGAGATCCATATGCTAGGTCTTCTACCGCCGATGTAACTCCAGTCAACCGAATGTTTTGTGACAGATCCAATCAAAATACAAGTAGTAAATTCAAAACCAAACTATAACATATATTTAGAGATATATTAGAGAAATTTATAACTTTTTACTTCTAAAGTTATTTAGCAATTTTCTAAATTTATAATTTAAGGCACTACCGGAATCCGAGCCTTTGCCGAGTGCCGGACGCTTTGCCGAGTGTCTTTTCTCGGGCACTCGGCAAAGATGGCTTTGCCGAGAGCCGCACTCGGCAAAGCTCGGCTCTCGGTAACGAGCCTCTTTACCGAGTGCAGGACACTCGGTACAGGTCCACACTCGGCAAAGACATGTTTGCCGAGTGTCAAACACTCGGCAAAAAGGGCTCTCGGCAAAGGGCCGTCAGCGGCCGTCCCAAAGCTGACGGTCGTCAGTCTTTGCCGAGAGCCAATGGTTGGCACTCGGCAAAGAGTCTTCTTTGCCGAGTGTCGCCCAGTTGACACTCGCTCTAGACACTCGGCAAAGTATATTTTTATTTCTTTTATTTTGTCTCCCAAACTGTTGGGGGCCTTCGTCCTCCGAAGGTCCTCAAAAACATGATTTGACAATATTTTCCAAGTGAATTATATGAACAGGTATCTTCGGACTCAGATCATGAACATGGAATACGGTTAGAACGAAGCCCAAGCTGTACGAAGCTGATTACCAAGCTGTACGAGGGATGGTGCACAGCCGAAGCTACGCGCAGAAAGCTTCGTCGCGATAGCAGAAAGGGGAACCGACTTAAAGATGAAAAGACTACTTAGGCCTTAATAGATTCCCATAAGCCATTAGCAAATGTAATGGACATGAATGTAATTTTGCATGGGCTACGTCCCACGCCTATAAATAGATGAACAGTACTCCCGTACTGTTCACGCTGACTTGGCATTTGCTTTCCGTCATCCTTGTACTTTTGCCTTCCTGCAATCCGAAGGTACACTTGTAATCTAAAGTCATTTCTATTTTTATATGATAACAAAATAGAAATGACATGGTAATAATATTTGGATGTTTATATTACTTTTTATGTTGTATGTAATTTCCTCGTCATGGTTCATTGTGCTTACGAAGATATGTTGTTTGTGACCTTCGTCCGGAACACATTATATCCCTGTCTAAAAGGACGAAGGGCTTTATCATTTAACATTTTCTGTGTTGCCTTGTTCTTAATTCATAGCATTTGAGAACAAGTCCCCAACATTGGAGCCCACCTCCGGTGAACTCACTTCCACTTTGAGTTTTTTGAACACCCTCGGAAGCCATAGACCCTCGCTATGGCGCCGAAGAAAGCTTCAGCGACTGGGGCTGCAGCTCTGCAACCGCTGGACCCCAACCAGGAGACTGTCTCTCTTCAGGAGGCCCGAAGCCAGAAGAGGAAGGCCGTCAGCCCGACGCTTCAGGAGGATGAGCTAGACCAAGAGATCAGGAATATGGAGATGCTTCATCAACAGGTGCAGAGGAAGAAGGAAAAGATGGCCAGGCTAGCTGAGCTGCAAAGGCAGATAGACGAAGCTTCTGAAGAAGTTCGCCATCTTACTCACGATGAGCAGAACAGAAGGCCTCAACAAAAAGACCTTCATCAGGAGGGCTTCTTCAACGAAGATGACTGGTATGATAATTTCCATCACGGAAATTTTGTTTTCGATGATGCTTCTCCCCTGTCCGCTGAGCTGCAGGCTACACCTTGGCCTCCGTCCTACAAGCCGCCCCAGCTTCCCATGTTCGATGGCCATTCAGACCCGAAGCAGTTTTTGATGAGCTACGAAGCAACAGTATCTTCGTATGGTGGCAATGCTGCAGTCATGGCAAAGTCTTTTGTTATGGCTGTCAGGAATGTTGCTCAGACCTGGTATTCCTCCCTTCGACCAGGAACGATCACTTCATGGCAAAAGCTGAAGGACATGTTGTTAACCAGCTTTCAAGGGTTTCAGACGAAGCCGGTCACTGCTCAAGCCTTGTTCCAGTGCACTCAGGATCATGAAGAATACCTTCAGGCGTATGTCAGAAGGTTCTTGCGTTTGAGGGCGCAGGCACCAACGGTGCCCAATGAAATTGTCATCGAAGCCATGATCAAGGGGCTTCGTCCTGGACCTTCAGCTCAATACTTTGCTAGGAAGCCTCCTCAGACTTTGGAGAAGCTGCTCCAGAAGATGGACGAGTACATTCGTGCCGACAATGATTTTCTCCAAAGAAGGGAGGAGGCTTTCAGATTTTCTAAAATGACCAGGGGCTTCGGAGGAAGATTCTATCCGAGGCATGTCAGGTCCATCCACAACTCCACTCAAAATGATGATAAGGGGAGTCAGCAGAACAGGCCGCAGTGCTCCTCACAGGCTTCGGGGCAACAGCAAACTTTCTTCCGGCCACCAGCTCCAAGAGGCAGAGGCGCCAGGGGCTTCGGCGGAAGATTTGGAGATCAACCAAGGAGAGTATTTTGCTTATTCTGTGGTGAAAACAAGGACCATACCACCAGGATGTGCCATGTTACCATCCAGAAACAAAAGGAGATAGCCGAAGCTGCAGCGCAACAAGCTCAGCCGAAGCAGGTCATGCATACTGCTTCGTACCATCCGCCTTACATCCCAGAATACATGGGCAACCACCCTGCAGTTTCTGTTGCTTCGGCGAGTCAACCTCAAGCTTCCTGGCAACAGCCTCCACCTCCACCACCGTTGCAACAAGGCCAACAGCCAGAAGGGAGCCAATATGCTCCACATCAAAGGGATCTCAGAGAACAATCCGAAGCTCGCACAGTCAATAGCACTGTGCCAGAGTCGAAGCATATCTATTGACAAATATCCTACCAGTTTTTTCCATTCAGTTTTATTTTCTGTGTAATAAAGGACACTTTTTAGTTTTCATGTAAAAGTTTCTTTGTTTGCTCCAAGGAAAATGTATCTTCTCAGGCTTAAGTTGCTGAAGCTTAAAAATTTACGATAACAAGGAGGACCTTCGAATTATCGAAAATCCTTCGAAGCAACAAAAAGTCGTTCTAAGGAACGCAGTGTAAGTTTTCTGCTCCAAAGTCGTTCCTAAGGGAATGCAGAGCTTACAGCGAAAAGTCAACGCTGATACCGCCTAAGTAAAAGGCGAAGAAGCTCCAAAGACGTTCCTAAGGGAATGCAGAGCTTACAGCGAAAAGTCAGCGCTGATATAAAGATATTTTGTGTTTTATGGGGATATGTGTGTATCTTCGGAACAAATGTCATCCACATAACATAGCATCATCACATCATTTTGCATAGCATAAGCATCATACATCATGTTGCATATGGCAAAAGAAGGGGACACAGTATCAACCTTCGAAAGGACGCTTTGAGAAAGTGAAAATCGTGCAAAGTCACGAGGGAATACAATGTTGATCTTCGGAATACAGCTTCGGAGAATATTTTCACGAAGCGTGGATGTGCTTCATCAGAATAGTATTAAAGGAGAATGTCTTCTTCACGAAGCATGAAAAGAAGGGAAGGTGTTTTTTCGCCGAAGGCTCAAAAATGGTATGTATGTAGAATTTCATGCATCGTAAAGAATTGAATAATGAAAAGAGACTTGTATATTACATTCAAGTGTACAAAATATTACATAGATCACACTTCAAATGTTTTTTCTAATAACATCTAGTCTTCTCTTAGTACTACTTCGGCAGCCTCATTTAGAAGTTGTTCAACAACTTTATCCATGATACCTTCGGCCATTTGTTTAATTTCGTCATCCCCTTTCGTGTGAGGGTCAGCAGACGATCCAGCAGGTTCTGAGGGAAGAGAATATATGTCTATGTTACTATTACAAACCATAAGCAAGTTCGAAAATCAAAAATTACAACAGACCTAAAAACCACTAGTTGGTACCTATTTGGCTTTTGGGCTCTGCGCTTTTTTCAGCGGCCTTGGCTACTTCCCTAGCATCATGGATACCTTGCTCGCTTCTTCGAATAATTTCCTGGGCCATTTCTCGGCCACCATTGTCCCAGACGTCGGTGAAAAATTTTCCACCAACCTGGCTAGCTTCGGTCGAGGGGTCTTTAATATCTTCAGCGGATAAAGTGGCTTCGGATTGCGCAAGAAGCTTAATATGATCGCAACCTTTCCTCTCCAAAACAGTAGCAACTCCTCTGGCGCCCGAAAAAGCGCAGATGTCACCGCGGCTACTCAGGATTTCCTCGAAGGCCTCTGCTTCGTGACTGATCCATTCCAGTGGACCTTCGGGATTGCCTCTTGAGAAATTCTCTTCACTAGAGAATGCGCCAACGCCGGCGAAGCTGGATTTTATCTTTTTGACGCATTCTATAGATCTAACGTAGCATTTTCTCTGGGATGCACGAAACTCCTTAACACTTATCTCTAAATGATTGGCCAGTTGATCGCTAAGCTCTCGTTTTGTTTCTTCAAGCATACGTTCCTCTTTAGCTCTAGCTAGCTGTTTCTGAAGGTCTTTAATCTCACGTTTTTGGGCTTCGGCCTGGACCTTTGAGGCAGCTTCGTCCTTTTTTACCTTGTCTACCAATGTAAGCAGAATCTTATCCTTTTCCAGAGCTTCGTTTCTCAGTTTAATAACTTCTGACCGTAGGTTGTTGAAGGCAATTTCATAGCTTTCTTCTTCGGCACTCTTTTGCGCTCTCAGCGCATTGCTTAAAATTAAACCCTACATGTAAAAAATTAGTATAAGTATAAAACAATAGATTTCGAATCATAAAGTTTCCAAAATGCGCAATTCTCACACCTTCAGACTATTATATGCGAGACTATCCGCAAGATCTTCCTTCGTCATAGCACATAGTCCAGCTTCAAGCTTCGGAAACCCCATACTCCTAGCCATCTCCCGGCAGACAGATAATTCTTTGTTGTCAGGGAGGCAGTATAGGAAGTCATCTTCGTTTGTCCCATTGAACACTAGTGCCCCCTTCGGATATTTTAATTCTCTGGCATAGTGATTGGCTTCATAAATCTCTTCTTAAGATAATTTTTTACCCGAAGCATGTCGCACAATGTAATCACGTGCGGCGGAAGGTGCTTCGGGGGCCGCTGTGTCAATTTCTTCAACCAAAATTGGCTCTGCCATTTTTATTTTTTCTTCGGCTTCCAAAGGTTGTTCCTTGGTAGGCTCTGGAGGCCCAGCTTCAGCTTCAGGTTGTTGCTTCGAAGTTTCAGCAACTGAAGCTTCAGCAGATACTTCAGAAAGTTCAGCAGTCTTCTTTGGAGTTACACTTGAAGACTTAATTGTCTCCAAAACATCTAGCACGTTCACCATTCTTTTTCTTTTTGGGGTCACCGATGGGCCCTTTTGATTTTTTATTGTTTCAACATTTGCTGAAGGACTTAAGATTTCCAATATTTTTTGTTCTTCAATTCTCGGTTTTTCTGCCTTCTCTGCTGAAGGCGCTTCAGTTTTTTCTTCTATCTTCGGCACTGGAGCTGGTTGTGTAGTTTCACTGGCCAAAGAGACTTCACCAATAAATTCAGGCACTGTGGCCGGCTCAATAAAACGCGCCCGGTGGGTGAGCACCTTCATCTTTTTTCTTTGCGGCGCTGGCTCACTAGAGGCACTCGTGGCAACTTCTGTTGCAGGAGAAGTATTTTTTCTTTTGCGGCCCAGTACCGGATAATGATAGTCAGGGTAGACAAACCTGATTGCATCAAATACCCGGTTGAGCCTCTTCTTCTTTCGGCCTCCGAAGGCTGCCGATAATGCAGTATTCTCGGCCTTCGAATATACTCCAAGCAGTTCGTCACTTAATGTTTCAATGCTTTTTAACCAGTCGTCATCAGGTTCAACAAATTTATCCCCGTATTTGAATGAGTATTTTAGTCTGACTAGTCCACCTTCGTCAGACTCTTTGATGGTCTCCTTCGGCATTTCCCACTTTCCTGCAAGTGGCCACACCCTGAAGGCAATATGCTCTTGGACCAGATCTCTTGTCCCAATAAAAGAGCAGACTACGCCGAAGGCTCTTTGGCATTCTTCGGCCGCTTCATCCATTTCAACCTTCGGCTTTCGGAGTCCGAAGCGTTGCCAGATGGGGTGCATAATGATACTCTTAACATCTTCCTGCGCTGTCAAGTCATTCTTTACATAAAACCATTCTGTCATCCAGGTACCGGGCCACCTCTTCCGAAAGGTTGGCACAGGGCGGCTTGACCCGGAGCGGGCACCAAAGCTGTAACAACCAAAGTTGTTGTGATATTGTTCTTTCCCCCAGGGCTTCGTCTCATATACCAACTCATGAATTTTGCAAAAGCTTTTAGCATTTGGTTCTAAACCTTGGCTTCTCACAGCCCAGACAAAGATTCCCATTCTTATGATAGCTTCGGGAGTAATTTGATGAAGGTAGATTTGAAATGTCTTCAGGACTTCGACAACAAAGCTGCTTAGGGGGAACCGAAGCCCGGCCTTAAGAAAGCTTCGGAAGATCACGACCTCATCTTCTTCGGGGGTGGTAGAAGTCTTTTCTCCAGCGTCAGCCCTCACAATAGATATATCTCGAAAATATCTCCCCTCATATTGTCAATATGACTCTGCTTAATAGTAGTTTTCCCAAAAACCGAGTGACTTGGCCGCCATGGTCGATCTTCAGACTCTCCCCCGCCACTTTCTACATCATAATTGTCGCTGTCACCAGTATCTTCAGATAAACCTTCCAAAATCTCTTTGGTAATCTTTTCTGTATTGGTCTTCGACATTGCCTAAAGAAAGCCCAGGTTCTTCTCTTCAGAAAGACTTAGCTTCATCTCGGCAACAGCCTTCTTCTCCTCAGACATCTCTTCGGAGATCCAACTTCTCGCTCCCGAAGCTTAAAACTAGGAAAGAAAACAAATATTTTTGGGCAGAAAGTTTTATAAGCAGGAAAGACAGATGGCAAAGGGAGCGTGCCAAATCAAATGTGGCGGGCTCCTATTTATACACTCGACATGACGGAAACTGTGTGGTCCCAGGTGTCAGTGATTTTTGCTATTCTAGCAAAGGGAAGGTGTTTTTTCGGACCTTCGGCTTAAGGCCTTCGTCCATATCGCAATCTGAATTTATCATTAACAAATTAATATTGCGAGGGGCTACTGTTGGGGGCCTTCGTCCTCCGAAGGTCCTCAAAAACATGATTTGACAATATTTTCCAAGTGAATTATATGAACAGGTATCTTCGGACTCAGATCATGAACATGGAATACGGTTAGAACGAAGCCCAAGCTGTACGAAGCTGATTACCAAGCTGTACGAGGGATGGTGCACAGCCGAAGCTACGCGCAGAAAGCTTCGTCGCGATAGCAGAAAGGGGAACCGACTTAAAGATGAAAAGACTACTTAGGCCTTAATAGATTCCCATAAGCCATTAGCAAATGTAATGGACATGAATGTAATTTTGCATGGGCTACGTCCCACGCCTATAAATAGATGAACAGTACTCCCGTACTGTTCACGCTGACTTGGCATTTGCTTTCCGTCATCCTTGTACTTTTGCCTTCCTGCAATCCGAAGGTACACTTATAATCTAAAGTCATTTCTATTTTTATATGATAACAAAATAGAAATGATATGGTAATAATATTTGGATGTTTATATTACTTTTTATGTTGTATGTAATTTCCTCGTCATGGTTCATTGTGCTTACGAAGATATGTTGTTTGTGACCTTCGTCCGGAACACATTATATCCCAAAGGGATATAATGTCTAAAAGGACGAAGGGCTTTATCATTTAACATTTTCTGTGTTGCCTTGTTCTTAATTCATAGCATTTGAGAACAAGTCCCCAACACAAACTTTTTGTGGTATGTTCCTACACTATGTAGACCTACATGTATCATTTGTGGACAATTTTAACAGAGTTTCAATCGTTAGTAAATTTAGTTCGTTTATTTGAATTTCTTCGGAAAATTTAGATTTGAACTGCAGGTCACTCGAAACTTGGAAAACCGTGCATGAAAAAAATGATATTCATGTTACTTAGCATAAGTTACGACCGATTCCAGGAGCGGACCAAAAACTTCGAGCAACATGCTCACTAAACATGGCCGTGAACTTGTCATCCACATGTTTAAAAATTGTATAAAACACAAACAAAGTCAGAAAATCTTGAAACTTGTCCACGTGTCATGATATCATATGTACAGGCTGCGATAAAAAATTGAAAAAAATTCGAGAAAACTATGACGCGCTATGTGTACAAACCTAAGAGATCCACATTGAAACTCTATGATTTCATGTGTAGTTCTCTTAGGTTTCTACACATAGTGTCTCACAACTTTGTCCAAACATTCTCAATTTTTTATCACAACCTGTACATATGATATCATGACACGTGGACAAGTTTCATGATTTTCTGACTTTGTTTGTGTTTTATACAATTTTTAAACATGTGGATGGCAAGTTCACGGCCATGTTTAGTGAGCATGTTGCTCGAAGTTTTCGGTCCACTCCTGGAATCGGTCGTAACTTATGCTAAGTAACATGAATATCATTTTTTCATGCACGGTTTTCCAAGTTTCGAGTGACCTGCAGTTCAAATTTGAATTTTCCGAAGAAATTCAAATAAACAAACTAAATCTACTAGCTATTTCAAACACTGTTATAATTGTCCCAAAATGATACATGTAGGTCTACATAGTGTAGGAACATACCACAAAAAGTTTGGGAGACAAAATAAAAAAATACAAATGTACTTTGCCGAGTGTCTAGAGATGACACTCGGCAAAGCCGTCTTTGCCGAGTGCTAGATGTGTGGCACTCGGCAAAGAGGTAGTAAAGAATCTTTGCCGAGTGCCGCAACGGGGGACACTCGGCAAAGAACTCTTTGCCGAGTGCCACCGATCTAGCACTCGGCAAAGAATATTTTACAATTTTAAAAAAATCTTTGCCGAGTGCCAGATCGCTGGCACTCGGCAAAGAAGGAAAATAACTATCCGACCGTTCTTCTTTCTCCTTTCTCTTCTCTCACGCGCTCTCTTCCTTCCTTCTCTCTGCCCGCGCCGCCGCGCCGCCTTTGTGCCCGCCGCCGCGCCTTTGTGCCCGCCGCCGCGGCCTCCCCACGCCGTCTGCCCGCCGCGGCCGTGCGTCGTGCCCACCGCGCCGCCCGCCGCGCCCTCCTCGGCCGTGCGCCGTGCCCTCCGCGGCCGTGCGCCGTGCGCCGTCTGCCTGCCCCCTCCCCGCGGCCGTGCCCGCCGCACCCGCTCGCTCGTCGCGCCGCCGCCTCGCCGCCCGCCACCGAAGGTATAAATTATGCGTGTTTATATTATTTATATGCGTGTTTATATGGGTGTTCATGAATTTATGCATGTTTATATGTTGCGTGTTTATTAGTTAATAAACAATATTATTTATATGCATGTTTAACTGTTTTGGTCATTTGTTGATAATGAACTGGTATTAGTTAATAAACAATATTATTTAGATGATTTAATTTGAACAAACACATGTTTATATTAATGTAATCAAAGTAGACATGTTTATATTAATGTAATCAAAGTAGACACAATCACATTTTTAATGAGAAGGAGAATGAGGGTATTTGTGCGTAGGTTGAATGTCCTTATCATTTTATGCATGGATTTCCGGCCATCGTGCCGTTGAATTATGCGTGGAAGACAGCCATCGTGCTGATACTTTTATTTGCAGGATTTCGAAACCTCCCCGTGGAGGAGAGGTGCTGCCGAAATTTTCTGTTGCTAGGCTTTTGTATTAACAGACTTGTGTTTCTTTTTTACAGAGAAGATACTTGTCTTCCTAGCCGCTGCGGGTCTGCCTGCACCGCGTCCCGTCGCCACTGCACCGACCCGCCACAGCCCCACTAGCCTGACTCCACCGCCACCCTAGGTATAACCTCTACATCCGCATCATGGTCGTAGATCACCTAACCCAGTTAGGCGTCTCCCGTTCGAAAGTGATACGGTGTAGATATGCAGATCTTTGCATATCTACAAATGTATCAGTTTCGAATTGTCCACGTTTTTTGGACAGCCCGCGGTTGCGTAGATGGTGTTAGTTTCATGCTCTACTCCGGTCTGAGATAGAGTTTCGGCGTCACCTCCCTGTTGTTCTCCGGACAGTACACTCTCCCTGCCAGGACGTGTATCCGGAGAACAGCGGGGAGGTGCTGCCGAAATTCTATCTCGGATCGGAGTAGAGCATGGAAACTAACTCCATCTACGCAACCGCGGGTGGGATTAGGACCTATCGTCACCTATTAGAAGGTAGAAATGTAGTGTACATGCATTACATGTCTATATTAAACTGTACTCGGTTATATATGTTAGAGGATGGAGGACCGTGAGTGGATGTACACGGGCCGTAGAGGAAGGAACGATGTCACCACTGAATGGATTAGAAAGACCGATGATTTCGTGGAACGGGCATATGGCGAAGCTGCTAAAGGAGCGAGTCTAGTCCCATGCCCGTGCAGCAAATGTGACAACCGGAAAAGAAAACCAAAGAAGACCATGGTAGAACATATTTGGAAGAATGGATTTACGCCGGGCTATACTCGGTGGATATTTCATGGTGAAGCGCATCGTACGAGAGAAGAGGTGCTGAGACAACGTGTCGAGGATTATGACGCGGATGCGGGGGTAGCGGATATGTTGAACGACTATCAGGAGGCACAGTACACGGGAGGATGTATGGATGACGAGCCAGAGCCGACTGCAAAGGCGTTCTACGACATGTTCGACGCGGCACAGAAGCCCCTTCACGGCCAGACAAAGGTTTCTCAACTGGATGCCATTGGGCGTGTAATGGCGTTCAAGTCGCAGTACAGCATCAGTAGAGATGCATTCGATGGCTTGTTGACGGTTATTGGGAGTCTGCTTCCGGATGATCATGTTCTGCCAAAGAGCATGTACGAGGCACAGAAACTACTTCGTGCACTTAAGATGACGTATGAGCAGATTCATGCTTGTCCGAAGGGCTGCGTGCTATTTAGGAAAGAATACACGGAGGCAAAGTACTGTCCCAAGTGTAATTCGTCTAGGTTTATGGAGGTAGACTCTGGTGATGGACAGAAGAGGCAGCTCGACATCCCCTTGACAATCCTACGACACCTTCCGTTCATACCGAGGATCCAGCGTCTTTACATGACAGAGGAATCCACGAAACAGATGACATGGCACAAAAATGGAAAACGATACAATCCTGACAAGATGGTGCACGCGTCAGATGGTGAAGCATGGAAACACTTTGATGACATTCATCGTGAGAAAGCCGAAGAGGCTCATAATGTACGTGTTGCGTTGGCCATAGATGGGTTCAATCCCTATGGAATGAGCGCTGCCCCGTACACATGTTGGCCCGTGTTTGTTATCCCAATCAATCTCCCCCCTGGTGTGTGCTTTCAAAGGCAGAATATATTCGTGTCGTTGATAATTCCCGGACACCCGGGGAACAAAATGGGCGTGTACATGGAGCCTTTGATCGATGAATTGGTACGTGCCTGGGAGGAAGGGGTATGGACATATGACCGAGCTACGAAGACAAACTTCAGAATGCATGTTTGGTACCAGTACTCCATGCATGACTTACCGGCGTATGGGCTATTCTGTGCCTGGTGTGTTCACGGTAAATTCCCATGCCCAGTTTGCAAGGAAGCTCTCAGGTTCATTTGGTTGAAAAAGGGTGGCAAATATTCGTCCTTCGATAAACATCGACAATTTCTTCCTGCTAACCATCCATTCCGCCTAGACATCAAGAACTTTACGAAAGGTGTCGTAGTGACAGACCGCCCACCTGTAACGATGACTGGTGCCGAAATTCGTCAACAGATAGATGGGCTCGTGGCCAATACAGAAGGTGGTTTTGTGGGATATGGTGAGCAGCATATGTGGACACATAAGTCTGGCTTGACTCGGCTCCCCTATTATGATGACCTGCTCCTTCCACACAACATTGACGTGATGCACACTGAAAAGAATATTGCCGAGGCACTGTGGGCAACAATTATGGACATTCCTGATAAGTCAAAGGATAATGTGAAGGCAAGAGTGGATCTGGCAGCGTTATGTGATAGACCAAAACTAGAGATGAAGCCGCCAAGTGGCGGAAAGACGTGGAGAAGGCCTAAGGCCGATTTCGTCCTAAGCAGGGCCCAGAGGAAGGAAGTACTTCAGTGGATAAAGATGTTGATGTTCCCTGATGGATATGCAGCTAACCTGAGTAGGGGGGGTGAACTTATCTACTATGCGAGTCTTAGGGATGAAGAGTCATGACTTCCACATATGGATTGAACGGATTCTTCCTGCGATGGTTCGAGGCTATGTCCCTGAGCATGTCTGGCTAGCGCTTTCAGAGTTGAGCTATTTCTTCTGTCAGCTTTGTGCAAAAGAGTTATCTCGGACCGTGGTTGCAGACTTGGAAAGATTGGCCCCCGTGTTACTGTGTAAGCTTGAGAAGATATTACCACCTGGCTTCTTCAATCCAATGCAGCATTTGATTCTTCATCTCCCCTATGAGGCACGAATGGGGGGCCCCGTGCAGGGACGTTGGTGCTATCCAATCGAGAGATGTCTAAAGACTATTCGAAAGAAATGTAGAAATAAATGCAAAATCGAGGCTTCCATTGCAAAGGCATACATTCTAGAGGAGGTCTCAAACTTCACAACAACTTATTATGGTGACAAACTGCCGAGCGTGCATAATCCACCCCCTCGTTACAATGATGGCGACAATGAATCGAACCTTAGCATATTTCGAGGCCAACTCGGGAGCGCAAGTGGCTCGACCACCAAGACCCTGACACATGAAGAGTGGCGGCATATCATGCTATACGTATTGACCAACCTTGAAGAGGTGACGCCATACATGGAACAATTTCTTCATGAATTCTGGCGTCGATCAAGGGACCCCACTCCACAGGAATATGACGCTCTTCTTAGAAAGGGTGCGAGAAATGGGTTGCCCGATTTCATTTCCTGGTTCAAACATAAGGTACGTGCTTAGTTTGTAAAAGAGATACGTCTTTAAACTCAATTTAGCGTCTTTTAACTTGCGAATACTTGCAGGGCCAAAGAGATCCGTCTATGAGTGCCGAATTGAGACAAGTAGCCAACGGCTTTGCTTATAGGGTCAAGAAATATTCTGGGTATGACGTCAATGGATACCGTTTTCGCACAACACACTACGACAAAAGTCGGCCCAATCGGAAAACAACGTGTTCTGGGGTCTTTACGCCGGGCCTTGACAATGTCGATTATTTTGGACGAATCGAAGAAATATATGAGCTCAATTTTTATGGTTCCAAACCTCTTACTCCAGTGATATTCAAATGTCATTGGTTTGACCCTCAAGTGATGAGACGGACACATTCTAATCTTGGGATAGTCGAAATTCGACAAGATTCCACCTTAGCAGGAGACGATGTCTATATCGTTGCCCAACAGGCCACACAAGTGTATTATCTCCCATATGCGTGTCAAACGAAAGAACATCTTAAGGGTTGGGATGTTGTGTATAAGGTATCGCCGCACGGGAGGTTACCTGTTCCTAACGATGAAGATTACAACTTAGACCCGGACACATATGATGGAGAGTTCTTCCAAGAAGATGGGCTAGAAGGGCGATTTGAGATAGACTTAACCGAAGCTATCGGAATGGACGTAGATATTGAAATGGTTGTTGATGAGGAGGATGATGAGGTGCAAAATAATAATGACTTAGTAATCCTTGAAGGCAATGACATTACTGACGAACTTGCGTCTTCCGATGGTGTGGAGATTGAAATGCTTGATAGTGATGATGAGAGTTATGATCCGGCTAACCCCGACACATATGAAGATTATTTTTAATCGATGTAATGCTATATGACTTTTTATTTCGCACTTGTTTTTAAATACATCTTTTTATATGTGCTTATTTGTTTACTCTTAATTGCAGGTTGTTGGACAAATATGGTGGGCGGTTTCCTGAGGAGGAGGAGGGGGAGGAGGAGTAGGACGGCGGACGATGCAGAGCAGGCAGCGCAGCAGGACGAGGCAGAGCAGGCAGCGCAGCAGCAGGCGGCGCCTCAGGACGACGACGACCAGCAGCAGGACGACGACGACCAGCAGCAGGACGCCTTAGGTTCAGGCGGCTCTAGTTCGAGGAGCATCTACCTGCGAGGCCCCGCGAGTCTCCCTCAGCGTCCCATACTTCGGGACAGACGGCCGCTGATTCGGCCGGAAGGGGAGAGGTATGTAACTTTATGTTCTTCATTCTTGTTCATATTATGTGTTCAAAATCATAATATAAACTAATACTTTTTATTTATCACTTGGACAGGTCTTGGACGGTTTTGGATTATGCTGGGGGTCATCGTCGCCCCCCAATGGCATCCTCGGCCTACTGTGCAGGGAACACTTCCCTGGACTTGTGGAGTACGCCGGAGTGACGGGCCCAGCCTTCACCTTCGACCACTACGCCGTCGCCCCCGATGCAGTAGACCGGGACGGCAGGGAATTCAATAACAAGGCAGAGCGGGTGAAGCAAGAGCTGTGGGTAAGTCTTAGTATAATGTAAAATATGTCGCATTCGTTGCAAATTCTTGAAATAATGTATGGATACATCGTTTTTGTATGCAGGATTTCTTCAGATGCGATGCTGGATACGAGGCTAGGGCGGATGTGGTGGCCACCACGAGCTGTAAGAAGCTCGTCGTGGACATGCACTATGAGGCCCGCATCCAGGCCATCATCACCTACCACGGCTCCGTCCTTGGGGAGAAGGTGACCAAAACTCAAGCCCGAACCATGTCGTTGACCAGGGAGCAGTACCTGCAGGTGAAGTCATGCATGTTTGGTACCAGTACTCCATACATGAATTTTATTTTATCTTCTGATATGCACTTTACGTGTTTACTTTGCAGATGATTCCACATTGGTGCGCCGCACATCCTCTGTGCTGGGAGCAGATGGTGGATAGGTGGTGTTCGGCTGAGTGGGACGAGGCGCACACAGCTAGCCGGGAACGGCGTTTGATGATGCAAGGCCCCTCCCACCACCAAGGCAGCCGGAGCCTGGGCCAATATGCCGAAGCATGGGTACGCCACCTTTTTTATTTAGATATATAGCACTAAGTTAGATATTATTTCTAACTATCTCGTTGGTTTTCGTTGCAGTCGGCGTCACATGGTGGCAGGCCTTGCTCCACCTTCTCGGCCTATGCTATGGCCCATAAGGGTAAGGCGACGTCCGACGTCACCTACAACCCGGATGACGGGCCCGAGGCCTACACCAACCCCGCCGTCTACAGCCGCCTCCATGACTACACCGCCATGGCGCAGGAGGTCCATGGCCCAGACTATGATCCGAGCACCGAGCCGATCGACACCGATGTGCTCATGAGGGTCGGAGGAGGCAAGAGACATGGGCGGTACTGGATTGCCGACGGGGCAATCGACTCGTCCTCCACTCCCACTCTGTCTCAGGTGAGAGCAAGGAGCACAGGCTCGAGTCCAGCCATACGACCTCGGCACGACAGCTCACAGCATCGCATACAGCAACTCGAGGTTAGTGCTTCTGTAACTCGTCCTTTCTTGAGTTATATACCTTCTCTTTGAGTTACTATAACGTTGGCTTGTAATATTACAGACCCAACTAGAAGAAGAGAGGAGGGAACGTCAAGAGATGGAGGCGAGGATAATGGCAGAGCGGGCGGCGGCTGATCAGAGGATGGCAGAGATGTTCCAGTACATGCAGAGCCTTGGCGCCACACAGGGCATCCCTCCGCCACCTCCATTGTTCCCTCCAGTTGACCCTACTCTCTTCCACACTCCTGTGAGTATCAAAATTGTAGTTAGATGTTTGTAATGCATCTGGTATAACACTTGCAATCTCTTCTCTGTGCAGGGCCAATCTGGGGCGGCATCCAACAACCCTCCGGAAGGGTTTAGCCCAACGCAGCCCCGGTCAAACCGCCCACCTCCATGAGTGTTGTGTTTTCATTGTTTTAGACTTCAGAACTTATGTATAATACTTATGTCTGTGTTTGATACTTATGTGAGAGCTTGCGACGTTTGAGACTTATGTTTGTGTTTAATACTTGTGTTGAACACTTATGTTTGTGATGGATATTTATGTTTGTGGTGACGGTTTTATGTTTGTGTTGGCTATTTATGTCTGTGATGATATCTGTGATGTATATATGTGATATATATGTGATATCTTCTGTTTGTGTGGATGGAATACAAAAAACAAATTAAAAAGGTATATACTGGTCACTTTGCCGAGTGTTACACTCGGCAAAGAGGCTCTTTGCCGAGTGTCCGGGTCATAACACTCGGCAAAGAGCACAGACCTGGGCACCGGCTTAGGTTCTTTGCCGAGTGTTACGTCCCTAGCACTCGGCAAAGAGGTCGGCTTTGCCGAGTGCCGCTTGGGACACTCGGCAAAGAACCTGACATGGGGACCCTCCCTGGCGGGTTCTTTGCCGAGTGTCCCAAGTGGCACTCGACAAAGATGGATTCTTTGCCGAGTGCTGCACGGAAGACACTCGGCAAAACTAACTTCTTTGCCGAGTGTCACAGGGGACACTCGGCAAAGCCGCCGTCTCCGTCACTCGACGTCGTAACGGCTACTTTTCTTTGCCGAGTGCTCTCTGGCACTCGGCAAAGATCTTTGCCGAGTGCCCGATAAAAAGCTCTCGGCAAAGAAGGCTCTGCCGATGCACTGTTCACCGAGCCTTCTTTGCCGAGTGTAACACTCGGGTGTTTTGAACGCTTCGCCGAGTGCTTCAGGCACTCGGCAAAGCGATTGATTCCGGTAGTGAGGCTGTCTCCAGCAACGTCCTCTATATTCATCCTCTATATCCGTACTTTATAGTCTCCTCTAAAAGATTTCATCCTCTATATCTCATTCCTCTCCAACAACGTCCTCTAAATCACGTCTTTTATACTCAAATATCTATATTAGAGACATTTTTTATTTTTGTTTTTTATACATACGTATTTGTCATACTCTCAAATATATTGTACGTATTTTAGTTTTGCTAAACCAGTTATTTAAAGTATTCAAATGGATAGAGGACCGTTTAGAGAAACTCTATAGATAGAGAATCCAGCAGCGTCCTCTAAATCTAGAGGACCGTTTAGAGGACGCTGTTGGAGGGCGTGGTCCTCTATATTTAGGGTACAGAACCCTTTAGGATGTCTTGCTGGAGCTAGCCTAAAAGCTAAAATTTACATAAGGGCATGTACAACCTCGAGGTCTCTTGAGAGGTCTTTAAGGGGTTAACTGCAAAAAAATACAAGAGACGGGCTATTCTCGAGTAGTGCTGGGAATATGGACTGAGCTTTTTGGGCCAGCACGAGCACGACCCGAAAACATGAGACCAAAGCATGGCCCGACATGAAATAATATGGGCCGGGCTAGCACGGCCCGAAGCCGGGCCTGGGTCGGGCCTCAAATTCCGACCCGTCGGGCCCCCAGCACGGCCCGCACAGATAGGCTGGGCTTGGGCCGACACGGCCCAATTAGGCCCAATTTATTTAATTTCTTTACTAGGTGAGTGCCCGTGCGTTGCAACGAGAGCATATAATACCACTGTTTGTATTTGAGTCACCCAATTCAGACATGTTGTAAAGGTCTTGGTGTTTAGTGGAGGCGTTGAGTGCACAATCACTGGCTTGATAACTTCATGCAGAGCTTGTGCAACATCTAGTGGACCATAATAAAAAGGAAGATAATCGTAGCAGTGCACTGGCACAAAAGCAGTATGATGGTCGTCCCTGCCTCTCCAGCAATTGAACTTGTGGCATCTTAGTCCTGTTCCACAGGCTGAGATATCATCACTGCAGATGAAACTGGAACTGAGACCTGAACTGCCGAACTAGCGACGGAACTGAAGCGGGCTTCCACAAGCACAAGAGAAAGTATCACAATAGCTAGAGAGACCACAGGTGCAGGCTTGCAGGTAGGGCTACAACAGGTTGTGGATCGTCCAAATGTTGCTGCTCCATTTCTTGTGAAGATGAACGCGAGAGCGAAAGTTGATCAGACGACTAAAAAGAAAAACACAAGAAACTTTCATTAGCAAAGAACGGGTCAAGAAATAAATAAAGATTTTTATGATAATAATGAGCTCCAACAAAGAACGGGTCAAGAAATAAATAAATGTTTTTATGATAATAAGGAGCTCCAACAAAAATGAGGTGCTACATTAATAAGGAACTCGAAACTCTCATACTTTAGCGTCACTATATATTACTCCCGTACCACAGAGAAGGTAACATGTAGTACCCCATTGTAAATCAACTCTATTTATATTCATGATTAGGACATAGTATCAACGAATTCACATTCACCATATAGTTCAACACAAGTTGGTTTTACTGCAATATATGGCATATTACATGAGAGTAATTGATAGTCCAAGTATACTCTACATTCTTTTTTTCGAATCCAAATACACTTTAGAAAAATAAATGGAGGGAATATTTAATAAAGCTACTCTACAACTTCCACAAAAGTAAATGATTGTTGCTGCCATGTGATCATGTCTTTCCTCTATGTTTGAATATGTCCGAAGCTCCTAAGAATTCCATGGAAGTTGACCTGGTGCAGAAAACAGAAAAAGTAAAAGTTACAGGAGAACTGTCATCTGAAGAAGTTGAGACTGCAAGGCAAACATCTCAAGTGGAAGCTGTAGACAGTACTTACATTCTGATGCTATAATAAAAGCAGGAAATATTGATGCTGAGCTAATTGTCCATGTGAATCCGATTGGGGAAGGTGCAGAAGCTGCATCTGTATCTGAAGAGTCATCTCAGCAAGTGGGCGACATTGAGCAAGCTTACACTCAAAAGGAAGCGTCAGTCAGTGATCTACCCACAGAGATAGAAACCTTACATTCTGATGCTATAATAAAAGAGTTGCCTCAGAAGGCTCCAGATAATATGCAAACTGATATAGCCACGACCACAAAACAGTCACAATCCAGGAGATAATGCTGTATTTGAAGCCGTCACTGAAGTGCCAAGTACTGCACAATATCATAGTGAGGATGATGTTGGGGATGAAGTTCCAGAAGAGCACACTATATCTCCTGTGTTACAAAGTCAAACCCCTGGTGAGAAGCTAGTGAGAAGCCGGTTCTAGTGGTAGATGTGACAGTACTTTTGCATGGTGCGATGAATCCCAGTTGAAGCCTTTTGTAACAAATTATTCACAAATGGAAAAGCAGAGCAGTTCAGATGCCTTTGTTGGGTCAGTTAATAATGCACTTGAAGAACTGTCAAGGCGGGTACTGTCAGGTTTGAGCTGCTCTTGTTTGCCAGAAGAGCTTGCATATAATGGTATGTCATATACGGTTGATAATGCTGGGCTCAAAGATGGAGTTACTTGTTCTGTAGTTAATCGGCCTGAGATCTTGAACTGTTTTAGTTCTAAATCCTCCTATAACAGTTATATCTTTATTTTTCTAAAGCGTTTCTTCTTGAACAAAATTTATTACCTTATTCCTAAGAAGAACTTTGCTGCAGTGTTCTTCTATATAGCCTCAACCTCTAAATAGAACAATAAAGATAATTAAAACAAAAGAGGTACATGTATTGTTCTAGCAAATACCTCAAATATCTGAAATCTACGGTGGTACCACGTGTAGAAGAGTCATAGGAGGAGTATTGCTCCAGCAAATAACCAGGCCTTGGTTCCCTGCGTGCATAAGCATATTATTCGACAGATGAATGCAACATGTAGCTGATGTAGTGCGCAGGTAGAGGTTCACAATGGCAAGAACGATAGATATTAGTATAGAGATTGTAGTCACTGCCCACACTGAGAAATAAGCAGATTTTGGGTGTCTTGCACCAAGCTCATTGCTCACTCTCACACTTGAAACCATTCATTCAGAAGTTAGTCAGGATACAGAAAACCGGTAAGAAATTAAACCTAGCAGATGTAATAGTCGAGTTGTGAACCTATGTAATAGCAGTATTGAACCTTACTAAGATCATGAACACAAACCCATTAATGTCAAGCCGCAGATAATAACACAAATCAAGTTAACAATTAAATGACTCACAAAAACCAAACCCTAAAATATACCAATATCCCGCCTACATTATCTACTGGAACACTACTTAAGTGACACAAAATTGCTTAATTCCAGTAAGCAATACTTAGGAGTTACACAAACCTTATAGAATACCTAATAGTCATTAAAAGGAAATTGACATGAGAATAGGGCGTGCATAAAATTAAATTAACTACCTAAATGTTGTATCATAAAGCAACCTAGAAAAGTAAGGTTAATACATGTATTGCAGTTTGAACAACACTGTCAACATCAAATTATACAAATCCATAACAAAACCCATGGTTTTTTTGTTTACTCAACAGAAATACAGACAAATTTGAGAGTTAGTATTAAAGTCTCTTAACTTTTTTGAGAACAAATCGAGAAGAAAAGCAAGTACCTTATTACTTCTAACTTAGATGCATTCATGTTTAATGGCACCAAATCTCTTGAACTCATCCTCTAATTGTTGTGGCATGACATTTAATGGCAGACTTCACACATATATGGCATTTGTATCAACTTTGAAGATGATTGAAAAGCATGTCAGATGGCTCCAACTGAAATAAAAAATTTTGCTCCAGATTTGGATTTAGATAATACCTTATGGATCTTGAAAGTTGTCACCTTGGGGATTAGGGGTAAAAGTTGGAGCATCACCAACCAGAGTGAGGATAGGAGAGGAATGCTTCTCTGCTTTCTAGGGTGCGGGCCTGGAAGGAAGTGAATGTGTTGGTGGTCGATATTATTTCATGTCTTTTACCTAGAGCATAACAAAAAAATATCATAACAAAAAAGGAAGCAACATTGTTCAGTTTATGGCCTTTAGTAGACTTTTGAGTTTGTCTATTTTCATAACCCTAAAAATCAAAATAAAAAAGTAAACTGCAACATCAAAAAATTGTTTGCGACAGAGTGCAGATATCAAAACCAAAAGATTACCATGCCTCTGAATGCATGCCTTCAGAGTTTTTTACTGCATGTCACTTAGAGTAATTACAGAGTTTTTTAATATGAAATGAGCCAATTCATAGATGGAAAATGCTTTCTTTGAGCCAGCTTCTTATCCAATCCCCAGAAGACATGTACTCAAGGTCAGTTACATCAAAGTAACGAAGACGATATCAGTAGACTGAACCTAAAGGGGAGAAGTTGAACAGTTTTGGTACATGTACAATACTAAGGGTTGTAGAGGTAACATAAAAGTGGTCCATTGCCTGAACTGGTCTCTCCATTATATTAAGATTTAGGAAGGATAAGTTCCTATAGAGATCATTGCTGACACGACAGACCGGTTACCTGAAAAATATATGAAGAAGGGGTACTTGATCTGTTGTTGCTTCTCCTGACGATGCGTGCGGCCTGATCGTCCTCCTGCGCATGGAGGAGACGGTCGACCTAGCCATCAGCCTCGAGCCAGACCTTGAGGGATCAGAGGCGGTTGCGGCGCCACTGGAGGAGCTCCAGCACCGGTACCGGATCCCGCACGCCGTGAGTCACAGGATTTCCAAAAAAAGTTCAGTAAAAAAACAGTGTACTACCATGAAATAGACGAGCCCCTACACTGTTACATGTACATAGCATAGTGACAAAAAATAATGGATGCACGGACAATGGCATTCGATAGTTTTAATGGGCTTATTATACTACAAAGAAAATGAACCCTACATGTAGGCCATTATTATAAAAAATAAGCACAACAGAAGTTGCTGAGACCAAACACATACTACCAATATTTTTATTAGCAAGTAAACCAACGATCATGGTATAAACAGGTAGCATGCAAGGCATAATGATACTAACCTTTTGGCAAAGATTTTGGAGAACAACTACACTTTTGGCTGAAAGCCTTCCTTCATCTGGAACTTCAAACTATGAAACATAAACTCTATCAGTGATGTTCTTTATCAATGATGTTCTTCAAATAGAAAAGTGAATACCTCAAAGTGAGACCAGACATGCCGAATATCAAACTCAGAAGAGGCTAAAATACATTTTCTGGCTATTTTTATAACATAAAAAGGAAGGTCTATTTTATAGTAGTTAGGTCTGAATTTTAAAAAGAAAACATGGGTAGTGGAATATATTTAAATCACTGGCGAACTGCTAGCTGTAACATTCCATCTGAAATAGCACAATGGTTGAAGGATGCACTATATGTGAGCGAGGGCATCTAAAGTGCATAGGAGGAATGATGCAAAATCAACAGGAATACCTGATTGATCTTGCTTGGTTTATAGAGAACGCCGTGTCACACTGATCGTTCGGAGGATCTGGAAGAGGGCCAGAGGCTGGACCCTGGGAGGAGTAATGGAGAATAACAACATACATTCCTGAAGTGACTAAGATTACAAGATTTCTTCTATCTAGTGAAGTGACTAAGATTACATGATTTCTTCTATCTAGTTAGATCACAAGGTTCGGTTCTTTTGTGATGGTGCATAATCAAAATAGAAGATGGAAAATGCACGAAAATAATTAAAGAGTTCCACTCAAACCTAGGCAGCAGATTCACCAACAGCATTCATAACCTCTTCTCTATGTTATTTCTGCTATTCACCAACAACATTTAGCAAACAATAGGCAACAGATTTGGAGAACTTCTCCCTAGACAAGAAAGTAGAACTATATGAGTTTAATTTTGTCTAATCAATTTGAGTGTGAGCAAAAAATCGTATACGATCTGATTTTTTTCACAAGGCAGCAATAGAAGCAGTAGAAGCATTAGAAACTTGTAACATGCAATTGCATAGAAGCAGTAGATGGTTATTTGATATACCAAATAGACATATGGAAGAAACTATGGTGCTTTGAAACTGTGTCGCAAGCCACAACAATTTCATCTATTAGCTATATGGAAGAAGTGTTGAATTCCTATATCACCATGTCCAGAGAAATTACAAATTAATAATTGCTACATGGTCAAGAACATGACATGAAAGAACAGAGTACATGCAAACTGGAACTGGTCATTAGGATCCAGAATTGCATCTAAAGAAACTATGGTGCTGTGACAGTAGCTAATACTAACCAGGCCTCTTTGGACACCGTCAAGCCTAATGGCGATGAAGGTACGCTCCATTTGGAATCACAGCAGAGGACTGTTGTGAGCTTGAGAAAAAGGGAGAAAAATTCTTTGCATGGGAGCCCACTCTCAATCAGTTTGAGTTGGACTACCTTGGCTGACATATAGGCAGCGTGGTGATTGCTCCAGTATTCTTGAACCACACCAGAAAGCATGAAAAAAATAAAAGGAAGAGGGTGAGGGATCTAGGGTATTGTACCTCTACAGCATGAGCCTCCTGGTCCTAGTGTAGATGGGAGGTGGCCGTTGACTACGGTGGATCGAGGGCAGGGGCGGCGATCCGGGGCAGAGGGGTACCCAATCCACATTTGCTTTCCTTTCCTTTACAGCTAGAAGCATTTCTTCTTCTTTAACATGCCGAGATGATCAAAAGCCTATATATGAAAATAAAAATGTATACATTAATGCATCAATGTCACTATGAATGCAAGTACTAAATTTTTTGAAACAGAAAAAAGAGCTCAACAATCAAGATTATGAATGCAAGTACTAAATTACGAAGTTTATATTTCAGATAGCAGTTCACCGTACAGAAGATTTTGAACTGTGAAACAATCACAATGGCATTCAGGTGTTTAGGCGGATGAGAGATCTGTAATTTACCAATGGAGGTCACTCTGGGTATCAGGTTACCACGCAGGAGCTGTTGCAATGTGAATCAAGCACAATGTTGATGAGGTCGATTAGCGAGCTGCAAAAAACACAATTAGAATTAGTATGTATCTGCAACATTTAATATGTGAAGCTATGCCAAATAAAATAATCAGTCTAACAGACTGACAGGCATCGAACACAGCAAGAAATTAAATAACTCGCAACAAGTTATCAGGGCGAAGGTTTAATTTAAATGCTCAAAACTTAACATTGTTCACGTCCACTGCCACTTCCCAGTACCAAATTCCTAGGCAACAACTTTAGCATCAAAACTATGGTTTTTGAAGTACATAAGGAGACCCAACATAACATCCAGAATCAACGAAATAGAGGAGATATCCAAAGGGCATCATATTTATGCATTTTCGGTCATAGGGTACTCAAAGACCACATCTTTCCCACACAGCCTGCGGTAGACCGCAGTGCAGGTCTCCAGCTTGTATTCGGTGTTGTTCCTCTCCTTTGGGTCCAAGAAAATCTGAATGACATTACAAGAAAAGGTTAAGTAACTTGCTGCATGATGTTAGCCATGAAACCATAAATGTATCCAAGCAATTCTAGGTAACAAAAGTCAAGGCAAAACTTCAGATGTTTTTATACAAGTGAATACAGTTCAGTAGAGATGCCAGTGGCATCCTTCAGTTCCTCAGTAGGACATGAAGGGAGGATGGAAGCATCTACCTTGATAATCTTGGAACCATCCAGACGGTATCTGACACGCTTCCCCACAATCTCGGCTGGGTAGACAACATCCTCCAAGATGCCATCGTGAACAGCAGTAAGAGTCCTGGTGCGAGGGCGCACAACAGCAGAACCCTTCTTGGGTGGCCTCACGATCCTCCTTGTAGCAACAATTACCACATCCTGTGCCAGGTAAAACGCATGATAAGCATTCTTGCAAACTTGACTCTAATATTGTATACCAAACAAGACTGTTCAGCCAAAAAATTCTAAACATATGCTGGGTACAAAAATCACCATAAGAACCAGACTCATAACAAGGTGCATATTATGACAAAAGACATATCTATATCACACAGACACTAAGCACTAACAAAACAAAAAGAAGCAGCATATGTAGTACAAGTAGGCATGCCTAACAATAACATGTATGAAAACTACAATTGGTAATATGGGGTCAGAAGTTTCTGAAAATCCAAAAAAATGATGAATCAAATGGATATTGACAATCAATCGTGACATGTTCATGACAACCAATTTTACGCTAGCGTAATAGAATTACAATAGAATGGAAACTTTGATGCTACATCTCCTAATCATGATAATCAACATAAGTTGCATAAATCTATGTAATCTCATGCCCACTAAATGCATTACCCCGTTTAGGTTTATGTAGTAGCTACAATCAGCATATAAACCTAAACCACGAACAACAGTAGAAAAAACAAAAAAAGAGAAAATCACCTTGCCACTGAATTTCTTCTCCAGCTCCCTGACGAGTCTGACATGGATCTTCCTAAAGGCCTTGCGCAGGCGGTATGGGACGTGGATGACAACAGCCTTCCTGCTCCCGGTAACATCCATCTGGCTGCAAAGTCACAACAAACATCTTCACCAAATGTCACAACCATGCACCACATGCTACTACATCTCAACAGGCGATAGAAGATAGAAAGAAACGTTACACATACATAGCATTGTTGATGTATAGGTCCTTGAGGTCGCTCTTGAGCTCCTGGTTCCCGTTCTCTAGATCAAAGAAAGCCTGCAGGTACAACAAGCCAAAAAGCACATCACAACCCCGACACATTGGCAACCACAAACAAACAGAGCAGCAGTTCAAGGAAAATAAACGCAGTAAAAGGAGGAGAGAGGAGGTGGGTTGGCGCTATGCTCACCTGGGCAACGGAGTCCTCGAACTCGGAGGGCTCAAGGCCCTTCTCCTTCTGGATCTTCTTCCTCGCGGTGTACATCTTGCCTTCCCTTCGCCGCCGGACCCTGCGGCCAAGGAGGAGATTCGATAAGTAGAGCACGGATCAGCAACCAGCGCAAGGGGAGATGATAACCATAGAACGCGAGGGCAGATCGATGGAGGCACAGCCGAAGTGAGCTGAGCCAGTGCTCCTCACGCACGAGACCTACAAGTACAAGCATGACAGCCAAATCGCATCATTGGGGGCACTGCAATGTGCTAGGAATCATAGGTCATTTCGTCAGGGATGAGGATGAGGGCGTTGCAATCAACCAAGCACGGGGGTGTGTACCTTGACAGGATCGGACGCGGCGACGCGGGATCCGACGGCGATGGCGCGGAGGGGCGCAGAGAGCGCCGCCATGGGTGGGGGTGGGGAATGGGAGCGGGCGGGCGGGCCTGCGCGTACGGTGTGCTTGGGTTTGACCGACGCCGCGAGGAGGGGGGCAGGAGCGAGGAGGTTTTGCCTTTCGGGCTCGGAGGCGAGCGGGTAGCGGAGGGCGGAAGGTGGTGACGCCGCGGAAGCGTTCAGCGTGTCTGCGTGTGATCGTTCCTCGAGCGGGCAGCGGGGGCTGCGGCAGGAACACCATGCGTGAGAAGGGGATCGCGGGGGCTGCGGCAGCCGGCAGGGAAGCAGATGCGGCAGGGACGAGTGCGGGAGGGACGCGGGATGCGGCAGGGGCGTTGGATGCGGGTTGGACGCTCTGGATGTGGCAGAACGTGCACCACGGTTGGCTGTGAATGTCTACAATAGGTACTTAATTAGTAGTAGAGATTTTAGTAAGATATCACCTTTATATTGTTGTCGGTGTTTCGAAACCCGGGGGGTCCCTGGACCGACGAGTGAATCGTCGCCGCGTGCCCCAGCCTAGATGGGTCGACGCGAGGCGGAACGCGAAGGGGGGTAAAGGACGCAGCCGGAGGGAGGCAGGCGTGAGAGAGTGGATCCCGCGGCCTTCGTGTTAGCCCCGCGTCTGGGTCGGGTGCGCTTGCAGTAGGGGGATACAAGCGTCCACGCGGGAGTGGGAGCGAGCGGCCTTGCGCGAGCGCCGTCCCGTCCTTCTCCGTGCGGGCCAACCCTCTGTAAGAGGGCCCCGGTCCTCCCTTTTATAGGCGTAAGGAGAGGATCCAGGTGTACAATGGGGAGTGTAGCAATGTGCTAACGTGTCTAGCGGTGGTGAGCTAGCGCCCTAAGTACATGCCATCGTGGCAGCCAGAGAGGTTTTGGCACCCGGTTCGTGTGAAGTCGTGGCCGTCGGAGGAGCGCTGGAGCCTGGCGGAAGGACAGCTGTCGGGGCTGTCGAGTCCTTGCTGACGTCCTCTTGCTTCCGAAAGGGGGCCGAGAGCCGCCGTCGTCACAGAGCGTGCGGGGCGCCATCATTGCCTATCTGGCGGAGCGAGCCAGATGGGACGCCGGTCTTGTTCCCTGTAGCCTGAGTCAGCTTGGGGTAGGGTAATGATGGCGCCTCCTGTCGACGTGGTCGGTCCGCGCCCTACGTTGGGCGATGTGGAGGCTCCTTCGAGGTCGAGGTCGAGTCTGTCTTCCGTGGCCGTGGTCGAGTCCGAGCCCCCGGGTCGGGCGAGGCGGAGACCGTCGGCTGAGGCCAGGGTTGAGTCCGAGCCCTGGGGTCGGGCGAAGCGGAGTCCATCGTCTCCTGGGGCTGAGCCCAAGTCCGAGCCCTGGGTCAGGCGGAGCGGAGTTCGTCGTCTTCTGGGGCTGAGCCCAAGTCCGAGCCTGGGGTCGGGCGGAGCGGAGTTCACCGTCTTCCGGGGCTGAGCCCGAGTCCGAGCCCTGGGGTCGGGCGGAGCGGAGTTCGCCGTCTTCTGGGGTGGAGCCCGAGTCCGAGCCCTGGGTCGGGCGGAGCGGAGTTCGCTGTCTTCCGGGGTTGAGCTCGAGTCCGAGCCCTAGGTCGGGCGGGGCGGAGTTCGCCGTCTTCCGGGGCTGAGCCCGAGTCCGAGCCCTGGGGTCGGGCGAGGCGGAGTTTCCTATGACGCCCGATGCCGGCCTTGGCTGCTGTCAGCCTCACTCTATCGGGTGGCTCAGTAGTCGGAGCGGTGCAGGCGGCGCTGTCCTCTTGTCAGACCGGTCATTAGAGCGGCGAAGTGACTGCGGTCACTTCGGCTTTGTCGACTGGAGGGCGTGCGTCAGGATAAAGGTGTCAGGCCACCTTTGCATTAAATGCCCCTGCGATTTGGTCGGTCGGCGTGGCGATGTGGCCAAGGTTGCTTCTCTGTGAAGACTGGGCCTCGGGCGAGCCGATAGTGTGCCCGTTGCTGGAGGGGGGGGGGTCCTCGGGCGAGACGTAGGTTCTCCGGGGTCGGCTTCCCTTGCCCGAGGCTAGGCTCGGGCGAGGCACAATCATGTCCCTTGAATGGACCGATCCTTGTCTTAATCACACCCATCGGGCCTTTGCAGCTTTGTGCTGATGGGGGTTACCAGCTGAGATTTAGGGGTCTTGAGGGTACCCCTAATTATGGTCCCCGACAGTAGCCCCCGAGCCTCCAAGGGAGTACTAATACTCGCTTGGAGGCTTTTGCCGCACTTTTTTGCAAGGGGACCAGCCTTTTTCGGTTGCATTCTGTTCCGGTGGGTGCGCGCGAGCGTACCCGCTAGGTGTAGCCCCCGAGGCCTCGGAGGAGTAGTTTTACTCCTTCGAGGTCTTAGTGCGTTTCGCAACACTTCGGCTGGTCTAGTTGTTCCCTCATGTGAGCTGGCCGTAGCCCGAGTGCACGGTCGGGTCCCAAGTTCTCGGGCTGGTATGTTGACGCTGTCAACGGTTTGGCCGGAGCCGGTTTTGCGAGAGCAGCCCCCGAGCCTCTGCACAGGGCGAGAGGACGGTCAAGGACAGACTCGTCTTTTTTACATACGCCCCTGCGTCGCCTTTCCGCAAGGAGGAGGGGGGGAAAGCGCCATGTTGCCCTCGGAGGGCGCCGAACATGGTGTTTCCGGTGAGCTGCTGGCGGGTAATCCGAGCGGACGTCCGTGCCCCATTTGTTAGGGGTCGGCTAGAGGCCCAGAGGCGCGCCCAAAAGTACCTGCGGGTGATCTGCCGGACCCGATCCCCTGTCGACGGGGTCCGAGGGCTCGATGCCTCCCTCTGATGGGATTCCGTTACAAGATCGTTCCCGCTGGTCTCGGAAATGTCCTAGGGTACCTCGGGAGCGTAGCCTGAGCCTTGGTTATGTATCGAACGTACCCAAGGTCATCCCTCGCTCTGTGTCTGAGTCGACTATGAACCCTTCGAGGGCCAGCCTATGAACCCCTGATCAGTAGTGGGCGTGGAGCCTGAGTGGCCTGAGGCGGCCGTTGAACCCTTCGAGGGGCCAGCCATCGAACCTCTGACCAGTAGTGGGCACAGAACCCAATCGATCTGAGGTGGCCGTTGAACCCCTCCGAGGGGCCGGCCTTCGAACCTCTGATCAGTAGGGAGGCTCGGAGCCTGTTTCCTTCACAGAGAAGGGTCCTTTTTCGGGGTATCCCCCTTTCCCGGTCCCTGTTGTAAGAGAGAGAAAGAGGAAAAGGAAAAGGACACGAAATCGAAATGACGCGGCGTACCTTTTTTGACGCGGTCATTATGGTGAGGGCGAAGCGTCGCTCGCTTCCCCTACCAGAAACGCCGCTTGTCCCGCCGCGGAGTTAATGCGACGGGGCGAGCGGTTCGCGGGGCGGCCGTTGCGCGTGCGCGAGCCGTTCGAGGAACGGATCACGGGCGCACCATCTTCACGCCGTGGGAGAGGGCTCCCTCGCTGCCCCTGGATGGGACGTAAGCTTGGCTGACGACGTGACCGCTGCTTCTGCCCGCCTGTCACCGCCATTACTGCTGGCCCATTTTTGACCGCATTTGACCGTCGCGCTTGGCTGGCACTGCAGGGTTGCCTCGAGTCGCGGTATTGACTCCGCAGTCGAGGAGGCGCGGCAGTGGCGCGAGTGGTGGTGCAGTTGCTCACACGTAGCAACCGGCGCGCCGGTTGCATGACGCGTGGGCCTGGACCTCCATGCCGGGCTCGTTGGAGTCGAAGGGGCGCGCCCACTTGGCACGGTTGCATGCCGCCTGCATGGCTGTCCGCCCTTTCACCCGCTGGTCTGGGCGAAAGTGGAGGAGTGCTTGTAACCGTCGGGTGGTTGCATGCACCGCGCACGCGTGTTGGTTTGGCTTCTTCCCCCTGGACCGGCTTGCATGACGTGTGGGACCCAGCCCCCGCGCCGTGGGGGGGGGATAATCTTGGAGCGTGTTGGAGAAGACTCAACCCGCAACGGTTGAGGACGCAAGTGGATAGAGTCGCCTTTAAAAGGGGGGCGACCCCCTTGGGGGGCAACCATGTCTTCACGCTCCCCACATGCATCGTGTCTTCCCATCTTCCGAGCCCCGGGTGGGGGACGCCCGGAATCCTTCCGTCTTGTCGTCGGAGGAACGCAACTTCATGGAAGTTGGTACCTTTCAGCCATCGTTCGGCTTCAAGGATTTTCATCATGCAGCCCGGCTGCATCCCCTCGCCGGTGGTCACCCAAGACGGTGACCACCAGCTTGATGGTGGGGAGAAGCGAACCGGGCTGTGGCCTCCGCCCCGCCCTCGGCTTCAAGGATCTTCATCATCCTTGCTGGGGCGGAGGGTGAGGCGAGTCGGGGGGCCGCCTCCGTGTGGGTCGGTAACCCTTTTCTTCCCCCGGCGTCTGGGGGAGAAAGGCATCTTCCAGCTCCGCGGAGGCTTCCCTCAGCCACGCCGGGGTAGGCGGACCGCCGCTGCTCAGCCAGGGTGCAGCATTCCGTCCTCCGTCCGGATGATGGTCGCGCCGCGTGCGGGCCGGCCATGTCCAGGCCTTCCTCGCGCCGACAGCCGCGTCAATGGGTCACCCAGCACGTCGTGTGCCACGAGGGCGGCGCTCATGTTCTGGGCGGCTCTAGCGAGGGCGAGGACCTGCCGGTGCGCTTTGAGGCGTCCGGCGCCCGCTGGCGCGGTGTTCAGGTGGTGGCAGCCGGAGAAGGCTTCTCTGCCAACGAGATTGCCAACTCCGCCTGCACCCCTGGGCCTCCGTCTCCTGGCCTGAATGGCTGGTTCTCGTCCTCAGTGAACGAGAGCCCTCCTGCCGTAGCACCCGCCCGGAAGCCGCTGTTAAAGCTGCTTCGCCGCCCGGGGCGGAGGTCGTCGTCGCTGCTGCCGGAACGGGCGACGGCGAGCCACCCTTCGGCCTTCTGTTGCTCCGCAGGCCCCCCAATCATGTGGGGTTGTTCGTACCTGCGGAGGTGGAACCGGAGTTCCATTTGTAATGGCACCTTGAGTGCCGGTGTTTCGTTCAATGCGGCTGTTGAGGCCTGAACGTGTATGTATTTTCGGCACGGAGCCGTGTTTTTTCTTCATTTCGAGCACTGAGACTCGCCTTGTCGATTATCTGGACCGCTTCACCGAGCGTGAGTTGCCTCGTGCAAAGGTGACGAGTGAGGTATCCGTATCCCGGAGGAGTAGGAGTCCCTCGGCTCGGTCGGCCCTGCTGTTCGAGGCCCCTCTTGCTTAGTTAAAGGAAACCCCTCGGCCGCCCTTCGATGAGCCGAAGCCGGAGGTAGCGGTGTCAGCACGGACGGAGGCAGAGTTGGCTTCGAAAAGGAGGTGTAGTTGGCCAGAGCCTGGCCGGGTCGTCCACTGGCGGAACCGACACCGGAGTTGAGCTGCCAAGGCCACAAGCCGAGCTGATGTCTTTGGGGGTCAGCTGGCCGAGGCCTCGGGGTTGCCGGCCGAGCCACCTGCTCGAGCCGGATTCTCGAAGAAGACCCTGGCGGCGATGGCCCGGGTGTGGTGCTGATGTTGTCCTTCAGAGTGGGGGCCCTCCGACCGCGTCGCCGTCCGAGGCTAGGTCAGACCCCGCCGAAGGTGTAGTTGATGCCGAGGGTGCTGCTGCTCCCTTCGGTTGTCGACGTTCGAGCCTGCAGGATCAGGTTGTCTTGTAGTGTGTGTATGTTTTCTGCGGCCGCCGAGGCCTAAACACACCGTCATCGTGTTGTAAAGCTGCGTTTCTTTTCCTCTTGTTTCGAGTATCCGGACTCATATGTCGGTAACAGAATTGTTTGTGCGGGCGAGAGTTGCTTTTCATGGAAGGCGATGAGTGAGGTATCCGTGTCCCGGAGGCGTAGGAATCCCTCGGCTCGGTCGGCCTTGCCGCTTACGCGCGCTCTTACCCGTCCATAGGGTTCTGTTACCGACGCAGTCGAGAAGGCTCGAAAAATCATTTCGGTAGAGGAGCTCTCGAGCATGAAGACTTGTTCGGTCCGTGGAGTCACTTATCCGAACGCGAGTTACTTATCGCAGAAGGTGATGAGTGAGGTATCCGTATCCCGAAGGCGTAGGAGTCCCTCGGCTCGGTCAGCCTTGGCTGCTTACGTGTACTCCGTCGTTTTCAGGATCCACTTTTGAAGTAGTCAAAGAGCACGAAAAGCATTCTGGCAGAAAAGATTTTTTTCTTTTTTCGAGGAAAATTTTGACGCAGAGGGGGTTGCCCCCTTCTAGCCCCCGAGGGAGGGTCGGGCTTTGCCGAGGCAAGGCTGACCCTTCCTTGACGACCAGACTTGGTGTGTGAACGAGGTATACGTGCAACTTGAAAGCATCTTAAGGGTAGAAGCAACGTAGCTGTTGGATGTTCCAGGCGTTGCTGTAGACCTCGCCTTGGCTGTTGGCCAGCTTGTATGTTCTGGGCTTCAGGACTTTGGCGATGACGAACGGCCCTTCCTAGGGAGGCGTGAGTTTATGCCGTCCTCGGGCGTCTTGTCGCAGCCGAAGCACCAGGTCGCCCACCTGGAGGTCTCGGGACCTAACCCCTCGGGCGTGGTAGCGTCGCAGGGACTGCTGGTACCACGCCGAGTGTAGTAAGGCCATGTCCCGAGCCTCCTCCAGCTGGTCCAGTGAGTCTTCTCGGTTGGCTCGGTTGCTTTGGTTGGTGTAGGCCCTCACCCTCTGGGAACCGTATTCCAAGTCTGTGGGCAAGATGGCCTCGGCCCCATAGACTAGAAAAAACGGTGTGAAGCCCGTGGCTCGGCTCGGCGTTGTTTTCAGACTCCAGACCACCGAGGGGAGTTCCTTCATCCACCGCTTGCCGAACTTGTTGAGGTCGTTATAGATCCGAGGCTTGAGTCCTTGCAGGATCATGCCGTTGGCCCACTCCACTTGCCCATTCGTCATGGGGTGAGCCACGGCAGCCCAGTCCACCCGGATGTGGTGATCCTCGCAGAAGTCCAGGAACTTTCTGTCGGTGAACTGGGTGCCGTTGTCGGTGATGATGGAGTTCGGGACCCCAAAGCGATGGATGATGTTGGTGAAGAACGCCACCGCCTGTTTGGACCTGATGCTGTTTAGGGGTCGGACCTCGATCCACTTGGAGAATTTGTCGATGGCGACCAACAGGTGCGTGTAGCCCCCGGGTGCCTTCTGCAAGGGGCCAACGAGGTCCAGACCCCACACAGCAAACGGCCAGGTGATGGGTATGGTCTGCAGAGCCTGAGCGGGCAGGTGGGTCTGCCTCGCGTAGAATTGACACCCTTCGCAGGTGTGGACAATTCTAGTAGCGTCGGCCACCACCGTCGGCCAGTAGAATCCTTGTCGGAAGGCGTTTCCAACGAGGGTTCGAGGTGCTGCGTGATGGCCGCAAGCCCCCAAGTGTATCTCTTGCAAGAGCTCCTGGCCTTCGGCGATGGAAACACATTGCTGGAGGATGCCTGAGGGGCTGCGGTGATAGAGCTCCTTCCCATCTCCCAGCAAGACGAAAGACTTGGCGCGCCGCGCCAACCGCCGGGCTTCGGCTCGGTCGAGGGGCAGCTCCCCTCGGTGGAGATATTGCAGGTACGGGGTCTGCCAGCTTTGATTAGGCGTGACCTCGCTCGGTTCCCCCTCGACGCGCAGTGCCTCACCCTCGGGGGCCGAGGGTACCTCGGGCTGAGCCGAGGGTACCTCGGACCGTGCCGAGGGTACCTCGGACTGGGCCGAGGGTACCTCGGACTGAGCCGAGGGTGTCTCGGGTGGAGCCGAAGGTGCCTCTGGCTCGGGCGTGCCCTCGGTCTTGACGGAGGGTTGATGCAGGTCTCGGGAGAATACGTCCGGGGGAACTGTTGTTCGTCCCAAGGCTATTTTAGCCAGCTCGTCCGCAGTCTCGTTGTAGCATCGGGCGATGTGGTTGAGCTCGAGCCCGTAGAACTTGTCTTCCAGGCGCCGAACCTCATCGCAGTAGGCTTCCATCTTCGGGTCGCGGCAGTGGGAGTTCTTCATGACTTGGTCGATGACGAGCTGCGAGTCGCCGCGAGCGTTAAGGCGTCGGACCCCTAGCTCGATGGCGATTCGTAACCCGTTTACCAGAGCCTCGTACTCTGCCACATTGTTGGACGCCGGGAAGTGGAGGCGTAGCACGTAGCGTAGGTGCTTTCCGAGGGGCGAGACGAAGAGGAGGCCTGCGCCGGCCCCCGTCTTCATCAGCGACCCATCGAAAAACATGGTCCAGAGCTCCGGTTGGATCGGAGCCATCGGGAGCTGGGTGTCGGCCCATTCAGCCACGAAGTCCGCCAAGACCTGGGACTTGATGGCCTTTCGAGGGGCGAACGAGATCGTCTCGCCCATGATCTCCACCGCCCACTTCGCAATTCTACCCGAGGCCTCTCGGGACTGGATGATCTCTCCCAGGGGGAAGGATGACACCACAGTCACCGGATGAGACTCGAAGTAGTGTCGCAACTTCCGCCGTGTCAGGATCACCGCGTATAGTAGCTTCTGGATTTGTGGGTAGCGGATCTTGGTCTCGGACAGTACCTCACTGATGAAGTAGATTGGCCTCTGGACGGGAAATGCATGCCCTTCTTCTCGTCTCTCAACCACGACCGCGGCGCTAACCACCTGGGTGGTTGCGGCGACGTAGATCGAGAGGGCTTCTCCGGCAGCGGGCGGCACCAAGATGGGCGCGTTCGTGAGGAGCGCCTTCAGGTTCCCGAGGGCTTCCTTGGCCTCGGGAGTCCAAGTGAAGAACTCGGCCTTCCTTAAGAGGCGGTACAGAGGCAGACCTCTTTCGCCGAGGCGCGAGATGAAGCGGCTCAGAGCCGCAAGACATCCCATGACCCACTGTACGCCTTTCAAGTCCTTGATTGGCCCCATGCTGGTGATGGCTGCAATCTTCTCCGGGTTGGCTTCGATGCCCCGCTCGGAGACGATGAACCCCAAGAGCATGCCTCGGGGGACCCCGAAGACACACTTTTCGGGATTAAGCTTCACGCCTTTCGCCTTGAGACATCGGAATGTCGCTTCAAGGTCGGAAAGGAGGTCGGAGGCCTTCCTCGTCTTGACTACGATGTCATCGACGTAGGCCTCGACCGTTCGGCCGATGTGTTCGCCAAACACATGGTTCATGCATCGCTGGTACGTTGCCCCCGCATTCCTCAAACCAAACGGCATTGTAACATAGCAGTACATGCCGAAGGGTGTGATGAATGAAGTCGCGAGCTGGTCGGACTCTTTCATCCTGATCTGGTGATACCCCGAGTAGGCATCGAGGAAAGACAGGGTTTCGCACCCAGCAGTGGAATCCACGATCTGATCGATGCGAGGCAGAGGGTAGGGAACCTTCGGACATGCTTTGTTTAGACCAGTGTAGTCTACACACATCCGCCATTTCCCCCCTTTCTTTCTCACAAGCACAGGGTTGGCAAGCCATTCGGGATGGAATACCTCTTTGATGAACCCTGCCGCCAGTAGCTTGTGGATCTCCTCGCCTATGGCTCTGCGCTTTTCTTCGTCGAATCGGCGCAGAGGCTGCTTCACGGGTCGGGCCCCAGCTCGAATATCCAGAGAGTGTTCGGCGACTTCCCTCGGTATGTTGGGCATGTCTGAGGGACTCCACGCGAAAACGTCGGCGTTTGCGCGGAGAAAGTCGACGAGCACTGCTTCCTATTTAGGGTCGAGCTCGGAACCAATCCGGATCTGCTTGGAGGCGTCGCTGCGGGGGTCGAGAGGGACGGACTTGACCGTCTCCGCTGGTTCGAAGTTGCCGGCGTGGCGCTTCACGTCGGGCGCCTCCCTAGAGAGGCTCTCCAGGTCAGCGATGAGGGCCTCGGATTCGGCGAGGGCCTCGGCGTACTCCACGCACTCCACATCGCATTCGTATGCGTGTCGGTACATGGGCCCGACGGTGATGACCCCGTTGGGGCCCGACATCTTGAGCTTGAGGTAGGTGTAGTTGGGGACGACCATGAACTTAGCGTAGCATGGCCTCCCCAGCACTGCGTGGTAGGTTCCTCGAAACCTGACCACCTCGAACGTGAGGATCTCCTTCCGAAAGTTGGAGGGCGTCCCGAAGCAGACAGGGTAGATCGAGTTGTCCGAGGGGTTGAACGCGCTTCCCGGGGACGATCCCGTGGAAAGGCGCAGCGCCCGTCCGGACCGAGGACAGATCGACCCGCAGGAGACCGAGGGTCTCGGCGTAGATGATGTTGAGGCTGCTGCCTCCGTCCATGAGGACCTTGGTGAGCCTGACGTTGCCGATGATGGGGTCGACAACGAGTGGGTATCTCCCCGGGCTCGGCACGTAGTCTGGATGGTCGGCCTGGTCGAAGGTGATGGGCTTGTCGGACCAGTCTAGGTAGACTGGCGCCGCCACCTTTACCGAGCAAACCTCCCGATGCTCTTGCTTGCGGTGCCGAGCCGAGGCATTCGCCACTTCCCGCCGTAGATCATGAAGCAGTCGCGGACCTCGGGGAACCCTCCTGCCTTGTGATCTTCCTCCTTTGCGTCATCGAGGGCCTTGCCACCCTCCGCGGGTGGCCCGGCCTTGTGGAAGTGTCGTCGAAGCATGGCACACTCCTCAAGGGTGTGCTTGACGGGCCCCTGATGACAGGGGCACGGCTCCTTGAGCATCTTGTCGAAGAGGTTGGCACCTCCGGGAGGCTTCCGATGGTTCTTGTACTCGGCGGCGGCGACAAGGTCGGCGTCGGCGGCGTCGCGTTTCGCTTACGACTTCTTCTTGCCCTTCTCCTTGGCGCCGCATTGAGTTGACGCCTCGGGAGCATCTTCCGGTGGGCGGCCCTGGGGCTGCTTGTCCTTCCGGAAAATGGCCTCAACCGCCTCCTGACCAGAGGCGAACTTGGTGGCGATGTCCATCAGCTCGCTCGCCCTGGTGGGGGTCTTGCGACCCAGCTTGCTCACCAGGTCGCGGCAGGTGGTGCCGGCGAGGAACGCGCCGATGACATCTGAATCGGTGACGTTGGGCAGCTCCGTGCGCTGCTTCGAGAATCGCCGGATGTAGTCCTGGAGAGACTCTCCCGGCTACTGGCGGCAGCTTCGGAGATCCCAAGAGTTCCTAGGGCGCACGTACGTGCCCTGGAAGTTGCCGGCGAAGGCTTGGACCAGGTCGTCCCAGTTGGAGATCTGCCTCGGGGGCAGGTGCTCCAGCCAGGCTCGAGCGGTGTCGGAGAGGAACAGGGGGAGGTTGCGGATGATGAGGTTGTCATCGTCCGTTCCACCCAGTTGGCAGGCCAGCCGATAGTCCGCGAGCCACAGTTCCGGTCTCGTCTCCCCCGAGTACTTTGTGATAGTAGTCGGGGTTCGGAACCGGGTCGGGAACGGTGCCCATCGTATGGCGCGGCTGAAAGCCTGCGGACCGGGTGGTTCAGGCGAAGGACTCCGATCCTCCCCGCTGTCGTAGCGTCCCCCACGCCTGGGGTGGTAGCCTCGGCGTGCCCTGTCATCGAGGTGGGCCCGACGGCTGTGATGATGGCGCTCGTTGCCGAGGCGACCCGGGGCCGCAGGCGCTATGTTGCGCGTGCGCCCGGAGTGGACCGAGGCTTCCCGCATGAGTCGGGAAGTCGCGGCGTGATGTTCCGAGGGGAACCCCTGCCTTCGGGAGGCAGAGCTTTTGGCCCGTCGGACCGTGGCGTCCTCCAGGAGATTCTTGAGCTCTCCCTGGATACGCCGCCCCTCGGTGGTTGATGGCTCCGGCATCGCGCGAAGGAGTAATGCCGCTGCAGCCAGGTTCTGGCCGACTCCGCTGGAGTCCGGCGGTGGCCTCACCCTGACGTCGTCGGTGATGCGGTGCTGGATGTCCTGGGGTAGATGACGCGCTTCTCCGGCCGGGGGTTGGACTGCCCATTCCCGCCCGATGTCCCGGCGGATCGGCACAAGCGTTCCTGCTCCCTCGTCGAGCCAGGCCTGCCTCTCGCGGATTTGCTCGAGCTGTGGGTCAGGACCCCCCGCCGGGACGGGGACCACAGCTAGCTCCCGAAGGATGTCAACGCGAGGCACGGGCCTAGGGGGATCACCGTTTTCCGGCATACCAAGATGGTTGCCTTCGCCGGGACCCCCTAGATCGACGTGGAAACATTCACGACTTGGGACGCGGTCCTCGTTGCCGAGGCCGCGGCTGCCGTCGGAACAGTCGGAAAGGCAGTAGTCACATGCGGTCATGAAGTCCCGCACGGCACTGGGGTTACCAAGTCCGAAGAAATCCCAACAGAGGTCGGGCTCGCCATCTTCCTCGGACCCCGAGGGCCCGCAGGTCGAGTCGGCCGTCAGCCGGTCCCAGGGTGACCGCACACGATACCCTAGAGGGTTTGGACTCGCCTCTATGAGAGTGCTCACCGAAGCGGAGTCGCTTGGTGGGTCGAGGCCGAATCCAAAAGACACGTGATGGGAATCGGTCGGTACCTTTCGATCGACGATCGGTGACGAGGTCGCGTCTGGGACTGACTGCACCGTTGTCTCAGGTACGAGGGTGACGCCCAGCAAGTCCTTCGCGAGCGTGCTGATGTCGTGCGTTTGCTTGAGATTGGCGTGTAGCGGGGAGGCGGCGCTCGTCTTCGTCTCAGACGCGAGATCGATGCCCAACGCGTCCTCCGTTGGGGCGCCGGCGCCGTCGACTCGCTCGACAGCCAACGAGGTGTCGCTTCCCGCTTGGCCTTGGTTGCCCCGCCTCCTCCTCCGTCGGCGGGGGAGGGAACGGGACAAGCTCAAATGTCGTCCTTCCACCACGTGGGGAAGGCGTCGTCGATCTCCCCGCCGGCGAGCGGGTTGTCGACCGCCATTGTCGCTGTCGCGCGGCGGGGGAAGAAGTATCATGTCGTAGCTGCCGTCGAGGGACATGAACTCAAGATTCCCGAAACGGAGCACCGTCCCGGGCTGGAAAGGTTGCTGGAGACTGCCCATCTGGAGCTTGACGGGAAGCTGTTCGTCAACACGCAGCAGGCCCCTACCTGGCGCGCCAACTGTCGGTGTTTCGAAACCTGGGGGGGTCCCTGGACCGATGAGTGAATCGTCGCCGCGTGCCCCAGCCCAGATGGGTCGACGCGAGGCGGAACGCGAAGGGGGGTAAAGGAGGCAGCCGGAGGGAGGCAGGCGTGAGAGAGTGGATCCTGCGGCCTTCGTGTTAGCCCCGCGCCTGGGTCGGGTGCGCTTGCAGTAGGGGGATACAAGCGTCCACGCGGGAGTGGGAGCGAGCGGCCTTGCGCGAGCGCCGTCCCGTCCTTCTCCGCATGGGCCAACCCTCTGTAAGAGGGCCCCGGTCCTCCCTTTTATAGGCGTAAGGAGAGGATCCAGGTGTACAATGGGGAGTGTAGCAATGTGCTAACGTGTCTAGCGGTGGTGAGCTAGCGCCCTAAGTACATGCCATCGTGGCAGCCGGAGAGGTTTTGGCACCCGGTTCATGTGAAGTCGTGGCCGTCGGAGGAGCGCTGGAGCCTGGCGGAAGGACAGCTGTCGGGGCTGTCGAGTCCTTGCTGACGTCCTCTTGCTTCCGTAAGGGGGCCGAGAGCCGCCGTCGTCACAGAGCGTGTGGGGCGCCATCATTGCCTATCTGGCGGAGCGAGCCAGATGGGACGCCGGTCTTGTTCCCCGTAGCCTGAGTCAGCTTGGGGTAGGGTAATGATGGCGCCTCCTGTCGACGTGGTCGGTCCGCGCCCTACGTTGGGCGATGTGGAGGCTCCTCCGAGGTCGAGGTCGAGTCTGTCTTCCGTGGCCGTGGTCGAGTCCGAGCCCACGGGTCGGGCGAGGCGGAGACCGTCGGCTGAGGCCAGGGCTGAGTCCGAGCCCTGGGGTCGAGCGAAGCGGAGTCCGTCGTCTCCTGGGGCTGAGCCCAAGTCCGAGCCCTGGGTCGGGCGGAGCGGAGTTCGTCGTCTTCTGGGGCTGAGCCCAAGTCCGAGCCCTGGGTTGGGCGGAGCGGAGTTCGCCGCCTTCCGGGGCTAAGCCCGAGTCCGAGCCCTGGGGTCGTTCAGAGCGGAGTTCGCCGTCTTCTGGGGCTGAGCCCGAGTCCGAGCCCTGGGTCGGGCGGAGCGGAGTTCACCGTCTTCCGGTGCTGAGCCTGAGTCCGAGCCCTGGGTCGAGCGGGGCGGAGTTCGCCGTCTTCCGGGGCTGAGCCCGAGTCCGAGCCCTGGGGTCGGGCGAGGCGGAGTTTCCTATGACGCCCGAGGCCGGCCTTGGCTGCTGTCAGCCTCACTCTGTCGGGTGGCTCATTAGTCGGAGCGGCGCAGACGGCGCTGTCCTCTTGTCAGACCGGTCAGTAGAGCGGCGAAGTAACTGCGGTCACTTCGGCTCTGTCGACTGGAGGGCGTGCGTCAGGATAAAGGTGTCAGGCCACCTTTGCATTAAATGCCCCTGCGATTTGGTCGGTCGGCGTGGCGTTGTGGCCAAGGTTGCTTCTCGGTGAAGACCGGGCCTCGGGCGAGCCGATAGTGTGCCCGTTGCTGGAGGGGGGTCCTCGGGCGAGACGTAGGTTCTCCGGGGTCGGCTTCCCTTGCCCGAGGCTAGGCTCGGGCGAGGCACGATCATGTCCCTTGAATGGACCGATCCTTGTCTTAATCGCACCCATCAGGCCTTTGCAGCTTTGTGCTGATGAGGGTTACCAGCTGAGATTTAGGTGTGATGAGGGTACCCCTAATTATGGTCCCCGACAATTGTTGTAATATTTGGAGTTTATATGATCAAATGATGATAGGATTGTTTAATATCTTTAATTTAATAAGTTATGTACTTCATGTGGTTGTAATATTTTGATATTATGCGGTCAAATATTCGGGCCGGGCTTGGGCCGGCACGGCCCAACGAAGGCACGACGTGGTTTAGGGCCGGGCTGGGCCACTGTTTTTGCACTTCGGGCTAGCACAGCACGACCTAAAAATTTGTTGAGCTTTCCTGGCCCGAACCCATTTGGCACGAAGCACGATAGGCTTGGACCTGGGCTGGCCCGGCCCAATTCCTAGCACTATTCTCGAGGAATTCGTCTCTATACGATTCTCTGTACACATTGTCTCTCAGATGTATTTATGATTTAGAAACTCAGAGTTATATGATTTAGAAACTCAGAGTTATACCATGTTATTTTTTATTGTTTTTTGCACTTAGAAAACCGTTACACCGTCTCATGTTTGTATATGTGCTAACTATTGGAGCTCTTGGAGCTCTAGTCTAGGGACAGTATTTCATATGTTGTACCGGCAACGGCAACTGCTTTTTTGCCCTTTTCCGCTCTGACCCCTGGCACGCAACGACGTTTGTTTGACGTAGATACTCTGCTGCCAGTGACTCAGTGAGCGTGAACTGAAAAAAAATGTAAAGCCTGCACGTGTGCTCGCTCTGCTCTGCCGCTCGATGGGTCATGGCACTCCTACCTACACGCCCAAAGTCTTTAACAAAGAGGCGGAACCGCAGCCGTTACTTTCGAGACCCAGCTGGACCCATAATTCCCATAATTCATAGATACAGTGGTAATTATAACAAGATAATTGTAACAAGAAGACAACATTGTGAGTGGCAAAAATTCAATTATCTCGTTACTTTCACTGCCATCGTCAAAACTAAGGGAGCAACTGTGGCAGCAATCTTGCAATCTCCACAGCAACTAGACTTGTTCGGATCGAAATTGTCAACAGATACTTATTTATTACATATGAATAATACGTCGGGTTTTACAGATCAGTTCATCACCCGCTGCGGTTCCAGCAGCATCAGCAGCAACAGAGCATATGTACACAAATTCATCAGTTCATGAATCAGAGAGGTTACAGGCTCTTCACATCAGCACCGACTGAGCGGCAATTCAGATTGGCATGGCATGATCAAGGAGCGGTAGGGAGATGGATACCAGAAGCAGGGAGGTCCCTGTCGTCTCAGCCTTCTCAGGCGCGCCCCGTCTCCTCGGCGGCGGGGGTGTGGAGGGCGGGGACGCGCCCGCCGCAGCCCGACCGCTTCTTGCGCTTCCCGGAGCCGGACATCAGCGCCCACACCGGCAGAGGCACGAACCGCGGCTCCGCTGGGGAGGAGGCGACGCACTGCTTCTTGCTTTCGCGCAGCAGAGGCGGCGACGGCAGCCGCTTCTTCGGCGGAAGCGTGGGCAGAGGCGGTGACGGGTGATGGTGATGGTGATGCTGCTGCTGCTTCTTCGGTGGGAGGAGGGGAAGCGGTGGCGGGTACAAGCTGCTTCTTCGGCGGAAGCAGAGGCGGTGGCGGATACTGCTGCTTCTTCGGCGGAAGCGGAAGCGGCGGCGGGCGGCGGCAGCTTCTTCTCCCGCTGCTGAGGTGGAGGCGGGGGACGTGGGGGCAGGGCCGGGCGGTGCGCGGGCGGAGGGAGCGAGTTGCTGGGCCCGCGGATGCGGAGGCGCGCGGCGACGTAGGCCGCCGCGGCCTCCTCGGCGGTGTCGAAAGTGCCGAGCCAGACGCGGCGGCGGAGCAGCGGGTCGCGAATCTCCGCCGCCCACCGGCCCCACGGCCGCCGCCGCACGCCCGTGAACCTGGCCCCTTCCCCGTCCTCCTCCGCCCCGCACCCAGCGGACTGGAGCAGCACGCGGCTGCGCTTCACGCTCCCCGCCGACGCCGCGCCCGGGTGCGCCGCGGCGCGCTCCCCCGCCTCCTCTCCCTCGTCGTCGCTGGAAGACGAGTCGGTGGCGTCCTCGTCGTGCACGATGATCCGCACCACCCGGCACCGCGGCGCCGCCGCGGACCTCGCCTCCTCCACCGCCTTCATCACCTCCTCCTTCAGGCTAGGGTCCATCCCCTTCACCCCATGGGAAGAGCCCCGCCGCCTCAGGCCACGATCGCAGCGGCCATGGGCGCTCCTCGGCTAGGGCTACGGCTTCGATCTGCTAGGGCAAGCAAGCTAATCGGTGGGCTAATTTCGGGACGGGAGCGGGAAGAGAAGACGAAAGGGGAGATTGGGGACGGACGGAGCCGAGGCCTGGAAAGGGAAGGTATGTATGCATTCAACAGCGCAGGGGCGTTTCGGTAAACCTGTGCTGGGTCACCGCCTCTCAGCCTCAGGCCATGGTCGCCGATTTTTTTTTTTTTTGGATATCTGCCATTTTAAAACATTATTTTTGCTCTTTCGTATAGCCGTTCTAGTAATCTCAGGACGGTAGGCACCGTGTGAGGCATAGGTATTTTACCAGTTCGAACGTTGTCTTCTCTTTATAATTACTATAAAACGTGAGTCTATCTAAGTTTATAAAATCTAGATATAATTATATTTTTGTGAACCTCTTTTGGTTATAATGGCAAATATCCGACTCTCTCCTATTTCCTCGGTGAGTCAAAGCAAGGGCCAACGAAAGCATTTAACAAGAATGTAATTAACAGAAACAACTGAAACTCACAAGTTAACATATATATGAGCATTATAAAAAGGGCGAAAATTGAAGGTTAGTGGTCGGCACATTCTCCAAAAGCATACGAGCGTTAGTTCCTCAAAAGTCCAAACATGGTTAGCACGTTCTTGTTCTTTTTCTCCCTACAGCAGCAAAACTTTCATTAAGAGAGCAATGAAATTACAACCATATAGTTCTAAGTTCAAACGTTCTTATTTTTAATACAAGTACAATGCCACTAGTTTCTTTCCAGTCTTCCAGATGTCCATATTTGTTTGGAAAAATATTATTATAAAACATGAGTTTCGATAGATTCGATAGGTCGTTCTACGTCATCTTTTTTTAGAAAACTTCCTTAGTTTTCTTTTGCTCGTCGTCCTCTACTCTCTCGTCTCCATGCCTCCCTCCCTCTCCCCCCTTTCTCTCAACCGCACGCCTCCTTCTCCATCCATCCCTGCCCTCCACTTCTTGTGCTACTAAACTCGGCAGTAAACAACCGCTTCGCTCGCTCTGCCCTCACACCGCCCACTATAAACCAGCTCCGAGCGGCCTCGCCCTCGCACCGCCGCAAACCCTCGACCTCTAGGGCCACCGCCTCCCTGCACTGCGTGCCCTCGACACCACCCTCACGCTGCCTGCTCGCCCGCTCATTCGAGCCACATGAGCGAGGAGACACGTTAGCCAAGCGTGCCATGATGTGGTGTCTTCAAGCAACCATCCAGAGCCACCGTTGGAGCTCCAAGCTCACCCGGTGCTGTCTCTGGCCAAGGGCGGGGGCAAGATGCATAGGCTACTTAGGTCGGCCTTCAAGCACAGGGACTCGGCCTCAGTGTGTAGCGGGGAGGAGGCGGACCAGCTGGGCCAGTCGATGTCCAAGTCATTGTCTTTGGCGGCGAGTAGCGGCCACACCGAATTTTTTGCTTTTTAGCAATTTTTCTGACAAAAATTTACACTTAGACCCCTAGAAAACTTATATCCAGTTTTGGACTCGATACTCGGCGCCATAGCCCACGGCGCCGAGGTAACACAGCTCCGCGCCATAGGTTATGGCGCCGAGCTCTGACGTGGCGTCGACGCGGCCTCGTAGCTCAGTGCCACAGATCTTGGCGCCGAGCTACGGAGGCCTATAAAACGGCCGCGCTGTTGGCTGAGAGGAGCTATCTCCCCTCAATTCAAAACTTCGTAGATTGGTCGTGTTGCTCTATTCAAAGTTTCGAGTTTGAATACTTCGTAGACCAAGGTATGGTGTCTCACTGATTCGTTTTGTATATTGAGTTATAATTTTTCGATTATTAGTTTCCATTATTGCTCCTAGAATATATAGTATAGTTAATATGATGACTACATTTGATTTGATAGTTTGTGTAATCCGATTATAAAGTCTATTATTAGCTATTAGGTACAAGTGTTAATTATAATCGTTTCTTAGATGAAAGACATGTACCGGGAGGTGTTGTGGCAGAAGAGAGGTCGTCCTCGGGAGTTATATCCGGACGTATCTAGTAAGGATGCTCCTGTTCCTCCTGAACTTTCCTGTGCCTAACTGTGACTGTGGCATACTGGCTTGGGTATGTCAATCCAAACATCCAGACACGGCTGCTCGCTGCTTCTACCTTTATGGCGGTTTTAACGTACATAGCTTATGACTTGTGACTTAATAGTGTTTACTAGATGTGTAATAATGCTTTGTTCTATTGTTTTAGGAGCATCTGAGGTGTTTCTTTTTCTAGTGGATCGACGGTCCTAATAAATTTGACCCTCGATATCTTCTTTTCGCTAATTGGTTGTGTGGAAGGACTAGTCATGAGCGTTTTAAGCGTTGGGTACCTCCTCCTCCGAATCCTCCACCAATGACGGATGCGGAGAAGGAGGTAGCAACAGAAAGAAGAATGGACTCGCCGCCTTGATGCGATTGTGGAGATCGTGATGTCATCGACGAAGACACTGTGAAGCACTTCGTGTGTCCGAACATTGATTATGTGAGCCCATCGATGCGCTAAATGTATAAACTTTTGGTATTTTTTGCAAAAATTTACTAATTTATTCTCCTGCAGCCATACGGGTGGTGTAAGTGTCATTTCAGAGAGTGGTTGTATGGTCCTTTGTCCCATTGGCCAGAGGCAGAGGCAAAGGAAAATAAAAAAAATGAGTGGGTGGAAGAGTTGAAGTTTGATCCAGTACTCTGCAAATGTGGTATTGAAGCTAAGTATGGATTAGTTCCTTATGAGCTTGGTGTTGGCTATTTTTGTGGACATATGGTAGATTACGATGAGGTTGGTATTTATTTATTGTTTGCACTAGTTGTAATGTTACACCCATACTTACTCTTTTTTGTAGGAGACGAGGAAATGCAGTTGGGAGAGTTACGACGACAAAGGAGAGGTGATGTGCACAATAAAGTCCAAAAGACTAATGGGACAGAAGATGCTTGTGGATCTCAGCTCGTCGATTCGTACATTAACGATCGCATACAGGACATGCGTAGGTACGCGAAATCTGCCTATTTTGACAATCCTGATGCGTGAAGAGCAGAGGAGGTTGAAGGCGGCAAATGAGAAGAGAGCACAGGATGCAAGGGAATGGGAGGCGGCTAGAGCCGAGAAACAGATGTTGGATAATCTTGCTGATCGTCTCAAGGGAAGTGAGTGAGAAAAATGATACTATAATTTTGTTAGTACAATTTATTTATCCTGACTTTGCAAACTTATTTTTCATCATTATATTTGCAGAGATTGGATGTGGCTGTAAACTATATCGCAGATGAGGCACATGCAAGATACGTTCAGGAAAAAATGGCGACGGCGGAGCTAATGGAGGAGGAGGACGATGACACATCTAGGTTGAGTGAGTTTATTGAAAGGGAAATGTGCCCTTGGGCAATTTCTATTATGTTTTGGTGATTAAGTGCCCAACACATAATCTTTGAGTTGTTATGTGCCAAACAAGCAAGAAGTGCAAATCATGTAACAAGGTATGTTTCTAGACTTAGTACATTGTTTTGAGTACTAACATATTGTTGTCTAAGTGCTAGAAATAGGAAAAGAAAGAATTGCAAAAGACTTGGCTTGTGTGCAGCCAAAGTCCAGCTCGGCCTGGCACACCGGATTGTCCAGTGGTGCACCGGATAGTGTCCGGTGCGCCAGGCTGGACTCCGGTGAAAAGACCGCTCTCGGGAAAAGTTTGGCGGTGTATGGCTATAATTCACCGGACTGTACGGTGGTGCACCGGACTGTCCGGTGAGCCAACGGTCGCCAGCGCAACGGTCGGCCGCGCAATCCGCGGGCGACGCGTGGCCCACGCCAACGGTCGGCAGGGGGCACCGGACTTGTCCGGTGTGCACCGGACAGTGTCCGGTGCGCCAACTGGCCCGGAGCTGCAACGGTCATCTACGCCAGAAAAAGGAAGGAGATCGGCACCAGACCATCTACAGTGACTGTCCGGTGGCTGCACCGGACTATCCGGTGCGCCACTCGACAGAAGGCAAGGATGGCCTTCCTTGTTGGCCTCCAACGGCTCCTAGCTGCCTTAGGGCTATAAAAGGGACCCCTAGGCGCATGGAGGAGCTACACAAGCATTCACTAAGCATCCTAAGGCATCCTAGACTTTGTTCCCGCGCATTCGTTTCGTTGTGCTAGAGATTTGAGCTCCATTCGAGTCAAGGACTCCCTGTGTTGTCATTTGAGCTCAAGTCTTCTCTTGTGTGTGTGGGTGTGCTAGCGATTTGTGTCGTGTGTGTGTTGCTCATCCCTACCTTACTCTGTGCTTTCATTGTGATCTTTGTTGTAAGGGCGAGAGACTCCAATCTTGCGGAGATTCCTCGCAAACGAGAATAATCATCTAAAGGAAAAACCAGTGGTATTCAAGTTGATCATCGGATCACTTGAAAGGGGTTGAGTGCAACCCTCGTCCATTGGGATGCCACAACGTGGAAGTAGGCAAGTGTTACTTGGCTGAACCACGGGATAAAATCACGTGTCTCTTGTGTGCTTTCTCTTTGATTGTCTGTGTTCACAAGAGCTCGTTTCAAGCTACTTAGTCGTTCTAACTTTCATAACTAAGTTTTGTGGTTATTAGTGTTGAATTTTACAGGATCACCTATTTACCCCCCTCTAGGTGCTCTCAATTGGTATCGGAGCCATTCTCTTCACGTAAGGGACTAATAGCCCGAAGAGATGGATCCTAAGGGAAAATGGATGGTGGTCAACGACAAAGAGAAGGAGTCCATCTTCAACGAGCCAAGAGACGACAAGCCCACTGGCTCTGGCTCGAGTCACAAGAAGAAGGACAGGAAGAAGAAGAGGCGCATCAAGAAGATCATCTACTATGACAGTGATGCCTCATCTTCTTCACCACACGACAACGATGACTCCTCGTTCAAAGAAGAAACCGGTGAATCAAAACTATTCATTTGATTATTCTCGTATTCCATTTAGTTATAATGCCCATTTGCTATCAATTCCACTTGGGAAACCTCCACACTTTGATGGAGAAGACTACTCTTTTTGGAGTCACAAAATGTGTAGTCACTTATTTTCTCTCCATCCTAGTATTTGGGAGATTGTTGAAAACGGAATGCATTTTGATAGTACTGACAATCCTATTTTCATAAATGAGCAAATTCATAAGAATGCACAAGCTACTACTGTTTTGCTAGCATCCTTGTGTAGGGATGAATACAACAAGGTGAGCGGCTTGGACAACGCCAAGCAAATATGGGACACCCTCAAGATATCGCATGAGGGAAACGATGCCACCATGATCACCAAAATGGAGTTGGTGGAAGGTGAACTGGGAAGATTTGCGATGATCAGGGGAGAGGAGCCAACACAAACATACAACAGGCTCAAGACCCTAGTTAACAAGATTAGAAGCTATGGAAGCACAAGATGGACGGACCACGACGTCGTCCGACTTATGCTAAGGTCATTCATGGTAATTGACCCCCATCTTATCAATCTCATTCAGTGAAAACCCCAGGTACACCAAGATGACGCCCGAGGAGATACTCGAAAAATTCGTGAGCGAGTGTATGATGGTAAAGGAAGCGCAATACGTGGATGATGCTCTTAATGGCCCTCTACCCATCTACGAGCCTCAACCTATTGCTCTCAAAGCAAGAAGCAGCAAGGAGGCGCTACCAAGCAAGGTAGCTCAAGTGGAGGCTGCCGGCTTCAACGAAGATGAGATGGCACTTATCATAAAGCAGTTTCAAGACCGCACTTAAAGGACGAAAGGAGTACCCCCAACAAGAACAAAACAAGGGGAAAGCACTCCTGCTTCAAATGCGGTAAGACTGGTCACTTTATAGCAAATTGTCCGATAATGATAGTGACCAGGGACAAGAAAAGAGCGGGAAGAAGGAGAAGAAAAAGAGCTATAGGAAGGCAAAGGGCGAGGCACACCTCGGAAAGGAATAGGGACTCGGACTGCTCTTCTTCCGACTCCGACGACGAAGGACTCGCTGCCTCGGCCTTCAACAAGTCTTCTCTCTTCCCCAACGAACGCCACACTTGCCTCATGGCCAAGGAGAAGAAGGTAAGTGTTCGAGATTCCCCTAAGTACACTACTTCTAGCGATGATGATTCTTCCGATGATGAAGTAGATTACTCTAGCTTATTCAAAGGTTTAGATAGAGCTAAGGTAGAAAAGATCAATGAATTAATTGATGCTCTAAATGAAAAGGATAGATTGTTAGAAAAACAAGAGGATATTTTATATGAGGAGCATGATAAATTTGTTAGTGTGCAAAAATCTCTTGCTTTAGAAATTAAAAGGAATGAAATGCTATCTTCTGAGTTATCTGCTTGCCATGAAACTGTATTGTTGGGGGCCTTCGGCTTCTGAAGGTCCTCAAAAACATGATTTGACAATGTTTTCCAAGTGAAATATGTGAACATGTATCTTCGGAATTGGGCCACGAGTATACAAGAATATGGTCAAGACGAAGCTTGAGTAGGACGGAAGGCGATCATGACGAAGGATAAGATGATCATGAAGCTATGCGCAGAAAAAGCTTCGGCATGACAGCAAAAAAGGGGAACCGACTTATATGATGAAAATCCAAATTAGACCTCGAAGAATCACTATAGAGTTATTGATAAATGTAAAGGGCATTAATGTAATTCTCCATGGGTTGCGTCCTGTGCCTATAAATAGATGAACAGTACTCCCGTACTGTTCACGCTGATCTGGCATTTGCTTTTTGCATCACGCCTGTACCTTTACTTTTCGACAATCCGAAGGTATATTTATAATTTGTTATTATGACTCTGATAATACAAAATAGAAATAAATTGATGATAATATTTGTATTATTATTCGTATTTCATGTATGTATTCTTCTTCATCATACGTCGGACTTACGAAGGTCTTTTCCCTCATAATCTTCGTCCGGAATTCATTGTATCCGAAGGGATATAATGTCTTGAAGGACGAAGGATTTTAACATTTAACACCTTTTATGTTGCCTTGTTCTTAACTCTTAGCATTTGAGAACAAGTCCCCAACATTGGCGCCCACCTCCGGTGAACTCACGTCCATTTTTTGAGTTTTGAACATCTTCGGCAAGCATCACCTTCGTCATGCCGCCAAGGAAAGCTTCAGCCGCAGGGGCTGCTACTCTGCAGCCGCTGGATCCCAATCAGGATGTCCTTTCTCTCAGGGAGGCCCGAAGCCAGAAGAGGAAGGCCACCAGTCCAACTGCCTCCGGAGGACGACTTGGATCAAGAAATCCAAAATTTGGAGATGCTCCATCAACAGGTCCAACGGAAGAAGGAAAAGATGGCTCGTTTAGCTGACCTACAAAGGCAGATAGACGAAGCCTCTGAAGAGCTTCGTCATCTTGCTCAAGATGACCTAGAACCAAAGGCCTCCGTGCAGAGAGCTTCATCAGGAGGGCTTCTACAACGAGGACGACTGGTATGAAGATTTCCATCATGGGAATTTTGCTTTTGATGATACTTCTCCTCTGTCAACAGAACTGCAGGCTACACCTTGGCCACAGTCTTACAAGCCACCCCAGCTCCCCATGTACGACGGTCATTCAGACCCGAAGCAATTCTTGATGAGCTATGAAGCAACCATATCTTTGTATGGTGGCAACACGTTAGTCATGGCAAAGTCTTTCATCATGGCTGTCAGAAGTGTTGCACAAACCTGGTACTCCTCTCTTCAGGCCAGGGACAATCACTTCATGGCAAAAGCTGAAGGACATGTTGATAACCAGCTTCCAAGGGTTTCAAACGAAGCCAGTCACTGCTCAAGCTTTATTCCAGTGCACCCTGGACCACGAAGAATACCTTCAGGCGTATGTCCGAAAGGTTCCTGCGTCTGAGGGCACAGGCACCAACAGTGCCCAATGAAATTGTCATTGAGGCCATGATCAAGGGGCTTCGACCGGGACCATTCAGCTCAGTACTTTGCCAGAAAGCCTCCTCACACTTTGGAGAAACTGCTCCAGAAGATGGACGAGTATATTCGAGCTGACAATGATTTTCGCCAAAGAAGGGAAGAAGCATTCAGGTTCTCTGAAATGACTAGGGGCTTCGGAGGAAGATTCCATCTGAGGCATGTCAGGTCAATTCACAATTCTAATCAAAGTGATGACAGAGGGAGTCAACAGCAAAGGCCACAGTGCTCCTCGCAAGCTTCAGGGCAGCAGCAAAGCTCTTTCCGAACGCCAGCGCCAAGGGGCAGAGGCGCCAGGGGCTTCGGGGGAAGATTTGGAGATCAGCCAAGAAAAATTTACTGCCTATTCTGTGGTGAAGGCAAGGGCCATACCACCAGGATGTGCCATGTTACCATCCAGAAGCAAAAGGAGCTAGCAGAAGCTGCAGCGCAACAGAGTCAGCCGAAGCAAGTCATGCATACTGCTTCGTACCATTCGCCTTACATTCCAGAATATGTAGGCAATCACCCTGCAGCTTCTGTTGCTTCGGCAAGTCAACCCCAATCATCTTGGCAGCAGCCTCCACCGCCTACCACCAATGCAACTGAGGTCAGCAACCTAGAAGGGAGTCAGCACACTCACCTTCAGCGGGACTTCAGAGAGGAGTCGAAGCATATTTACTGACAAATATCCTACCTCGACAGCGGATTTTTCGCATTTTCGCATTTCAGTCTTACTTTCTTTTTAATAAGGAACAATTATGGGAAGTTTAAGTGCTTTTTATCGTCTTTTAATCTCTTGTAACAGTTTCGTTCTCTGCCATAATAAAAATATGTCTTCTCCATAGGCTTAAGTTGCCGAAACATAAAAATTCATGGTGGCAAGAAGGACCTTCGAATTATCAAAAATTTGTTCTAAGAAATATAGTGCAATTTCTTCGAAGCAGCAAAAGTCGTTCCTAAGGGAGCGCAGTGTAAGTTTTCCGCTCAAAAGTCGTTCCTAAAGGAGCGCAGTGTAAGTTTTCTGCTCAAAAGTCGTTCCGAAGGGAATGCAGAGCTTACAAGCGAAAAATAAACGTTGATTCCGCTGAAAGTAAAAGGCGAAGAAGCTCCTAAGGGAGGCTTACAGCGAAAAATAAACGCTTGATTCCGCTGAAGTAAAAGGCGAAGAAGCTCCTAAGGGAGGCTTACAGCGAAAAATAAACGCTGATTCCGCTGAAGTAAAAGGCGAAGAAGCTCCTAAGGGAGGCTTGCAGTGAAAAATAAATGTCGACCTTCGGCAAATATCATTTTGCATAACATCACATCATTACATCATTTGCATAGCATAACATCATACATCATAGTGCATCAACAACGCAAGAAGGGGGTTTCAATATTGATATTCGAAGATCGTTTTGAGGAAATAGTGGCACGGCACAAACAATAGCCATGGAAGGGTTATATCTTCGTCAAACACTGAGATGGAAAGATCTATTCATTATTGATTTTACCAGGATTGGCTACTGATTTTATGAGAACACGGATATTATTTACGAAGCATGAAAAGAAGGGAAGGTGTTTTTTCGCCGAAGGCTCAAAAACGGTATGTGTATAATGTTTCATGCATCGCAAAGAATAGAACTATAAACAGCTAATATATTACACCCTAAGTTACACAATATTACACATGATTCTCAACAAAGATTACATTCTAAATGTTTTTGCAACAACATCTAATCTTCCCTTAAGACTACTTCTGCAGCTTCGTTTAAAAGCTGATCAACAACTCTATCCATGATGGCTTCGGCCATTTGTCTAATTTCGTCATCCCCCTTCATGTGGGGGCCCGGAGATGACTCAGCAGGTTCTGAGGGAAGAGTAGATACAAATTTATTACTATTACAAACCGTGAACAAGTTCGAAGTCAAAAAATTACAACAAAGAGACAAAAACCACTAGTTAATACCTATTTGCCCTTCGGGCTCTGCGCTTTTCTCAGTGGCCTCTGCTACTTTTCTAGCATCATGAATGCCTTTTTCGCTTTTTTGAATAATCTCTTGGGCCATTTCCCAGCCACCATTATCCCAGATGTCGGTGAAAAATTTTCCACCAACCATGCTAGCTTCGGCCGAGGGGTCTTTTATATCTTCGGAGGATAAGGCAGTTTCGGATTGTGCCAAAGATTTCACATGCTCGCAGCCTTTCCTCTCCAAAATAGTAGCAATCCCCCTGGCACCCGAAAAGGCACATATGTCTCTGTGGCTATTCAAAATTTCCTCAAAGGCCTCGGCTTCGTGATTGATCCATTCAATCGGGCCTTCGGGGTTACCCCTTGTGAAGTTTTCCTCGCTCGAGAATGCGCCAACGCTGGCGAAGCTAGTTTTTATTTTCTTAACGCATTCTATAGATTTGTCATAGCACCTTTTCTTGGATGCACGAAGCTCTTCAACGTTTCCTTCTAAATTATTTGCCCATTGATCGCTAAGTTCTCGTTTCATTTCTTGAAGTATGCGTTCTTCTTTAGCTCGGGCCAACTGTTTCCGAAGATCCTCGATTTCGTGCTTCTGAGCTTCAGCTTGAGCTTTAGAAGTAGCTTCGTCTTCCTTTATCTTATCCACCAATGTAAGCAGAATTTTGTCTTTTTCCAAGTCTTCGTTTCTTAGCTTGATAACCTCTGTTCGAAGGTTATTGAGAGCAATAGTGCAACTCTCATCTTCAGCATTCTTTTGTGCCCTTAAGGCATTGCTGAGTATTAAGCCCTATACAAAAGAATGAATGGATTAACATAAGAACAAAAGACTAATTCAAAATTCATAAACTTCAAAATTCACAATTTTTGTACCTTCAGACTATTGTATGCAAGGCTATCCGCAAGATTGTCCTTCGTCATGGCGCAGAGGCCAGCTTCGAGCTTCGGGAACCCCATACTTCTAGCCATCTCTCGGCAGACGGATAATTCCTTGTTATCTGGGAGACAGTATAAGAAGTCGTCTTCAGTCTGTGCCATTGAATACTAAGGCCCCTTTTGGATACCTCAGTTCTCGGGCATAGTGATTAGCTTCAAAAATCTCTTCTTCAGATAATCTTTTTCCCGAAGCATGTCGTACAATATAATCGAGGGCTTTGGAGGATGCTTCGGGGGCAGCAGTGCCAGTTTCTTCAACTAAAATTGGCTCTGTCATTTTTGTTTCTTCGGCTTCCAAGGATTTTACCTTGGTGGGCTCTGAAGGCCCAGCTTCAGTTTCAGATTGTTGCTTTGAAGCTTCGGCAACAAAGGCTTCAGTATGCACTTCGGAAGTTTCAACAATTTTCTTCAGGGTTGTGCTTGAAGACTTAATTGTCTCCAAAACATCTAGCACATTAACCATCCTTTTTCTTTTCAGGGTCACTGCTGGACCCTTTTGGCTGTTTGCTGCCTCAATTTTTGCTGAAGGACTTAAAATTTCTGATGTCTTTGTTTCTTTAGTCCTTGGTTCTTCTGTTTTTTCTGTTGTTGGCACTTCGGCCAGCCCTTCAATTTTTGGTGGTGGAGTTGGTTCTTTAGCTTCGGTGGCCGAAGAGCTCTCACCGATAAACTCAGGCACTGTGGCTGGTTCAATATAACGTGGTCGGTGTGTGAGAACCTTTACCCTTTTCCTCTTCGGCGCCGGCTCGTTAAGAGCGGCTGAAGCAGTTTCCTTCGCAGAAGATGTATTCTTTCTTTTTTGACCCTGCATTGGATAACCGTAGTCGGGGTAAACAAACCCAATTGCATCAAATACTCGGTTAAGTCTCTTCTTCTTTCGGCCTCCGAAGGCCGCTGATAATGCAGTATCTTCGGCCTTTGAGTATACCCCAAGCAATTCGTCACTTATGGCCTCAATACTTTTCAACCATTCATCATCTGGCTCAATGAACTTATCTCCGTATTTGAATGTGTATTTTAGCCTGACTAGTCCACCTTCGTCAGTCTCTTTAATGGTCTCCTCCGGCATTTCCCACTTTTCCACTAAGTGGCCATACTCTGAAAGCAATGTGTTCTTAGGACCAAATCCCTTGTTCCAATAAAAGAGCAAACAACGCCTGAAGGCTCTCTGGCATTCTTCGGCTGCTTCATTCATTTCCACCTTCGGCTTCCGGAGGCCGAAGCGTTGCCAGATAGGGCACATAATGATACCCTTAATATCTTCACGTGATTTCAAGTCATTTTTCACATAAAACCATTCCTGTCATCCAGTCGCCGGGCCACCTCTTTCGAAAGGTTGGCACAGGGCAGCTTGACCCAGACCGAGCGCCGAAGCTGTAGCAGCCAAAATTGTTGTGATACTGCTCTTTGCCCTAGGGTTTTGTCTCATACAATAGCTCATGTATGTTGCAGAAGCTTTTTGCATTAGGTTCCAAACCTTGGCTCCTCACGGCCCACTCAAAGATGTTCATCCTTATGATTGCTTCGGGGGTAAGTTGGTGAAAGGTAGATTTCAAATATCTTCAGTACTTCCACGACAAAAGTGCTCAAGGGAAATCAGTAATCCAGCTTTTAAGAAGCTTCGGAATATCACGACTTCATTTTCCTCAGGGAGTCGGACAAGTCTTCTCTCCTTCGTCAGCCCTCACAACAGACAAGTCCCGAAAATATCTGCCCCTCATATTGACAAGATGATTTTCTTTAATACTGGATTTACCAAAAACTGCATGGCTTGGTCGCCAGGGTCGATCTTCGGAATCTTCACCACCACTATCCACATCATAACTTCTCACTGTCGCCAGTATCTTCAGATAAACCCTCCAAAATCTCCCTAGTAATCTTCTCTGTATTAGTCTTTGATATTGATTCAAGAAAGCCCAGATGCATCTCCTCAGAAAGGCTTAGCTTTGAATCACCAACAGCCTTCTTATCTTCAGACATCTTCGCAAACGCTGAGAAAATGCTCTCGAAACCGAAGCTTAAAAATTTAAAACCAAGCAAGTGTTGTTGCGCGCAGGCTAAAAGTTGGGTGAGTAAAAGCAGATGGCAAGGGAGCGTGCCAAATAAGCTGGTGGTGAGCTCTTATTTATACACCTAGTGCGTTGAAAACTGGAGGGTCCCGCTTGTCAAAGACTGTTGCTATTCTAGCAAAGGGAAGGTGTTTTTTCGGACCTTCAGCTTAAAGCTTTCGTCCATATCGCAATATGAATTTATCATTCCAGCAAATTAATATTGTGAGGGGCTACTGTTGGGGGCCTTCGGCTTCCTGAAGGTCCTCAAAAACATGATTTGACAATGTTTTCCAAGTGAAATATGTGAACAGTTATCTTCGGAATTGGGCCACGAGTATACAAGAATATGGTCAAGACGAAGCTTGAGTAGGACGGAAGGTGATCATGACGCAGGATAAGATGATCATGGAGCTATGCGCAGAAAAAGCTTCGGCATGATAGCAAAAAAGGGGAACCGACTTATATGATGAAAAGCCAAATTAGACCTCGAAGAATCACTATAGAGTTATTGATAAATGTAAAGGGCATTAATGTAATTCTCCACGGGCTGCGTCCTGTGCCTATAAATAGATGAACAGTACTCCCGTACTGTTCACGCTGATCTGGCATTTGCTTTTCGCATCACGCATGTACCTTTACTTTTCGACAAAAATCCGAAGGTATATTTATAATTTGTTATTATGACTCTGATAATACAAAATAGAAATAAATTGAAGATAATATTTGTATTATTATTCGTATTTCATGTATGTATTCTTCTTCATCATACGTCGGACTTACGAAGGTCTTTTCCCTCATAATCTTCATCCGGAATTCATTGTATCCGAAGGGATATAATGTCTTGAAGGACGAAGGGTTTTAACATTTAACACCTTTTATGTTGCCTTGTTCTTAACTCTTAGCATTTGAGAACAAGTCCCCAACATGTATCTAGTTTAAAGAGTTTAAATGATGATTTAAATGCTAAGCTAGAGGAAGCTAATAAATCTAGTTCATGTGTAGAGCATGTTAGTATTTGCAATAGATGTAAGGACTCTGATGTTAATGCTTGTAATGAACATCTTATTGCTATTACAAAATTGGATGATGAAGTGGCAAGTCTTAATGCTCAACTTAAGACTTGCAAAAATGATTTTGATAAGTTAAAATTTGCTAGGGATGCCTACACAATTGGTAGACACCCCTCTATCAAGGATGGACTTGGTTTTCAAAAGGAAACCAAGAACTTAACAAGCCAAAAGGCTCCCATTCTCAACAAGGAGAAAGGGAAGGCTCCTATGGTTAGTAGTTCTCAAAAGTGTCATGCCTACATTTATGATAGAAAATATTCTAGGAATGCTCATAGGAGTTATGATCATAATGCTTTTGATTCACATGCTATGTTTGCCTCTAGCTCTACTTTTGTGCATGGTAGAAGTAGGCCTAGGAGAAGTCATGTTGTGCATCATGTGCCTAGGAGAGTGTGTAATGAACCTTCCACTATTTACCATGCTTGCAATACTTCATTTGCGCTTGTATGTAAGAATGAAAAAAGTAGTTGCTAGAAAGTTGGGATCCAAATGCAAGGGAGACAAGACTTGCATATGGGTTCCAAAGGCTATTGTGACTAACCTTGTAGGACCCAACAAAAGTTGGGTACCTAAAACCTAAGTGTAAATTGCCTTGCAGGTTTATGCATCTGAGGGCTCAAGCTGGATTATCGACAGCGGATGTACAAACCACATGACAGGGGAGAAGAAGATGTTCACCTCCTATGTCAAGAATAAGGATTCCCAGGATTCGATCATCTTTGGAGATGGGAACCAAGGCAAGGTTAAAGGATTGGGAAAGATAGTCATTTCATCCGAGCATTCTATATCCAATGTGTTCTTAGTTGAATCGCTCGGGTACAACTTATTGTCTATGAGTCAATTATGTAACATAGGTTATAATTGTCTATTTACCAATATTGATGTTTCTGTCTTTAGAAGGAGTGATGGTTCATTAGCATTTAAGGGTGTATTAGACGTCAAACTCTATTTAGCAGGCCGATCTAGATGCATGCTTAATAGCTAAGACTAGTATGGGCTGGCTGTGGCATCGCCGTCTAGCACATGTTGGGATGAAGAACCTTCATAAACTTCTAAAGGGAGAACATGTGTTAGGACTAACCAATGTATATTTTGAAAAAGATAGACCTTGTGCAGCTTGTCAGGCAGGGAAACAGGTGGGAAGCACTCATCACAACAAGAATGTGATGACAACATCAAGACCACTGGAGCTTCTTCACATGGACCTCTTCGAACCCGTCGCCTACCTTAGCATCGGGGGAAGTAAGTATGGTCTAGTAATTGTTGATGATTTTTCCCGCTTCACTTGGTTGTTCTTTTTACAAGATAAATCAGAAACCCAAGGGACCCTAAAGCACTTTCTTAGGAGGGCTCAAAACGAATTTGAGCTCAAGGTGAAAAAGATAAGAAGCGACAACGGGTTCCGAGTTCAAGAATTTGCAAGTTGAGGAATATCTTGAGGAGGAAGGCATCAAGCACGAGTTCTCCGCTCCCTACACACCACAGCAAAATGGTGTGGTAGAGAGGAAGAACAGGACGCTTATCGACATGGCAAGGACGATGCTTGGAGAGTTCAAGACGCCCGAGCGGTTTTGGTCGGAAGCTATGAACACAGCCTTGCCACGCCATAAACCGGCTATATCTGCATCGCCTCCTCAAGAAGACCTCCTACAAACTCCTTACCGGTAACAAACCCAACGTTTCTTACTTTCAGTATATTTGGGAGCAAATGCTACATTTTGGTGAAGAAAGGTAGACATTCTAAATTTGCTCCCAAAGCTGTAGAAGGGTTTTTACTAGGGTATGACTCAAATACAAAGGCGTATAGGGTCTTCAACAAATCGTCGGGTTTGGTTGAAGTCTCTAGCGATGTTGTATTTGATGAGACTAATGGCTCTCCAAGAGAGCAAGTTGATCTTGATGACATAGATGAAGATGATGTTCCAACGGCCTGCAATGCGCACGATGGCGATTGGAGATGTGCGACCACAAGAACAATAGGAGCAAGATTAGCCTTCTTCCTCAATAATGGTGCATCCCCCAACTCAAGATGATGGACAGGTTCCTCAAGAAGAAGCGCGTGATCAAGGGGGAGCACAAGAAGAACAAGTTATGGAGGAAGAAGCACCACTGGCCCCTCCAACTCAAGTCCGAGCAACGATACAAAGAAATCACCCCGTTGACCAGATTCTAGGTGACATAAGCAAGGGAGTAACAACTCGCTCACGTTTAGCTAATTTTTGTGAGCATTACTCGTTTGTCTCTTGTATTGAGCCTTTCAGGGTAGAAGAGGCCTTGCAGAATCCGGACTGGGTGTTGGCCATGCAAGAAGAGCTCAACAACTTCAACAGGAATGAAGTTTGGAGCCTGGTGCCACGTCCCAAGCAAAATGTTGTGGGAACCAAGTGGGTGTTCCGCAATAAGCAAGACGAGCACAGAGTGGTGACAAGAAACAAGGCTTGACTTGTTGCAAAAGGTTATGCCTAAGTCGTAGGTTTGGATTTTGAGGAGACTTTTGCTCCTGTGGCTAGGCTAGAGTCTATTCGAATATTATTAGCCTATGTCGCTCACCACTCTTTCAGGTTGTTTCAAATGGATGTGAAGAGCGCTTTCCTCAATGGGCCAATCAAGGAGGAGGTATACGTGGAACAACCCCCTGGCTTTGAGGATGACAGGTACCCCGACCATGTGTGTAAGCTCTCTAAGGCACTCTATGGACTTAAGCAAGCTCCAAGAGCATGGTATGAATGCCTTAGAGATTTCTTAATTGCTAATGCTTTCAAGGTTGGGAAAGCCGATCCCACTCTTCTCACTAAGACTTGTGACAGTGATCTCTTTGTGTGCCAAATTTATGTCGATGACATAATATTTGGTTCTACTAACCAAAAGTCTTGTGAAGAGTTTAGCAGGGTGATGACTTAAAAGTTTGAGATGTCGATGATGGGCGAGTTGACCTACTTCCTTGGGTTCCAAGTGAAGCAACTCAAGGATGGCACCTTCCTCTCCCAAATGAAGTACACTCAAGACCTTCTCAAGAGGTTTGGGGTGAAGGACGCAAAGCCCGCGAAGACACCAATGGGAACCGACGGGCATGTCGACCTCAACAAAGGAGGTAAGTCCGTTGATCAAAAGGCATACCGGTCTATGATAGGTTCCTTGCTTTATTTATGTGCTAGTAGACCGGACATTATGCTTAGTGTATGCATGTGTGCTAAATTTCAATCCGACCCCAAGGAATGTCACCTTGTGGCCATTAAGCGAATTCTTAGGTATTTAGTCGCTATGCCTTGCTTCGGGATCTGGTATCCAAAGGGGTCTACCTTTGACTTGATTGGATGTTCAGACTCCGATTATGCCGGGTGCAAGGTTGATAGGAAGAGCACATCGGGGATGTGCCAATTCCTAGGAAGGTCCCTGGTGTCTTGGAGTTCAAAGAAACAAACATCTGTTGCCCTATCCACCGCTGAGGCCGAGTATGTTGCCGCAGGACAGTGTTGCGCGCATCTACTTTGGATGAGGCAAACCCTTAGGGACTTTGGCTACTATCTGAGCAAAGTCCCACTCCTATGTGACAATGAGAGTGCAATCCGGATGGCGGATAATCTTGTTGAACACAGCCGCACTAAGCACATAGACATCCAGCATCACTTTTTGAGAGACCTCCAGCAAAAGGGAGATATCGAAGTGTACCATGTTAGCACCGAGAACCAGCTAGCCGATATCTTTACTAAGACATTAGATGAGAAAACCTTTTGCAGGTTGCGTAGTGAGCTAAATGTCTTAGATTCGTGTAACTTGGATTGATCTATAGCATACATGTGTTCTATGCCTTTGATCATGTTACTTCATGCATTTATGTGATTTGTTGCTTATTTATGGTGCTCAAGTTGTGCAAGGAATCCCCGGACCTCACAAGTCCATGTGTGAATGATGCACATATTTAGGGGAAGATGTGCTACAACTTGACCCTTTGAGACTAACCTGTGTGTTTGAGTATACTTGATTTAGTCTCAAAGGTGAATTGAAAGGGAAAGGTGAACTTGGACCATGCAAAGACTTCCACTGCACTCCGGTATTAGGCTACTCACCTCCAAGTTCATACTTACGCTCTTATTGCCTTTTTGCTCTTAGTTGACAATTTTGGTGAGGCAATGGGGTTAAAAGGGCCAAGAATGATCCTGTTTTGGTGCTTAATGCCAAAGGGGGAGAAATTAAGGCCAAAGCAAATGGATCAGCTACCACTTGTGAATTTTGAAAACAATAGAATTAGAACTTTTGATTTGTCCAAAATACTCTTATTGCAAAATTTAGTCTCTTGTGGGGGAGAATTTTTTATCATGGGAAAAAGGGGGAGTTTTTGGCACTTGATCAATTTCACTCCTGGATTATCTCTTTTTGTGCCCAAACAAGTGAGTTTGACTTAGAGATAGAAAAATGAATTTGATTTGCAAAAATAAACCAAGTGGTGGCAAAGAATAATCCAAATATGTCAAAACTTGTGCAAAGACAATTTTGTTCTCAATGGCATTGATGTTGCACTTCCTTTGGTTGCTTTTGGATGTGTTGGCATAAATCACCAAAAAGGGGGAGATTGAAAGGGAAATGTGCCCTTGGGCAATTTGTATTATGTTTTGGTGATTAAGTGCCCAACACATAATCTTTGAGTTGTTATGTGCCAAACAAGCAAGAAGTGCAAATCATGTAACAAGGTACATTTCTAGACTTAGTACATTGTTTTGAGTACTAACATATGTTGTATAAGTGCTAGAAACAGGAAAAGAAAGAATTGCAAAAGACTTGGCTGTGTACAACCAAAGTCCAGCTCGGCCTGGCACACCGGACTGTCCGGTGGTGCATCGGACAGTGTTCCGGTGCGCCAGGCTGGACTCCGTTGAAAAGGCCGCTCTCAGGAAAAGTTTGGCGGTGTACGGCTATAATTCACCAGACTGTCCGGTGGTGCACCGGACTGTCCGGTGAGCCAACGGTCGCCAGCGCAACGGTCGGCCGCGCAATCCGCGGGCGACGCGTGGCCCGCGCCAACGGTCGGTAGGGGGCACCGGACAGTGTCCGGTGCGCCAACTGGCTCGGAGCTACAACGGTCGTCTGCGCTAGAAAAGGAAGGAGATCGGCACCTGGACCGTCTACAGTGACTATCCGGTGGCGCACCGGACTGTCCGGCGCGCCACTCGACAGAAGGCAAGGATGGCCTTTCTTGTTGGCCTCCAATGGCTCCTAGCTGCCTTGGGGCTATAAAAGGGACCCCTAGGCGCATGGAGGAGCTACACAAGCATTCACTAAGCATCCTAAGGCATCCAGACTTCGTTCCCACACATTTCGTTTCAGTTGTGCTAGAGATTTGAGCTCCATTCGAGTCAAGGACTCCCTGTGTTGTCATTTGAGCTCAAGTCTTCTCTTGTGTGCGTGGGTGTGCTGCGATTTGTGTCGTGTGTGTGTTGCTCATCCCTACCTTACTCTATGCTTTCATTGTGATCTTTGTTGTAAGGGCGAGAGACTCCAATCTTGTGAAGATTCCTCGCAAACGGGAATAATCATCTAAAGGAAAAACCGTGGTATTCAAGTTGATCATCGAATCACTTGAAAGGGGTTGAGTGCAACTCTCGTCCATTGGGACGCCACAACGTGGAAGTAGGCAAGTGTTACTTGGCCGAACCACGGGATAAAATCGCGTGTCTCTTGTGTGCTTTCTCTTTGATTGTCTGTGTTCACAAGAGCTCATTTCAAGCTACTTAGCCGTTCTAACTTTCATAACTAAGTTTTGTGGCTATTAGTGTTGAATTTTATAGGATCACCTATTCACCCCCCTCCCCTCTAGGTGCTCTCACTTATCGCTCTCGTAGAGGTAGGATTACATGGGGAAGAGGAGGACGACACATCAACGTTGAGTGAGCTCATCGCACTAGCTGAGGTAGGATTACGTGCTCAAGAGGAGGAGGACGAGTTTATGTCTCAAGCCGTCGAAGAGGTAGATGCAGCTTATTACAAGCAGAAGTCTGATGAGGCTGAGGCTAAGGATGAGCCATTCTCCCAAGCTGTAGATGAAGCAGAAGCCAATTATTACAAGAGAACTGCTGAAAAGTGTGATGCAGGACAATGCAGCAAGTGGAACGAGGTTGTCATTGAGGATTGCGCGACGGATGACTCTGAAGATGAGTTACTTATAGATTGTCATTCTGATTGAACAAACTTGTAGCCTATTATGTAGTACTTTCATATCCAAAATATTTTAGAACCCTAATGTTTCAAAACCATATTGTTTGTAATGCATTGTCATGTTTTTTGCAATTCACAAAAAAAATTCGCAAGAATTCCCCTTGTTTTATTAACAACCACAGTTGAAATAATCACATATTATAAGACATCACCACATTTCAGCATATAATACATCACAAAATAACACAGAATATGACAAAATCCACGTGACATAGTTCTTAATACAATGTCCACATAACATAGTCCAAAATACATAGTTCACATTACAAAGTTTTCAGCATGAGTCCACATCACAAAGTTTTCAGCATGAGTCCACATCACAAAGTTCTTAATACAATGTCCACATAACATAGTCCACATCACATAGTTCACATTACAAAGTTTTCAGCATGAGTCCACATCACATAGTATTCATTTCCTCCTAGTCTCACCCTTTCCCTTGGCCCCAAGAGCGTCGGTGCCTAGAGTGTAAGGGTCACGTGGACGCCATCTACGTGGTGTGAGCTGTGACGGCTGAGTTGTGGGAGCGTCCTACAGCTGTGATGGTCTAATCTCGTCCTAACCTGTGGCGCCAGCGTCGTCGTCGTCGTCCACGTCTTGAAACGTATCCCGCATCGATCGCGAGGAGCTCTATCCAGCTATAGATGGTCCAACTGCCGAAACGGGACGGTTCACGTCCGGCTGCATAGGAGGCACAGACAGCTGCACGTCATCGCTCGCTAGAGACCGGCATCCACAACGAGCCGCTGCACGACGAAGACGACGTGATACCCTCTGTAATTGAAAGTTGAGTTACACATATGTTAGAACATACAAATAAACAATTTCGCTTCTAAACATTCATACTCACTGATAGTAACGAAAGCGTCGTAGTGTCTGAAGTCCTCCGTGAGATACGCTCAAGTTCAACAACAGATACGAGCATAGAGTTTCCCTATTCACAAGTTAGAACAATAGGATGCACAAAACAAGACATAATGCATCGAATTAACGGAACTAAATTTAGTAAAGAACTTGGTACCACTCTGTCTGGGATTGGAGCAGCCTCGATTTGGGACCCTAGCTGAGGCCGAGCAGCTATGTCGAACGAAGTGTCTTCGTCGTCTGACGATTCTTGCTCTGCATAGTCTACAGCTGTCCACTGGCCCTTAAGCTTGCACCTAGTCACACCAGCATACCAAGTCAAATACCTTCGGAAGTGGTAGTTCGTGTGCGGCTAGTCGTTGACATAGTTTAGATCCCCCTGCTGATCCCATTCATCAGTATAATCACGGTGATGGGTCTCGAAGTCCGTGACCTTCTTCTTCCTCTGTCTGTCGAACCTGCAAAAGTTAGACACATCTATTAGTAACTCATTGCATATTTGAAATAATAGTTAGAATAACAAGTGGACAAAGTCACTCACTTGTGAAGTTCTATTGAAGTCGAGAAGGGCTCCACCGAAATCTCCTGTCGCAAGTCCGAACTGTCAAGCCACTCTATGGGGCAAGTGGTACTCAACAACATAAAAATAGATGAGGGGACACCTCATTAGGTAAATGTTCTCGTCTATGTCGCACATGCTGCTCAACTGTATGCTGGCGAAATATGGCTCAAGATATGGTTGCCAGGTGTCACACCCGGTTCCAGGGGCAGAACCGAGCACATAACATATGTGTGCCAAGATCTATTTCCACACATATGTTGATGTCACAAGTGTAATATATCAAAAGACAATACAATAAAGGCGTAAAGAGAGTAGAATACTTTATTACATCATCTGAATCATTGTATCTTTAACAAGTATCACAACAAAGTAAGGCGGAATTAAATAACATGGGCAATCTCCCATAGGAAGATGATCGGCGCATCGTTAGGCTTAGAATTCATTGTCGTCAAAATCTCCATCGAAGTCTCCAGCATCACCCTCTGATCAAAATATTAGCAAGGGTGAGCTCACTTATGGTCGGGGCTCAGCAAGTGGGGGAAAAATTAATGCAGGTATAACAAGGTGAGGCAAGGTTGAGCAGTAAGCATTTTAGTTGGTCAACATTTTATTAACAACACATGTCTTACTAATAAGTGTGAATCCCAAGTATCCCATTTAACAAAGGTAGAAGAGTGTATCAAAAATACTTAAGTGAAACCACTTAAGCGAACCATTGGCAGTTCATTGGATCTCGAGTTATTGTCCATCTTTAAGTTTAATTATCATGTGAGGAGTCCAGGCTGCTCATAACCGGGAGCATAGCTGATATATCAGTTTTACACTCTGCAGAGGTGGTACAACTTTACCCACAAGCCATGTATCCCATCTAGCCTGGGTTGATCGGACCGTAAACACTACCAAGGTGAATGGCTAGGGATCCACTATGAGGCTTTCACAAAATACACTTAATACAAAGCAACCCACTAAGGTTTCCAAGTCGGTGTGGAGGCCCTCTGGGCGAGGTACCTTAGCCAAGAATACATCCCCATGTTAACGTGAGCTGCCACCACTGCCGCTCCCCCTCTTGCCCATATTTCAGGTAAGGTTGCTAGGTACGAAGCATATAAAGCTAATTACCAAAGCCAGATCCATGATAGCACTCGTGGTTGCACTGTTATCCTGGGTGGTCACTCCATGTTCCAATTAATACGAAGTAATCTTGTTTAACCATCGGGTTAATATCATAAAGCCAATTTCATTTTTGGACATTAATATCAAATGATGAGTGACATAAAAATTATTAAGTTGAGTGGTAGCACAAATTTGCAAAGCTTAATAATGTCCCAGGTAATCAAGGAATATAGTTGGTAAATCTAGGAAATCCTTAATTAGGTAAATCCCATCAAATTATACAGTGTATTCAAAAGTAAACCTTATTATATGCATTAATTAGGTACAAATAGAAAATGCAGAGGGAGAATCCACTTGCCTTGCTCAAAAGTGTCTTGTGGATCGTTCTCAAACAAATTTGGATCTTCTACCACACATTCAGCTTCTAATATCGATTCGCATATCGTATATACAAAAGAAATCATTCACCAATAAATAAACACGCACCATTACATAAACATACACCATTACATTCACATTAACACATCACACTTAATATGCACATAAATACGTCTTAGCGCGTAAATGCTTATTAATTCATTTATGACTATTATTGCGAGTCATAAATGGTGAAATTATGAGTAGGTTCTATAAATATATTTTTAACTAGTATTAATCTGTATTAACATCATCAAAAATAAATGGTAGTTATTGTCTTTAATACTAATAAATAGATTAATAGATTTTATCCTTTTTAATTCTAACTTGAATTATTGAGTATAGCTAAAAAATGAACCTATTAATATTAATATTCTAAAAAAATCCATATAAAGCGGGATTATTTTGACATAAACAGGTATTTTACTAACTCTAAGAACTTTAAGTGCTATACTCGCGAACATGTTTATTTTGGCTAGTAAAATCTATTTTCCATACTACCGGTGGTATTTTCTCCTTTCTTTCTAAAAGAAAATATTAATAAAATAATCAGAGATAAATCATCTAAAATCCTATAATGTTTATATGACATGAGTTCTATACCATTTTCTAAATTCATTAAAATGAACCTATGACTATAATTCTCCAAATAGTTTCTAAAGTTTATTGTGACCAAATTTAACTACAAAATTTCCTATCTAGTGTTTTTATCACCAACTTGTGACTACTAAATTTTTCGTCACCTTTCTCTCTACTCTAAAAATCAATGCATTGACTAACATGAACTATCACGGTGCACTACGTGTCGCATATATCTACCAACATTTTCATTGCGCACATACATATGAATTTTGGATCACCATGTTCATATTACAACAAAATAAACATACAATTCATGAATTGAATCAAAATAATTCCAAAAATACACAAATAAATTTTGGGTCATCTTGAACCTTGGGTTCGTACGCGTGACGGGGAGGGCTTGACGGGTTTCGACCGGGTGGAGAAGAGCAGGGGTTCGGCTTCGGATGGCAGGTGGCGTGGCTCTGGCGATGAACGACGAACTCCGGCGACAACGGCGAACTCCGGCGACAAACGACGAACTCTGGCGATGAATGGCGAAGGAGAGAGTGCGAGGAATGAGAGAGAGCTCGGGTAGGGGAGGAAGGGAGAGAGGAGGAGTGTCGAATTTATAGGGGAGAGGGAGGGAGAGTGGAAGGGATGGCCGAGGGGCTTCAATGGGCGTCGTCGGTCTTCATGGCCATTGATGCGTCGGTTACCAAAAAGAATAACGGGGAGGAAGGAAGAAAAACGGCAGTAACGGCAGCTATGACTTCAACGGGGGCGCGGACGCCAAGGGGCGCGAGGCATCGATTTCTGGTCGAGCTCCTAGCGCGATGGGCGGGCGCTCGGACGACTGCTTGGCTCGAGATGGCGCGGTTTGCTCGGATGACTCCCTGGCACGCGGCGTGCAGCAGGGCGCCGGGTCGCGTGGCCGGTCAGGGCTGGGCTCGGTCGCGGCTGCTTGGCTCAGCCGCGGCGAGCAGGGTGGCTGGGCGCGGGCGCTACGTGCCTGGGCACCGGGGTCGGGCGCGGTAGAGAGCAGGGAGAGGAGAGCAGAGGGAGGAGAGAGAATAGGGGAGAGGAGAGGGACACAGCAGGGAGCGGCGGCGGCTTGGGAAGGAGAGCCAGGGCGCGGCGCGTGTGGAGGCTTAGCTGGGCCTTAGTTGGGCTAGGGTTAGGTTAGTTCTTTTGTTTTGTTTTTTTATTTCGAAAATACAATTTTAAATAACTCAAAAATTCATACTAATTAATCCAAAATTACTTATAAATAAAATATTTATTTTTATAATAATAATTACTATATTATTTAATTATTATATTATTTACTAGGATTTTCCTATAAGAATAAATGCTATTAAACATCCACAAATCAATCATGCGAAATCAAAAATGATTCAAAATACAAATAAATAATTAAACACTTAAAAAATTATTACCCTATTTAACGTAATAACCAAATTTATTATTTTTAGTTGATGGCTTTTATGGTGTTACAAACCTACCCTCTTAAAAGAATCTCGTCCACGAGATTAAGAAACTTCTGAGAATAACTGGGGGAATTCTGCTCTGAGTTCATCTTCTTTTTCCCAAGTGGCCTCATCTTCCGAATGATGACTCCACTGAACCTTGCACATGTTAATGACTTTACTCCGTGTAATTCTGCGAGATGTTTCCAGAATTCTGACAGGGTACTCTGAATAAGTCAAATCCTCATTAACATGCAGTTCTTCCATGAGTAATTGTTCTTCCGGTACTCTTAAGCACTTCTTAAGTTGTGACACGTGAAATACATCATGCACATCCGATAAACTATCGGGTAGCTTTAACTGGTAGGCTACTTCACCTTTTCTTTCCAAAATCTTGAATGGGCCAATATAGCGAGGAGATAATTTTCCTTTAACCTTAAACCTTTTCATTCCTCTCATCAATGAAACTTTAAGGTAGACAAAGTCTCCTACCTCAAACATCAACTCTCTTCTTCTATTATCAGCATAGCTTTTCTGTCATGACTGTGCTGTCTTCAAATTCTCTCGGATAATCTGCACTTGCTTTTTTGCTTCTTGGAGAATTTCTGGACCAAGTACTTGACTTTCTCTGGTCTAGTTCCGATAAAGCAGTGTTCTACACTTTCGTCCATAAAGTGCTTCAAATGGTGCCATTTTAGACTTGCTTGATAACTATTGTTATACGAGAATTCTGCATAAGGCAAACTTTTATCCCAGCTTTTACCATGCTTTAGAGCGCAAGCTCTTAGCATATCTTCCAACACTTGGTTTGTTCTTTCCGTTTGCCCATCCGTATGCGGGTGGTAAGCTGAACCAAAGTTTAGCTTGGTATCCATGGACTCATGAAGTCTTTTCCAAAAGCGCGAGGTAAACTGGGTTCCTCGATCTGATACGATCTTCTTCGGTACTCCATGCAGACAAACAATCCTCGACATGTATAACTCTGCTAACTGGGCTCCCGAGTAAGTTGTCTTCACAGGTATAAAGTGTGCCACTTTAGTTAACCTGTCTACTATGACCCATATTGAATCATAGCCATCCCGAGTATGGGGTAGTCCAACTATGAAATCCATATCGATTTCTTCCCATTTCCATTCCGGTACCTTGAGAGGTTGTAGCAATCCTGCTGGTCTTTGGTGTTCGGCTTTAACTCATTGACACACATCACATAGTGCAACATGAGTAGCAACATCTCTTTTCAAACCGTACCACCAATACTTTTCCTTTAGATCCTGGTACATCTTTGTACTACCAGGGTGAATAGAGTAAGCTAGATCATGAGCTTCTCTCAAAATAAGTTGGCGTAGGTGTTCAATTTCTGGTACACAGATTCTCTTCTTAAACCATATTGTGCCTTGATCATCTTCCGTGAAATCTGGGGCTTTTCTCAAACCAATCAAAGTTTTAATTTCCTTAATTTTCTCATCGGACTCTTGTCCTTTACGAATCTCTTCTTCCAAAGTAGATTCAACTTACATAACCGTTGCTTCCATATTATTGAGCATACCAAGGTTGAGTTGTTCCATTTCCCAGCACAATTCCTGTGACATCAAATGAGTAGTGATGTTGTTCACTTGACCCTTACGGCTCAAAGCATCAGACACTACATTTGCTTTTCCTGGGTGATATTGTATTTCCAAATCGTAGTCTTTGATCAACTCAAGCCATCTTCTCTGTCTTAGATTGAGTTCTTTCTGAGTGAATATATATTTCAAGCTTTTGTGATCCGTGAAGATTTTGCACTTGTTTCCAATCATATAGTGTCTCCAAATCTTCAAAGCATGCACTATGGCAGCTAGTTCCAAATCATGCGTAGGATAATTCTTCTCATGTTTCCTCAACTGCCTTGAAGCATAGGCTATTACTTTTCCTTCTTGCATTAGCACACATCCAAGTCCAAGGTGTGATGCATCGCAATACACATCAAATCCCTTGTGAATGTCTGGCATTACCAATATTGGTGCAGTGGTTAACCTTTTCTTGAGTTCTTCAAAACAATTATGGCATGCTGTCGGTGTTTTGGGTCCGACCGCACACCCGGGGTTGCCCCTCGAGGTGTTTTTAGGAGTAGGACGGTGTCGCCGACTATAGCAAAATGGTTCGTGCCAGACGCACGAGAGACAATAGACAATGTTTACAGGTTCGGGCTGCTTAGAGATGCGTAACACCCTACGTCCTGGCGAAGATGCTTTGTGTAATGGGTTACAAGGTAGTTTTCTAGAGCGATGACGTGGAGGGTTGAGGTAGATGGCGGGGTAGTGTAGAGTTGGAATCGATCGTTCTGAAGGGGTGCCCCTGGGCCTTATATATTCGACCGTGGGACAATACATACGGATACGATAACAACGTGCGCCTAAAGGATAGTGAATTGTTTGAGTCTATCTTCCTATGATTCAGCCGACCTATCCTCGCTTGGCTCTGCTGCATGGGGCTCCAGCGCGGGAAAGTCAGATCTTCTGTTGTGGTTTCTTGCTCAACGTTGTGGGGCCATCTGGACTCTCGTCGATCCGGCCTTATATCGATCTGCTTTACTGATTGTCCCTCCCCAGGCCCATGAAGGAATGACCTTACGATTTATTGGGTCCTTGGGCCTTTAGTGAGGTCTTTTACCCTTCCAGTGGACCCGGGGGATATCTGTCCCCCACAAGCCCCCGATCTTTGGGTTGATTTTGAGGTAATCGGCCCAAAGATCCTAGGCCTAGCTTGCAGGTAATTTGGAGAAAAACGATTTCTTACTGTCTCCTTCTGCTGTGATCACTCGTACACTGGAGCTTTGTTTCGTGCTTGTGCCTTAAGAGTCGGCATTTCATATTGTAGGACCCTGAACTTCATTGGGTGCACCAGAGGTGCACCCAATGGGTGTAGCCCCCGAGCTTCGAGTAGATTTTAGAAGATAATCTACTCGAAGGTCTTCATCAGAAATTATTTTTATTTTCTTCTCATACTTTGGTTGAGGACCAGCCCTGTCTTTTTAATCTTGTCTTATGCCTTAGAAGTCGGCACTATCTTGGCTTGAAATGGTGATCCATGGGGTGCGCCGAAGGTGCACCCAATGGGTGTAGCCCCCGAGCTTTGAGTGGGTTTTTGAAAACAATCCTCTCAAAGGTCTTTACTTCATGTCCTTTTGCCGAGAGTCATATTTTCTCTTTTTTTGAATGCCTTAGAAGTCGGCATTATGTCATCCATATTATGCTTTAGAGGTCAGCATTATGTCATCAGTATTATGCATCCGAGGTCAGCACGTATTTTGTCTTTTGCAGCTGAGTTCGTGATCCGCCCATATCTTGCTAGGTGGTGCAATTTATTTGCTCTGCGACCGATTGGACATTTGATGGACGTTCCCTGGCTAGTCTTCGCGTCGCTTCCGTCGGTCAGATTTTGTACTTCACCGGCTATATTTGGCTTTCCTTTGATCCTTACTGATATCTCATTTTTGTCTTGAGGTGTTCATTGCACGCTCTGCACGGATGTGACAGTTTTTTGAAAAATATACTGATAATTCCTGGGTGTCCCCCCCAATGGGTGTGGGCAAGGGACGGCTTGGTACACTGAGCGTTTTAGCCGGCTGCTTCTGAGTAGTAATGTGATGTGACGGCGGGCGTAATCATATCCCCCGCGCTGTTGACTGGAGTCCCATTGGGTGTTGCATTGCATAAAATGGCGTCAGCCACGCGTCTTTAGACGGGTTGAAGTGTGTATTGAATGCCTCGCGACTGTTCAGTGACCGCGGTTGGAAGTGAGCGGTTGCCTTCTTCTCCTATAAATAGTGCCTTTGCCTCTCTGATTTTTTCACATCTCTTGCTGTTCTCCACTGCTTGTTTCCTTCTTCTCCCTACATTTCCACCATGGGCAAGAAACGCAAGCACGAGCTGACCCCTCCGTCCGAGGACTTTGGTGACTCGGAATACTCAGAGGAGGAGTTCTCCTCTGAGTCCGAGGGGTCTTCAGCTCCCATCCCTCTGCGTGAGTTGTCTGACGATTCGGACGACTCCCAGGGGCTCGTGGCGGAGGTCTGGACTTACATCCGGGTCGTCAAGCGCTCCGGGCTCGCGGGCTCGGATGAGTCGGAGTACTCCTCGGACGAGGAGGACTCGTCCGAGGAGGACGGCGGCGGCGGTGGCGAGGGCGATGACGACGACGATGACGATGACGACGACGGAGGCGGTGGCGGCGACGACGACGGTGACGGCGGTGATGGCGGCAGCAGGGGCAGCAACGGCAGCAGCAAGGGCGGCAGCAGGGGCGGCAGCAGCGGCAGCAGGGGCGGCAACAAGGCCAGTGGCTAAATGCCACTAGTTTTTAAATATTAGTATAGATTAGAAGTAGTATAGTGAAATAATGTAGTAGTATTAGTAATGTAAAGTAGTATAGTGTTGTGTAGTTGTAGTAGTAGTAGCAGTAGTAGTAGTAGGGAGGTTATCAACTCATAATGAGTTGATTTGTAAGTATGACAACTTCCCTTTAATGAAGAGTAGTTTCGTCTCCTCTGTGCAGATCATCTCGCTGTTGTGTTTGTGGCGTAACTTAGAGTTTTTGAGTCCTTCCTCCGCTTGCCTTATTTATGAAGTTGACTCCTTTGGGATAGTAACTAAATAACTTGGGCATCATCTCGCCGCTTCAGGGGTGATGGCCGAGCTATTATTGTCGATATTTTACGCATTTGAAATAGAGTCCGAGTGATGACGAAACAATGTCAATGTCGGAATAACTGTTGACCACGTCAGCGCTCTTAGATGTGACAGCTGAGTGACTTGTAGCGTCGTCGGCGTTTTAGGAACAACTGCCGAGTGACTAAGGACATCGTTGGCGCTTTAGAGACAGCTGCCGAGCGACTGATGATAACGTCAGCGTTTTAGAAATAACAGCCAAGTTAAAACGGGTCGTGTCGGCTACTTTTGAGGATAATAGCTGAGTGACGATGTGGCACACCGGGGTTTTAGAGGTAATCGCCGAGTGACGACGTGGCACACCGGCGTTTTAGAAGTAACCGTCGGGTGCTGACTGGGCGCTTTTGGAGATGGTATCCAGCTCGGGAATATCCTGCTTATACAGCGCTTTCAGCCGCCTCTGTTTTCCGTGCCCTAGTTCTTGCTTTTCTGCCTCCAAATCCTTCCTGCAATTTGGCTCTCGCTCTGTTCGCCAATAGATTTGAGATGGCGCCCAAGAGAAAGGCCTCGAGTTCATCCGCTGTGGTAATTCCCCCTATCGACCCCAACAGCCAATTGCCTTTCGCAGGTAATCACATGTTTGTTGTCTCCGAGTCTGATCTCCTCCACCTCGTGTCCATCGGGGTTCTTCCCCCGAGCGAGCTTTGTTCTTGGCGGATTTGTCATGGGGTCACTGTCCCGACAGAGGATACCCATGAGTCCGTGATTTATGTTCCTTTTCTTCTCTGCGGTCTTGCTCTCCCCATTTCACCTTTCTTCCGCGGCCTCCTTGATTTTTATCACCTTAACTTGACCCACCTGAATCCCAATTCTATTTTTCAAATTTCTATTTACGTTCATTTGTGCGAAGCTTTCCTGGGCGTGCTGCCACATTTTGGGTTGTGGAAGTACTTGTATCACTGCCGCCCTGGAATGGCTGGGGGTCAGCATCAGCTGGTCGGGGATGCTAGTTTGGAAATGCGCCGTGGGAGGAAGACTGAGTATCTTGAAATTCCTCTCAAAGACAGTATCAAGGGATGGCGCTTGGAATGGTTTATTGTTGAGAACCATGGGAATTCCCTCCCCCCATGGTCGGGAAGACAACCGGATGTTCGCACTCCGAGTTGGACTGAGTCTCCCACGGATCAGGAGGTAGCTGAAGCGAGGGCTTTGCTAGCTGAAGTTGGTCTGCTGAAAGAAAGGGGTCTGACTGCTGAAGCTGTGGTTGCTGATTTTGTTTTCAAGAATGTTCAGCCGTTGAAGGACAGAGCATATCCGGCTTATCTGTATAGAGGCCTAGCTGACCCGACTCAGGTTACCAACAAGAGAATTCCCTCTGTAGACTTGGTGAACCGACTTGAGATGATCCTTAGAGGCAAGGTATCAAATATTGGCGCCCCAGTGGCATATTCAGCATGGAACCTGCCTTCTCCCAAGACCTTCACTCTTTTTGTGTCGAATCCACCTGTCACTGATGGCGGTTTGGGCCTTAGAGTACGACCCTCTGTCGACGAGGTTAACACTTTGGTTGCTTCGCTCGGGGAAATTCCTGACGATGAACGGCAAGTCCACTTTGAGGTGCCTTTGGATCCTAGTGACGCAGAAATAAGTGCTATGCTTGATTTGCTGGCTGAGGACTCTCCTGATGCTGCTCCTGTCGGGACATTGGTGGTGGCGCCTCTCCCAGAAGCTAGTATAATTTTGGATGTTCAGAAGCCTGCCAGTGCTCGCCCAAGACATCCTTGCCGAGCCAATCAACTTGATCCTTCTGCAGATGAGCAGAAAAAGAAAAAGAGACGTCTCCGGCAAGTATCTAATTTGGATCGGGGTGCTGGTCCTTCGGCTCCTGCTGCTGAGGAGGTTCCTGTGCCTGATTTCACTGACGCCGACCCCAATGGGTGTGCTCCATCTGCTGCTGATCCGAATGGGTGTGCCCCATCCGATGCTGATCCCAATGGGTGTGCCCCATCCGATGCTGATCCCAATGGGTGTGCTGCTTATGTTGTTGATGAAAATGACAGGGAGGAAGAAGATGAGGTCCCTCTGACCTGGAAGAACAGTCGGCAGTATATTGCCAGTGGGGAGAGTAGCGGAGTTCCTTCTCCTGCTTTGTCAGCCCTCGTTGGCCTACAGGAGTTATCTCTGGCAAACTTTGATCAGACCCTGGAGGATATGGTTCTAGAGGACCTTTTGTTAGAGCCAGCGGATGATGGTGTGATGGAGGTTTGTGCTGATGTGCTTGATGCTAGGTTGAGGTCATCCCGCGCCTCATCGACCTTAGAGCGCGGTCTTGAAGGCCAGGAGACTGATTTGGATCGTCTCGGTCCCATGGAAGCAACTGAGGGGCCTTCGGCCTTAGAGGTGGACACTGCAGAGAACTCGACTCTCAAGGATGGTGTTGACGCTTACCCAGCCCCCGAGGGTGTTACCGAGGGTGACTCGGCCCGGGTGGGAAGTGCAAGCCACTGTCTAGCCCCCGAGGGTACTGCCGGAGATGATCCAGCTCGCGTGGGTAGCGCAAACTATGGCCCAGCCCCCGAGAGTGTCCGAGCGGAGTCCCCTTCTTGTACTTCCATGGACGTTCATGCGGGATCACCCCCGCACTCCGACTGCATGGTGATTGCCCAAGCTTCGAACTAGGGAGTCGCTTTAGAGGGCAGTGTCCCTGCTGGCCAAGTTTTGAGCTCTGTTGATGGCACTGAGTTGGTTTCTACCGGTTTGTTGCAAACTGCTTCGGGTGGTGACCTTATGCCAGGCCATCAATTGATCTCTCATGATTTGGGAGTCCCTTCGTTCTTTTCCAATCTCCAGGTACTGTAATATATCTTGTCTTGACTTTCGCGCTGTGTGAACTGCTGTCATTACACTCATCTGTTCTTCTTATCAGGCTTTGGTGGACGGGATGGCTAGCCAGCTGAGGTTGTAGGGTGCTTCTGTTCCAGAAGGAGCTTTGTCTCTTGCACGTTGGAATCCGGTGTTACTTCAACAACGTGTCTCTGACTTGGAGGCGACCAATGCTGGTTAGTGCTTTTCTGCTTCTTTTTTGTCTTCATTATTGAACTGCCTTACATTTTGACCCTTTTTTGTTTGATTGTCTCCTGCTAGATATGACTCTGGCAAATTTCCACTTTTGAAGAAAAATATTCTCGAGATCAGGCTGAGCTGGTTTAGCGGTGCTTTGATTTTGAAGAAAAGTATTCTCAAAGCCAAACTGAACTAGCCCAGGTCTCTGCTGCCTTAGATGACGCCAATGCACTGAGCTCTTCCCTTCGCACTCAGCTTGATTCTGAAAAGGTGACTTATGAAACTGTGCCTTGCATTGCTGTGTTCCTATTGCTTGTTTGATGTTTGAAAGGAGTTAATTCTTGTTTGCAGGAAGAAAAACGTGTCCTTGCTGCGTCTCGCGACAATCTTGACAAACTGTATCGCGACTCTAGCAATTCGTTGACCATCCTGGAGAGGAGTCATCGCTTCTCCATGGAGGAGTTAGATAATCTTCGGTGTAGGCTGCAGGAATCCACGGATGACGTGATCCATCTCAGGCAGTTGATATCGGCTAAGGATGCTACTATCAAAGAACTCCGTGCTTCCAAGAAATCCATCGCCCAGGAGCTAGAAACTGCTCAATTGGCTGCCAAGGTTGTTGAAGAAACTTCCATTACTCTGAGAGCCCAGCGTGACAGAGCCATGGACAAGGCCATTCGGGCGAGACGAATCTTGATGAGGAGACCCGGCGTAGTTGTTCCTGAAGATATAAGGGCTGACGTGAATACTGCTCCTGATTCCTCAAGTCGCCCTTCCTCGTCGGTTGCTCCTGAGAAAGACATCGCGAAATAGAGAAATATTTTGCGTGCTTTGAGCGCGCGGTTAGCACGGTCATATATTTGTTAGAGGACACCAGTTTAGCATTTGAATGATATCGCTATTCTCATAATGTTTTAGAATTCAACAGTACATAAATTTGCAGTAGTAAAAGGCTGTGTGATGGTTTTGAAACTTGTTTATGGGATATAGAAGTCATCCCTATATGAGTAGTCGTAAGCGCGTCAGATCGCCTTAAATCGCTGCTGACTTAAGTCGATTGCTTCTGTTTATAGGGCATAGTGGTCACCCCGAGTTAAGCAAGCGTGAGCATGTTGCATCGTCTTAAGTCTTTGCCGACTTAAGCCGATTGCTCCGTTAGCAGGGCATAGTGGTCACCCCGAGTTAAGTAAGCGCGAGCATGTCGCACCGTCTTAAGTCTTTGCCGACTTAAGCCGATTGCTCCGTTAGCAGGGCATAGTGGTCACCCTGAGTTAAGTAAGCGTGAGCATGTTGCACCATCTTAAGTCTTCGCCGACTTAAGCCGATTGCTCCGTTAGCAGGGCATAGTGGTCACCCTGAGTTAAGTAAGCGTGAGCATGTTGCACCGTCTTAAGTCTTCGCCGACTTAAGCCGATTGCTCCGTTAGCAGGGCATAGTGGTCACCCTGAGTTAAGTAAGCGTGAGCATGTTGCACCGTCTTAAGTCTTTGCCGACTTAAGCCGATTGCTCCGTTAGTAAGGCATAGTGGTCACCCTGAGTTAAGTAAGAGTGCTAGTCAATCATGAACAAATTGAGTATCTTTGAAGCCTTCTTTATTGATGACATATCTCCCGTTTTAAAGTGTACATTGTCGTCCCAATAGCTTTTGAAATTCAGCTAGGGGTAAAACTTCCTGAGGTGTTCTATATTCCAGGAGTTCCCAATTTCTGTGTTGTCCATCTGAGTTAGACGATATGATCCCGGCCGAGTGACTTCTGCTACTATGAATGGTCCCTCCCATAAGGGTGACAACTTGTGTCGTCCCTCCCCCGTTAGAATTCGGCGGAGGACGAGATCTCCCACTGAGAAGGATCGTTGTCGCATGGCCTTGTCGTGATAGCGTCTCAGAGTCTGCTGGTATCGTGCTGATTGAATTACTGCATTCAGCCGTTCTTCTTCAAGTACATCAATGTCCTCCAGCCTAGTAGCTTCGGCTTCTGCTATGTTTTCGAAGACCAACCTCGGCGCCCCGAATTTGAGATCGGTGGGTAATACTGCCTCTGACCCATAGACCATGAAGAAAGGAGTATTTCCATGTAGAGCTTGGCTAGGTTGGGTTCTTAGGCTCCAAACGACGTAGGGCAATTCCCTTATCCACTTTCCTGCGAACTTTTCATTCTTTTCGAAGACCCTTTTCCTGAGTGCCTCCAGTATCATCCCATTAGCTCGCTCAACCTGCCCATTGGCCCTCGGGTGCGCTACCAAAGCATACTTGATCTGGATGCTCTTTTGCTCGCAGAAATCGAAGAATTCTGAACTCGTGAAGTTGGATCCTAAATCAGTTATGATATTGTTTGGTATTCCAAATCTGAATATTATGTCTTGTATGAATTCCACGGCCTTAGCCGAGGTTAAAGAAGCAATGGGTTTGAATTCTATCCATTTAGTGAATTTGTCGATTGCTACCAGTACATGAGTGTATCCTCCTTAAGCTTTCTTAAAAGGTCCAATCATATCCAGTCCCCAGCATGCGAAGGGCCAAGTTACTGGTATGGTCTGCAATTGCTGTGCTGGTAGATGTTGTTGCTTTGACAAGTACTGGCAAGCTTCGCACCTCTGAACTAACTCGGCTGCATCGCTTTTCGCTGTTGGCCAATAGAATCCTGACCTGAAGACCTTCCCGACTAGTGTCTTGGATGCTGCGTGTATTCCGCATTGCCCAGCATGGACCTCATCTAGAAGTTGCTTCCCAGTAGATGAGAGAATGCACTTCATGAGGACGCCTGATGCACCCCTTCTGTATAATGTTTCCCCAATGAGTATGTAGTGGGCTGACTGTCTGGCGATGCGCTCGGCTATATTTTTGTCATCTGGTTCCTCTTCATTCTTTATGTATCTGATGATCGGCCTTCTCCAGTCGTCAGAGTCTGACTCGGGTTGATCCATGATATTACATTCTTCTGCTTGATCTGTTGAGATGCTCGGTCGTGGTATTTCTTGCACGAAGACTCCGGGTGGGACCTGAGTTCGGCTGGATCCTAACTTGGACAATACATCAGCTGTCGTGTTTCGATCTCTCTCTACATGATGAAATTCTAGACCTTCAAACTTATCTTCTAGTTTCCGGACGGCAGTGCAGTATTTTCCCATCGAATCATTCGAACAGTCCCATTCTTTGTTTATCTGGCTTATGACCACCAGAGAATCTCCGTATACCATTAATCTCTTGATGCCCAAAGATATGGTGATGTTTAGTCCATGGATCAGAGCTTCATACTCGGCTGCGTTGTTAGAGGCTAGAAATAACAACTGGAGGGCGTATTGGAGGTGTTCGCCTCCAGGTGCGATGAAGAGAATTCTTGCGCCTACTCCCTGCAGCTTCAGCGAGCCATCAAAATACATCCTCCATACTTCTGCAGTTTCTGGGTTCTCTGGTATTTGCTGTTCAGTCCATTCTGATACGAAGTCAACCAATGCTTGGGACTTAATGGCAGTACGAGGTCGAAATTCGATGTCATGAGATCCCAGTTCACAGGCCCACTTGGCTATTCGGCCAATGGCTTCCTTGTTGTGGAGAATATCCCCTATCGGAAAACTGGTGACTACTATGACTTTGTGGTCATCAAAGTAGTGACGCAGCTTGCGAGCAGTTAGAAGTACTGCGTATAATAGCTTCTGCACTTGAGAGTACTTTTTCTTCGAGGGACCCAGAACTTCACTGATGAAATAAACAGGATGTTGCACAGGGTAAGCATGTCCTTCTTCTGCTCGCTCGACTACCAACGCGGTGCTTACCACGTGAGTCGTGCAAGAAATATATAGCAGCAGATCTTCAGCTGGTTGAGTTGATGTGGCTCGCCGTGGTGGTTTCAGTACTGGTGGGGTTGTCAAGAATTTCTTCAGTGCGTCCAAGGCTTCCTACGCTTCTGAAGTCCACTGAAACTTGTCCACCTTCTTGAATAGCTTGTAAAACGGTAAACCTTTTTCTACTAGCCTGGATATAAATCTGCTCAGGGCTGCCATACACCCGGTAAGTCGTTGAACCTTCTTTTGTGATCGTGGAGCTTCCATTTTCATGATAGTTTCAATCTTTTTCGGATTAGCTTCAATTCCCCGGTGGCTGATAATAAATCCGAGCAGCTTCCTTGCTGGTACCCCAAAAACGCATTTTTCAGGATTAAGCTTCCACCGATACCGCCGTAGACTGTTGAAAACCAGCTGCAAGTCTTCGATGAAGTTTTCCGAGTTCTCCGTTTTGATTACCACATCGTCTACGTAGGCTTCCACACGCTTGCCCCAGTGATCGGCTAAGCATGTTTGAATGGCTCTCTGATAAGTCGCTCCAGCGTTTTTGAGGCCGAACGGCATGGAGGTATAACAGAAAGCACCAAACGGAGTGATGAACGCCGTTTTTTCCTCGTCTTCCTTTGCTAAGCTGATCTGATGGTATCCGGAATAGCAATCTAGGAAAGACAGCACAGAACATCCAGCGGTGGAGTCTACCACCTGATCTATCCTTGGGAGCCCGAAGGGATCCTTCGGACAATGTTTGTTGAGATCAGTATAGTCGACGCACATGCGCCAATCCACTTTATTCTTTTTGAGTACAAGAACAGGGTTGGCTAACCACTCGGGATGTAACACCTCTCTGATAAATCCAGCCGCGACCAAGCGGGCCAGCTCAGCGTGAATGGCCTCTCTCTTGTCGGGCGTGAAACGACGTAGTTTTTGCCGGATCGGTCTTGCTTGGGGGTAGACCTTCAGTTTGTGCTCGGCCAGTTCTCTCGGGACTCCCGGCATATCCGCAGGTTGCCATGCGAATACGTCTCGGTTGTCTTGCAGAAACCGGATGAGCGCGCTTTCCTATTTATCATCCAGGCTAGAGCTGATGATGGTCGTCTTGCGTTCATCAGCAAACCCCAGATTGATCCTTTTAGTTTCTTCAGTCGGCCGCATAGAGGTCGCGGCTTGAGCTTCATTCGCCGGTGCCGTATGGTCTTCCTCAGGCTTAGAGTTTGCCTGGGTCGAAGAAGTTGCCGACGGTTTAGTGGTGAGGGCTGCTTGGATGGCCACTCGGAAACATTCTGCGGCGCCTTGGAGGTCAGCACACACAGTTATGATTCCTTGTGGTCCCAGCATCTTCAATATCATGTACGTGTAATGCGGGATGGCCATGAACTTTGCCAATCCGGGCCTTCCAATGATGGCGTTGTACCCGCAGTCGAAGTTTGCTACCTCGAACCTCAGGAACTCGGTTCTGTAGTTCTCCGGAGTTCCGAAGTTGACGGGCATGTAGATGTGGCCCAGCGGGTATTCTCCCTCAGTCGGCACGATGCCGAAGAAAGGAGTGTCTGACTCGTGGAGTTCTTTGAGGTGAATTCCCAAGCCTTGGAGTGTCCGGGGGAAGGTGACGTTGATGCTGCTCCCCCCGTCCACTAACACCTTCTTCACCCTGCTCTCTCGGATCACTGGATCGACGAGGAGCGGGTATTTGCCCGGGTGGTCGAAGTTGAGCCATTGATCTGCCCGAGTAAAGGTGATTGGGTGCTCCGACCATCGGTACGGAGCGGGTGGACCGATGGTTGCCACCAGTATCTGGCGATCGTTGAGCTTTTGCTGTCTTTTGTTCTCCTGCGATCTGTGTCCGCCGAAGATGACGTTGACCTCCCTGTCAACGCGCGGGAAAGCTCCTCCTCCTCCCTCCTCCTGCTGTTGGGGTTGTCGTGGTTCTTCTGGTCCTCCCCGCGGCGGAGGAGGAGGTAGAGGTTGGAAGGGTCGGCCGTGCCCAACGGAATGCTTGAAGTCCCGGCAGTTCCAAAGGGTGTGGCGCATGTCCTTGTGGTACGGGCACTGGGCGTCGAGGATGTCGTCCAGCGTGCGCTCGCCTCCGCGAGGTCCTCCCCGGGCGTGAGAGGCAGGTGGTCCGGCGGCATGCACCTCTTTGCGCAGTCTCTTCTCCCAGCATTTGTCAGGTTGCTAGTTCGCGTCGCGTCGTGGCGCTGCTGGTGCGGGCTTCACTCCTCCGATGAGGTCCTAGGCTCGCTCGTCGGCGGTGATGTAGAGGTCGGCTTCTCGGAACAGCTCCTCGGAGGTAGTTGGCACCTTATGTAGTATGGCTTGCACAAAGGCCGAGTCATTGGATCCTCTGTAGAAGTCCTCGATCACGGCCGCCTCCGTGACCTCGACGATACGATTTCTCATGGTCTGGAACCTTTTGAGGTATGATCGGAGAGTTTCGTCCCCCCGGCGCTTGATGGATTTGAGGTCTCATGGTTGCGCCGGTTTGTCGGAGAGGGACTGAAAATTGGCAGTGAAGCGCTGATTGAAGTCGCTCCAGTCGTCAATGCAGTGTCGAGGTAGATGTCGTAGCCATTGCAGTGCGTCTTGCCCGAGGAAAATGGGTAAATACGCGGTCATCACGTCTTCAGATGCTCCGGCGGCTCGAGCGGCGGTGGTGTAGACGGCCAGCCAGCCTCCTGGGTCCTGCTTAGGTTCTTACTTATCGACATTGGATACCTTGAAGTTAGGGGGCCATTGAATGGCCCTAAGGCGTGGAGTAAGGGCGGACACCCCGCATGTGTCCTCTTGTCATCGGGGATGATGCCTGTCCCGAGGAGGGGAGTAGTTGTTGTGGTTCCTCGACCGTCCCCAGGTAGTTCCACCAGTCGAGGCCGTCGTTGATTCGGCTCTGGTGGCTTGGCTCCGAGTTGGGATGCCATGATCCCTGTCGTACTCTTCTCGGCGGTGGATCTCGTTCTCATGTCGTCGTTCACGCGAAGCGTTGATGGAGCTCCGCGCGTCTCGGCGACTGTTGATGGCGTGTCGCAAGTCATTCGGCGGGTGAGCGAGAGGTAGAAGATGGTTGGCTGCTTGGGTGAACAGGCGTCGATAGCCCTCTGCATCGGGAGTCCGAGGGAGTCCGTCAGCTATCCGAGCTAGTACTCCTCCGACTTCACTCGGCGTGTTCATGGCTCGGGCGAAGTCAGGGTTCAGGTTGTGGCCGAAGAGTGGATTTTCTCGGCGCTGCCTTGCGTCTTGCTCGGCTTGTTCCTGAGCTCGTCGACGATCACACCGTCGGGAGTTCCTTCGTTCTCTGAAGACGCGTTCTTCCAGAGTTTCTCCCATCTCCAAGACCTCGTCTCGCGAGACAGGCTGCTCCGGATCCCGTTCTTCGGCATGGTGATGTTGCCGGATGTTTCGGCGCCGGTTTCTTCGTCGACGGGACTCCCGCTGAGGTGGTTCTTCCCCGGGCGCGGTCGGCTCGTCGTCGGAGACAGGAGGCGACTCCGCTCTCCCGATGAAAAGAACGTCGGGGTAGAACGGCGTGGCTGTCGTGGCGATCTTCCTTCGGAGAGCTGGAGGTTGCGCTTTTCCGATATCCTCGGAGTTCGTTGGAGGAGACTTCTTTCTTGGCGGATCTACAATTCGGTGTAGAGTTCCCTCTTTGTCTGCTACGAACGAGATCGTTCCGAAGCAGAACGTGGATCCGGGACGGAAGGTGATCTTGTCATGGAAGGTGACGGCCATTGAGCTAGCTTAGATCGTCGACACACCCCCCTACCTGGCGCGCCAGCTGTCGGTGTTTTGGGTCCGACCGCACACCCGGGGTTGCCCCTCGAGGTGTTTTTAGGAGTAGGACAGTGTCGCCGACTGTAGCAAAATGGTTCGTGCCAGATGCATGAGAGACAATAGACAATGTTTACAGGTTCGGGCCGCTTAGAGATGCGTAACACCCTACGTCCTGGCGAAGATGCTTTGTGTAATGGGTTACAAGGTAGTTTTCTAGAGCGATGACGTGGAGGGTTGAGGTAGATGGCGGGGTAGTGTAGAGTTGGAATCGATCGTTCTGAAGGGGTGCCCCTGGGCCTTATATATTCGACCGTGGGACAATACATACGGATATGATAACAACGTGCGCCTAAAGGATAGTGAACTGTTTGAGTCTATCTTCCTATGATTCAGCCGACCTATCCTCGCTTGGCTCTGCTGCATGGGGCTCCAGCGCGGGAAAGTCGGATCTTCTGTTGTGGTTTCTTGCTCAACGTTGTGGGGCCATCTGGACTCTCGTCGATCCGGCCTTATATCGATCTGCTTTACTGATTGTCCCTCCCCAGGCCCATGAAGGAATGACCTTACGATTTATTGGGTCCTTGGGCCTTTAGTGAGGTCTTTTACCCTTCCAGTGGACCCAGGGGATATCTGTCCCCCACACATGCTTCATCCCACTTAAACTCTTTAGCATTTTCCAGTAGTGAGGTAAGAGGTTTCACTAACTTGGAAAAACCTTCAATAAATCTTCTGTAGTATCCTGCCAATCCAAGAAAACTTCTGATCTTGGACGCATCCTTTGGTTGCTTCCAATTTAGTATCTCACTTATCTTTCCTGGGTCCACTTTAATTCCACCATCCGTAACAATATGTCCTAGGAAAGCAACTTCTTTCAGCCAAAAATCACACTTCGAGAACTTCGCATATGGCTGGTTGTCACGAAGCTTTTGTAGGACTAGCCTTAGATGATCTTCATGTGTTTCTTCATTCAGAGAATATATCAGTATGTCGTCAATGAATACAACCACAAACTGATCCAGATATTCCATGAATACTTTATTCATCAAGTTAATAAAGTATGCTGGTGCATTAGTCAGTCCGAACGACATGACCAAAAACTCATATAATCCATATCTCGTCGTGAAGGCTGTCTTGGGTACATCTTCTGCTCAAATTTTTAACTGATGATATCCCGATCTCAGATCTATCTTCGAGAATATCTTAGCTCCCTTCATCTAATCAAATAAATCTTCAATTCGAGGAAATGGGTATTTATTCTTGATGGTAACATCATTCAAACTTCTATAATCAACACACATTCTCCTCGAACCATCCTTCTTGTTCACAAATAGAACTAGGGCTCCCCAAGGGGATGAACTTGGGCGAATGAAACCTTTTTCTAGTAATTTTTCTATTTGTTTCTTTAGTTCAACTAAATCTTTGACATCCATTCTATAAGGTCTTTTCGAGATAGGTGCAGTTTCGGGTAATAATTCAATAGAAAACTCTATATCACGGTCAAGTGGCATATCTGGTAATTCCTCTAGAAATACGTCTGGATATTCACACACTACCTTGATATTTTCCAAGGGCTTTCTTCCAAATGATTCACCACTATCTTTCCTTTTGTATCTGTTGGCTTGTCTGTGCTAACTTGGATTCTTTCGCCTTGCGGACTTGTCAATGTAATTGTTCCGTTGGCACATTGTATCACTCCATCACAACTTTTCGACCAGTCACATCCAAGAATCACATCAATACCATTGGATCCTAGGACCACTAGGTTGACTAGAAAATCTATTCCTTGAATCTTGAGATTAACATGGAGGCATGAATGTGTGGCCTTCATGTCACCTCCTGGTGAACTAATGTGTAACATCTTCTTAAGAGGGTGCTTTGGTAAGTTATGCTTTTCCACGAATAACTCAGTTATAAATGAATGCGATGCTCCAGAGTCAAATAAAACTGATGCAGGTATGGAGTTGATAAGAAACATACCGTACACCACGTCGGCATCCTCAGGCATTGATTCCGCTGTGACGTGATTGACCCTTCCTCTATTCTGGTTCTGCGGAGTCTTGTTCTGTGTAGATCCATGAGCGAGGTGTTCTGATCATTCCTCTGATTGTTGCTATTTTGAGGTGTCTGTTGGTTGCGCCTAGGGCAGTTGTTAGCATAATGGCCAAGCTCACCGCACTTGAAACAGCCATTGGGTTGGACTGGTGAGTTGTTGCTTCTGGCCTGCGTGTTCACGGCGCCACCTTGACAAGTCTGCGAACTACCACCAAACCTCTAGTTGGTCTGAGAGTTGTTCATCTGCTGGTTCTGGCTTTGATTGTTCCTCTGGCCTTGTTGTCCAGAGCGTTGCACTTGATAACTATTTCCACCCTGATTTCCAGAGCGGAACTGCGAACCTTGAGCGTTGTTCGGGCGGGTGTTCCTGCTAAACTGACCTTGGAACTTCCTTTTGTGGTCAGACAATTCCCTTCTTTTACTTTCAAGGCCAATTGCCTTGTTCAGTAGAGTCTAGAAATTAGGGAAGGTATGACTCTGAAGTTGATAATTCAGTGGTCCAATCAGTCCTTCCAAGAAACGCTCTTGGCGCTTCTCATCTGTATCCACCTCTTCTGGTGCGTAGTGTGAAAGCTGAGTGAAGCGATCATGATACTCACAGACAGACATATTCCCTTGAGTAAGGGAAAGAACTCCTTCTTCAGGTTCATAATTCCTGAGGGAATATGATGAGCGCGGAAGTTCACTTAGAACTCCTGCCAGGTTATTGTATCCGCGTTGGGGTGTGCCGCTGTGAAGGCATCCCACCAGTCGGATGCGGCTCCCTCGAGTCTTCCCGAGGCGTATAAGACCTTTTCCCAGTCGTTGCACTGGGTGATGTCCAACTTCTTTCCAATGACCTTGAGCCAGTCATCGGCATCTAAAGGATCAACCGCATGAGAGAACGTTGGCGGGTGACGACTCATAAAATCTCGGTGCTTATCTCTAGCCGGGGGTGCATTCTGTTGTTGCTGCTGATGCTGTTGATTCAGCTGGTTCTACTGAATCTGTTGTATAGTTGCAGTGAGACCTTGCAGAAGCTGCATCTAGGCGGCAATGAACTATTCCATGTTGGGGTTTGGTGGTGGTGGTGGTATCTGTTGACCACGCTAGTTCCGGTTGTTGTTGGGTCCTTGGCGAGCGTTCACCATCTGATTGGTTAGAAAGTGAAATCCTTAGAAGAGTGAGGAGTAGAAAAGATTTTAGAGGGGAATATCCTAAGTTTATGTTTTTATGCTCTTATGGCCATCATTCCATAAGACCATTGCACTCAAACAAAGATCCAAATCAAGCATAGCAACCAACACCATCACATGGTTGTTATTATTAATAAGATAACTTAAAAAGAGTGTTCAACGTCTGACGCAAAGACTATCTTATTACATCATAACTTAAAACACTTAAAGCAGCCTAGTGACGGATCCGGGCTCCCCATAGCGCAGCCTCTTGCGGGGAGGAGACAACGCCATGGTGGGGACCTGGGCTTCAGGCGGATCCCGTCCTTGAAATTGGGCTTCCAGGGCTGCAATCTTGGCATGGGCATCCTCCAGCTCCAAGTGCACCCTAGAGAGATCTAGGGTGACACTATCTAGGTCAGTGTTGAGTCCGGCACTACACCGGCTAAGGTGTTGAGGCAATCCTCACCAGCTCCACCTGGAACGATGCTGGTCTGACTTCCTCCACTCAGACGCAGAGGAAGATGTCTGAACCTCGTGTCCTACAGCTACTGCCGGTAGGTGTGGCTGAGCGACCACAGGGTCTGTCTGGCAGCGTCACTAACCGAGGCAGCGTAGGTGGATAGTGGTGTCAGAGACTCGTGAGCAGACAGAGTCCTGAATCCCCTATCCCCTGCATCCATCACCCTGATGTGGATGTGAGTGATGTAGTAGCAAGCCCGGGGAGGCTCGCTCACTCGCCTTGTTTCGTACAGGGGGGCAGACGTAGGTGCCTAGCGCGTGCAGCACGTCTTGTAGTAGGTTGGGGAAGTGCCCTGTCTCGAACATTGATGTGTAATGTTCGACAACAGGACCAAACCCCATGAAGTAGTCCTGTTGGGCGTAGTTGGCTTCCTCGTTGACGTGTTCGTCTTCTCCGTCGTCATCATCATCCTCATCATTGTTGTCCCTAGAGTCATCTGGGTCATCGCCTCCGGGTGCAGGAGCTTGAACGGCTGGTACAGGCGGTGCCGATGTCGACGACCTAGCTGCGAAGGCCAGTGACTCTGCCAACGGGGTGGGTGTCGACAGCTGTTCCTCCGAGCTGTCCTCTAGGATGACTCCATTCTCCACTCGAATGTGAGGGAGATCCACTGGAACTTCCTCGACTACCACTGGGTAGACAGGGATTTGCCGAGGCGGAGGGGCGTAGCTGGTGTTGACACGGGTAGTTTGGAGAGTACGAACCATCTACAAGAGAAATGTCAACTCAGTTAAAATTTTAAAGAGGTAAGGCTGATAAAATAATGTATAAGAATGAAATTAGAAAGTTTTGAACAAACTAGGCTTTCCATTTCTAACTAGTCTAACGACCTAGGGTCAACTTGGCTCTGATACTGAAAGGGAATTAGGCTTACACCTATTTCCTAATTGATTTTGGTGGTTGAATTGCCCAACACAAGTAATTGGACTAACTAGTTTGCTCTAGTCTATAAGTTCTACAGGTGCAAAAGGTTCACAATAAGTCAATAAAAAGGACCAAGGATGGGTTCGAACAAAGAGAGCAAGGGACAACCGAAGGCTGCCCTGGTTTGGCGCACCGGACTGTCCGGTGTGCCACCGGACACTGTCCGGTGCACCAGGGGACTCCAAGCTGAACTCTTCACCTTCGGGAATTTCCAGAGGCGCTCCACTATAATTCACCGGACTGTCCAGTGTACCACCGAACAGTGTCCGGTGCCCCAGGGGAGAGCGACTTTGAACTCGCCAGCTTCGGGAATCCGCTCCGCTATAATTCACCGGACCGTCCGGTGAAGCACCGGACAGTGTCCGGTGGCACACCGGACTGTCCGGTGTGCCAGCGGAGCAACAGCTACTTCGCGCTCAACGGTCGACTGCAACGCATTAAATGCGCTCAGAGGAGCAGAGGACGAGCGGGTGGCACACCGGACAGCCTACAGGGCCTGTCCGGTGCGCCACCGGACAGCCAGGCGGGCCCACAAGACAGAGCTCCAACAGTCGAACCCCAACGGCTGGCCGACGTGGCTGGCGCACCGGACAATGTCCGGTGGCGCACCAGACTGTCCGATGCGCCCATCGCCAGCAGACTTCTCCAACGGCTACAATTTGGTTGGTGGCTATAAATACCACCCCAACCGGCCACTTCAAGAGGCGGGAGCCCAAGCAACATTCCAAGTCATCTAGTTGACATACTCAAGCCCTCCCAACCACATATATTCATTGATCCATCCTATACACAAGATATAGACCACTACAACCCACACAAGTGCCACAAAAGCGAGAGAAAGCAAAAGAAAGCCTCTCGTGTGATTTAGCTCTAGTGCCTTGTGAGATTCATTGAGAGATAGTGTGTACTACATCTTTGTGTTCTTTTGCGCGTGGAGTTTTGACCCCCATTGAACTTCCTCCAAAGTTTTGGAGGCTTCTAAAAGCTAGCAAGAGACACCAAAGAGTGTGGTGGTCCTTGCGGGATCGAGAGTGATCCTTGAGAAGAAGAAGAGCTCGCCGGTCTTGAGTGATCGGTGGAGAGAGAGAAAGGGTTGAAAAAGACCCATCCTTAGTGGACTCCTCAACGGGGACTAGGCCTTCGAGGGCCGAACCTCGGTAAAACAAATCACCCGTGTCCATTGTGTTTATTGCTTGTGATTTGCTTGTTTTCCTCCACTCTAAGTTTTTCTTGCACTATTCTTTGCTAACCCATTTGGTGTTGCTTTAAGATAAATTCTCATTTAGTGAAGCAACACTTCGCAAGAAAGAACTTAAGTCGTTACTCTTCTCATCTAAGCCTTCTTGCTTTATTACCATAGACTTATTAGATGCATTGATTAATCACTTCCGCATTATTTGAAAGCTATACTCTTTACTAGCAAGAACTTAGTTTTTATACTCCGACAATTGTATATCTTGTTCTAACCACTAATCAAGTGATCTAGTTGGGGATAAAGTTTTAATTTTCAGGTTTCGCCTATCCACGCCCCCCCCCCCTCTAGGCGACTTTCAATTGGTATCAGAGCTAGGCACTTCATCTTGAGTCTAACAACTCGAAGTGATGGCTCGTAGAAGATCCCAAAAGAACAAGAAGACCCAGGAGAACACAACTCGGAAGGAGGTAACTCTTGAGATTTTATTTGATGATTGTTCTAACTATGATTCATGGTCTACTAGTGTGATAAATGCTTTTAGAACCGTAGATCCTCGCTTAGAACAAATCTTATACAAGAGTATTATTCCTCCTAGTTATGATAAGAAAAATGCTTCCGAGGAAGATCAAAGATGTATACGCTTAAACTACCTAGCTTATGACATCTTAAGTAATTCTCTTAGCAATGAAGATTATCGTGCTTTCATATCAAATTATAATGAATCCATTCATGATGCGCATGATATTTGGACTAGAATTAAAATCAAATTTGATGAGTCCAAACATGATAGTTCATTGTGTGCTTCTACTTCCTTTGGTCTTTGTGATACTAACCCTTGCAAGGAAGAAGAAGAAAATGAACGATGGAGACCAAACGATGAATCCACCTCTCCAAGAGGTTTTTCTTCCCATTTCGATTCCCACATATGTTGTGTGGCTAATGAAAATGATAGCGGAAGCACAAATGAGGATGAGGAGGAAGAAAGAAGCTTCATGCAACTCTACGCTCGCCTAAGCCAAGAAGATAACGCGGTCATGCTCAAACTTCTAGAAAGAGCGAGAGAGCAAGGCGAAGCTCGTCAAAGGCTAGAAAGTATTCTCTCCATGAAAATGCAATGCTTTGATGAGTTGACTAAAGAACATGAGGAGCTAAAGTGCTCTCATGTTGATTTGGTCCAAAGGTATGAAACTATTTCAATTGAGCAAGATAACGCTTTACATTGTATCGCTCAATTAGTAAATAAGAATACCTTGCTTAAGGACCAAGTAGAAAAGCTAAAAAATGAAAATCTAGCTTTTCAAGAAAAATATGATATGCTTCTATGTTCTCATGAAAATCTTATGGATGATCATATCATATTGAATATTGCTCATGAGGTTGTGATAGAAAACTTAAAATCTCAACAACCTCACTCATGCACATGTATTCAAATCAAAACTACATCACCATGTGCTAATGCTTCTTGTCCGTCGACAAGCAAATCTTCCTTTGAGCTAGAATTTGCAGGAACAAATGATGATACATATCAAAAGCTCAAATAAGAAATTGAGAGGCTAAAAATGAGCTTGACACAACTAAAAGGGAAATGCATTGCTCAACCTTCTCAAGATAACCGTGATCACATGGTGAAGAAGCTTGAGACGGGAACAACCATGGCATGCACTACATCCCTTGAAGAAAATGTCAAGGACTTGAGGATTGCCAAGAGGAAGAAACAAAAGATGAAATTCAATACCTCCTCCAAAAGCCTCAACCACTCCTCCATAAAAGGTAACATCCAAGGTAATGATCAAGCCACACTTCACACTAAGAGAAATAAGAGGTGTAGTGAATGCTTTGAAAAGGGGCACTTGATTAGGTCATGTCCCTACATTAAAAATGGCTTGATTATTAACAAGGATAATAGACTTTGTTTTAAATGCTCCAAGAAGGGACACTTATTTAGATCTTGTCCCCATTTAAAACAAAAAGGCATAGGGTTAGAAAAGAAAACATTCACTAACCATGTAGCAAGCAAAAACCAAGGAAGGAAGAAGTCTTCAAGAGTTGAAGATCGCCTATGCTACATATGCCGAAAGAAGGGACATCAATACAAGGATTGTCCCATAGGTAAATCTCCCACTCCTAGCTTGTCAATTAATTCTCATGACACTAAGCAACCTAAAATTGCAACTTGTGCTAGAAAGGTAATGAGTTTACCTAATGCTAACACAAAGGACGTTTGGGTTCCTAGATCTTTGTTGACTAACCTTGATGGACCCATCAAGAGGTGGGCACCAAAATATGCTTGACAAGCTTTGTAGGAGAAGGAGATGATATGAAGCTTTGGGGTGCTTGAGAGAGTCCATTCATTTCTTATCAACTCAAGCTATCAATCTTCAATGATCTATATCCGTGATTGACCCGAGGTTATTCTTTAAATTACTATGTCTTAAACTCATATCATCTTGAGGAAGACATTGATGTTGTAGGAAATAAAAGAATTATCATGTGTGAAAAATCAAGGCCTACAACATGGAGGAAAGTCAAAGGATGGTAACTTCTATGCTTTTAAGTGCAAGTATTTTAAATTATCATTTCTTAGGTGTCTTGTGTAGTCACATAGAAATGTGTAGCACTTCAAATGTCTTTAGATTTATATTACCATTTTTTGAAGAATTTCCTCTCATATGGTAGATTGCATACTCATCATTTCCATCCTATGGCAATCTACATGCTTTAAATTATTGCAAGTCTAATGGCATGTTTTTTGCTAGTCATTCTATTATTGCCATGATTCTAGATATAGAGAGATATTTCAAGTTCTTAAAAGAATAAGGTGTCATGTAAGGAATTCAAATCCTTAGGACACTTATAAAAGGAAAACTCTCTCTATAACTAGAATAGTGAGAGTAATGATTTTATCTAAGTAACCCAAGTAGTCTCACTTATAGAGAATAAGTTTCTCTTTGGAAATGTGTAATCTAACATGAAAAGAAAAATCAATCCAATGATTTGTGATGTGTTTCTACTTGCTTAAATTGGATTTGATTCTTACACATTTATCACTTTCCATATCATGAATTAGATTTATACCCGTAACCTTAAAGTATTATTTGTGCTTATTTTATGAGTTAAAATTAAGCATAACATCATCTATGGATAATCTAGTTCATGCTATGAAGTTTCCATGTTTTAGTAATCTAGCTTTTCATTCCTTATCAAAAATGATTACAAAAATGGAAACTAGTGCTTGTGTTACTAACAAAGTATCTCTTGAGCCTACTTATGAATATCTACAAAAGAGAAAGTGCACAAGCCTCATGGGTTGCTCTTCACCCAAAAGAAGAAAGGTAGAAGAAAAGGTATGGGAACTCATCTTCTTAATCAAATTTAGTTCCCATCTCAATGGCTATTTAACCTAAATTATGATATTAAAGTTCAATATGAAGAAGTAAAATTCCTATGATTGACTATAATTGTCTAAAAGGTGCATATCCCACGTTTCTAATAATGTGCACTAATATTAAGGATTTTACTTCATGTCTATATAACTTGTGGATGATGAATTGTTTATACTTCTTATCTAAAAGAAATCATCATCTATCATATACTCCCTTGTGCTACTAACATCTCTCTTGAGTAATTTCAATCAGTTTGAAAAGAAGAAGAGACAACTACCAAGGAAGGACACTCAAGTGAAAAAGGAAGACATCAAGAGCAACAACACCTACTTGGATCAATGGTGTGGTTGTAAGTATTCTAAATCCTTCTTCATTATGAGAAATGCAAGGCGCAAGTTATTTATTGCAAATTTTATAAGCCTTGATCAAGATGTATTGTGCTTCTCCCCATTTACTTTATCTCACTCAAAAGCTTGATGCATATGTTTAGGGGGAGCCTATTTCTATATCTTGATTATGTTGAGATTATCGTTTTATCTTAGTATCTCATATAGTTTCATGTATGAGGATGAGTCTCTCATGAAGTATGCTACTATTTGTCAATCCAACTTGGTTAAATAATGTCATCTTTGTTAAGGATTGTAGCTTTCTTTTTAAAAAGTAGCATATTTACTGGGTTCTCCTATAAAGCTTTTGATAATCTAATGCATATGTTGTTTTCTTGATCACATCTGTTGTTTATTTGATCATTGAATAACATCAATTTATGCATATGCCTCTTAGTGCCTCATATTCTTCTTTCAATCAATATCTCTCTTGATATGCACTAAGTTAAAAGGAGAGTTCATGTTTCATTTATACAATTGGTGATCCACTTGTTATATGCTAACCATGAGTTAGAAAAGGATCACTAGTTGTAAGAACTCTCTCTTGTGCAAAATATTTTCATTCATTGTCATTGAGTATAGGTCTTCAGCAAACAAGACTAAGAACAAAGCACAATGAAGAGAGCATCTCCAAGTAAAGGTACAAAAAGGGTAAAACTACTTCCTTTCATTCAAACATGTACCTAAATCTTCCTCTTATAAGCATTCTTTGCATATCTTATATAAAAGGAAGAGAAAGCATGTCCTTTGCATTTTTTCCTGCTTCATACCTAGTTTGACCTCTCAAATATTTCATTCCCGCACTTATGCATCTTTGTTAAAACTGGGTGAAGTAAGTTTATTGTCAAAGAGCTTAAAGCTTAACCTTGTAACGAGGATAAGCTGCCTTTGTCTCAAAGGTGGATGGTCCTTAAGCCTCTTTGAAATCCTTAAGAAAAAATGCTTAAGATATTTATAACATGCTTTCGTAAGTGCATAAACTGTTATGAGCATCACACTTATACTATGACACAATGCACTTCACATTCTGTATGGTATAGATATGTTCTCATTTACCTCATTATGTGCAATTGGCATTTCAAGGCCCAAATATGGATTCCTATCAAGGCACATATTTAGGGGGAGCAATCTATATTGTATAGAACTATGATCATTCTTAATTGACATATCTCTTGATCATATCTCTTTTATATGCCATGACTAATGTGTTTTCAAGTATACTTCAAACTAAGTCATAGGTATATTGAAAGGGAATTGGAGTCTTCGGCGAAAACAAAGGCTTCCACTCCACTCCATAACTCATCCTTCGCCGTCACTCCGAGCAACTCTCCAATTTTGGTATAATCTTCACTCATATTATTGTTTGCCAAAGGGGGAGAAAGTAGTTCCCAAGGGCTTATATTTCACTCAAAGTATCCATTTTTGGCGATTCATGCCAAAGGGGGAGAAAGTATTGGCCCAAAGCAAAAGGACCGCACCACCACCTAATTTTAAAACTCATAATTTTCAAATTGGTATTTCATTATGTTCAAAAAGGGGAGAAAGTAGCACCTTCAAAAATTGGTATCTTAAAACCCTCTTGAACACTAAGAGGAGAATTTATTGAGGGAGAGTTTTGTTTAGTCAAAGGAAAAGCATTTGAAACAAGGGAGAAATTTTCAAATCTTATAAATGCCTCTCAGGAATCTTATTCATTTACCTTTGACTTTGAAATGAATTTACAAAAGAATTTGCAAAAACAAAACATATGGTGCAAGCGTGGTCCAAAATGTTAATATTATAAAGAAACAATCCATGCATATCTTATGAATTTCTATTGGCTCAATTCTAAGTAACCTTTGCACTTACAAATATGCAAACTAGTTCAATTATGCACTTCTATACTTGCTTTGGTTTGTGTTGGCATCAATCACCAAAAAGGGGGAGATTGAAAGGGAATTAGGCTTACACCTATTTCCTAATTGATTTTGGTGGTTGAATTACCCAACACAAGTAATTGGACTAACTGGTTTGCTCTAGTCTATAAGTTCTACAGGTGCAAAAGGTTCACAATAAGTCAATAAAAAGGACCAAGGATGGGTTCGAACAAAGAGAGCAAGGGACAACCGAAGGCTGCCCTGGTTTGGCGCACCGGACTGTCCGGTGTGCCATCGGACACTGTCCGGTGCACCAGGGGACTCCAAGCTGAACTCTTCACCTTCGGGAATTTCTAGAGGTGCTCCACTATAATTCACCAGACTGTCCGGTGTACCACCGGACAGTGTTCGGTGCCTCAGGGGAGAGCGACTCTGAACTCGCCAGCTTCGGGAATCCGCTCCGCTATAATTCACCGGACTGTCCGGTGTGCCAGCGGAGCAACGGCTACTTCACGCTCAACGGTCGACTGCAACGCATTAAATGCGCTCAGAGGAGCAGAGGACGAGCGGGTGGCACACCGGACAGCCTACAGGGTCTGTCCGGTGCGCCACCGGATAGCCAGGCGGGCCCACAAGACAGAGCTCCAACGGTCGAACCCCAACGGCTGGCTGACGTGGCTGGCGCACCGGACAGTGTCCGGTGGCGCACCAGACTGTCCGGTGCGCCCATCGCTAGCAGACTTCTCCAACGGCTACAATTTGATTGGTGGCTATAAATACCACCCCAACCGGCCACTTCAAGAGGCGGGAGCCCAAGCAACATTCCAAGTCATCTAGTTGACATACTCAAGCCCTCCCAACCACATATATTCATTGATCCATCCTATACACAAGATATAGACCACTACAACCCACACAAGTGCCACAAAAGCGAGAGAAAGAAAAAGAAAGCCTCTCGTGTGATTTAGCTCTAGTGCCTTGTGAGATTCATTGAGAGATAGTGTGTACTACATCTTTGTGTTCTTTTGCGCGTGGAGTTTTGACTCCCATTGAACTTCCTCCAAAGTTTTGGAGGCTTGTAAAAGCTAGCAAGAGACACCAAAGAGTGTGGTGGTCCTTGCGGGATCGAGAGTGATCCTTGAGAAGAAGAGCTCGCCGGTCTTGAGTGATCGGTGGAGAGAGGGAAAGGGTTGAAAAAGACCCGTCCTTAGTGAACTCCTCAACGAGGACTAGGCCTTCGAGGGCCGAACCTCGGTAAAACAAATCACCCATGTCCATTGTGTTTATTGCTTGTGATTTGCTTGTTTTCCTCCACTCTAAGTTTTTCTTGCACTATTCTTTGCTAACCCATTTGGTGTTGCTTTAAGATAAATTCTCATTTAGTGAAGCAACACTTTGCAAGAAAGAACTTAAGTCGTTACTCTTCTCATCTAAGCCTTCTTGCTTTATTACCATAGACTTATTAGTTGCATTGATTAATCACTTCCGCATTATTTGAAAGTTATACTCTTTACTAGCAAGAACTTAGTTTTTATACTCCGACAATTGTATATCTTGTTCTAACCACTAATCAAGTGATCTAGTTGGGGGATAAAGTTTTAATTTTCAGGTTTTGCCTATCCACCCCCCTCTAGGCGACTTTCAGATACCACTTCTGTCACACCCGGTTCCAGGGGGCAGAACCGAGCGCATAGCATATGTGTGCCAAGATCCATTTCCACACATATGTTGATGTCACAAGTGTAATATATCAAAAGACAATGTAATAAAGGTGTAAAGAGAGTAGAATACTTTATTACATCATCTGAATCATTGTATCTTTAACAAGTATCACATCAAAGTAAGGCAGAATTAAATAACATGGGCAATCTCCCACAGGAAGATGATCGGCGCATCATTAGGCTTAGAATACATTGTCATCAAAATCTTCGTCAAAGTCTTCAGCATCACCCTCTAATCAAAATATTAGCAAGGGTAAGCTCACTTATGGTCGGGGCTCAGCAAGTTGGGGGAAAATTAATGCAGGTATAACAAGGTGAGGCTAAGGTTGAGCAGTAAGCATTTTAGTTGGTCAACATTTTATTAACAACACCTGTCTTACTAATAAGTGTGAATCCCAAGTATCCCATTTAACAAAGGTATAAGAGTGTATCAAAAATACTTAAGTGAAACCACTTAAGCGAACCATTGGCAGATCATCGGATCTCGAGTTATTGTCCATCTTTAAGTTTAATTATCATGTGAGGAGTCCAGGCTGCTCAAAACCGGGAGCACGGCTGATATTTCAGTTTTACACTCTGCAGAGGTGGTACAACTTTACCTACAAGCCATGTATCCCATCTACCCTGGGTTGATCGGACCCGTAAACACTACCATGGTGAATGGCTAGGGATCCATTATGAGGCTTTCACAAAATACACTAATACAAAGCAACCCTCTAAGGTTTCCAAGTCAGTGTGGAGGCCCTTTGGGCGAGGTACCTTAGCCAAGAATATGTCCCCATGTTAACGTGAGCTGCCACCACTGCCGCTCCCCCTCTTGCCCATATTTCAGGTAAGGTTGTTAGGTACTAAGCATATAAAGCTAATTACCAAAGCCAGAGCCATGATAGCACTCGTGGTTGCACTGTTATCCTGGGTGGTCACTCCATGTTCCAATTAATACGAAGTAATCTTGTTTAACCATCGGGTTAATATCATAAAGCCAATTTCATTTTTGGACATTAATATCAAATGATGAGTGACATAAAAATAATTAAGTTGAGCGGTAGCACAAATTTGCAAAGCTTAATAATTTCCCAGGGTAATTAAGGAATATAGTTGGTAAATCTAGGAAATCCTTAATTAGGTAAATCCCATCAAATTATGCAGTGTATTCAAAAAGTAAAACTTATTATATGCATTAATTAGGTACAAATAGAATATGCAGAGGAAGAATCCACTTGCCTTGCTCAAAAGTGTCCTGCGGATCATTCTCAAACAAATTTGGATCTTCTACCACACAGTCAGCTTCTAATATCGATTCGCATATCGTACATACAAAAGAAATCATTCACCAATAAATAAACACGCACCATTACATTCACATTAACACATCGCACTTAATACACAAATAAATACATCTTAGCGCGTAAATGCTTATTAATTCATTTATGACTATTATTGCGAGTCATAAATGGTGAAATTATGAGTAGGTGCTATAAATATAGTTTTAACTAGTATTAATCCGTATTAACATCATCAAAAATAAATGGTAGTTATTGTCTTTAATACTAATAAATAGATTAATAGATTTTATCCTTTTTATTTCTAACTTGAATTATTGAGTATAGCTAAAAAATGAATCTATTAATATTAATATTCTAAAAAATCCATATAAATTACTAATTGGACTTTTTATAACATAAGCAGGATTATTTTGACATAAACATGTATTTTACTAACTCTAAGAACTTTAAGTGCTATACTCACGAACATGTTTATTTTGGCTAGTCAAATCTATTTTCCATACTACAGGTGGTATTTTCTCCTTTCTTTCTAAAAGAAAATATTAATAAAATAATCAGAGATAAATCATCTAAAATCCTATAATGTTTATATGACATGAGTTCTATACCATTTTCTAAATTTATTAAAATGAACCTATGACTATAATGCTCCAAATAGTTTCTAAAGTTTATTGTGACCAAATTTAACTACAAAATTTCCTATCTAGTGTTTTTATCACCAACTTGTGGCTACTAAATTTTTCGTCATCTTTCTCTCTACTCCAAAAATCAACGCATTGACTAACATGAACTATCACGGTGCACTACGTGTCGCATATATCTACCAACATTTTCATAGCACACATACATATGAATTTTGGATCACCATGTTCATATTACAACAAAATAAACATACAATTCATGAATTGAATCAAAAGAATTCCAAAAATACACCAATAAATTTTGGATCGTCTTCAACCTTGGGTTCGTACGCGTGACGGGGAGGGCTCGACGGGTTTCGACTGGGTGGAGAAGAGCAGGGGTTCGACTTCGAATGGCGGGTGGCATGGCTCCGGCGATGAAAGGCGAACTCCGGCGACAACGGCGAACTCCGGTGACGAACGGCGAAGGAGAGAGTGCGAGGAATGAGAGAGAGCTCGGGTAGGGGAGGAAGGGAGAGAGGAGGAGTGTCTGATTTATAGGGGAGAGGGAGGGAGAGTGGAAGGGACGGCCGAGGGGCTTCAATGGGCGTTGTCAGTCTTCATGGCCATCGATACGTCGGTTACCAAAAAGAATAACGGGGAGGAAGGAAGATGAAACGGCAGTAACGGCAGCTACAAATTCAATGGGGGCGCGGACGCCAAGGGGCGCGAGGCGTCGGTTTCTGGTCGAGCTCCTAGCGTGATGGGCGGGCGCTCGGCCGGTTGCTTGGCTCGGGATGGCGCGGTTTGCTCGGGTGGCTCCCTGGCGCGCGGCGTGCAATAGGCGTCGGGTCGCGTCGCCGGTCGTTGCTGCTTGGCTCGGCCGCGGCAAGCAGGGCGGCTGGGGCGTGGGCGCTGCGTGCCTGGGCGCCGGGGTCGGGCGTGATAGAGAGCAGGGAGAGGAGAGCAGGGGGAGGAGAGAGAATAGGGGAGAGGATAGGGACACAGCAGGGAGCGGCGACGGCTTGGGAAGGAGAGCCAGGGCGCGGCGCGTGTGGAGGCTTAGCTGGGCCTTAGTTGGGCTAGGGTTAGGTTAGGTCTTTTGTTTTGTTTTTTTATTTCAAAAATACAATTTTAAATAACTCAAAAATTCATACTAATTAATCCAAAATTACTTATAAATAAAATATTTATTTTTAGAATAATAATTACTATATTATTTAATTATTATATTATTTACTAGGATTTTCCTATAAGAATAAATGCTATTAAACATCCACAAATCAATCATGCGAAATAAAAAATGATTCAAAATACAAATAAATAATTAAACACTTAAAAAATTATTACCCTATTTAACGTAATAACCAAATTTATTATTTTTAGTTGATGGCTTTTATGGTGTTACACCAGGTCACCTGGAAAGTATTAGAATTCACATATAAGTTTATAGTAACTTTACCAACGTCTTAAGAAAAAAGATAAATTGATATACAAGTACGCAACTCACCATCGAAGGAATAAGTGCGCCTAGCTCGTTTGAGTACTCCACGTACGCACGCTGGTGTCGTGCGAAGGGCTCCTCGACCTAGTCCCAGTGGTAGGCAGCCGTGGGCTTCAGCCGATGTCCGGCTACCTCAAACCACTCATGAGGAGCAAACTCTCTGGGTCGACCGACGGGTATGTGTGACCACATCCACAGCTGTAGTAGGTACACACACACCTAAGCTCGTGGTCCTCGACGAACGACGACATGCCTCGCAAAGTTGCCTGTAGAGGAAGGCTAACACTACAGAAGCCCAATTGTAACCTCTTGTCGTATCTCAGTCAGTCAAGCAGGGCAGAAACATCCATGACGCGCTGTCGCCTGTCGCGTCTAGAAAAAGAACTGAACCAAATAGGTGGAGAATCCAAGCTCGACATTGGTAGCCAACCGTCTGCTCGTCTGCTCCAGGTGGACACTCCCCAAAAGCCTGCCTAAGCCAGGTGAGTGGGACTCCGGTGGTGTGGCTACCTCGTAGGTCATCAGGAAGCAGTCTCCCAAGGAAGGCCTACACCCTCTGCCTCCAACCATCTGGTGCTGCCTGACCAGTCACTGGACGACCCATAATGCTGAGACCAAGAATCTTCTGACAATCTTCCAGCGTCACGGTCATCTCACCGCAGGGAAGGTGGAAAGTGTGAGTCTCTGGCCACCACCTATTGGAAGAAAAACGAATACAAAATCATTAGTAAGCAAATAGATGCGATTACTATAAAAGTTAAAAAATATTGAAGTCTTTACCTGTCGACCAGAGCCGTCAATGCCGCTGGGTTGTTTCTTTAGTCAAATATATGTCGCATTTACTAATTTGAAATTTTAATATATGTGCAAAAAATTACCTCTCCCTCTATGGTGAGATGGCCCCTGTGGTGCTCGTCGTAGTGAGGGTCCAGCAAGTGGAACTGCGCCATCCTACAAATTAAGATAATAAGGTTAGTAAAAATATTAAAATATAACAACAACATTGACATAGTACAATAAAAGTTGTGTACTCTACATGTGAAATAAACTTTGTATCACACCTGACTAAGTGTCCAAATGCATGTACGTGAGTTCTCCCGCATTTTCCGCATTCATTCTGCTCTGGGTCCACGAGAAAGGGGGACGCTCGACCTCTCCTAGTGCGGCCGGAAACTTGATCCATAACCATGTTGCACCGGCTCCTTTTCCTAGTACCACGTTTGTCCCATCGATGCGTTGGATCAGCAACGTATACCGGACCGGTGTATGTTGGCCACGGTGACTCGTCAAGAAATGGCTCAAAACGAGGGCTCCAGGTACATACTAAACTCTCCACACTGAACTCCAAAGGTATCCTGCTCTCAAATGCAAAGTTGCGATGACGTGCGGTGGCAACATAATGAGAACATGGAAAGTGGTACTGTCTAGGTTTACCACAACCGTACGAGAATGTATCAAGTAACACAACATGTGTCCTCGAAGGTCGCACCTCACTGTCGGAAGTTATGCCACCCATCGTTGTTACCTCGTATTTACCGATCTCCTCATCAAAGCATTGTACCTCATGTCTATGGGCACATTCCTTTGCATTATTAAGTTGTGTTGTTGGTTTAGGTGCCCATCTCTGCCCTCTCGTCTGCATTGCCTTGGCCTGTGCGTGTCTATCATTAAACCAAGCCACGAGCCTATAAAAAGTGAATGTTACTATAGCATTGACTGGCATGCCGCGTATACCCTTGAGCACACTGTTAAATGACTCATCCATGTTGCTAGTCTGGAACTCGAACCTCCAACCACCTTCGTCGTAGGCCCTTGTCCATTTCTGTGGTTCCCTCAGCAATCCAGTTCTTACCTTCAGCATTTGTTGCATCTTTTAGTTCCTTCAACTTATCCTCGAAAAACGAAACCTCCAACTATCGACATACCTCCTCAAAAAGGGGGAAGTTAGCCTTGCTACGATCCTTTCGAAGAAGATTTTCTGCTAGATGTCGAGTGCACCATTTGTGGTGCATGGGTGCGTAGCCAGGAATCTGCTCTTGCACTGCATTAAGAATACCTTGGTGTCTGTCAGATATGACACCAACCTCGCGACCAGGGCCCATGACATGGATCCGAACAAGTCGTAAGAACCAAGACCAACTATCTTTGTTCTCCCTCTCCACCAAAGCAAATGCCAAAGGAACCAATGTGTTGTCTGCGTCACATGATATGGCAACCAATAATGTGCCCTTATACTTCCCAAGCAGAAAAGTGCCATCAATAGTGTAACACCCTAAAGTTCAATTTTGTGAAGACAAGGAAAAATTCTCAAAAATTTTAAATCAAAACACCTTTCCTTAAAGATAATCATAATTTAGAAGTTTCCACTCATGAATATGTTAAAAATACATAATTAAAGATACTTAGATAATCTAAATTGCCTTTGGGTTAGGTTATACAGGAGAATTATGATCAAACTATTTCTTAATATATATAAGTCTACAATATAAATTTGATTTCCCTAGAACTAATAAGGTATGGATTATTCTCTACTATATGATTGAAAGCCTGTCTAAAAGAACTAAAATAAATAAAGAAATATATAAAATATGTTTTTGCACAGATATGGTTTGCAAATGAACTAGTCACAAGCTTGAATTTAAATTTGAATTCAAAATTTAAAATAGGAAAGAAAGGGGAAATAAGAGAAAGAGAAGGGATATAAAACAAAAATATAAATAATATATATATAAATAAGTATATTCAGAATTAATATCCCTAACTTCACAAAAATAAGTTGAAATGATGAGCCATAGAGATTTGAATTTAAGTTTGAATTCAAATTTAACTTGGAAATGAAGAAAAGAAATAGAAAATAAAATGGAAAAAGAGAAAAACCTTAACTGGGCCGCAACCACACATTTCGGCCCATCTCTACTTACCCACTGCGCAGCCCACCTCTTCTCCCACGCGGTCGGTCACTTCCATGTGGGTCCCCCTGGTCGGATCCCATCCGCGCGCGCCAGAGACTTCGTTGTTCCACTGACTGGCGGGGTCCGCATGTCAGCTCTTCCTCCCATCTCGCGCTGTGTTCGGAACGGACACTGCCGTGGCGCGCGGACTCCGGAAAATCCTCAACGGAATCCTCACCCGCCGCCGTGAACTGCGGACTTGGCCCCGTACGCGGTGCTCTAGGCTATATAAGCGCAGGCCGCCGCAAACACTAGCTCGTGCAGGGGAGACTGAGAGGCATGCGCTGCCGCCGTCCGCCATTGCCGTCTCGTGCTTACACCGTTGCTAGGGACTCTCTAAAGGGTCGGGGTGATTCTCTGCGGAACAAGGTTCACGACCAGGGAAGATTGGGGTCAGAAGAACAGCCAGAAACCAGTGAATTCCTCACCGGAGTTGAAGCTCCGCCGTGCGGCCGCTCCTCACCGTGGACAGCCTTCGCCACAACATTATCGACGGTGAGTTCTCCTCCATGCGGTTCGCATTGCCCTCTAGATCGTGCAGCGCCTTTTAATTTGGGATTGGCGCTCGGGGTGACCGGATTTCGTGGACTCCGGCGGCTCCTCCGCCGTGCGCGGAGGCAAGATGGGGCGGCGCGGGTTGGATTGGTGAAGACGCGTTCGCGGCCGTCGATCGGGGCATGGACGGTTGAGATTAGAGCGCGAGATAACGTTTTGGTGGAATGGATCCGGACCGTCCATCTAGATAGGGCGAACCTGAGTGATTCCCCGCGTTTTAAAATCTGAGCCGTTGATCGTGGATCCAACGGCTCTGGGCGCGTACCGGTTCGATATATATTAGATCTAATCCGAGCCATCCGTGAGTGATCCAACGGTCCAGATTAGAAGTTACCCCTTCGCCGTGACTTTTTGTTAAAGAGCCCCTCGGGTTCCAGTGAATCAACCCGCCGTCCCTCGGGCACTGTTGACTGAGTCTCGGGATTCTTGCGCCGAGCCCCCTGCGCTTTGCTGTAATTGAGGCCCAGTCCAGAACTCGTTTAAATTGAATAAATAAAATAGAAAAAATGATTTTTAATATGAAAATAATTGCTAGAACTTAGATAATTCATAGAAAATTCATTTTAACTCCAAATTGAACCATTCCAATTCCTAAAATTTTGTAATAATATTCTCTATCATTTAGAATCACTGTTTTGACATGAACTCTGTTAGGAAATTAATTTATCATCTAATCCTATTATAATCACCTTAAATCTTAGGAAATTCATAACTTGAATTCTATGACTCAAAAATTAATAATTCTTTTTCCTGTGATCTTATTTTAATATGTATATTATTAATGTGTATTTTGTCCTTATGTTTGGTGTAATGTTAATTTTGCCTATACCATGTTTGTTTGAATTGCTACGACTAGCAGTGAGGATACGTATCACCTGAAGATCATCCTGGTACCTGGATTCTCAAGGCCCAGGCAAGTTGTGCCCTTGATCACTTCTTTTCACCTACTCATGTTCTAATTAATCATAATGATCTGCATAGGTTAATTTTGATGGGACCCAATAGGTTACCCTAGTTTGTCTATCTTTATACCTTGTTTACCACTGAACTTTCTGGGTAGTACTTGCTAGTGCTATATGTGGTTTTGGGTATGGAGATACACCATTCATGATTATACTTTTGTTATCAGTTGTTATTTATGGTTCATGTTAAGATCATTATGTTAATTGGAACATGGAGAACCACCCGGGAAAACAGTGCTACCACGAGGGTGGAATGGGACGCCCTTGGCTGATTAATTAGGAAAGCTAGTGGAAGACTACCTTACCCGAAAGGGGCAAGGGCAGTAGGGGAGAGGTCAGTGTAGGGAGGCCCTCGGGAGGATTTTGCTGCGATGGCGGTCCTGCAAGGGATTCCTGCACTGGATCTTCCTATAAACTGTAGCGGGTTTTCGGAAGCTAGTGGAACTTTGTAAAGGCCTCGTAGTGGATCCCTAGCCATTCACCTCGGAAGTGTCTAAGGGCTTTGCAAACCCTGGCGACATGGGATACACGACTTGTGGGTAAAGATGCGCAACCTCTGCAGAGTGTAAAACTGGTATACTAGCCGTGCTCACGGTCATGAGCAGCTCGGACACTCACATGATTAAATGATGGAACTAAATTCAATTTGTCATATGCATTGCATCGCAGGTGAAGTTGTTGTTACTTTTGTTCTATTACTTAATTGGGTTGGTATTTACTTATACTTAGTAATTGCTAATAAAATTTTGACCAACTTTAAAAGCAATGCTCAGCTCTAACCATCTTCTTTGGTAAGCCTTACACTTCACGTGAGCTCCCACCTTTGGCGAGTTCATGCACATTATTCCCCACAACTTGTTGAGCGATGAACGTATGTGAGCTCACTCTTGCTGTCTCACATACACCACAGGTCAAGACCAGGTACTGCAGGATGATGCTCATGGAGGATGCTGTGATGAGTTCGTGAGAGGTCTAGGTCGTCGTCTCCCAGTCAACTTTGGGTTGCTGGACCGTTGTCTCCTTATAATGTAATTATTTATTTTGTATAGAACTCCTTATATATATAAAGTTGTGACATTCGATCCTGTGCCACTATACATCATATGTATGAGACTTGGTCCCAGCATACCTGGTGTTTATGTTAACCCCGGGTTTTTGGACCCCTAAAATCCGGGTGTTACAAATAGAGAGCACAGGACGACAATACCTGAAGGCCTCTACGCACTGCGAGAAACACCAGAAAGCACGAAAGAAGATCTCTCTGTCGTTCCACCATTCATTAGGTTTAGGGATGTACTTGTAATGCATGCCTAGGTTTTTTGCTTTGATTGCATTGAACAATGCTGGTAACTTCTTGTAACCCTCCTCCCAATCCCCGTATATCATCTTCCATGCTCGCGGCTTTTCCCTCCATGCTTTCTCATACTTGATCCTGTAACCAAACAGCTCCGAAGTCATGGTCATAATTGACTTCACCTTCAAGTTTGGCTAACCCTTCAATATCCCCAATAGCCTTTTCGCAATTAGGGTATATGTCAACTGACGATGCTTAGAGCTCAGCTCTGTATGGGCACAAGTGTGTGGACCTACAATTTTGGTGATCTTAAACTTTCCGGTTTCCTTCTGCCTTCGGGCACATACCTCCAATTACATTCCGACACCTTGCACACAACTATGTAATGACGTTGTGCATACGAGTGTCTCACCTTGAAGGGCCTCTTACGGTTCACAGAATATTCCTGTAGCCATCGTCTCAGTGTAGGCAGGTCCTTGAAAAGTAAGCCTACCTTAATCTCAATGCTGTCGGCGTTATTCGGAGCCTCTAGCAGTTCATCATCACGTCCTTCTGCATATGCACCGGTGGAATGACTTAGACTGCTAAATTCATGTACTACAGGGTCACGCTCGGGACACAAACGTCTTATGAGTTCAATTTCTTGCTCGGTCATTTCTTGAACCGGACAGTCATCATCAGAATCTAAGGCCCGTGCAGCCTCATATGGCTCCTCCTCATCCTCAATCTGAACATCAACACTATTTGATGCCCTGCATATGTTGTCCATATTGTATGCTACGGGCGCATCAAGATAAGCACCATTAACTAGTTGTGGAGATCCTGCATCGCGTCGAAGGAGGAAATACTACATTAAAAAGTCTAATCAAACGAAATAATGATGGATATGAACAACGTGTTAAAGACACTTACTAAGATGATCCTGAATTGGATCCTGGTCAATGGGATCTCCTGGGGGGTACCACCAGATTAGAAGCCCCACAAACGCCACGAAGAGGACGAGAAATCTCATACTCGTTCAAGCCCGATTGAGCATCAGGCACAACAACCACTTCTTCTAGAAGCTCAGGCAAAGGAGCTTCAATACGAGATGCATTTGGCATTTGTGGAGACAACCCGAATGGAGCATCGCAATGACTAACAGATAACTTTCGAACAACCACATACAAACATGGTGGAACAATCGTCTTCACAATTCTGACATATCTCACCCAATCATCTTCTGAGGCAATGGAGATCAACTGTCGGACAACTATCTCAGATGTAATATGGGACAACAAACCCTAAATTGATATTCTAGGGTCATTTATATTGCAACTAATCTCCTCACAAGCTTGAGGGAAAATCTGGGCAAAGGATGGTCTTTCATCGAACATCATGGTCATGTTCTTCATACCATAAAAACTAGCATTCCCATAAACATCTGTCTCCATGCTTCCTCCATGGTATAGTGTCACTAGGGTGTCCATCTATTGCAAACATGGATTACTAACTCAATAATGGCTAAATACTAGTGCCTCAATACTTACTAAGTAATAAATAAATAATAACTACTTATTAACTAATAACTATATAGTAAATATTAAATGACCACATCAAACAAAATTACATAATCTATGAATAATGTACGAAAACAATGTATACCTGAGATCGCGTACGAGTCAAGCTAACGGTGGAGAAGGTCAAGTCGGAAGGACACCTATGTACAAAAAACACTATTGTCAATAAAAAATTCGGCAGCGCCTCCCCTATAAAGTGATGTTTCTAAAACCTGCAAAAAAACAACAACACGATGGTTGCTAACACAGAAAACTGCACGATAGGTACATAATAAAAAATATGCTAACTCTATGATAAACAATATGCTACAAGTATATGCTAACTATATACTCACTAACTTTCCTTCACCCAATATACTAACAATATGCTAGCAATTTACTAACTATATAATCACTAACTATATGGTTCGTTAAACAAAATGCTAAGTAACTGTATGGTTAGCAATTTATTAAATATATACTCAACAAGTTTTCTCCATATACTTTATTGCTAAGTTAAACTATATGTTAATCTTATATAATCAATAAAGCCTAAAAAATTAATGCTAAGTTAAACTATATGGTAATCACTAACTATATGGGTTTAGGATTAATGGTAAGCTCAACTATATGTGCTAAACAATTAATATATGGTCCAAATATGCTAAGTTTAAATAAAAAATTACCACGGCGGTTGGGGTGGCGACGGCGGCCAGCGAGGTCGCATGGAACGGTGAGGCAGTGCGGAGGGGACGACGGCGGGCGATGTGGCGTTGGCCCGGCGCGGCGGTCGGCGCCGGAGCTGGGGCGGCCGGACGGCAAGGTGGAGAGGTGGTGAGCTGGGGCGGCCGCGGCAAGCTCGATGAGGTGGAGAGGGCTGGTGGAGCTGGGGTGGCCAGAGCTGGGTAGGCGACGGCGAGCTCGGCGTGGTGGAGGCTCGACATGGTTGAGGTGACGACGCGGCGCGGCAAGGAGCAAATGGCGGCGTTGGAATTTTTGAGACAGAGAACGAGAGAGCACTCGGGCGCGTGGAAAGATATTTTCTCTGAGCTCGGCGCCAAGATCTATGGCGTCGAGCTCGAGCCACGTCAACGCCACGTCACGCATTCAGATCCAGAGCCAGGATCTGTGGCGCCGAGGCGTGTTAACTCGTCGCCACATTCTACGGCGCCGAGGTATCGGGTCCAAAACTTAAATTAAGTCAGCCAGGGGTCTAAATGTAAATTTTAGTCGACATAATGGCAAAATAGCAAAAAAAATTTCAAGCGGTCACACGTGTTGAGCACAGAAAAGGGCCACGCGGACGGTCCGGCCCTGAGGCCGGATGGTCCGCGGTCCGGACAGTCTACGGTGGTGGCACGGACAGTCCGCGCGTGCGCAGAATCAGTTAGGGTTTCGAGTTTCTTACGAGATTTGTTATCTAAATCCACGAGATTAGCTCGAGAAATGACTTGTAATGGGTCCAGACCTCCCCTTTATATAGATGAAGGGCTACGGCCGATTGAACCCCCACAATCGATCAAATGAAATCTATTTATAAATTTACCTTTTCGTTCTTCCAATTCCTAGGAGTAGGAGTAATTTAACATTAGGATTAGATCTAGTTTAGTCTTCCACAACAATCTCAACTCGACTCTACGCCGATTAGAGGAGCACCGGGCGACCTGCCGACCTAGAGCAACCCCTTGGAACTCTCCCCCTCGACGGGATCTCTCTCGGGCGAGTTCTAGGGTTCTTCACGGAGAAGAAGACCCTCTGCACTATCGTGGATCGTCCAGCCCTAGATGCGGACCATCCGGAAGTGTGCAGAGAAGGAGCCGCTCCTGCGCCAGATCGTGGACCGTCCGGCCTTGTGCCGTAGATCGTCCACGCCTCCGTAGAGAGCCTCGCCAGGCGGTCTGTTCCCGTGTTTGGTGCCCGGATCGATTCCAACAACATGTTGTCTAGGAGGCAAGTAGGCCGGCGCGGCGGCGATGACTCCTATAACAGTGACCGGTCCAGTCGGTAGAGTTTTGAGGTCCACGGTGAGACATTTGTGATTCCTCGTTTTTAGCAAAATTTGCTTAGTTGATCGCATCTGGGTTCTTTTGTTGAAATTGAGCTAATCTTTTAGTTGTATCTCTACTAACTATTAAGTCAATAGTGTAGACTCCTGCCATGCCCTCGCTCACCCCCTCCCCCTGCTGCCCGTCGCAACAGTGTCGTGCCCGCCCTGGTCGCCCCCACCGCTGCTGTCGATGCCCTCCAAGCCCCTATCCTTCTGCTCGCGATGTCCGCCCCTGACCCAGCCCGCCCCACGATACTGCCCACGGCTGTGATCCCCACCGGCAACCCCTTGGGCACCTCCTCGGTCGTGAATCGTGATCCCCACATGTCGTGACTGCTGTTTCGGTCCCTCTCCAGTTTCGGAGATCGGCAGCTGCTCCAACCTCACCATGCTCGGCCTCGTCGAGACCAGAATCTCTGGTTCGGTCTCGGCAATCCTGGGCCAACTCAAGAGCCTCGACACCATCGCCATCTACACTGTGATGCTCTTCGGCCTGATACCTCCCGAGCTCGAGTAATGCACCAGCATGGTCAACGTCTACCTGTACGAGAACGTGTTGTCTGCGTCCATCCCATTGTAGCTCGACAAGCTTGGGAACCTCAAGACCCTACTGCTGTGGCAGAATAACCTTGTCGATGTCATACCGTGGAGCTCAGGGGCGTGCGCGGGCTCGCCGTCCTGGCTTTCATATCACTATGTATGTGCACCCCTTCTCTCGAGTTCCTGATATTTTGCTTTTGTACAGGGATGCAATCAAGTTACGAGACCTAACTGAGTAGCAGCCTAGGTGTTCGACGGAATGCCTCCGGCCCAGGTTATGTTCATTTTTGTCCCGATGTGTCCAGGACGATGGTGGGTCTCTCTGAAGGGGAGAAGCACTTCATACACCGCGGCATTGCGTAGGACATTTCCACTGATGGACGTAGGCGACTGCAGTTCCAATCCCTTTCTGAAAAGGAGTATTAGTTTAGAAGTACCTGATGGATGGTTTTGATGTTGCTCCTTGATTTACCTATGCAGCTTTGAGCAGTTCTATATTAACTTTGCAAATGAAAAACTTCAGTAACACTTTAATGAGGTATGTATTGTATTTTTCTATAGGATTCATAAGTCGTTTTCATTTACTTCTCTTGACACTGGGATCTATAAATGCCTTCTCTCAGCATGTATTCAAGATGGAATAGGAGGAGTACAAAAGTGAGGAAATCGATTGGAGCTACATTGAGTTCATTGACAATCAGGATATGCTGGATCTGATTGAAAAGGTTGTTTCTTTACCTTTATTCATTAGCCTATGCTAAGTACACTTTGTTGTGTGACCTTGATTTGTTGTATTGAGATCTATGTTTACATAATTATTTTGCATCACTTCACATATAGTGGCTTATACTTGCATTAAATTATACGCTTGCAAGTTTTTATCAATTTTTGAGCCTCTGTTGCGCACTTGTCTTGCATCTGTAGTGCTCGGATAGATTGGTGCTCTTCTGCCTTCAGCAAATAACCTTATGTTGATATTGTTTTGCACGTGTGTTAACTGCCAACGCCCATTTCTGATGTCCTCCATGTTGAGTTCTGGTTAATCCACTAATGCATTGCCTCATTTTTCTTGTGCATAGCTGGCAAGTTCTCATATCGCTTGTGTTGTATCCATTTTGGTACCTTTTTCTCCTGGTCATTTAGTGGTATAGGCTAGGACTATTTAGGATGTAATTACATGTACGGATTATATAAAAGGATGTAATTACATGTATGGATTACTCTGTTTAAACTTTGAAGGGCAGGTTAGACCTCAGCTGGCCAAGACAGAGGTAGTGCACATAGGTCAAGTTGCTCTCGTGACAACCTGAATTGCTTGAAACATCAATGGAACCTGTAAGTAAATAGGATATTGTCGAGATGAATCAATGCACAATGGAAAAATGAGTAGAGCGGGCACATGTTATTTAACTATGGATGTAGTTTGAACAGAAATATGCATATTGAGGTAGGGCATAGATTGCTAATTACATGGTAGCCCATATGAACAGTTCTAGATTGCTATCTAAGTACCCATGTCTCCGCATCAATGCTGGGAGCTTTCAGGCCTTCCTCATCTGCTACAATTCCTAAAATAGTTGCATTGTTGCAAGTGAGAAAAGCAAGCTAGCATGTCTAAGTGATTCTACAAATCCTGTTGCAAATTGTGGAAAGAGTCAGAATACTTCATTTAACAGGATGTGATTGTAAACAGAAAAATGGAAATGCTAAAGTCGACACGCATTTTTGGAGGAAATATTTCTACTTTGCAAACCTTATTTGTATACCAAACCAAATTTGAATAGCCTAATAATGCATATGTCAATATATTGTTAATGACAATTTTGGTTAAAAAGCTATGAAAATTTGAGTCCTTAATTGAGGGATCTTGTAGTCCTGTGATGGCACACCCGACAGAAGCGGCAGCATCCCGATGGACGCGTTTACTAAGGATCAAGGCGTGTTGCGGGTGCGTGGTGGGGGAGGATCGGAGGAGGCCCACTGCGGGTGCGAGCCGGTGGAGCATAGCAAGAACGGGAAGAGGCGGAGGAGGCCTTTGCAGGTGCGAGCCGGTGGAGCACAACAAGAACGGGAAGAGGCGGAGGAGGCCAGGGAGTGAGAGAGAGGTTGCAGACGATGGACGCATGCTGCGACGTGAATTGTGGTGGCACCGGGAAGCTCGGAGAGCACAACAAAATCAGTCGTCTTTTAAGAACTCCGATATACGAGTCTTAGATTGCACAAGCTAACTAATTTTCCACACCAGCCTGTAGAGATCTGGGAAAAGATCCGCATAGTCGTTACTGGTTGAATCGTGATGCCAAGGGCAATGGTGAGGCTTTCAGCATGTAGAATACAACGCTCTACTTCCTTGCTAGGGCAACTCAATCTTTGCTGGCGAGAAACTTCTCACAACTATGAACAACAACTTTGACGCAGACCAGGCGATGTTTACATTTCGTTCACCTATATCTGCCTATGCTATTTATTGACAATCATTGTAGCAAAAAAATTCTATTGAACTGGCAAATAGGATGTTCTTATATTCTCTAGCAGATCTTTAAGGTATGTAAATCTAATTAACTTTTAATAGATGCTAACGAGAGCATAGACCGATAAATAGTGCTTCTGCATCTCAATGTATCTTATCATTATATATTGACTCCGTAGCAAAGCACGGGCATACAGCTAGTTATAGATAAAAAAAGTAAGCACATGATGGGCAACTTTGTTTATTTTTGCACTTTTTCTGATATATGTTTTTCTAAATTTTAATTACTGTAAGGTCTCGTTTGTTTCCTTTCATTTTGATGAATTAGAATCTTACTAATGGAATAGACTATTTTTTTAGAATGTGGCATTCCACCACTTTCCAAAGTTATCATATAAGTCTATCTCAAATATCATGGGGCGAGGGATGGAAATTGATTCTACAGATTTACATACTATTTTTCCGATGTACAACTTATAGCACACTCTTCTACTTGCTTCGCTATAACATAAATGTAGTATTTAACTATTTTTCTCATATGATTTAGGATAATATACAAATATAAATATATGAACTTAATTAGTTTTGTCTAAATTATAATTATTAAAATGGAATTCAATTCCAACGGAACAAAAGGGGCATAAGGGAGGAGTCCCTACAGTATTCATTTATTGATCAGAGGTGTTTGTGTACATGAGTGATGGGGATGGGGGAATGTACATAAAGATGTGTTTTCTATTCTCTATGTGTTGCAACCAGTACTTGATTTGATCTGCTAACTGTGACTCTGTAACAGACGAGAAGCATGTCTTCCATAAACATATTTTTTGCAGGCTGCTAATGTGGGTGCTATGTTTTCGAAAATCCATCCATTTTGACATTTCCAGATGCACCAAGTCAAGATAATTATGGCCTTCATCCTCTATGTTTTTTTGTTTGGAGACGGATCCGTTGTACTGCGAGGCATTGGTCAGATGTGCACAGTGATGTGATTCCAATTAATTGCCAACATCTTCTCGCAAAGCTGCACTTCAAAAACAAATGAGAAAGAGTTTCTTCTTTTTGGACTATGCAATTTTGACATGTGTAAGCCAGAAGGAAATTTTGTGCTTGGGTTGGCACTTGGACCTCCAGTCATGCATAGGCCGGATGGACGGGGGTATTCCCCATCATGTGCTTCTATGCGTTTTTGGGTTGAGTAACATTGAGCCCCCCAAGCATACTCCCAACTGTCCCATTATGCAGTAATCTGCAGTCTTTGCAAAGATAATATGAGGTGCTGATATTGTTGGAAAGCCTCCAAAGACATCGGCGTATAGAACATATCCTAGGGATGTTCAAATGACATAGCTTGTCGCACGGAAATGTTTTTGTTGAAGACGAACGAGAATAATTCCAGGTAAGTCTCTGATGATGTTCTGTCATCCCACCGATCGAGCCAAAGCTGTGTTGTACGCCCATCCTTAATGTCCACATGAGAAAACCGTGTCACTGCCTCGCAAGTAACTCCTGTTCTGGTCTGCTTTAACCATTTTGACACAACGTGGTCTCATTATTATGCTTTCATACCCAGTAATAAAGACTAGGAAAGTGGAAAGCTGCACTCGGCGCAAAGCGCATAAAGATTTGTCAAATCAAATAAGAAAAAAAAAAGAGCAACCGCAACAGAGAGAGTATAAACATTATACACTACGGAACATGGATATAAACATAAAAAGGTAATGGGCTAATGGCAAATCAAGAATAATCTCATCTCTTATCGATTTGAATTAAAACCAGATGACAAAACATTTAGAATTCCAAATTGCTCATATCCTCATGGGCTCTTGTAGTAAATTGTCCTAATCTCCTAGCAAGCCCAAGACGCAAGCATAATATTAAAGCCCAGATCCAAATGTAGAGTATTACTGAAACGTGTTACATCTAGTGCGACTTGACATACTCCTGCACTATGTTAAGGCCCTCAGATTCTTCACCGTAGTCCTGGTAATTGAAATGAAACAGTGAAATGTCATGTTACCTGCCCTAAGGTAAACCAAAAATAATTAATTTGTAGGGAAGTAAGGGATTGATATGCTACCTTGACAACGACACAGGAGCAGCCTACAACCTTCCTTGCCTTGCCCTCAGAGTCAATCTTGCAAAGCTGCAAGGAGTGAAAGTGGAGGTTGTTACAATCAAGGCGAAAGTTCATACAAAAGAATACACAGCACGGTAGAAAATGGCATGCTCTAGAAATAAAAAAAAATGTAACGGTTTGACATTTACAGACTGTTAAATTTTCTCCATTCAACAAAAAATGGAGCATTGAGTTATAAAATGAATGTTAAAATAAGTAATCCAGTAACACTATCAGGGTATCAAAAACAATACTATGTAAAAAGGGACACAAGTTTTAGAGAAGGATAGTCTAACACACCCCAGCCCACTCGCCGAGGGTCTTAGCAGCAGGAACAGTGACCAGGTGAACATTGTGTTCAGCACAGAGCGCCTTCACCAGCTTGACATAATCCGGCTGGTCACAGTCCTCAGCAAGAACGCAAAGCTGAGCAGCGTGCTTCTCAATGGCCTTGGCAGCCTCACGAAGACCCTTGACAAGTCCATCATGGGCACTTGACTTCTTCATCACGAGCTGCAGCGCAGTCATCAAGTCCATTGGCTCTCCAAGAACTGGGGTTGGTGCCTCAACTGCAACTGGGGCCTCCTGATCACTGCCAAATAAGAACAATTTGGTGAATTGACAATGCAGGAACAAAAAGCTTCAAGTATATCAAACAAATTTGCAATGCAAAGTCTATAAAAGTATCAACATATACTGCATACAGACAAAACATTTGGATACAACTTACAAGTAGTAGTCAGGTACTCCCGGCGCCCTATTATAAGGCGTAACCACTTTTTATTCTAGTCCAATTATATAACGTGTGCTCTCTCTAGAGATGCGTATATCGATGCAGTAGTACTAGTGTTAATAGAGAGAATTATATACATCTCTTGGTCTTTGAATTAGAGGTGGGTATGCCTTACATACTGGGACAGAGGGAGTATTGGGATAATCAATAAGCAAGAGGACATGGAGCTCATTTCTACAGTCTTTGATACAATGAGATTGGTACATACAAGGCGAGTCAGCAGAAAACTAAACCTAACTACTAACCCATCTAGCCATCAAAACGTCAGTTTGGTTTTGTCAGCCTGCTAGTTAGCATGCAAGCAAATGGAAGCTTGGATTGGACACTTTTCATCCAATAAGTTATGAACGCACTTTTTTGTATTGGAACAACGAAGGGGACAAAGAGTGCACACCTGATATATTAGCAATTTAGCATAGATTCCGTACGAGGCCTGCGTCAAAAGGCTGACCCTAGAAGGCTAGAAGTCGACAACTCAACCCATATAACGCGGCAGGCAGCATTTCCAGGCTAGGCAGTTATGAACGCAGTTGCAAAACAATCTAATTCAACAGAACACAATGCGTTTACGAAGTACGAACGCACTTGCAAAACAATCTAAGTCAACAGAATACGGTGCATTTATGAAGTACGACCCAGGACAGTAGATGTGCCCCATCATTCAAGATTGGAAGACCGCATAGCCATTTCATCACACAGTTCTACCCGCGACAGTTCCGAAAAACACGCATAGAGTACAACGATTATAGCTGCATACTAATCCGGAACTAAAATTTTATTAACCAAACCAAGGTTGCTGAAACAGGCAGGGAAAAGATATCGGTTGGGGTACTTACGCCATCTCCCGCGCTGTGAAGGGTGTCCCTGGCCGGCTGCGAAGGGAGATCTGGAGCAGGCAAGCGAAAAGTCAGTAACGACTCGTGAGGGAAACGGGAGGAGTAAGAACAAAACGAGGGGAGCGCGCCGCCACCTGGAGCGAGGGAGAACCGGGTGGCTGCTAGGGTTTTGGAGAGAGAATGGGAGAAGGCGGAATTATAGTGCACGGCTGCCGCCTTGATGAACCGGGCCTCTGCGGGCTAAATGTCTAGCTGGGGCCTGTGGGCTTTACTTCAGTAGTCCAAATATTTTCATTGTTTCTTTTATGTAAAACAAGATGTTCTCTATTTTTTTTCTTTATCCTATCTATCTATCTACTGCTCCTACTATAATGTACCGCTTTCAACAGTTGGCGTTCGTCAGTTTTCATGTGTCCTCCAAATGGCGTCCGCCCTCCGCGTCCTCGGTGCTCTCGCACGCCATCTCACCTATGTCCGCGATACAGCCCATCGCTAGTCTGGTGACTAGGGTCACAAAAGGATTGAAGAGAATTAAAGGAGAAATTAGTTCATTTTCTCTCTAAGGGCCTGTTTGGAAATGCGGTTTTGAAATACTGTAATTTTGAGATACCACAGTTTTCAATTGTACATGACACAAATACTATGGTATTACTTTACCACAGTAAAACCATAGTATTGCTCAAAACCGAGATATGTTTGGTTCCATTGGAAAAACAAAGTATATGTAGAGAGAAGAGAAGAAAACTGAGGTCCGGAGTGGAGTTTCAAAAACTCCAAAAATACCACGGTTTTGGGTAAACCATGGTATTTAAAACTGTGTTTTGCCTACACAAACCAAACACCTTTTGAGTTATAATACTATAGTATCATCAAATACCATAGTATTGTTTCAAAACTGCAAAAATACTACACTTCCAAACAGGGCCTAATCCTTATGATCCTCTTGTCATCAAATCAGCTCTGATAATAGCGTGGGTACCCATCTCTCTCACGTGTCGTGTCCCCTCCCAATGCAAGCGTTAGATTCACGTGTACAGGCATCGTCCTCCCGCTTCTCTCGCTGCGCCCCAAGCCAGCATTGCAACCGCTGCACTCGACACGCAAGTACCCCCGACACCTGAACGACCTGCTTCTATTGTCCATCCACGGTCCCCTTATAAGAATGTCGCCACATAGAGAAGGTTCTCCTGCCCCCTCCTGAAGCGGAGAAATTTGAAATCTTGCCTTTTATGAAACATAGGCTTCACTAGATTGCCATCAAATGAATGGGCTTCGTTCAGACGTCATTATCAATCATACCACAAACGCGCTAAAATGTCATCTTATAGTTTAATAAAACAAATAAAGTTGAATATAATTTTGTGGACTATTTTACTCATGTCATTGTTAGGATTTATGGGCTAGACCCAATTGAGAAATTCAAATAAATCCCAAGAAAATCTCAAAAGCCCATATAAATGTATGGCTAGAAGATGGTGGAACCAATAACACCATATTGCTAGTTCTAGTGGAGTGGAACTAGTTTAATTATGGAAACCACACTCACTCACCAAGTCATGGATGAGAGGAGAGAGTGTGGAGAGTCACGCGCGCGCTCGCTTGCCTCGTCTCGTCTGGGCGGGACGAAGGGCGCGGGCGCATGACATGGGCGGGATGAAGGGCGCGAGCGCACGACATACGCGTGAATGGTCTGCCGAAATCCGGCGCCCCTGCGGGGGCGCCGCTTCCTTTTACCGTTTGAATTTTTTTTTTGATACTTGGCTGTTAAGTTTAGAATCCTAACCGATCGCTATAAAATCTAAACTGAACGTGAGATTTTCGCGGGCGGATAAGATCGAAGATGACCATCTGATCGTGGACTCGGCTCTATAAAAGGCGTCTGGCAGTCAGCATCCAAATCATCCTAGTTTTCGCTTTCGCCTCTCTTCACAACTGAGCCGCCTTCAGTTCCCTTCATCCCGACCGCCGACGTGCATCTACGATCGGGAGAGCAGGTCTCCGGAACCCTTCGTCCTTCTAGATCCTGCACCGGGAGAGGACGAATAAGGTTTTTAGGAAGCGTCCTCACGCGACTGCTCACTGATTCTGTCGGTCATCAACCCGCTGCTTCGACATTGTTGACCCTGCTGATTTCGGTCTGCGTCATCTATCAGTATGTCTGATCAGTACGCATCATCTGATTTAACTTTTTATTTCAGTTCTTCTGATTTAGTCATGACTTATATTCAAAATTTAATCTAAAAATTGTATAATTATTCAAGTCATATGTGTGTCTCCCACCCTCCTTGTTCCGCCGACGGCGCTAGGGACGTGAGGGTGTGGAGGGGGCGACGGGGGACGGGTGGCTTCGAGGCGCGTGCGAGCACCGGAGGGAAGCCCATGCCAACCATGTTGACGAGCGCGTGCCCGACGCCGACATGCGTCACCAGCGGAAGCAGCGATACGACGGCGAGCTGGAGGTCGTGTGCGCGACGCCGACATGCAGTGGCGGAGCCAGAGCCCGGCTTACCGAGTTACCGGGGCAGGTGCCCAGGCTCAGCTTTGCCGGTGTGCTCGTCGAACATGCCTTTGTGCTAAGCTAACAGAATCGCTCCAGTGCCTCCGGTAAGGTTTACTGCTGCTTCTCCTTTAACAGCTCGGCCGTTCACGCCAGGGCCGCAGATCACGATCCTTCCGGCGACCTTGCTAGCGATCAGCTACCAGCTTCACAAGCGCTCCGAGGCGGGGATATCTAGCGGCGACAGAGCGCCGGAGCCTAAGGCTGGCGCGGGCGTCGGAGGTGGCCGCTATGGAGCAGGACGCGAAGCTCGCTTGCCTGCAGAGCTTCGGTAGCCTACCAATGCGTGCGCTGCTACTGCTACCTCTGCTCATGGCTAGAAAGAAGAAACGCACGAGCGGAGAAGAAACGCACGGGAAGACATAAAGAAAATGGAGAGAGGGGCAAGACTGTCCGTTAAGCTCCTAAAATTAATTTAAACCTATTTAGTTTTTTTTAAAAGAGCTAAACGGCATTTCAGCATGTAGACCGTGGTTTATAATAATAGTATCTAAACGAAACCAAACCTAACCTATATTTCGTAATGGCAGAATTCTAAATTTCTCCATAAGACGACGTATTCCTAAGATGAGCACGCTGCCGCCATGACCGCCCTACCTCTGCCACCCCCGCACGCACCACCACCACGTCGACGACTCCCGCGTCTCGCCCTTCAACCCCGTCATTGTGTTCCGCGCACCCCACCCCCGCCACCAGCTTCGACCTCCTGTACGATGACGGCACGGGGTCCGGCCTCCGTGGGCTCACCGTCACTGGGTAGCTCCCAGCTCCTCGTCTTAGGCCATTGAAGGAGGAGGAGGGGAGGGGATGTGCACACGTCGCGACCTTTCTTGGCGGGCCATTGTGTTAGCAACACAGATGATCAGGAAGCCGGGCCAACCGCTGCAACCAAGGCCGACGCTAGAGCACGCACGTCTGGGAGAGTGAGGAGGAGGAATACCAGAGTTTGTGGGCCGTCCTGGGTTAATGGGCTGAGCGAAAGTATCTAACTAGTACAAATACCTGAGAGCTGCCTATAGAAGGGCATGTAAGAAATATACGATACTTATCTTCTCTTCCAAGTTACAGCCGTCACGGCGTTCTGGCCGGCGTTCTCGCTTCTTCCTCTCTTCTCGATCCTGTTCCTATCCGTATATCCTTGTTGCTAACAGTGGTATCAGATTCAACGATCTTGGATCTCTTCTCGTGCTGGATTCCTCTGCTCTTCATAGCCACTTCACTCGTCTTCGTCGGCGTCAAGTACTGATGAATCCAGAAACTCAGATCATTTTGGATGAGATCGCTCGGCGCTTTGCAGATCACGATGCCAAGTGGGATCGGCGAGTGTCCGAGCAGGAATCGCATTGGGAGGCGGCGTTTGCGGAGTTCACCAGAGGCCAGGTCGATCGCGTTGTGGCGCTGGAGACAGCGTCTAACATGTTCGAGGATTGGCGTCAAGGACTGGAAGGAGTTGTCGATGACCTGAAGCTGGAGGTGGGCAAGGTTTCGCGGTACTGGGAGCGTGCCATTGTGGACAAGCCAACCTCTATGGCAGGGATTCTCGCTCCTTCGCCTTCGGTGGCGATCTTCGCGCCTTCTCCTATGGCTGCTGGGCGCCCATCTGTCGGATCGCCAGCCACCTCGCCCCACGGGCACCACGTCAACAACCATAACCAGGAGGGTGAATTTGGGTCGGTCACCACCCTTCTTCATCCTCCGGTCAAGGGTATGTGTCTGCCCTTACCACCGATTCCTCGATTTACTCGCTTCTTCCTCTCTTCTCGATCCTGTTCCTATCTGTATATCCTTGTTGCTAACACATTGGCATTCCCACCACACCACTAACAGAGGATCGACTGGGCCTCGTCGTCAATGGCCTTCTTCCACCGGATCGGTAGCTTCCTCGGCGTGTCGTGAGACGATGCCGACAACCCGGGCTCTTCGGAAATCCTGCATGATAGGGCGGCCACGTCGCACGGGGCGAGGCATGGATTCAGCCCTCTTGATGATATTCTACGCTATGAATTGGCTAGCAGGGAGGTGTCATACACAAGGCTAAAGAATCTTAAAATACTAATTGTGACTTGAAATGTTGCAAAAGAGAAAGCTTGTCATGAAGCACTAAGATCATGGTTGGGTGGTGCATTTTTTATGTTGGGTTGGTGGTGGTTGGTTTGCAAGAGGTCAAGATGGATGCGGGAGTTATAGATGGCCAACCAGGCCGCACGGCACGGCACTGGCACTAGCACGACCAGGCACGGCACGACAGGGCACGGCACGACTAGGCACGGTAAAAGATCCGTGCCGTGCCTGTTAGTGCCAGCGTGCTGAGCCCTCGGCCCAGGCACGACACTATCAGTGCTTAGCCGTGCTGTGCCGTGCCAACAAGCACGCCGGCACGCCAGTGCTAGTGCCAACACGGGCACTATGCATAAAATCCCAGCAACAGCAATCAAACACTCAAACAGAATAACAAATAATTTTATTGTGACTTCTAGCAATCAAACAGATACAAGATAATTTCAAACAACATAAAAATGGTCACAAAGAGAGTGAGAGACTAATCAAACAACAATTTTATGAGCTGTAGTGCAATGGATGCCTCGTTAAAAACCTGTCTAGGTAAAACTCACCCTTGTGAGAAACCCTAGATAGGAAAAAAGAGTACAACCCAGCTCATTAAAAAGTTTATTGTCCTTACAACAAAGTCCAGTCCAGGTGCATAATATTACAGTCCCATTACATAAATGGTCACAAAGAGAGTAAGATACTAGAGACTAATCAAGATAAAGATTTTCAAATGTTTCTTCAAGCTCTTTGTCATCCACCATGTGTTGCATCCTTGCTTCAGCATCCTCCCAATCTTTAATGCATGTCAACATCTCAACCACATCAGACTTCAATCTCCTCCTCCGCTCGTCGATGATCCTGCCAGTTAAACTAAAAGTGGATTCTGAAGAGATGGCAGACACAGGAACAGTTAAAATATCTTTAGCCATAATTGACAGTACTGGATAAGTGAGTTTGTGCTGATGCCACTAGTGCAAGATGTTGAAATCATCAGTTAACTGGTTGACAGTGTCACAATCTAAGTAAGAAATGAGTTCATAAGCAGTAGAAGCTAAAGAGCTTGCAGCATGCAGTAGAGCAGTTGAAGAGGTATCTCTAGCAATGTTTAGAGTAGAAGCAAAAGAATGCATACCAACAGAAGTACCCACATCATCAACATCATCATAAATTTCATCCCAAGCAGACCGTTTCTTACCAGACAAGTTAGGAGGGACAACCCTGTTCAATCTAACAGATCCATATTTCTCTTCATATTTATTATAAACATCAGTAAGCTTAGCTCTAGTGGTAACCTGATAAACAGCATAATCTGTACTTGTCAGGTTCATTAATCTTCTAAGCACTCTACTAAAACCTTTCATTTTAGCTCTAGGGTCCAAGATGAATGCAAAAGAGTAAAGTAAAGGGATGTTCCTCCAATATTTATTATATTTATCTACCATAGGTTGAATGACACCTCTGATGTGAGTGTCATTAGCATAGTTCTTTAGATGTATAGCAATCTTAACAAGAAAATGAAGCATAAGTGGAGATCTAGGATAATAAACACCAGACAATGCAACTGTAGAATCATAAAATAGCTCAAGAAATTTAAGTACTTTATCTCCAATAACCCAATGTTCATCAGTTAAAATAAATTGATCACCTTCAGCCCTAGGATAGTTTGCATGAATGAAAGTAGCGAAAGGTATCCTATGAGGAAACAAATGCTTAAGCATCAGATATGTAGAGTTCCACCTAACCTCCATGTCCAACTGGAATTTTCTAGGCCTAATATTAGTAGCAATGCAATAACTTTTATATGCAGTAATTCTCTGATTAGAGGAGTTTAAAAAAGATATTGCAGTTCTAAATGTTTCAATCAAATTCTTAAGAGAATCTAGGGCCTCTTTAACTATCAAATTGATTATATGACATGCACAACGCTGATGCAAGAACATTTCAGAATCTGCCCCATTATCAATACCAAGATATGGTGACATTATAGATCTAAGCAACCTCATGGCAGCAGCATTAGATGATGCATTGTCTAGGGTAAAAGCAAACACCTTATTAGTCAAGCCATAATCAGCAAGCACACCAGCAACACGATCAGCAATGTTTTGTCCATTGTGTGACACATCAATAAGCACTAAAGCAAGCACCCTTTTCTCTAGTTGCCAATCAGGGTTTATGTAATGGGCAACAACACTAAGGTAGTCCTCTTTGGCATTACCAGACCAAATGTCAGAGGTCAAACACACACAATTAACATCAGAAGAAGAAAGAGTCTCAACAAGCTTAGCCTTTTTGTCAGTGAAGTATTTAACCATGTCTCTGGTGGTGGTTTGCCTAGAGACAGGCACAAATTTAGGATTATGAGCAGTTCTAATGTAGTGTTCAAATGCAGCATTTTCACCCAAACTAATAGGAATTTCTAGCCTAGCAAGCAATCGAACCAATTCATTACGTGCAACCATAGGACAGTACTCCCAGTTACGCATACTACCATCAGGATTAAAAGATATCTGAGACTGAGACATGTGGGTTTTTTCACGCCTCCTGGGACATCTATCTCTATGTCGGGTCAGGTGGCCAGTGCCACCACTAGAGAGAGCAGAATATTGCTTAGAGCAATGTATGCACTTAGCTGCAAACCTAACCTTCTTATCGTTCACGATTTTGAAAAGTTTCTCGAAATCTAACCACACTGCAGAAGTAGAAGGATGACAACGCTTGGCACTGTGTTCGTCCCCTTCACCTTCGTTATCCTGACCACCGACTTGTTGTTCATCACCGACATGGACAGGATGCTCACTGCTATGGCCAAAGAGCGCTGCAGCATCCTCCCGGAGGTCATCCTCATCGTCATCTCCGGCCAACCCGCACAACCGTCGCTCCTCGTTGCAGTCGATCTCAACAGTTTCATCGTCGGAGACGGCCATCGACCCACCTCGGACTCGGAGTCCCGGTTCCTCAACGGAGTAAGCCGGAGCACCAGAGCTAGGAGAGAGGAGGGGACGACCGGTCCGGCCAACCGGTTCCTCCACGAATTTGAATCTGGAGCACCAGAGCTAGGAGAGAGGAGAGGGAGACCGGAGCTAGGTGTCAGGGGCCGGTAAGGAGAGGGAGACCGGAGCTAGGAGAGAGGAGAGGGAGACAGGAGCTAGGAGAGAGGAGAGGGAGACAGGAGCTAGGAGAGAGGAGAGGCCGAGAGGGAGACCAGAGCACCGTAGCTAGAAGATAGGAGAGAGGAGTCCCAATTCCTCAACGGAGTAAGCCAGAGCACCGGGATGAATCTCCGCAGAAGCGCAGATCACACCGGAGGCCGGAGGGGGAGAGGGAGACCAGATCTGTGTGCCAGTGCCGGACAGTACCGGAGGGGGAGAAGAAGATAGGAGAGGGAGACCAGAGCTAGGAGAGAGGAGAGGGAGACTGGAGCTAGGAGAGAGGAGAGTACCAGTGCCAGTGCCAGTGCCGCCGTACCGGACCCCAGAGTCCCGGTTCCTCAACGGAGTAAGCCGGAGCACCGGGATCTCCGCAGAAGCGTAGATCACACCGGAGGCCGGAGGGGGAGAAGAAGACAGGAGAGAGGAGAGAGATGAGGGAGAACGGAGCACTGGGATCTCCGCAGAAGCGCAGATCGCACCGGTTCACAGATGCGTGTGTAAACCCTAATAAGCCGGAGCACCGGGATCTCCGCAGATCACACCGGAGGGGGAGAAGAAGACAGGAGATCTGAGCGGGGGTTATGGATCTGAGTTACCCGGTTCACAAATGCGCAGATCCGAGCAGGGGAGAGCCGGAGAGGATCTCCGACGAGCGACGATCGATCCGAGCGGAGGCGGAGAGCCGGAGACCGCAGACCGGAGGCGGAGATGGAGACCGGAGCGCTTAGCGGAGGCGGAGGGAATGGGGGAGAGGAGAGTTCGCCGGTCGCCGCCGAATCGCCCGCGGCTGAGAGAGAGCGAGTGAGGCAGTGAGCGAGAGCGAGTTAGGGTTTGAGTGATGCGGACGCTGGGGCGGTAGGCGGTTTACACGCGGTCGCGGACTCGCGGTCACGCGGCTCCTAGGCAGTGGGCCACGCGCGCAGCGCACTGGCAAATGGGCCGTGCCGAGGCCGTGCCAGCCCAGTTAGCCGTGTCGTGCCTGGGCCGACACTACGGGCCCAATTGGTGGCCCAGGCATGGCACTATGTACGGGTCGTGCCCGGCACTGGCACTAAAAGGAACGTGTCATGCCGTGCCAGTGCCATGCTTTTTAGTGTCGTGCCCGTACCGGCCCACCGTGTTAGTGCCATTTGGCCAACTATAGCGGGAGTAACCTCTGGGTTGGGTTAGTTTGCAAGAGCTATCAGCAATGGTGGCCAGTGGCCACCAATCTCGTGACTTCGTTTGGTTCGACGCTGGCGAGGTGGGCAACATCAAGCAACTGTCTAAGCTCGCTGCCTCCCCTGAGGTATCCACCACCGTCTCCACCCTATCCGAGGCAGTAACCTCTAGGATGATTTAGGCGAGCACCTCGCGTCCGCGATTATCGGGAGTTGTGCCATCTTGTGCTCGCCTTTTACTCCGCTCCTTCACCGCACGAGCCCTCTTCACTCGTCCACCATGGACTCCAGGGGCAGTAGGGAGCCTCGGGCAGAACCTCCCCAACCTCCTCCGCCTCACGTTGCTATATAGGTACGACGATATCTCCATATCTACGCCCGCCGAGGCGTGGCTCTGCAGTGTCTAGCGGGGCGGCGGCAGTCTCGGGAGTGTCCCACTCGGACAGAACCTCTCCAACCTCCTTCGCCTCACACTGCTATACAGGTACGATGGCATCTACCAAGACGTCATCGTCCTCATGCCACTCTCCGACCTCAGCAACGCCATTGGAGCGCAGGCCATGGGCAATGCCACGGGCGACTGGAGGTGACTGAAACATATTTCGGACATCTGTCAATTTGGTGTGTAAGATGGTGTTTTAGAGAAAAGATCTGGATGGGCTATGCAAGTGGTACTATTCAAGTTATGGATGTTGAAGGTAACCTTCAGGTAGGATAGATTGGTCATAGATGTCTAGTCATAAACATGGCAATCGATGATTCTTATAGTTATTCTTTGGCACATCATGGTGGCATTCGTGGATGGTCTCTAAGTTCCCCTAGCCCTCTTGATGATGTTCTACGTTATGAATTAGCTAGCAGGGAGTTGTCATACACAAGGCTAAAGAACCTTAAAATATTGGTTGGGACTTGGAATGTTGCACAAGAGAAAGCTTGCCCTGAAGCACTAAGGTCATGGTTGGGTGGTGCATTTTTTGATGTTGGGTTGGTGGTGGTTGGTTTGCAAGAGGTCGAGATGGGTGCTGGAGTTCTTGCCATGGCAACATCCAAAGAAAGTGTAAGATAATTTTCTCACCTTAATATTCACTACAGGAAACGCCTAAATTTTCGTGGGCCAAAAACCCACGAAAATAAGTGTAAACCAACGAAAATATATTATTTTTGTCGGCATACCGACGAAAATAGCCGCCGAAAATAAGTTCGACGAAAACAGGCAACTATTTTCGTCGGTACCGACGAAAACGACCTATTTTCGTCGGCTTCGCCAAGGCCGACGAAAATAAGTGGTCGGCTAACTATTTACGTCGGCCTCGGTGGCCGACGAAAATAGCTGCATTTATTTTCGTCGGCCCCGGTGGCGGCCCACGGAAATATCTGCATTTATTTTCGTCGGCCACCGAGGTCGACGAAAATTCATGATACCCCCCACAAAACAGATTTTTCTGCACCTTTTAATTGACAGCAAAATACACAATTCACAATATCACATATACAGATTCACAAGCAAAATACACAATTCACAAAACACATTCACATATACATATCACAAAACACATTCACATATACATATCACAAAACACATTCACATATACATAAATAGTCCATAGTCCATAAGTCCATAGTCCATACATAGTTTTAATACCATAAGTCCATAGTTTCAAACAAACTCACTACTCACTCCTGCGGGCTGTGGGAGTTTTGGCCACTCCCTCCAGAACCATGGACGAGGAAGTCGTCACGAGGGCCGACGAAAATAGCCCGGCCCACGAAAATTTATGCATTTCCTGTAGTGATTTATTTCTTTCGGTCAAGTGGGAAGCTAGCATTCAATTTGACAAATAGGTGGGAAAGAAAAAAAACCTTGTTAAGAGTTTTGAATTGGAGGTATTTAAAGAATACCGTTTTCATAGTTTCTAACGATCTTCCTATTTTTCTCTATTCCAACCATTTCATGATTTAAGGAAGTATGTTCTTGTAGGCTTGTTCAAAATCAAGGATATTAAAACAATAAAATGTTGAAACGGTCATGGGTGAAATTTGGACTTTTAAACGTTTAAACAAAGTTTAAACATAGTTTTAAGCAACATAAGAAAAATACCAATATATCATAATTTCGGACAATAACATAAAGTAAAATATCAAAACAGATAAGTTAGTGGCTTACCAAAACTTCACCTATGAGCCAGATTGGACCCCAAAAGAAACTAATAAACTGGGCCCAAAAGCAGCTAATGGTCTAAAACGCGTGAAACACACTGCGTTTTACAGTTTAGAACGCCAAAACGCTAAAACACGGTTTCAACCTCTAATTCAATTCTTGTTACTGAGTTGCATGGTTTACAAAGAAGTGTTTTAGCAATCTGTACATTCTTATTTAAACTCATAATATCTCACATAATCCTCTCATTGTTCTGTTCTTGTTTAATTTTACTAAAATTTTACTGAAAACATGGTTATCATCCTTTTCAGGTAAACATGGCAGCTGCCGGTGAAGAAACTAGGATACAAGAGGCCCAAGCTAAGCTGAGCTATTGTCAAGCAATTTGCTCCCTCATTATCTATGTATGAACACAAAATGGATGATTTATAGACAATTTCTACCTACGTGATATATAGAAACCGTAGCAATGCACCTGCACCTAACTATGAGATTCTATGTAGTTCATGAACACCAAGCCTATTAAAAACTCGCGGGGAGATGAAAACAACGAGACTACATCTGTATTGGAATTTAAGTATTCAGTAGCTACTATAAAAAATTCAGGATAGTATAAAAATTATAAAATGGGGTTAGAAAATATATAAAGGAGATGGTACTATTCTAAATCACATGAACATCTTTTGAGAAATAGCGTCCTATACTGAAGCGCTCCAATCCTCTGGGATTCAAATGTGATGCAATTACCAGTCCCAAAAGGCTAGTAAACATATTTATACATCAGATGATTCTAGATCTGCTTAAACTATACAAACCTATAAAAGTGGCGATCAACTTTAAGAGTTAGTCCACAACTCGGGACATATCATTAGAGTGGGGCTGAAGCAGCCTGATATACGCAGCGAAGCAAATTAGTGGTCCCACAGCCACAGGCAAGGTTAGGAACAGGCGTAACTCTTACCCGATCAGCGATCTCCTTCTCTGAAAAACAACAAATAAGCAAGGATGAATACTTACGTACTCAGCAGCCCACCTTCACCCGCGGAATAGGGAAATTAGATATAATGCATGGAGTATGTGGAGCTCAGAATATTTTGCAGAAATAGCAATATTTGATGCAGGGTTATGTTGTAAAACATTTTATATTTTTCAAAGCGCATCCTCTCCCAAAGGAGCAGGAAGTTTTTCAATATAGAACAAAACCCCCTGGACTAAACCATCCAGGTATCTCAGTAGTTTCCTACTGGTTTTTATTTTCAAAAACAGCTACTGGACTTCCCGTCCACCATAGCTCACGGCTCAACCGCCGGACCTTTTAAAACCACTTTTCAAAACCATTTTTAGAAAACAAAACACTAATTGTCAAATCCATATCATGACTCATCCATATCCATGGACACGGACTGTTTGAATAGGTTTTCAAACTCTGCACAGAGGTGTACACTTTACCCACTAGTCCGGTTTCTACAATCTCATCGTCGTGAGATCCGAATGTCAAATCTCTCTCTTTCCTTGTACATCCTTACCTTAACGATTATACCAGAAGGAATCAGGCCACCACCATACCCAAACCGGACAAAACATTCCCCCTCCTTATCCTCTCGGTGCTCCCCAGCCATCATAACCCTGGGGTTCGGACCGTACAAGTTCAGATTGAGTGACTGCCCATACAGTCTCGAGTGGTTGTACTTGTCAAGAGTATAGCTAAGGAGTGATGACAAACTGGTCCTTAGGCGAGAGGGACAATCCTTCATGCTCACACCTAAACCAGCTGAGCCATCACCTTAGGCCCTCCCCTAAACCAGGGAGTCCCTGATTATCCCGCTCAAAGGTGATAAGGGTGACAACCCTTCATCATACCCATTTTGAAAAGCATTTTCTTTTGAAAACTCATACCTTTTCTCAAATCATTTGTGACAAAGATATCAAGGAGTATAAAGATTGATTGCGGCAAAAGGCTGGGTGGCCATAATAACTTGTCTCAAAATCATATCATGCATAAAATAACAGGCTGATGGTTGTGGTTGAAAAAGCATAGGTAATTTATGCATCAAAGGGATCCAGTGAGCTTGTCGTTGCTTATCCGGCGAAAGGGTGAGAGCTCGCGGAACTGGCTTCTAGCTTCACCGTCTGGCGTAGACTTGCAGATCCGGCCTTCACGAGACGGCACGAACGCTCTGATAACTATTCAACATGAACAAGCAAACATACAAACCAGCAAGTATATCAACAAATATTTAGTATAGTGGTCAGAATAGTGATATATGGATGGGTAGAGCCTTGAGCAGAATCTGCGTCTTGGGGTGTTGTGATATTACTAGTGGTGAAGTGGAGGTGCTTACCAGGAGGGTGGATTGGAGGCAAAGCAACATTATGCGTGTAGCCGGCAGAGCGGAGTAACTGAGTGAGTGGGGTGTTTGCCTTGGCTGAGGGTGTTGAGTGTTTGGAGAGGGAGAGGGTAACTGAGTCTATTTATAGCTGGATGTATGTGGTGTAGTATAGTAGAGTTCATTGTTGGTGATAATAGTAACGAATGAATCATCTGACTTAGTCTGAACAGGGAAATTATAGGCAGAATATGGGATAAGGGTATTTTAGGAGTTTTCTGGAATATGAACCATGCTTAAGGGATGATATGGCTGGATAGAGAATAATTTGATAAGAATTTAGAAACAAGAATTATTGGAATCCGAGTTTGGAAGCCTGGTTCGAAAGAATCTCAAAGTTAAGCGTGTTCAACTTGGAGAAATCTGGGATGAGTGACCAGATAGAAAGTTCTTACTGGAAGGAAAATCACAATCACCGGAGTTCGTATGACTGGAATATTGGTCTGGCAGGCCTTAGGTGAGCTGGACAACATGATGGATGAGCAGCTGAAATTTGGGGGTGATCGGAAGATTGATGAATAGTAATGATGAATAGTAACGATGACTAGTAACGGTGAAACAGTAACGATGACTAGTAACGATGATGAATAGTAATGGTGAATAGTAGCGGTGAATAGTAATGGTGAATAGTTCATATGAACGAACGATGAATAGTGACTATGAACGAACGATGAACGATGAATAGGAACTATGAACGAACGGACGAACGATTAAAAGATCGGACGAACGAACGATCGAAATTTCGACAGCATAACGACTGAACAAAGATTATTTGGACGAACAAACGGACGAACGATGAATAGGGACTATGAACGAACGATGAACGATGAATAGGAACTATGAACGAACAGACGAACGCTCGAATGATCGAACGAACGATCGGAATTTCGGCAGCATAACGGCTGAACAAAGATTATTTGGACGAATGAACGGACGAACGATCGAATGATCGGATGAACAGATGAACGAACCATGAACGATCGGACGAACGAACGAACAAACTAAGAACAGGTGGACGAACGATCGAAGAACGACCGAACGATCCTTGTGCTAGTGTGTGCTTGTGTGGGAGGTGGAGTGGGCATGTGGGGGGGAGGGAGAGAGTTACCATGAAATGGTTTGGGGTGGCTTGAGGAGGCCCTTGCCCCTCTATTTATAGGCTAGGTGGGGGGATTAGGGGGGAGGAGGCGAGGATTAGTGGGAGGATGCGGGGATTAGTGGGAGATAAGCATGTATTTGTCATGTATAAGTGTAATTAGCTTGTAGAGCTCACCGTATGACACCAGAGGCGTACGTATACGTATGAGCACGAGGAAAATTATGAAGAAAATATTTGTAAAAACTTCAAAAATGATTATGAAAGTATTTCTTAGGAGGAAAATATTTGGAGGATTATCGGTGGAATATTTGGGCAGTACTTTTGGAAAGAATCAGAGGGGGGTTACTGGGAAATATTTGTAGGATATTTTGAGGAGGATTTTGGAGAGAATATAGACCACTATATTTTATTTGTTGATATAAACTCACAAACAAACATTTTGAAACAAAATTTAAAAATCATTTTGAATCTAGAGCGAGTTTGAGAAAATTTCAAGATTTGAATTTTTGGGATGCTACAAATCTACCCCACTTAAAATGAATCTCGTCCTCGAGATTCGGCTTAGAAGGGTTATGGGTATAGCTTTACTTCAGCTACATATCTTCACTTTACAGACTCTTCGAGGAGATGGAGCTTCAACAAAATCTGGCCTTTGAGGAGCATCCGGTTGCTGATTGCAAACACTGATTCTGGCTACTCAAAGATCATCTTCAGGCTTCTAGCTTTTGCTTGGCAGCTAGCTTATTGAAGAAGCAACGATGCCAACACGCAAACCTTCCTCTTGCGAACTCCCACATGGATTCCTTCCTTGATTGGTCTTCTGGTGCTTCGTCAACAAAACTTGGGTGACCACTTCTCATCCAGAAACTTATAAGCTTCGATGATCTGGTCCTCCACAAGCTTGCTGCATGGACATGCCTTCTTCTTTTTCTTCATAGCATCAGCCTTACTGGAACACTACCCCACTTAAAAAGAATGAGGGTAGAACTCTTGAATCTTGGGGATTTGAACTCCTTGAAGTACCTCATAACACGGGTGTTACGGGGCCTTCTTCTTATGTTGCTGCTTGGGCAGACTGCGGAGAGATGACTGACATAGAGTTGATTTTTGGAGAACCTTCTTCTCATCTTCTCTTCACTATTTTCCTTTCACTTTTCACTGCATCTTTCTTTCTCTTTGCTCTTCCCACTGGAGGATTCTATCAAAGAGTATTACCATCATACAGAGGAGGAAACCGAAGACTATGAACCACGTACAACAGTCTTCAACCCAAGAACCAAGCATTGTGATCTTAGGGGCGAGGGAGTGGAAATTGGAGTTGCTTGCGATTTGGTAGAGGGGATTTTATCAGGTGTGTGCTTTGCTTGGGATGATAACTGAGGGAGCTAGTGCGGGAGTTTTATAGGCGAGTGGGGGTGCTCGGGTGCGAAGTGGTGGTGATGGAGCAGGTGCCACGCAGCAGCAGGTGCGATGGAGGGGAAGGGGGGGGGGGCATGTTGCCGGCGGAAATGGCGGTGGGTGCGCTGCAAAGGGGGCGTGGGCGACAGTAGTGCACATGGAGGTGGGGCACGCGTGCAGGGGGCACGGGTGAGTGGTGGGGTCGACGACCCTGATGTTTGTGGTATCTGGTTCCAAGAATCTTTGCCTCTCTGTATGGTAATAACTTCTTCTGTCCTCTTTTTCTATTTACTTTGACTCAGGGGCGGTGCTTTGATTCTCACGATCGGTCCTTTTGACTGAGCGGCTAGATAGGTTTCTTCTGTACCTTATTCTAAGCTTCAAGGGTAAGCTTCCCTTTATCTTCTTGGGTAAGGTGCTTTTCTCTTGATATGGGTTAAGATGAGAATGGAAGCATAAGGTGAGGATTAGCTCTAATTTGTGATCTATGTTTTTAGAGAAAACCTTTCTTAAAAAGAAAGAAAACACATAAGCTCAGCAATGATAAGCACAAACAAATCAAATGTTTTGAATAGGGGAAGAATAGAGTTTTTCCAAAGCACAGACTACTCAGATTCACGGGCTAAGCATAACTACTATTGTTCGGCTCCTGAACTGAGAACTATGCTAAATGCAACTTATGAGCACTAATGTTAAAGCATCACATATGCACATGAAAGGGGAGAAAACATCAAGCGAAATTCATTTTGAAATGCCCTAGGGGGCCACACAATTAGAGTTTTTCAAAACACGAGGCTACACGGTTACCTCTTACACATGCAGGGCTCTAGCCAAAGTGAAGAAAAGCTTCACTACCCAATGCATGCAGAGGACTGGGCATAACTAACTTTAGACCAGGCAGCTTCTCTTCTAGCAAAGCTGGCACACAACTTCAATCTGAGACATCTCCTGGATGGGTCAAGAGGGAGCTGATGTTGATGACTTCTTCTGGCGGCAACTGGGATGGCATCATGGGGTTGAACTCTTCTTCAAGCTGGACTGGATCTTGTAGCTCCTCAGAGGGCGGCGGTGCTGGTGGGGTGCTTGCAGCTTCTTCCTTGATCTCACGAGATGGTGCTGGAATCTTCTTCATGGTGAGGGGCTCAAACAACTTTGGCGAGGGTTCTTCAGAGGATTCAGGGTGCTCTTGCTTATCCATAGCCTTAGGGGAGACTTACATTCCTTCCAAGACTATGGCTCCTTCCGGGAGTTCTTAAGTCTTCTTTTCTCCTCTGATGGAGACCGGGTGACCTTCAAGAATCTGGGGATCTTCATCTCTCATGGGTTGAACTGGGTTGGATGAAGCGGGCCCTTGGATCCGCAGGGCTCTACGTTGGTTGTGGGTGACCAAGTAGGCCTCCATCAACTTCTGGACGTGCTCATCCTTGGCTTGCTTCAGGGCTTCAACAGCAATGACTTCACGATTTTCCAAGGCAGTTGCACAGGCTTGAGCTGTGGTGAGATCCACATGGAGCTTACGGTTGTGCTTCTTTGCATCTTCTGCTCGGGCAATCATCTGACGGTGGTGCCAAGCCAAGAAATCATACTGTGCATCCAGGGTGAGTAGGAATGCAGTGAGGTACACGACTGTGGGGTCATCCTCAAGCAGCAGCTGCCCTTCCAATGCACGCATCCTGGCCATCCGAACGGGACAGTCTCTTTAAAAGGGCGGAAAGAATCTGAGCGGGGTGTCGGCCACTTATTCTTCATAAATTTGACACAGGGTCCTCAATGCCTTGCGAGCGACGACTTGGCAGGTGTCTCTGAATCTGTGCCACGCAGCAGTGACACTCCATTCCACATGGTGTGGACTGGATCCAATGTATACAGTCATGACACACTTCTCTGTGCCATGCTCGACGAATTCACGACCATCATACTCTGGCTGGCTCCTGAATTCGAGGCAAACTGTGCATGCTCTCAGCAACTTGGGGAAACCATCTTCATTCTAGCAAAAGCTGGTTTGGTAGTGGACCTCCATCTGACTTCTGAGAGAAGAAAAGGGGGAAAACATTTTTGAAATGGAGGGATAAGAGCAAGAATTTTTTAGAAAATAGTTTGGACTCAAAAACTTTTGGATCAAGCCTAAGGGTTACGTCCTGCGGCCAACCTAACAGCTCTGATACCACCTGAAGCGCCCCAATCCTCTGGGACTCAAATGTGATACAATTACTAGTCCCAGGAGGCTAGTAAACACATTTATACATCAGATGATTCCAGATCTGCTTAAATGAGACAAACCTATAAAGGTGACAATCAACTTTAAGAGTTGGTCCACAACTCGGGACATATTATCAGAGTGGGGCTAAAGCAGCCCGATATACGCAACGAAGCAAATCAACGGTCCAACAACCACAAGCAAGTTTGGGAACAGGCGTAACTCTTACCCGATCAACAATCTCCTTCTCTGAAAAACAACAAATAAGCAAGGGTGAGTACTTACATACTCAGTAGCCCACCTTCACCCGCGAAATGGGGAAATCAGATATAATGCATGGAGTATGTGGAGCTCAGGATATTTTGCAGAAATAGCAATATTTGATGCAGGGTTATTTTGTAAAACATTTTATATTTTTTAAAGCGCATCCTCTCCCAAAGGAGCAGGAAGTTTTTCAATATAGAACAAAATCCCTTGGACTAAACCATCCAGGTATCTCAGCAGTTTCCCACTGGTTTTCATTTTCAAAAACAGCTACTGGACTTCCCGTCCACCATAGCTCACGGCTCAACCGCCGGACCTTTTAAAACCACTTTTCAAAACCATTTTTGGAAAACAAAACACTAATTGTCAAATCCATGCCATGACTCATCCATATCCGTGGACACGAACTATTTGAATAGGTTTTCAAACTCTGCGCAGAGGTGTACACTTTACCCACTAGTCCGGTTTCTGCAATCTCACCGTCGTGAGATCTGAATGCCAAATCTCTCTCTTTCCTTGCACATCCTTACCTTAACGATTATACTAGAAGGGGTCAGGGCACCACCATGCCCAAACCGGACAAAACATTCCCCCTCCTTATCCTCTAGGTGCTCCCTAGCCATCATAACCCTAGGGTTCGGACCGTACAAGTTCAAATTGAGTGACTGCCCATACTGTCTCGAGTAGTTGTACTTGTCAAGAGTATAGCTAAGGAGTGATGACAAATCGGTCCTTAGGCGAGAGGGACAATCCTTCATGCTCAAACCTAAACCAGCTGAGCCATCACCTTAGGCCCTCCCCTAAACCAGGGAGTCCCTGATTATCCCGCTCAAAGGTGATAAGGGTGACAACCCTTCATCATACCCATTTTGAAAAGCATTTTCTTTTGAAAACTCACACCTTTTCTCAAATCCTTTGTGACAAAGATATCAAGGAGTATAAAGATTGATTGCGGCAAAAGGCTGGGTGGCCATAATAACTTGTATCAAAATCATATCATGCATAAAATAATAGGCTGAGGTTTGTGGTTGAAAAAGCATATGTAATTTATGCATCAAAATCATATCTAGCTTCACCGTCTGGCGTAGACTTGCAGATCCGGCCTTCACGAGACAGCACGAACGCTCCGATAACTATTCAACATGAACAAGCAAACATACAAACCAACAAGTATATCAACAAATATTTAGTATAGTGGTCAGAATAACGATATATGGATGGGTAGAGCCTTGAGCAGAATCTGTGTCTTGGGGTGTTGTGATATTTGAAAGGGAAATAGGGTCAAACCTTTTCCTAAATGATTTTGGTGGTTGAATTGCCCAACACAAATTATTGGACTAACTAGTTTGCTCTAGATTATAAGTTCTACAGGTGCCAAAGGTTCAACACAAACCAATAAAAAGTCCAAGAAAGGGTTCAAAACAAAAGGAGCAAAGACAACTGAAGGCTGCCCTGGTCTGGCGCACTGGACTGTCCGGTGTGCCACAGGACAGTGTCCGGTGTGCCACAGGACAGTGTCCGGTGTGCCACTGGACAGTGTCCGGTGCACCAGGGAGATCCTCTCTGAACTGCTCAGCTTCGGGAATTTGGGGAGCCACTCCACTATAATTCACCGGACTGTCCGGTGTGCCAGCGGAGCAACGACTAACTGCGCCAACGGTCGTCTGCAAAAGTCTACAGTGAACAGTGAATAGTGTAACTGCGCGCGCAGAAGTCAGAGCAGGCGCCAGAAGGCGCACCGGACAGTGAACAGGACCTGTCCGGTGCACCACCGGACTGTCCGGTGGCCCCACAAGTCAGAGCTCCAATGGTCGAACCCTAACGGTTGGGTGACGTGGCTGGCGCACCGGACAGTGTCCGGTGGCGCACCGGACTGTCCGGTGCGCCATACGACAACAGCCATCCCCAACGACCACTTTGGTGGTTGGGGCTATAAATACCCCCCAACCACCACACTTCAAGGTATCCAAGTTTTCAGCCAACACATTCAATACAAGAGCTATTGCATTCAATATAGGACACAATTAGAGTGAATCAAAATCTCTCTAAGTCCCAATTCCACTCAAAGCAATAGTGACTAGAAGAGAGAATTTTGTCGTGTTCTTTTGAGCTCTTGCGCTTGGATCGCTTTTCTTCTTCCTCATTTCTTGTTCCCAAGTCAATTGTAATCAAGGCAAGAGACACCAATTGTGTGGTGGTCCTTGTGGGGACTAAGTGTCCCAATTGATTGAGAAGAGAAGCTCACTCGGTCTAGGTGACCGTTTGAGAGAGGGAAAGGGTTGAAAGAGACCCGGTCTTTGTGACCACCTCAACGGGGAGTAGGTTTGCAAGAACCGAACCTCGGTAAAACAAATCACCGTGTCATCCGCTCTTATTTGCTTGTGATTTGTTTTCGCCCTCTCTTTCGGACTCGATTTTATTTCTAACGCTAACCCCGGCTTGTAGTGTGTGCTTAAGTTTACCATTTTTAGATTCCGCCTATTCACCCCACCTCTAGGCGACTTTCAATTGGTATCAGAGCCCGGTACTTCATTAGAGCCTAACCGCTCGAAGTGATGTCGGGAGATCACGCTAAGAAGGAGATGGTGACCGGCGAGAAGCCCGCCACAAGCCATGAGAAGGCTCCATCGAGAGAGTCCCTCAACAAGGGGAAGGCATCCCCTTCACACACCAAGTCGCATCGGAGCAGCGACAAGAAAAAGAAGATGAATAAGGTGGTATACTACGAGACCGATTCTTCGTCGCCATCCACCTCCGGCTCCGACGCGCCGTCCGTCACTTCTAAGCGCCATGAGCGCAAGAAGTTTAGTAAGATCCCCCTTCGCTATCCTCGCATTTCCAAACGTACTCCTTTACTTTCCGTCCCATTAGGCAAACCACCTGTTTTTGATGGTGAAGATTATAATATGTGGAGTGACAAAATGAGGCACCATCTAACCTCACTCCACACTAGCATTTGGGATGTTGTTGAGATTGGAGTACAGGTACCATCGCCGGGGGACGAAGATTATGATTCGGACGAGGTTGCCCAAATCCGGCACTTCAACTTCCAAGCTACCACTATACTCCTCGCCTCTTTAAGTCGAGAGGAGTATAATAAGGTGCAAGGGTTGAAGAGCGCAAGGAGATTTGAGACGTGCTCAAGACCGCGCACGAAGGAGACGAGGTGACCAAGATCACCAAGAGGGAAACGATCGAGGGGGAGCTCGGTCGTTTTATGCTCAACCAAGGAGAGGAGCCACAAGCTATGTACAACCGGCTCAAGACCTTGGTGAACCAAGTGCGCAACCTCGGGAGCACCAAATGGGATGACCATGAAATGGTCAAGGTTATTCTTAGATCACTCGTATTTCTTAATCCTACTCAAGTTCAATTAATTCATGGTGATCCTAGATATAAGCTAATGTCTCCCGAGGAAGTGATAGGAAAATTTGTGAGCTTTGAATTGATGATCAAAGGCTCCAAGAAAATCATCGAGCAAGGCACCTCCTCCGTACCCAAGGTACAACCCGTCGCATTCAAGGCGGCGGAGGAGAAGAAAGAAGAGTCTACATCAAGTAGGCTCCCCATAGACGCCTCCAAGCTCGACAATGAGGAGATGGCGCTCATCATCAAGAGCTTCCGCCAAATCCTCAAGCAAAGGAGGGGGAAGACTACAAGCCCCGCTCCAAGAAAGTTTGCTACAAGTGTGGTAAGCCCGGTCACTTTATAGCAAAATGTCATATTTCTAGTGACAGTGATAGGGGCGACGACAAGAGGGGGAAGAAGAAGGAGAAGAAGAGATAGTACAAGAAGAAGGGCGGCGATGCCCATGTTTGCCGGGAGTGGGACTCCGACGAGAGCTCCACCGACTCCTCCTCCGATGAGGACGCCGCAAACATCACCGTCAAAAAGGGTCTCCTCTTCCCAAACGTCGGCCACAAGTGCCTCATGGCAAAGGACGGCAAGAAGAAGAAGGTAAAATCTAGATCCTCCACTAAGTATGCAACTTCTAGTGATGAGGATAATTCTAGTGATGATGAGGATAACTTGCTCACCCTTTTTGCCAACCTAAACATCCAACAAAAAGAAAAATTGAATGAATTGATTAGTGCTATTCATGAGAAGGATGAACTCTTGGATAGCCAAGAGGACTTTCTAATTAAAGAAAATAAGAAGTATGTTAAGGTTAAAAATGCTTATGCTCAGGAAGTAGGAAAATGTGAAAAATTAACTAGTGAGCTTAGCATTTGCCATGACACTATTTCTAACCTTAGAAATGAAAATGCTAAATTAATTGCTAAGGTTGAGAAATCAAATGTATGTGATGATTCAATTGCCAATCTTAGAAATGATAATGCTTGTTTGATTGCTAAGATTGATAAATTGAATGCCTCTCTTGCTAGCCTTAAGATTGAGAATGAAAAATTAATTGCTAAGGCTAAAGATTTAAATGTTTGCAATGATGCTATTTCCAATCTTAGAAATGAAAATGCCATTTTACATGCTAAGATTGATGAATTAAATGCTTGCATACCCTCTACATCTACTGTCAGTCATATTTCTATTTGCACTAGATGTAGAGATGTTAATATTGATGCTATCCATGATCACATTGCTATGATTAAACAACAAAATGATCATATAGCAAAATTAGATGCTAAAATTGCCAAGCATGAATTAGAAAATGAGAAATTTAAATTTGCTCGTAGTATGCTCTATAGTGGGAGACGCCCTGGCATTAAGGATGGCATTGGCTTCCAACAGGGAGACAATGTCAAGCTTAATGCCCCTCCTAAAAGATTGTCTAATTTTGTTAAGGGCAAAGCTCCCATGCCTCAGGATAACGAGGGTTACATTTTATATCCTGCTGGTTATCCTGAGGATAAGATTAGGAGAATTCATGCTAAGAAGACTCATTCTGTCTCTCACCATGGTTTTATTTATAAGAATGAGGCTTCTAGCTCTAGGCGTTCTACTCATGTTAAAATGCCTAAAAAGAAATCTCCTATTGCATCAAATGAACCCAGTATTTCATTTAAGACTTTTGATGCTTCATATGTGCTCACTAACAAATCAGGCAAAGTAGTTGCCAAATATGTTGGGGGCAAACACAAGGGCTCCAAGACTTGTGTTTGGGTACCCAAGGTGCTTGTTTCTAATGTCAAAGGACCCAAGACCGTTTGGGTACCTAAGAACAAGGCCTAAATTTGTTTGTAGGTTTATGCATCTGGGGGCTCAAGTTGGATCATTGATAGCGGGTGCACAAACCACATGACTGGGGAGAAAAGGATGTTCTCCTCCAATGAGAAAAACCAAGATTCCCAAAGAGCTATCACATTCGAGGATGGAAATCAAGGTTTGGTTAAAGGACTTGGTAAAATTGTTATATCACCTGACCATTCTATTTCCAATGTTTTTCTTGTAGATTCTTTAGATTATAATTTGCTTTCAGTTTCTCAATTATGCAAAATGGGTTACAACTGTCTTTTTACGGATATAGGTGTTACTGTCTTTAGAAGAAGTGATGATTCAGTAGCATTTAAGGGAGTGTTAGAGGGTCAGCTATACTTAGTTGATTTTAATAGAGCTGAACTCAACACTTGCTTAATTGCTAAGACTAATATGGGCTGGCTCTGGCATCGCCGACTAGCCCACGTTGGGATGAAGAATCTTCACAAGCTTCTAAAGGGAGAACACATTTTGGGACTAACAAATGTTTATTTTGAGAAAGACAGGATTTGTAGGGCATGCCAAGCAGGGAAGCAAGTTGGTGTTCATCATCCACACAAGAACATCATGACAACCGACAGGCCACTTGAGCTACTCCACATGGACCTATTCGGCCCGATAGCTTACATAAGCATCGGCAGGAGTAAGTATTGTCTAGTTATTGTGGATGATTATTCTCGCTTCACTTGGGTGTTCTTTTTGCAGGAAAAATCACAAACCCAAGAGACCTTAAAGGGATTCTTGAGACGGGCTCAAAATGAGTTCGGCTTGAAAATCAAAAAGATTAGAAGCGACAACGGGACGGAGTTCAAGAACTCTCAAATTGAAGGCTTTCTTGAGGAGGAGGGCATCAAGCATGAGTTTTCTTCTCCCTACACGCCACAACAAAATGGTGTAGTGGAGAGGAAGAATAGAACTCTACTTGACATGGCGAGGACCATGCTTGATGAGTACATGACTTCGGACCGGTTTTGGACGAAAGTAATCAACACCGCTTGCTACGCCATCAACCGTCTCTACCTTCACCGAATCCTCAAGAAAACATCATATGAACTCCTCACCGGTAAAAAGCCCAATGTTTCATATTTTAGAGTCTTTAGTAGCAAATTTTTTATTCTTGTTAAAAGAGGTAGAAAATCTAAATTTGCTCCTAAGGCTGTAGAAGGCTTTTTACTTGGTTATGATTCAAACACAAGGGCATATAGAGTCTTTAACAAGTCCACTGGACTAGTTGAAGTTTCTTGTGACATTGTGTTTGATGAGACTAACGGCTCTCAAGTAGAGCAAGTTGATCTTGATGAGCTAGATGATGAAGAGGCTCCGTGCGTCGCTGTAATACCCAACTTGTAATTTGTGGAGGATAACCTAAATGGAGAAATGCTATTCCTGTGTATATACGTGTGTTACCCATATTTATCATTCCATGAGAACATCACATGAAGACAAATGAATAAATAACAAAAGTTACCCAAAAACAAATCATGCATCATGCTGGGATTTTATCTTGTGCATTTTGTGACAACATAAAATAACGTGAAAGGAAATACATCAAATTCTCTAAAGGGGGAATTCGAGAATTTGAACAAGAGAGGAAAGAATACTAAACACAGATAAAGACAATAAATATAAATAAATTAGTTAAATCTTCCTATTTGGGTTCAACTTGTACATTTAAAAAAAAAAATGAAAATAAGTTCACAGATTAAAATTGAATTCAAATTTGAATTCTAGAAATTGAAAAGAGAAAAGGAAAAAAATAAAAATAAAATAAGAAAATCGCCCCTGGTCACTTCTTCCCTCCTCGGCCCAACTTCTGTTCACCGCGCGGCCCAACTCCTGGATGGCGCTGACTCCGCGGCCCCACGAGTTTGTCGCCCTGACGCCCGCAAACCAGCTCCTCCTCCACTGGCGGTGGGCCCACGGGTTTGCGTCGTCTTCAGGCTGGGAACAAACCGTGTGTGTGACAGGTGGACCCCTAGTGCTCAGACTTATCTCCTCCACTCCTCCGACCAAATCGGCGCTCCTCTCGCCGCCATCTTCAACGGAATGAATCGAACTCGCCGCAAATCTTCCGTCTCGCGTGCTGGACCTCCCCAGTCAAACTTCTAGGGTCCGGACTTCGCTACAAGGCTATATAAGCGGGGCCGCAGCCTTGCCCATCGATCGGATGTCATGCAACCCCTCCTCATCGCCATTGCCGCGAGAAGGCTCGGCCCAAGCTTGCCTGCGTACCGCTCGTCGCCAGGAGAGTTGGGGGAATCGCTACTGGTGGATAGCACCAGCGCATGGGCCTGCGACTCATTGCGGATTCGTGCGTCGTCGTCGTCTAGATCCTTCCGGCGGAGGTGAGTACATCGCCTTGTTTCCATGGCTGCGAGTAGGATCGGTCAACCTCGGTTGCCTACGTATGAGATGGAAGTAGGACCTAAAGGCCGGTCAGAATATAGTGTTGGGCAGCGTGGGCGTACGGGGTTTTTGGCGGGAGGCATATTGGGGCAGATGTGCATGACCAACGGCGTATCTCGTCGCCGGTGTAGCTCTGGGCGCGCCACAGCGCACTGTGTGTCGGCGCGTGTTGGAGAAGAAGGCTAGCGGCCGGAGTTCTCCTGCCGGGTCGTTGGCATGCACCAGATAGCCGGTCATGGTGGGAGATGGACATGGCGCAGTCGGCCGGACCTGGTGTCGGGGAGAAGAACTGGCGCCGCCGCGCCCTGTCGTTTTGGTGGGATTCCAGGAAGAAGAAAGGGTCATCCACCGTCGGTTTGGGAATGAATGGGCGCGATTGAGTCCGGCACTCTGGCACATTACTTGGGCAATTTGATCTCGACCGTAGGCTGTAGATCCATCGGTTCCCTGGGAAATTTGCTTTCAGTCGTCCATCCAAGGATCGACGGTCTCGGTTTAGGCACGATGGTCATCCTAGTGAATTAATCGGGACCCTAGATTTCTAATCGGGCGGCTCTGAGTGCTCCATACCCCTTCGCGATGTAACATTTTCTAAAGAGACCCCGTAGATGTTGGATATCAACCCGCCGTCCATGCCTGGGTTTTCTGAGTCTGGGAAACAATTACACCGAGACCCCTGCGGTTTCCTATATTTGAGGCCCGATCCAGAGAGTATTAAAAATCAGAAATTAAATTCAGAAATTCATTTTTAGTGCAAAAATAAATGTTAAACTTGTTTAATTCATAGTAAATGCATATGAACTCCAAATTGAGCCATTCCAGTTCCTACAATTTTGTAATTTTATTCTCTAGCACTTAGTGTCTCTGTTCTATCATGACAACAGCAAGAAAATTAATCCCACACTTAATTTTATTCTAAACACATAAAACCTTTGAAAATGCATAACTTGAAATCTGTAACTCGGAAAATTATGATTTCTGTTCCTAGGATTTTATTTTAATATGTAGATTATTACTGTGTAATTTGGTTGTATGTTTGATGTAATGTTAATTTCTCTATATGCACTGTGCTTGTTTGTATTGTGGCGAGTAGAAGAGCCCGTTGCTGAGGATCCTGGTGAGCAGCAGGTTGAAGTAGCTGAGCAGGAGCTCATTGAAGGCAAGTTGTGCCCTTGACCACTTTTTACCCAATAATGTTCTTTAATATCACTTATCCATGCATAGGTTAATTTTGATGGGACCCAATAGGTCACCCTAGATTTGTTTATCTCATTACCTTGTTTACCCCTGAATCACTTGGGTAGTTTGCTATTGCTTTATATGGTTTTGGGATAATCATTTATTACTTCTATGTTCCAATTCTTGTTGTTATTCTGTTTATGTTCATGTTGAGATCATTAATGTTAATTGGAACATAGAGCTTAACTTGAGAACCACGTGCCACCACAAGGGTGGAATGGGACGCCCTTGGCTGACTAATTAGGAAAGCTAGTGGAAGACTACCTTACCCGAAAGGGGCAAGGGCAGTAGGGGAGAGGTCAGTGCGGGGAGGTCCCTGGTTGATTTTGCTGCGATGGCGGTCAGCCAGGAACCCTTTACTGGATCTTCCTATAAACTGTAGCGGGTTTTCGGAAGCTAGTGGAACTTTGTAAAGGCCTCGTAGTGTTGCCCTGCCACGCTTCCTAGGTAGAGGTGTATGGGATTCGCGACCCCTTGGCAGATGGGTAACATGACTTGTGGGTAAAGGGTACAACCTCTGCAGAGTGTAAAACTGGTATACTAGCCGAGCTCACGGTCATGAGCGGCTCAGGACTCTCTGATGTTTAATTATGGAACTTAAATTCAATTTGTCATTCGCATATGCATGGGTTTGTTATTAATTTTGTTCTATTACTTTACTTATGGTTTGGTATTTACTTACACTTAGTAATTGCTAATAAAATTTTGACCAACTACTTAAAAGCAATGCTCAGCCTTTAACCCCTATCATTGATTAGCCTTACACATCACATGAACTCACACCTTTGTGAGTTTATGTCCACTGGTTCCCCACAACTTGTTGAGCTATGATCATGTGTGAGCTCACTCTTGCTGTCTCACACCCCCCCCCACAGGAGAAGAGCAGGTGTTTCAGGAGGAGCCTCAAGGCGAGGAGTTCGATCTGATCTAGGTGGCGTTTCCCAGTCGACATTGGCGCCAACGATCCTTAGTTTGTTTTATCTTTATTATTTTGTAATAAGTCTTCCGCTATGTAATAAATACTCTGATGTTAATGACATTTATCTCTATACACTCTGTTATTATATATGTTGTCTTCTTGGCGCATGTATGAGATGCACCCGGCTTTGTTCCTTAAAACCGGGTGTTACAGAAGTGGTATCAGAGGAATGTTGACTGTAGGACGAAACCTAGATAGAAATGGACAAAACCCTTACCTACTTACCTTACTCTGACTCATTCTATACTCATCTCATCTTGATCTATTCTCACCTTTTGCTATTCTACTCTGATCATTCTTACCTTTTCTACTCTAAGACAAGATGGATTTCAAACCTTGGAATCCCTACCCCTATGATATTTTTAAGAGATAGGAGGCCTAAGACAAAAAAAAATTAAAACTATTTTCTCTCTTAAAAATATTGGTTGATTGTTCTGATGATCAATGCCTGATTTGCTTCTTCGATTGATTGAGATATTATATGTGGACATTTTAGCATGTACCACTATAAGGTACTGTATTAGCTTTAGTAGGTGACACACTAATCTACTTAGCTAATAAGTCCCCCGCAGTAACATTCCTCATAATTACTCGCCTTGTCTACAATTCTTTCTTTCTTACCCTGTATTTCTAACCCAGATGGACTACCCTATACTGTTAGAAGAGAGCAGTATAGACTTGATCCTTGGTATGTCATGGTTAAGAAAGGCAATGGTGGTTTATACACTGCGCTAAGGGAACCGTAGAACTCACCAGTTCCAAAGGAGAAAGATTTGAAGTTGGAATTGCAGTAACTACTGCCACCAGATATGGAAGTTGAGTTGGTCATTAATCTCTTACCTAAGACTGCCCCTATTTCTAAACGGCCATACGTGATGTCCATAGAAGAGCTAAAGGAACTTAAGAAACAATTAACGGAATTACAAGAGGATGGATACATTCGTCTGAATTCTTCACCTTGGAGAATACCAGTTTTGTTTGTAAAGAAGAAAGATGGATTGCAAGGGATGTGCGTGGATTAAAGGCCCCTTAATGATGTCACTGTGAAGAACAAGTTTCTGTTACCCGCATTAAGGATTTATTTAATCGGATGAGAGGAGCCAGGGTACTCTCGAAGATTGACCTCCGATCGGGATACCATCAGATAAAGATAGGACCATCAGATATTCCTAGGACGGCTTTCTCGACTTGATATGGAGTATATGAGTTCATCGTTATGTCGTTTGGATTAACTAATGCACCAGCTTATTTTATGGATTTGATGTATAAGATGTTTTTTGAATATTTGGACAGATTCGTCGTGGTGTTCATCGACGATAATCTTATCTATTCTAAGAATGAGAGTGACCATGAAGAACATCTAAGGTTGGTGCTACAGAAGTTACGAGATAATCAACTCTACGCTAAGTTTAGCAAGTGCGAGTTTTGGATTGGCGAGGGGTCATTTCTTGGACATATCATTTCCAATGGAGGGATATCAGTGGATCCTGCTAAGGTTAAGGAGATAGTGGTGTGGAGCATACCCACTACGGTTACAGAGGACCGAAGTTTCTTGGGACTTGCAGGATACTATTGGAGATTTATTTAAGGATTTTCTAAGATTGCTGAGCTTATGACCTCGCTTTTGGTGAAGGAAAGAGAATTCAAGTTGGACGAGAAGTGCCAAGTATATACGGATCATAAGAGTTTGAAGTATATATTCACTCAGAAGGATCTCAACTTAGGCAACGCTGTTGGATGGAGCTTGTTAAGGATTATGATTTGGAAATTCACTATCACCCGGGCAAGGCAAATTTGGTTGCAGATGCCTTGAGTCGAAAGGAGCATGATCATTCAGCTGTTGTTGCCCAGCTACCCGATGAGATTGTTGAGGATTTCAGGAGACTTAACCTGGGGATAGTTGCTCACGTTTAAGGAGTCATTATTGATTTGGAACCTATCTTGGAGCAAGAAATCTGCAAAGGACAAGTTGGTGATGCTAAAATACAAGAGATTAAGGATCTGATTACCGAAGATCGAGTTCCGGAATTCACGGAAGATGAGCAAGGCACAATATGGTTCAAGGACAAGATATGTGTCCCCGAGATTGAAAGCCTTCGTGAGACTATTTTAAAGGAAGCCCATGATTCGGATTGTGTCTTTACATGGAGTATTAAAGAAGATTGTTTTGGATAAGAGAATCACAGTTTACCCCCAGAATTTTGGAAAAGTTTTCTTCAGAATACGGATGCGAAGTTGAATTTTAGTCTGGCCTACCTCAGACTGATGGACTGACTGAAAGGACTAATCAAGTATTGGAATACATGTTGAGAGCTTCTACCCTTCAGCATGGTAGTAGTTGGGACAAGAGCCTACCTTATGCTGAATAGTTACCAGGCCAGTCTGAAGATGTCCCCGTTCGAGACTCTGTACGACAGGAAATGCAGGACTCCTCTATTTTGGACTAGACTAGAGGAAGACAGTTCTTTGGACCTGAACTTATTCAAGAAGCAGAGGAACAAGTTCGTATAATTCGAGAGAATTTGAGGGTGGCTCAGACCAGATAAAAGAGCTACACTGATAATAGAAGAAGACCAATGGAATTTGAGGAAGGAGATTATGTGTACCTCAAGTGTCACCACTTCGTGGAATGAGGAGATTTAAAGTCAAGGGCAAATTGTTCCCTCACTTTATTGGACCATTTAGAGTTTTAGGCGAGTTGGAGAGATGGCCTATCAACTCGAGCTACCTGATAATCTATCTGATGTGCATAATGTATTTCATGTAAGAAGTGTCTCCGTGTTCCCGAAGAACAGTTACCCATGGATGAGCTCAGTGTTCAAGGTGATTTGACTTACACGGAGTACCCGATCAAGATTTTGGATACATTGACTCGGGTGACAAGAAATAAGGTGATAGAGATGTGCAAAGTGCAATAGAGTCACCACAGTGAAGATGAAGCAACTTGGGAAAGAGAAGAAGAGCTTCGCATAGATTTTCCCTATCTTTTCCCTCGTTCTTCTTAAATCTCGAGGACGAGATTCTTTTTAAGGGGGGTAGGATTTGTAATACCCAACTTGTAATTTGTGGAGGATAACCTAAATGGAGAAATGCTATTCCTGTGTATATACGTGTGTTACCCATATTTATCATTCCATGAGAACATCACATGAAGACAAATGAATAAATAACAAAAGTTACCCAAAAACAAATCATGCATCATGCTGGGATTTTATCTTGTGCATTTTGTGACAACATAAAATAACGTGAAAGGAAATACATCAAATTCTCTAAAGGGGGAATTCGAGAATTTGAACAAGAGAGGAAAGAATACTAAACACAGATAAAGACAATAAATATAAATAAATTAGTTAAATCTTCCTATTTGGGTTCAACTTGTACATTTAAAAAAAAATGAAAATAAGTTCACAGATTAAAATTGAATTCAAATTTGAATTCTAGAAATTGAAAAGAGAAAAGGAAAAAAATAAAAATAAAATAAGAAAATCGCCCCTGGTCACTTCTTCCCTCCTCGGCCCAACTTCTGTTCACCGCGCGGCCCAACTCCTGGATGGCGCTGACTCCGCGGCCCCACGAGTTTGTCGCCCTGACGCCCGCAAACCAGCTCCTCCTCCACTGGCGGTGGGCCCACGGGTTTGCGTCGTCTTCAGGCTGGGAACAAACCGTGTGTGTGACAGGTGGACCCCTAGTGCTCAGACTTATCTCCTCCACTCCTCCGACCAAATCGGCGCTCCTCTCGCCGCCATCTTCAACGGAATGAATCGAACTCGCCGCAAATCTTCCGTCTCGCGTGCTGGACCTCCCCAGTCAAACTTCTAGGGTCCGGACTTCGCTACAAGGCTATATAAGCGGGGCCGCAGCCTTGCCCATCGATCGGATGTCATGCAACCCCTCCTCATCGCCATTGCCGCGAGAAGGCTCGGCCCAAGCTTGCCTGCGTACCGCTCGTCGCCAGGAGAGTTGGGGGAATCGCTACTGGTGGATAGCACCAGCGCATGGGCCTGCGACTCATTGCGGATTCGTGCGTCGTCGTCGTCTAGATCCTTCCGGCGGAGGTGAGTACATCGCCTTGTTTCCATGGCTGCGAGTAGGATCGGTCAACCTCGGTTGCCTACGTATGAGATGGAAGTAGGACCTAAAGGCCGGTCAGAATATAGTGTTGGGCAGCGTGGGCGTACGGGGTTTCTGGCGGGAGGCATATTGGGGCAGATGTGCATGACCAACGGCGTATCTCGTCGCCGGTGTAGCTCTGGGCGCGCCACAGCGCACTGTGTGTCGGCGCGTGTTGGAGAAGAAGGCTAGCGGCCGGAGTTCTCCTGCCGGGTCGTTGGCATGCACCAGATAGCCGGTCATGGTGGGAGATGGACATGGCGCAGTCGGCCGGACCTGGTGTCGGGGAGAAGAACTGGCGCCGCCGCGCCCTGTCGTTTTGGTGGGATTCCAGGAAGAAGAAAGGGTCATCCACCGTCGGTTTGGGAATGAATGGGCGCGATTGAGTCCGGCACTCTGGCACATTACTTGGGCAATTTGATCTCGACCGTAGGCTGTAGATCCATCGGTTCCCTGGGAAATTTGCTTTCAGTCGTCCATCCAAGGATCGACGGTCTCGGTTTAGGCACGATGGTCATCCTAGTGAATTAATCGGGACCCTAGATTTCTAATCGGGCGGCTCTGAGTGCTCCATACCCCTTCGCGATGTAACATTTTCTAAAGAGACCCCGTAGATGTTGGATATCAACCCGCCGTCCATGCCTGGGTTTTCTGAGTCTGGGAAACAATTACACCGAGACCCCTGCGGTTTCCTATATTTGAGGCCCGATCCAGAGAGTATTAAAAATCAGAAATTAAATTCAGAAATTCATTTTTAGTGCAAAAATAAATGTTAAACTTGTTTAATTCATAGTAAATGCATATGAACTCCAAATTGAGCCATTCCAGTTCCTACAATTTTGTAATTTTATTCTCTAGCACTTAGTGTCTCTGTTCTATCATGACAACAGCAAGAAAATTAATCCCACACTTAATTTTATTATAAACACATAAAACCTTTGAAAATGCATAACTTGAAATCTGTAACTCGGAAAATTATGATTTCTGTTCCTAGGATTTTATTTTAATATGTAGATTATTACTGTGTAATTTGGTTGTATGTTTGATGTAATGTTAATTTCTCTATATGCACTGTGCTTGTTTGTATTGTGGCGAGTAGAAGAGCCCGTTGCTGAGGATCCTGGTGAGCAGCAGGTTGAAGTAGCTGAGCAGGAGCTCATTGAAGGCAAGTTGTGCCCTTGACCACTTTTTACCCAATAATGTTCTTTAATATCACTTATCCATGCATAGGTTAATTTTGATGGGACCCAATAGGTCACCCTAGATTTGTTTATCTCATTACCTTGTTTACCCCTGAATCACTTGGGTAGTTTGCTATTGCTTTATATGGTTTTGGGATAATCATTTATTACTTCTATGTTCCAATTCTTGTTGTTATTCTGTTTATGTTCATGTTGAGATCATTAATGTTAATTGGAACATAGAGCTTAACTTGAGAACCACGTGCCACCACAAGGGTGGAATGGGACGCCCTTGGCTGACTAATTAGGAAAGCTAGTGGAAGACTACCTTACCCGAAAGGGGCAAGGGCAGTAGGGGAGAGGTCAGTGCGGGGAGGTCCCTGGTTGATTTTGCTGCGATGGCGGTCAGCCAGGAACCCTTTACTGGATCTTCCTATAAACTGTAGCGGGTTTTCGGAAGCTAGTGGAACTTTGTAAAGGCCTCGTAGTGTTGCCCTGCCACGCTTCCTAGGTAGAGGTGTATGGGATTCGCGACCCCTTGGCAGATGGGTAACATGACTTGTGGGTAAAGGGTACAACCTCTGCAGAGTGTAAAACTGGTATACTAGCCGAGCTCACGGTCATGAGCGGCTCAGGACTCTCTGATGTTTAATTATGGAACTTAAATTCAATTTGTCATTCGCATATGCATGGGTTTGTTATTAATTTTGTTCTATTACTTTACTTATGGTTTGGTATTTACTTACACTTAGTAATTGCTAATAAAATTTTGACCAACTACTTAAAAGCAATGCTCAGCCTTTAACCCCTATCATTGATTAGCCTTACACATCACATGAACTCACACCTTTGTGAGTTTATGTCCACTGGTTCCCCACAACTTGTTGAGCTATGATCATGTGTGAGCTCACTCTTGCTGTCTCACACCCCCCCCCCACAGGAGAAGAGCAGGTGTTTCAGGAGGAGCCTCAAGGCGAGGAGTTCGATCTGATCTAGGTGGCGTTTCCCAGTCGACATTGGCGCCAACGATCCTTAGTTTGTTTTATCTTTATTATTTTGTAATAAGTCTTCCGCTATGTAATAAATACTCTGATGTTAATGACATTTATCTCTATACACTCTGTTATTATATATGTTGTCTTCTTGGCGCATGTATGAGATGCACCCGGCTTTGTTCCTTAAAACCGGGTGTTACAGTCGCGCTAAGGAACATGTCCATTGGGGATGTGTGTCCTAAGGAATCCAAAGAGCCCCCACAAGCACAAGATCAACCATCTTCCTCCATACAAGCATCTCCACCAACTCAAGATGAGGATCAAGCTCAAGATGATGAAAATGAAGATCAGGAAGATGAGCCACCTCAAGAGGAGGACAACGATCAAGGGGGAGATGCCAATGATCAAGACAAGGAAGATGAACAAGATCAAAGACCGCCACACCCAAGAGTCCACCAGGCGATTCAAAGAGATCACCCCGTGAACACCATCCTCGGCGATATTCATAAGGGGGTAACCACTCGATCTCGAGTCGCTCATTTTTGTGAACATTACTCTTTTGTTTCCTCTATTGAGCCACACAGGGTAGAGGATGCACTTAAAGATTCGGATTGGGTGCTGGCGATGCAAGAGGAGCTCAACAACTTCACGAGAATGAGGTATGACATTTGGTTCCACGTCCTAATCAAAATGATGTAGGAACCAAGTGGGTCTTCCGCAACAAGCAAGATGAGCATGGTGTGGTGACAAGGAACAAAGCCCGACTTGTGGCCAAGGGTTATTCACAAGTCGAAGGTTTGGATTTTGGTGAAACCTATGCACCCGTAGCTAGGCTTGAGTCAATTCGTATATTACTTGCCTATGCTACTTACCATGGCTTTAAGCTCTATCAAATGGACGTGAAGAGTGCCTTCCTCAATGGACCAATCAAGGAAGAGGTCTATGTTGAGCAACCTCCCGGCTTTGAAGATAGTGAGTATCCTAACCATGTTTACAAACTCTCTAAGGCGCTTTATGGGCTCAAGCAAGCCCCAAGAGCATGGTATGAATGCATAAGAGATTTCCTTATTGCTAATGGCTTCAAAGTCAGCAAGGCCGATCCTACTCTCTTTACTAAAACTATTGCAAAAGATTTGTTTGTATGCCAAATTTATGTTGATGATATTATATTTGGGTCTACTAACAAATCTACATGTGAAGAGTTTAGTAGGATCATGGTACAAAAATTCGAGATGTCTATGATGGGGGAGTTAAAGTATTTTCTAGGATTTCAAGTCAAGCAACTCCAAGAGGGCACCTTCATCAGCCAAACAAAGTACATTCAAGATATACTCACTAAGTTTGGAATGAAGGATGCCAAGCCCATCAAGACACCCATGGGAACCAATGGGCATCTCGACCTCGACACGGGAGGTAAATCCGTAGATCAAAAGGTATACCGGTCGATGATAGGATCTTTACTCTATTTATGTGCATCTCGACCGGACATTATGCTTTCCGTATGCATGTGTGCAAGGTTCCAAGCCGATCCTAAGGAAGTTCACCTTTGGGTCGTGAAGCGAATCTTGAGATATTTAGTTCATACACCTAAGTTTGGTCTTTGGTACCCCAAGGGATCCTCTTTTGATTTATTAGGATATTCAGATGCTGATTGGGCAGGGTGTAAAATTGATAGGAAGAGCACATCAGGGACTTGTCAGTTTCTGGGGAGATCCCTAGTGTCTTGGGCTTCAAAGAAACAAAACTCAGTAGCTCTTTCTACCGCCAAAGCCGAGTACATTGCCGCAGGCCATTGTTGCGCGCAATTACTTTGGATGAGGCAAACCCTCAGGGACTATGGCTACAAATTTAGCAAAGTCCCTCTCTTTTGTGATAATGAGAGTGCAATCCGCATGGCGGATAATTCCGTTGAACACAGCCGCACTAAGCACATAGCCATCCGGTATCACTTTTTGAGAGATCACCAACAAAGGGGGATATCGAGATAGCTTATATTAACACCAAAGAACAATTAGCCGATATCTTTACCAAACCACTAAATGAGAAAACCTTTACCAAACTTAGGAATGAGCTAAACATTCTTGATTCTCAGAATTTTGATTGATACATTGCACACATAGCTCATTTATATACCTTTGACCATATCACTTTTATGTCTATGACTAATGTGTTTTCAAGTGTAATCTTATGCTTAGTCATAGAATTGAAAGGGAAATGGAGTATTCGGCAAAGACGACGCTTCCACTCAACTCCATCGGTATTATCTACTATTTGCCGGTATTCCGCATAGTTCTCCACTTTGGTATAATCTTCACTCATATCTATTTGTTTGCCATTGAGGAGAAAGTAAAAGGGCCTATATTTCACTCACAAGTATCCATTTATGGCGATTCATGCCAAAGGGGGAGTAAGTATTAGCCCAAAGTAAAAGGACCGCACCACCACCTACGAATTTTAAAAATAAAGTTTTCAAATTGTTTCTTAATGGCCGCACCACCACCTATGAATTTTAAAAATAAAGTTTTCAAATTGTTTCTTAATGAGTTTTCAAAAGGGGGAGAAAGTATCTTCAAAAATTTGTAAAACCCTCTTGAACACTAAGAGGAGAATTTCATTGAGGGGGAGTCTTGTTTAAGTCAAAGGAAAAGCATTTGAAATAGAGGGAGAAAATTTCAAATTTTAAAAATACTTCTTTCAATCTTACTCATATACCTTTGACTGTTTGCAAAAAGGATTTTGAAAAGAATTTACCAAAGAATTTGCAAAAACAAAACTCGTGGTGCAATCGTGGTCCAAAATTTTAATAAGAAGAAAACAATCCATGCATATCTAGTAGAAATAATATATTGGTTTAATTCGAAGCAACCTTTGCACTTCTTTATGCAAACTAGTTCAATTCTGCACTTTTATATTTGCTTTGGTTTGTGTTGGCATCAATCACCAAAAAGGGGGAGATTGAAAGGGAAATAGGGTCAAACCTTTTCCTAAATGATTTTGGTGGTTGAATTGCCCAACACAAATTATTGGACTAACTAGTTTGCTCTAGATTATAAGTTCTACAGGTGCCAAAGGTTCAACACAAACCAATAAAAAGTCCAAGAAAGGGTTCAAAACAAAAGGAGCAAAGACAACTGAAGGCTGCCCTGGTCTGGCGCACCGGACTGTCCGGTGCACCAGGGAGATCCTCTCTGAATTGCTCAGCTTCGGGAATTTGGGGAGCCACTCCGCTATAATTCACCGAACTGTCCGGTGTAACACCAGACTGTCCGGTGTGCCAGCGGAGCAACGGCTAACTGCACCAACGGTCGTCTGTAAAAGTCTGCGGTGAACAGTGAACAGTGTAACTGCGCGCGCAGAAGTCAGAGCAGGCGCCAGAAGGCGCACCGGACAGTGAACAGGACCTGTCCGGTGGCCCCACAAGTCAGAGCTCCAACGGTCGAACCCTAACGGTTGGGTGACGCGGTGCGCCATGCGACAGCAGCCATCCCCAACGGCCACTTTGGTGGTTGGGGCTATAAATACCCCCCAACCACCACACTTCAAGGCGTCCAAGTTTTCAGCCAACACATTCAATACAAGAGCTATAGCATTCAATACAAGACACAATTAGAGTGAATCAAAATCTCTCTAAGTCCCAATTCCACTCAAAGCAATAGTGACTAGAAGAGAGAGTTTTGTCGTGTTCTTTTGAGCTCTTGCGCTTGGATCGCTTTTCTTCTTCCTCATTTCTTGTTCCCAAGTCAATTGTAATCAAGGCAAGAGACACCAATTGTGTGGTGGTACTTGTGGGGACTAAGTGTCCCAATTGATTGAGAGCTCACTCGGTCTAGGTGACCGTTTGAGAGAGGGAAAGGGTTGAAAGAGACTTGGTCTTTGTGACCACCTCAACAGGGAGTAGGTTTGCAAGAACCGAACCTCGGTAAAACAAATCACCGTGTCATCCGCTCTTATTTGCTTGTGATTTGTTTTTGCCCTCTCTTTCGGACTCGATTTTATTTCTAACGCTAACCCCGGCTTGTAGTGTGTGCTTAAGTTTACAATTTTCAGATTCCGCCTATTCACCCCCCTCTAGGAGACTTTCAATATTACTGGTGGTGAAGTGGAGGTGCTTACCAGGAGGGTGGATGGGAGGCGAAGCGACACTATTCATGTAGCCGGCAGAGCGAAGTAACTGAGTGGGTGGGGTGTTTGCCTTGGCTGAGGGTGTTGAGTGTGTGGAGAGGGAGAGGGTAACTGGGTCTATTTATAGTTGGGTGTATGTGGTGTAGTATAGTAGAGTTCACTGTTGGTGATAATAGTGACAAATGAATCATCTGACTTAGTCTGAATAGGGAAATTATAAGCAGAATATGGGACAAGGGTATTTTGGGAGTTTTCTGGAATTTGATAAGAATTTAGAAACAAGAATTATTGGAATCTGAGTTTGGAAGCCTGGTTCGAAAGAATCTCAAAGTTAAGCGTGCTCAACTTGGAGAAATCTGGGATGGGTGACCAGATGGAAAGTTCTTACTGGAAGGAAAATCACAGTCACCGGAGTTCGTATGACTGGAATATTGGTCTGGCAGGCCTTAGGTGAGCTGGACAGCATGATGGATGAGTAGCTAAAATTTGGGGTGATCGGAAGATTGATGGATAGCAACGTTGAATAGTAACGATGAATAGTAATGATTAAAAGTGACGATGAAACGGTAATAATGAATAGTAACGATGATGAATAGTAATGGTGAATAGTAACAGTGAATAATTCTTATGAATGAACGATGAACGATGAATAGTGACTATGAACGAACGATGAACGATGAATAGGAACTATGAACGAACGGGCAAACGATCGAATGATTGGACGAACGAACGATCGGAATTTCGGCAGCATAATGGCTGAACAAAGATTATTTGGACGAACGAACGGACGAACGATGAATAGGGACTATGAACAAACGATGAACGATAAATAGGAACTATGAACGAATGGACGAACGATCGAACGAAGGATCAGAATTTCGGCAGCATAATGGGTGAACAAATATTATTTGGATGAACGAACGGATAAACGATCGAACGATTGAACGAACGGACGAATGAACCATGAACGATCGGACGAACAATCGGACGAACAAACGAACAAACTAAGAACAGGTGGACGAACAATTGAAGAACGACCGAATGATCCTTGTGCTAGTGTGTGCTTGTGTGGGAGGTGGAGTGGGCGTGTGGGGGGAGAGGGAGAGGGAGAGAGTTATCATGAAATGGTTTGGGGTGGCTTGAGGAGGCCCTTGCCCTTCTATTTATAGGCTAGGTAGGGGGATTAGGGGGGAGGAGGCAAGGATTAGTGGGAGATAAGCATGTATTTTGTCAAGTATAAGTGTACTTAGCTTGTAGAGCTCACCGTATGTAGGGGTGGGCATTTTAATACCGAAAACCGAACCCGAACCCGAACCGAACCCGAATAGACCGAATTGTCGGTCTATTCGGGTTTTCGGGTTCGGGTTCGGTTCCTATATGTTGTAACATCCCAATTTTCAACCGAGGTTTGAAACCCTAATCTAACCCCCCTTCTTATTATCTATCCCAAATCTCCCCTAGGTCTTCCCATCATATGCATACACTTAGTTTGAATATGAACACCTCACTTAGATTTTATTTTCTAGCACCTAAGATTATCTATTAAATTAATTGTTCAAAAGAAAAAGGATATAAAAATGGATATGGAAATTAGAAATTAAAAGAAAAAGAGAAACCCTCTCCCCCCCTAGCTGGGCAAAATCTAGCCCATGCCGCGGCCGCCTCCTCCCCCCCTCGCGCCCGCGACTCCCCCTTTCGGCCCATCTCCGGCCTGCCTCCACGCGCGCGCCAGCCCGCCCTGTGCTCTCTCTCGCTCTCGCTGACGAGCAGACCCGACCCGTCAGCTGCTCTCACCATCACTCTCTCGCGCGCTCACTCCCGCTGGCAGACCGGCCCCACCGGTTAGCCGCCCCGTCATCCTCCCCATGTACGGCTCGTCGCAGTCACCTCCAACCACCGTCCCCTCCATCGCCCCGTCCCCTCGCTGCACAGAGAAGTTTGGCACCGCCCCGTCCTCGCCGCTTGACCACATCCTTGCCTGGTACCGCCCCGCTGTGCGGTCTCGTCATCGCCGCTGTGCGGCATTAAACTCCGGCGCGGTGCACCTCACCGGCGTCCGCCGAGCTCCGCCGCTCCCCTCCCCTCGAGCACCTATAAAAGGGTCGCCCCGAGCACTTCCTTCCCCGCACTGGCCTCAGCCACCCCTCTCCTCCCCTCACCCGAGCTCAATTCGTGGAAGCGCCGCCATCTCCTTCCTCTCCGGTAATCCCTTCCCCCTCTTCTCCCTCCCCCTCTGTTGTGTAGCAAGCAATTAGCTAGGCCTACCAGCTTCGCCACACTGCCGCGAATTTGGAACACCGCTCCCCTACCCCCAATCCCCGCCCGAAGCTCACCGGCGGCGACTCCCACCGCGGAGCTCCGCCACCTCCCCGCGGACAGCCCCTCCCGGCCCCCTCTAGCAAAATTGAGCCTGCCCCTAGGTTCGCCAGCTTCTCACCGTGCTAAGGCACCTACCCGTTGCCTAAGAACCGGGTCACCGGTGGCGAATCGCCGCCGAGCCCACCGGCGGCCGGGTTCTCCCCCGCGGACGGCCGGTTCGCCCCACCGTCGACCGCTGGCGTCGTTTCCCCCCTTCCTCTCTCTCTAGCGTGTGGGCCCCATGGAGACGCTGTCACCCTCGCGCGCCCGCGCCGTCTGCTGCCTTGGGCCGCAACTGGGCCGACGCACTCGCGCCCACGCGCGCGCCGTGCCTGGCTAGGCCAGAATCCCCCCCACGGCCCACCAGACCTGAAACCCTTTTCTTTTTCCTTTTCAGCCTTTTCTCCTTTAATTAGTACTTCTTAATATTTTATGCACCAAAAATTATCAAAAATAATTTCTAAAGTCACATGTAATAATAATGTTAGAAAATGACACACTACAATTAGTAAACCACTGTTGATGTATTGTTTTATTGCCTATTTACTAGAAGAAGCGGGGACCATCGATCCGGAACCCGTAGCCTCGGAAGAAGGGTCGGAGCCCGATCTCCCGGAGGTAGACCTTTTGTGCCAGGAAAGCTTCGACGAAGGCAAGTCCATCCTTCCCTTGATGCATAAATTACCTATTCTTTCTACCACTACCTAGGCCGGGATTTCAGGGTGGGATAGTTGCATTGTGAGTAGAGAGATAGCCCACATTAACATATATCTTTCGATACGAAACGTGGATTGGGAGAAAGGGCAATAGGTTTCTTTAAATAAGGTTTCTTTTAAAAAAGGGATGTGCGATGAAGGGTATTCACCCTCATCACCTTGGGAGTGGGATGATCAGGGACTCCCTGGTTTAGGGGAGGGCCTAAGGTGATGGCTCAGTTGGTTTAGGCATGAGCAGAAGGATTGTCCCCTCGTATAAGGACCGGTTTGTCATCTTTCACTACCTGTACTCATGATAAGTACAACCACTCGAGACTGTGTGGGCAGTCACTCAATCTGAACTCGTACGGTCCAACCCCAGGGTTATGAAGGTTGGGTGTAATACCCACTTTGTAATTGGTTAGAAATAATATCAATGGAGAAGTAATTTCACTTTATGTGAGTTGACCTTTATGCCTCATCACATGTGAACACTATGTAAAAAGAAAAAAAACAAATAATTAATACCATAAAAGCCACAAAAATATGCATCATGCTGGAATTTTATTTTGTGTGCATTTTGGGACAATATAGAATAATGTGAAATATACCCAAGTCCAAAGTAGAACTTAAGAATCAAAGGGAAATTCAAGAATTTAAAATAAGAGGAAGAAAGAGAGAAATGATGTTAGAATATAAATGATATATAAATATATCTCCAAATTTGAAACTTCTTTATGGCGCCATGTAATCTAAGTATAAATCTGTCACAAGTTTGAATTTAAATTAAGATTTAAATTTGAATTGGTAAAATAATGGGGAAAATAGAAAACAAAACATAAAAGAAAAAGGGAAAACGTTGGTACTAGGCCGCCAACCTTGAATTCGGCCCAACCTTCCTTTGATACCGCGCGGCCCACGTCGCTTCCGCTCACCGCGCGCGCGCCCTGGGGTTTCTCTGCTTCTGACAGGTGGGTCCCGGAAGCCTAGCGTCCCCGCGTGCGCCGACAGCAAGGGCCCACGGGCCAGCCCCTCGTGCTCTCGCGCGCGCTCACGGGTTCTACCCTGCCACTGCCGTGTGGGGTCCTCGCGCCAGGGACTGCGAGCGTGGCCCTGTACTTCTTCCCCGCGGTGACCGCGCGCGCAGCGGAATACCGAGATTCCTGAGTGCTATGGGGGGGGGGCCAGATTCTCCGAACGGCGTGGCGTTTGACCCGGCGCTATCCCTCCGTGCTCTCCATTTATAGTGTCGCCCGTCCTTCTCGCGAAGCCAAACACCGAGCTCACCTCTGCCGCCGCGTGCGTTTGTGGGCGAATCCGCGATTCGCGGTCGTTGGCAACCCTCAAGGCAAGGTCGGGGCTTCACGTGATCAAGCGAAGGCGTTTCGTGGTGGAGGAGGCGTGTGGGAGCTCTCTGCGGCGCTGCGATTTCTCGCCGTCGACCCGCGCTCCGCCGCAGATCCGCCCGTACCGTGGCCAGTGGTCGCCGCCTACTACAACGCCGGTATGATGTACCTCAATCAGTTCGATATGTACTCCTGTTCGCGTAGCACTAGTCGGGGTAGGAAATGGACCTCCGTAGCGCCGGTTGGCCGGTCTCCGGCGAGCGCGCCGCCGTGCGGGGTGTCTTCGTCGTCGGCAGGGATGGAGGTCGGCCGGCTACGTCTACGCGGTTCGATCTGAGTTGAGCGGTTGAGATTAGATCGCATCTTACCCCTTCGCTGCGTTGATCCGAGCCGTTGATCCCGTATTGTGCGCATCAGATTAGATCGGGTCTCATTAAACCGTGGCCGTGGATCTCGGATCCGGCGGCTAGTATCGGGTACCGCTTCAGTGAAGTTAGATCTAATCTGTGCCCTAGAATTCTAATCGAACGGCCCACGTTAGTCCATACCCCTTCGCGGGTCAGTTTTCTTAAAGAGCCCCTGAGATTCCAGAGAATCAACCCGCCATCCACAGGGACTATTCTCTGTGTCTCTGGATTTTTACCCCGAGCCCCCTGAGTTCTCTGGAAATAGTGCGCCCAGTCCAGAACCTTATAAAACTAGAGAAAATAATTTATAAATGGATTTTTAATAGAAAAACAATTACTAAAACTTTATAAATTCATAGAAAATTCATACTAACTCCAAATTAATCCCTTCCAGTTCCTAAAATTTTGTAATTTTATTATCTATCACCTAGAGCCTCTGTTTTATCATGAAACCAGAAAGAAAATTAATCTCACACTTAATCTTATTTAAAACACATAAAACCTTTGAAAAGGCATAACTTAAATTCTATAACTCCAAAAATTATGATTCCTGTTCCTAGAATTTTATTTTAATGTGTAGATTACTACTGTGTATTTTATTTATATGTTTGGTGTAATGTTAATTTCTCTATATGCACTGTGCTTGTTTGTATTGTGGCGAGTAGAAGAGCCCGTTGCTGAGGATCCTGGTGAGCAGCAGGTTGAAGTAGCTGAGCAGGAGCTCATTGAAGGCAAGTTGTGCCCTTGACCACTTTTTACCCAATAATGTTCTTTAATATCACTTATCCATGCATAGGTTAATTTTGATGGGACCCAATAGGTTACTCTAGATTGTTTATCTCATTACCTTGTTTACCCCTGAATCACTTGGGTAGTTTGCTATTGCTTTACCGGGTTTTGGGATAATCATTTATTACCTCTATGTTCCAATTCCGTTGTTATTCTATTTATGTTCATGTCAAGTTCATTAATGTAAATTGGAACATAGAGCTTAACTTGAGAACCACGTGCCACCACAAGGGTTTAATGGGACGCCCTTGGCTGACTAATTAGGAAAGCTAGTGGAAGACTACCTTACCCGAAAGGGGCAAGGGCAGTAGGGGAGTGGTCAGTGTAGGGAGGTCCTTGCTTGATTTTGCTGCGATGGCGGTCATGCAAGAACCCTGCATTGGAACTTCCTATAAACTGTAGCGGGTTTTCGGAAGCTAGTGGAACTTTGTAAAGGCCTCGTAGAGTTGCCCTGCCGCGCTTCCTAGGTAGAGGTGTATGGGATTCGCGACCCCTTGGCAGATGGGTAACATGACTTGTGGGTAAAGGGTACAACCTCTGCAGAGTGTAAAACTGGTATACTAGCCGAGCTCACGGACATGAGCAGCTCAGGACTCTCTGATGTTTAAATTATGGAACTTAAATTCAATTTTGTCATTTGCATTGCATGGGTTTGTTATTAATTTTGTTCTATTACTTTACTTATGGTTTGGTATTTACTTACACTTAGTAACTGCTAATAAAAGTTTGACCAACTACTTAAAAGCAATGCTCAGCTTTAACCCCTATCATTGATTAGCCTTACACATCACATGAACTCACACCTTTGTGAGTTTATGTCCACTGGTTCCCCACAACTTGTTGAGCTATGATCATGTGTGAGCTCACCCTTGCTGTCTCACACCCCCCCACAGGAAAAGAACAGGTGGTTCAGGAGGAGCCATATGGCGAGGAGTATGATCTGATCTAGGTGGCGTTTCTCAGTTGACATTGGCGCCGACGATCCTTAGTTCGTTTTATTTTTATTATTTTATTTTGTAATAAGTCTTCCGCTATGTAATAAATACTCTGATGTTATTGACATTTATCTCTATACACTCTGTTATTATATATGTTGTCTTCTTGGCGCATGTATGAGATGCACCTGGCTTTGTTCCTTAAAGCCGGGTGTGACAGAAGTGGTATCAGAGGAATGTTGACTGTAGGACGAGACCTAGATAGAAATGGACAAACCCTTTCCTACTTACCTTAATCTGACTCATTCTATACTTATCTCATCTTGATCTTGTCTCACCTTCTGCTAATCTACTCTGGTTAATCTTATCTTTTAAGATATAGGGGACCTAAGACAAAATTCAAAACTACTTTCTTTAAAAATGTTGTTTGATTGTGCTATTGCTAAATGCCTGATTTGCTTCTTTGATTGATTGAATTATAGATGGACATCTTAGCATGTACCAACATAAGGTGTTGAATTAGCTTTAGTAGGTAAAATATTAATCTTCTTAGCTAATAAAATTCTCCAAAGTAAGCTGATTTGTAAATACCTGCCTTGTCTACTATTTTCTTACCATATGTATCTAACTCAGATGGTCAATACCAGGCGGGGTGGTGGAATTTATTTGCCTCCCAATCGACACACTCGGAGAATATACAGACAACCCTAGCCACAACCTGCAGTGATGAACCCTCCTAATCCTCCACCAGGCGGAGTTGACCCACTGGTTGCTGCTCAAATGGCGGTGATGCAACAAATGGCAGACACTATGGCTGATATGCGTGCCCAGATGCAGCAAGAACGCCAGGAGATGCGTCAGGAAAGAGAAGATATACGCCAGGAGTTGCGCCAGGAGCGAGATGAGATACGCCAGGAAAGGAGGGCACAACAACAGCAGCTGCAACAACAAATGCAACAGCAACAACAGCAGCAACAGCAGCAACAAGTGCCACTGCCTCCACCACCACCACTAGTTCCACCCCGAGACAAGCATAGAGAGTTCATGAGTCATAAGCCACCTACATTTGCAAGCTCACCTGATCCACTAGACGCGGATGATTGGCTGAAGTCCGTTGAAAAGATGCTGAATATTGCACAGTGCACGGACCAGGAGAAGGTTTTATATGCTTCTGGACGTCTGACAGGACCCGCTGCTGACTGGTGAGATTCTTATACTGCTGCCCACGATGCTGCTGATACTATTACTTGGGCAGAGTTTAGTACACAGTTCAGGAACTACCATATTCCAGCTGGTATGATAAAGATCAAGAAGAAGGAATTTCTATCGCTGAAGCAAGGAAGTATGTCAGTCAGCGAGTACAGAGACAAATTTATTCAGCTGTCGAGATATGCTCCGGAGGAAGTTGCTGAGGATGAGAGGAAGCAGGAGCACTTTATTGAAGGGCTTAATGGACCATTACAGTATGCACTGGTTGCACACACTTTTCCATCATTTCAGAGGCTGCTGGATAAGGCTCTTGCTATTGAACACAAGCGTGTTCAGCTGGGAGATTTGAAGAGAAAGGCAATATCTCAAGGACAAGGAAGCAGCAGTGTTCGTCCTCGCTACAGTTCACCACAGGGTACACCGACTCGACCAGGAGGATCGCGCCCAGTTCAGCAATCACCACTGAGGACTCCACCTCCTCGACAGGCTACCCCTACTGGCACCCCGACAAAGTTTTCAGGACAGAGTCCCAGCACTACTTGTTTCAAGTGTGGGAAGACTGGTCATTATGCAAATGTCTGCCCACAGAGGATTGCTACTACTCCAGTTCAGAACAGGCAGCAAACTCCATGATCTGGCAAGGGATATTCTATTGCCAAGGTTAATCAAGTCAGCGTTGATGCTACTCCGGATGGTGGGGACCTCGTAATTGGTATGTTTTATGTTAATGCAATTCCTGCAACCATATTATTTGATTCTGGTGCTACACATTCATTCATGTCTGCTAGATATGCCAACACAAATGAAATACCACTGCTAAACATGAGAAAACCCATGATAGTAATTACACCTAAAGGGCCTGTTGAGGCGAATCAAATGACACGTAGATTGACATTGACCATTATGGGTAGAGAATTTGGAGCTACTGCTATAATATTAGAGTCAAGCAGTATAGATCTGATCCTTGGTATGTCATGGCTAAGAAAGGCAAAGGCCGTTATAGCATGTGGTAGAGGTACCGTAGAACTCACTACCACCAAAGGAGAAAGGTTTCAAGTTAATATTGCAGTAACCTCCTCACCCATGCGTGCAATGTTCTTTATACCTGAGGAGTTTGTTGGTGACAACATCCGGATGGTTAGAGATTTTCCGGATGTCTTTCCAGAGGAGTTACCAGGGATGGCACCTGATAGAGAAGTTGAGTTTGTTATTGACCTCTTACCTGGAACCGCCCCTATTTCTAAACGGCCATATAGGATGTCCGTAGAGGAGTTGAAGGAACTTAAGAAGCAGTTAACTGAGTTACAAGAGGCCGGGTACATTCGTCCGAGTTCCTCACCTTGGGGAGCACCGGTCTTGTTTGTACAGAAGAAGGATGGATCGCAGCGGATGTGTGTGGATTATAGATCTCTTAATGATGTTACAGTGAAGAACAAGTATCCATTGCCCCGTATTGAGGATTTATTTGATCAGATGAGAGGTGCAAGAGTATTTTCGAAGATTGATCTCCGATCGAGATACCATCAGATGAGGATTAGACCATCGGATATACCCAAGATAGCTTTCTCAACTCGGTATGGATTATATGAGTTCACAGTTATGTCGTTTGGATTGACCAATGCCCCAGCTTATTTTATGAACTTGATGAATAAGGTGTTTATGGAGTATCTGGACAGATTCGTCGTGGTATTCATCGACGATATTCTTATCTATTCTAAGAGTGATAGTGATCATGAGGAACATCTGAGGTTGGTACTACAGAAGCTACGAGATAACCAACTATATGCCAAGTTCAGCAAGTGCGAGTTTTGGATTGGCGAAGTGCCATTTCTTGGTCATATTATTTCTAATGGAGGAATTTCAGTGGATCCTGCTAAAGTTAAGGAGATAATGGAGTGGAGAGTACCCACTACAGTTACTGAGATTCGAAGTTTCTTGGGATTAGCAGGCTATTATCGGAGATTTATTGAAGGATTTTCTAAGATTGCTAAGCCTATGACTTCGCTTTTGGAGAAAGGAAGAGAATTTAAGTGGGACGAGAAGTGCCAAGGCAGCTTTGATCAATTGAAGAAAAGATTGATGTCGCCACCAGTATTGGTTATGCCGGACTTACAGAAAGGATTTGATATCTATTGTGATGCATGTGGCCAAGGCTTAGGATGTGTGCTCATGCAAGAAGGACATGTGATCGCTTATGCTTCTCGTCAGTTGCGGAAACATGAGTTAAACTACCCCACACATGACTTGGAATTGGCAGCCGTTGTGCATGCGCTTAAGATTTGGAGACATTACGTTATGGGAACCAAGTGTCAAGTATATACGGATCATAAGAGTCTGAAGTATATATTCACTCAGAAGGATCTCAACCTTAGGCAACGCCGTTGGTTGGAGCTTATTAAGGATTATGATTTGGAGATTCACTATCACCCGGGCAAGGCAAATTTGGTTGCAGATGCCTTGAGTCGCAAGGAGCATGTTCATTCAGCTATTGTTGCCCGGCTACCCGATGAGATTGTTGAGGATTTCAGGAGACTTAACCTGGGGATAGTTGCTCATACTGAAGGAGTTACTATTGATGTGGAACCTACTTTGGAGCAAGAGATCCGCAAAGGACAAATTGGTGATGCTAAAATCAAAGAGATTAAGGATCTGATTACTGAAGGTCGAGTTCCGGAATTTACGGAAGATGAGCAGGGCACTATATGGTTCAAGGACAGGATGTGTGTTCCTGATATTAAAAGCCTTCGAGAGACTATATTGAAGGAGGCCCATGATTCGGATTACTCTATTCATCCTGGTAGTACTAAGATGTACCTGGATTTGAAGCGGAAGTATTGGTGGTATGGATTGAAAAGAGATGTAGCTGCACATGTGGCTATGTGCGATGTATGTCAAAGAGTTAAGGCTGAACACCAGAGGCCAGCTGGACTACTGCATCCACTGAAGATACCCGAGTGGAAATGGGAAGAGATTGGTATGGATTTTATTACTGGATTGCCTCGCACCTAGAAAGGATATGATGCTATATGGGTGATTGTGGATAGATTGACTAAAGTGGCTCACTTTATTCCTATCAAGACTACTTATAAAGGTTCTCAGCTAGCAGAGTTATATATGGCTCGGATTGTGTGTTTACATGGAGTACCAAAGAAGATCGTGTCTGATCAAGGTTCACAGTTTACCTCAAGATTTTGGAGAAGCTTTCATGAGAATATGAGTACAAAGTTGAACTTTAGTACAACTTATCACCCTCAGACGGATGGACAGACTGAAAGGACTAATCAAGTATTGGAAGATATGTTGAGAGCATGTGCCCTTCAGCATGGAGGAAGTTGGGATAAGAGTCTACCTTATGCTGAATTCTCATACAACAATAGTTATCAGGCCAGTCTGAAAATGTCACCTTTTGAAGCTTTATATGGGAGGAAGTGCATGACTCCTTTGTATTGGGATCAGACTGGAGAAAGACAGTTCTTTGGGCCTGAACTGATTCAAGAAGCAGAAGAACAAGTTCGTATAATTCGGGAGAATTTGAGAGTGGCTCAAACCAGGCAAAAGAGCTATGCTGATAATAGAAGGAGACCACTGGAATTTGAAGAAGGAGATTATGTGTATCTCAAGGTGTCACCACTTCGTGGAATGAGGAGATTCAAAGTTAAGGGCAAATTGTCCCCTCGCTACATTGGACCATTCTTGATCTTTAGACGAGTTGGGGAGATGGCATACCAACTCGAGTTACCGGATAGTCTATCGGATGTGCATAATGTGTTCCACGTATCTCAACTGAAGAAGTGTCTCCGTGTTCCCGAGGAACAGATACCAATGGAAGAACTCAGTGTTCAAGGTGATTTGACTTACACGGAGTACGCGATCAAGATTTTGGATACTTTGACTCGAGTTACGAGAAATAAGGTGATAAAGATGTGTAAAGTGCAATGGAGTCACCACGGTGAAGATGAAGCAACTTGGGAAAGAGAAGAAGAGCTTCGCATAGATTTTCCTCACCTTTTCCCTCGTTCTTCCTAAATCTCGAGGACGAGATTATTTTTAAGGGGGGTAGGATTTGTAATACCCACTTTGTAATTGGTTAGAAATAATATCAATGGAGAAGTAATTTCACTTTATGTGAGTTGACCTTTATGCCTCATCACATGTGAACACTCTATGTAAAAAGAAAAAAAAAACAAATAATTAATACCATAAAAGCCACAAAAATATGCATCATGCTGGAATTTTATTTTGTGTGCATTTTGGGACAATATAGAATAATGTGAAATACACCCAAGTCCAAAGTAGAACTTAAGAATCAAAGGGAAATTCAAGAATTTAAAATAAGAGGAAGAAAGAGAGAAATGATGTAAGAATATAAATGATATATAAATATATCTCCAAATTTGAAACTTCTTTATGGCGCCATGTAATCTAAGTATAAATCTGTCACAAGTTTGAATTTAAATTAAAATTTAAATTTGAATTGGTAAAATAATGGGGAAAATAGAAAACAAAACATAAAAGAAAAAGGGAAAACGTTGGTACTGGGCCGCCAACCTTGAATTCGGCCCAACCTTCCTTTGATACCGCGCGGCCCACGTCGCTTCCGCTCACCGCGCGCGCCCTGGGGTTTCTCTGCTTCTGACAGGTGGGTCCCGGAAGCCTAGCGTCCCCGCGTGCGCCGACAGCAAGGGCCCACGGGCTAGCCCCTCGTGCTCTCGCGCGCGCTCACGGGTTCTACCCTGCCACTGCCGTGTGGGGTCCTCGCGCCAGGGACTGCGAGCGTGGCCCTGTACTTCTTCCCCACGGTGACCGTGCGCGCAGCGGAATACCGAGATTCCTGGGTGCTATGGGGGGGGGCGGCCAGATTCTCCGAACGGCGTGGCGTTTGACCCGGCGCTATCCCTCCGTGCTCTCCATTTATAGTGTCGCCCGTCCTTCTCGCGAAGCCAAACACCGAGCTCACCTCCACCGTCGCGTGCGTTTGTGGGCGAATCCGCGATTCGCGGTCGTTGGCAACCCTCAAGGCAAGGTCGGGGCTTCACGTGATCAAGCGAAGGCGTTTCGTGGTGGAGGAGGCGTGTGGGAGCTCTCTGCGGCGCTGCGATTTCTCGCCGTCGACCCGCGCTCCGCCGCAGATCCGCCCGTACCGTGGCCAGTGGTCACCGCCTACTTCAACGCCGGTATGATGTACCTCAATCAGTTCGCTATGTACTCCTGTTCGCGTAGCACTAGTCGGGGTAGGAAATGGACCTCCGTAGCGCCGGTTGGCCGGTCTCCGGCGAGCGCGCCGCCGTGCGGGGTGTCTTCGTCGTCGGCAGGGATGGAGGTCGGCCGGCTGCGTCTGTGCGGTTCGATCTGAGTTGAGCGGTTGAGATTAGATCGCATCTTACCCCTTCGCTGTGTTGATCCGAGCCGTTGATCCTGCATTGTGCGCATCAGATTAGATCGGGTCTCATTAAACCGTGGCCGTGGATCTCGGATCCGGCGGCTAGTATCGGGTACCGCTTCAGTGAAGTTAGATCTAATCTGCGCCCTAGAATTCTAATCGAACGACCCACGTTAGTCCATACCCCTTCGCGGGTCAGTTTTATTAAAGAGCCCCTGAGATTCCAGAGAATCAACTCGCCATCCACAGGGACTATTCTCTGTGTCTCTGGATTTTTACCCCGAGCCCCCTGAGTTCTCTGGAAATAGTGCGCCCAGTCCAGAACCTTATAAAACCAGAGAAAATAATTTATAAATGGATTTTTTAATAGAAAAACAATTACTAAAACTTTATAAATTCATAGAAAATTCATACTAACTCCAAATTAATCCCTTCCAGTTCCTAAAATTTTGTAATTTTATTATCTATCACCTAGAGCCTCTGTTTTATCATGAAACCAGAAAGAAATTTAATCTCACACTTAATCTTATTTAAAACACATAAAACCTTTGAAAAGGCATAACTTAAATTCTATAACTCCAAAAATTATGATTCCTGTTCCTAGAATTTTATTTTAATGTGTAGATTACTACTGTGTATTTTATTTATATGTTTGGTGTAATGTTAATTTCTCTATATGCACTGTGCTTGTTTGTATTGTGGCGAGTAGAAGAGCCCGTTGCTGAGGATCCTGGTGAGCAGCAGGTTGAAGTAGCTGAGCAGGAGCTCATTGAAGGCAAGTTGTGCCCTTGACCACTTTTTACCCAATAATATTCTTTAATATCACTTATCCATGCATAGGTTAATTTTGATGGGACCCAATAGGTTACTCTAGATTGTTTATCTCATTACCTTGTTTACCCCTGAATCACTTGGGTAGTTTGCTATTGCTTTACCGGGTTTTGGGATAATCATTTATTACCTCTATGTTCCAATTCCGTTGTTATTCTATTTATGTTCATGTCAAGTTCATTAATGTAAATTGGAACATAGAGCTTAACTTGAGAACCACGTGCCACCACAAGGGTTTAATGGGACGCCCTTGGCTGACTAATTAGGAAAGCTAGTGGAAGACTACCTTACCCGAAAGGGGCAAGGGCAGTAGGGGAGTGGTCAGTGTAGGGAGGTCCTTGCTTGATTTTGCTGCGATGGCGGTCATGCAAGAACCCTGCATTGGAACTTCCTATAAACTGTAGCGGGTTTTCGGAAGCTAGTGGAACTTTGTAAAGGCCTCGTAGTGTTGCCCTGCCGCGCTTCCTAGGTAGAGGTGTATGGGATTCGCGACCCCTTGGCAGATGGGTAACATGACTTGTGGGTAAAGGGTACAACCTCTGCAGAGTGTAAAACTGGTATACTAGCCGAGCTCACGGTCATGAGCAGCTCAGGACTCTCTGATGTTTAAATTATGGAACTTAAATTCAATTTTGTCATTTGCATTGCATGGGTTTGTTATTAATTTTGTTCTATTACTTTACTTATGGTTTGGTATTTACTTACACTTAGTAACTGTCGGGGTTTTGGGTTCGAGCGCACACCCGGGGTTGCCCCTCAAGGTGTTTTAGGAGTAGGACGGTGTCGACAACTGTAGCAAAATGGTTCGTGCCGATCGCACGAGGGACAGTGGACAAGTTTTGCAGGTTCGGGCCGCTTAGAGATGCGTAACACCCTACGTCCTGATGCGTATGCTTGGTGGATGTGGTTACAAGAGAGCTCTCTGGATCGAGAGTACAGAGAGTTGATGTGGGTGGCTAAGTAAAGGGTCGATCGTTCTGAAGGGGTGCCCCCTAGGCCTTATATACTCGACCGTGGGGCGGTACACGTGGATAAGATAACAGCAAGTAGCTAAAAGATAGTGAACCTCTTGAGATTATCCCTACGTAACCCTCGCCGACTTATCCTCGCGTGTCTTCGTTGCATGGAGGCTCCAGCGCGGGAAAGTCGGATTTCTGTTGCGATCATTCGCTCGACGCTGTGGGCCGTCCGGGTCTGCACCAATCCGGCCTCATGTCGTTCTGCTTCGCTGGTTGTTTCTCCCCAGGCCCACGAAAGAATGACCTTACGATTTATTGGGCCCTTGGGCCTTTCGTGAGGTCCTTTACTCTTTTAGTGGACCCGGGGGATATCTATCCCCCACAAGCCCCCGATCTTTGGGTTAATTTAGGGGTAATCAACCCGAAGATCCCCGGTCCAGCTTGCAGGTAATTTGAAGAAAGATGGCTTCCTGTTGTCTTTTCCTGCTCCGATCACTCGTTGACCAAAACCTGGTTTCGTGCCTGTGCCTTAGAGGTCGGCATTCCAATTTGTAGGATTCTGAACTTCATTGGGTGCACCGGAGGTGCACCCAATGGGTGTAGCCCCCGAGCTTCGAGTAGATTTTAGAAAATAATCTACTCGAAGGTCTTCAGTAGAGATCATTTCCATTTGTGTTTGCTCATTTTGGTTGAGGGTTGGCTTTTTTAATCTTGTCCCACGCTTTAGAAATCGGCACTATCTCGGCTTGGATTGATAATCCATGGGGTGCACCCAATGGGTGTAGCCCCCGACCTTCAAGTGGATTTTTGAGGATAATTCACTCGAAGGTCTTCTTTTTATGTCCTTTTGCTGAAGATTATCCTTTCTGCTTGCAAAAAAGTTGGCATGATGTCATCCGCGCTATGTCATCAATATTATGCTTCAGAGGTCAGCATGTATTTTGTCTTTTGCAGCTGAGTTCGCAATCCATCCGTATCTTACTGGGTAGTGTAATTTATTTGCTCTGTGACCGATTGGACATTTGATGGACGTTCTCTGTCTAGTCTTCAAGTCGTGTCTATCGACCATACTTTGCACTCTACTGGCTATATTCGGCTTCCCTCTAACTCTTGTTGATATCTCATTTTTGTCTTGAGGCATTCACTGCGTGCCCTGCACAGATGTGACCATTTTGAAAAATATACTGATAATTCCTGGGCGTCCCCCCCAATGGGTGTGGGCAAGGGACGGCTTGGTACGCTGAGTGTTTTAGCCGGCTGCTTCTGAGTAGTAATGTGATGGGACGGCAAGCGTAATCATATCCTTTGCGCTGTTGACTGGAGTCCCAATGGGTGTAGTGTTGCATGAAACGGCGTCAGCCGCCTGACGTGTCTCCAGACGGGTGGAAGTGCTTATTGAATGCTTTGCGACTGTTCAGTGACCGCGGTTGGAGGTGAGCGGTTGCCTTTCCCTTCTATAAATAACGCTGTTGCCCCTCTGGTTTTTTCACATCTCTTCGCTGTTCTTTACTGCTTCCTTCTCTTCTCTCCCGTCTGCTTCCGCCATGGGCAAGAGCAACAAGCGCAAGCGCGAACCGACTCCTCCATCGGAGGATTTCGGTGACTCGGAATACTCGGAGGAGGAGTTCTCCTCCGAGTCCGAGGGATCTCCGGCTCCCGTCTCTCCCCCGGCGTCGTCCGATGACTCGGATGACTCCCAGGGGATAGCCGCGGAGGTCTGGACATACATCCGGGCCGTCGAGCGCTCCGGGCTCGAGGGCTCGGATGAGTCGGAGTACTCCTCGGATGAGGAGGACTCGAACGGCGGCGGCGAGGACGAGGACGACGACGACGACGACGGCGACGACGGTGGCGACGGCGGCGGCAGCGGCAGTGGCAGGGGCAGCGGCGACGGCGGCAGGGACGGTGACGGCGGCGGCAGCAGGGGCAGCACCAAAGGCGGCAGCAGCAAGGGCAGCACCAAGGGCGGCGGCGGCGGCAGCAGCAGCAAGGCCAGTGGCTAAACGCCACTGGTCTTTAGATATTAGTATAGTGTAGTTAGAATAATGTAGTAGTAATGTAGAGTAGTATAGCGTAGTATAGTAGTAGTAGTAATGTAATGTAGTAATAGTAGGGAAGCATCAACTCGCAAAGAGTTGATTTGTAAGCTTATTGTCTTCCCTTAATGAAAGAATGACGTTGGCTTCTTCTTGATGACTTGCTTTGCTTGATTATGAAACTGATTCTTTTGAGACAGTAGACGAATAACTTGGACATCATACTGACGCTTCCAGAAGTAGCTGCCGAGTAATCTTGTAGTCTGTATCGACGTTTTAGAAGTAATGCCGAGCGACTGAACGCTATACCAGCGTCTTAGAGGCAATGCCGAGTGACTGAAGGTCGACGTCGGCATCTTAGAAGTAATGCCGAGCGATTGAACACGAGATCAGCGTTTTAGAGGCAACGCCGAGTGATAGTAGGTCGACGTCGGCATCTTAGAAGTAATGCCGAGCGATTGAACATGAGATCAGCGTTTTAGAGGCAACGTCGAGTGATTGAAGGTCGTCGTCGGCATTTTGGAAGTAATGCCGAGCGATTGAACACGAGATCAGCGTTTTAGAGGCAACGCCGAGTGATTAAAGGTCGCCGTCGGCATTTTAGAAGTAATGCCGAGCGATTGAACACGAGATCAGCATTTTAGAGGCAATGCCGAATGACTGGATGGTGACGTCGGCACTTTAGAGGTAATGCCGAGCGACTGAATATGAAACCAGCGTTTTGGAGGCAACGCCGAGTGATAGTAGGCCACATGAGCTATTTTGAGGATGATAACCGAGTGATGAGGTGGCCCATCGGCTTTTTGGAAATAACTGCCGAGTGACCACGTGGCATGCTGGGGTTTTTGGAAATAATCGCCGGGTGATGACTGGGCACTTTTTGAAACGGTATCTGGCTCGAGAATATCCCATAAGAGCTGCGCTTTTAGCCGCCTTTGTTTTCCGTGCCCTAGTTCTTGCATTCCCGCTTCCGAATCCTCTCTGCCGCTCCCCTCCAATCTGCTTGCTGGTAGAATCGAGATGGCGCCCAAGAGGAAGATCGCGAGCTCGTCCGCTATGGTGATTCCTCCAATCGATCCCAACAGCCAGTTGCCTTTTGCAGGTAACCACATGTCCATCATTTCCGAAGCTGAACTCCTCCACCTCGTGTCCATCGGGGTTCTTCCTCCGCGGGAACTCTGTTCTTGGCGGATTTGCCACGGGACTACTGTCCCGACAGAGGATACCCACGAGTCTGTAGTTTACGCTCCTTTTCTTCTCCGCGGCCTCGGCCTTCCCATCTCTCCCTTTTTCCGTGGTCTCCTTGATTTCTACCACATTAACCTGACCCATCTGAACCCTAACTCAATTCTGCAAATCTCCATCTTCGTTCACTTATGCGAAGCCTTTCTTGGCGTGCTGCCGCATTTCGGCTTATGGAAATACCTGTATCATTGTCGCCCTGGGATGGCCGGGGGACAACATCAGTTGGTCGGGGGTGCCAGTTTGGAGATGCGCCGGGGACGGAAGACTGAATATCTTGAGATTCCTCTTAAAGACAGCATTAAGGGATGGCGTCTAGAGTGGTTCATAGTTGATAATTATGGAAATTCTCTCCCCCCCCGGTCGGGAAGACAGCCAGACGTTCGCACCCCAAGCTGGACCGAGTCTCCCACAGATGAGGTGGTAGCTGAAGCGGGTGTGTTGCTAGCTGAAGTTGGACTGCTGAAAGAGAGAGGTCTAACTGCTGAAGCTGTGGTTGCTGACTTCGTTTTCAAGAACATTCAGCCACTGAAAGATAGGGTCCACCCAGCTTATCTGTATCGAGGGCTAGCCGACTCAACTCGGGTTACCAACAGGAGAATCCCTTCTGCAGACTTGGTGAGCCGACTGGAAATGATTCTCAGGGGCAAGGTGTCCAATGTTGGTGCTCCGGTGGCGTACTCGGCCTGGAATTTGCCTCCTGCCAAAGTCTTCACTCTTTTCGTGTCCAATCCACCTGCGACTGATGGCAATTTGGGCCTTAGAACGCGGCCCTCTGATGAAGAAGTCAGTGCTTTGGTTGCCTCGCTTGGGGAGATTCCTGATGACGAACGACAAGTCCATTTTGAGGTGCCTTTGGATCCTAATGATGCAGAAATAAGTGCTATGCTTGATATGCTGGCCGAAGATTCTTCTGATGCTACTCCTGCTGGGACATTGGCGGTGGCGCCTCTCCCAGAAGCTGGTACAACCTTGGATGTTCAGAGACCTGCCCGTGTTCGCCCGAGACGTCCTTGCCGAGCCAATCAAACTGATCTTTCTGCTGATGAGCAGAAAAAGAAAAAGAGACGTCTTCGGCAAGTATCTAGTTTGGATCGGGGCGCTGGTCCCTCGGTTCCTGCTGCTGAGGAGGTCCCCGTGCCTGAATTTACTGATGCTGACCCCAATGGGTGTGGTATGTCCGTTGTTGATCCCAATGGGTGTACTCCATCTGTCGCTGATCCCAATGGGGGTGTTGCCTGTGTTGCTGATAAAGACGACAGGGAGGAAGAGAATGAGGTCCCTCTGACTCGGAAGAACAGTCGGCAATTCCTCGCCAGTGGTGAAAGTAGTGGAGTTCCCTCTCCTGCTTTATCTGCCCTCATTGGTCTGCAAGAGCTGTCCCTGGCCAACTTTGATCAAACTCTTGAGGATATGGTTCCAGAGGGCTTGTTATCAGAGCCAGTGGATGATGACGCGATGGAGGCTTGCGATGCCGTGCCTGATGCTGGGTTGAGGTCATCCCATGCCTCGTCGACCTTAGAGCGCGATCTCGAGGGTCGGGATGCTAACTTGGATTGTCCTGGTTCCATGGAAGTGGCTGAAGGCCCGTCAACCTTAGAGGTGGTTACTGCGGAGAGTCTGGACCTCAAGAATGGTGCTGACACATACCCAGCCCCCGAGGATGTCGCCGGGGATGACTTAGCTCGGGTGAAGAGTGTAAGCCACTGCCCAGCCCCCGAGGGTGCTGCCGGGGATGATCCGGCTCAAGTGGGCAGTGCCAACTATGACCCAGCCCCCGAGGGTGCCCAAGCAGGGTCTCCTTCCTGCACTTCCATGGACGTTCACGCGGGATCACCTCCACACTCTGGCTGCATGGTGGTAGCCCAAACTTTGGACCAGGGGGTCGCTTTAGAGGGCAGCGTCCCCGCTGACCGGGCGTTCGGCTCTGTTGAAGGCGCTGAGCTGATTCCTGCTGGTCCGTTGCAAGCTGCTTCGGGTGGTGGCCTTGCGCCTGGTTATCAGCTGATTTCTCCTGATTTGGGGATCCCTTCGTTCTTCTCCAACCTCCAGGTACTGTGCTGTTTTTTAGCTTGATCTTTACATTGCATGAACTTTTGTCGTTATGCTCATCTGTTCTTCTCATCAGGTTTTGGTGGATGGGATGGCCAGCCAGCTGAGATCGCAGGGTGCTTCCGTCCCAGAAGTGGCTTCGTCTCTTACGTGTTGGAATCCAGTGTCACTTCATCGTCGTGTATCCGAGTTGGAGGCAACTAACGCTGGTTAGTGCCCTTTTTCTTTTCTTCGCCTTCGTTGTGGACTGTTTTACCTTCTGACCTCGTTTTGTTTGATTATCTCTCGCTAGGAATGACTCGGCAGATTGCAATTCTTGAGGAAAAACATTCTCGAGATCAGGCTGAATTGGCCCAGCGATGCACTGATTTTGAGGAAAAGTACTCTCAAAGTCAGATTGAGCTGAGTCAGGTCTCCGCTGCCTTAGATGATGCCAATGCACTGAGTTCTTCTCTTCATGCTCAGCTCGACTCTGAAAAGGTGATATACAAAACTGTGCTTTGCCTTGCTGTGCTCCTATTACTTGCTTGGTTTTTTGAAGGGACTGACTTGTGCTTGCAGGAAGAAAAGCGTATCCTTGCTGCTTCTCGTGACAATCTTGACAGGTTGTATCGAGATTCTAGCAATTCGCTGACTATCTTGGAAAGAAGTCATCGCTTCACCATGGAAGAATTAGACCTCCAACGTCGTAAGCTGCAGGAATCCATGGAGGAGGTAACCCGGCTTAAACAGTTGATATCAGCGAAGGATGCTACTATCAAAGGGCTCCGAACTTCCAAAAAATCCATTGCCCAGGAGTTAGAGAGCGCTCGACTGGCTGCTAAAACTGCTGAAGAAACTTCTGTTACTCTCAAGGCCCAACGCGACAAAGCCCTGGACAAGGCTATTCGGGCGGGACGAATCTTGATGAGGAGATCCGGCGTGGTTGTTCCTGAAGACATAAGGGCTGACGTGAACGCCGCCCCTGATTCCTCGAGTCGCCCTTCTTCGTCGGTCGCTCCTGGGAAAGACGTTGCAAAATAGAAAAACATTTTGCGTGCTCCAAGCGCGCGGTTTGCATGATCGAGTATTTGTTAGAGGACACCAGTTTTCCATTCGAATGACATAATTACTCTCTCATTGTATCAGAATTTATTAGTTAATGAGTTGGCAGTAATGACGCATGATGATTATGAAATTTGTTTGCGGGATATGGAAGTCATCCCCTGAATTATATAGGCGCGAGCATGTTGCACCGGTCTTAAGTTGCTGCCAACTTTAAGTCGATCGCTGCGTTTGTAGGGCATAGTGGTCACCCTAAGTTAAGTAAGCATGAGCATGTTGCACCGCCTTAAGTCGTTGCCGACTTAAGTCGATTGCTCCGTTAGCAGGGCATAGTGGTCACCCTGAGTTAAGTAAGCGTGAGCATGTTGCACCGCCTTAAGTCGTTGCCGACTTAAGTCGATTGCTCTGTTAGCAGGGCATAGTGGTCACCCTGAGTTAAGTAAGCGTGAGCATGTTGCACCGCCTTAAGTCGTTGCCGACTTAAGTCGATTGCTCTGTTAGCAGGGCATAGTGGTCACCCTGAGTTAAGTAAGCGTGAGCATGTTGCACCGCCTTAAGTCGTTGCCGACTTAAGTCGATTGCTCCGTTAGCAGGGCATAGTGGTCACCCTGAGTTAAGTAAGCGTGAGCATGTTGCACCGCCTTAAGTCGTTGCCGACTTAAGTCGATTGCTCCGTTAGCAGGGCATAGTGGTCACCCTGAGTTAAGTAAGAATGCAAGTCCATCGTAAATGAATTGAGTATCCTTGAGATCTCTTTTTTATTGATGACATATTTCCACTTTACAGAGTACATCATCATTATCCCAGCAGTTTTGAGGTACAGCTAGGGATAAAACTTTCTGAGGTGTTCTATGTTCCAGGAGTTCCCAACTTCTGTGCCATCCATTTGAGTGAGGCGATACGATCCGGGCCGACTGACTTCTGCTACCACAAAGGGTCCTTCCCATAAGGGTGATAACTTGTGTCGTCCCTCCCCCGTTAGAATTCGGCGGAGGACGAGATCTCCTACTGAGAAGAATCGTTGTCGCACAGCCTTGTCGTGATAGCGCCTTAGAGTCTGCTGGTACCTTGCTGACTGGATTACTGCATTTAACCGTTCTTCCTCAAGTACATCTATGTCCTCCAGCCTGGTGGTCTCAGCTTCTGCTATGCTTTCAAAGATCAGCCTTGGCACCCCAAACTTGAGATCAGCAGGTAGCACTGCCTCCGACCCATAGACCATGAAGAAAGGAGTGTTTCCATGCAAAGCTCGGCTAGGTTGGGTTCTTAGGCTCCAAACGACATAGGGTAATTCCCTTATCCACTTTCCTGCGAATTTTTCATTCTTATCGAAGACCTTTTTCCTGAGTGCATCCAATATCATCCCGTTGGCTCTTGGGTGGGCTACATATGCATACTTGATCTGAATGCTCTTTTGCTCGCAGAAGTCAAAGAATTCTGAACTTGTGAAGTTGGATCCTAAATCAGTTATGATGCTGTTTGGTATCCCAAATCTGAATATTATGTCTTGTATGAATTCCACGGCCTTAGCAGAGGTTAAAGAGGCAATGGGCTTGAATTCTATCCATTTAGTGAACTTGTCAATTGCTACCAATACATGAGTGTATCCCCCTTGAGCTTTCTTGAAAGGTCCAATCATATCCAGTCCCCAGCATGCGAAAGGCCAAGTTACTGGTATGGTCTGCAGTTGCTGTGCTGGCATGTGTTGTTGCTTTGACAAGTATTGGCAGGCTTCGCACCTCTGAACTAACTCGGCCGCATCGTTCTTTGCTGTTGGCCAATAGAATCCTGACCTGAAGACCTTCCCGACTAGTGTTCTGGAAGCTGCATGTATTCCACATTGCCCAGCATGGACTTCCTCCAGAAGTTGCTTTCCAGTGGATGGGAGAATGCACTTCATGAAGACGCCTGATGCACCCCTTCTGTATAATGTCTCCCCAATAAGTGTATAGTGAGCCGACTGTCTTGCAATGCGCTTTGCCAAATTTTTGTCGTCTGGTTCCTCTTCATTCTTTATATACTCAATGATCGGCCTCCTCTAGTCATCAGGGTCTGACTCTGGTTGATCTATGATGTTGCATTCTTCTGTCTGATCCATTGAGATACTTGGCCGCAGAATTTCTTGCACGAAAACCCCGGGTGGGACCTGAGTTCGACCGGACCCCAGTTTGGACAGTACATCGGCTGCTGTGTTCCGATCTCTTTCTACATGATGAAATTCCAGACCCTCGAATTTATCTTCCAGCTTTCGGACGGCAGTGCAGTATTTTCCCATTGAATCGCTTGAGCAATCCCACTCCTTGTTTATCTGGCTGATGACTACCAAAGAGTCTCTGTATACCATTAATCTTTTGACGCCCAACGATATGGCAATGTTCAATCCATGGATCAAAGCTTCATACTCGGCTGCATTGTTGGAGGCTAGGAATAGCAACTGGAGGGCGTACTTGAGGTGTTCGCCTCCAGGCGCAGTGAAGAGAATCCCTGCCCCTGCTCCCTGCAGCTTTAGTGAGCCATCAAAATACATTCGCCATACTTCTGCAGTCTCCGGGTTGTCTGGTACTTGTTGTTCAGTCCACTCCGATACGAAATCAACCAGTGCTTGAGTTTTGATGGCAGTGCGAGGTCGGAACTCGATGTCATGAGATCCCAGCTCACAAGCCCACTTGGCTATTTGACCGATGGCTTCCTTGTTGTGAAGAATATCCCCTATTGGAAAACTTGTGACTACTATGACTTTGTGGTCGTCAAAGTAGTGACGCAGCTTGCGGGCAGTTAGAAGTACTGCATACAATAGCTTCTGAACTTGAGGGTACTTTTCTTCGAGGGGCCTAGGACTTCACTAATGAAGTAGACAGGATGTTGTATTGGATAGGCATGTCCTTCTTCTACTCGCTCGACTACTAACGCGGTGCTTACCACGTGAGTCGTGCAAGAGATATACAGTAGCAAATCTTCAGCTGGTTGAGTTGACGTGGCTCGCCGAGGTGGTTTCAGTACTGGTGGTGTTGTCAAGAATTTTTTCAGAGCATCTAGAGCTTCTTGCGCTTCTGAAGTCCATTGAAACTTATCCACCTTTTTGAGTAACTTGTAAAATGGCAGACCTTTTTCTCCCAGTCTGGATATAAATCTGCTTAGAGCTGCCATACATCCAGTAAGCCGCTGAACCTTCTTCTGCGATCGAGGTGCTTCCATCTTCATGATAGCTTCAATCTTATCTGGATTAGCCTCAATTCCCCGGTGGCTGACAATAAACCCGAGCAACTTTCCGGCTGGTACCCCGAAAACACATTTCTCGGGATTAAGCTTCCATCTATACCGCCTCAGACTGTTGAAAACCAGTTGCAAGTCTTCGATGAAGTCTTTTGAGTCCTGTGTTTTGATTACCACATCATCCACATAAGCTTCCACACGCTTGCCCCAGTGATCGGCTAAGCATGTTTGAATGGCTCTCTGGTAAGTTGCTCCAGCGTTTTTGAGGCCAAACGGCATGGAGGTATAACAGAAAGCACCAAACGGAGTAATGAATGCCGTTTTTTCTTCATCTTCCTTTGCCAGACTAATCTGATGGTATCCAGAATAGCAATCCAGGAAAGACAGCATAGAACATCCAGCGGTGGAGTCTACCACCTGATCTATCCTCGGGAGCCCGAAAGGATCCTTCGGACAGTGTTTGTTGAGATCAGTATAATCAACACACATGTGCCAATCCACTTTATTCTTTTTGAGTACAAGAACAGGGTTGGCTAACCACTCGGGATGTAATACTTCTCTAATGAATCCAGCTGCGACCAAGCGAGCTAACTTAGTGCGAATGGCCTCTCTCTTATCAGGCGTGAAACGACGTAGTTTTTGCCGAATCGGCCTTGCCTGGGGATAAACCTTCAGTTTGTGCTCGGCCAGTTCTCTTGGGACTCCCGGCATATCCGCAGGTTGCCATGCGAATACATCTCGGTTATCTTGCAGAAACCGGACGAGCGCGCTTTCCTATTTGTCATCCAAGCTAGAGCTGATGATGGCCGTCTTGCGCTCATCAGCGAACCCCAGGTTGATTCTCTTGGTTTCTTCAGTCGGCCGCATAGAGGTCGCGGTCTGAGCTTCGCTCGCCGGTACTGCGAGGTCCTCCTCAGGCTTAGAGTTCGCCAGTGTGGAGGGAGCCGTCGATGGCTTGGCGGTGAGGGCTGCTTGAATAGCCACTCGGAAACACTCTGCGGCGCCTTGGAAGTCGGCGCGCACAGTTATGATCCCTTGCGGTCCTGGCATCTTCAGTATCATGTACGTGTAATGCGGAATGGCCATGAACTTGGCCAATCCAGGCCTCCCAATGATGGCGTTGTACCCGCAGTCGAAGTTCGCCACTTCAAACCTCAGGAACTCGGTTCTGTAGTTCTCCGGAGTTCCGAAGGTGACTGGCATGTAGATGTGGCCCAATGGGTATTCCCCTTCCGTCGGCACGATGCCGAAGAAAGGAGTGTCCGACTCGTGGAGCTCTCTGAGGTGAACTCCCAAGCCTTGGAGTGTCCGGGGGAAGGTGACGTTGATGCTGCTCCCCCCGTCCACTAACACCTTCTTCACCCGGCTATCTCGGATCACCGGATCGACAAGAAGCGGGTATTTGCCCGGATGGTCGAAGTTGAGCCATTGATCTGCCCGAGTGAAGGTGATCGGGTGCTCCGACCACCGGTATGGGGCGGGAGGGCCGGTGGTCGCCACCAGTATCTGGCGATCGTTGAGCTTTTGCTGTCTTCTGTTCTCCTGCGATCCGTGTCCACCGAAGATGACGTTGACCTCCCTGTCAACGCGTGGGAAAGCTCCTCCTCCTCCCTCTTCCTGCCGATGGGGTTGTCGTGGTTCATCTGGTCCTCCCCTCGGCGGAGGAGGAGGTAGAGGTTGGAAGGGTCGGCCGTGTCCGACGGAATGCTTGAAGTCTCGGCAGTTACGAAGAGTGTGGCGCATGTCCTTGTGGTACGGGCACTGGGCGTCGAGGATGTCGTCCAACGTGCGTTCGCCTCCACGAGGTCCTCCTCGGGCGCGAGAGGCAGGTGGTCCGGCAGCGTGCACTTCTTCGCGAGGCCTCTTCTCCCATCGTTTGTCGGGTTGCTGGTTCGTGTCGCGTCGTGGTGCTGCCGGTGCGGGCTTTGCTCCTCTGATGAGGTCCTGGGCTCGCTCGTCGGCGGTGATGTAGAGGTCGGCTTCCCGGAACAGCTCCTCGGAGGTAGTCGGTACCCTCTGTAGTATGGCTCGGACGAAAACCGAGTCATTGGAGCCTCTGTAGAAGTCCTCAATCACGGCCGCCTCCGTGACCTCAGGGATACGATTTCTCATGGTCTGAAACCTTTTGAGGTACGACCGGAGAGTTTCGTCCCCCCGGCGCTTGATGGATTTGAGGTCCCACGGTTGCGCCGGCTTGTCGGAGAGGGACTGGAAGTTGGCGGTGAAGCGTCGACTGAAGTCGCCCCAAACGTCGATGCAGTGTCGGGGTAGATGTCGCAGCCATTGCAGCGCGTCTTGCCCAAGGACAATGGGTAAGTATGCGGTCATCACGTCTTCGGACGCCCCGGCAGCTCGAGCAGCGGTGGTGTAGACGGCTAGCCAACCCCATGGATCCTGCTTAGGTTCATATTTGTCAACATTGGATACCTTGAAGTTGGGAGGCCATTGGATGGCCCTAAGGCGCGGAGTGAGGGCGGACACTCCGCACGTGTCCTCCTGTCGTCGGGGACGATGTCTGTCCCGGGGAGGGGAGTTGTGATTGTGATTCCTCGACCGTCCCCGGGTGGTTCCGCTAGTTGAAGCCGTTGCCGACTCAGTCCTAGTAGCTTGGCTCCGAGTCGGGATGCCATGATCCCTGTCATACTCCTCCCGACGGCGAATCTCGTTCTCATGCCGCCGCTCGCGCGAAGCATTGATGGAGCTTCGCGCGTCTCGGCGACTGTTGATGGCGTGTCGTAGATCGTTCGGCGAGTGAGCAAGCGGTAGAAGATGGTTGGCCGCCTGGGTGAACAGTCGTCGGTAGCCATCGGCGTCAGGAGTCCGAGGAAGTCCTTCAGCTATCCGAGCCAGTACCCCTCCGACTTCGCTCGGCGTGTTCATAGCTCGGGCGAAGTCGGGGTTCAGGTTGCGCCCGAAGAATGGATTCTCTCGACGCTGCCTTGCATCCTGCTCAGCCTGTTCCTGAGCTCGTCGGCGATCACGTCGTCGGGAGTTCCTTCGTTCTCTGAAGACGCGTTCTTCCGGAGTTTCTCCTACCTCTGAGACCTCGTCTCGCGAGACAGGCTGTTCCGGATTCCGCTCTCTGGCTGCGTGATGTCGTCGAACGTTCCTGCGCCGGTTCCTCCGTCGACGGGACTCTCGTTGAGGCGGTTCCTCCCCGGGTACAGTCGGCTCGTCGTCGGAGATGATGGGCGACTCCGCTCTCCCGATGAAGAGGACGTCGGGGTAGAACGGTGCTGCTGTCGTGGTGATCTTCTTCCCGTCCCCCTTTGAGGCATGAGGGACGGAAAGAGCAACTTGCTTCTCCCCGGTTGCCTTCTTTCTTGCGATCTATGTCCATTCTTTTGTCGGAGAAGTAGGCAGCGGAGTTCTCCGGGTCAGCGAGCCCTCGGCCCCCGGCTTTCCGGAGACGATCCTCATCCGAAGAGCTGGAGGTTGCGCTTCTCCGGTATTTTTGGAGTTCGTTGGGGGAGATTCCTTTTCCGGCGGATCCGTGATACGGTGCAGAATTCCTTCTTCATCCACTACAAATGAGATTGTTCCGAAGCAGAACACAGATCCGGGATGTAGGGTGATCTTGCTGTAGAAGGAGATGGCCATTGAGCTAGCTTGGATTGTCGACACAGCCCCTACCTGGCGCGCCAGCTGTTGGGGTTTTGGGTCCGACCGCACACCCGGGGTTGCCCCTCAAGGTGTTTTAGGAGTAGGACGGTGTCGACAACTGTAGCAAAATGGTTCGTGCCGATCGCACGAGGGACAGTGGACAAGTTTTGCAGGTTCGGGCCGCTTAGAGATGCGTAACACCCTACGTCCTGATGCGTATGCTTGGTGGATGTGGTTACAAGAGAGCTCTCTGGATCGAGAGTACAGAGAGTTGATGTGGGTGGCTAAGTAAAGGGTCGATCATTCTGAAGGGGTGCCCCCTAGGCCTTATATACTCGACCGTGGGGCGGTACACGTGGATAAGATAACAGCAAGTAGCTAAAAGATAGTGAACCTCTTGAGATTATCCCTACGTAACCCTCGCCGACTTATCCTCGCGTGTCTTCGTTGCATGGAGGCTCCAGCGCGGGAAAGTCGGATTTTTGTTGCGATCATTCGCTCGACGCTGTGGGCCGTCCGGGTCTGCACCAATCCGGCCTCATGTCGTTCTGCTTCGCTGGTTGTTTCTCCCCAGGCCCACGAAAGAATGACCTTACGATTTATTGGGCCCTTGGGCCTTTCGTGAGGTCCTTTACTCTTTTAGTGGACCCGGGGGATATCTATCCCCCACAGTAACTGCTAATAAAAGTTTGACCAACTACTTAAAAGCAATGCTCAGCTTTAACCCCTATCATTGATTAGCCTTACACATCACATGAACTCACACCTTTGTGAGTTTATGTCCATTGGTTCCCCACAACTTGTTGAGCTATGATCATGTGTGAGCTCACCCTTGCTGTCTCACACCCCCCCACAGGAGAAGAACAGGTGGTTCAGGAGGAGCCATATGGCGAGGAGTATGATCTGATCTAGGTGGCGTTTCTCAGTTGACATTGGCGCCGACGATCCTTAGTTCGTTTTATTTTTATTATTTTATTTTGTAATAAGTCATCCGCTATGTAATAAATACTCTGATGTTATTGACATTTATCTCTATACACTCTGTTATTATATATGTTGTCTTCTTGGCGCATGTATGAGATGCACCTGGCTTTGTTCCTTAAAGCCGGGTGTGACACTGGGGAGCACCGGGAGGATAAGGAGGGGTAATGTTTTGTCCGGTTTGGACATGGCGATGGCCTGACTCCTTCCGGTATAACCGTTAAGGTTAGGACGTGCGAGGAAAGAAAGAGATCCGGCATTCGGGTCTCGCGACGGTGAGATCGCAGAAACCGGACTAGTGGGAAAAGTGTACCCCTCTGCGCAGAGTTGAAACCTATTCGAATAGTCCGTGTCCACTGGTATGGACGAGTCTGGTGTGGTATGACAATTAGAGATTTTTTTACAACCTCCATGAACAGGGAAATGTGTGTGTAAGTGCGTACTGAAAAAAAAACAAGGACACGAGAGCGGGAAGCTCAGTGGTGGTTGAGTATTTTTGTTACTTTTAAGTCTTGGGAAAAACCTCACATCAACTGCCTTTCTCTAAGAAAATGAAGAGTGACTTCAACTCCACCAAATAAAGCATGTACGATATAGGTCTCTTTCTCTTTACGGGAGCGAGGTGGGCTTGCGGAATGCCTAGTGTATTCACCCAGATTTATTTATGTTTTCAGTAGCCGAAGACTTCTTTTCTGCTATGCTTGATTGAGAGGGCTGTGTCTGCATCCAGTTCTGCCTGTGGCTTGGGCTAGTGCACTTTCTACTGCGCTCTATATTTTGGCTCTCTCGAGCTTGTACCCCGGTATTGTAATAACTTTTATTTGAACTCTGTACTATTTGAAGTAAGGAGTGTGGTTACTAGCCTCCTAGGACTAGTAATTGTATCACATTTGAGTCCCAAAGGACCGGGACGCTTCAGGTGGTATCAGAGCCATAGGACTGGCCGTAGGTCGCAGCCCTGAAACTTGCCTTAAAAGAAAATACCCCTTACCCCAAGAAAAATCTTCTCTCCTTTCCCCGATATTAACAGACCCTTCTTTTCCTATTCCAGATGGAAGACTCTCTGGTCATTAGGACATCCTACTGCTCAGAGGTGGAGGGGTTCCCACATCTGTTGCGAAGTTGTGCTCTTCGCATGGGGATCCGCAATAAGCCAGAATATGTCTAGAAGGAATATCTCGAGAACGGAATGGAGAAGTGCTCTATGGCAGTCTACCTGGGAGAAAGCTGAAACTGTCCGAACCATCCTTCTTTCCAAGTCACTTTCACCGGATACCGCTTCCCAGATATTTGCCAAAATGTTGCCCGAAAAGCCCTCCGACAACTACGCCAGAGCTACAGCAGAGTAATCTTTGAAACCCCCCTTCGCTACTTTCCACCTTGCAACAAGAATACCCTCGCCTGGAGGAAAAGACTTCAGGCCCTGTCAGGGAGAGACCCTACCGAGGATGACCCCACCATCGTTTACATGGCCGGATACCTCCACACCCTCGCTAACCAATATGATGACCTTGCCTCCCACTGTACTCACCTAAACTCCCAGGTGGAAAGCCAGGCGTCCCTTCAAGAGAGCCTCGAGATAGCAGAAGGTGAGGAAACCAACACCCGTGAGGCCTACCGCACTCTGAAGATGGATTACGACAAGAAGCTGAAGAAGCTCGCCCCTGCAAGAAAAATCCGCAAGAAGACCAAAAGCCAAGGATGTCAGACTGAGCAGAAGGAAGAAGCCCCTCCAGCCCTACCTCCTACCAGGATAGGGAACTCGTCCGACACCAAGGAAATGTCCCTAGCCAGCCTTGATGACCTTCTCAAGGAGTTTGGGGACACTTTAGAGAAGGAGTTCGGGAGTACCCTAGATAGCACTCGCGTGTAATGAACTTATGGTAGTTGTGTGCTGTAATGAACGGGTGTAATGAATAAACTAACTTGTTGAAAAAAATGTGGCATGTGCATGGTAGTAACTCTTTTCCCCTGGCAGATGGCTTCGGATAAAACCACGCCTACCACCTCCGGGATTGGAGCAGGATTTCCCCTAGGAGCAGAAGGAGAAGCTGGCGGAGAAGGGAGTGAGACCCACCTCCCCGCACCTCCGGAACTACCACTAGATTTGGCCCAAGTTCTAGCCAGTCAGACCCGACTCATTGAAGTCCTCACTAGAAGTCTGGAAAATCAGCGCCTAGGTGGTGGGAGACCACAGGACAGGTGTAACACCCCTGGTGTTACTGCAACTAAAACTTGAGCATGGCATCATAAGCATTGACATTGCATATGTTTGATACACCTAGAGTGCATTCACTAGGTAAAAATTTCAATCAAGTGTATTGTTTCTGGTGTTTTGCAAATAGGACCCTGGATAGGGGACCTAACCCTAAATCAGGCTCAAAGGGGCAAAACTTAACCCAAGTTGAGAAAACCTAAAGATTTTAGGGAAAAGAGTCATAAAATATCCCCAAAAACAAAGTTGAATAACATTTATGCCCCTGGGATACCAAAAATCTCAATTAGAACCCTGGAAAACCCTAAAACCAAACCCTAGGGACCTATGTGCAAAATTAGTCCACTTTTGGGCTAAAGTGCAAAAACCAAGTCAAATAAGTATTTTAAGTCATTTGGTTCACAAATATGTGGACTTGAAAGCCAAACCCTAAGTTTTGGACTCATTTGCAAAAAGGACCCCAATTTTGATTCCTATGCTAAGTCTGAAATCAGGGTTATAGGCCCAACTTTGGGGCTGTGTAGCTTTTAAAATAGTGAGAATTCATATTGGGTCACCACATCAAAATTGTAACCTGATTATAGGAGAACAACTTTGCTTAAGGTGGTAAGCTCACTTGTTGAGAAAAATCCTGAGATAATTGAGCCTGAAGTTGGACTGTCAGGCTGGTGGAATTCTGAAATTCAGAACTTCAGTGAAACAGAGCTAACTTTGGACTTGGATTTAAACACGATCCAGTGCAAGTTTGGCTATGACTCCCATAACAAAGTTGTAGATGGTATATTACTCTACAAATTTGCTGCAGAGTGTGGATCACGTTGCCATGGAAATCTGAGAGGAAATGAGACCCAAAATCTGCCTGTCAGACTGACTGGAGAGCATTCACCATGGTACAGTGTCTCAGGTGGATGAGAACGCCAGTGCGGCAAACTCACCGCCGGCGATCTCTTTGCGCCAAAATTCGTACCGCCGCTGTCCGGGTTCGTGCGCGTTAGAAAATGGATAGAGTCGAAGTTAAACGGCGCATACGTGGCACCATTCCCGGAGTCCAGCCGGAGACTTCACCGGCGACCACCGTGACCATTGAATTTTTGCCGCGGTGTCGCCCATGCCTCCATCTCCCTCACTGTATCCCTTTCCGACGTGGTAAGCATGCGCGTGTGTTACTATCCGTGGCCGGGGGCCATCTGTTGGGCCGTCGTGCCTATAAATAGCCATTGGGATCACGGCGAGGTGTTCACTGTTCTTCAAGTGAGCTCGAGTACAACCAGAAATTCGCACTGCCCTCTCTACCTTCTCTCAAATCGATTGCGCACGGTGAAAGCACAGTCTCTCACGATCCTATAGCCTCAATCCCCACCCCCAATTTCATCCAGAGTCGTTGAATTGCCACTTTCCCCCAATTCAGTCCGCCGCGCCACCCAAAAAAAAGCCCGCCCGTGGCCAGCTTACTCTGGTAAGTCATTGTCCAATCCTTGTGTTGTTCTAGTGTTCTTACATACTCGCGAAGCTCACGGTGGCGTCCGTTTGCTCTGATCGACCATGGTTTGGCGAGAACATGTACTCCCGTGCTCGGTTTCCGCCGTGCACGTGGACCGGCTGTTCTCGGGGTGTTCGAGGCAAATTAGTGGGTGTTCCGAGGCCGTCTTAGGTCAGTAAAGCCTCCCCGATAATCGGCTTGAGCAATCATCACCGGCCATAGCCGGTATGTGCCTCGGCAGGCGTGAACGATGAGCGCGCCGCGGTCGAGGACTAGTTTGTAGAAGAAATAGAAAGTCGGGGGCATTTCTGTGAAGTGTCAGCGACTATTTTAAATAGGGTTTGGAGTTCTTCAGTTTATTCAATACTGCAGGGGCTAGTTCGCAAAATCGCCGGAGCGCGCGAGCGCACGCGCGCGCTTTCCTCTTTGAGTTGGGCCGCTGGGCTGAAATCAGCCCAGTACTATTCCCTGGTTTTCCTTTTTCTTTTATCTCCAGAGCTAAAACAATTGTAGAAAATTACAGAAAAATCCTAAAATTGTGAAACCAATTTTCCTAGGCTTGTTATTTTCCCTAGAATTTAATAAAAATAGTTTTGTGATTTTTAGTGGAAATAAGAAATTTTAGGGCATTTAAAGTAGTTAAAAGTATTAGTTAGGGATTTTTAAAAGATAAATGGTAATCCCAAAAATGCTCAAAATTTTTATATGAGCTCCTCATATTATTTAGAAGCCTTGGGTAGAGTTTGGGTTGATTTGGACTTTGTTTGATCACCACACACCCCTGCCTTTTGAACTCCTTTACTGACTCCGGAAACCCTAAGTTCTCGGAGTTCCGTGAAGGAAAGTTGTATTCAAGACTTAGATAATAAATCTTTATTATCTTCGCACTCTCATGAGCATTACATGACATTCATTCTTATATACATATATGGTTATGTTAGAACGCGAAGAAGAAGTGGAAGTCACCGAAGAAGGGACACCACCACCCTCGGATTCTCAAGCAGGCAACTGCTTCTACTTTGATATTTGTGGATCCGAGCCAGACTCACCTGTTAACGAAGGCAAGCCCCGGTGCATGCAACCCCTTTCCTTGTGTTTTTAAATACTTTTCGCACACTATAATTCAAGTGAAATGTGCATTAAGTTCATAGGAATTGCTTGGAGCCTTTTTATGCATTGCTTTTCTTGATATCCATACCTTTATAGATACTTCTGGTGAAGTATCAAAATTTGATTTACAAAAATGCTTAGCCCTGCTTAGATCTTGTGGATAGAGGTTGTCTTTTGCAATACTGCCTAGCTCAGGGGTTACCCTGAGGAAAGATGGCTTCTATCTGCAAGACTACTTTCCTTGAGAGCGTGGTGGGATCTTACTGCAAAGTTCCCGGTGATGCTCTTTTCATCCTAAGGAATAGAAACAATCCTAAGGATGGAAGTACTTAAATCGAGACTTGGGTTAGGAACAGGTGATGTTCTACCCAGGTTGATTAAGGATTTAATGCGTATGTAGGCGTGCTGATCGAGGACCCTTTAACTGGTCACATGCCTCGTCATGGGTAAGCCTTGCCTCGGTCAGACTAAGGCCAGAATAAGATAACACGAAATGGGCATGGAGCGGTGGCGGGAGTAGCGTGTACCCACCGTGGCAAGAGGCTGGACGGTGGTGTATCTGTGCTCTCGGTTTACGTGAACCTGATCTGGTCTTAAGAACCCCGGTGGCAGGTTGACATATGCAAGGGTTAAGTGCTACATATGTCGTGTGATTCGAGATCCTCAGCTGAGTATAATCGATTCGGATCGCCGTACCTTCGCGGTTATGAAGACTTGGTCACTTTCCTGCAACCTAAAGTCAGGATGTGAACATTATGGATAAAAATGAGGTTGTATTGGTGAAATGATGAAATTAGACTAGAGGCAAACAGAGTCTATTAATACTTAATTCGGCATTAAAATATTGAAAGTAAGGACTCACTTTAGTAAGCTATTTCTGCAACAGTATCTAAGTTGATTTCTGCTAAAGCCTCTCCTTGAGTCCTATTTATCCAGCATACCCTTGAGAGTCTTTTCCTTAGTCGGGTAAGACTTGCTGAGTAATTCCATACTCAGGGTTTATCCCTCCGTTGTTTTTAGGTGAGGAAGCGACAACCCTTTGTTGCTTCTGTACCAAGGTGGTTCCTAATGAAGATAAGCAAGAGTGAAGTGCGGGAGGAAAGGATCCTCCATTAAGACTTTTTGTGTGATAACTGTCGGGAGGAGTTTTTGCCTCCCTTGGTATGTGTAATAATATTACTCTGCACTCGTTTATATTCCTGGTCTGTAATAAACAACTTGATCTTACTTTTTAATAAATGTAAGTTTATGTAATCGCTTCCGCATATCTATATCTCTGATGTTCTGTAATGTCTGCAAGACGGGTGAGACGTTCCTGGAAAGGTAAGGAAAGATACCGAGCTTGTCAAGTAGTTCAGGGGCACCTACAGGGTTGTCTGAGGTCCGTTGGACAAGGACAACTGTAGGTGGGCCTAATTACTTGGGAGGTTCCGTCACAGCTGGTATCGGAGCGTAGCCCTTCTTGACAGATATTATGTGGCATCTTCAAAAGGATTTTCTAAGACTTATCTATAAAATTGCTTCTCTTCTTACCTAAGTATTTCTGAAGAGTTTATTTCAAAGACCAGATAGGAAGAGTGCAATGTATAGAAGGTTGAATCAACTGAGGTTGATTCTGTAATTATTCATGCATCATGCTAAGAATTGTACTAATAAATTTTCCCCTTAGCAAATGCCGCCGCGTACAAGGAAAACGGCGCGAAAGCATACTGGACCTATCGGTGTACCTCGACACCAACTTGCCCCACGGGAGCAAGATAGCAGTAGCGGGAGCAACGATCCTATTGGTGATCTCGAAGCTCACGTGAATCAACTTCAAGTAGAGTTACAACGCAGGACGAATTTATGGGTTGCGGACGGTGACCGAATAAATGATTTGAGAAGTTACATCCGCACCCTGCAAGATCAACTAGCTGACCGAGATTTGGCGCTTGATTGGGCAGTACAATCTCGCTCAGTAGCTTTAGCTAAGGAAGCGAAGGCTCGAGCACGAGTCAACGAACTTAGCGTTGCTATTGACAACTTGCAGGTATATTGCAATACTTTACATGAGGAAGTTCATGTACTGTATTCGCAATTACACCCAAATGTCCCTGCGGATCCCGTCAGGTCTAAAGCCGGACCCTCGCATACTGTGGGAGAAGCGCTTGGTGGGGAGTTAGACCTTTTTAGGCCCCCTCCTTCTTTGAGGCTGGTCGACGTATGGTCTCCCACCCCTGACGATGAAGCTACCAAGAACAATCAGAAGCAGGAGTAGTAATGTAGTTGTAAAAGTAGAAGTAGTAAATTGTATAATAGGTTGAACTCTTGTATAATGGGTAATGTATCCTGTTATGTAACATCGAGTCTGTATCATTACTTTTTTATAGTAATGTAAAATGGAAGGTTTCTCTGGCATATTATGTTTACTTTAAATGTTCTTTGCCTCAGATGCCTACCAGGACTCGAGGACAGGACGCAACAGGAACTTCTGGGGGAAGGGATGTTACCCCAAATCCACCTCCGGTTCCTCCCACATTGGCCGAGGCGATTGCCGCCTTGGTAAACGCGACTGCGGACAATACCCGCTTTCTTAGGGAAATGGCGGGTCAACAATTCCAGCAGCAGGCAGGAAGGGGTTATCAACAAGGCCCCCGTGAAACCACCTATCTGGATTTCTCTGAAACCCGTCCACCCCTATTCGTCAAGGCTGAGGACCCGTTAGAAGCTGATGAGTGGATACGGGTTATGGAACAAAAGTTTGGTCTTCTCCGTTGTTCAGAGACGTAGAAGCCATTATTCGCAGCACAACAATTACGTGGCCCTGCCAGTACCTGGTGGGGAAATTTTGTGGCCATTCAACCTGCCAACCATCAAGTCACATGGGAAGAATTTAAAGCAGCCTTCCGTGAGCACTACATACCCGAAGGTGTCCTGCATATGAAACAAGAAGAGTTCATGAAGCTGAAACAAGGAGGAGATACCGTTAATCAGTATCTCAACAAGTTTAATCACCTATCGCAGTATGCTATCGACCAGGTGAATACTGATTTAAAGAAGAAGAACTGCTTTATGAGGGGTCTAAATGACCGATTGCAGAGAAAGATGGCCACATGCATAGGTCTCACGTATGGAAAGGCTGTCAGTACAACCTTATCTGTTGAAGCAAAATACGCAAGTTCTGGGAAGAATAAGGGATTCGGTGGTGAGAAGCCTAATTAGGGCCAGGCGAAGAGGCAACGGTTTGTGATCCGGCCTTCTAGCCAAAATCGCACTTTTTCTCGTCCACCCTCATTCCCTTTCAAGCAGCCAATTATCATCCGTTCCAACAATACCCCCACTACCCCAAATCAGCCAAGTGCTCCGGGCACTCGATTCCCTGCTTTGCCCAGCTCTTCAACCGGGTGTTTCAATTGCGGCAAGTCGGGACATTTCATCAAAGACTGCCCATATCCCAAGCAAAATCAATCAAATGCTCAGCAAGGATCTGGGAAATCAGCTCAGCCCAGGGGAAATACTGTGGGGAAGAATACAAAGAAGACGGGGCGTGTATACTACACCCAAGTGGCCACTACACCGGAAGGAGAGCCGGTGATGATGGGTACGTTTCCCGTGGCCAGTCACCCTACAATTATTCTTTTTGATTCTGGTGCTTCGCATACGTTCATTAGCAAGAAATTTGTGGAGCAACATCACATTGCATGCCATGAATCAAAAGAGGGATTTAAAATTCATTCACCTGGGGGACACATTTTTACTCGAGAAGTGGCCTATGAAGTGCCAGTAACAATGGCCGGACGGAACTTTCCTGCTAACATGATTGTTCTGAAAGGCCAGGATATAGATGTAATTTTGGGTATGAATTGGTTAACCCAACACAAGGCAATTCTCAACACTGAACTCAGAACCGTCAGGTTGAGCTATAATCAAGAAGAGATTCTTTTGTCTCTCCCCGTAACCAATCCAGCCAAAGCTTCTGGTAGAGTATATGAAGCCATTGTACCGGAAATCAAGGATATTCCGGTAGTATGTGAGTTTCCAGATGTATTTCCGGAAGATCTGCCTGGACTGCCCCCTGAAAGAGATGTAGAATTTGTAATTGAGTTAAAGCCCGGTACGGCTCCCATCTCCCGAAGATCGTACCGTATGCCCCCTAATGAGTTGGCGGAATTGAAGATTCAATTACAAGATCTACTGAATAAGGGATTCATCCGGCCAAGCTCGTCTCCATGGGGTTGCCCCGCCATTTTTGTTAAAAAGAAGGATCAAACCTTGCGAATGTGTGTGGATTATCGACCCCTGAATGAGGTCACCATCAAGAACAAGTACCCTCTTCCAAGGATCGACATCTTATTTGATCAACTGACTGGGGCGAGGGTATTTTCCAAAATTGATCTCAGGTCGGGCTATCACCAAATCCGTATTCGGCCCGAGGATATACCAAAGACCGCATTTACTACGCGGTACGGGTTGTTTGAATACTTGGTAATGTCCTTTGGGCTAACAAATGCTCCTGCCCACTTCACCTATTTGATGAACTCGGTGTTCATGCCCGAGTTGGACAAGTTCGTGGTGGTCTTCATCGACGATATCTTGATATATTCTAAAAATGAAGAGGAGCATGCTCAACATCTACGGATTGTATTGACGCGCCTGAGGAAACATCAGCTGTATGTCAAGTTCAACAAGTGCGCGTTCTGGCTGGAGGAAATTCAATTTTTGGGGCACGTGTTATCGGCCAAAGGAATTGCGGTAGATCCTAGCAAAGTCAAAGATATTCTGGAGTGGAAACCCCCAACCACTGTTCACCAAGTCCGGAGTTTTCTTGGACTAGCTGGGCATTATCGCAGATTCATACTAGATTTTTCTAAGCTTGTGAAGCCAATCACAAGTTTATTGAAGAGTGACATTAAATTCAATTGGTCTTCTAAGTGTAATGAAGCCTTTGAGCAATTGAAGACATTATTAACCACTGCTCCGGTATTGGCTCAACCGGACATCACTAAGCCTTTTGATGTATATTGTGATGCGTCTGGCAGTGGACTCGGCTGTGTATTAATGCAAGAGGGCCGAGTAATTGCATATGCTTCAAGGCAGTTGCGCCGACATGAGGAGCATTACCCAACTCATGATCTGGAGCTAGCTGCTGTGGTTCATGCCCTGAGAATTTGGCGTCACTATCTGCTGGGAAATATCTGTCACATATATACAGATCATAAAAGTTTGAAGTACATCTTCACCCAGTCAGAATTAAATATGAGGCAAAGACGATGGTTTGAGCTTATTAAAGACTATGAACTGGAGATCCATTATCACCCAGGCAAAGCCAATGTGGTGGCAGATGCACTAAGCCGTAAGGCTTCCTGCCACTGCCTTATGGTGAAGACCTCTGACAACACTTTATGTCAAGAAATGGAAAAGCTAAACCTGGGGATGATCCAACAAGGGACTCTGAATCAGCTAAAGCTTGAGTCTGTCATCTTGCAAAGAATAATTGATGCTCAAAGGGATAATGTGGGCATGAAGCACATACGGGAGAAAATAAGGGCTGGAACAGCCAAATGTTTCAAGAAAGACGATCAAGGTGTGTTATGGTTTAAAAACCGCATAGTAGTGCCAAAGAATGAAGAACTCCGCCAGCAAATCCTTGATGAAGCACATCTTAGTCGTTATTCTATTCATCCCGGAAGCACTAAGATGTACCAAGACTTGAAGCAACATTACTGGTGGACAAAGATGAAGATCGAAATTGCACGCTATGTGGCTAAGTGTGACACTTGCAGACGTGTCAAGGCCATACACAAGAAAACTGCTGGTCCATTACAATCTTTGCCGATCCCAACATGGAAATGGGAAGACATAAGTATGGACTTTATTGTGGGATTGCCCAGGACGGCCAAAGGGTATGATTCCATTTGGGTTATCGTTGATCGACTCACAAAGATTGCCCACTTCTTACCCGTTAGGGCCAAATATACAGTAGCCACTTATGCAGCATTATATATTGCCCGTATTCTCAGTTTGCATGGTATTCCAAAAACTATAGTGTCGGATCGTGGACCTCAGTTCGTATCCAAATTTTGGGAAGAACTCCATAAATCCTTGGGTACCAAATTGCTCCACAGTTCGGCCTACCATCCTCAAACAAGTGGACAAACTGAGAGGGTCAATCAAATACTTGAAGATATGCTGCGGGCATGCGTTCTGGACTTCTCACAGAAATGGGATGAATGTTTGCCCTTAGCGGAGTTTTCATACAATAACAGCTATCAAGAAAGTATCAAGATGGCACCTTTTGAAGCTTTATATGGGCGACGGTGTCGAACTCCGCTAAATTGGTCTGAACCTGGAGAAAGGTACTTCTTTAGGCCTGATATGGTGAAGGAGGCCGAAGAAAAGGTTCAGAAAATTATTCATAATATGAAGAAAGCTCAGACTCGACAAAAGAGTTACGCAGACCGACGATGACAACCCTTATGTTTTCTGGTGGGCGATTATGTCTACTTGAAAGTTTCACCAATGAAGGGTGTATCGTGTTTCGGGGTTAAAGGGAAACTTGCACCCAGGTACATTGGTCCATTTCCTATACTTGAGCATTGTGGACCAGTGGCATACCGACTCCAGTTACCCGAAATTCTGTCTGCTATCCATAATGTGTTCCATGTGTCGCAATTGAAGAAGTGTCTTCGGGTTCCCGATCGAACCGTGGAAGTGATAGATGTTGTCCTGGAACCAGATTTAACATACTCGGAACATCCTATTCGAGTTCTGGATCAAAAGGACAGGGTTACCTGGAGAAAAACTCTCAAGTTCTACAAGATACAATGGAACCAACATTCTGAGGAAGAGGCTACATGGGAAACTCAAGACTTTTTGAATAAGAATTTCCCAGGCTTTCTAGCCTCATGTAATTTGTAAAGTGTATATAGTTATTGCAATAAAGGAGTGAACCCCCACACCACCCCTGCCTTGTACCAGAAATAAGGAAATAAAAATGTGACACATTTCCTTTTCCATTACTCACCCTAGGACTTTAAATCTCGGGACGAGATTCTTTTATGGGGGGAAGGATGTAACACCCCTGGTGTTACTGCAACTAAAACTTGAGCATGGCATCATAAGCATTGACATTGCATATGTTTGATACACCTAGAGTGCATTCACTAGGTAAAAATTTCAATCAAGTGTATTGTTTCTGGTGTTTTGCAAATAGGACCCTGGATAGGGGACCTAACCCTAAATCAGGCTCAAAGGGGCAAAACTTAACCCAAGTTGAGAAAACCTAAAGATTTTAGGGAAAAGAGTCATAAAATATCCCCAAAAACAAAGTTGAATAACATTTATGCCCCTGGGATACCAAAAATCTCAATTAGAACCCTGGAAAACCCTAAAACCAAACCCTAGGGACCTATGTGCAAAATTAGTCCACTTTTGGGCTAAAGTGCAAAAACCAAGTCAAATAAGTATTTTAAGTCATTTGGTTCACAAATATGTGGACTTGAAAGCCAAACCCTAAGTTTTGGACTCATTTGCAAAAAGGACCCCAATTTTGATTCCTATGCTAAGTCTGAAATCAGGGTTATAGGCCCAACTTTGGGGCTGTGTAGCTTTTAAAATAGTGAGAATTCATATTGGGTCACCACATCAAAATTGTAACCTGATTATAGGAGAACAACTTTGCTTAAGGTGGTAAGCTCACTTGTTGAGAAAAATCCTGAGATAATTGAGCCTGAAGTTGGACTGTCAGGCTGGTGGAATTCTGAAATTCAGAACTTCAGTGAAACAGAGCTAACTTTGGACTTGGATTTAAACACGATCCAGTGCAAGTTTGGCTATGACTCCCATAACAAAGTTGTAGATGGTATATTACTCTACAAATTTGCTGCAGAGTGTGGATCACGTTGCCATGGAAATCTGAGAGGAAATGAGACCCAAAATCTGCCTGTCAGACTGACTGGAGAGCATTCACCATGGTACAGTGTCTCAGGTGGATGAGAACGCCAGTGCGGCAAACTCACCGCCGGCGATCTCTTTGTGCCAAAATTCGTACCGCCGTCGTCCGGGTTCGTGCGCGTTAGAAAATGGATAGAGTCGAAGTTAAACGGCGCATACGTGGCACCGTTCCCGGAGTCCAGCCGGAGACTTCACCGGCGACCACCGTGACCATTGAATTTTTGCCGCGGTGTCGCCCATGCCTCCATCTCCCTCACTGTATCCCTTTCCGACGTGGTAAGCATGCGCGTGTGTTACTATCCGTGGCCGGGGGCCATTTGTTGGGCCGCCGTGCCTATAAATAGCCATTGGGATCACGGCGAGGTGTTCACTGTTCTTCAAGTGAGCTCGAGTACAACCAGAAATTTGCACTGCCCTCTCTACCTTCTCTCAAATCGATTGCGCACGGTGAAAGCACAGTCTCTCACGATCCTATAGCCTCAATCCCCACCCCCAATTTCATCCAGAGTCGTTGAATTGCCACTTTCCCCCAATTCAGTCCGCCGCGCCACCCAAAAAAAAGCCCGCCCGTGGCCAGCTTACTCTGGTAAGTCATTGTCCAATCCTTGTGTCGTTCTAGTGTTCTTACATACTCGCGAAGCTCACGGTGGCGTCCGTTTGCTCTGATCGACCATGGTTTGGCGAGAACATGTACTCCCGTGCTTGGTTTCCGCCGTGCACGTGGACCGGCTGTTCTCGGGGTGTTCGAGGCAAATTAGTTGGTGTTCCGAGGCCGTCTTAGGTCGGTAAAGCCTCTCCGATAATCGGCTTGAGCAATCATCACCGGCCATAGCCGGTATGTGCCTCGGCAGGCGTGAACGATGAGCGCGCCGCGGTCGAGGACTAGTTTGTAGAAGAAATAGAAAGTCGGGGGCATTTCTGTGAAGTGTCAGCGACTATTTTAAATAGGGTTTGGAGTTCTTCAGGTTATTCAATACTGCAGGGGCTAGTTCGCAAAATCGCCGGAGCGCGCGGGCGCACGCGCGCGCTTTCCTCTTTGAGTTGGGCCGCTGGGCTGAAATCAGCCCAGTACTATTCCCTGGTTTTCCTTTTTCTTTTATCTCCAAAGCTAAAACAATTGTAGAAAATTACAGAAAAATCCTAAAATTGTGAAACCAATTTTTCTAGGCTTGTTATTTTCCCTAGAATTTAATAAAAATAGTTTTGTGATTTTTAGTGGAAATAAGAAATTTTAGGGCATTTAAAGTAGTTAAAAGTATTAGTTAGGGATTTTTAAAAGATAAATGGTAATCCCAAAAATGCTCAAAATTTTTATATGATCTCCTCATATTATTTAGAAGCCTCGGGTAGAGTTTGGGTTGATTTGGACTTTGTTTGATCACCACACCCCAAAACACCCCCTGCCTTTTGAACTCCTTTACTGACTCCGGAAACCCTAAGTTCTCGGAGTTCCGTGAAGGAAAGTTGTATTCAAGACTTAGATAATAAATCTTTATTATCTTTGCACTCTCATGAGCATTACATGACATTCATTCTTATATACATATATGGTTATGTTAGAACGCGAAGAAGAAGTGGAAGTCACCGAAGAAGGGACACCACCACCCTCGGATTCTCAAGCAGGCAACTGCTTCTACTTTGATATTTGTGGATCCGAGCCAGGCTCACCTGTTAACGAAGGCAAGCCCCGGTGCATGCAACCCCTTTCCTTGTGTTTTTAAATACTTTTCGCACACTATAAGTCAAGTGAAATGTGCATTAAGTTCATAGGAATTGCTTGGAGCCTTTTTATGCATTGATTTCCTTGATATCCATACCTTTATAGATACTTCTGGTGAAGTATCAAAATTTGATTTACAAAAATGCTTAGCCCTGCTTAGATCTTGTGGATAGAGGTTGTCTTTTGCAATACTGCCTAGCTCAGGGGTTACCCTGAGGAAAGATGGCTTCTATCTGCAAGACTACTTTCCTTGAGAGCGTGGTGGGATCTTACTGCAAAGTTCCCGGTGATGCTCTTTTCATCCTAAGGAATAGAAACAATCCTAAGGATGGAAGTACTTAAATCGAGACTTGGGTTAGGAATAGGTGATGTTCTACCCAGGTTGATTAAGGATTTAATGCGTATGTAGGCATGCCGATCGAGGACCCTTTAACTGGTCACATGCCTCGTCATGGGTAAGCCTTGCCTCGGTCAGACTAAGGCCAGAATAAGATAACACGAAATGGGCGTGGAGCGGTGGTGGGAGTAGCGTGTACCCACCGTGGCAAGAGGCTGGACGGTGGTGTATCTGTGCTCTCGGTTTGCGTGAACTTGATCTGGTCTTAAGAACCCCGGTGGCAGGTTGACATATGCAAGGGTTAAGTGCTACATATGTCGTGTGATTGGAGATCCTCAGCTGAGTATAATCGATTCGGATCGCCGTACCTTCGTGGTTATGAAGACTTGGTTTCTTTCCTGCAACCTAAAGTCAGGATGTGAACATTATGGATAAAAATGAGGTTGTATTGGTGAAATGATGAAATTAGACTAGAGGCAAACAGAGTCTATTAATACTTAATTCGGCATTAAAATATTGAAAGTAAGGACTCACTTTAGTAAGCTATTTCTGCAACAGTATCTAAGTTGATTTCTGCTAAAGCCTCTCCTTGAGTCCTATTTATCCAGCATACCCTTGAGAGTCTTTTCCTTAGTCGGGTAAGACTTGCTGAGTAATTCCATACTCAGGGTTTATCCCTCCGTTGTTTTTAGGTGAGGAAGCGACAACCCTTTGTTGCTTCTGTACCAAGGTGGTTCCTAATGAAGATAAGCAAGAGTGAAGTGCGGGAGGAAAGGATCCTCCATTAAGACTTTTTGTGTGATAACTGTCGGGAGGAGTTTTTGCCTCCCTTGGTATGTGTAATAATATTACTCTGCACTCGTTTATATTCCTGGTCTGTAATAAACAACTTGATCTTACTTTTTAATAAATGTAAGTTTATATAATCGCTTCCGCATATCTATATCTCCGATGTTCTGTAATGTCTGCAAGACGGGTGAGACGTTCCTGGAAAGGTAAGGAAAGATACCGAGCTTGTCAAGTAGTTCAGGGGCACCTACAGGGTTGTCTGAGGTCCGTTGGACAAGGACAACTGTAGGTGGGCCTAATTACTTGGGAGGTTCCGTCACAACAGGATGGGAGAATTTCTGAGACTCAAGCCTCCCACGTTCACTGGATCTAGCAATCCCCTCGATGCAGACGACTGGCTGCGCACGATCAAGAGGAAACTAGAAGCCATCGGATGCCCTGAAAATTAGCGTGCTCATTTGGCTGCTCATCAACTTTCTGGGATGGCCTTAGCATGGTGGGATACCTTCAGCGAGGCCGTCAGGGACGCTACCTGGGCAGAATTTGAAACTGCTTTCCGCGAGCACCATGTACCCCAGGGGATCGTTCAACTCAAGGAAGATGAATTCCGGGAACTAACTCAAGGTGGAAGATCTGTCAGTGAGTACGTGCACAAGTTCACAGAGTTGGCTCGTTACGCGCCTGACGATGTCAGCACCGAGGCCAGGAAGATGGCCTGTTTTCTAAAAGGGCTAAGACCAGAACTCAAGACCATCCTTGCCAGCCAAGATTTCCTCAACTTCTCACACCTCTCCAACAAAGCCATCGAAGTGGAAAGGGCAAAAGTGGAAGAAAAAGGGCACCTCAAGAGGAAATTCCAGGTTCTCCGAGCTCAGCAGCAAGACCGTCACCAGAGAGCTCGATCCTTCGGACACCCACCCAAGGGACCAAGCTTCAATAGACCAGTTGGACCCACTCCGTCATGTTACAGCCAGCAGAGTTAGAGTTCCTTTCAGGCCCCCTCGGTTGCAAGCAACCAACCGCCAGCAAATGCCTGTTGGCACTGCGGAGACCCCAGTCACTTCAAGAATAACTGCCCCCAGTTGAAGGCACACGGACCTACCTACTCCAACTCGGTGAATGGCCCCAAGATTCCCTCGACACTTGCCTCCAAGGCACCCCCCCTCCAACAGTCAACAGAGCAGGACCCAGTACCAGGGCAGAGCACGAGTTAATCTCGTCGACGCTCAAGAGGCCCAGCAAGCTCCGGGAGTAGTGCTCGGTGAGTTCCTTGTTGAATTTACTCCCGCTACTGTGCTTTTTGATTCAGGAGCATCCCATTCATTTATAGCCACTAGTTTTGTGGAAAAGAATGACATCCCCTCTACACCCCTAGAAATCTTTTTGGTCACCCGAACCCCAGGGTCAGACCTTCTATGCCAACTCAAATGCTCCCAAGTCAGAATTCTTCTAAGTGGGGTAGTGTTCTTAGCAGACTTAACCGTCTTGCCATCCCAAGTGATCGATGTGATCCTAGGAATGGATTGGCTAACTAAGCACAAGGGCATCATAAGTTGTGCAAGTAAGACCGTCCTTCTCACCGACCGCCAAGGAAAAGCAGTTTCCTGTCAGGCCCAACCACCCGCCAACGACCCAATGATGTTTAATCTGGCAGCAGAAAACACATCAATAATAGAAGAATTCATGGATGTATTTCCAGAAGAGTTGCCTGGAATGCCCCCTGAAAGAGGAGTGGAATTCTATATAGATCTCATTCTAGGCATTGCGCCTATCGCAAAGAGACCATACCGCATGGCCCCCACAGAGTTAGCAGAATTAAAACTCCAGATTGCAGAGCTGCAACAAAAAGGGTACATCCGTCCCAGTTCGTCCCCCTGGGGAGCACCCGTCCTTTTTGTCACCAAAAAGGATGGAAGTATGAGGATGTGTATTGATTACCGGTCCTTGAATGAAGTTACAATCAAGAATAAGTACCCACTCCCTCGGATCGACGATCTCTTCGACCAGCTGCAGGGAGCCAAATATTTCTCCAAGATAGACCTCAGGTCAGGATATCACCAACTCAGAATCAAGGAAGCAGACATTCAGAAGACTGCATTCGTCACCAGATATGGACAATATGAGTTCACAGTGATGTCGTTTGGGCTAATGAACGCACCTGCCTTTTTCATGAACCTCATGAATAAGGTATTCATGGAAGAATTGGATAAGTTTGTCGTAGTCTTCATCGACGACATCCTTATCTATTCCAAGAATCACAAAGACCATGAGCGTCACCTTCAAATCATCCTCGGAAGACTCAGGGCACATCAACTCTATGCTAAGCTCAGCAAGTGTGAATTCTGGTTAGAAAAATAGCCTTCCTTGGGCATATCTTGACGACAAAAGGAATAGAAGTAGACCCATCCAAGGTAGAAGCCGTTTCAAAATGGAAACAGCCATCCAACGTCAACGAAGTATGAAGCTTTCTGGGAATGGCAGGGTATTACCGCCGCTTTATCAAGGGATTCTCCAGCATAGCGAGACCTATGACCGAACTTCTCAAAAAGGATAATAAATTCGTGTGGACACCAAAATGTGAGGAAGGTTTCCAGATCATCAAGGAGAAGCTCACGACCGCGCCCGTTTTGACACTACCAGATATACACCAGGATTTCGTCATCTTCTGTGATGCTTCAAGGCAAGGCTTAGGGTGTGTCTTAATGCAAAATGAGAAAGTTATTGCTTATGCATCCCGCTTACTCAAGCCGCATGAGCAGAATTACCCCACCCACGACTTGGAGTTGGCAGCCATAGTGCACGCCCTAAAAATATGGAGGCACTATCTGATTGGGAACAAATGCCACATCTTCACGGATCACAAGAGTCTGAAGTATATCTTCACTCAACCAGACCTCAACCTCCGTCAAAGAAGATGGCTTGAACTGATCAAAGATTATGACCTCGAGATCCATTACCACCCTGGGAAGGCCAACGTGGTAGCAGACGCCCTCAGCCAAAAACCTTTTGGGATAAAGGGGACCAACTTTTTAGAAGATTGGAAGAAGGAATCAGCTCAGCTAAATGCATGTCTGGGAAACAACTGTAGCCTGGAAGTCAAGCTAATGCTAGAAGACCTCATAAGCAAGGCTTAACGCCTGGACGTGGAAACAGTAAGACTTATGGAAAGAGCTCGCAAGGAGCAACTTCCGGACCTTAGGACAGATGAACAAGGAGTTCTTTGGTTCAAGAACCGTCTGTATGTACCAAAAGGAGAGGCACGGGAAGTCCTGCTCAATGAAGCTCACAACTCAGCTTACTCCATCCACCCAGGAACCACCAAGATGTACCTAGACCTCAAAGCCAGATACTGGTGGAGAGGGATGAAGAAGGAGATAGCACAGTATGTGGCCCGGTGTGACACCTGCCAGCGAACAAAGGCCGAACACCAGAAACCTGCAGGCCTACTGCAACCCCTCCTAGTGCCTGAATGGAAGTGGGAGGAAATAGGCATGGATTTTGTAACCGGACTGCCCCGGACGCAAAAAGGGAATGACTCTATCTGGGTAATAATCAACCGTCTCACCAAGGTGGCCCACTTCATTCCAGTAAAAACCACTTTTGGAGGAGCCACCCTTTCCTGGATATATCTTAAAGAGATAGTCAGGCTCCATGGTATTCCTCGGAAGATAGTGTCAGATAGAGGGACGTAGTTCACCTCAAAATTTTGGAAGAGCCTTCAGCAAGCTATGGGCACCAAGTTAGATTTCAACACCGCTTATCACCCTCAGTCAGATGGTCAAATGGAAAGGGTCAACAAGGTCCTCGAAGACTTACTAAGAGCCTGTGTGTTGACGTTCGACAGGAATTGGGAGTCCAGTTTGCCGTATGCCGAATTCTCATATAACAACAGCCATCAGACAAGTATCAAAATGTCACCATTCGAAGCATTGTATGGACGAAAGTGCCAGACCCCCCCTAATGTGGTCCAATGTAGGGGAAAGGACACTGGAAGGACCCGACTTTGTTAAAGAGGCCAAAGAGAAGGTTGCCCTGATCCGCAAGAGGTTACTTGAAGCTCAGAGTCGCCAGAAAAGTTATGCAGACAACAGATGGAGGGAACTCAGATTTGAGGAAGGGGATTTCGTATACCTCAAGGTCTCCTCGATGCATGGTGTTAGAAGATTCCAAATAAAAGGAAAGTTAGCACCGTGTTTCGTCGGTCCCTATCCCGTCATTAGCAGAGTGGGACCCGCAGCATACCGCCTTGAGCTACCAGAATCCATGTCAGACATTCACAATGTCTTTCATGTGTCCCAGCTCCGTAAATGTCTGCAAGTACCAGAGAACCACATCAAGGCAGAATCAATTCAGATTCAAAAAGATCTCCAGTACCAGGAAAAGCCAATAAAGATTCTTGACTCAGCAGTCCGGAAGACCCACAACTCAGAAGTAAGACTCTGTAAGGTTCAGTGGAGCAGAGAAGGAGAAGAGGAAGCTACCTGGGAAAGTGAGGACTCTCTGAGGAGGGAATACCCTTACCTTTTCTCAAGCCCCGTCTGAATCTCGAGGGCGAGATTCCTTTAAGTGGGGTAGGTTTGTAACATCCCAATTTTCAACCCAGGTTTGAAACCCTAATCTAACCCCCCCTTCTTATTATCTATCCCAAATCTCCCCTAGGTCTTCCCATCATATGCATACACTTTGTTTGAATATGAACACCTCACTTAGATTTTATTTTCTAGCACCTAAGATTATCTATTAATTAATTGTTCAAAAGAAAAAGGATATAAAAAAGGATATGGAAATTAGAAAATAAAAAGAAAAAGAGAAACCCTCTCCCCCCTAGCTGGGCCAAATCCAGCCCATGCCGCGGCCACCTCCTCCCCCCCTCGCGCCCGCGACTCCCCCTTTCAGCCCATCTCCGGCCTGCCTCCGCGCGCGTGCTAGCTCGCCCTTGTAACACCCTGAATTTGGGGTATAAAATTTCTTTGCTCATATTCACAAATTCAGGTGTTACTTCCCTTTTCTCATCCTTCCCCAATCTTCTCTTTCACATTTCTATAGGAGAAAAGTGGTTATTTTATTTGTAATTATGGTCTATTAGCTCAAACTCCAAGGGAGTATGAATTGTTGCATCATGTTGAACCCTAGATTTCACTTTTGTTTGGTGCATAATTCTTAGAAAGTCTAATTTGAATTTGTGGCTTATTTGAATTTGAATCAAATAGAGAAAATAAAAAGAAAAGAGAAAACAAATACCAGAATAAAAGAAAAAGGGAAAGAAGCCTAACCCTGCCGCCCCCTCGGCCTTTCGGCCCAGCCGGCCCAACCCCGCGCGCGTAGACCTGGGCATAAAACCCGAGCCCAAAGCCCGTTACCCGAAATACCCAAACCCGTACCCATTTAGCCCAAAGCCCGTTACCCGAATAGATCCAGCGGGTAACGAAATTGAATACCCGAATTAAGTTCGGGCTTAATCGGGTATTAACCCGCGGTACCCGAAGTACCCAAACTACCCGAATTACCCATAGCACCTGTCCCTGACTCCCTGTCCAGCTCTAGCGGTGGTTGCGGCCTGCGGCTCTCTCCCAGACCACATTTCCAGTCTCCCTGTCTAGGCGTCCGGTTGTCCTTGTCCAGCGGTGCGGGCGTGCAACTCTCTCCCTCGCTCTAGCCAGACAGGAGGCAGCTAGGAAGACAGCAAAGTAAACACATCACGTAAGTCCAGCCACCACCGCACCAGCAAGGCATGGAGCAACGAGCAAGCCAGGCAAGAGGCATCCAGCAGTCCAGCACCAGCATCCAGCAAGGCACGGCCGGCTTGCCGCCAAGCGCCAGCGGCAAGGCTGCAGCCCGCAAGGCAAAGCAAACACATCACGGAAGGTAGTTTATTTGTAGATCATTTTTTATTATGCATTAGAAGTTATTTTGTTAGATTATTTTTATTATGTATTAGAAGTTAGTATTTGGTAGATTTATTTGTAGATTATCTTGCAGGAGCATTGCAGGAGCATTACGGAAGGTAATTTATTTTTTATTATGCGTCTCAACTCTCAACTCTTTTTTATAATCTTGCAGGAACATTGCACTTGTTTATATCAGTGTTTGTAAATTGTAAATAAGGAATATCACTATGTTTTTTCAGTTTTCAAGAATATTCAGTCCCTGGAGGTCTGCGGTGGGTTGATTAATGATGCTGGCGTGAAGAACATCAAGGACCTGAAAACTCTGACGTTACTCACTGTTTCACTATTTCGGGTAGTTTGATACTACCCGAACCCGTACCCGAAATTATGGGTACCCGAAATTACAGGTACCCGAAATTACGGGTACGGGTTCGGGTATAGATGTTAGATACCCGAAATATAAAAAACCCAAAAAACCCGACCCGAAATATCGGGTAAACCCGAACGCCCACCTCTACGCGCGCGCGCCTCTCCCCCCCCCCCCCCCCCCCCGCTCTCTCTGCCCTGGCGGGCCCGCCCGTCAGCGCGGCCGCCGTCTCCGCGCCCGCCTCCCTCTCTCTCTGCTCGCGGGCCCGGCCCGTCAGCGCGGCCGTTTTCCCCGCGCCCGCACCCGCTTTCCCCTCTCTCGCTGCTCGCGGGCCCGGGCTGTCAGCCCCATCTTCCCCGCGTAACCGCCGCCCGAGCTGCGCGCTGCCGCGGACTCCGCGCCCACGTCGCGCGTGGAGCTTGCAACCGCCCCGCCCCCGGCCACTTGAGCCCAGAACCCCACTCGCCCTCTCTCCCTCCCTCATTTGCGCACCAACAGACCCCTCCCTCACCTCCCCCTCGCTGCGCGCACGCCAGAGCGCCGCCGCCACGAACCATCGCCGCCCGAGCTCGTTTCCCCGTCGCCGTTGGAGCTCCGCCGTGCTCTCTGCCACGGTGAGCTTCGCCCCGACGTCCGCAACCCGGGACGCGCTCCAATTTCCCCTTCCCCTCCCTATTTCCCTCTGCCCGCGCTCACCCGCCGTCCTCCGTGCAGCCGCGGAGGTCTGCCACCGCCGACCCGGGCCGTCGTCGCGCCATTGCCGCCACCGAGGAGTCCCCGGAGTCCGTCTTGAGGTAAGGAACCTCCCCTGCCCTCTCCCTTCCTCTCTATTGCTCTCTACTGCGCTTAATTGCTCGCCGGAGTCCCAGAGCGCCGCCGCCGAGTCGCTTCGCCGTGAACCGCCCCCCTCCGGTGCCCCTGCCCCGACCCAGTCCCCACCGGACGATTCCCCGCGCCCTCCCCAACCTTCCCGGCCGCTCGGGCCACCCCAAAGACCCGCAGAGCGCCCGCGCCCCTCGTCTCCGGCGAGTCCTCCGCCGCGGAGACGAGCGCCGCCGCCTCTGCTAGCCGGTAGGAAAGGCCAAGGCCGGCCACCCGATCCCCGCCGTCCACCCCAGATCGGGCGGCCCTGATTCAATTAGCCCGGGCCCAATCCTGGCCGTCCGCCGGAGATCCGACGGCCCAGGGCCGCTTCCCTCACACCCCGCGCCCGCTCTGCCGCCCGGCCCCGCCTGTCAGCCCGCCCGCGCCCGCGCTGCTCACCCGGCCCCGCCTGTCAGCCGTCCGCCCCACGCTGCCCGCCCGGCCCCGCCTGTCAGCCGCTCAGGCCGCCGCGCGCTCGCGCGCCCGCCCGTGGATCTAATCTCGGGCGTTGATCTGATATCCGACGGCCGTAGGAGCCCGATACCCCTTCGCCCGCGCGTTTTCTTAAAGAGACCCCCTGTTTTCTGAAAATTAACCCACCGTCCCTGGATTCTCGCAGTTAGGTCCTCAGACCTTTTATTTAATTCAAAATAAGTATTTAGGGTATATTTTTAATCCCTAAACTTGTAAAATTCATAACTTTGTCATATGAACTCCAAATTAGGTGCTTCAAATTGCAAAATGCTCATAGTATTTTTGTCTACCTATTTAACCAATGTTTCTCTGCTGTTTTTATGTCCCAATTAATAGTTGATCATTAGGATAAGATTAAGGTTATTGGAACCCCTATTTGAGATAAATAAAAGATAGAAGACTTTAATAAAAGTGGGAGCACCTAAGTTTATGGACTTAAAACCATGTAATGATTTAACCCCACCACTGACTTAAACCTGATTAGTGGATAATGAATCATTTTGTATAGTCCTCTACCCTAGACATACCAAAGTGCCTATCCCTTTTCTATTATAAACTTGTGATCTCTCTGCTGCATATGTTTGGTATATTGTTTTTGTTTGTTATTTCCCAAGTGCATAGTGTGAATGATTACTTTACGTAGACAACGAGCAGTTTGTGTTTCCCGAGGAAGTTGCAGAGGAAGTTCCTGATCAACAGTTTGGTGAAGGCAAGTGTCCTCTGACCCATTATGTCCTATTCACTTATAACGTACTATCCCGCATTACTTACTTGAAACCTAAGGATTGACTAGCTTTACACTTTACTTTATCCTTGATGACCTTATGGTTAGCATTCTGCTATTGCCTTAACTTAATCAATGAACATGATGTGACTATTTATGATACTGTTACCCTGATGATGTTGATGATCTTGTGATACTCTAGGGGGCTCAGGCTGTTTCCTGAGTACCTCTCCGTAAGGACCTGTTCGTTGAGAGACCACCCGGGATAACAGTGCAGCCATGAGGGTGAAATGGGATGCCCTTAGCTAATTAATTAGAGGAACTAGAGGTGTAGTTGCTTAGCCATCGTGCCGTCAATGGGGTCCAGGCACAGTGCTTGCTCTGCCGAGGCTGAGTGCCGAGGTTCTTTCGTTTTGCTTTTTGTTAGTCACTCTCCTGCGGGGAGGGGCACTGTGTTTATCAAACTGGAGAAACCTAACGGGCAGCTATGATCTCTAGGGAATCTTTGTAAAAGCTACGTAGTGATACCCTGCCGGACCACCTAGGTAATGGTCAATGGGGATTAGCTCTCCCCGGGCAGAAAGGGAATCATGACTCATGGGTAAAGTGTGCGACCTCTGCAGAGGGTAGTGAAACTGATATATCAGCCGTGCTCACGGTTAAGAGCAGCCTTGGGATCCTCTTTGATTAGAGATACAGATGGTTCGAGATACAAGGATTATGTTATGGTTTTGGTTCGAGTATGATGATGTTGTTCCTCGATGAGGAAATGGTTCATGGGTTGGTTAATGCTAAAATCTGGCTTCTACTAATGATAAATACCTGACCAACTAAAAGAAACTGCTTGAGCCTAACCCCACATAAAGCTAGTCCACTTCAGCCAAACGGGACATTTGCTGAGTACGTTGATGTGTACTCATCCTTGCTTTACCACCAAACACCAGGTTGTCCGCATTGTAACCACTGCTCCGGAGAAGGCGAAGTCGTGGAAGGAGACTTTCAGGAGTTCCAAGACTACGACGAATTCTAGGTGTGGGTTGGCGGCAACCCCCAGTCAGCTGCCTGTGAAGGCCTTATCTTTACTGCGTTTCGCTAGCACTTTGATTTACCTGTTAAGACGATGACTATGTGGATGTCTATGACTCTGTGATGTAATAAGTTAATACTCTTTTAAGTTATTATTCGAGCAATGTGCATTGATGTTCATTTATGTAATCGCTGTGTACGTGAGTTCTGATCCTGGCACGTACATAGTTTGCACTTGGTTTGCCTTCCAAAACCGGGTGTGACATAAGTGGTATCAAAGCCGTGCTGACTGTAGCACCGCTGACCTAGAGTAGCACTGGTCGTACTAAGGACTATTGACCTTCCCTCTCACCTTGACCTCTGATGTTACTTCAAAAGTCGGTCACCTCGACCAACCCTATGTTTTACTACATATATATACTATATTATACCTTGTTAAATTTTTTATCTTATTATGTCTATGGTTTATTCACTTGTCATATTAGTTCTGCTCTTACTCTTATGCTTATGGTGTCTTTTGTAGATGGCTCGTCTTAGACACACTGCACGTAAGTCGGTGATTCCTTTCCTGCCGTCTCGACTTGCGGAGCGTCCTCTGCACCGCACCGTGTCTGGTCAGTCGAGTCACCTGGAGAGACTGCACCACCGCCTGCGTGAGGAGCAGGAACGTCGGCGCCAGCACAGAGAGCAGCAGGGCTCTTCCTCCCCACCCCAGCAGGAGGTGGAGTCCGTGAGGCCCCGTTCCTCTGTTGCCCAGCTGGAGGCGCCCCCTGCACCACCGCGGGACGCCTCGGCTGTTGGAGGAGCTACCGGAGGAAGTCCTGGAGGAGACCCCGACGATGACTCAGACCACAGCACGGAGTCTTCTGAGCCGCAGGAGGCGGAAGGATGGGTCGCCCGACCCATCACCCGTGACGCCGCTCGCGGTTGTCACTTCCACGACGCACTCGACACCTTGCTGCGCCAGGCTTTTGACCGGCACACCTGGTCGATCGAGTATCGTTGTGTAGTCTACCAGCACAGTCGCGGGAGGTACCCGAACCGCTGGGAGGCTACCTGCCTAGTTCGCCGTCCGGAGGATGACCTCCGGGGTGCGGAGGCCGTTTCGGAGCACTATTCCATCTCCGAGAGGGACACTGCAGAGGCGGCTATGCAGGATGCAGCACGACGCGCACTCTCCCAGTACTGTTCTTTGTTCGGTGGGGTGGCCGACGGTCTTAACCTTCGGTACTACCCCCGCCGCCCTACTGGCAGCACAGAGAGTGTGGTTGTCTCACCTGTTGGTGAGGCTAACCCTAGGTTGAGCAGCACAGTCAACCTAGTCGCAGTGCTCAACACTGAGCTGGATCACTCTCTGGACGAGCTGAGCAGGGCTCGAACGGAGATTGCGGAGTTGCGTGCTGAGCTGGCAGAGCACCATCACCAGGAGGGTGGTTCTCCCGCTCCTGTTGGGACTCAGCACCCTTACCGCTCGCCGCCACGTGGTCACCACACTTATGGTTCCCCTGCCTGTAAGACCAGGATAGATCTGGATCCTTAGATCGTTAGCGTTGAAGTTTGTAATAATTCTTAAGTCAGATGTCTTAGTCTTAGGTAGTAAGTTTAGTTTGCTTATCAGTTGCTTCCATTTAGTTTAGTTTGCTTATCAGTTGCTTTCATGCTTGTTATGATGAACTTGTGCTGGATTCGAATCTTTGTAATGACTGTTGCCAACCTGTGGGTTTCCCCTGCAGTTTGGCCTAGCTAGTAATGTTAATGAAGTCAGTTGCTTAGTTGGGAAACCATTTACTTCTACTTTCCTTCTTATCTGAGAGGCTGTGTTGAATCATAATGAGGATCAGTGAAGCTCTTTGTTCACTTAGTGTCATGAAGAATTCTGGGTTCTCTTTTCTTATGCTGGAGGGTTGTAAGATCAATGCTGATGTATGAATGTCTTCCACAGATGTCTGACAACAGGCGCCGATGCAACAGGCGTGCTCAGCAAGAGCAGCATGACCAGCAGGAGGAACAACAGAGGCAGCCTCCCCCACCACCCCCGATGTCAGTGGAGCAGATGTTCTTGATGCAGACTCAGGCAGTGCAGGCCATTGGGCAGACGCTGGCAGCCATGCAGCAGGCTCAACAGCAACCTCAACCCCAATTGCAAGTGCAGATGCCCCAGATGCCACGGGATAAGCGTGGTGAGTTCATGAGAGGGCACCCTCCTACCTTCGCCCATTCTGCCGACCCCATGGATGCAGAAGACTGGCTGCGCGCAGTGGAAAGAGAACTACGCACCGCCCAATGTAACGACAGGGAGAAGGTTCAGTATGGTCCCCGTCAGCTAAGGGGAGCGGCCCAGTCCTGGTGGGAGTCCTACCTCGCCACACATGCTGACCCCGAAGCCATCACCTGGGAAGAATTCAGCGAGAGTTTCCACAGGTACCATGTGCCAGAGGGACTGATGATCGTGAAGAAGGAGGAGTTTCTGGCTCTGAAGCAGGGACCCCTGTCTGTTAGTGAATACAGAGACAAGTTTCTGCAGCTATCTCGTTATGCACCTGAGGATGTCAACACTGATGCTAAAAGGCAGTACAGGTTCATGAGAGGTTTGGTGGATCCCCTGCATTACCAGCTGATGAATCACACCTTCCCCACCTTCCAGCACCTGATCGATAGGGCAGTTATGACTGAGAAGAAGCGTAAGGATATGGAAGATCGGAAGCGCAAGATGAGTGGACCCCAGACCGGAGGCATCAGCCGTCCACGTTTCTCAGGCAGTTCATCTCAGCAAGGCAGGCCCGGTCACCCACGGGGATATCAGAATCAGAATCAGCGTCCGCATCAGCAGCAGTTTCAGAGACAGTACCCACAGCAGCAGCAGTATCGTCAGAACAGCCAACAGGGAGGTAATCAGTATCAGAAGCAGAACAACCAGGCACCTCGCCTTCCTGCCCCAGCAGCAAACCAGAGCAACCAAGCAGCCCCAGCACAAGGAGGAGGCAGAGGATGTTTCCACTGTGGAGAACAAGGCCACTGGGCGATGCAGTGCCCGAAGAAGGCGGCGCAGCAGCAGACCAACCCCAATGCTCCAACAAGGCAAGGTGTACTGCAGCCGACAGCAGGCAATCGTAACCAAGCGTACAACCGTGGAAAGGTGAACCACTTGGAGGCCGAAGCGATCCAGGATGCACCAGATGTGGCAGTAGGTATGTTCTCAGTCGAATCTCATCTCACGAAAGTGCTATTTGATACTGGTGCAACTCATTCATTTGTCACGGCAACCTGGGTAGAATTGCATAACATCTCAGTAGAGGCAATGATGCCGCCCATGAGGATTAACTCGGTTGGTGGCAAGGTGCAAACAGATAAAATATGCTCAAATATAAGGGTGGAAATAAGGGGGATAGGATTCCCCAGTGACTTAATAGTAATAGACACCCCTGGGATAGATGTCATTCTAGGGATGAATTGGTTAATGAAGTATGAAGCGAATGTTAGCTGTGACAAGAGGACCGTAACATTGAAGTCCCCGTCAGGAGAAGAGGTAGTGGCCGAGCTAAGGATGCCTAAATCAGCGGAGGGTGTCTGTCACCAGATTTCAGTTGATAGTAAGGAGCCCAACCCGCTCGAGACTATCAAGGTTGTGTCGGACTTTCCGGACGTATTTCCCGAGGAGCTAACGGGCATGCCACCCGAGAGAAAAGTTGAATTTGCCATAGAGCTTATCCCTGGTACCGCCCCCATTTCCAAAAGAGCCTACCGAGTGTCTGGACCAGAATTGGTGGAACTCAAGAAGCAGATAGATGAGATGTTAGAAAAGGGTTACATCAGACCAAGTACCTCGCCTTGGGCCGCTCCGGTGTTGTTTGTAGAGAAGAAAGATGGTACCAAAAGGATGTGCATAGACTACAGGGCCTTGAATGAAGTCACTGTCAAAAACAAGTACCCCCTGCCAAGGATAGAAGATTTGTTCGACCAGCTCAGAGGTGCCAGCGTATTCTCGAAGATAGATCTGAGATCAGGCTACCATCAACTCAGAATCCGACCCTCGGACATACCGAAGACGGCATTCATCACCAAGTACGGGTTATATGAATTCACAGTTATGTCCTTTGGTTTGACAAATGCGCCAGCCTTCTTTATGTACCTGATGAACAGTGTGTTCATGGATTATCTGGACAAGTTTGTGGTAGTGTTTATCGATGATATTCTCATATACTCTCAAAGTGAGGAAGATCATGTAGAGCATTTGAAGATGGTATTGCAGAGACTTCGAGAGCATCAGTTGTATGCCAAGCTGGGCAAATGCGAGTTCTGGATTCATGAAGTCCTGTTTCTGGGTCACATCATAAATCAAGATGGGTTGGCGGTGGATCCAAAGAAAGTGGTAGATATCCTGAACTGGAAAGCACCAAAGGATGTTCGTGGGATCAAGAGCTTCATTGGAATGGCTGGGTATTACAGGCGTTTCATCGAAGGCTTCTCAAAGATTGCTAGACCAATGACAGCGTTACTAGCGAAGAAAGTTGAGTTTAAGTGGACCCAAAAGTGTCAGGAAGCATTTGAAGAACTGAAAAATAGATTGACTACAGCTCCGGTGTTAGTCCTGCCTGATGTTCACAAGCCATTCTCAGTGTATTGCGATGCTTCTTACACCGGATTGGGATGTGTGCTAATGCAAGAAGGAAGAGTTGTAGCATATTCATCTCGGCAGCTGAAGATCCATGAGAAAAATTATCCCACACATGACCTGGAGTTGGCAGCAGTAGTTCATGCTTTGAAGACCTGGAGACATTACCTGTATGGGCAGAAGTGCGACATTTACACAGATCATAAAAGTCTGAAGTACATATTCACCCAGTCAGAGTTAAACATGAGACAGCGAAGATGGTTGGAATTGATCAAGGACTATGAGTTGGAGATACATTACCATCCAGGCAAAGCCAATGTGGTTGCAGATGCTCTGAGCAGGAAGAGTCAAGTCAATATGATGGCCACGTACCCAATGCCATATGAGTTAGCTAAGGAGTTCGACAGACTGAGTCTCGGTTTCCTGAACAGTACGCAAGGAGTAACAGTGGAATTAGAGCCCACCCTAGAGCGGGAGATCAAAGAAGGGCAGAAGGATGATGAAAGCATCAACAAGATCCGGCAGCTAATCTTAGAAGGAAGAGGCAAAGACTTTCGAGAGGATGAAGAGGGAGTAATATGGTTCAAGGACCGATTGTGTGTCCCCGACCTCAAACCTATTCGGGAACTGATCCTCAAGGAAGCTCATGAGACAGCCTACTCCATACACCCTGGGAGCGAGAAGATGTATCAGGATTTAAAAAGGAGGTTTTGGTGGTATGGCATGAAAAGAGAGATCGCAGAATATGTCGCCATCTGTGATAGCTGTCAAAGAACCAAAGCAGAGCATCAAAGGCCCGCCGGATTGTTGCAGCCATTGCGGATTCCTCAGTGGAAGTGGGATGAGATCGGGATGGATTTTATAGTTGGCCTACCTCGTACCCGGGCCAGTTATGATTCCATCTGGGTGATTGTGGACCGCTTAACAAAGGTGGCCCATTTCATACCTGTGAAGACCACATACACCGGAGCAACGTTAGCTGAGTTATACATGTCACGGATAGTCTGCCTTCATGGTGTGCTGAAGAAGATAGTGTCAGATCGAGGAACGCAGTTCACCTCTCATTTTTGGCAGCAGCTACAAGAAGCTTTGGGCACCCATTTGAACTTCAGCTCGGCTTATCACCCGCAGACAGACGGTCAGACTGAAAGAACTAATCAGATCCTAGAAGATATGCTGAGAGCCTGTGCGTTGCAAGACAAGTCAGGATGGGACAAAAGGTTACCTTATGCAGAATTCTCCTACAACAATAGCTATCAGGCTAGCTTGAAGATGTCACCGTTTCAGGCACTCTATGGACGGAGTTGTAGGACTCCGCTGCATTGGGACCAGCCTGGAGAGAGACAGGTGTTTGGCCCCGACATTTTGCTTGAAGCCGAAGAGAATATCAAAATGGTTCGGGAGAACCTGAAGATAGCCCAGTCAAGGCAGCGAAGCTACGCGGACAGAAGGAGAAGAGAACTGAGTTTTGAAGTGGGAGATTACGTCTATCTGAAGGTGTCACCTATCAGGGGAGTCAGAAGGTTCGGAGTTAAAGGCAAGTTAGCACCCCGGTACGTTGGACCATATCAGATTCAAGCAAAGCGTGGAGAAGTGGCTTACCAACTCAACCTACCAGAAAGTTTGTCGGCAGTGCACAATGTGTTCCACGTGTCACAATTGAAGAAGTGTCTGCGAGTACCAGAAGAACAGTTGCCAGTGGAGGGTTTGGAAGTCCAGGAGGATCTGACATACATAGAGAAGCCAACGCAGATTCTGGAGTTTGCAGACAGAGTCACCCGGAGGAATACCATCAGAATGTGCAAAGTCAGATGGGGTCACCACTCCGAGGAAGAAGCAACCTGGGAACGAGAAGATGATCTGAAGGCCAAATACCCTGAACTCTTTGCTGACCAACCCTGAATCTCGGGGGCGAGATTCTTTTAAGGGGGATAGGTTTGTAACACCCTGAATTTGGGGTATAAAATTTCTTTGCTCATATTCACAAATTCAGGTGTTACTTCCCTTTTCTCATCCTTCCCCAATCTTCTCTTTCACATTTCTATAGGAGAAAAGTGGTTATTTTATTTGTAATTATGGTCTATTAGCTCAAACTCCAAGGGAGTATGAATTGTTGCATCATGTTGAACCCTAGATTTCACTTTTGTTTGGTGCATAATTCTTAGAAAGTCTAATTTGAATTTGTGGCTTATTTGAATTTGAATCAAATAGAGAAAATAAAAAGAAAAGAGAAAACAAATACCAGAATAAAAGAAAAAGGGAAAGAAGCCTAACCCTGCCGCCCCCTCGGCCTTTCGGCCCAGCCAGCCCAACCCCGCGCGCGCGCCTCTCCCCCCCCCCCCCCCCCCCGCTCTCTCTGCCCTGGCGGGCCCGCCCGTCAGCGCGGCCGCCGTCTCCGCGCCCGCCTCCCTCTCTCTCTGCTCGCGGGCCCGGCCCGTCAGCGCGGCCGTTTTCCCCGCGCCCGCACCCGCTTTCCCCTCTCTCGCTGCTCGCGGGCTCGGGCTATCAGCCCCGTCTTCCCCACGTAACCGCCGCCCGAGCTGCGCGCTGCCGCGGACTCCGCGCCCACGTCGCGCGTGGAGCTCGCAACCGCCCCGCCCCCGGCCACTTGAGCCCAGAACCCCACTCGCCCTCTCTCCCTCCCTCATTTGCGCACCAACAGACCCCTCCCTCACCTCCCCCTCGCTGCGCGCACGCCAGAGCGCCGCCGCCACGAACCATCGCCGCCCGAGCTCGTTTCCCCGTCGCCGTTGGAGCTCCGTCGTGCTCTCTGCCACGGTGAGCTTCGCCCCGACGTCCGCAACCCGGGACGCGCTCCAATTTCCCCTTCGCCTCCCTATTTCCCTCTGCCCGCGCTCACCCGCCGTCCTCCGTGCAGCCGCGGAGGTCCGCCACCGCCGACCCGGGCCGTCGTCGCGCCATTGCCGCCACCGAGGAGTCCCCGGAGTCCGTCTTGAGGTAAGGAACCTCCCCTGCCCTCTCCCTTCCTCTCTATTGCTCTCTACTGCGCTTAATTGCTCGCCGGAGTCCCAGAGCGCCGCCGCCGAGTCGCTTCGCCGTGAACCGCCCCCCTCCGGTGCCCCTGCCCCGACCCAGTCCCCACCGGACGATTCCCCGCGCCCTCCCCAACCTTCCCGGCCGCTCGAGCCACCCCAAAGACCCGCAGAGCGCCCGCGCCCCTCGTCTCTGGCGAGTCCTCCGCCACGGAGACGAGCGCCGCCGCCTCTGCTAGCCGGTTGGAAAGGCCAAGGCCGACCACCCGATCCCCGCCGTCCACCCCAGATCGGGCGGCCCTGATTCAATTAGCCCGGGCCCAATCCTGGCCGTCCGCCGGAGATCCGACGGCCCAGGGCCGCTTCCCTCACACCCCGCGCCCGCTCTGCCGCCCGGCCCCGCCTGTCAGCCCGCCCGCGCCCGCGCTGCTCGCCCGGCCCCGCCTGTCAGCCGTCCGCCCCGCGCTGCCCGCCCGGCCCCGCCTGTCAGCCGCTCAGGCCGCCGCGCGCTCGCGCGCCCGCCCGTGGATCTAATCTCGGGCGTTGATCTGAGATCCGACGGCCGTAGGAGCCCGATACCCCTTCGCCCGCGCATTTTCTTAAAGAGACCCCCGGTTTTCTGAAAATTAACCCGCCATCCCTGAATTCTCGCAGTTAGGTCCTCGGACCTTTTATTTAATTCAAAATAAGTATTTAGGGTATATTTTTAATCCCTAAACTTGTAAAATCCATAACTTTGTCATATGAACTCCAAATTAGGTGCTTCAAATTGCAAAATGCTCATAGTATTTTTGTCTACCTATTTAACCAATGTTTCCCTGCTGTTTTTATGTCCCAATTAATAGTTGATCATTAGGATAAGATTAAGGTTATTGGAACCTCTATTTGAGATAAATAAAAGATAGAAGACTTTAATAAAAGTGGGAGCACCTAAGTTTATGGACTTAAAACCATGTAATGATTTAACCCCACCACTGACTTAAACCTGATTAGTGGATAATGAATCATTTTGTATAGTCCTCTACCCTAGACCCAGGGAATACCAAAGTGCCTATCCCTTTTCTATTATGAACTTGTGATTTCTCTGCTGCATATGTTTGGTATATTGTTTTTGTTTGTTATTTCCCAAGTGCATAGTGTGAATGATTACTTTACGTAGACAACGAGCAGTTTGTGTTTCCCGAGGAAGTTGCAGAGGAAGTTCCTGATCAACAGTTTGGTGAAGGCAAGTGTCCTCTGACCCATTATGTCCTATTCACTTATAACGTATTATCCCGCATTACTTACTTGAAACCTAAGGATTGACTAGCTTTACACTTTACTTTATCCTTGATGACCTTATGGTTAGCATTCTGCTATTGCCTTAACTTAATCAATGAACATGATGTGACTATTTATGATACTGTTACCCTGATGATGTTGATGATCTTGTGATACTCTAGGGGGCTCAGGCTGTTTCCTGAGTACCTCTCCGTAAGGACCTGTTCGTTGAGAGACCACCCGGGATAACAGTGCAGCCATGAGGGTGAAATGGGATGCCCTTAGCTAATTAATTAGAGGAACTAGAGGTGTAGTTGCTTAGCCGTCGTGCCGTCAATGGGGTCCAGGCACAGTGCTTGCTCTGCCGAGGCTGAGTGCCGAGGTTCTTTCGTTTTGCTTTTTGTTAGTCACTCTCCTGCGGGGAGGGGCACTGTGTTTATCAAACTGGAGAAACCTAACGGGCAGCTATGATCTCTAGGGAATCTTTGTAAAAGCTACGTAGTGATACCCTGCCGGACCACCTAGGTAGTGGTCAATGGGGATTAGCTCTCCCCGGGCAGAAAGGGAATCATGACTCATGGGTAAAGTGTGCGACCTCTGCAGAGGGTAGTGAAACTGATATATCAGCCGTGCTCACGGTTAAGAGCAGCCTTGGGATCCTCTTTGATTAGAGATACAGATGGTTCGAGATACAAGGATTATGTTATGGTTTTGGTTCGAGTATGATGATGTTGTTCCTCGATGAGGAAATGGTTCATGGGTTGGTTAATGCTAAAATCTGGCTTCTACTAATGATAAATACCTGACCAACTAAAAGCAACTGCTTGAGCCTAACCCCACATAAAGCTAGTCCACTTCAGCCAAACGGGACATTTGTTGAGTACGTTGATGTGTACTCATCCTTGCTTTACCACCAAACACCAGGTTGTCCGCATTGTAACCACTGCTCTGGAGAAGGCGAAGTCGTGGAAGGAGACTTTCAGGAGTTCCAAGACTACGACGAATTCTAGGTGTGGGTTGGCGGCAACCCCCAGTCAGCTGCCTGTGAAGGCCTTATCTTTACTGCGTTTCGCTAGCACTTTGATTTACCTGTTAAGACGATGACTATGTGGATGTCTATGACTCTGTGATGTAATAAGTTAATACTCTTTTAAGTTATTATTCGAGCAATGTGCATTGATGTTCATTTATGTAATCGCTGTGTACGTGAGTTCTGATCCTGGCACGTACATAGTTCGCACTTGGTTTGCCTTCCAAAACCGGGTGTGACAGCCCTGCGCTCTCTCTCGCTCTCGTTGACGAGCAGACCCCACCCACCAGCCGCTCTCACCATCGCTCTCTCGCGCGCTCACTCCCGCTGGTAGACCAGCCCCACCGGTCAGCTGCCCCATCGTCCTCCCCGTGTACGGCTCGTCGCGGTCACCTCCGACCACCGTCCCCTCCATCGCCCCGTCCCCTCGCCGCACAGAGAAGTTTGGCACCGCCCCGTCCTTGCCGCTTGACCGCGTCCTTGCCCGGTACTGCCCCGCCGTGCGGTCTCGTCGTCGCCACTGTGCGGCATTAAACTCCAGCGCGGTGCACCTCACCGGCGTCCGCCGAGCTCCACCGCTCCCCTCCCCTCGGGCGCCTATAAAAGGGTCGCCCCGAGCACTTCCTTCCCCGCACCGGCCTCAGCCACCCCTCTCCTCCCCTCGCCTGAGCTCAATTCGCGGAAGCGCCGCCGTCTCCTCCCTCTCCGGTAATCCCTTCCCCCTCTTCTCCCTCCCCCTCTGGTTGTGTAGCAAGCAATTAGCTAGGCCTATCAGCTTCGCCACACCGCCGCGAATTTGGAACACCGCTCCCCTACCCCTAATCCCCGCCCGAAGCTCACTGACGGCGACTCCCGCCGCGGAGCTCCGCCACCTCCCCGCGGACAGCCCCCTCCCAGTCCCCTCTAGCCAAATTGAGCCCGCCCCTAGGTTTGCCAGCCTCTCCCCGTGCTAAGGCACCTACCCGTTGCCCAAGAACTGGGTCACCGGCGGCCGGGTTCTCCCCCGCGGACGGCCGGTTCGCCCCACCGTCGACTGCTGGCGCCGTTTCCCCCCTTCCTCTCTCTCTAGCATGTGGGCCCCGCGGAGACGCCGTCACCCTCGCGCGCCCACGCCGGCTGCCGCCTTGGGCCGCAACTGGGCCGACGCACTCGCGCCCGCGCACGCACCGCGCCTGGCTGGGCCAGATTCCCCCCCCCCACGGCTCACCAGACCTGAAACCCTTTTTCTTTTTCCTTTTCAGCCTTTTCTCCTTTAATTAGTACTTCTCAATATTTTATGCACCAAAAATTATAAAAAATAATTTCTAAAGTCACATGTAATAATAATGTTAGAAAATGACACACTACAATTAGTAAACCACTGTTGATGTATTGTTTTATTGCCTGTTTACTAGAAGAAGCGGGGACCGTCGATCCGGAACCCGTAGCCCCGGAAGAAGGGCCGGAGCCCGATCTCCCGGAGGTAGACCTTTTGTGCTAGGAAAGCTTCGACGAAGGCAAGTCCATCCTTCCCTTGATGCATAAATTACCTATTCTTTGTACCACTACCTAGGCCGGGATTTCAGGGTGGGATATTTGCATTGTGAGTAGAGAGATAGCCCGCATTAACATATATCTTTCGATACCAAATGTGGATTGGGAGAAAGGGCAATAGGTTTCTTTAAATAAGGTTTCTTTTAAAAAAGGATGTGTGATGAAGGGTATTCACCCTCATCACCTTGGGAGTGGGATGATCAGGGACTCCCTGGTTTAGGGGAGGGCCTAAGGTGATGGCTCAGCTGGTTTAGGCGTGAGCAAAAGGATTGTCACCTCGTATAAGGACCGGTTTGTCATCTTTCACTACCTGTACTCATGATAAGTACAACCACTCGAGACTGTGTGGGCAGTCACTCAATCTGAACTCGTACGGTCCAACCCCAGGGTTATGAAGGCTGGGGAGCACCGTGAGGATAAGGAGGGGGGATGTTTTGTCCAGTTTGGACATGGCGGTGGCCTGACTCCTTCCGGTATAACCGTTAAGGTTAGGACATGCGAGGAAAGAAAGAGATCCGGCATTCGGGTCTTGCGATGGTGAGATCGCAGAAACCGGACTAGTGGAAAAAGTGTACCCCTCTGCACAGAGTTGAAACCTATTCGAATAGTCCATGTCCACTGGTATGGACGAGTCTGATGTGGTATGACAATTAGAGATTTTTTTACAACCTCCATGAACAGGGAAATGTGTGTGTAAGTGCGTACTGAAAAAAAACATGGCCACGGGAGCGGGAAGCTCAGTGGTGGTGGAGTATTTTTGTTACTTTTAAGTCTTGGGAAAAACCTCACATCAACTGCCTTTCTCTAAGAAAATGAAGAGTGACTTCAACTCCACCAAATAAAGCATGTATGATATAGGTCTCTTTCTCTTTACGGGAGCGGGGTGGGCTTGTGAAATGCCTAGTGTATTCACCCAGATTTATTTATGTTTTTCAGCAGCCGAAGACTTCTTTTCTGCTATGCTTGATTGAGAGGGCTGTGTCTGCACCCAGTTCTGCCTATGGCTTGGGCTAGTGCACTTTCTACTGCGCTCTATATTCTGGCTCTCTCGAGCTTGTACCCCGGTATTGTAATAACTTTTATTTGAACTCTGTACTTGTCAGCGTTTCGAGACCGGGGGGTCCCTAAGCCGACGAGTGAGTGTGCCGCGTGCCCCAGCCCAGATGGGTCGAGCGCGTGGTCGAGCGCGAAGGGGGGAAGCGAGGTGGCCAGAGACGGGCGTGAGAGAGGTGGAAATCCCACGGCCTTCGTGTTCGTCCCGCGCCCAGGTCGGGTGCGCTTGCAGTAGGGGGTTACAAGCGTCCACGCGGGTGAGGGAAGCGAGCGGCCCCAAGAGAGCGCCTGCCCCGTCCTCGTCCCCGCGCGGCCAACCTTCTCTAAGAAGGCCCTGGTCCTTCCTTTTATAGGCGTAAGGAGAGGATCCAGGTGTACAATGGGGGTGTAGCAGAGTGCTACGTGTCTAGCGGGGGAGAGCTAGCGCCCTAAGTACATGCCAATGTGGCAGCCGGAGAGATCTTGGCACCCAGCTGGTGTGGTGTCGTGGCTGTCGGAGGAGCAACGGAGCCTAGCGGAGGGACAACTGTCGGAGCGGTTGGGTCCTTGCTGACGTCCCCCTGCTTCCGTAAGGGAGCTGAGAGCCGCCGTCGTCACGGGGCTAGCGGGGCGCCATCATTGCCTATCTGGTGGAGCTAGCCAGATGGGACACCGGTCTTGTTCTCTGCGGCCCGAGTCGGCTCGGGGTAGGGTGATGATGGCGCTTCCTGTTGACGTGGCGGGCTTGTGCCCTAGGTCGGGCGACGTGGAGGCTCCTCCGAAGCCGAGGTCGAGTCTGTCTTTCATGGCCGAGGCCGAGCCCGAGCTCCTGGGTCGGGCGAGGCAGAGGTCGTTCGGCAGAGGCCAGGGCGGAGTCCGACCCCTGGGGTCGGGCGAAGCGGAGTTTGCCGTCTTCCGGGGCCCTAGCCCGAGTCCGAGCCCTGGGTCAGGTGGAGCGGAGTTCGCCGTCTTCCGGGGCCTTAGCCCGAGTCCGAGCAATGGGTCGGGCGGAGCGGAGTTAGAGCCCTCGGTCGGGCGGAGCGGAGTTCGCCGTCTTCCGGGGCCTTAGCCCGAGTCCGAGCCCTGGGTCGGGCGGAGCGGAGTTCGCCGTCTTCCGGGGCCTTAGCCCGAGTCCGAGCCCTGGGTCGGGCGGAGCGGAGTTCGCCGTCTTCCGGGGCCTTAGCCCGAGTCCGAGCCTTGGGTCGGGCGGAGCGGAGTTCGCCGTCTTCCGGGGCCTTAGCCCGAGTCCGAGCCCTGGGTTGGGCGGAGCTTCCTATGGCGCCTTTGGCAAGGCCTGACTGTCTGTCAGTCTCACTCTGTCAAGTGGCACTGCAGTCGGAATGGCGCAGGCGGCGCTGTCCTTCTGTCAGACCGGTCAGTGGAGCGGCGAAGTGACGGCGGTCGCTTCGGCTCTGCTGGGGGCGCGCGTCAGGATAAAGGTGTCAGGCTACCTTTGCGTTAAATGCTCCTGCGACTCGGTCGGTCGGCGCGGCGATTTAGTCAGGGTTGCTTCTTAGCGAAGGCAAGGCCTCGGGCGAGCCGGAGATGTGTCCGCCGTTAAAAGGGGGCCTCGGGCGAGACGGAAACCCCTCGGGGTCGGCTGCCCTTGCCCGAGGCTAGGCTCGGGCGAGGCGTGATCGAGTCGCTCGTATGGACTGATCCCTGACTTAATCGCACCCATTAGGCCTCTGCAGCTTTATGCTGATGGGGGTTACCAGCTGAGAATTAGGCGTCTTGAGGTACCCCTAATTATGGTCCCCGCCGGGTGTAGCCCCCGAGGCCTTAGAGGAGTGGTTTCACTCCTTCGAGGTCTTAATGCCTTGCGTAATGCTTCGGCTGGTCTGGTGGTTCCCTCATGCGAACTGGCCGTAGCCCGGGTGCACGGTCGGGGCCCAAGTTCTCGGGCTGGTATGTTGACACTGTCAACGGTTCGGCCGGAGCCGGGTTTGCGAGAGCAGCCCCTGAGCCTCCGCACAGGGCGAGAGGGCGATCAGGGACAGACTCGGCTTTTTTACATACGCCCCTACGTCGCCTTTCCGCAAGGAGGAGGGGGGGAGAGCGCCATGTTACCCTCGATGGGCACCGAACATGGTGTCTCCGGTGAGCTGCAAGCGGGTAATCCGAGTGGACGTCCGTGCCCCGTTCGTTGGGGGTTGGCTAGGGGCCCAAGGGCACGCCCAAAAGTACTTGCGGGTGATCTGCCGGACCCGGTCCCCTGGCGACGGGGTCCGAGGGCTCGATGCCTCCCTCCGATGGGATTCCGTTACAAGATCGCTCCCGCTGGTCTCGGAAATGTCCTAGGGTACCTCGGGAGCGCAGCCCGAGCCTTGGTTATGTATCGAACGTACCCCTGGTCATCCCTCGCTCGGCGTCTGAGGCGACTGTGAACCCTTCGGGGGCCAGCCTTCGAACCCCTGATCAGTAATGGGCGCGGAGCCCAAGTAGCCTGAGGCAGCCGTGGAACCCTTCGGGGGGCCGGCCTTCGAACCTCTGACCAGTAGTGGGTGTAGGGCCCACGCGATCTGAGGCGGCTGTTGAACCCTTCGGGGGGCCAGCCTTCGAACCCCTGATCAGTAAGGAGGCTCGGAGCCTAGTTTCTTCATGGGGAAGGATCCCTTTCGGGGTATCCCCCTTTCCCGGTCCCTGTCGCAAGAGATAGAGAAAGAGGAAAAAAGGAAAAAGGATACAAAACCGAACGACGCGGAGTACCTTTTTTGGCGCGGTTGTTTCGGCGAAGGCGAAGCGTCGCCCGCTGCTCCTGCTAGAAGCGCCGCCTGTCCAGCCGCGGAGTTAATGCGACGGGGCGAGTAGTTGGCAGGGCGGCCGTTGCGCGTGCGCGAGCCGTTCGAGGAACGGATCACGGGCGCGTTGTCTTCACGCCGTGAGAGGAGGTTCTCTTGCTGCCCCCGGATGGGACGTGAGCTTGGCTGACGACGTGACCGCTGCTCCTGCGCGCCTGCCACCGTCATTACTGCCGGCCCACCTTTGGCCGCGTTGGCCGCCGCGTCAGGCTGGCGCTGCTGGGTCGTGCGCTGGGTCGCCTCGAGTCGCGGTATTGGTTCCGCAATCGAGGAGGCGCGGTGGTGGCACAGGCGGTACAGTTGCTTGCATGCAGCATCCAGCGCGCCGGTCGCGCGACGCGTGGGCCTGGGCCTCCATGCTGGCGTGTCGGGAGTCGGAGAAGCGCATCCACTTGGCGCGGTTGCATGCCGCCTGCATGGCTGCCCGCCCCTTTTGCCCGTTGGTCTGGGCAAAAGTGGAGGGTCACTTGTAACCGCTGGGCGGTTGCGTGCACCACGCGCGGCGGTTTGGCTTCTTCTGCTCGGAGCCGGTCTGCATGACATGCGGGACCCAGCCCCCGCGCCGCAGGGGAGGGCTTTGGAGCGTGTTGGAGAAGACTCAGCCCGTGACGGTTGGGGGTGCAAGCTGGGAGAGTCGCCTTTAAAAGGTAGGCGACCCCTTTCGGAAGGCGACCATGTCTTCTTCCTCCCTTGTGCACCGTGTCTTTCCACCTTCCAAGCCCCCGGATGGGGGAACCCGCCGTCTTTTTGCCTCGCCGTTGGAGGAACGCAACTCCGTGGGAGTTGGTACCTCTCAGCCATCGTTCGGCTTCAAGGATTTTCATCATGCAGCCCGGCTGCACCCCTCCGCCGGCGGTCACCCAAGGCAGTGACCTCCGGCTTGATGGCGGGGGAAAGCGAGCCGGGCTGCGGCCTCTGCCCCTCCCTCAGCCTCAAGGATTTTCATCACCAGGGCTGGGGAGGGGAGTGTGCCGTGTTGAGGTCGGCCCCCGCGTGGGCGGCGGCCCGCTCCTTCACTCAGTGATCGGAGGGAGGAGCGGTTGTCGTTCATGGCGCTGACATCTGTAGCATGCCTGGCTTTCGGACGTGAGTGGCTTCGGAGCCACTCGCGGCGCCGGCGTCTGCCACGGCAGCTGGAAGAGGTTCTTCCGCCGGCGTGATAGCCAAGGCTGGCCACGGACCGACCTCCAACTCTACGGCCTTCTGCCCGTCCTTGCCTTACGAGTTTTGGCATGGGCGGGGGCCTCCTGGCAGCAGCATCCGCCCTGAGGTCAGTGCCGCCGCCGTTCGGCCCCCCGGAGCAGAAGTCGTCGTCGTCGCCGCTGCTGGGGCAGGTGACGGCGCGCCGTTCGTCGGTCTTCCGTTGCTCCGCAGGCCTTCCCCCATGGAGTGGGGTTGTTCGTACCTGCAGAGGGGGGAACCGGAGTTCCGTTTGTAATGGTACTTCGAATGCCAGTGTTTTTGTTCATTACGGCTTTCGGGGCCTGAACATGTATGTAACGTCGGCACGGAGCCGTGTTTTTTCCTCATTTTCGAGCGCTAAGACTCGTCTGTTGATTATCTGAACCGCTTCACCAAGCATGAGTCGCCCCGTGTCAAGGTGACGAGTGAGGTATCCGTATCCCAGAGGCGTAGGAGTCCCTCGGCTCGGTCGGCCTTGCTGTCCGAGGTTCCTCTAGCTTAGTTAAAGAGACCCCTCGGCTGCTCTTCGACGAGCCGAGGCCAGGGGTAGCGGTATCAGTATGAACAGAGGCGGAGTCGGCTCGAGAATGAAACCTGGTTGGCCGGAGCCTAGCCGGGTTGTCCGTTGGCAGGATCGACGTCGGAGTTGATCAGCCGAGGCTTCGGACCGGGCTGGCGCCCTCGGAAGATGGTTGGCCGAGGCCCCAGGGGTAACCGGCCGAGCCGCCTGCTCGGGCCGGATTCCCGGAGAAGTCCCTGGGAGCGATTGCCCGGGCGTGGTGATGACGTCGTCCTTCAGAGTGGAGAACCTCGGACCGCGTCGCCGTCCGAGGCTAGGTCGGGCCTCGCCGAAGGAGCCGTCGATGCCGAGGGTGTTGCTGCCCCCTTCCAGCGTCAAGACCCAAACCTGCAGGATCAGATTGTCTTGTAGCGTGTGCCTTGTGCGGCCGTCGAGGCCAGAACACACACCCTCGCTGCGTTGTAAAGCTGCGTCTCTTTTCCTCTTGTTTCGAGTATCTGGACTTTTTGTCGGTAACAGGGATGTTTGTGCGAGCGAGAGTTGCTTCTCGCGGAAGGTGATGAGTGAGGTATCCGTATCCCGGAGGCGTGGGAGTCCCTCGGCTCGGTCGGCCTTGCCGCTTACGCGTACTTTCACCCGTCCATGAGGCCCTGTCACCGACTCGGTCGAGAAGGCTCGAAGGATCGCTTCGGCAGAAGGGCTTCCGAACGTAAAGACTTGTTCGATCCGCGGAGCCACTTTATACGAACGCGAGTTACTTATCGCAGAAGGTGATGAGTGAGGTATCCGTATCCCGGAGGCGTAGGAGTCCCTCGGCTCGGTCAGCCTTGGCTGCTTACGTGTACTCCGTCGTTTCCAGGACCCACTTTTCGAAGTAGTCAAAAAGCACGAAAGATATTCTGGTAAAAGAGATTTTTTTTCGAGGAAAATTTTGACGCAGAGGGGGTTTCCCCCGAGGGGGTTTCCCCCCTTTTAGCCCCCGAGGGAGGGTCGGGCTTTGCCGAGGCGAGGCCGACCCTTCCTTGTTGACTAAACTTTGCGTGGGTGCGAGGTATATAAACAACTTGGAAACATCTTAAGGGTAGAAGCGACGTAGCTGTTGGATGTTCCAAGCGTTGCCGTAGACCTCGCCTTGACTGTTGGCCAGCTTGTACGTTCTGGACTTCAGAACTTTGGCGATGACGAATGGCCCCTCCCAGGGGGGCGTGAGCTTGTGCCTCCCTCGGGCGTCTTGCCGCAGCCGAAGCACCAGGTCGCCCACCTGGAGGTCTCGGGGTCGGACCCCTCGGGCGTGGTAGCGTCGCAGGGACTGCTGATACCGCGCCGAGTGTAGTAAGGCCCTGTCTCGAGCCTCTTCCAGCTGGTCCAGCGAGTCTTCTCGGCTAGCTCGGTTGCTTTGATCGTCGTAGGCCCTCGTCCTCGGGGAGCCGTATTCCAGGTCAGTGGGCAAGACGGCCTCGGCCCCGTAGACCAGGAAGAACGGCGTGAAACCCGTGGCTCGGCTCGGCGTTGTCCTCAGGCTCCAGACCACCGAGGGGAGTTCCTTCATCCATCGCTTGCCGAACTTGTTGAGGTCGTTGTAAATCCGAGGCTTGAGCCCTTGTAGAATCATGCCGTTGGCACACTCTACTTGCCCATTCGACATGGGATGAGCTACGGCAGCCCAGTCCACCCGGATGTGGTGATCCTCGAAAAAATCCAAGAATTTTCTGCCGGTGAACTGGGTGCCGTTGTCGGTGATGATGGAGTTTGGGACCCCGAAGCGATGGATGATGTTGGTGAAGAACGCCACCACCTGCTCGGACCTGATGCTGTTCAGGGGTCGGACCTCGATCCACTTGGAGAATTTGTCGACGGCGACCAGCAGGTGCGTGTAGCCCCCGGGCGCCTTCTGCAGAGGGCCGACGAGGTCCAGACCCCACACAGCGAAGGGCCAGGTGATGGGTATCGTCTGCAGAGCCTGAGCGGGCAGGTGGGTCTGCTTCGCATAGAATTGACACCCTTCGCAGGTGCGGACAATTCTAGCGGCGTCAGCCACCGCCGTCGGCCAGTAGAAGCCTTGCAGGAAAGCGTTCCTGACGAGGGCTCGAGGCGCTGCATGATGGCCGCAAGCCCCCGAGTGTATCTCTTGCAGGAGTTCCTGACCTTCGGCGATGGAGATGCATCGCTGGAGGATGCCCGAGGGGCTGCGGTGGTAGAGCTCCTTCTCATCGCCCAGCAAGACGAACGACTTGGCGTGTCGCGCTACCCGCCGAGCCTCGGCTTGGTCGAGGGGTAGCTCTCCTTGGCGGAGATATTGCAGGTACGGGGTCTGCCAATCTCGATCAGGCGTGACCCCGCTCCGCTCCTCCTCGATGCGCAGCGCCTCGCCCTCGGGGGCCGAGGGTACCTCAGGCTGAACCGAGGACGCCTCGGGCTGGGCCGAGGGTACCTCGGACTCGGGCGTGTCGTTGATCTTGACGGAGGGTTGGTGCAGATCCCGGGAGAAGACGTCCGGGGGAACCGTCGTTCGCCCCGAGGCTATTTTTGCCAGCTCGTCCGCAGTCTCGTTGTAGCGCCGGGCGACGTGGTTAAGCTCGAGCCCGTAGAACTTGTCTTCCAGGCACCGAACCTCATCGCAGTAGGCCTCCATCTTCGGGTCGCGGCAGTGGGAGTTCTTCATGACTTGGTCGATGACGAGCTGTGAGTCGCTGCGAGCGTCGAGGCGTCGGACCCCTAGCTCGATGGCGATTCGCAATCCGTTGATCAGAGCTTCGTACTCAGCCACATTGTTGGACGCCGGGAAATGGAGGCGCATCACGTAGCGTAGGTGTTTCCAGAGGGGCGAGATGAAGAGCAGGCCCGCGCCGGCTCCCGTCTTCATCAGCGACCCGTCGAAAAACATGGTCCAGAGCTCCGGTTGGATCGGAGCCGTCGGCAGCTGGGTGTCGACCCATTCGGCTACGAAGTCCGCCAATACCTGGGACTTGATGGCCTCCCGAGGGGCGAACGAGATTGTCTCGCCCATGATTTCCACCGCCCACTTTGCGATCCTGCCCGAGGCCTCTCGGCACTGGATGATCTCCCACAGGGGGAAGGATGACACCACAGTTACCTGATGAGACTCGAAGTAATGTCGCAACTTTCGCCTCGTCAGGATCACTGCATACAGTAGCTTCTGAACTTGTGGGTAGCGGATCTTGGTTTCGAACAGCACCTCGCCGACGAAGTAAACTGGCCTCTGAACGGGCAATGCATGCCCCTCTTCTTGCCTTTCGACCACAATCGCGGCGCTAACCACCTGAGTGGTCGCGACGACATAGACCAAGAGGGCTTCTCCATCAGCTGGGGGTACCAAGATAGGCACCTTGGTGAGGAGCGCCTTCAGGTTCCCGAGAGCTTCCTCGGCCTCAGGGGTCCAAGTGAAGCACTCGGCCTTCCTTAAGAGGCGGTATAGAGGCAGGCCTCTTTCGCCGAGGCGTGAGATGAAACGGCTCAAGGCCGCGAGACATCCCATGACCCTCTGTACACCTTTTAAGTCCTTGATGGGCCCCATGCTGGTGATGGCTGCGATCTTCTCCGGGTTGGCTTCGATGCCCCGCTCGGAGACGATGAACCCCAGGAGCATGCCTCGGGGCACCCCGAAGACACACTTCTCGGGATTGAGCTTGACGTCTTTTGCCTTGAGACACCGGAATGTCACTTCAAGGTCGGAGAGGAGGTCGGAGGCTTTCCTTGTCTTGACTACGATGTCATCGACGTAGGCCTCGACCGTACGACCGATGTGTTCGCCGAACACATGGTTCATGCACCGCTGGTATGTCGCACCCGCGTTCCTCAAACCGAACGGCATGGTGACATAGCAGTACATGCCGAAGGGCGTGATGAAAGAAGTCGCGAGCTGGTTGGACTCTTTCATCTTGATTTGATGATACCCTGAGTAGGCATCGAGGAAAGACAGGGTTTCGCACCCAGCAGTGGAATCCACGATTTGATCGATGCGAGGTAGAGGGTAGGGAACCTTCGGACATGCTTTGTTGAGACCAGTGTAGTCTACACACATCCGCCATTTCCCCCCTTTCTTTCTCACAAGCACAGGGTTGGCAAGCCATTCGGGATGGAATACCTCTTTGATGAACCCTGCTGCCATTAGCTTGTGGATCTCCTCGCCTATCACTATGCGCTTCTCCTCGTCGAATCGGCGCAGAGGCTGCCTGACCGGTCGGGCTCCGGCCCGAATATCCAGCGAGTGCTCGGCGACATCCCTCGGTATGCCGGGCATGTCCGAGGGACTCCACGCAAAGACGTCGGCGTTTGCGCGGAGAAAGTCGACGAGCACTGCTTCCTATTTGGGGTCGAGCCCGGAACCGATCCGGATCTGCTTGGAGGTGTCGCCACTGGGGTCGAGAGGGACGGCCTTAACCGTCTCCGCTGGCTCGAAGTTGCCGGCGTGTCGCTTCACGTCTGGCACCTCTCTGGAGAGGTTCTCCAGGTCGGCGATGAGGGCCTCGGACTCGGCGAGGGCCTCGGCGTACTCCACGCACTCCACGTCGCATTCGAACGCGTGTTTGTACGTGGGGCCGACGGTGATGACCCCGTTGGGGCCCGGCATCTTGAGCTTCAGGTAGGTGTAGTTGGGGACGGCCATGAACTTCACGTAGCATGGCCTCCCCAATACCGCGTGGTAGGTTCCTCGGAACCCGACCACCTCGAACGTCAAAATCTCCCTTCGGAAGTTGGAGGGCGTTCCGAAGCAGACAGGAAGGTCGAGCCGTCCGAGGGGCTGGACGCGCTTCCCAGGAATGATCCCGTGGAAGGGCGCAGCGCCTGCTCGGACGGAGGATAGATCGACGCGCAGGAGCCTGAGGGTTTCAGCGTAGATGATGTTGAGGCAGCTGCCCCCATCCATCAGGACCTTGGTGAGCCTGACGTCGCCGATGATGGGGTCGACGACGAGTGGGTATTTCCCCAGGCTCGGCACGTGGCCGGGGTGGTCAGCTTGGTCGAAGGTGATGGGCTTGTCGGACCAGTCTAGGTAGACTGGCGCCGCCACCTTCACCGAGCAGACCTCCCGACGCTCTCGCTTGCGATGCCGAGCCGAGGCATTCGCCGCATGCCCTCCGTAGATCATGAAGCAGTCGCGGACCTCGGGGAACTCTCCTGCTCGGTGATCTTCCTTTTCGTCGTCGTCGCGGGCCCTGCCACCCTCTGCGGGTGGCCCGGCCTTGTGGAAGTGGCGCCGAAGCATGACACACTCCTCGAGGGTGTGCTTGACGGGCCCCTGATGGTAGGGGCACGGCTCCTTGAGCATCTTGTCGAAGAGGTTAGCACCTCCGGGGGGCTTCCGAGGGTTCTTGTACTCGGCGGCGGCGACAAGGTCCGCGTCGGCGGCGTCGCGTTTCGCTTGCGACTTCTTCTTGCCTTTCTTCTTGGCGCCGCACGGAGTAAACGCCTCGGGAGCCTCTTCCGAGGGGCGGCCCTGGGGCTGCTTGTCCTTTCGGAAGATGGCCTCGACCGCCTCCTGGCCAGAGGCGAACTTGGTGGCGATGTCCATCAGCTCACTCGCCCTGGTGGGGGTCTTGCGACCCAACTTGCTCACCAGGTCGCGGCAGGTGGTGCCGGCAAGGAACGCGCCGATGACATCTGAGTCGGTGATGTTGGGCAGCTCGGTGCGCTGCTTCGAGAATCGCCGGATGTAGTCCCGAAGAGACTCTCCCGGCTGTTGCCGGCAGCTTCGGAGGTCCCAGGAATTCCCGGGGCGCACGTACGTGCCCTGGAAATTGCCGGCGAAGGCTTGGACCAAATCATCCCCGTTGGAGATCTGCCCCGGAGGCAGGTGCTCCAACCAGGCGCGAGCAGTGTCAGAGAGGAACAGGGGGAGGTTGCGGATGATGAGGTTGTCGTCATCCGTTCCACCCAGTTGGCAGGCCAGCGGTAGTCTGCGAGCCACAATTCCGGCCTCGTTTCCCCCGAGTACTTTGTGATAGTAGTCGGGGGTCGGAACCGGGCCGGAAACGGCGCCCGCCGGATGGCCCGGCTGAAGGCCTGCGGACCGGGTGGTTCGGGCGAGGGACTCCAATCCTCCCCGCTGTCGTAGCGTCCCCCACGCCTGGGGTGGTAGCCTCGGCGCACCCTTTTGTCGAGGTGGGCCCGACGGTCGCGACGATGGTGCTCGTTGCCGAGGTGGCCCGGGGCCGCAGGCGCGGTGCTGCGCGTGCGCCCGGTGTAGACCGAGGCTTCCCGCATGAATCGGGAAGTCGCGGCATGAGGTTCCGAGGGGTACCCCTGCCTTCGGGAGGCAGAGCTCTCGGCCCGCCGGGCCGCAGCGCCTTCTAGGAGATTCTTGAGCTCTCCCTGGATTCGCTGACCCTCGGTGGTTGATGGTTCTGGCATCGCGCGGAGGAGCATCGCTGCGGCTGCCAGGTTCTGACCGACCCCGCTGGATGCGGGTGGCGGCCTGTCCCTGACATCGTTGGCGACGCGGTGCTGGAAACCCTGGGGCAGGTGACGTATTTCTCCGGCCGGGGGTTGGCCCGCCCATACCTGCCCGACGTCCCGGCGGATCGACTTGAGCGCTCCTGCTCCCTCGTCGAGCCTGGCCTGCGCCCTGCGGACTTGCTCGAGCTGTGGGTCGTGACCCCCCGCCGGAACGGGGACCACAGCTAGCTCCCGCGGGATGTCGGCGCGAGGCACCGGCCTAGGGAGATCACCGTCCTCCGTCATGCCGAGATGGTGTCCTTCGGAGGGATCCCCTAGCTCGACGTGGAAACATTCGCGGCTTGGGCCGCAGTCCTTGTCGTCAAGGCTGCGGCTGCCGTCGGAACAGTCGGAGAGGCAGTAGTCACATGCGGTCATAAAGTCCCGCATGGCACTGGGGTTGCCAAATCCAGAGAAATCCCAACAGACGCTGGGATCGTCATCTTCCTCGAACCCATAGGGCCCGTAGGTCGAGACGTCCGTCAATCGGTCCCAAGGCGACCGCATACGAAACCCCAGAGGGGTTGCACTCGCCTCAACGTGAGCGCCCGCCAAAGCGAGGTCGCTAGGCGGGTTGAGGCCGAGTCGAAATGACGTAGGATGGGAATCAGTCGGTACCTTTTGGTCGACGAGGAGCGACATAGTCACGTCGGGGACTGATTGCGCCGTCGTCTTGGGTACGAGGGCGACGTCCTGCAGGCCCTCCGCGAGCGTGCTGGCGTCGTCCACTTGCTCGGGATTGGCGTGTCGCGGGGGGACGGCGCTCGCCTTCGTCTCAAACGCGAGGTCGACGCCCGACGCGCCCTCCGTTGGGGCGCTGGGGACGTCGATTCGCTCGACAGCCGACGGAGCATGGCCTCCCGCTCGGCCTTGGTTGCCCCGCCTCCTCCTCCAATGGCGGGGGAGAGGACGGGGCGAGCTCGAATGTTGTTCTTCCACCACGCGGGGAAGACGTCGTCGATTCCGCCGCCGGCGGGCGGGCTGTCGGCCGCCATTGTTGTCGTCGCGCGGCGGTGGAAGGAGTATCATGTCGTAGCTGCCGTCGAGAGACATGAACTCGAGACTCCCGAAACGGAGCACCGTCCCGGGTTGGAGAGGTCGTTGGAGACTGCCCATCTGGAGCTTGACGGGAAACTGCTCGTCAACACGCAGCAGGCCCCTACCTGGCGCGCCAACTATCGGCGTTTCGAGACCGGGGGGTCCCTAAGCCGACGAGTGAGTGTGCCGCGTGCCCCAGCCCAGATGGGTCGAGCGCGTGGTCGAGCGTGAAGGGGGGAAGCGAGGTGGCCGGAGACGGGCGTGAGAGAGGTGGAAATCCCGCGGCCTTCGTGTTCGTCCCGCGCCCAGGTCGGGTGCGCTTGCAGTAGGGGGTTACAAGCGTCCACGCGGGTGAGGGAAGCGAGCGGCCCCAAGAGAGCGCCTGCCCCGTCCTCGTCCCCGCGCGGCCAACCTTCTCTAAGAAGGCCCTGGTCCTTCCTTTTATAGGCGTAAGGAGAGGATCCAGGTGTACAATGGGGGTGTAGCAGAGTGCTACGTGTCTAGCGGGGGAGAGCTAGCGCCCTAAGTACATGCCAATGTGGCAGCCGGAGAGATCTTGGCACCCAGCTGGTGTGGTGTCGTGGCTGTCGGAGGAGCAACGGAGCCTGGCGGAGGGACAGCTGTCGGAGCGGTTGGGTCCTTGCTGACGTCCCCCTGCTTCCGTAAGGGAGCTGAGAGCCGCCGTCGTCACGGGGCTAGCGGGGCGCCATCATTGCCTATCTGGCGGAGCTAGCCAGATGGGACACCGGTCTTGTTCTCTGCGGCCCGAGTCGGCTCGGGGTAGGGTGATGATGGCGCTTCCTGTTGACGTGGCGGGCTTGTGCCCTAGGTCGGGCGACGTGGAGGCTCCTCCGAAGCCGAGGTCGAGTCTGTCTTTCATGGCCAAGGCCGAGCCCAAGCTCCTGGGTCGGGCGAGGCGGAGGTCATTCGGCAGAGGCCAGGGCGGAGTCCGACCCCTGGGGTCGGGCGAAGCGGAGTTCGCCGTCTTCCGGGGCCTTAGCCCGAGTCCGAGCCCTGGGTCGGGCGGAGCGGAGTTCGCCGTCTTCCGGGGCCTTAGCCCGAGTCCGAGCCCTGGGTCGGGCGGAGCGGAGTTCGCCGTCTTCCGGGGCCTTAGCCCGAGTCCGAGCCCTGGGTCGGGCGGAGCTTCCTATGGCGCCTTTGGCAAGGCCTAACTGCCTGTCAGTCTCACTCTGTCAAGTGGCACTGCAGTCGGAATGGCGCAGGCGGCGCTGTCCTTCTGTCAGACCGGTCAGTGGAGCGGCGAAGTGACGGCGGTCGCTTCGGCTCTGCCGGGGGCGCGCGTCAGGATAAAGGTGTCAGGCTACCTTTGCGTTAAATGCTCCTGCGACTCGGTCGGTCGGCGCGGCGATTTAGTCAGGGTTGCTTCTTAGCGAAGGCAAGGCCTCGGGCGAGCCGGAGATGTGTCCGCCGTTAAAAGGGGGCCTCGGGCGAGACGGAAACCCCTCGGGGTCGGCTGCCCTTGCCCGAGGCTAGGCTCGGGCGAGGCGTGATCGAGTCGCTCGTATGGACTGATCCCTGACTTAATCGCACCCATCAGGCCTCTGCAGCTTTATGCTGATGGGGGTTACCAGCTGAGAATTAGGCGTCTTGAGGGTACCCCTAATTATGGTCCCCGACAGTACTATTTGAAGTAAGGAATGTGGTTACTAGCCTCCTGGGACTAGTAATTGTATCACATTTGAGTCCCAAAGGATCGGGACGCTTCATATGTGCTATATTTCGGGGTATGGGTTCGGTTTCGGTTCCTAACCTTTAAAACCCGAATAGACCTAATAACCCGAAATATAAAAAAGCTCTTAATATGTGATGGTATTGTTATATGATTTATGAACTTATTAGCTAGAAATAATGATATCATCTTAACGATAGTATATATATCTTTGTATGCTATTTTTTATAGTCACTTGTTGTAGTAATAGTAATTTCAATTAATTATTCATAGTATATATTTTAACAAAATATACTAGTCTCTCTACAATTAGGGTATATTTGGTGGACCAAATAGACCGAACCGAAATTGTAAGTCTATTCGGGTTCGATTCCTAAAATATTTTTAAAAATTTCGGTTCTCATTTTTCAGAACCCGAAATTTCACAAACCCGAATAGACCGAACCAAATTACCCTAATAGACCGAATGCCCAGCCCTAACCGTATGACACCAGAGGCGTACGTATACGTATGAGCACGAGGAAAATTATGAAGAAAATATTTGTAGAGACTTTAAAAATGATTATGAAAGTATTTCTTAGGAGAAAAATATTTGGAGGATTATCGGTGGAATATTTGGGCAGTACTTCTGAAAAGAATCAGAGGGGGATTACTGGGAAATATTTGTAGGATATTTTGAAGAGGATTTTGGAGAGAATATAGACCACTATATTTTATTTGTTGATATCAACTCGCAAATAAACATTTTAAAATGAAATTTAGAATTCATTTTGAATTTAGAGCGAGTTTGAGAAAATTTCAGGATTTGAATTTTTGGTATGCTACATATACGAGAGACAACAATGGTTGCATCTATAAGAAAACAAAGAAGACATGAGTAATGAGCAACAACTGCATAGAGAGAACAATGGAGGTCATAAAAATTCTGGCTATGGCAACTACATTTCCCATTTACAATTTCATATACATGAAAACTGCACAATAATAATTTATACTAAACCTTGCGGTATCCTGAAAACCTTGTTTGAAACAGGACTGATATTAATCTGATAAGCAGATTACCTTTTACTTGGTCCGCAGGGAGGGCATTGAATGTTGATTGGACAAAGTTTTCCAGATATTCAGGCTGTTGGACTACAGTAACCTGGCAATATTAATTATAAGAAAAAAACATAATAATTGTGCTATGCTACAGACAAAAGCAAGCATCCAAAGTAACAAAGTATTTGTAGACAAAATCGTTTGCATCTGAAATCAGTGATCATTCATACTTTTTTCGATAGCACTCTTCCTATATTTGCCATTAAATCTAATATTTTTTATACCATTTATCCACAGGCTTCTGGTGTAGCACCTCTAGATCGTATCACGGCTGCTGCATATTTAGACCAAGTAGCCGATTCATATTGTCATCGTATTGTGGCTGCTGCAACCATCAATCAACCATTTTCATGGTCAGTATCTTAATCTATCTTCTTATGCTAAAAATAGTGTCAAATTTGTGCTACAGCTATTTATCTTGTGGTAAATCTGAATGCCTTATGTTATTTATTAGTTGTAGCTCACTATTACTGTTTACTAGATAAATTACAAAAGTATGCCTGAAATGGTCCCTCAATAGCTGATAATAATTCATGTGCCATTATCTTATTCTCCCATTGTCTGGCAATATAATTCTTAAAATTCACGTGCTTAGTTTTTTTTTGTTCTGGCAGTCTAATTATGTTTAGTTCTGGCATTTTGTTACCCTTATTCCAAAGATAGACTTCCCTCTTTGGCTTTTGATGACCGTTCCCAACTTCCCATTGCTAATGTTGTATCATTTTCACTTGGACCAACAGCACGGTGGATAAGGACGATTTGTGCTGCTTCAATTGTGGAGAGGAGGTCGGAGGCTTTCCTTGTCTTGACTACGATGTCATCGACGTAGGCCTCGACCGTACGACCGATGTGTTCGCCGAACACATGGTTCATGCACCGCTGGTACGTCGCACCCGCGTTCCTCAAACCGAACGGCATGGTGACATAGCAGTACATGCCGAAGGGCGTGATGAAAGAAGTCGCGAGCTGGTCGGACTCTTTTATCTTGATTTGATGATACCCTGAGTAGGCATCGAGGAAAGACAGGGTTTCGCACCCAGCAGTGAAATCCACGATTTGATCGATGCGAGGTAGAGGGTAGGGAACCTTCGGACATGCTTTGTTGAGACCAGTGTAGTCTACACACATCCGCCATTTCCCCCCTTTCTTTCTCACAAGCACAGGGTTGGCAAGCCATTCGGGATGAAATACCTCTTTGAAAAGAAATCAACCTATTGTTATCTGTGTACAAAATCGATACTACTAGAAAACGTCTGACAAATTTGATGATTTGAAAGATGGAGCACTGGGACTCGGAACTAGACAGCGCTTGGGGATCGGGGTACTGAATATATATCAGTTACAGTCTAAGTTTGAACATTTTGATTATATTGATATTATGGCTATATTTGGGCATTTGGCTTGTCTACCGGTATGAATAAGTCTCTGATGTACTTAAACTGAGATAAAAATGTCATTTATCTGTACTCCTGTTATTTAATGTGAGATACTTCTACATTTTAACATTCATGACCGATGAAATAAAAAATGATTAGTTTATTACTCTCGATACATGTTGCATGCTACTTCGGTTACTTTTGCAGATATTGAAATAACAAAATTTTTTTCTAAGTGTCTTGTTCATTGTACTCACTTTTTTAGATTTTGCTTTTTTCTAATATTCGCATTGTAGTTAATTTAATCGGTATCAGTTTAATTCTATATTAGTCGTTTCCAAATAATTTGTGATATATCTAGGTTATATGGTGCTCGTTTTTTATACAATCGTTATGCAATAATATTTTATCGAATATTTTATATGTTGTTGTAATGCATGGGCTAGTTACTTTTAATGCACCCTAGAAGTTGTCTTACTAGTTTCCGTACGATCTCCCTTGATAAATTGGAGAATACTTAGAGGGTGTTTAATTGCACTAGAACTAATAGTTAATTGACTAAAAATTGTTAGTAAAATTAGTTAGCTAATAAACAACTACATAATTATTAACTAATTTATCAAAAATAGCTAATAGCTAAAATATTAACTAGAGTGTTTAGATGTCTCAACTAATTTTAGCCACTAACTATTAGTTTTAGTACATTCAAACACCCATTAATATCACCTAGCGGTACTTCTTGGAAGCTGCTATACGTAAAACAGTGTGAGCTGATGTAGATTCTTTTTAGGTCTTGTTCGGTTATTCCCATTATACGTGGATTGAAAAAAAATTTAAAAGAACTTTAACTTGTTTGAAATTTAAACTCACCCAATCCCACTCAATTCATATAGATTGAGACTTGAGAGCTAACCGAACAAAACCAAACTAATCTTATTCTTATGTGCTTGCTTTTCCTTCTAGACTTACGGGATCGAATTCGTGTGTATTTGGCGCCAAAGAAATTATATCGAATCCTTCCTGTCTACTTGTGACTGTCTCCGGTAAGACCAATATTGTCTTCTCATCAAGCGTCGACAGTAATCCGTGTCTCCATCGTCTATGTCTCCGGTAAAACCTATAATTGTCTTCACCATCTTGAAGAGAGCTTGACCGATGATGATGGATCTCGAGAGTCATCTCATTCCCAATCTCCTGGATCGTATCGTATGCGTGAAGAGAAAACCGCAATAAATGAAGTTTGACAAGGCATTTGTAATCTGTAGCCGTCGATCTACACGTGGGTGGCCTCGATGGGGAGAACTCCATACGCTGTCACTGCCACTCGCACTGTGCTGCCGCAACGGCACTGGATTTTTGTGAGTCTGCGGCTCCGCGCTCGCTTCTCTCTCTCTCTCTCTCTCTCTCTCTCTCCCCTTTCTGCTGCTCACTCTCGCTCGCTCTTCTAGTGCGGGCTGGCGGCGGCGACTGGGCGAGCCGCGAGCGCGCCGCCCTTCGCCAGGTCTTCGCCGGCCACTTCCGCGGGCGAGGGCGACCACCGACGAGCATCCACCAGGTACGCCAGCCCATTCCCTCTGTTTTCGTTCCTGCCGTGGGGGAAAAAAGGAGCACTCGCGCACATCCAAACCTAGACGGGAGCTACGCGTATTCGGATCTGACCCAATCGCAGCTAAAACCTGCTGCCTTCCATTTTTTTCTCCGCAAATTTACCGGGTGTACATCCATGCGCTAATGCTGGCATGCTGACATCGCATTACCGATGCTGCTGCTGTCTCTGCAGGCCGCTGAGGAATAACAAAGATGTCCGCCGGCGGAGTCCTGAGGGCAGAGTTATCTTCCAGGACGCCGCCGTTCGGCCTGAGGCTATGGATTGTGATTGGCATCTGTATCTGGGCGCTAATCCTGTTCATCCTAGGCTTCATGTGCTTCTGGTCCCTACACCGGAGGAAGCTGGGCAAGCCCTGCGACAAGGTTCCGCTGTCCCAAATCCCCGACGTCTCCAAGGAGATTGCGGTGGACGAGGCGCGGGAGCAAGCCGTTGTCCACAGCCTCCGTGTGCAGGAGAGCCACACGCTGGCCGTGCAGGAGAAGAAGCACTGCGAAAAGGATTCGGGGAAAATGCTCGCGCACCTGGTTAGGAGCAAGTCGAGCGACGCAGATAATCTGAGCCAGTGCAGCTCCGCGTTCCAGTGCGAAAGGGCTGGGAGCTCGTATTCTGGTGATGAAGGCAGCTCGGGCAATGCTAGGAGGCAGTACTCTCAGACCGTCTCCGCATCGCCGTTGGTTGGTCTCCCTGAGTTCTCGCATCTGGGTTGGGGGCATTGGTTTACTTTGAGGGATTTGGAGCATGCGACGAATCGGTTTTCTAAGGAGAATGTCATTGGAGAAGGTGGGTATGGAGTAGTTTACCGTGGCCGCCTCATAAATGGTACTGATGTTGCAATAAAGAAGCTCCTTAATAACATGTAAGAACCTCCGGAGTTTATTTTTAACCTAAAGGACACCTTCCATATCTGGCATGAAATATTGTGCTGCTCTCAGCATACCCACAATGTTTGATATGCCATTGTAGGGGCCAAGCAGAAAAGGAGTTCAGGGTTGAAGTTGAGGCAATTGGACATGTCAGGCATAAGAATCTTGTCCGCCTTCTTGGATATTGCGTGGAGGGAATACACAGGTGAAGCTAATTTCTGATCAATTGCACTGACAGATGGATAGATTTTCTCTTAGTTCAGCTTCCATATGTATGTACCTGATTGTTGTTGATACATACATAATCACATTCTAGGTTCATGATAAAATCTTTAACTTTAAACCCTAAAAAGTTCTAACAATTCATCTAACTTTGAGAATGCATCTGTACTAGTACATCCATTGAGCTATTGCAATTTCAGCTCATGATAGATCATAATCATTCGGTAATATTGTGTCTATAGCAATATGGAGGAATCATTTTGCCAACATATGACTATGATTTCCCAGATTACTATTTTGGTACAGCTTATTACTCCATTTCAATCTGTTATACCTCCCGATTAAAAACTCAGTGTCCGTCAAATACATTGTCTCCTGCACTTTCTTTCTCCACTTCATCCATGCCATCATTAATCATATCACAGGGCTCTTAAGTACAACAGGGCTTCACACATAAGATAAGATCTCATTGTACAAGGCAAAAGGCAATCAAGCATTCTTAATTGTGTATTGCGCATATATAAAAGCAACGACAAAGCTATATTCAACACTGAGCTAATTGTGCCCACTTATATGTTTCTGGAATCAAAATAATTTGGAATGGAATTTTAGAATCGGGTCTTAAGTTGTGTCCATGTGCTTTTCATGTGCCCTGTGGAGTGTGGACACATCAATTAATGAGTCTCAGAGAAAATCCGGGAGAACTTCCTTGAAGGAAACTAATCTGGTAATAAGCAAAACATGAACTTTACAGAGAGTTGGGTTGATGCCATATATAACTTTTGATTTGTAATTTCGGATGAAAAGATGGTAAGTTATCTGTAGCATATTCTAGGCACTATGAACTCAAGCCAGCTGTTATCTGCTTTGCTGATGTATCCAACACTGATGTCACATCGCTGGCCAGTGTTGATCAACCAGTTCGCTTGGCTTATCAGCCAGATTGAGCCAACTTTTCTACTCACAAAAAACACTATTGAATAAGTCAGAATCACCAGAATCTGCCAGCCAACGGAACATGCTGGGTGGTTGTAACATGGTTCAAAGGCTTCTAGTGTCTAGTGAGGCCTTTCTGGCCATTGCTGCCAATGAGGCATGGACTCCATGAACTAAACTTCACCGTATATGGGTGATAAGAGTCATTTGTCCTGGCAATGTCAAATCTACAAGACCCAGGCTACCCAGTTAATCATACGTACTGCTGCAATGTACTACCTGCTGCTAGAAGTCACACATTTAAATAATTTTTGGAACTAAAATTGTGATACCCTGATTACTATTCTGTTACAAGAAATTTTCATCTGGCACTTAATATATGCGATCTCACTCTTTATTCTTTAATTAATATTAGCTTGAAATCTGAATAAGTCAATGAAATATAGTTGTCATGCCTTCTAATAATATATGTTTCTCCACATTTAAAAAAGAAAAGAAAATGTATATTTATAGCAGTCATCCGAGAACTGTTGTAAATAACAGTGTTTTTTTATTCAGTATATGTGAACTGAAGGGAGCAGAATCATGCTCCCTTAGTTTTAGTTGTTTACAATGGGCAACGATTCTTGGTAGCTAGGCATTTGTCAATGAGAAGACTTGACTTTAGTTTGAGTAGTAAAACAAACTTAGATGCTGTTAATGTTTATATGCATTCTCCACCCATATTCGGCACTTCTGGTGGTTAATATATACCATGGAAATCTATATGTTTGATACATCATATATTGTTTTTTAATCTATTTGAGTGTTCTCCTTACCATATCCTCTTACTCCAGGATGCTTGTGTATGAGTACGTGAATAATGGAAATTTAGAACAGTGGCTTCATGGTGCCATGCGTCAGCATGGTGTCCTTACTTGGGAAGCCCGGATGAAAATCATTCTTGGAATTGCTAAGGCGTAAGACATGGACAATTCAATATTTTGTATCCTCTTTTATGCATATGTTTTGTGATCTAAGGCATTTTTCTAATTGATGATATACTACAGGCTTGCTTATTTACATGAAGCCATAGAACCAAAAGTTGTGCACCGTGATATCAAATCTAGCAATATCCTAGTCGATGAAGAATTCAATGGCAAGCTTTCTGATTTTGGATTGGCCAAGCTCTTGGGTGCAGGGAAGAGTCATATCACAACTCGAGTTATGGGAACTTTCGGGTATGTTGTTTTCTTGATATTCTTTCATTTTTGTAGTATCTTGCTTGACTAACTGGAACATGTGGTATTACACTAGGAACCTTTACATGTTGAGGGATTTGTTTTTCATGTTTTTAGAGCAGTATAAATTTTGTGGTGCTTCACATGACATGAAAAGAACCATTCACCTTTTGTTGCTACTGTTTCAGGTATGTGGCCCCTGAATATGCCAACACTGGTCTGTTAAATGAGAGGAGTGATGTCTACAGTTTTGGAGTGCTACTACTGGAATCAGTTACTGGGAGGGACCCAGTTGACTATGGTCGGCCTGCTAATGAGGTGAGCGTCTGCTGTCATATCATGCTTGCAGAACAGCCCATACGAGGGACCATCTGTTTCACAGAATAGCAGCATCTAACTACTATCGGAGACAATGCATTTCAGTTTTTAGGAGTATGGGTATCTTGACTTCCATTTATTGTGGCAAGTGTGCTTTCTAAATTTTGCACGAGCAACAATTCCTTGTCAGCTTCTACAACATGGAGACGGTGCAGGTACATCTGGTCGAGTGGCTCAAAATGATGGTTGGCACGAGAAGAGCTGAGGAGGTGGTGGATCCTGACATGGAGTTGAAACCTGCCACTCGGGCTCTGAAGCGTGCCCTTCTAGTGGCACTGCGGTGTGTTGATCCGGACTCTGAGAAAAGACCCACTATGGGGCAGGTTGTCCGGATGCTCGAGGCAGAAGATGTCCCGTCACGGGAGGTTGTACTTCTGCTCCCCCCTCCTGATACAAACATACTGCTCTTTTGTGTAACAAGTCTGAATCTTGTGTTTTGATCCTGTGAAGGACCGCCGGAGCCGGAGAGGCCACAGCGGTAACGCAGACAGCGAGTCTAAGGCAAGCTCGAGTGAATTCGAGATAAGCAGTGATCGAAGAGAGTTGGGACCGTCCGCGAGGTTCCAGTCCTAACCCCTGACGAGAGCACAGTGGATCCTCACGGCCCGAGAACTCGGTTTTGGACTAGCGATGAGCATCAGATGAGCGGTGTGTGTGTGGGGCTGGTTGGTAGGAGGTAGGAAGGCCATTGCATTTCATTTCGCGAGGACATTTGCATTTTGTACTGTGTAGAGATCGGAAGGGCATTGCATTTCTGGAGGGGGGTAGGCATTATCCTTTGGTAGTAGGCAGCTTAGAATGCGCAGAGGGAGATGACTCCCCTTGAGACGAAAGATTCAGACTTGCTGTCGTGAATCTTGGTGTTCTGTTGGTGCGGACGGCAGCAGCTTCAGCTTGTACAGACATTTCTTTCTCTGTCGTTTGGTTATTAGGACTTGTTGGGTAGTAGGAACATTATGGTCTCTTTCGTAATGTGATGAATGACTTGAACCATCAACCTCTTGTAATCTTCTTAGTCCATTGGCCAAGCTAGAGTTCTGTGAAGCTCCATCTTCAGCATGGGAATCCCACCGATTCAGATCGAGCTGATGCTGTTTCCTGTGATGTTTCTGAAGAAGTTCCAAGCAGGGTGGTAATTTCCTGTGACAATTGGAAAGATGTAGACGATCGCTGGCTACTAGGTTCTAATCAATGGGATGAATGCCAAATGCGAGCTGGTTTACAGCTTGTTCGCTGCGGCTTGCTGCGGCTGCGGCTTCTACAGTATTTTTCTCTCTATGGATTGCAGCTGCAGCAGTCCAAACAGCTGCAACAGTGCCGGCTTGCAGCCAGCCGAACAGGGCCTTAGGTATTTTCTGATCACGATTCTTGCGGCTGCGGCTTCTACAGTATTTTTCTCTTTATGGATTGCAGCTGCAGCAGTCCAAACAGCTGCAACAGTGCCGGCTTGCAGCCAGCCGAACAGGGCCTTAGGTATTTTTTGATCACGATTCTTGAGGACCGGCCATGCAAATCCTGGGATCGTTGGGATTGGCAAACTGTGATCGCATGCTTAAGTTCTTTATTAATTAACTGGTAGCACTTGTTGATGCACTAATTGATCCCTTCAATACTTGCCTATATTGGTATCGTGCTCTTTATGGGAAGTTGTGTGTTGTCTTAATACAACTACATGGTTAGTATTACAATAATACAATTACAATTTGGCCGATGCCATGGCGTCAGGCCATTAGCGAAATCGGCCCAGCACGTCGCTTCATCTTTTGCTTGTTCCTTTGTGTTTCTCGTCGAGGCTTGATTGCGAGGCGGCGGCTGACATGACAGCGAGTAAATCAAAATCCGAGGTACACAGAGAAGAGCTCCGGCGACGGGGAAAGGGCCCGGGAGCTCCAAAGGCTGAACTCTGGCGATGGCGCGGCGGTTGCGAGCACACAGAGAAGCGCACGGAGGAGGGAGGTGTTAGTACTACTACTGGTATGGCAAATTGATTCTTTGTAATGTTTGGTGTGGAGTTGCAATAGTATCTACAAGAGACTAGTCAAATGGTTCATCAAGTTAAATTTTGGCTAATCAACAGCAAAATAATTCTCCAACAGACTAGATATCTGACTCGCCAAGCTATCCAATTCTCTAAATTGGCTCACTCACTAGCTAAACTTGGCTAGCCACCTAACTAGCTAAACTAGATAAATAGTCTATTGGAGTAAAATGCAACTTATAAAGTATAATCTTTATTAAAAGATAAATAGAATGTTAAATAGAGAGCCAAAAATAAAGAGTCTCTTGGAGATGTTCTAAGTGGGTTGTTAAGCCATGATTTGGGGTGTCAGTATGGCTAATTTGCCGTGTAATAATGTGCCGGTCTTATTGCCTTGGCTATATAAGCTGTAATCCGGTATGGATCTGGATAGAAAAGAAATAGAAACATAAATACCAACAAACTTATATGTGAGTTTGAGCACTATTATCTTCTTCTCCATTGCTGGTTTGGCGCGCGCTCACGTTGCCGGATTTGCACAACGGCGGACCACATATGGTGTCATCTGGTATCAGATTCAAGGTTGTGTCGTCGGTGCTTCATCGTCCACGCGTGGGTTGGGGTCTCGGCTTCGTTTTCATCATCATTCGCGTATTGCTGTCCGTCCTCGACTGTTCGTGGGCGAAGTCATCTTCCGCGCGTTTCCTCTCCAGTTCATCACTACGACGCCCGCCACCAAACCATCGGTACAGACCCGCTTTGTGTTGGAGGCTATGGCGGATAGGGAGCGAGTTAGTCAGGAGAATTGGAGTCGTGTTATTGAGACTTTGGATGGAGTGAGTAGCAGGTTGAAGGATGTTGAGAGGGTGCAGCAAGAAATCATGATGCATACAGAATTATCAGCATCGGTTGCTGAGCAGGTTGCGAAGAAGAGAAATGATTTGGGTCATAAATTGGAGGAGACTAGAAGGGTAGTAGCACAGATAAGGTTGGAGCAGATGGGGAAGGAATTAGGTGAATCTTCTGGGGATTCTGGGCCACCATCCTCTGATGATCAACAAGTCCCCAACAATCAGCGGAGTGGGTCTCTCTATATGAAGGCTCGACTAGAGAAGGAGTTTGAGGGTGATAGAGATTTCAGATGTGGTTCAAGGATGATGCAATGAGAAGACAGACAATCTTGGGATACACATTATCAAGGTTTACCCAAGTTTCCTTTTCCAAAGTTTCCAGGGGGTGATCCTATAGTATGGCTGGATCAGTGCATTGAATATTTTACCATTTACAGAGTTCCCAATGCTATGTGGGTGTCTGTTGCCTCTATGGATTTGGAAAATGTTGCAGTCCAGTGGTGGCAGTATCACAAGTTGAAGCATGGGTTGGGTGGTCGACAGGAGTTTACATTAGCTGTGGTTGGTAAGTTTGGTGCTAATGCTTATCATAAAGCATTGATGAGATTGTTGTCTTTGAAGCAGACCTGTACTTTGGATGCTTATGTGTTGGGATTTGAACAGGATAAATATGGATTGGCTGTTCATAATTCAGAGTTTGATGAGACTTTTTTGTGACATATTTTGTGAGAGGTCTTGAGTTCGAATTGCAGGATGTGGTGCAGGTTCGACACCTTCTACGGTGGACCGTGCAATTTTGTTGGCCCTGATTCAACAGGGGGTGTTGGAGAGGAATAAATTTCGGGGGCAACGTCAAGGTTTCCATGGGAATATGAAACAACAGGCGGTTGTCCAGAAAGGGGAGGAAAAAGGGCAAGGTGCAGACCTTAAAAGAGAAAGACAACTTAGGGATTTCAGGAGATTAAATGGACTATGTTATGCTTGTGGGAGAGAAGTTTGAACCTGGACATATTGCCAAATGTGCCAAGCGGGGAGCACTGCAATTACATGTGGTAGAGAACGAGGAGATGTCTGAGATTCTGTCTGATGAGGTATTATAGAAATTGGCACAAGAGGATGACAAGGAGTTGTGTTGCCACTTATCAGTGTAGGCTCTAACTAGTACATGCAGTCTCAATAGTATGAGAATTCATGCTATGGTGTAGAAACAACTCATGTTGATGTTGGTGGACTTAGGCAGTTCTGCTAGTTTTGTGAGCAGTCATGTAGTGCACCGATTGGGGTTGGTTGTTCAAGCCTGTCCAGCTGTTACAGTCATAGTGGCTAATGGAGAGACTATGATTACTGATACTATGGTTAAAGGTTTGGAATGGTGGGCTGGTGCACAGTTTTTTCATACTCATATGAGGATGTTACCCTTAAGTGCTTTTGATGCTATATTGGGATATGATTGGTTAAGACACCACAGTCCTATGGAGTGTGACTGGGAACAAAAGATATTGCAGTTTATGATGGAAGGAAGGTAGGTAGTTCTGCATGGAGTTGAGGAGGTTGGTGTTGAGAGGATTCAACAGGTGACTGGTTCCTAGGTGCATAAATGGGCAAAGGGAAATGATATTTTGGCTTATGTGGTGTTAGAAGAGGTGGTTGAAAAGCTGGAAGAGCAGCATCAGGGGGATATTCAAAAGCTAGTTCAGGAGTTTGGGATGTGTTTGAAGTTCCAAATCAGTTACCTCCTCATAGGGTGTATGATCATCAATTTATCATATTCCTTTAATTCCTGGTGCTGTACCAGTGAATTCCAGGCCTTATAAGTATTCTCCTCTGCACAAGGATAAAATTGAGAAGCAAGTGACTTGTAATACCCAAATTTGTAAATCATATGATAAGAGATCATTTCCTTGAATATTTTGTCTATATTTAATGGAGCATGTGAACACCACATTAAAAAAATAAATTAATAAAGACATACCACAAAATTTTGCATCATGCAGAGGTTTGATTTGTGTGCATTTTGTGACAATATAAAAATAAGGTGACAAGAAATATATTAAAGTCCAAAGTGGAATTTAAATTCTAAAAGAAATTCTAGAATTTAGAAAAGAGATGAAAGTAAATATTATGTGGGTAAAAATAAGTAAATAAAAATATATTATTCCTACACTAGGGTTTGAATTTGTATATTTGACTCAAAGGTGAAACTCATAAGAAGGTTCAAATTCAAATTTGAGATTCAAATGAAAAGGAAAAAAATAAAATCAAAAAGAAAAAATAAAAGAAAAGGAGAAATGAAGTTGCTGGGCTCATCTCTGGCCCAACCCGCATTTACTTCCGCGTGGCCCATCACCAGGTGGTTGGCGCTGATGCCTCAGGCCCGCGGGGCAGTCACACCATGCCAACTCGCACTTCGTCCACCCTCTGTCGACCGGGGCCCACCAACTGGTCGCCCAACCGCGCATCCGCCGCAAGCTCGCAACTATCTCCCCGGTTCCGTGGTCCCACCTGTCACCGTTCACCACGCGAGCACCCACTGAACGACGCGGGACCACCTGTCGGATGGCCCTGTTCCTCGTCTCCACTGTGCATTCCGGCGAGGGCTATTGCGCCGCGCGAGATTCTCGCGACCCACGATTCTCCACCGCCTGGGCTTCAAAAGCGGACCCGACCCCTCCACGTGCTCCTCTCTTTGCCTCCTTTTTCCAGCCGCCACCAGAGACAAATTGCGGGAGTCCGCCGCCGTCGAGTTCCGCCATTCTCACCGCTCAACACCAATAATCTAGTCCCGGACGTTCGGGAGGGTGCACGGGTGGCACTCGGGGAAGAAACCGGGAGATCGAGGCATCGGCTGCATGGGAATTCTTCGCCGTGTTTGAGTCTCCACCGTGGGATCGCGCCGTTGCGTGGGTAGACTCATCACCAAACCCATTGTGAGTACAAATCATCTACCCGAATTCGCCGTCATACTAGCCCCATTTTGCACCTGGCGACTCGATTGATCGTGCACCGTAGGCCAGCAGGGAGTAACACAACCATGGCGCGCCGCCGTGGCCTTAGGTTTGGTCGCCGGCATTCATCCAGGGGAGGAAGACGTAGTGTGCGCCATAGGATCGGGCGTCTACGGTTGAGATTAGGCGGAAGAGTACCCCTTCGCCACGTTTAGTGATGGCCGTCGATTTGGATCTGACGGCTAGATACAAATCTGCGGTGATAAAATCTCTACCGTTGAGTCTTAATCCGACGATCCCAATTGCATACCACTTCGCCGCGCTGGGAATCTAATCTTAACCGTAGAAAAGAGATCGTGCGGCCAGGACTTAACCATACCCTCTCGGCCGGACCCTTTCGCATTTAAGTCCCTGTGAAACGTGGAAACCAACCCGTAATCCATAGGGCTGTTCTCTGTGTGTTAGGAGAATTACCCTGGGGCCCCTGCGTTTCTCCGTTTTAGTGCGCGCAGTCGGGAACTAGGAAAATAGATAAAATCCTTTGGAAAATACTTTTTAGTGCAAAAATAATTGCTAGAACTTGTATAAATCATAGAAAATTCATGTGAACTCCAAATTGATCCATTCCAGTTTCTAAAATTTTGTAATATTATTGTTTATCACCTAGAGTCTCTGTTTTGACATGAAAACAATGATAAAATTAATTTCTCAATTAATCATATATCAAGCACATAAAACCTTTGGAAATTCATAACTTAAAATCCATAACTCCAAAATTAATGATTCATGTTCCTATGATCTTATTTTAATATGTAGATTATTAATATGTATTTTGTTTATATGTTTGGTGTGATGTTAATTTTCTCTTTATACTGTGCTTGTTTGTATTATGGCGAGTAGAAGAGCCAGTAGCTGAGGATCCTGGTGCCCAACAGATAGAAGTTGCTGAGCATGAGCTCATTGAAGACAAGTTGTGCCCTTGACCACTTTTTACCTAATAATGTTCTCTATTATCATTTATTTAAGCATAGGTTTAATTTTGATGAGACCCAATAGGTCACCCTAGACTGTATATTATTTTACCTTATTTATCCCTAAATCATTTGGGTAGTTATGCTATTGCTTTACATGGTTTCGGGTTAATATTTCATTATATCCATGTTCCAATTATTCTGTTATTTTATTTATGTTCATGTCAAGATCATTAATTTTAATTGGAACATGGAGCTTAACTTGAGAAACACGTGCCACCACAAGGGAGGAATGAGACCTCTTGGCTGACTAATTAGGAAAGCTAGTGGAAGACTATCTTACTCGAAAGGGGCAAGGGCAGTAGGGGAGTTGCATGCAGGGAGGTTCTCAGGTTGATTTTGCTATGATGGCGGTCAGACGAGGGATTCTTGCAAGTGCTCTTCCCATAAACTGTAGCGGGTTTTCGAAAGCTAGTGGAACTTTGTAAAGGCCTCGTAGTAGATCCCTAGCCATTCACCTCGGTAGTGTCTAAGGGTATTGCGAACCCTAGCGACATGAGATACACGACTTTGTGGGTATAGGGTACAACCTCGGTAAAGTGTAAAACTGGTATACTAGCTGAGTTCACGGTCAAGAGCAGCTCAGGACTCTCGCATGATTAAATTATGGAACTTAAATTCAATTTGTCATTTGTATTGCATGGGTTTATTATTAATTTTGTTCTATTATTTCTATTATGGTTTGGTATTTACTTACATTTAGTAATTGCTAATAAAATTTGACCAACTTATTAAAAGCAATGCTCAGCTTTAACCTCTATTGTTTATCAGCCTTACACATCACATGAACTCCCACCTTTGGTGAGTTCATACACATTATTTCCCACAACTTGTTGAGCTATGATCTTGTGTGAGCTCACCCTTGCTGTCCCACACCCCCACAGGAGAAGAACAGGTGGTTCAAGAGGAGCCACGCAGCGAGGAGTTTGACTTAATCTAGGTGGCGTCTCCCAGTTGACTTTATGGTGCCAAGGATGGACCTTAGTTCGTTTTATATTTATCTTTTATTTTGTAAGACTTTCGTAATGTAATAAGTACTCTGATGTTATTGTGACATTTATCTCTATACACTCTGTTATTATATGTGTTGTCTTCTTTGGCGCATATATGAGATGCACCCGACTTTGTCCCTTAAATCCGGGTGTGACATGACTAGATTGTTGAAGGCTGGTCTTATTGTTCCTAGTGTGACTCCTTTTGCTTCTCCGCTGTTATTAGTTAAAAAGAAGGATGATACATGGAGGTTTTGTGTGAACTATAGAAAACTCAATTCTTTAACTATTAAGAATAGGTTTCCCATGCCTCTGGTAGAAGAGATCTTGGATGAGTTGGCTGGCACTAAGTTCTTTAGTCTAGATCTTACTACTAGGTATCACCATATTAGAATGGGGGAAGATGATGATCATAAAACAACTTTTAAAACCCATCAGGGTCGTTACCAGTTTAGGGTTATGCCTTTTAGGTTGACTAGTGCTCCTGCTACATTTCAATGTGCCATGAATTCTATTTGGGCTCCTTTTCTTTGAAAGTTTGTCATGGTTTTATTGATGACATTTTGGTTTATAGTTCTACATGGGAGGACAACTTGGCTCATATTAAAATGGTGTTACAGACATTGAGAGACCATCAGTTTTTTCTTAAGCGAGTAAATGCGTGTTTGGGAGAAATGAGCTCATTTATTTGGGACATATTATTTCTCACAAGGGGGTTGCCATAGATCCTAACAAGACAACAACCATGGAGAAGTGGCCTGTTCCACAGTCAGTAACTGAGTTGAGGGGTTGCCATAGATCCTAACAAGACAACTAAAAAAGATCACAACAATGCTACACTTATGACCAACAATGCTAGGCACAACCCAACACTGGTACTACATGTGTAGTTGTGTTGGCGCTACATGCTATTAGCAGCCCGAACCAAAGCTTCAAAAGACAAAAATTGATCCAAATAAAATTCAATTGAGCTAAATTTTTGTACATGACTTCACATGAAAGTTTCAAAGGTGTCCACAAAATATTTGTCCAAAATATTAAATATTCAATCATAGATCAAAAATATGCTCTCAAGTCAGAGTTTTCTCAAAATGGATCAAGAGGTTGGATTTTTGTGCTTAAGTTGAATCTGCCCAAACCACTTGGTGGGAATGATCCTTGGAGGTTCTTGCACATTTCTATCCAACCCAAACGTCTCCAAGAACTTAGATTCAAAAGACCCAATAAAAGATTAAAGAGGGCGATTAGAAAGGCGAAATCCAAGTGAAAACTTCAAGAACTCAAGGAAGCATGAAAATGAATATCAATCTACCATGAACCACCATGGTAAGGATCGAACCACACTTTCCAGATCCCAAGTTACACACTTGTTAGCAGTATAGAGGGAGCGACCTAAACGAGAGAAAGCCTGAAAACTAAAATATTAGATAGATGCTCTCTCTCTCTCTCTCTCTCTATATATATATATATATGGTTAGGGTCAGCTGTTCTCTTATTTATAGAGTCTATTATACATTTCCAATATGTCCCTAGATATTCTAGAGCTAAACCACTTAGCCAACGACATCAATGGTCCAACACCAAAACTATAGATTTGATAACCACACTCCATTCAGGGATTTATTTCGCCTCAATGCAAGCTTCATGATGGCTCGACGTGCTGCATTCGATTCCCATCAGAACCATGCCTCGAGTTTTGAGGCCAAACCCACAAAATGGTCAGTGGGTGATTTTGATGGTCAACCACCAAATTGCCACTAGTAGCATACTCCATAAGCCGATATGAGTCTCCCACGTCTGAGATATGTATCTGCTCCACCTTGTTCTTGACATGTTGGTTTCCCCTGGTTTCAGCTATTGCAGCTAATCACCGACTTCTCTAATCCCTCGATCAAATCTAAGCACTTGTCCTTTACCATTTTTTGATCCATCAACATGAATATGTATGTCCTTCACCTTCATCTCAACCACTGCCTCTAGACTTCACACACCTTCACACCACAAGCCTTAAGACATGTTGCACACACTAACACCCTGATTAGTCCACTTGAGTCATCTCAATACGATATTCTATTGACAGACACTCATCATAAGCTCAAACCATAAGTGAATATATCAATCTTATGCTTATAATTAGTATTACTTAGATAGTATGATTAAACTGAAATAATATAGATATAACTCAACTAGCAACAATCCGTTCGATGCCTCCAACTGACTAATATAGCATCTAATACGTACATCTATGTAATAACCAACAATGTACCAGGTCTAGAAGACAAGCGATCCAAACACCGCCTAGTTTTTTATTAGAAATCTTTTTGTTAGCCACAACTTGTCATTAGTTTTAGCTGATCTAGATTATGAAGCATGCTCTAAATTAAATTCACTTGCAGTCCCTCAACTTGTCAGTATTCCTCAGGTAAGTCAAGTGACATTCGAAATGCATACCAAATTACCAATGACGCTAAGCTTGCTACTTAGAGCACCCATGGTCGAATAGCCTTGTGTTGCTGACACTTGAATGTTCTTGTTGGTGCCTTATTGGACAAAATACTTATGATCCCTAGATCCCGCACGCGGGGAACGAGACCTTGGGGAACCTCTCTGCGAGACGATGGACTGTTCTTGATAGGTCAACGAACCATCCGCGGTTGGTCACTAGACGGTTCATGGTAGGTCATCGGACCATCCATGATGTGCGCAAATATAGCGATGAGTTCCTGCAGAACCTAGATCTCACCCCCGGGAGGGACCGTGTCAGGGAGGAAAGATCGTAGGGTTGTCTTAGGAATGATAGGCCACCCAAGACGCTGCTAGACGATGTAGAGTCAAAGAGAGAAATGAAGATTGGGATTGGGAAACTACAACTAGGGCTATGCTATATGTCTACTCCTAAGGAATGATAATGGTAAATAAGGTAATTGGATTGGTTCAATTGGATTATGTGTTCTCAACCGGCTATACTAACCTTCATTTATAGCCGATTGTATTTGCTGACGGAAGAAATTGCAATCATTGGTGGCATGAGCAAAGGAGTTATGCCATTTACAATAAGCACACCTTTTAATTCATCTATCTAGGGAATTGGGTGAGACAGTTTAATTTTTTCACTCTTAAGTAATTCATTGAATATCTTATCACATTTAGCAACATTAAATGTGAACATAACTTCTTACCGATTCTTCTGAATCGGTTGCAGGGAAGAGCATGCGAAGAGTTTGGCCTTAGCAGGCCAAATAAGGTCAACAACATAAACCTCTTTTGGCTCATCATTTGAGCTACTACTGTCATGACACTCATCATGATGAGATAGTTCTTTGCTTCGGCTTTCACAAGCCCAAGCCCACTTGTGCAACTGAGTTAGCAAAAAGAATGGTTAATGTCTAATTTTTCTTTCAACTATAGATGTAACTCATTAAAAGCTAACCCTACTAGATGCCTATCTATGAGGTGGGTCTGAAAGCATAGGCTTTTAGTATCCCAGAACCTCTGGAGAGATTCCTCGTCCACCTACCGGAGTGATGCTAGATCAGCTAAAATCTGACATGTAATCCCTAGAGAATAAGTGTTCATGAAACTTAAGCTCTAAATCATTCAAGAAATTATTTGAATTAGGGGGTAAGGCAACATACCAAGCGAATGCGGTGCCATTAAGAGATAATGAAAACAAGCGAACACGAATGGCTTCGTTATCGACCAATTCTTCCAACCGTGCTAAGAATTAGCCCACATGTTCTTGAGTGCTCCTACCACTTTTGCTTGAGAATTTGGAGAAATCCAGCACACTGGTCCCCAGAGGGTACAAAATGACATCCCATCGAGGGTCGTATGGCCTCTGGTAGGACTGCCCTAGGCCGGACACACAGATGCCTAATTTATCCTAGAATAATCTGGCTATTTCCTCCCAAAATTCATCCATAGTGGTCGATGGTAACCCACCAACCTTAGGGACGTGGGGCTCAAGTGGCCGGTCATTATTACACGACCTTCTACTCTAGGACAATCAAAGGTGGCATCCAATATGGGTCCTAAGGCATATTGCTACCACATCTCACTATTGGGGTGAATCTTCCTGGCTCCCAAATGGTTGAAACATATTTAGCCTTATGCACAGGTGGTGGCATGTTGTGGCTTTGATGTGCCGCAGGTGGGGGAAAGTAGTGCTGCTAAGATGGGTGGAAAACTGTGTGTTGTAAGCAGCACCCTATTTTGCGTAGACATACCTAGATGGTCCGACCTAGGTGGCTGGACAGTCCACGAAGGGACTAAATGGTCCGAGATTATACCTAGACTGTTTGGTTGTGCTGAGCATCGCTTGTGAGCCATGTGGCAGGCTTGGTGTGGTTTCGTATTGTCCAGCATAGGGTGCCGAACAATCCGTGAAGGGACCAGATGGTCCATGGTTATACCTGGTCTATCCGGTTGTGCTAGACATCACCTGCGAGACACGTGGCAGGCTCGGTGTGGCTCCCGACTGTCCAACGTAAGGTATCAGATGGTCCAGTGGAGGGTCGAACGGTTCAAGATCGTACCTAGACGGTATGGACGTGCTTAGAGCCATTCTACCGTACAACAGAGGTTGTGGCAGCGGTTGCCTCATGTATGAATTCATCGACATACCACAATGTGGCTCAGACCGAGAAAGCCCATTTGCTACCGATATGCTTGGTGAAGCTGCCTTAATTACAACAGCATGAGGTGGACAACTAGGAATAGTATTAGACTTTTCATATTTATCGTGGTTTCTTCAATTGACAGGTCTATGTATTGTTTCAACTGTTGCTCCCACTAATCTATGTAAGATTTAAAAGATGGATCTAAATTACTTACAGTGGGGTTTCGAGGCGAAGGTACGAGAGATGCTATCTCAATCTCCCATTGACGGATGATTTTCTAGTGGCTATCCACCGTGAAGTGTGATAAGTACTTTTCCTTCGCATGTTTCCGCCGTCTAGCGAGTTGTTGCAGCGTTTCCTCCTCATCTTGCTTCATGATATCTCAAAACGTTGCTGACCATCAGCCGATAGTTCCTTTAGGGTTAGCTTGATGATGTTGCTAGTGGAGACCTGAAGTGATCCTTAGAACTGACCATTTGGGGGCCAATTTTTAATAGATCTAGACACCCTCGGCTCTAGCGGAGTCACCAAAAAGTGTGTCGATGCCTTTTTGGACCAAACACTTACGATCACAAGATCCCGCTCGCGGGGAATGATACCTTGGGGAACCTCTTAGCGAGACAGCGGACCGTCCACTGTAGGTCACTGGATCGTCCGCGGTTGGTCACCAGACAGTTCATGGTAGGTCACCGACCATCCCTGATGTGTGCAACGATAGCGATGAGTTCATGCAGAACCTAGATCTCGCCCCCAGAAGGGACCTGTCAGGGAGGAAAGACCCTAGGGTTGTCTTAGGATCGACATGCCACCCAAGATGTCTCTAGACGACGTAGAGTCGAAAAGATGTGAAGATTGAGATTGAGAAACTACAACTAGAGCTACGCTATGTCTAATCGTAAGGCATGATAATGGTAAATAAGGTAATTGGATTGGTTCGACTGGATTGTGTGTTCTCAATCGGCCGTACTACTTTATATATACAGGGGGTGTCTGGAGCCGTTCCTAGGTGAGATCCAACAGTCCCGTGAGTCTGTTAGGATAACCACGATTTGTTAGGATAACCATGCACAAGATAAGGACTCTCAGCTGAAGTAATCTAACCGTGGATCGTCCGAGTCATATGGTCGGACCGTCCGGCCGTGCTCACATACCAAATCTAGTGCTCAACGGTTCCGAATCACGAAATCACATTTTTGGCTACTATTTCTTGTTCTACATATTGACACAATTCTTTTCCTTTTCAACAAAGTATCTATCCACACCTATTCAAAATATTTGATGTTCACAGTTTTTTTTAAAAAAATCAACCATTTGTACCTATGATACACGCACGTACGCGCGTGCGCACACATATATAATATAGATATTTAAATATATTTTAATAGAATTATTTAGAGATATAAACATGGTGCAATAGTTTATACAAATTTAGTCAAACATAATAAACTTTGATAGGTATAAATATTGTAGCGTTAATAACTATTTTAAAACGGAGGGAACATAATATACAGTTTGCAGAAACACAAAAGAACAAAAAAATCATATATGTAGCAAGAGGACTGCTCCGGCGGCCATCATTTCATGGATCTATTTAGGTTAATTTTACTAGACGCAAGGGTGAGTGAACGACGAAGACAACCCACCAAGATACGCACATGCATACAAAGTGCTCAGTGTTGATGAGGGCCGTTTCTGGAGAGCACTTAGGGATGGCAACGGGTCGGGTTCGGGTCGGGTGGAGCAAAAACCCGCCCGCGACCGCACCCACGAAATGTGACCAAACCCGCCCGCGGCCGCACCCGCGGGTGGAATCCCGCACCCGCACCCGCACCCATCGGGTGTCGGGTGGGTTTCGGGTCCCTGTCGGGTTTTTCATTATGTAGCAATATAGCATGTTCAACAGCAAAAATATAATCGGAAGTCAGAAAAAAAACAGCAATACACAGGCTAGTAATGACAGTAGTCCACAAATTACAAATATATAAAGCACCCCGCGAGAATACAAGTGCACACAAATTAACAAATACATAAGGGCATAAGGATTAAGGCAGCCCAGTAGTCCATAAGACCATAAACATAGCAGTTGAAGAGTGAAGACAGATAATACATAAAAGGGTTCACATTTCACAAAGACAGTCACACAGGTTACAGGTAGTAGTCCACAAACATAGCAGTTGAGTGCTTGGCTAATTGGCTATGGCTTGGTCGCTTGGATCAGTTGGATGAAATAAGTTGCCATGTCGCCAGTACATAAAAAGTTAGCCCAGTTCCTGTACACACCGAAACGCGTATTTGATTTTGAGGGACCTAGAATCAACGACAAATTGCTTAGAATTGTGGCGCAGCAAGGTCAGCAACAGCTCCACTGCTCCATCGCGCGGCGACTCGGCGAGGTCAGCACTCAGCAGAAGCTCCAGCGTCCAGCCGTCCAGAAGCAGAAGCAGCCCGGGCGCGTGGCGTGTCCAGAAGCAGAAGCAGCGCAGGCGGCCGGGCGCGTCCACTGGTGTCAGCACTCAACAGAAGCAGCGCGGGCGCGGCTGGGCTGCTCCACTGCTGGGATTTACGGTGGTCGGCCGCCGGTGGGACCTAGGCGTGGCTGGGCGAATGGGATTTACGGTGGCCGGTGGGCGGCGCCTGCAAGCCTGCGGGCAAGACTGCTAGGATTTACGGCTGGCGGCTGGGCTGCGGGCAAGACTGCGGGCAAGACTGGCCGGTGGGCGGCTGGGATTTAAGGCTGGCGGCTGCTGCTCCGCTGCTGGGACCTGGGAAGGGGAATCAGGGTTCAGGGATTAGGTTTAGATCTCATCTCGGTGGTGTACTGCCGTAGACCGTAGTGGGCTTGGGCCAGCAGACCGACAGTGTTCATGTTCGGGTACCCGTGGGTCACCCGTGGATGAAGTGAGAAACCCGAACCCGAACTCGAACCCGAAAGGGTGCGGGTCGGGTTCGGGTCACACCCGTGGGTGAAAAAACGCACCCGCGCCCGCACCCGTCGGGTCGGGTACCCGACGGGTACCCGAACCCGCGGGTTAAATTGCCATGCCTAAGAGCACTTGCGTTGCATGGCGACTGGCCTTATCAGCAATTCATCAGCATGCACGCGACTCAACGTGGCGAGACTGGGCCAGGGAGAACGTGAAACTGACTCCAGCAGCAACCTGTAAAGGGTCCTGTACTTTAAATGTAGGAGACGGTCAGGTCCTTTATCGCTCTAACAAGAGACTCTAAAAGATTCTCTAAAATTTAGAGGATGGCATGCGTGCGCTATCTATAGAGGGTGCTCTATACACTGTACATGCGTGTCAGATCCTTTTTGTGTCTGTACGCTCACGTGGTGCAGAGTAGTAAAAAATAATATAGAATGTCAAATCTAGTACACTGTTGATATAGAGGATGGAATTTAGGGGATATTGCTGGAAATGAAGAAGATATAGAGTATAGAATCTTTTAGAGAGTACTGTAAAGAACAAAAAATATTCCTTCAGTGGATAAAATTTAGGGGACGTTGCTGGAGACAGCCTAACACGCAAAAGCGCGCCAGGACCGAATCAGAACGTAAACACTAGGGTTCTGCAAAGAAAATATGGATACAAACGACGCTTTCTCCCACCAAAATTGAACTGACATGTGTCACGTTATGTACTACTCCTACACGTTAAGTTGGTATCCACTAGGACTGGACAAAAAACCCATAACCCGAACCCAGAATATTCAAACTCAAAATATCCTAAACCTGAATTTTGTTTGGAAATTTCGGGTACCAACTTGCAAAACCCGAATTTATTTCGAGTAATTCGAGTATCACAATCGGGTACCCGAATTTATAGTAATTATGTGTAAGTGTGCATAACTTGTGATTGTAGATTGCTTGTGTTTTATATGTCCATGTATATCATTATTCAAACTATGTTTTATGTTAATTTAATAGAGTGTACGTGTTTTTATGAAGCCAATACAACAGTTTGGATAGTTCAGAAATATCCGAACCCGAACCTAAAATTCCGAGTATCCGAATTTTTAGGTATTGTAAAACCCGTTATAATTTTGGTTATCGATTCTTAAAATCGAAATTTTAAATACCTGAATTACACTAGTATCCACCAAAAATGGATACACGTCCGATCATCCACGTCTCTATGTTTCGACACCGAGGCATGCATATATATGTCACGCGTCGACCTCTGCGTACGCGTTTTACGGTGTGGCCCAGCTTGCCCGGCCGCTCGCCTTTATGCTATCGACCATCACGTTTTGTTCCCCGCGCGACAGGGAGACGACATCGACGCGCTAGCTACCAAAACCCCTGCATCCGGTTGCTCATCAGTTTGCTACGTACCTTGATTATATATATATATATATATATATATATATATATATATATATATATATATATATATATATATATATATATATACTGTATTTATATATTACACCTGGGTGCATTCAATATAGAGAATGCACCTAGGCCGAACCTATGTGCCAGGTCCGAGCCAACCGTCCCACCCAGGCCGGTTTCGTCCCTCCCACACGCTCCGGACAGAACCTTTTCATTTTCCCGCCTTTTCCCGCCCCCGTGCCCTCTTTCTCCGTGAACGGCTCCTCCGCGAACGGCTCAACCTCTTCACATAAGTTGCAATCACACCAGACTTGCAGTTGCAATTATACCAGACCAGCAGTTGCAATCATTGTTTTGTTTAACAGATTTTTGGACATAGTTATATAGAAGTTGCAATCACACCAGACCAGCAGTTGCAATTACACCAGGCAGCAGTTGCAATCATTGTTTTGTTTAACAGATTTTTGGACATAGTTATATAGGAGTTGCAATCACACCAGACCAGCCGTTGCAATTACACCAGACAGCAGTTGCAATCATTGTTTGTTTAACAGATTTTTGGACATAGTTATATAAAAGTTGCAATCACACCAGACCAGAAGTTGCAATTATAACAGACCAGCAGTTGCAATCTTGTTTGTTTAATAGATTTTTGGACATAGTTATATAGAAGTTGCAATCACACCAGACCCACAGTTGCAATTACACCAGACCAGCAGTTGCAATCTTGTTTGTTTAATAGATTTTTGGACATAGTTATATAGAAGTTGCAATCACACCAGACCCACAGTTGCAATTACATCAGACCAGCAGTTGCAATCTTGTTTATTTAATAGATTTTTGGACATAGTTATATAGAAGTTGCAATCACACCAGACCAGCAGTTGCAATTACATCAGACCAGCAGTTGCAATCATATTTTTTAACAAAATTTCTCAGAGTTATTCAAATGCGGGGGACAGAGACACGCTGACAGAGAGGCGCGCGGCGACGCGGGGACAGGGAGGCGCGCGGCGACGCGGGGACAGGGAGACGCGCGGCGGCGCGAGAACAGGGAGGCGCTCGGCGGCGCGAGGACAGGGAGGCGCTCGGCGGCGGTGGGATTTAGGGGAGGAGCATCGAGGAGGCGGCGGCGGCGCGGGGAAAGGGATGCGCGCGGCGGCGGCGGGGGGCTAGGAGGCGCGCGAAAACGCCTGGGTGCATTCAATATAGAGAATGCACCCAGGTGCATTTTAGCAGCGCCGTATACTGTATTTATATATTACACCTGGGTGCATTCAATATAGAGAATGCACCCAGGCCGAACCTATGTGCCAGGTCCGAGCCAACCGTCCCACCCAGGCCGGTTTCATCCCTCCCGCACGCTCCGGACAGAACCTTTTCATTTTCCCGCCTTTTCCCGCCCCCGTGCCCTCTTTCTCCGTGAACGGCTCCTCCGCGAACGGCTCAACCTCTTCACATAAGTTGCAATCACACCAGACTTGCAGTTGCAATTATACCAGACCAGCAGTTGCAATCATTGTTTTGTTTAACAGATTTTTGGACATAGTTATATAGAAGTTGCAATCACACCAGACCAGCAGTTGCAATTACACCAGGCAGCAGTTGCAATCATTGTTTTGTTTAACAGATTTTTGGATATAGTTATATAGGAGTTGCAATCACACCAGACCAGCCGTTGCAATTACACCAGACAGCAGTTGCAATCATTGTTTGTTTAACAGATTTTTGGACATAGTTATATAAAAGTTGCAATCACACCAGACCAGAAGTTGCAATTATAACAGACCAGCAGTTGCAATCTTGTTTGTTTAATAGATTTTTGGACATAGTTATATAGAAGTTGCAATCACACCAGACCCACAGTTGCAATTACACCAGACCAGCAGTTGCAATCTTGTTTGTTTAATAGATTTTTGGACATAGTTATATAGAAGTTGCAATCACACCAGACCCACAGTTGCAATTACATCAGACCAGCAGTTGCAATCTTGTTTATTTAATAGATTTTTGGACATAGTTATATAGAAGTTGCAATCACACCAGACCAGCAGTTGCAATTACATCAGACCAGCAGTTGCAATCATATTTTTTAACAAAATTTCTCAGAGTTATTCAAATGCGGGGGACAGAGACACGCTGACAGAGAGGCGCGCGGCGACGCGGGGACAGGGAGGCGCGCGACGACGCGGGGACAGGGAGACGCGCGGCGGCGCGAGAACAGGGAGGCGCTCGGCGGCGCGAGGACAGGGAGGCGCTCGGCGGCGGTGGGATTTAGGGGAGGAGCATCGAGGAGGCGGCGGCGGCGCGGGGAAAGGGATGCGCGCGGCGGCGGCGGGGGGCTAGGAGGCGCGCGAAAACGGCTGGGTGCATTCAATATAGAGAATGCACCCAGGTGCATTTTAGCAGCGCCGTATATATATATATATATATATATATATATATATATATATATATATATATATATATATAGTTTATCTATTAAGAGCCCTGGGCTCTATCTAATTAGAAAAAGCCCTGACCACCCCCACCAAACCGGCAGATCAGGTCATCTATACATGCACCACAGGTTCCGTTTTACGCAAAAAAAATAATTGGACCTGTGCCACACCCACGCTCACTCCATGCTATGGTCAACCACGACCGAATCCCCCTGACCCACCACATGGCTCCAAGCCATCCCAGGTGCCCCAACCGCTCGAACCCTAATCCAAAATCGCCGCCGCGTGCGGCCATCTCTGCCACTCGCCGCGCCCCCCTCAATTCACGCCCCACCCGCTGCATCGACTCCCTCCGGCGCCCCGCCTCCTGGCCCAGATCCGTGCACCTCTCGCCCTCTCCGGACTCGATGATTCACAAATCCGCCCAGCTGCCCAGGCACCGACTACCGGCGTCCGGATCTCCTGCCCCAATAGCCTAGTTTCGGATCCCCCCACCGCCGATGCCCCACAGGTCAAGCACCGACCACCGATGTCTGACGAATGAGCGAACTCCCCGCGGATGCAGGAGGAGGAGGAGGAGGTGCACGAGCGACCGCCGACCGTCCGCGTTTCACCATCCCCTTCTCCGATCTCAAGGTAACCTTCTCCGGTGTTGAAACCATCAGGGGCTGCGGCCACCTGGCGAGCTGGTGCCCGCAAGAGGTGGTGCTGACTGCTGAGGCACGAGGCGGTGGGCGTGTTCCTGACGCACTGCGGGTGGAACTCGACCATGGAGAGCCTGTGCGCGGGGGTGCCGATGCTGTGCTGGCCCTTCTTCGCGGAGCAGCAGACCAACTACCGGTACACGTGCGTGGAGTGGGGCGTGGTCATGGAGATCGACCAGGACGTTTGGCGGGAGGCGGTGGAGGAGAAGATCCGAGAGGCGATGGGCGGGGAGAAGGGAATGGAGATGCAGCGCCGCGCGGGAGAGTGGCAGCAGACTGGTCTCCGTGCGACGTGGCCCGGAGGGCGTTCATACGCCAACCTCGACAAGCTGGTCGAGGACGTGCTCCTCTCGGGTGGCGGCAAGAGTTCTCAGGAGGGTTTCACTTCGCACACCGCCACCGTCCAATGATTCGGACTGAACATGGATGGTAGTACACCAAAAGAGAAGTTTGTGTGAATGTCGAGGCAAACCAGTAAATCATGGAGCATGTGATGGAATGGAAGGACCGAAGGAGCCAGTAGCGGAAGAAGTTACTTCTCGTAGCAGGCAAAAATTGGAATATGAAAACCTGGAAGCCAAGTGGGTTAATCTCTAATTACTATATTTTATTCCATTAGTTCGTAGAAGTTTTGGTCCCTGTATTCAATGTAATAAGGACTTACATTATTTTAGCCTCACAATTTTCTTTAATGGTCTAGCTTTGTAATTGATAACATAATTTTTTGGTTGAACTGTCATAAATTTATGTCAGTATCCATATATAGTATGTCAAAAGTTAACATTTCCTACACTTTTCGTTGGTAGGATTTGTCCGCTGGTTTGCTAAGGCAAGCAACGTACATAGTCTGCTCGTCTTGGATCCTTCAGGTTTGTATAGTGTGTTACTTTATGATCAATTGACCATTCATTACCTCCGCCTGATGGCCCTTATTAACAACAGTAAGAACTAACTAAGAATGTGCGCTAAGATTTTTCTTGCTATCTGAAGTGGTAAATTTGTTAATCCTAATTCTTTGTTGAATGGGTATGGGGGTTTTGTGGGTGGTGGATGGTGTTGTGGGATGAGATCCTTTAGATTATGTTGTCTAAGAAATTTGATTTGATTTTGATTAAGAACCGATACCTGCGAATGGGTGATATGCAACTTTGTTGGTTAACAAACACTTGTTATATGTGATTTATGTTGCTGGCATCATCTATCCACAAGCAATTGAAGTTTGTGTTCTAGCTGGAATAGTCTTCTTCGTTGCTCATCATGCATTATATAACATATTGTAATGGTTTGCATTATCATGGTATTAGATATTTTCTTTTATCTTATGTCTGAAATGCTAGCAACATAATGGTTTATTATATACTTGAGCAGCTACTATGCACTTTCATTTCCTCTATGTATTTCCTGGTGTGGTATTTGGTACTTACTTTGCAATGTATAGCAGAAATATAATTGAGGGTATCAATGGAGATGCATGTAGATGAACTCAGTCAAGTTTCTATCCATTGTGTGTGTGCGCACGCTTATTTGACATCGTGTTCTTCCTTTTCATGGGGTAAACAGGAAAACATTGGGCTTCAAAATTTTTGTATGGCTCGATTGTGGTACTAGAAATGTATAATAATTGTTCTAAAGAAATGTTAGAGGATAAAGAAGTAAGTTACTAAAGTTTTGGACTGTATTCTTCATTTTCAACTCACTTATCCTATTTCTTTCAGGAATCATAAAAGCATATGGAGGAACTATGTATAGGCTACAAAGAAGCATAAGAAGCATTTTATAGCAGAAGCCAAGTGTTCTGATGATTTTGTTTTTTCAATTGTGTTTTCTGTTATTAGCTCGGCATGCACATATATTGACATGATTTATGGCATGGCATCTGCCATCTTTGTTATATTTATGACATCGTTCTTGATTGATGTGTGCGACATGAATGATGGATCTTTTTAACATCCTGACCATCATTGTGTCGCTCATTATCGTATTTTGTATATCATTTATGGGTTCACGGATATGAAACGACAGGTTTCTTATTTTTGAGATCTGAACCATGTGTTGCCTTTTGATTGTTACATAATAAATGGTCCTGTCGATGTGTTTTACGTTCAAAAACTTCTATGCGACATGCACGAAAACTAACACTAAACATGCGCGATTTAAACTCTGTAACTTTTTACGAAACAGATCAACGATTTATGCTAAAATTCACACTCATTTACGCTATTTTGGATCATATTTTACGCAAAAATCCGCCCGAGCCATAACCCGCGCATGATCGGACGCACGCGATTTTTACGACGTAATTTTTGGGCCACATTCGTCGTTATAAAACAAATTTACGATTACACTAAAATTTGTACACATTTACATTGTTTTGGTTCACGTTTTACGCAAAAATTCGTCCGAGCCAAAACCTGCGCACGATCGGACGCGCGCGATTTTTACGCCGTAATTTTTGGGTCTCATTCATCGTTACGAAACAGATCTATGATTTACGCTAAAATTCATACCCATTTACGCTGTTTTGGTTCACGTTTTACGCAAAAAAATCGCCCAATCCAGAACCCGCGCACGATCGGAAGCGCGTGATTTTTACGTCGTAATGTTTGAGCCCATTCGTTGTTATGAAACAGATGTACGATTTACGCTAAAATTCCTACTAATTTACGCTTGTTTAGTTCACGATTTACGCTAAAATCTGCCTAAGCCAGAACCGTGCATGATCGTATACTTGGCTGGGGCTTCCCGTACTAATGGAAGCCCTGGGCTTCCATTAGTTCGTCCCTATATATATATATATATATATATATATATATATATATATATATATATATATATATATATATATACACGTACTATTTAGTGCAACGGTCTACAAGACGAAGACTGCGCGTCGTTGCCTCATCTCTCTAATCGCCACTTTGCTAGCTTGCTGGTCCAATCCAATTATTGGTTTTGGATGGATAAGTGCTTAATAGACTTCTTTGTCGAGTGTCCTCGTGTTGGCACTCGACAAAGTAAGCCTTCGTCACCGAGTGTCGTTCTTTGACACTCGACAAAGTATATTTATTTTTTTCTTTTTATACCAAACTTTTTATGGTGTGCTCCTACAGTATATATACTTACATATTTAATTTTGACATAATTATCAAAGTGTTTGCTATAACTATTTGATTTAGTTTGTTTAATTGCATTTCTTCGAATAATTCAGATTTAGAATGCAAGTCACTCGAAAAATGTAAAATGATGAATGCAAAAATGATATTCATGTTATTTAGCACAAGTTACGGACTATTTCAGGAATAGACCGAAATTTTTGAACACCATTCTCACGAAACATGATTGCGAACTTGCAATCCAGTTGTTTTAAAAATATATAAAACACAAAGTTAGAAAATCATGAAATTTGTCGACGTCATGATATCATACGTATAGACTCTAATAAAAATTTAGGACCATTTCGTGAAAGTTGTCACGTACTGTGTTGAAAAATCTAACCAGCCTTCACAGAAGTTTCATGATTTCATGTGAATGTTGACTAGATTTCTACACACAGTGCGTGACAACTTTCACGATACAGTATCAAATATTTGTCAGTTCCTTTACGGAGTGTTGAGTTCTGGCACTCGGCAAAGAAGCTCCCTTTGCCGAGTGCCGACCACTGGTGCTCCCTTTGTCGAGTGCCAGGCATGCAGGCACTCGGCAAAGAAGCTCCCTTTGTCGAGTGCAACTTATGGCTCTCGCTACAGAAGCTGCTGTGGGGGCCCATTGGAGTTTTTTTGTCGAGTGCCAGGCAACAGGCACTCGGCAAATGCTTCCTCTTTCCCGAGTGTAATTGATTACACTCGGCAAAATTCTATCATCGTCACTTGTCGACGTCACGGTGACTTTTCTTTGTCGAGCACCAGATGACACTCGACAAAGGGTTTGCCGAGTGTCCAACATTATGCACTCGACAAAGAGCCCGTTGCCGATGTACAGTTTACCAAGTCCTCTTTCCTGAGTGTCACACTCGGCAAAGCATTTGCCGAGTGTTTTCAAGGCTTTGATGAGTGCTTGCGACACTCGACAAAGTAGTCTATTCTGGTAGTGTATAACACTCTGTAAAGCCTTTACCGAGTGTAGCACTCGACAAAGAGGGCTCGATGAACTGATTATCAGCAACAGTCTCTTTGTCGAATACTTTATGTCAGACACTCGGCAAAAAAAGTCGCCGTCATGGTGCCAAGTGACGGTGACGGAGCCTTTATCGAGTGTCAGGCCAACATGCACTCGGCAAAGGGAGTTCCTATGGACCCCCTGAAAGGGAAATGTGCCCTTGGGCCTTTCTAGTATAGTTTTGGTGATTAAGTGCCCAACACGTATTGAGTGAATAATCTTGTGCCAAATGATTGATGAAGTGCAAATCAACAAGAAGGTATGATTCTAGACTTAGTACATTGGTTTTTGTGTACTAATATATTTATCTAAGTGCTAGAATCAGAGAAAAGAGAAGAAGAAAAGATCTTGGCTGAAACAGCCAAGACTCTGCGCAGTCTGGCACACCGGACTGTCCGGTGGTGCACCGGACAGCGTCCGGTGCGCCAGGCCAGCCTCCGGTGAACATGCCACTCTCGGGAACTTACGGCGGTGTACGACTATAATTCACCGGACTGTCCGGTGGTGCACCGGACTGTCCCGTGAGCCGTCTGCGGTGAAGTCGTCGCTCTCGGGAATTGTTCAACGGCGTACGGCTAAAATTCACCGGACTGTCTGGTGAGCCAACGGTCGACTGCGCCAACAGTCGGCCGTGCAATCCGCGCGTGACGCATGGTCGCGCCAATGGTCGGCTGGGGGCACCGGACAGTGTCCGGTGCGCCAACGGCTCCATTTCTGTAACAGTCGACTGTTCTATTTTTGGAAGGCAATCCGCACCGGACTATGAACAGTGGCTGTCCGGTGGTGCACCGGACTGTCCGGTGCGCCACACGACAGAAGGCAAGAATTGCCTTCCCAGATTGCTTCCAACGGCTCCTAGCTGCCTTGGGGCTATAAAAGGGACCCCTAGGCGCATGTAGGAGTACACCAAGCATACTTTGAACATTCTAAGACTCTCACACTCCGTCTCGGCACACTCAATTGATTTTCTTAGTGATTTGAGCTCCGTTCTAGTGGTGAACTTGTTGCATTTCATTTGAGCTCAAGTCTTGGCCTGTGTGTGTGCGTATTGCTGCGGATTTGTGTGTGTTGCTTCCCTCACTTACTCTAGTGCTTTTACATTGATATTTGTTGTAAGGGCGAGAGACTCCAACTTGTGGAGATTCCTCGCAAATGGGAAAAGTGATAAGAAAAAGGAACACCGTGGTATTCAAGTTGATCGTTGGATCACTTGAGAGGGGTTGAGTGCAACCCTCGTCCATTGGGACGCCACAATGTGGAGTAGGCAAGTTTTGTACTTGGCCGAACCACGGGATAAACCACTGTGTCTACTGTGTTGTTTCTCTCTGTGGTTTCTGTGTTTCACAAGTACTCCTCTCCAGCTACTTGATTCTATTGCACTAACACTTAACTTAGTTTTTGTGGCAATAAGTCTTAAGTTTTTACAGGATCACCTATTCACCCCCCTCTAGGTGCTCTCAATTGGTATCAGAGCCGTTCTCTTCACAAAAGGGACTAATCGCCCAAAGAGATGGATCCTAAGGGAAAGGGGATGGTAGTCAACGATAAGGAGAAGGAGTCCATCTTCAACGAGCCAAGGGACGACAAACCTACTGACTCTGGCTCAAGTCATAAGAAGAAGGATGGGAAGAAGAAGAGGCGTATCAAGAAGATCGTCTACTATGACAGCGACGAGTCCTCTTCTTCCCAAAGAGATGACGACTACGACGAGAAGAAGAAACCGATCAACTTAAACTTTTCTTTTGATTATTCTCGTATTCCGTATAATTCTAATGCTCATTTGCTTTTTATTCCTCTTGGTAAACCTCCTCACTTTAATGGAGAGGACTACGCTTTTTGGAGTCACAAAATGCGTAGTCACCTCTTCTCTCTCCATCCTAGCATTTGGGAGATAGTAGAGAATGGAATGCAATTTGATAGTACGGATAACCCAGTATTCATCAACGAACAAATTCATAAAATGCACAAGCTGTCACTGTTTTGTTAGCTTCGTTGTGCAGGGATGAATACAACAAGGTGAGCGGCTTGGATAATGCCAAGAAAATATGGGACACCCTCAAGATCTCGCATGAGGGGAACGATGCCACCATAATCACCAAGATAGAGTTGGTGGAGGGCGAGCTGGAAAGGTTTGCGATGATCAGGGGAGAGGAGCCAACGCAAACGTACAACAGGCTCAAGACCTTGGTCAACAAAATCAGGAGCTATGGGATCACGAGATGGACGGACCACGACATCGTCCAACTTATGCTCAGGTCTTTTACTGTCATTGACCCTCATCTTGTGAATTCAATTCGTGAAAATCCTAGGTACACAAAGATGACGCCCAAGGAGATACTCGGAAAATTTGTGAGCGGGCGGATGATGATTAAAGAAGCCCGCTATGTGGATGATGCTCTCAATGGCCCAATGCCCGTCTACGAGCCTCAACCCATCGCTCTCAAGGCAACAAGTAGCAGAGAGATGCTACCTAGCAAGGTGGCGTAAGTTGAGGCGGCCGGGCTTAACGAAGAAGAAATGACCCTCATCATCAAGCGCTTCAAGACGACGCTAAAGGGTCGCAAGGAGCATCCCAACAAGAGCAAGACGAAGGGAAAGCGCTCCTGCTTCAAGTGTGGTAAGACTGTTCACTTTATTGCTAACTGTCCCGATAATGATAGTGACCAGGGACAAGAAAAAGGCGGGAAGAGGGAGAAAAAGAAGTCTTACAAGAAGGCAAAGGGCGAGGCTCACCTCGGTAAGGAGTGAGATTCAGATTGCTCTTCGTCCGACTCTGACAACGAAGGACTTGCCGCCTCGGCCTTCAACAAGTCGTCTCTCTTCCCCAATGAGCGTCACACCTGCCTCATGGCAAAGGAGAAGAAGGTAAGTGCTCGAGATACCTCTACATGTGCATCTTCTAGCGATGAAGAGTCTAGTGATGATGAGGTAGACTATTCTAGCTTGTTTAAAGGTCTAGATAGAACCAAGATAGAAAAAATTAATGAATTGATTGATGCATTAAATGAAAAGAATAGACTTTTAGAAAAACAAGAGGATCTCTTATATGAAGAGCATGATAAATTTGTAAGTGTGCAAAAGTCTCTTGCTTTAGAGGTTAAGAGAAACGAAATGCTTTCTTGTGAATTATCTACTTATCATGAAACTGTGTCTAATTTAAATAGTATTAATGATGATTTAAATGCTAAGCTAGAAGTAGTAAATAAATCTAGTTCTTGTGTGGAACATGTTGTGATTTGCAATAGGTGTAAGGATTTTAATGTTGATGCTTGTAGTGAACATTTAATTTCCATTACTAGATTAAATGATGAAGTGGCTAGTCTTAATGCCTAACTTAAGACTAGCAAAAATGATTTTGATAAACTAAAATTTGCAGGGGATGCCTACACTGTTGGTAGACATCCCTCAATTAAGAATGGGCTTGGCTTTCGAAGGGAAGCCAAGAACTTAACAAGTCAAAGGGCTCCCATCTCCGCCAAGGACAAAGGGAAGGCCCCTATGACTAGTAATGCTCAAAGGAATCATGTTTTTATCTATAGTGATAGGAAATTTTCTAGAAATGTTCATTATAATAGGAGTTATAATGCTTTTGACTCACATGCCATGATTGCTTCGAGTTCCAATTTTAATGGTAGGCCTAGGTGAAATATTGTGTCTCAAGCTCCTAGGAAAGTTTGTAATAAACCTACCACTGTTTTTCATACTTGCAACACTACATTTGTTCTTTCATGCAAAAATAAAAAGGTGGTTGCTAAAAAGATGGGGGCTAAATGCAAGGGAGACAAGACTTGCATTTGGGTCCCTAAGGCTATTGTTACTAACCTTGTAGGACCCAACAAGAGTTGGGTACCTAAAATCCAAGCCTAATTTGCCTTGCAGGTTTATGCATCCAGGGGCTCAAGATGGATTATCGACAGCGGATGCACAAACCACATGACGGGGGAGAAGAAGATGTTCACCTCCTACGTCAAGAACAAAGATTCCCAAGATTTGATCATCTTTGGAGACGGGAATCAAGGCAAGGTTAAAGGACTAGGGAAGATAGCTATTTCATCCGGGCATTCCATTTCTAATGTGTTCTTAGTTGAATCGCTTGGGTATAACTTGTTGTCCGTTAGTCAACTGTGTAATATGGGTTACAATTGCTTATTTACCAATGTAGATGTGTCTGTCTTTAGAAGGAGTGATGGTTCATTAGCTTTTAAGGGTGTACTAGACGGCAAACTCTATTTAGTTGATTTTTTGAAGGAGGAGGCCGGTCTAGATGCATGCTTAATTGCTAAGACTAGCATGGGCTGGCTGTGGCATCGCCGTCTAGCACATGTTGGGATGAAGAACCTTCACAAACTTCTAAAGGGAGAACATGTGTTAGGTCTAACAAATGTGTTTTTCGAGAAAGATAGACCTTGTGCAGCTTGTCAAGCAGGCAAACAGGTGGGAAATCCTCATCACAGCAAGAATGTGATGACCACATCAAGACCTCTGGAGCTACTGCATATGGACCTCTTCGGACCCGTCGCCTATCTCAGTATCAGGGGAAGTAAGTATGGTCTAGTTATTATTGATGATTTTTCCCGCTTCACTTGTGTATTCTTTTTGCAGGATAAATCAGAAACCCAAGGGACCCTCAAGCGCTTTCTAAGGCGAGCTCAAAACGAATTTGAGCTCAAGGTGAAAAAGATTAGAAGCGACAACGGGTCCGAGTTCAAGAACCTTCAACTGGAGGAGTTTCTTGAGGAGGAAGGAATCAAGCACGAGTTATCCGCTCCCTACACACCACAGCAAAATGGTGTGGTAGAGAGGAAGAACAGGACGCTCATAGACATGGCAAGGACGATGCTTGGAGAATTCAAGACGCCCGAGCAGTTTTGGTCGGAAGCTGTGAACACAACTTGCCACACCATAAAACGGGTCTACCTTCATCGCCTCCTCAAGAAGACGTCGTACGAACTTCTAACCGGTAACAAACCCAACGTTTCATATTTTCGAGTTTTTGGGAGTAAATGCTACATTCTAGTGAAGAAAGGTAGGAATTCAAAATTTGCTCCCAAAGCTGTAGAAGGGTTTTTGTTAGGTTATGACTCAAATACAAAGGCGTATAGAGTCTTCAACAAATCATCGGGTTTGGTTGAAGTCTCTAGCGATGTTGTATTTGATAAAACTAATGGCTCTCCAAGAGAGCAAGTTGATCTTGATGATGTAGATGATGATGATTGTCGGGGACCATAATTAGGGGTACCCTCAAGACGCCTAATTCTCAGCTGGTAACCCCCATCAGCATAAAGCTGCAGAGGCCTGATGGGTTTGATTAAGTCAGGGATCAGTCCACACGAGCGACTCGATCACGCCATGCCCGAGCCTAGCCTCAGGCAAGGGCAGCCGACCCTGAGATGTTTTCGTCTCGCCCGAGGCCTCCTCTTTCACGGCAGACGCATCTCCGGCTCGCCCGAGGCCTTGCCTTCGATAAGAAGTAACCCTGACTAAATCACCGCGCCGACCGACCAAGTCACTGGGGCCTTTAACGCAAAGAATAAGACTGACGGGCAACCAGGCTTGGCCAAAAGCGCCAGAGGAAACTCCGCTCCGCCCGACCCAGGGCTCGGACTCGGGCTAAGGCCCCGGAAGACGGCGAACTCCGCTCCGCCCGACCCAGGGCTCGGACTCGGGCTAAGGCCCCGGAAGACGGCGAACTCCGCTCCGCCCGACCCAGGGCTCGGACTCGGGCTAAGGCCCCGGAAGACGGCGAACTCCGCTCCGCCCGACCCAGGGCTCGGACTCGGGCTAAGGCCCCAGAAGACGATGAACTCCGCTTCGCCCGACCCAGGGCTCGGACTCCACCCCGACCTCTGCTGAACGACCTCCGCCTCGCCCGACCCAGGGGCTCGGGCTCGGCCTCGGCCTCGGCCTCGGCCATGCAGGACAGACTCGACCTCGGCTTCGGAGGAGCCCCCACGTCACCCGACCTAGGGCACGAGTCCGCCACGTCGACAGGAAGCGCCATCATCACCCTACCCTAAGACGACTCGGGCCGCAGAGAACAGGACCGACGTCCCATCTGGCTAGCTCTGCCAGATAGGCAATGATGGCGCCCCGCTGGACCATGACGACGGCGGCTCCCAGCTCCCTTACGAAAGCAGGGGGACGTCAGCAAGGGCCCAACCACTCCGACAGCTGTCCCTCCGCCCGGCTCCATTGCTTCTCCAACAGCCACGACGCCACACTAGCTGGGTGCCAAGATCTCTCCGGCTGCCACCTTGGCATGTACTTAGGGTACTAGCTCTCCCCCGCTAGACACGTAGCACCTTGCTACACCCCCATTTGTACACCTGGATCCTCTCCTTACGCCTATAAAAGGAAGGACCAGGGCCTTCTTAGAGAAGGTTGGCCTCGCGGGAACGAGGGCAGGGGCAGGCGCTCTCTCGGGGCCGCTCGCTCCCCTCACCCGCGCGGACGCTTGTAACCCCCTACTGCAAGCGCACCCGACCTGGGCGCGGGACGAACACGAAGGCCGCGGGAACCTCCGACTCCCTCACGACCCAGCTCCGGCCACCTCGCTCTCGCTCTCTCTCCCCCCTTCGCGCTCGCCCACGCGCTCGACCCATCTGGGCTAGGGCACGTGGCACACTCACTCGTCGGCTCGGGGACCCCCCGGTCTCGGAACGCCGACAGTTGGCGCGCCAGGTAGGGGCCTGCTGCGTGTTGACGAGTAGTTTCCCGTCAAGCTCCAGATGGGCAGTCTCCAACGACCTCTTCAACCCGGGACGGTGCTCCGTTTTGGGAGTCTCGAGTTCATGTCTTTCGACGGCAGCTACGACATGATACTCCTTCCACCGCCGCGCGACAGCGACAACGGTGGCGGACAGCCCGCCCGCCGGCGGCGGAATCGACGACGTCTTTCCCGCGTGGGGGAAGGACAACTTTCGAGCTCACCCCATCCTCTCCCTCGCCATCGGAGGAGGAGGCGGGGCAACCAAGGCCGAGCGGGAGGCTGCGCTCAGTCGACTGTCGAGCAAATCGACATCCCCAGCGCCCCAACGGAGGACGCGTCGGGCATCACCCACGCATTTGAGGCGAAGGCGAGCGCCGTCCCCCCGCGACACGCCGATCCCGAGCAAGTGGACGACGCCAGCACGCTCACGGAGGGCCTACAGGACGTCGCCCTCGCACCCAGGACGACAGCACGATCAGCCCCCGATGCGACTTCGTCGATCCTCGTCGACCAAAAGGTACGGGCTGATTCCCATCCTTCGTTATTTCGACTCGGCCTCAACCCGCCTGGCGGCCTCGCTTTGGCGGGCGCTCACGTTGAGGCGAGTGCAACCTCTCTGGGGTTTCGTGTGCGGTCGCCTTGGGACCGATTGACGGGTGTCTCGACCTACGGACCCTCTGGGCCCGAGGAAGATGACGACCCCAGCATCTGCTGGGATTTCTCTGGATCTGGCAACCCCAGTGCCATGCGGGACTTCATGACCGCATGCAACTACTGCCTCTCCGACTGTTTCGACGGCAGCCGCAGCCTTGACGACAAGGACTGCGGCCCGAGCCGCGAATGTTTCCACGTCGAGCTAGGGGATCCCTCCGGAGGCAGCTGTCTCGGCATGCCGGAGGATGGTGATCCCCCTAGGCCAGTGCCTCGCGCCGACATCCCGCGGGAGCTAGCTGTGGTCCCCGTTCCGGCGGGGGGTCACGACCCACAGCTCGAGCAAGTCCGCGGGGCGCAGGCCGGGCTCGATGAGGGAGCAGGAGCGCTCGAGGCAATCCGCCGGAACGTCGGGCAGGTATGGGCGAGCCAGCCCCCGGCCGGAGGAATACGTCACCTGCCCCAAGGTCTCCAGCACCGCATCGCCAACGATGCCAGGGACAGACCGCCACCCGCATCCGGCGGAACCGGTCAGGACCTGGCCACCGCAGCAATGCTCCTCCGCGCGATGCCGGAGTCATCAACCACCGAGGGTCGGCGAATCCAGGGAGAGCTCAAGCATCTCCTGGAAGGCGCTGCGGCCCGGCGGGCCGAGAGCTCTGCCTCCCGAAGGCAGGGGTACCCCTCGGAACCTCGTGCCGCGACTTCCCGACTCATGCGGGAAGCCTCGGTCTACACCGGGCGCACGCGCAATACCGCGCCTGCGGCCCCGGGCCACCTCGGTGACGAGCACCCTCACCGCGACCGTCGGGCCCGCCTCGACGAAAGGGTGCGCCGAGGTTATCACCCCAGGCGTGGGGGACGCTACGACAGCGGGGAGGATCGGAGTCCCTCGCCCGAACCACCCGGTCCGCAGGTCTTCAGCCGAGCCATTCGGCGGGCGCCGTTTCCGCCCCGATTCCGACCCCCGACTACTATCACAAAGTACTCGGGGGAAACGAGACCGGAATTGTGGCTTGCGGATTACCGCCTGGCCTGTCAGCTGGGTGGGACGGACGATGACAACCTCATCATCCGCAACCTCCCCCTGTTCCTCTCCGACACCGCTCGCGCTTGGTTGGAGCACCTGCCTCCGGGGCAGATTTCCAACTGGGAGGATCTGGTCCAGGCTTTCACCGGCAACTTCCAGGGCACGTACGTGCGCCCCGGGAATTCCTGGGACCTCCGAAGCTGCCGGCAACAGCCGGGAGAGTCTCTTCGGGACTACATCCGGCGATTCTCGAAGCAGCGCACCGAGCTACCCAACATCACCGACTCCGATGTCATCGGCGCGTTCCTTGCCGGCACCACCTGCCGTGACCTGGTGAGCAAGTTGGGTCGCAAGACCCCCACCAGGGCGAGCGAGCTGATGGACATCGCCACCAAGTTCGCCTCTGGTTAGGAGGCGGTCGAGGCCATCTTCCGAAAGGACAAGCAGCCCCAGGGCCGCCCGTCGGAAGATGCTCCCGAGGCGTCTACTCCGCTCGGCGCCAAGAAGAAAGGCAGGAGGAAGTCGCAAGCGAAACGCGACGCCGCCAGCACGGACCTTGTCGCCGCCGCCGAGTACAAGAACCCTCGGAAGCCCCCCGGAGGCGCCAACCTCTTCGACAAGGCACTCAAGGAGACGTGCCCCTACCATCAGGGGCCCGTCAAGCACACCCTCGAGGAGTGCGTCATGCTTCGGCGCCACTTCCACCGGGCCGGGCCACCCGCAGAGGGTGACAGGGCCCGCGACGATGGCAAAAAGGAAGATCACCAGGCAGGAGAGTTCCCCGAGGTCCGCGACTGCTTCATGATCTACGGAGGGCATGCGGCGAATGCCTCGGCTCGGCATCGTAAGCAGGAGCGTCGGGAGGTCTGCTCGGTGAAGGTGGCGGCGCCAGTCTACCTAGACTGGTCCGACAAGCCCATCACCTTCGACCAAGATGACCACCCGGACCACGTGCCGAGCCCAGGGAAGTACCCGCTCGTCGTCGATCCCGTCATCGGCGACGTCAGGCTCACCAAGGTCCTGATGGATGGGGGCAGCTGCCTCAACATCATCTACGCTGAGACCCTCAGGCTCCTGCGCGTCGATCTGTCATCCGTCCGAGCAGGCGCTGCGCCCTTCCACGGGATCATTCCCGGGAAGCGCGTCCAGCCCCTCGGACAGCTCGACCTTCCTGTCTGCTTCGGAACACCCTCCAACTTCCGAAGGGAGACTTTGACGTTCGAGGTGGTCGGGTTCCGAGGGACCTACCACGCAGTGTTGGGAAGGCCATGCTACGCGAAGTTCATGGCCATCCCCAACTACACCTACCTGAAGCTCAAGATGCCGGGCCCCAACGGGGTCATCACCGTCGGCCCCACGTACAAACACGCATTCGAATGCGATGTGGAGTGCGTGGAGTACGCCGAGGCCCTCGCCGAGTCCGAGGCCCTCATTGCCGACCTGGAAAGCCTCTCCCGAGAGGTGCCGGACGTGAAGCGACATGCCGGCAACTTCGAGCCAGCGGAGACGGTTAAGGCCGTCCCTCTCGACCCCAGTGGCGACACCTCCAAGCAGATTCGGATCGGATCCGGGCTCGACCCCAAATAGGAAGCAGTGCTCGTCGACTTTCTCCGCGCAAACGCCGACGTTTTTGCGTGGAGTCCCTCGGACATGCCCGGCATACCGAGGGATGTCGCCGAGCACTCGCTGGATATTCGGGCCGGAGCCCGACCGGTCAGACAGCCTCTGCGCCGATTCGACGAGGAAAGGCGCAGGGTGATAGGCGAGGAGATCCACAAGCTGATGGCAGCAGGGTTCATCAAAGAGGTATTCCACCCTGAATGGCTTGCCAACCCTGTACTTGTGAGGAAGAAATGGGGGAAATGGCGGATGTGTGTAGACTACACTGGTCTCAACAAAGCATGTCCGAAAGTCCCCTACCCTCTACCTCGCATCGATCAAATCGTGGACTCCACTGCAGGGTGCGAAACCCTGTCTTTCCTCGATGCCTACTCAGGGTATCATCAAATCAAGATGAAAGAGTCCGACCAGCTCGCGACTTCTTTCATCACGCCCTTCGGCATGTACTGTTATGTCACCATGCCGTTCGGTTTGAGGAACGCGGGTGCAACGTACCAGCGGTGCATGAACCATGTGTTCGGCGGACACATCGGTCGCACGGTCGAGGCCTACGTCGATGACATCGTAGTCAAGACGAGGAAAGCCTCCGACCTTCTCTCCGACCTCGAACTGACATTCCGGTGTCTCAAGGCGAAGGGCGTCAAGCTCAATCCCGAGAAGTGCGTCTTCGGGGTGCCCCGAGGCATGCTTTTGGGATTCATCGTCTCCGAGCGGGGCATCGAAGCCAACCCGGAGAAGATCGCAGCCATCACAAACATGGGGCCCATCAAGGACTTAAAAGGCGTACAGAGGGTCATGGGATGCCTCGCGGCCTTGAGCCGTTTCATCTCGCGCCTCGGCGAAAGAGGCCTGCCCCTGTACCGTCTCTTAAGGAAGGCCGAGCGCTTCACTTGGACTCCCGAGGCCGAGGAAGCTCTCGGGAACCTGAAGGCGCTCCTCACCCAGGCGCCCGTCTTGGTACCCCCAGCTGATGGAGAAGCCCTCTTGGTCTACGTCGCCGCTACCACTCAAGTGGTCAGCGCCACGATCGTGGTCGAAAGGCGGGAAGAGGGGCATGCCTTGCCCATTCAGAGGCCAGTTTACTTCGTCAGCGAGGTGCTGTCCGAGACCAAGATCCGCTACCCACAAGTCCAGAAGCTGCTGTATGCAGTGATCCTGACGAGGCGAAAGCTGCGACATTACTTTGAGTCTCATCCGGTGTCTGTAGTGTCATCCTTCCCCCTGGGGGAGATCATCCAGTGCCGAGAAGCCTCGGGACGGATCGCAAAGTGGGCGGTGGAAATCATGGGCGAGACAATCTCGTTCGCCCCTCGAAAGGCCATCAAGTCCCAGGTACTGGCGGACTTCGTAGCCGAATGGGTCGACACCCAGTTGCCGACGGCTCCGATCCAACCGGAGCTCTGGACCATGTTTTTCGACGGGTCGCTGATGAAGACGGGAGCCGGCGCGGGCCTGCTCTTCGTCTCACCCCTCGGGAAACACCTGCGCTACGTGCTCCGCCTCCATTTCCCGGCGTCTAACAATGTGGCTGAGTACGAGGCTCTGATCAACGGATTGCGAATCGCCATTGAGCTAGGGGTCCGACGCCTCGATGCACGCGGCAACTCGCAGCTCGTCATCGACCAAGTCATGAAGAACTCTCACTGCCGCGACCCGAAGATGGAGGCCTACTGTGATGAGGTTCGACGCCTGGAAGACAAGTTCTACGGGCTCGAGCTTAACCACATCGCCCGGCGCTACAACGAGACTGCGGACGAGCTGGCGAAGATAGCCTCGGGGCGAACGACGGTTCCCCCGGACGTCTTCTCCCAGGATCTGCACCAACCCTCCGTCAAGATAGGCGGCACGCCCGAGCCCGAGGTGCCCTCGGCCCCGTCCGAGGCGACCTCGGCCCAGCCCGAGCCATCCTCGGTTCAACCTGAGGAACCCTCGGCCCCTGAGGGCGAAGCACTGCACATCGAGGAGGAGCAGAGCGGGGTCATGCCAGATCAAGATTAGCAGACCCCGTACCTGCAATATCTCCGCCAAGGAGAGCTGCCCCTCGGCCGAGCCGAAGCTCGGCGGGTAGCGCGACGCGCCAAGTCGTTCGTCTTGCTGGGCGATGAGCAGGAGCTCTACCACCGTAGTCCCTCGGGCATCCTCCAGCGATGCATCTCCATCGCCGAGGGTCAGGAACTCCTGCAGGAAATACACTCGGGGGCTTGCGGCCATCATGCAGCACCTCGAACCCTCGTCGGGAACGCTTTCCGCCAAGGCTTCTACTGGCCGACGGCGGTGGCTGACGCCACTAGAATTGTCCGCGCCTGCGAAGGGTGCCAATTCTATGCGAAGCAGACCCACCTGCCCGCTCAGGCTCTGCAGACGATACCCATCACCTGGCCCTTCGCTGTGTGGGGTCTGGACCTCGTCGGCCCTCTACAGAAGGCGCCCGGGGGCTACACGCACCTGCTGGTCGCCGTCGACAAATTCTCCAAGTGGATCGAGGTCCGACCCCTGAACAGCATCAGATCCGAGCAGGCGGTGGCGTTCTTCACCAACATCATCCATCGTTTCGGGGTCCCGAACTCCGTCATCACCGACAACGGCACCCAGTTCACCGGCAAAAAATTCTTGGATTTTTGCGAGGATCACAACATCCGGGTAGACTGGGCCGCCGTAGCTCATCCCATGTCGAATGGGCAAGTGGAACGTGCCAACGGCATGATTCTACAAGGGCTCAAGCCCCGGATTTACAATGATCTCAACAAGTTCGGCAAGCGATGGATGAAGGAACTCCCCTCGGTGGTCTGGAGCCTGAGGACGACGCCAAGCCGAGCCACAGGTTTCACGCCGTTCTTCCTGGTCTACGGGGCCGAGGCCGTCCTGCCCACTGACCTGGAATACGGCTCCCCGAGGACGAGGGCCTACAACGAAGAAAGCAACCAAGCTAGCCGAGAAGACTCGCTGGACCAGCTGGATGAGGCTCGGGACAGGGCCTTACTACACTCGGCGCGATATCAGCAGTCCCTGCGACGCTACCACGCCCGAGGGGTCCGACCCCGAGACCTCCAGGTGGGCGATCTGGTGCTTCGGCTGCGGCAAGACACCCGAGGGAGGCACAAGCTCACGCCCCCCTGGGAGGGGCCGTTCGTCATCGCCAAAGTTCTGAAGCCCGGAACGTACAAGCTAGCCAACAGTCAAGGCGAGGTCTACGGCAACGCTTGGAACATCCAACAGCTACGTCGCTTCTACCCTTGAGATGTTTCCAAATTGTTCATATACCTCGCACCCACGCAAAGTTTAGTCAACAAGGAAGGGTCGGCCTCGCCTCGGCAAAGCCCGACCCTCCCTCGGGGGCTAAAAGGGGGGAAACCCCCTCTGCGTCAAAATTTTCCTCGAACAAAAAAAATCTCTTTTATCAGAATATCTTTCGTGCTTTTTGACTACTTCGAAAAGTGGGTCATGGAAACGACAGGGTACACGTAAGCAGTCAAGGCTGACCGAGCCGAGGGACTCCTACGCCTCCGGGATACGGATACCTCACTCATCACCTTCTGCGATAAGTAACTCGCGCTCGGATAAGGTGACTCCGCGGATCGAACAAGTCTCTACGTTCGGAAGCTCTTCTGTCGAAGCGATTCTTCGAGTTTTCTTGACTAAGTCGGTGATAGGGCCTCATGGACGAGTAAAAGTGCGCGTAAGCGGCAAGGCCGACCGAGCCGAGGGACTCCTACGCCTCCGGGATACGGATACCTCACTCCTCACCTTCCGCGAGAAGCAACTTTCGCTCGCACAAACATCCCTGTTACCGACAAAAAGTCCAGATGCTTGGAACAAGAGGAAAAGGGACGCAGCTTTACAACACAGCAAGGGTGTGTGTTCTGGCCTCGACGGCCGCACAAAGCACACGCTACAAGACAGGCTGATCCTGCAGGCTCAGGTCTTGGCGCTGGAAGGGGGCGGCGACACCCTCGGCATCGACAGCACCTTCGGCAAGGCCCGAGCTAGCCTCGGACGGCGACGCGGTCCGAGGGCCTCCGCTCCAAAGGACGGCGTCATCACCACGCCCGGGCAATCGTTGTCAGGGACTTCTCCGGGAATCCGGCCCGAGCAGGCGGCTCGGCCAGCCACCTCCGGGGCCTCGGCCAACCACCTTCCGAGGGCACGAGCCCGGTCCGAGGCCTCGGCTGACCGACTCCGGTGTCAATCCTGCCGACGGACAACCCGGCTAGGCTCCGGCCAACCAGGTTCCATTTCCGAGCCAACTCTGCCTCTGCTCATGCTGATATCGCTACCCCCGGCCTCGGCTCGTCGAAGACCGACCGAGGGGTCTCTTCAACTAAGCTAGAGGAGCCTCGGACAACAGGGCCGACCGAGCCGAGGGACTCCTACGCCTCCGGGATACGGATACCTCACTCGTCACCTTGACACGGGGCGACTCATGCTTAGTGAAGCGGTTCAGACAATCAGCAGACGAGTCTTAGTGCTCGGAAATGAGGAAAAAAAACACGGCTCCGTGCCGTAGTTACATACATGTTCAGGCCCCGAAAGCCGAAAATGAACAGAAAACCCGGCACTCGAAGTGCCATTACAAACGGAACTCTGGTTCCCCCTCCGCAGGTACGAACAACCCCACTCGATGGGGGTGGGCCTGCGGGGCAACAGAAGACCGACGAACGGCATGTCGCCGACCGCCCCGACAGCGGCGACGATGAAGACTTCTGCCCCGGGGGGCCGAACAGCAGCAATGATGGCCTCAGGGCGGATGCTGCTGCTAGGAGGCCCCCGCCCTTGCCCAAACTCGAGAGGCAAGGACGGGCAGAAGGCCGTAGAGTTGGAGGTCGGTCCATGGCCAACCTTGGCTGTTGCGCCGGCGGAAGAACCTCTTCCAGTTGCCGTGGCAAACGCCGGCGCCGCGAGCGACTCCGAAGCCACTCGCGTCCGAAGGCCAGGCACGCTGCAGCTGTTGGCGCCACGGACGACTCCCGCCCTTCCCCCCGATCACTGAGGGAAGGAGCGGGCCACCGCCCGCGCAGGAGCCGATGTCACACCCGGATTTTAGGGGTCCAAAACCCGGGCGCGAACATAAACACCAGGTATGCTGGGACCAAGTCTCACACATATGATGTATAGTGGCATAGGATCGAATGTCACATCTTTATATATAACAGGAATTCTATACAAAATAAATAATTACATTATAAGGAGACAACGGTCCAGCAACCCAAAGTTGACTGGGAGACGACGACCTAGACCTCTCGCGAACTCGTCACAGCATCCTCCAAGCGCTTCATCCTGCGGTACCTGTTCTTGACCTATGGTGTGTGTGAGACAGCAAGAGTGAGCTCACATACGTTCATCGCTCAACAAGTTGTGGGGAATAATGTGCATGAACTCGCCAAAGGTGGGAGCTCACGTGAAGTGTAAGGCTTACCAAAGAGGATGGTTAGAGCTGAGCATTGCTTTTAAAGTTGGTCAAAATTTTATTAGCAGTTACTAAGTATAAGTAAATACCAACCCAGTTAAATAGTAGAACAAAAGTAACAACTTCACCTGCGATGCAATGCATATGACAAATTGAGTTTAAGTTCCATAATTTAATCATGTGAGGGTCCGAGCCGCTCATGACCGTGAGCACGGCTAGTATACCAGTTTTACACTCTGCAGAGGTTGTACCCTTTACCCACAAGTCGTGTATCCCATGTCGCCAGGGTTTGCAAGGCCCTTAGACACTACCGAGGTGAATGGCTAGGGATCCACTACGAGGCCTTTACAAAGTTCCACTAGCTTCCGAAAACCCGCTACAGTTTATAGGAAGTTCCAGTGCAGGAATCCCTTGCAGGACCGCCATCGCAGCAAAATCCTCCCGAGGGCCTCCCTACACTGACCACTCCCCTACTGCCCTTGCCCCTTTCGGGTAAGGTAGTCTTCCACTAGCTTTCCTAATTAATCAGCCAAGGGGTCCCATTCCTCCCTTGTGGTAGCACTGTTTTCCCGGGTGGTCGCTCCATGTTCCAATTATCATAATGATCTTAACATGAACAATAAATAACAACTGATAACAAAAGTGTAAACATGAATAGTGTATCTCCATACCCAAAACCACATATAGCACTAGCAAGTATTACCCAGAAAGTTCAGTGGTAAACAAGGTATAAAGATAGACAAACTAGGGTAACCTATTGGGTCCCATCAAAATTAACCTATGCAGATCATTATGATTAATTAGAACATGAGTGGGTAAAAAGAAGTGATCAAGGGCACAACTTGCCTGGGACTTGAGATTCTAGGTACCAGGATGATCTTCAGGTGGCACGTGACCTCACTTGCTAGTCGTAGCAATACAGACAAACATTGCATAGGCAAAATTAACATTACACCAAACATAAGTACAAACTGAATAATAATAATCTACGCGTTGCTACGAGATCGTAGGAACAAGAATCACTAAATTTGGAGTTATAGTTATTTAGTTATGAATTTCTGAAGGTTTTATGTGTTTTGTACAAGATTAAATTGGATATAAATTTTATTGCAACATTCATGTCAAAACAATGGTACTGTGTGATAAACAATAATATTATGGAATTATAGAAACTGGAATGAACTAATTTGGACATCATATGAATTTTATATGAATTAAACAAGTTCTAGCATTTATTTTTGCATTAAAAATCATTTTCTAATTACTTTTACTGAATTTCTAATTTTCTGGACAGGGCGCCAAATTCTAGAAAAGCCAGGGGCGAATTCACAAGATCTACCAGACTCAGATAACAGTAGAGCAAGGACTGCGGGTTATTTCTTTTATTTGCCAGGGGCTCTTTAGCAAATGGGCACGGCGAAGGGGTAAGATCTATTATGAGCCGTTGGATTAGACACTAGGGGCCCAGATTTTATGAAGCTTGATTTGTTCTAAACCGTGCGATCGCGATCCAAAGGCATCCGATGATTCGTTCTGTGCCTTGAAACGGTACGCCACCAGAGTTGTTCATCTTGAGATCAACGACTCACGATCAGACTGCCCGAACCGGTACGCTATAATCTAATCCAGCCGTCGCTTGGTCATCCAACGGGCCACGTTCTTCGCCCTGTGAGGTGCCTAATTGACCTCACCCGACTGCCAAACCCCAAATTGGACCGAGCAACGCGATGCTACTAACACGGCGAATCAGTGGAGGTAGTCCATACCAGGAAGGATGGCGAGGAGGACTCAGTCCACGGTGAGGCGCGGAATCACGGCTCCGATGAGCAATCCGGTGTTCGAGGGACGAAGACAAGCCCGGGAGATCCTTGCAACGGCTTCAAGGGATCACGGAGGTGAACCCGCACACTTCAACGGAGGTCAAATCGACGGCGAGAGGCTCTTAGCGCGCGGCGGACTAAGTTCTACCACGGCAGCAATGGAGGCTCACGGTCGGCTGACGATGGAGCGAGGGCAACGCCACGACCGGTGCTTAAATAGGAGCAGGCAGGCACGAGGATCCCGGCCGGTTGGTTAGAAGGTCGATCCACGGACTCCGTTGGTTGGCCGGCGAGTATATCGCACGCACTTCTGTTGAGCTCGGCCGCGGAGTCCGGGAGGAAGACGGCTGACGAGGTGGACCCACCGGTCAGTGAAGAAGTCCAAGTGCTGGCGCGTGGGGTTCACATGTCAGCGAAGGGAGAGCTGAGGCGCGTGCAAGAGGGGCTGGCATGCGGGCCCGGGTTGTCGGCGCCAGGTCGCGGGTGAGCGCGCGTGAGAGGCGAGTTTGGGCCGCGCGGCGTGCCTTTCCGGAGATGGGCCAAATTCCAGGTACGAGGCCCAGGTAAGCTTTTATCTTTTTCCTTTTTATTTTTCCTTTCTATTTTCTTTTCTATTTCTAATTTGAAATACTTAAACCAAATTCAATTTCCTGTTTTGAATTTCAGATTCCAAACTTCATTAAAAATCCCAATATAAAGATAACACCTATTATTTATTTGTTTATAATATATTTTATTTTATTCTCTTTTTAGTGTCTACTCATTTCTTACTTCTAGCTTATTTCCACATTCAATTATTCAAACTCAAATGTATACTCTTGTCTTAATTTTCAGATTTGCCAATTGTATCAATTGAAATACAAATGTGAATATAAACCACCTCATTTTAAATATTACTATGTTATTCTCCTTCTCATATTTGTTTCTAACAATAGTTGACTCAATTACAAATTAATTTTCTTTTTTTCCCCAATGTACTATAATAACTATATTTGTTTATTTTTAAAAAAAATTATACAAATTTTGGGTCTTACAAATCCTACCCCCCTTAAAAATAATCTCGTCCTCGAGATTTGTAAGAAAAGGGATGTATACTCATATTGTTCTCGAAACATATGCACAAACAAAGGAATCTCGGCATGATGCATAATCTTTTAACAAAACATAGGTTTAATAGACCTTACTATTATCACTAAAATAGTAATAATACTAACTAATAGCTAAACTAATATTTAGGTCTTACAAATAGTAAATATATATATATATATATATATATATATATATATATATATATATATATATATATATATATATATATATATATATATATATATATCTGTGTTTATCTCTCTATTCTTGTTGCTCGTTGACTTCTTCACCGACTACTTCATCTCCAACTGGCTCTTCTTCTTGAATTTCAAGTTCACCGGGTTCAGTTTCTATTTCTGCATGATGGGCATATCCCCGGTTGATAGATAGGGGCTGACTCTTTCCTGCCGAGGCTTGTCCTTGCTTCATCAGAGCCGGTGTAGTATAGGCAGCTTTGTTGGGACAGTAGTTGGCGTAGTGTCCCGGTTGTCCACACTTGAAGCACGTCCTGATGGCGATTGTATTGGGAGCAACGGTTCCTACTGGAGTGCTTGCTTTTGGAGGAGCAGTTGGAGCTTGTTGAGTTTGTTGTCCGGAACTGCCACTAGCTGGTGTACTTGGAGTGGTAGTATAGCGAGGACGGGAACTACTTCCAGCCTGTCCTTGGTTGACAGCCTTTCTTTTCTCTCCGAATATACTCCTCTTGTTTTCTACAGCAATAGCTTTGTCAAGTAGCCTTTGGAAGGATGGGAATGTGTGCGATACCAGTTGATATTGCAAGGGTCCAATCAAACCATCCAGAAAAAGCTCCTGCTTTTGCTCATCATCCTCAACATCTCTAGGAGCATATCGGGATAACTGGATGAATTTGTCCCTGTATTCACTCACAGACATACTTCCTTGCTTGAGGGATAGAAACTCCTTTCTCTTAATCTTCATGAGTCCAGCGGGAATATGGTAATTCCTGAATTGTGCGGAGAATTCTGCCCAGGTAATTGTATCGGCAGCAGCATGAGCTGCACAGTACGCATCCCACCAATCCGCAGCGGGACCAGCAAGACGACCTGATGCATAGAGTACTTTCTCTCTATCCGAGCACTGAGCTATGTTGAGCATCTTCTCTATGGACTTTAACCAGTCATCTGCTTGCAGCGGATCTGCGGAGTTGGAGAAGGTTGGTGGTTTGTGGCTCATGAATTCCCGGTGCTTATCTCGGGGTGGAACTGGTGGTGGAGGTGGAGGCAATGGCACTTGTTGTTGTTGCTGCTGTTGTTGTACCCTTCTCTCCTGGCGTATCTCTTCCCGCTCTTGGCGCATTTCCCGACGTGCATCCTCTCTTTCCTGGTGCATTTCTTGGCGTTCTTGCTGCATTTGGGTGCGCATATCTGCCATAGTGTCAGCCATTTGCTGCATCATCCTCATTTGAGCTGCAATTAGTGGATCGACTCCGCCTGATGGAGGATTAGGAGGATTCATCTCTGCTGGCTGTGGTTGGGGTTGTCGATATATCCACCGAGTGTGTCGATTAGCAGGTAAATCAATTCCACCACCCCGCCTGGTATTGACCATCTAAGTTAGAAGCATATGGTAAGATAGTTTTGCAAGGGAATCATTTGGTAGGCAGAATGAATAAGCTAATAGTTGGTTATGTACTAAAACTTTCTTTGGCAGGGCTGGGCCAGATATTCTATGTCAAGACTAGGGTAATTAGTTGTACGAGGTGAATGTCCAAAGGTAAGATAGAATATGTCAGATGAGATAGATACATTTTAATGGAGGATAATCTAAATTGCTTAGTTTTCTTATGAATTCTATTTAAGCCTATACGTATATGCAGATGTAATTGTGGACATTACTCCACAACCCATCACACTCAATCAAAAATCCAAATTAGACAAATATCATAAGAACAAACATTCAAATTCATAGACACTTATAAAAAAAAATAGTTTTGTTTTTGTTCCTAGGATTAGGTCTCCTATTCCTAAAGTCACTTTAGGCACTGGATTTCAAAGTATGAAATCCACATTTGTCTTTAGAAGGATAAGGTAAGAATAATCAGAGTAAAGCGGAAATAGATGAGAAAAGATTAAGATAAGCTTAGAAAAGAATCAGAGTAGCAGAGGTAAGTAGACAAGGGTTGTCCAGTTCTATCTAGGTTTCGTCCTACAGTCAACATCGCTCTGATACCACTTCTGTCACACCCGGATTTTAGGGGTCCAAAACCCGGGCGCGAACATAAACACCAGGTATGCTGGGACCAAGTCTCACACATATGATGTATAGTGGCACAGGATCGAATGTCACATCTTTATATATAACAGGAATTCTATACAAAATAAATAATTACATTATAAGGAGACAACGGTCCAGCAACCCAAAGTTGACTGGGAGACGACGACCTAGACCTCTCGCGAACTCGTCACAGCATCCTCCAAGCGCTTCATCCTGCGGTACCTGTTCTTGACCTGTGGTGTGTGTGAGACAGCAAGAGTGAGCTCACATACGTTCATCGCTCAACAAGTTGTGGGGAATAATGTGCATGAACTCGCCAAAGGTGGGAGCTCACGTGAAGTGTAAGGCTTACCAAAGAGGATGGTTAGAGCTGAGCATTGCTTTTAAAGTTGGTCAAAATTTTATTAGCAGTTACTAAGTATAAGTAAATACCAACCCAGTTAAATAGTAGAACAAAAGTAACAACTTCACCTGCGATGCAATGCATATGACAAATTGAGTTTAAGTTCCATAATTTAATCATGTGAGGGTCCGAGCCACTCATGACCGTGAGCACGGCTAGTATACCAGTTTTACACTCTGCAGAGGTTGTACCCTTTACCCACAAGTCGTGTATCCCATGTCGCCAGGGTTTGCAAGGCCCTTAGACACTACCGAGGTGAATGGCTAGGGATCCACTACGAGGCCTTTACAAAGTTCCACTAGCTTCCGAAAACCCGCTACAGTTTATAGGAAGTTCCAGTGCAGGAATCCCTTGCAGGACCGCCATCGCAGCAAAATCCTCCCGAGGGCCTCCCTACACTGACCACTCCCCTACTGCCCTTGCCCCTTTCGGGTAAGGTAGTCTTCCACTAGCTTTCCTAATTAATCAGCCAAGGGGTCCCATTCCTCCCTTGTGGTAGCACTATTTTCCCGGGTGGTCGCTCCATGTTCCAATTATCATAATGATCTTAACATGAACAATAAATAACAACTGATAACAAAAGTGTAAACATGAATAGTGTATCTCCATACCCAAAACCACATATAGCACTAGCAAGTATTACCCAGAAAGTTCAGTGGTAAACAAGGTATAAAGATAGACAAACTAGGGTAACCTATTGGGTCCCATCAAAATTAACCTATGCAGATCATTATGATTAATTAGAACATGAGTGGGTAAAAAGAAGTGATCAAGGGCACAACTTGCCTGGGACTTGAGATTCCAGGTACCAGGATGATCTTCAGGTGGCACGTGACCTCACTTGCTAGTCGTAGCAATACAGACAAACATTGCATAGGCAAAATTAACATTACACCAAACATAAGTACAAACTGAATAATAATAATAATCTACGCGTTGCTACGAGATCGTAGGAACAAGAATCACTAAATTTGGAGTTATAGTTATTTAGTTATGAATTTCTGAAGGTTTTATGTGTTTTGTACAAGATTAAATTGGATATAAATTTTATTGCAACATTCATGTTAAAACAATGGTACTGTGTGATAAACAATAATATTATGGAATTATAGAAACTGGAATGAACTAATTTGGACATCATATGAATTTTATATGAATTAAACAAGTTCTAGCATTTATTTTTGCATTAAAAATCATTTTCTAATTACTTTTACTGAATTTCTAATTTTCTGGATAGGGCGCCAAATTCTAGAAAAGCCAGGGGCGAATTCACAAGATCTACCAGACTCAGATAACAGTAGAGCAAGGACTGCGGGTTATTTCTTTTATTTGCCAGGGGCTCTTTAGCAAATGGGCACGGCGAAGGGGTAAGATCTATTATGAGCCGTTGGATTAGACACTAGGGGCCCAGATTTTATGAAGCTTGATTTGTTCTAAACCGTGCGATCGCGATCCAAAGGCATCCGATGATTCGTTCTGTGCCTTGAAACGGTACGCCACCAGAGTTGTTCATCTTGAGATCAACGACTCACGATCAGACTGCCCGAACCGGTACGCTATAATCTAATCCAGCCGTCGCTTGGTCATCCAACGGGCCACGTTCTTCGCCCCAACAGGGCTTGCACGCACGGCGGCGCCGCCCAATTCACACGGTGGTGCACGCCGGTGAGGTGCCTAATTGACCTCACCCGACTGCCAAACCCCAAATTGGACCGAGCAACGCGATGCTACTAACACGGCGAATCAGTGGAGGTAGTCCATACCAGGAAGGATGGCGAGGAGGACTCAGTCCACGGTGAGGCGCGGAATCACGGCTCCGATGAGCAATCCGGTGTTCGAGGGACGAAGACAAGCCCGGGAGATCCTTGCAACGGCTTCAAGGGATCACGGAGGTGAACCCGCACACTTCAACGGAGGTCAAATCGACGGCGAGAGGCTCTTAGCGCGCGGCGGACTAAGTTCTACCACGGCGGCAATGGAGGCTCACGGTCGGCTGACGATGGAGCGAGGGCAACGCCACGACCGGTGCTTAAATAGGAGCAGGCAGGCACGAGGATCCCGGCCGGTTGGTTAGAAGGTCGATCCACGGACTCCGTTGGTTGGCCGGCGAGTATATCGCACGCACTTCTGTTGAGCTCGGCCGCGGAGTCCGGGAGGAAGACGGCTGACGAGGTGGACCCACCGGTCAGTGAAGAAGTCCAAGTGCTGGCGCGTGGGGTTCACATGTCAGCGAAGGGAGAGCTGAGGCGCGTGCAAGAGGGGCTGGCATGCGGGCCCGGGTTGTCGGCGCCAGGTCGCGGGTGAGCGCGCGTGAGAGGCGAGTTTGGGCCGCGCGGCGTGCCTTTCCGGAGATGGGCCAAATTCCAGGTACGAGGCCCAGGTAAGCTTTTATCTTTTTCCTTTTTATTTTTCCTTTCTATTTTCTTTTCTATTTCTAATTTGAAATACTTAAACCAAATTCAATTTCCTGTTTTGAATTTCAGATTCCAAACTTCATTAAAAATCCCAATATAAAGATAACACCTATTATTTATTTGTTTATAATATATTTTATTTTATTCTCTTTTTAGTGTCTACTCATTTCTTACTTCTAGCCTATTTCCACATTCAATTATTCAATCTCAAATGTATACTCTTGTCTTAATTTTCAGATTTGCCAATTGTATCAATTGAAATACAAATGTGAATATAAACCACCTCATTTTAAATATTACTATGTTATTCTCCTTCTCATATTTGTTTCTAACAATAGTTGACTCAATTACAAATTAATTTTCTTTTTTCCCCAATGTACTATAATAACTATATTTGTTTATTTTTAAAAAAAAAATTATACAAATTTTGGGTCTTACAGCCGACCCCAACTCGGCACACTCCCCTCCTCAGCCATGGTGATGAAAATCCTTGAGGCTGAGGGAGGGGTAGAGGCCGCAGCCCGGCTCGCTTTCCCCCACCATCAAGCCGGAGGTCACCCTCTTGGGTGACCCCCGGTGGAGGGGTGCAGCCGGGCTGCATGATGAAAATCCTTGAAGCCGAACGATGGCCGAAAGGTACCCGCTCCCACGGAGTGGTGTCCCCCGACGATGAGGCACGGAGACGGCGGTTTCCCCCATCCGGGGGCTTGAAAGGCGGAAAGACACGATGCATAAGGGAGGAAGAAGACATGGTCGCCTTACGAAAGGGGTCGCCCTCCTTTTAAAGGCAACTCTCCGTGCTTGCGCCCCCAACCGTCACGGGCTGAGTCTTCTCCAACACGCCCCCAAAGTCCTCCCCTGCGGCGCGGGGGCTGGGACCCACCTATCATGCAGACCGGCTCCGAGCAGAAGAAGCCGAACCGCCGCGCGCGGCGCGCGCGCAACCACCCAGCAGTTACAAGTGACCCTCCACTTTTGCCCAGACCAACGGGCGAAGGGGGTGGGCAGCCATGCGGGCGGCATGCAGCCGCGCCAAGTGGACACGCCTCTCCGACTCCTGACAGGCCAGCGCGGAGGCTCAAGCCCACGCGTCGCGCAACCGGCGCGCCGGATGCTGCATGTAAGCCACTATGCCACTTGCGCCACCACCGCACCTCCTCGGTTGCGGAACCAATACCACGACCCGAGGCGGCCCAGCGCGCGGCCCAGCTGCGCCAGCCTGACGCAGTGGTCAAACACGGTCAAAAGTGGGCCGGCAGTAATGACAGTGGCAGGCGCGCAAGAGCAGCGACCACGCCATCAGCCAGGCTCACGTCCCATCCGGAGACAGCAAGAGAACCCCCTCTCTCACGGTGTGAAGACGACACGCCCGTGACCCGTTCCTCGAACGGCTCGCGCACGCGCAACGGCAGCCTCGCCAACTACTCGCCCCGGCGCATTAACTCCGCGGCTCGACGGGCAGCGCTACTGGCGGGAGCAGCTGGCGACGTTTCGCCTTCACCAAAACGACCACACCAAAAAAGGTACGCCACGTCGTTCAATTTCGTATCCTTTTTCCCTTTTTCCCCTTTCTCTATCTCTTGCAACAGGGACCGGGAAGGGGGATACCCCCAAAGGGATCCTTCCCCGTGAAGGAACTAGGCTCCGAGCCTCCTTACTGATCAGGGGTTCGAAGGCTGGCCCCCCGAAGGGTTCAACAGCCGCCTCAGATCGCGTGGGCCCGACGCCCACTACTGGTCAGAGGTTCGAAGGTCGGCCCCCCGAAAGGTTCCACGACCGCCTCAGGCTACTCGGGCTCCGCGCCCATTACTGATCAGGGGTTCAAAGGCTGGCCCCTCGAAGGGTTCACAGTCGCCTGAGACACCGAGCGAGGGATGACCAGGGGTATGTTCGATACATAACCAAGGCTCGGGCTGCGCTCCCGAGGTACCCTAGGACATTTCCGAGACCAGCGGGAACGACTCTGTAACGGAATCCCATCGGAGGGAGGCAACGAGCCCTCGGACCCCGTCGCCAGGGGACCGGGTCCGGCAGATCACCCGCAGGTACTTTTGGGCGTGCCTCCGGGCCCCTAGCCGACCCCCAACGAACGGGGCACGGACGTCCACTCGGATTACCCGATTGCAGCTCACCGGAGACACCATGTTCGGTGCCCATCGAGGGTAACATGGCGCTCTCCCCCCCTCCTCCTTGCGGAAAGGCGACGTAGGGGCGTATGTAAAAAAGCCGAGTCTGTCCCTGATCGTCCTCTCGCTCTGTGCGGAGGCTCGGGGGCTGCTCTCGCAAACCCGGCTCCGGCCGAACCGTTGACAGCGTCAACATACCAGCCCGAGAACTTGGGCCCCGACAGTGCACCCGGGCTACGGCCTGTTCGCATGAGGGAACCACCAGACCAGCCGAAGCATTACGCAAGGCATTAAGACCTCAAAGGAGTGAAACCACTCCTCCGAGGCCTCGGGGGCTACACCCGGCGGGTGCGCTCGCGCGCACCCACCGGAACAAAGTACAACCGAGAAAGGCTGGTCCCCTTGCAAAAAAGTGCGACAAAAGCCTCCAAGCGAGTGTTAACACTCCCTTCGAGGCTCGGGGGCTACTGTCGGGGACCATAATTAGGGGTACCCTCAAGACGCCTAATTCTCAGCTGGTAACCCCCATCAGCATAAAGCTGCAGAGGCCTGATGGGTTTGATTAAGTCAGGGATCAGTCCACACGAGCGACTCGATCACGCCACGCCCGAGCCTAGCCTCGGGCAAGGGCAGCCGACCCTGAGATGTTTCCGTCTCGCCCGAGGCCTCCTCTTTCACGGCAGACGCATCTCCGGCTCGCCCGAGGCCTTGCCTTCGATAAGAAGTAACCCTGACTAAATCACCGCGCCGACCGACCAAGTCACTGGGGCCTTTAACGCAAAGAATAAGACTGACGGGCAACCAGGCTTGGCCAAAAGCGCCAGAGGAAACTCCGCTCCGCCCGACCCAGGGCTCGGACTCGGGCTAAGGCCCCGGAAGACGGCGAACTCCGCTCCGCCCGACCCAGGGCTCGGACTCGGGCTAAGGCCCCGGAAGACGGCGAACTCCGCTCCGCCCGACCCAGGGCTCGGACTCGGGCTAAGGCCCCGGAAGACGGCGAACTCCGCTCCGCCCGACCCAGGGCTCGGACTCGGGCTAAGGCCCCAGAAGACGATGAACTCCGCTTCGCCCGACCCAGGGCTCGGACTCCACCCCGACCTCTGCTGAACGACCTCCGCCTCGCCCGACCCAGGGGCTCGGGCTCGGCCTCGGCCTCGGCCTCGGCCATGCAGGACAGACTCGACCTCGGCTTCGGAGGAGCCCCCACGTCGCCCGACCTAGGGCACGAGTCCGCCACGTCGACAGAAAGCGCCATCATCACCCTACCCTGAGACGACTCGGGCCGCAGAGAACAGGACCGACGTCCCATCTGGCTAGCTCCGCTAGATAGGCAATGATGGCGCCCCGCTGGACCATGACGACGGCGGCTCCCAGCTCCCTTACGAAAGCAGGGGGACATCAGCAAGGGCCCAACCACTCCGACAGCTGTCCCTCCGCCCGGCTCCATTGCTTCTCCAACAGCCACGACGCCACACTAGCTGGGTGCCAAGATCTCTCCGGCTGCCACCTTGGCATGTACTTAGGGTACTAGCTCTCCCTCGCTAGACACGTAGCACCTTGCTACACCCCCATTTGTACACCTGGATCCTCTCCTTACGCCTATAAAAGGAAGGACCAGGGCCTTCTTAGAGAAGGTTGGCCTCGCGGGAACGAGGGCAGGGGCAGGCGCTCTCTCGGGGCCGCTTGCTCCCCTCACCCGCGCGGACGCTTGTAACCCCCTACTGCAAGCGCACCCGACCTGGGCGCGGGACGAACACGAAGGCCGCGGGAACCTCCGACTCCCTCACGACCCAGCTCCGGCCACCTCGCTCTCGCTCTCTCTCCCCCCTTCGCGCTCGCCCACGCGCTCGACCCATCTGGGCTGGGGCACGCGGCACACTCACTCGTCGGCTCGGGGACCCCCCGGTCTCGGAACGCCGACAGTGATGTTCCAACGGACGCAATTCGCACCATGGCGATTGGAGATGTGCGACCACAGGAACACAAGGAGCAAGATCAACCTTCTTCCTCAATGATGGTGCATTCCCCAACTCAAGATGACGAACAGGTCCCTCAAGAAAAGGCGTGTGATCAAGGGGGAGCACAGGATGTCCAAGATGAGGAGGAAGAAGTACCACATGCCCCTCCAACTCAAGTTCGAGCGACGATTTAAAGGAATCATCCCGTCGACCAGATATTGGGTGATATTAGCAAGGGAGTAACCACTCGCTCTAGATTAGCTAATTTTTGTGAGCATTACTCTTTTGTCTCTTCTATTGAGCCTTTCAGGGTAGAAGAGGCCTTGCTAGATCCAGACTGGGTGTTGGCCATGCAGGAAGAGCTCAACAACTTCAAGTGAAATGAAGTTTGGACACTGGTGCCACGTCCCAAGCAAAACGTTGTGGGAACCAAGTGGGTGTTCCGCAACAAACAGGACGAGCACGGGGTGGTGACAAGGAACAAGGCTCGACTTGTGGCAAAAGGTTATGCCCAAGTCGCAGGTTTGGACTTTGAGGAGACTTTTGCTCCTGTGGCTAGGCTAGAGTCGATTCGTATATTGTTAGCCTATGCTGCTCACCATTCTTTCAGGTTGTTCCAAATGGACGTGAAGAGCGCTTTCCTCAACGGGCCAATCAAGGAGGAGGTGTACGTGGAGCAACCCCCTGGCTTTGAGGATGAACGATACCCCAACCACATGTGTAAGCTCTCTAAGGTGCTCTATGGACTTAAGCAAGCCCCAAGAGCATGGTATGAATGGCTTAGAGACTTTCTAATTGCTAATGCTTTCAAGGTTGGGAAAGCCGATCTAACTCTTTTCACTAAGACTTGTGATGGTGACCATAATATTTGAGATGTCGATGATGGGCGAGTTGAACTACTTCCTTGGGTTCCAAGTGAAGCAACTCAAGGATGACACCTTCATCTCTCAAACAAAGTACACGCAAGACTTGCTCAAGCGGTTCAGGATGAAGGACGCCAAGCCCGCAAAGACTCCAATGGGAACCGATGGACTTGTCGACCTCAACAAAGGAGGTAAGTCCGTTGATCAAAAGGCATACCGGTCTATGATAGGGTCTTTACTTTATTTATGTGCTAGTAGACCGGATATTATGCTTAGCGTATGCATGTGTGCTAGATTTCAATCCGACCCAAGGGAGTGTCACCTTGTGGCCGTTAAGCGAATCCTTAGATATTTAGTTGCTACGCCTTGTTTTGGGATCTGGTATCCAAAGGGGTCTACCTTTGACTTGATTGGATACTCAGACTCCGACTATGCTGGATGTAAGGTCGACAGGAAGAGTACATCAGGGACGTGCCAATTCCTAGGAAGGTCCCTGGTGTCGTGGAGTTATAAGAAACAAACTTCCGTTGCCCTATCCACCGCTGAGGCCAAGTATGTTGCCGCAGGACAGTGTTGCGCGCAACTACTTTGGATGAGGCAAACCCTCAGGGACTTTGGCTACAATCTGAGCAAAGTCCCACTCCTATGTGACAATGAGAGTGCAATCCGCATGGCGGACAATCCTGTTGAACACAGCCGCACAAAGCACATAGACATCCGGCATCACTTTTTGAGAGACCACCAGCAAAAGGGAGATATCGAAGTGTTTTATGTTAGCACCGAGAACCAGCTAGCCGATATCTTTACCAAGCCTTTAGATGAGAAGACCTTTTGCAGGCTGCGTAGTGAGCTAAATGTCCTAGATTCGCGTAACTTGGATTGATCTAGAGCATACATGTGTTTTATGCCTTTGATCATGTTCTTTTATGCATATTATTGTTTATCTATGGTGCTCAAGTTGTGCAAGGGATCCCCGGACCTTACAAGTCCATGTGTGAATGATGCACATATTTATGGGGAGAAATGCTACAACTTGACCCTTTGAGACTAACCGTATGCTTTTGTTTTCTTAATCTAGTCTCAAAGGTGATTGAAAGGGAAAAGGTGAACTTGGACCATGCAAGACTTCCACTGCACTCCGATGAGAGGGTAATTTACTCCAAGTTCATCTCCATGCTCTTATTGTCGTTTTACTCTTAATTGAAGATTTTGGTGAGGCAATGGGGTTTAAGGGCCAATAATGATCCTGTTTTGGTGCTTAATGCCAAAGGGGGAGAAATTAAGGCCAAAGCAAATGGATCAGCTACCACTTGAGAATTTTTGAAAATAGTAGAGTTAGAACTTTTGTTTTGGCAAAATACTCTTATGTGCAAAATTTGACCTCTTGTGGGGAGAATGTAGGATTATGGGAAAAAGGGGAGATTTTGGCTCTTGATCAATTTTTCTCATGGAATACCTCTCTTTATGGCTAAACAAGTGTGTTTGACTTAGAGATAGGAAATTGAGGTTGATTTCAAAAACAAACCAAGTGGTGGCAAAAAATGATCCAAATATGCCAAATTTGAATAAAAAACAATTCCTGTTCTCAACTGCTTTGATGTTGCACTTCCTTTTAGTTGCTTTTTGATGTGTTGGCATAAATCACCAAAAAGGGGGAGATTGAAAGGGAAATGTGCCCTTGGGCCATTTCTAGTATAGTTTTGGTGATTAAGTGCCCAACACGTATTGAGTGAATAATCTTGTGCCAAATGATTGATGAAGTGCAAATCAACAAGAAGGTATGATTCTAGACTTAGTACATTGGTTTTTGTGTACTAATATATTTGTCTAAGTGCTAGAATCATAGAAAAGAGAAGAAGAAAAGATCTTGGCTAAAAAAGCCAAGACTCTGCGCAGTCTGGCACACCGGACTGTTCGGTGGTGCACCGGACAGCGTCCGGTGCGCCAGGCCAGCCTCCGATGAAGAGGCCACTCTCGAGAACTTACGGCGGTGTACGACTATAATTCACCGGACTGTCCGGTGGTGCACCGGACTGTCCGATGAGTCGTCTGCGGCGAAGTCGTCGCTCTCAGGAATCGTTCAATGGCGTACGACTAAAATTCACCGGACGGTCCGGTGAGGCACCGGACTGTCCGGTGATCCAACGGTCGACTGCGCCAACGGTCGGCCGCGCAATCCGCGTGTGACACATGGCCACGCCAACGGTCGGCTGGGGGCACCGGACTGTCCGGTGTGCACCGAACAGTGTCCGGTGCGCCAACGGCTCTATTTCTGCAACGGTCGACTGTTCTATTTTTGGAAGGCAATCCGCACCGGACTATGAACAGTGGCTATCCGGTGGTGCACCGGACTGTCCGGTGCGCCACCCGATAGATGGCAAGAATTGCCTTCCCAGATTGCTTCCAACGGCTCCTAGCTGCCTTGGGGCTATAAAAGGGACCTCTAGGCGCATGGAGGAGTACACCAAGCATATTTTGAACATTCTAAGACTCACACTCCGTCTCGGCACACTCGATTGAATTTTTTAGTGATTTGAGCTCCGTTCTAGTGGTGAACTTGTTGCATTTCATTTGAGCTCAAGTCTTGGCCTGTGTGTGTGCGTATTGCTGCGGATTTGTGTGTGTTGCTTCCCTCACTTACTCTAGTGCTTTTACATTGATATTTGTTGTAAGGGCGAGAGACTCCAACTTGTGGAGATTCTTCGCAAACGGGAAAAGTGATAAGAAAAAGGAACACCGTGGTATTCAAGTTGATCGTTGGATCACTTGAGAGGGGTTGAGTGCAACCCTCGTCCATTGGGACGCCACAACATGGAGTAGGCAAGTTTTGTACTTGGCCGAACCACGGGATAAACCACTGTGTCTACTGTGTTGTTTCTCTCTGTGGTTTCTATGTTTCACAAGTACTCCTCTCCAGCTACTTGATTCTATTGCACTAACACTTAACTTAGTTTTTGTGGCAATAAGTCTTAAGTTTTTACAGGATCACCTATTCACCCCCCTCTAGGTGCTCTCACCCCCATGTCGATTTCTTTGTCAAGTGTGATGGCTGGCACTCGACAAAGATTCCTTCTTTGCCGAGTGCTTGCGACACTCGGCAAAGTAGTCTATTCCGATAGTGTATAGCACTCGGTAAAGCCTTTGCCGAGTGTATCACTCGACAAAGAGGGCTCGATCAACTGGTTATCAGCAACAGTCTCTTTGTCGAATACTTTATGTCAGACACTCGGCAATTAAAGAAAAGTCGCCATCATGGTGCCAAGTGACGGTGACGGAGCCTTTACCGAGTGCCAGGCCAACAGGCACTTGACGAAGGGAGTTCCAGTGGTCCCCCATGTCGATTTCTCTATTGAGTGTGCTGGCTGGCACTCGGCAAAGATTCCTTCTTTGCCTAGTGTTAGGCCAACGGGCACTCAGTAAAGATAGATCATGTGGGCCCCGAGCGTTGCCTCTGTGCCGAGTGTCAGCCTAGCACTCAGTAAAGGCGTCTTCTTTACCGAGTGCCACAACCATAACACTCGGCAAAGAAGCTTTACCGGTTCCTAGGTGTGTCTTTTTTGTTGAGTGCTATGGTCATTGCACTCGACAAAGACACTCTTTGCCGAGTGTAACACTTGGCAAAGTGCCAGAGACCAAACATAAATATCACCAACACCAAGTATCTCACAAACATAAATATCACATGTATCTTACAAATCAACACCAAGTATTACCAACATCAACAAGTTTCACAAACATAAATATCACAAACACTCACAAAAATAAGTATCACAAGTTTCACAAACATAAGGAGTAGAAAACAAATGAGGTTTAGTTGTAGGGAACAACAGAGGTGGCGAAGCAAAACCGGATGCGACGCCAAGGCTCTGCGTGTATTGAAACATCTCCACCATCTTCTGTTGATCGACCAAACGAGCCGTCTGCTTGGCCATCATCTTCGCCTCCAACTCCATACGTTACCTCCAACTCCATATGGTTGATTCTTCCAATTTTTATCAAATAAGCGATCGTTGTATTCTTCTCATCGAGTTGATAAAAAACAATATGTGCTGTCTTATTTAGAGTCTAAATAAATTAATTACGATTTTGAAAATATTTTTATCTAGAACAACAACAAAAAACAGTTCACCTCAGTTTTTGACCTAGACAAGCCAGATTTGACATCCTAAATTCGGATATAAATTGGTTCTAGTGTGTTTTGAAAGTGTTTTCAATCCTCCATCACTTATAAATATAAGAGATCGGTTGATGGAGGTGTCCAATAATTTATAATTACTCTATTTCTACCTGTTACAATTTCTTTCAACCTCCATATTGTTGTTCATTGCTTGATTTGGTGATCAAGTATGGTACCCTAACCTTTGTTAGTTAACATAACACAACCCAACGATGTCCTTACACTAGCACAGTCCCTTCCGAGTCAGAGAGTTGACAGTTTCATTACTACTTTTCTTACAAACTACCACTGGCATTTTTTGTCACATGAGCATGATTGATTATCCTTTGTTTGTTTATTCGTAAACCTCATCGCTCTTCAATACATAAGTGTGATTCTCACTACCCTTCTGCTTTCTTAGGTGAACCCAAGAAATCTGGTAAGGCCACCTCCCTAAACAAGCTAGGTCGGTTTCTACAAACTTGTCGCCTCAGCCCTTTTATGACCCATGTGATCTAGCACTTATGTTGTGGGTTCAAGATTTACATCAACACACTTTGGCATCTCTGTTGCAACGACTGTTTTGGTTCTACTTTGTAGTTGAACCTTTCTACCTACCCATATTATTTATTGATATATACACCTATATTTTGTTTGCTACTACTATTGCACCTGACCCAAAATGCCAAAAGCATTTATTTTTGGTCCCTTGTGATCTTGCTTGCTCAACATGCGTCGATAAAAATTAGCAAAGAAGTCAAATTCATTACACATGGAGTACTAAGGTATGATACCACAAATTAGTATAATCAACCTTGACTACATGTTGAAAGTCCTTTACATGATCTTAATGGATACTTTGTAAGTTGCATGATTTCTCATGTTGGTGTGCTAATCATAAAAATGTAGATATGTTGCATCGACCGATATTTATGTTATTAATGGATTGATCATATACATAATAATTCTAGATATTAAGATCAAGAGCCGATGTCAAATATGCATCCTTTGAGTTTTAGTGGTGCTAGAAACATACAATATGTATATCCTTATTCATTGGCAGCAAATTCAAAATATGTGGTTCCACTACTAAACATATCGATGAATGAGAGAATTGGCTACGAGGATGCTAACTATTTAGATAATTACTCTAATTTTAGCTCAATGTGAATGTATTCTTGATCATAATTCATCTTATGTTACTCATGAGTTAGCAAGAAAATTTTAGCAAGTTATCCTAATAGTAGTACTCATATTTAGCTTCATATGTTACTCCTAACTCAAGCTAAATAGATAAAAGGTGGGTAAATACTAAAACTCATGATTCAATTTTGTATGTTACTAGTAATCGATGCTAAACCAATGAAAATTATGCAAGACATTCTCAATCAGATCATGATGAACTCGTAAATGCAATTTTAGACTTTAGAACACTTGATAGAGATATGGACAAAAGTCATAACATGCTTTGTACCCACTTTGGGATTGCTAACAACATGCCAATCGCATCTGAGTCATCGACCATGAATGTAAGGAAAGAAGTTTTGCCGGTTAGCACAATTAGCAAAGATAATTGATTTAGATATAAATGAATGTTTGACTATCAAAGCCAACAACATAATATCTTTTTTAAATAAATAGCACAAAAAGAAAAAGTCCAACTATGGGAAAACATTAAAAGAGAAAGAAACTAGCTAGACTTGATTTTTAGGAGCTAAAGAGATTGCATACTTATCTAATGACTACCAAATAATTGATGGACCTTGAATTATAGCTAAACAATGTTTGGGTAAAAAAGCATAACAAGATGATGAAGATCAAGCCCTTGAATCCAAGAATGAGGATGTGGAATGTTAATAGTCAATGGTGTTAGGATAGTGACTTATGACAAAAGTTGAATACTACAAAGGTAGGTGAAAGCATCTAGGCCTCTGTTTGGTTTTGGTAATTAATGACAATACAATATTACTGTGTCTACCATTCATGCCCTAGTTAATGAAGATCAATGATTTATTTTAAAGGGAATGGTTGAAAAGGTTAAAGTTTAGCTAGTTCTAAGTGTCGATCGAGTTGTTAGACACTTAGAGTAGTGATACGACATTTTGTTTTCTTTTAGTCGAACTATAAAGAGGGGCATGAGATGGGTGACTTGACCTAGGCAAAATCTAGTTATGTGTTGTGGTGCACACTTATGAAAAAACTAGTGCTAGATAACCCAAGAGAGCCCACGAGATGTTTTGAAGAAAAATCCAATAAAACAATTGAAAACACAAGTTAGATAGTTCACCGTAGCACCATATGTGTTTGATGCTTCACCAGATACCACACTATATGAGAGATGTGCCCTATGATGTTTCTAATACGCACCAACATGACTGGTGTGCATTGGGTATGATGCATCGGATAGGGTACCTAGAAAGTTGCAAATCATCTAGGAACAATTTTACACTCACCGGCATGCTCGGTACTCCATCGGACGTGGCACCAGCCATGTCACCTAGAGTATGTAAATTGTGCAAGTTGATCGAGTACTCACATGACATTTTGGTGTGCCACTAGACGTGGACAAGGCAGGCATGCATGTGGAGCCGGCCAACTGTGGCCTGCCATGGGGGAGGGTGTGTGTGTTGGGGGGGGGAGGGTGCGCTTGGCGTGTTTGCGCGGTGGCAGCATGCGCGTAGAGGTGCAGACGAGCGATGTAACACCCGGATTTTAGGGGTCCAAAACCCGGGCGCAAACATAATCACCAGGTGTGCTGGGACCAAGTCTCACACATATGATGAATCATGGCACAGGATCGAATGTCACAACTTTATATATAACAGGAGTTCTATACAAAATAAATAATTACATTATAAGGAGACAACGGTCCAGCAACCCAAAGTTGACTGGGAGACGACGGCCTAGACCTCTCACGAACACTTCACAGCATCCTCCAAGCGCTTCATCCTGCGGTACCTGTTCTTGACCTGTGGGGTGTGTGAGACAGCAAGAGTGAGCTCACATACGTTCATCGCTCAACAAGTTGTGGGGAATAATGTGCATGAACTCGCCAAAGGTGGGAGCTCACGTGAAGTGTAAGGCTTACCAAAGAGGATGGTTAGAGCTGAGCATTGCTTTTAAAGTTGGTCAAAATTTTATTAGCAGTTACTAAGTATAAGTAAATACCAAACCCAATTAAGTAGTAGAACAAAAATAACAACTTCACCTGCGATGCAATGCATATGACAAATTGAATTTAGTTCCATAATTTAAACATCAGAGAGTCCTGAGCTGCTCATGACCGTGAGCTCGGCTAGTATACCAGTTTTACACTCTACAGAGGTTGTACCCTTTACCCACAAGTCGTGTATCCCATGTCGCCAGGGTTTGCAAGGCCCTTAGACACTACCGAGGTGAATGGCTAGGGATCCACTACGAGGCCTTTACAAAGTTCCACTAGCTTCCGAAAACCCGCTACAGTTTATAGGAAGTTCCAATGCAGGAATCCCTTGCAGGACCGCCATCGCAGCAAAATCCTCCCGAGAGCCTCCCTACACTGACCACTCCCCTACTGCCCTTGCCCCTTTCGGGTAAGGTAGTCTTCCACTAGCTTTCCTAATTAATCAGCCAAGGGGTCCCATTCCTCCCTTGTGGTGGCACGTGTTACTCAAGTTAAGCTCTATGTTCCAATTAACATTAATGATATCAACATGAACATAAACAGAATAACAACAAGAATTGGAACATAGAGGTAATAAATGATTATCCCAAAACCATATAAAGCAATAGCAAACTACCCAAGTGATTCAGGGGTAAACAAGGTAATGAGATAAACAAATCTAGGGTGACCTATTGGGTCCCATCAAAATTAACCTATGCATGGATAATTGATATTAAAGAACATTATTGGGTAAAAAGTGGTCAAGGGCACAACTTGCCTGGGCCTTGAGAATCCAGGTACCAACTTGCTCTTCAGATGACACGTGACCTCGCTCTAGTCGTAGCAATACAAACAAACATTGTATAGGCAAAATTAACATTACACCAAACATAAGTACAAACTGAATAATAATAATCTACGCGTTGCTACGAGATCGTAGGAACAAGAATCACTAAATTTGGAGTTATAGTTATTTAGTTATGAATTTCTGAAGTTAATAAGCACCTAGAATAGATTAATTCAAATGAACAGTTTCACTTCAAGTTTCATGGCTAAACAGTGTTACTAGTTGATAGGCAATATTATAACAAAATTATTGCAACTGGAATGACTCAATTTGGAGTTAAGATGAATTTAATATGAATTATACAAGTTTCTGGATTTATTTTTGTATTAAAAATCAATTTCCAGAATTAATTCTCTAATTTTACTACTCTCTGGACCGCGCGTGAATAACAGAGAAACACAGGGATCTCGGTGCAAAAATTCTCAAGACTCAGTGTACACCGCCAGAGGGCGGCGGGTTGAATCCGAGAAAACCCAGGGTTTCTTTTATAAAACATACCCGCGAAGGGGTATCATGAGATCTGAGCCCTCCGATCAAAATCGGACGCCCCAGATTAGATCGTGCTTTAAATGAAACGGTATGCAATATGAGCCCTTGGATCCGAGATCAGCGGTTGTGGTTTAATGAAACGAGATCGAATCTGGGTCACTGGATCCTGATCGAACGGCGCAAATCCACCCCACCGAACCGGTATCGCCCTTTTAATCCTAGCCGCAAGATCATCGATCCACGGTCGAAAGCCCCCCACACATCCTTCTAATCTTACCCGTACATGGCCCGATCAACGGCCCAAGGCTCATCTTCTTCCCACAACACACCAGGGCGCGGCGGCGCTCTGCCACACGGTGGCCCACGCCGGCGAGGTACCGGTTCCGGGCACAAGAGCACCAATCCCCAAATCTGAGACGATCTACGCGATAAGGAATTGATGGCGAGTACACTGGGGAAAATCTTACCGGTCGTCTCGGCGCGGAGGGCGTCTGGCCACGGAGCAGCGGCAAAGAAGAACTCCGGCGAGCAATTACGACAGCGACGGGTGATCTCAAAGCTCGAAGGTGCCACCGAGCTTCTTCCCGTGGCCTACCCTTTCCCCGGAATGGGTCTTTGAGGTCGATACCGCGGCCACGGTGAGATCCCGCGGCGACGGCGCGGAGTTGGTGGGGAAACAGCTCTTGTCTTTCACACGGCGATGGTGGTATGGAGTGGCGGCTCACGGGTGGATGGAGGGAAGAGGGGTCGCGGAGCTTCGGCTTTTATGCACCACGGTGAAGTCCGAGCGGAGGGAACCGAACGACGAGCACTGCGGCGTCCGCGCGGTTGTTTCGGGAGGTAGGTGAGGCTTCTGACAGACGGGCCCACGCGCAGTGGAGAGCAGGCGCGGTAGAGGGAGCGCTGTCGAGTGGGCCCGCGAGCCAGCGACGTCCAGGGAGTGCCGCGCGGCGGGGGGGGGGGGGAAAGGTTGGGCCGAGCGCGTATGAGAGATGGGCCGAGACATATGAAATTCGGCCCAGGCGCAGGTTTTCTTTATCTTTTTCTTTTCTGTTTTAGTTTTGCAATTCCTTCCAAATTTCAAACTTTGGTTTTGAAATTCAAATCTGTTGATAAGTTTCACACACAAATTAAGTGCACAAATAAGAGTGTCCTCATGAAAAGTATGTATTTATTCATCTATTCTTGTTTCTTTATAGTATATTGTTTCCCTTTTCTTCCCTCTTCTTTTCCTTATCCATTTTCAAATTCTAGTTTTCAAGGTAGTTTTAGTTCCCAATTTCAAATCCTAATATATTTTTATTTCATTTAATTGCACAAACAACTAAACTCCCACATGATGCAAAAGATATATGCTTATTTTAATTATTTTATTTATTGGGTAGATGTGAGAAATATGAAATACACTCCTATTGTTTTCTTCCTTTTCTAAAATAATTCTTGGTTTTCAAAAATTCAGTTCTCGATTTTCAACACCCCAGTATAATCTGAGATATATGAATTTACTATTTCATTTCTTCATATATTTATTTTATTGTTATTATTATTTTTTTTATACGCATTTTGGGCCTTACAAATCCTACCCCCCTTAAAAATAATCTCGTCCTCGAGATTAGTAATAAAAGGGATGTATGCTTATATTGTTCTTGGAACATATGCATAAACAAAGAAATCTCAGCATGAGGTATAATTCTTTAACAAAACATAGGGTCAATAGACCTTATTATTCCTTCTAAAACAATATCATATCATCTACTAACTATAGCAACATCTAGATCTTACAAATCATCATAATTTATATCTATGTAACTTGGTGGAGCTGGTGGTGGTGGTGGAGGTTGTTGTTGTTGTTGCCTCTCCAACCGTGCTTGCCTTATTTCTTGGCGGACCTGACGTATTTCCTCGCGTAGTTGTCTTATCTGGTTTTGCATCTCGGTCACCAGGTCTGTTAATTGTTGTATTACCAGTCTTTGGGCAGCAACCACTTGTTCGGTTTCAATAGGTGGAGGATTTGGAGAATTCATTTCTGTTTGCTGTTGCGTGATAATCTTTCCTTTCCTGGTATTGACCATGCAAAGGAAATTATTCAATAAGCGGAATAAATAAGCTAGTAGCTGGTTATAATCTGAAGATCCTTTAGTAGGGCTTAATCTTTGTTTTATGTTCAGATTAGGGTAACCATTCGTATAAGGTGAATATCTAAGGGTAGGATAGAATCTGTCAAGATGAGAGATATATATGGGTGAGATAGACTACATGATGTAGGTCAAAATCTGGTTTGATGTCAGGTGGTGGTTGATGGATTATGCAATCCATTAAGACTCTATTGATCGGGTAAGTTATGTAACTTGTTATATAGGTCGAGTTGTTGTGTATGGCCAAGTTGTTATAAGTCTCCAAATTAGGCTTAAGTGATTTAGGAGTATGGACATATCTTGTGTACCAGCATTAAGTAACTCACACTAGATTAGACCATATTAAATTAGCTATGATCTAGATTAGACTAGTTTAAGTTAGATAGATTTATCAGGGTAAGATATATCTTGTTAGGATATGTTAGAATCTTTTGAGATAGGATGGGGTATACAGTGTAGGTAGGTCAGAAGCTCTATTAGGTTAACACAGAGGGATTATGCAACTATCGGATGGGTAAGGTGGTTGCATATGTATATGGTCAAGTTAATCTAGGGCATTAATTTAGCTTAAATCATTTTTATAGGAGTGAGGTCTAATCCATTTCACTAGTACTAACTAATTTATTAAATAACTCACTTTAGATTGGATCATCTTAGATTAGATGGGATCTAGATTGGTATTACCGGATTAGTCTAGACAATATCTAATTACTTTGAATTAGATCATGGTTGATATTTTAGACTAGGATAAATATGCTAATTAGGGTAGGATGAATTCATAAGGATAAGGTATAATCTTTTGAGGTAAATTAGATCTATTAGGATAACAAATTTTTTTTTCAAGATAAGATGAATTTATTAAGGCAAGAGAGTATCTTGTAAGATAAGATGGATCTGTTAAGATAAGGGAGAATCTTTAAGATAAGATGGGTATTGTTAGGCTAGATACTTTATTGAAGGATAATTTAGTTTGTCTAGTTATTTTACAAATGCTATCCTTTATGCCTAGTTGTATATGCAGATGTAGTTGTGGACATTGATCCACAACCCATCATACTCAAACAAAGATCCAAATCAGACATATCTCATAAGAGCAAACATTCAAATACATAGACACTTATAAAAATAGTTTTGTTTTTATTCCTAGGATTAGGTCTCCTATTCCTAAAGTTACTTTAGGCACAGGATTTCAAAGTGTGAAATCCACTTTTGTCTTTAGAGTGAAAAGGTAAGAGTAATCAGAGTAAAGCGGAAATAGATGAGAAAAGATTAAGAAAAGTTTAGAAAGAATCAGAGTAGCAAAGATAAGTAGATAGTGGTGTCCAGTTCTATCTAGGTTTCGTCTTACAGTCAACATTCCTCTGATACCACTTCTGTAACACCCGGATTTTAGGGGTCCAAAACCCGGGCGCAAACATAATCACCAGGTGTGCTGGGACCAAGTCTCACACATATGATGAATCATGGCACAGGATCGAATGTCACAACTTTATATATAACAGGAGTTCTATACAAAATAAATAATTACATTATAAGGAGACAACGGTCCAGCAACCCAAAGTTGACTGGGAGACGACGGCCTAGACCTCTCACGAACACTTCACAGCATCCTCCAAGCGCTTCATCCTGCGGTACCTGTTCTTGACCTGTGGGGTGTGTGAGACAGCAAGAGTGAGCTCACATACGTTCATCGCTCAACAAGTTGTGGGGAATAATGTGCATGAACTCGCCAAAGGTGGGAGCTCACGTGAAGTGTAAGGCTTACCAAAGAGGATGGTTAGAGCTGAGCATTGCTTTTAAAGTTGGTCAAAATTTTATTAGCAGTTACTAAGTATAAGTAAATACCAAACCCAATTAAGTAGTAGAACAAAAATAACAACTTCACCTGCGATGCAATGCATATGACAAATTGAATTTAGTTCCATAATTTAAACATCAGAGAGTCCTGAGCTGCTCATGACCGTGAGCTCGGCTAGTATACCAGTTTTACACTCTGCAGAGGTTGTACCCTTTACCCACAAGTCGTGTATCCCATGTCGCCAGGGTTTGCAAGGCCCTTAGACACTACCGAGGTGAATGGCTAGGGATCCACTACGAGGCCTTTACAAAGTTCCACTAGCTTCTGAAAACCCGCTACAGTTTATAGGAAGTTCCAATGCAGGAATCCCTTGCAGGACCGCCATCGCAGCAAAATCCTCCCGAGAGCCTCCCTACACTGACCACTCCCCTACTGCCCTTGCCCCTTTCGGGTAAGGTAGTCTTCCACTAGCTTTCCTAATTAATCAGCCAAGGGGTCCCATTCCTCCCTTGTGGTGGCACGTGTTACTCAAGTTAAGCTCTATGTTCCAATTAACATTAATGATATCAACATGAACATAAACAGAATAACAACAAGAATTGGAACATAGAGGTAATAAATGATTATCCCAAAACCATATAAAGCAATAGCAAACTACCCAAGTGATTCAGGGGTAAACAAGGTAATGAGATAAACAAATCTAGGGTGACCTATTGGGTCCCATCAAAATTAACCTATGCATGGATAATTGATATTAAAGAACATTATTGGGTAAAAAGTGGTCAAGGGCACAACTTGCCTGGGCCTTGAGAATCCAGGTACCAACTTGCTCTTCAGATGACACGTGACCTCGCTCTAGTCGTAGCAATACAAACAAACATTGTATAGGCAAAATTAACATTACACCAAACATAAGTACAAACTGAATAATAATAATCTACGCGTTGCTACGAGATCGTAGGAACAAGAATCACTAAATTTGGAGTTATAGTTATTTAGTTATGAATTTCTGAAGTTAATAAGCACCTAGAATAGATTAATTCAAATGAACAGTTTCACTTCAAGTTTCATGGCTAAACAGTGTTACTAGTTGATAGGCAATATTATAACAAAATTATTGCAACTGGAATGACTCAATTTGGAGTTAAGATGAATTTAATATGAATTATACAAGTTTCTGGATTTATTTTTGTATTAAAAATCAATTTCCAGAATTAATTCTCTAATTTTACTACTCTCTGGACCGCGCGTGAATAACAGAGAAACACAGGGATCTCGGCGCAAAAATTCTCAAGACTCAGTGTACACCGCCAGAGGGCGGCGGGTTGAATCCGAGAAAACCCAGGGTTTCTTTTATAAAACATACCCGCGAAGGGGTATCGTGAGATCTGAGCCCTCCGATCAAAATCGGACGCCCCAGATTAGATCGTGCTTTAAATGAAACGGTATGCAATATGAGCCCTTGGATCCGAGATCAGCGGTTGTGGTTTAATGAAACGAGATCGAATCTGGGTCACTGGATCCTGATCGAACGGCGCAAATCCACCCCACCGAACCGGTATCGCCCTTTTAATCCTAGCCGCAAGATCATCGATCCACGGTCGAAAGCCCCCCACACATCCTTCTAATCTTACCCGTACATGGCCCGATCAACGGCCCAAGGCTCATCTTCTTCCCACAACACACCAGGGCGCGGCGGCGCTCTGCCACACGGTGGCCCACGCCGGCGAGGTACCGGTTCCGGGCACAAGAGCACCAATCCCCAAATCTGAGACGATCTACGCGATAAGGAATTGATGGCGAGTACGCTGGGGAAAATCTTACCGGTCGTCTCGGCGCGGAGGGCGTCTGGCCACGGAGCAGCGGCAAAGAAGAACTCCGGCGAGCAATTACGACAGCGACGGGTGATCTCAAAGCTCGAAGGTGCCACCGAGCTTCTTCCCGTGGCCTACCCTTTCCCCGGAATGGGTCTTTGAGGTCGATACCGCGGCCACGGTGAGATCCCGCGGCGACGGCGCGGAGTTGGTGGGGAAACAGCTCTTGTCTTTCACACGGCGATGGTGGTATGGAGTGGCGGCTCACGGGTGGATGGAGGGAAGAGGGGTCGCGGAGCTTCGGCTTTTATGCACCACGGTGAAGTCCGAGCGGAGGGAACCGAACGGCGAGCACTGCGGCGTCCGCGCGGTTGTTTCGGGAGGTAGGTGAGGCTTCTGACAGACGGGCCCACGCGCAGTGGAGAGCAGGCGCGGTAGAGGGAGCGCTGTCGAGTGGGCCCGCGAGCCAGCGACGTCCAGGGAGTGCCGCGCGGCGGGGGGGGGGGGGGAAGGTTGGGCCGAGCTCGTATGAGAGATGGGCCGAGACATATGAAATTCGGCCCAGGCGCAGGTTTTCTTTATCTTTTTCTTTTCTGTTTTAGTTTTGCAATTCCTTCCAAATTTCAAACTTTGGTTTTGAAATTCAAATCTGTTGATAAGTTTCACACACAAATTAAGTGCACAAATAAGAGTGTCCTCATGAAAAGTATGTATTTATTCATCTATTCTTGTTTCTTTATAGTATATTGTTTCCCTTTTCTTCCCTCTTCTTTTCCTTATCCATTTTCAAATTCTAGTTTTCAAGGTAGTTTTAGTTCCCAATTTCAAATCCTAATATATTTTTATTTCATTTAATTGCACAAACAACTAAACTCCCACATGATGCAAAAGATATATGCTTATTTTAATTATTTTATTTATTGGGTAGATGTGAGAAATATGAAATACACTCCTATTGTTTTCTTCCTTTTCTAAAATAATTCTTGGTTTTCAAAAATTCAGTTCTCGATTTTCAACACCCCAGTATAATCTGAGATATATGAATTTACTATTTCATTTCTTCATATATTTATTTTATTGTTATTATTATTTTTTTTATACGCATTTTGGGCCTTACAAGCGAGCACGTCAGAAGGGATAAGACCGGGCTTATACTCTATATATTTTCTGTGGATTCCCACGACCGCCACAAAATAAGGGTACTATTTTCGACAATCACCCACAACCGCAGAAAATAAAGGCTTATTATCAGCAATTATATTTATTTTTGGCAGTGAGATGCTAGGCCATCAAAAAATTATTTTTTAATAATTATTTATTGGTTACTTGTTAAGATTCCTGTAAGAAACCAAGACAAGGTAACACATCTAAATTGATGAAATCTTGTCTCCTTTTTCCCACTCGTACAGAGAGGAAGAGGAACCAAGGGGAGAAGGTCAGGCAAACATAGAGGAGCCTTCTATTATTTATTCTTGTGATTACAGACTGATATGAGAAAGTACCATCAAGATACGTGTTGGTGTTTGAAGATGCGTTCGTTTCAGCAGCTTCGAAGGCAGAGCGTTTCAATGGGGGTGCGAGCCTATTAATTGTAAGAAAAGGTGCCCCTGTGCATGGGCACTATATCTCTGTTTATAGGAACCGAGTGATGTACATCTTCATATGAAATTGCATTTGCGCTCTTGAATTCTATACACATGATCTATAGAATCCAACATGGGCATTGTTGTACTTTCCTCCACAAAACGTGTTGTGCAAGTCTCCTCAATCTTCCTTCGCTCATGTGGCACTAAAAGCGGCGTTCAGTCTTTCTAGAATGCTTCAACCAAGCTCTGGTGACGAAGCTATTACTTCTTGACGATGAAGCTTACATAATTAGCTCTGAAACAGACTTGGAAACAAATGAAACTTATCGGTTTAAGGACCTTCGATAAAAGTACAACCCAACATCATTTTTTAACCGCCAAAATTAAATATAACCATGGAAAGTTTGTCGATATATCAAAAATAAAATGTATGTACGTTCACTAATCGTTTGATTGGTTACCAGCTTAGCTTGCACAAAATCAGACTCCCGTGAGCCTGAGCGACGGGATACGCTCGTTCCGCGCGTACCAACGGATACAACAAATGGTCTCAAAATGTATTGTTTTTATATCCACTCAGGCAGGCTGCATATCCCACGTTTAAGCAACCAAACAAAATCTCAAATAGAGTCAACGCACGCGGTGGCTTAGGATGTGATGATATGGCCAACCAATGAGACGGTAAGTGAGTGGATTGGTGGATGATATGCATCCCCTCGTTTGGATGAATACTATAGGAGATGGATGTAGATGGTGTGACTAGCTGCTGCTACTACTACTATGGGAGAGGTGACTTGGTTGGATGATTGTAGACGAAGCAATGTAACACGAATTGCTTGGCCTGCTGCTTGTCGTGTTAGTTGGTTGATGTGCTACGCACGCTACTTAGCACACGTACTAATCTCTCGTCTTTCTCCCCTTTGTTTGATGTTGAACCACACACTTGTGTTGTTTTGAATAAATTTACTTATTTCTTGTGTCATTGTGTGGTAAATGACACTCCAGATTACAGGGTATAGTCTGCATTCCGATCCTAGTTTAAAAACTATATATGTAGGGACATATTTGTGACCGAAGAAGAGGGTGACTTTTTTTTGAAAGAGCTGAAAAATACCTATTCGATCGCACTTAGGCACTCCAAGATGCAACTGAAGCATTGCTTCTGAAAAATACCTGTTCGCACTTGATGACTTGAACCACTCGCTATTAATAACTTTTACTCCAATTAAGCACAGCAGCTAACCATGCAGCAGGACGCAACTGGTGAAGTTAGTTGACCTAATCCACGACATTTTGGTGCCAGTTGACTAGTCACACAAGATAAGATGTGGTCAATCAAATGCATACAATGGGCGAAATGACACGCGCGCGCCGGGCCGGACAGAGATGTGGTTTTGGGTATTCTTTGTGTTGACTCATATGATCTCTAGTATTACTTGGTCCTAGTGCTACCTTTTCATTTGTTTCATCGAATTTTTTAGAAAGAGCCAAACTAACAAGTCAAGTGATTTTAGATTCCATTAAAGTCGGATTCCAATATGGTTTGATATTTAGTTCAATGCATGGTATGCCCAGCCTATGTGATTACTACTGATGGGGATGATTTTGTGGCAAAATTTGTTGGTGATCCCACTGTCAGTCTTTGATGTCATCCTTAATTAGTATGGATTGGTTACACCGACCTCGAGATGTCATATCATGCTTCTGCAAAATGGTTTCTTTGGAGACTCCCTCGGGGCATACATTAATTTTTCAAGTCAGTGCTCCTCCAATTTCTATCCTTGTTTTGCTGAAGTTGTTTCTTGATTATCGTGCTGTAAAGACTAGATTTCTTTGGACCTTAGCGAAATAACATGCCAAGTCATTAAACATTAAGGGAATCCCAATGGTTTGATACTATATTGATGTCTTTCTACATGATCAGCTTCCTAGAATGCCACCCAAGCATGATGAGTTTTGCATTGATATAGTACCTGATACTAGACCGGTCTCCACTGCGTCGTATCAGTTGTCCTACATATTTCAAGAAGGGTTGAGGAAATAGTTGAATGATCATTTGTCCAAGAAGTTGATACAATGTGTCTCCTTGGAGGGCTCCAGTGCTCTTTACAAAGAAGGATGGGAGTTGGCTTGTGTGTGAGGATTATTGTGGGTTCAACACGATGACTATCAAGAATAAGTTGCCTCTCATTGATGAGTTATTTGACCATCTAAAGTGTCCTAAAGTGTTTTCAAAGATTGATCTCCAATCTAGTTATAATCGTATCCTAGTGTGGGAAGAGAATATTGAGAAGACTTTTTATCATGATGTATGGGCATTATGAGTTCAGATTTGTGTCATTTGGGTTGACTAATGCACCTCCCTATTTTATAGAGACATAAATAACATGATTCATAGTTTGTAGCAATTGGTATTCATTGATGACATTTTAGGATGGTACTCCAAAAATTACATGATAACAGATTCTATGCTCAATTGAAGAAGTGTGAGTTTTGGCTTTCACGTGTCAATTTTTGGGGAATGTAATTAATGAGAAGAGCATCTTTGTGGATCCAAGCAAGGTTTCCACAATAGTAGAATGGCAAAGACCATCTAACATTAAAGAGGTGATAAGCTTTTTGGCTATAGCTAGATATATATTATCATAGATTTATGAATGTTTTTTCTAGTATTGACACACCCTTATCTATGCTCGCCCACAAGAATGTGAAGTTCAAATGGGCGGATTAATGCAATCTATATATTTGTAGAGATATTAGTGTCTGCCCTTGTTCTTACCCTTCTAGAGGTGGGAAAGTGCTTTACTATGTACTATGATGCCTCCCAAGTAGGTGTTCGGTGTGTTCTTATGTAGGATGGGAAGGTGATTGCCTATGTGCCAAGATAGGTAAGAAAGCATGAGGAGAATTATCCCACTTATGATCTGGAGCTTGTTGCAGTTGTCTTTGTCTTAAAGATATGGTGAGCCTTATGATATTACATGGATGACATAAATCTAAAGTACATCTTCCCCAAAAAGGACTTAAATTGAGGCAGAGGCGATGACTTGAGTTGAGCACACCTAGCAAAACAAATATGGTGATGCATTAAGTCACAAGCCCATGCCACCCAACACTAAACTACATGATTGTGGAGTTTCAGGTAATGAATGTCTCATATTGCTATGTGGTAGTGTTTGAGTCAGAGACAAGAGTAGTTCTAGAATCTACTATACCTATGAAGGTTTTGAAGGAACAACATGATCAATTGTTATACGAGGTATGCATTGCTAAAGGAAAGATGTGTAGTTTTGTTTTGGATGGCATTGGAGCTGTTCGGTTTTGTGGTTATCTTTGTGTACCACAAAAAAGGCTTAAGTCAATGATACATTCTTTAAGAGGCGCATCATTCACGATACACGGTACACCTAGGTGAAAATAAGATGTATTAGGACTTTAAGAAAATATATTAGTGGAAGAGGATCAAAATAAATGTGGCAAAATATGTAGTTCTTATGGAGTATCCCAACAAATCAAGATATGTAGCCTACAAAAATTTGAGAATAACTAAGTCAAACAATATATAGCTAAAACAACAAGACTTCAAAAGTTCTTTTACTGGCAAAATCTCTTCAGAAGCCTGAGAAGGTGCAGCCCAGACTATATCTTTAGAATCTTTCTGCGCTTCTTCATCACCTTCTTCTTCTTCCTCCTTTTGGATTCCTGAACCATGTGAGGGTAGTCAGGATAGAAGAAGCCCATAGCGTCAAAAACGTGATTTAGTCGGCATCTCTTTCGTGCTGAAAAGCTCGATGTAAAGCTTCGGCCTCTGGCTTGCTATAATTTCCAAGAATTTCATTGCATTTTGCTTCAATAGAATCTAACCACTCTTCATAAGGCTCCCCAAACTCATCTTCAAACTTATAGTGAAGTCTGACTAGTCTAGGCTCCACATCCAAAGCATCTTTTTTAGACATCTTCGGCATCTCCCACTCAGCCTTCAATGGCCATGTTTTAAAGACCAAATACTCTTGAACAAAATCACTTGTCCCAACATGTGTGCAAATAGCATTGAAAGCAACCATAGCGGCCTAAGCTTAGAAATTGATATAACAAGTTGGTTTTTTATAACCGAAGCATGTATTAATAAGAGACTGAATGATTCCCTTTATATCAGGTCGCTCTTTCAAAACATTCTTCATGTAAAACCACTCCTTTGCCCACTCATTCGGCCACTTGCTTCGGTATGCAAGAGCCGGAAACAAAGCACCTCTCCGATAAGCAAAATTATAATACCCGAAGTTGTTGTGAAGGCCCCTAGTTGCCTTCATCTAAAGCGCAATTCATGGTTCTGACAAAAGGCTTCGCAAAGAGCTTCGGCACTAGGCTTAATTCCTTGGCTCCACACGACCCAGATAAAAAACTCTTAGGCACACTATGGTGTTTGGTGTAAGCTGGTAAAGGTATATGCTAAACATTTTCAAAATAGAAACTATCGTCTTATGCAGTGGAAATCTAAGTCTAGCTTTTAGAAAGCTTTGGAAGACAAAAACTTCATCTTTCGGTTTGGACACTAAATCATTGCCTCCTAGTTGGACCCAGTCAATGTTGTCAATATAACCAAACCGATTAAGTACCTCAATGTGTCATCCTTTGATCTTTGATTTACCGAAGTCCATGTGACTTGGCTTTGTTGGACGAATGATGGTGCTATCCTCCTCGATGTGGATATCATCGCTATCTTCAGAAGGATCCACGACAACAACTTCTGTTTGGTAGGCGGTAGCCTTTGTTGTCGCAGACAGCTCTTCAACCCTTGTCTCTAGCACATCTGATGAAGGTGCCAAAGACACCTCAGGGATAGATTGCTCCCCAACCATTTCTAATAAAAAAGTATGTGCTTTGTGACTGGCTAATGCCGGTTCGAAGGCAGCAAAAGTGTTTGAAACAAGCTTCGAAGGCAGAGTAGGCTCTAGCAACAATAAGTGCAAACAACAAATGTCATGCCAATGACATCGGGCATGATTCTTTTTATATGTGCAGTTTTCGAGATTTAATCATTGTACTCTTTGAGCGCGTGACCCCACTAGTCAGAATGGTCCCAAGGTGACAATTCATAATGAGCTTCGGAAGGTGTTTTTTGGACCTTCGGCACAAGACCTCTCAATTGTGTTTTTGCGATCTAAGCTCATTATGAAGGAATGAACTCACCCCGCAAGGGGCTACTATTGGGGGCCTGCCTTGCCGAAGATCTTCAAAACGCCTTTACTCTGGTATAAGCAAATGTGTTTTCAGGTATACAGTAAAGAATAGATGAAGCTAACCGTTGGTCAAAGAAGTGAATAGAAAAGCTTCGTCTGTGTGTATGCGTGAGAAGGATGCAAGACGAAGGTTGCTGGCTTCGGCGTAAAGAAAGGTAGAAGCGTGAGGTAGCGAAGGGGGAGAAGCTGAAGTCTTATGCGACAAGAAAGAAAGAGAAAAGGCAGTATTTCCCCTGTACCATTTGTTGATCATATATGTAAGCTTTATGGGCAAGCATGTAATTTCATGAGTGGATATTTGTCTTCCATATAAATAGGTGAACAGTGCCATGTATAAATTCACCTTTTGAGGGTCTTAGCTTCGTCTTGCTTAGTCTTTGAAGTACCTTCGAGCTATCTTGTGCAAAGAAGTCGAAGGTATGTTTGTATAGTTGCTTAATACGAAGATAGATGGAATATAAAATGTCAAGGTATGAGATGAGTTTTCCATGTTGCATTTATCATTTCTATATTCAAACATTGTTCTATCTGCTTCCATCTTTACACATTTGTCCTTAAGTTATCCCTTCGGAGAAGTGGCAACATAAGGATCTAGATTAAAACTCCTTAACTTGTGTTGCCTTGTTTTTGATGCCATATAGCAATTGAAAACAAGTGACCAACAGTAGTCAACATGAAAGTTGCATAATTTTTTATTTTTAATTTCAAGAATGTACATGTTTGCCTCATATGAGTCATAGAGTTTAAAGTTATGGATAAAAGAACACGAGTTCAGAAATCTGTCCGAAAATTAAGAAAAATGTTCACTAGAGTTTTAGTTTTTAGGAGTTTTTCTTTAATTCTTTAGTATGAATCAATTGAGACTTTCATCAAGGTTAAGGCAAGTGCATTAACGAACCACTTGTTAATGATTGTTTTGTTTGTTCTTCTAATTTCGTTCATGGTTATGTCATCTTTGGTGTTTTAGCTTTCAAATTATGAACTTATGTTTAATTCCTATCCCAATATATCTAGATGTGCTTTTAGTTTATATTCAAGATTCAAGGTGCTCATTTATATTCAATTCATGTTCTAGTTAATCTGTCTATGAAATTTACATTCAATTCCTATCTAGATTAATTCAATTATGCAATTTGGTTCTGGTTTCTATGAGTAAGTTTATAGTAAATGCAAATGAGTTATTCATTATTATCGACCTTGAACAAAAATTATAGATCATCAATATTTGAATTAGGTTTTGTTTGTTGATTTATGTCTTGTTTTGGTGTTCGGGTTCTGAGTTGTACTTGCTAAGTATTTTTACTCACACTTGTGTTCTTTTGGTTCTTACGTACTAGATGATTGTGGCATACAGAAAATATTGGAGTAGTTGCTTCTTTGGAAGTTCACATATTCACACATTAAACTACATTTCAATAAGCCATATAACTAATTATTGTATCCTTAGTTTGGAGTTGGTGACTATTATTATTTATTGTAGATGTTTTACTTGTTGGTTGGAAATTTTATTCCATCATGGTTGAAAAGGGCAATGATAAATTAAATAATTACCATATCGACTGAGGTTGTTTTATGTGCCTATGTTTTATTCTCCTGGTTTGCAGGGAAAACTATAGAAATATTAATTTTTTACATTTTAAAGTTTGTTGTAACTTTTGCATGTTTTGGTAGCCACCGGTTGAATCCAAGGTGTTACATTGATGTTAGGCTATATGGCTCAACTAAATGACATTTGTTTTGACAAATAAAGCACAACATGTATAAGGACATGACAATTGGGGTTTGCCACAAATTACGAGGATGAAAAAGTTGCAGATATAGATCATCATATGCTTTAGAGACTACAACAATGGATGTATGTGCCAACCAAGAATGATGTTTTAACAACGTATTGTACTACAGGCAAGGGTAGATTCAAAGGGGAAGGTTGCTGGGGTTGGAGCCCCGCCCGACCACACGTTAGAAGTAGTAGGAGCAGGTCTTTAGACCAGTCTAAATGTTTCACTCCATAATCCATCATGCATCATCCACGTTCGTAATCGATAAAACAATCTTATATTTTGTCATCTTTATGGGATGAATGCCACATAAAATGCCATGTTAATAACTCAGCTTTTAGTGACCGGTGATTTGGTGCCATCTATAAATATGACACAATTTTAAATGTCCCCATCTGACACATGCACACCTTAACACCGCCTTGTCCCAGTCTACATCCCAACCCTAGTCATCCTATGTCTGGCACTAACGCTCTTTGTTTCTCGTCGGCTCGTCATTGTTTGTCCAACAATTGCCTTCTATTTCCTCCATGGAACGGCCATGATAGACAGTCACCCGTGCCTAGGCTCTAGGTCGGTAGGCGATAGTGCCTAATCGACTAGGTTGCCTACTACAAGGTAGCAGTCATCTATCGCCAAACCACCAACGCCATGATTGATCAACTTAGTAGCCCCTCCTTTGGTCCATTTTTTATCCCCCACTAACTACAAGCCATAATATATCTTTTATTAAAGATTTCACCGTTGAAGAATTGTGTGTATGTTTTCTTTTTCTATAAGTGCAGTTGTGAGACAACAAGGAATGGCAAAAGGATCTTAAGATGTGCTGGCTAGAATTTCTTTTACATCCCATTAGCAAAAAAAAGCAATATGGGTGTCTACCAAGCTTGAAGCATCTAAAGTATTAAAAGACGCTCATGTTTGGGCGCCTCCCCGCATTTCACGCGCTCTCGGCTGCACGCGTGCCGACATGTGCTTGAGGCCTCAGACCTGAAAATCTTTCTTCAACGCGCCTCTGGGCAGTCATCGTGTCCATCTCTCATACCTTCCCACATCGTTCCTGCCTCCTCCCGACCTCGCTGCTGCCGCTTGCGTTCCAGGCCTTGCCCTTGCTCGGCCCGCTCGCCCAGGCTCGCCACGCTCCAGATGGTCGACCTCTCCTTCAACGGCTTTGACGGCACCATCCCCAGCGAGCTTGCCAACCTCACCCACCTTGTTGCGCTCGACCTCTTCAACAACTTGTTGTCCGTTCGCATTCCAGACCTCGGCCTTCCCGCGCTCCAGTTCCTCAACCTCTCCAACAAATGCCTTGACGGGACTGTGCTGGTGTCCCTCCTTCGGTTCACCGACACCACCTTCGTCAGCAACAACCTCACAAGCCCAACTCTAGCGCCACCATCCCTCTACCTTCTGGCCTCGCCATGCCTTACGCTGTGAGGAGGCGGGCTAGGTTCAGTGAGGCGGGCTAGGCTCAGTGAGGCGGTCATCCTCGCCGTTACCGTGGGCGGGTGCGTCATTGGGTTCGCCGTCGCCACGCTGCTGCTCCTCGCCTTCTGCAACAGCACCAGGGAGGGCTGTACTACCGACGCAAGCAGCGACGGGCTGCAGGAAGGTTCCTCTAGAGTTGCCTGAGCCGGCATTCGACATCAATTTTGCGTGTGATGGCATACAGCACCGCGACTGGCTCTCAGCCTCTCACTCATCGTCGTTCACTCTGACTTGTGGCTTATCGCCGTCGTGTTCTTCGACCGTGTCCGCCTCAACGCCAACGGCCGGTACCAATTCTCTTCTGCCACACACGCTGAGTTCGGTTCGACTTTTCAATCAGTTGCCTGGTGTTGTCTCAGATCGTGGAATGCTTGTTCTTAGATTCACTCCTCGAACATGTGGTTTTGTTATAATTTCATTGTTTGCCTTTTTTGTGAATTAGTGGTTTGATTGTTAGGTGACTGGGAGGCTTAATTGGTTTTAGATTTCCACGGTGAATTAGTTGTTTGATTGTTATGAATGGAACCATTGAGCACCTTTAAATAAATATAATGAGATCTTTGCCATGGTGGTTCCTGCTTTCCTACATCAGAAAGTGAAGCTGATTGAGCACCTCTGTAAGAAAGATAATGGAAAATAGATCAGCAAATTTTTCATTGAATGAAGTCAGACATAGTGTCGTAAAGATGAGCATAAAATCAAATAAAAAAGAAGGCGTGTGAGAAACCCATGCTCTGGTTCGAGCTTTATTACCCTGTCTCCAGTTCTCACTAGCAAGGAAGTACTTCAAGCCATTGGGAACTAAAAGGTACTGTTGCCTACTTGTTAGCGCATGAATTTCGATTTCCACCGGTCTGAGCTTTAGTTTTGGCTATGTGCAAGAAGTGATAGGATCTTCTGCCAGTCCCGCTGGTGGGGTTGATAATTAAAAAACAAGTGACAAATAAGGTTGTGCCAACAGTTAATTCTTTGCATGTATTTTAAGCTTATTTTGAAACTACAGAATCTTATTTGTCATTGTGTTTGCATTTACTATGGTAAATAACTGTTCCCATTTGAGATTCTCATTGTGTTGTTAATTTGCAAAAATATTACAAAATCTCTGCTTCCATTAAAGTCAATCATGTTGTCAACTCTACACTACAACACCGTATTGCAAAGTTGGATGATCATTGGCAGGGCAATCCAGCCAACAGAAGTATAAAAACACAAGTTCATCGCATGGTGCAGTCCTTAACCAATGTATATCCTCTTGTGCTGTTGTGCAAAGAAAAGAGCATGAGAGAAGCGGGAATTATAATTGATCTATAAACAAGATACAAAGGTTTTGTGCAGATTATTGGTGTCTTAAAATGCAAAATTACTATTAAAAAGCATGACATCAATATACGGTGCAGCATAGTTGCGAATGTAAACTTGGTAATAGCAAACTTTACATCCTATAAAACAAAGGACAGTTAGCAAATTTGCCAGATTGATGCATTGATATTTTGGATCAAATCATTGTTCCTTCTGAGACATCTACCTATCCTGTTCTCGAATCAAACCAGACATGTGATATGCACAGTGTTGGGGACTTGTTCTCAAATGCTATGAATTAAGAACAAGGCAACATAGAAAGAAGTTAACGGTTAATGCCCCTTCGTCCTTCGAAGCGTTATTTCCCTTAGGATACAACGATCTTCAGACGGAGGTCATGAAGGACATACCTTCATCATCACAGTTTATATTGATAAAAGGAGAAGCATATTAAACATGAAAGAATAACATGAATAATCACATAACATTATTACGTGTTTTTATCATATAATCATGGAGAAATAAGAACAATGTTGAATTACATTTGTACCTTCGGTTTGATAGAAGGCAGAAATACAAGTGTGACGCACGAGCGAGTACGAGTCCACCTGAACAGTACGGGGGTACTGTTCATCTATTTATAGACACAGGACACAGCCTGTGAAGAATTACAATTATGCCCCTCATAAAAGTTTACAACATTGACTCAGACCTTTATGGACTAAAAGGTCATTCTATCTTTAAGTCGGTTTATAATACCGAAGCTTCATAAAGAGGAACCTTCGGTCATCTCCTGCGGACAGCTTCAGCCGAAGCTGCTTCTTCCTACAAGACCTTCGGTGCGACGAAGCATAACCCCAACAGTAGCCCCTTTCGCGGCGCTAGATCGTTTTTCGTAACGAGCTTGATCCGTGAAAAAAGTCTCTTAAGCTTCGGGAAGCCGAAGGTCCAAAAAACACCTTCCCTGAGCTCGTTGTCGAGAAACGATTCAGTTTTCGAGCGCGTAGCGGTCCCACCTTGCAGAGTTACTGTTTGGTCTCTGCGGTCCACCGCCCAGTGAGTGCAAGCGGTTGTCCGCCTGGTGTAAAAATCCTGGCGTTTCGCCTTCTTACCTGCAACACTATATAAACAGACAAGTAGGTGTGAAGTTACCACAGCATTCATTGCTATTTGCACTGTTTTGCTGCCAAAAATTTTTAACCATCGCCGAAGCTTGATTCTCGGAATCGAATGAAGCTCCAACTTGAAGCCTGCTTCGTCAGAAGGAAAGACTTTGGAAGAAAAAAGTATTTAATTTCAACAAGCTCAGAATTAAATGGCCAGAGTGCGATCTACCGCTAGGGTTGAGCGTGAGGGGGGCGAAGTTGAAGGTTCAGAGACTGTTCCCATCTCCGAAGCAATGCAACGTTCCGGACTGGTAACTTCGGAAGGAACCCCCACTGTTGAAGCAGAACAAGCAACTGCCGAAGCAGAAGAAGAGAACGTTGAAGAAACTGATCCCGAAGATGATTATCGTATTGCCATGCCCAGTAAGCCCAGCCACTTGGACTTCGGAAAGTCTACTGTTTCGAAGGCTAATCTCTCCAAGATGGTAAAGTCGGGCTTTTTCAATGAGAATCAGAAGAAGCTGTTGCGCTTCGGGGGAGAAGAGACTACCCCAAAGCCGGAGAAGGATGAAATTGTCATTTTCAAGAGTTTTCTAAAGGCTGGGTTAAGATTCCCCCTACATGAGATTATTGCAGAGGTACTGAAGAGGTTTGGTATCTACTTTCATCAGTTAACTCCTAACGCTATCGTTAGGCTTAGCGTTTATATCTGGGCCCTCCGAAGCCAGGCGGTGGAGCCGTTTGCAGACAGTTTTTGTCGAGTTCACGAACTGCATTATCAGACGAAGGCTAGGAAAGATGGATTGCATGACAATTTTGGTTGCTATAATTTTGCTTATCGGAAAACCACAAAGTTTCCTGTAATCAGCTACCGAAGCAAATGGCCGGCAGGCTGGAAATCAGAATGGTTCTATGTCAAGGTTGATGACGACAAGGAGAAGCTTGTGCAAAGTCCACTCGAACTGATCTTCGGAGAAACCCGACCTCGCTGCAACATGACACCAGAAGGTCCAACACAACAGGCAATGGATGAATTCAGAATTATTGCAGAGCATATCAGTACAAGAGACCTGGTTCAGGAGTTCTTGGCCTTCAGGGTTTTTCCTACTTTAAAAGAATGGGAAATGCCGAAGCTAGAGGGGGAGAAGAAAGAAGGTGAACTTGTGCGTTTACCTTACTATTTCAAGTTTAAGAAATACTTTAAAACTCCTTGTCAAGAGTGGCTGGATACAATTGAGGTAATGTGCAATGAAATACTTGGCAATTACTCCAAAAAAGAAGATCAATTGATGACTGCGGCCTTCGGCACCCGTCCAAAGCGAAGACTGAATCGAGTGCTGGACGCCCTGGGTTTTGAATACCCTGACTATGAAAATTTGAACAAAGGTGCCGGGGGCCAGAAAAGGAAAAGGACAACTGAAACCTTAAATGAAGATGAGAAAGAACCATCAAAGAAGAGAATTCCGAAAAAGAGGAAAGCGTCTTCTCCGAAGCAAAAAATATCTGACGAAGAAGAAACCCCCGCATCACCCTCTGCCACTGACGTGGAGGAAATTTTGAAGGTAATGACTGAATCCCTGCCTGCAAAGCTAAGTCCATTGGGACGTCAACTGACAAAGTTTTTTCAGAAGGAAAAGGAGCCCGAAAAAACGAAGAAGACGACTAAAATAAAGAGGCAAAGAATTATCGCTGTGACAGAGGTTATTGACAAGACACCACCAAGAGCTTCGGCTCAGAAGACACCAGCGGCTGAGGAAAGAACAAATATTGAAATCACACCTTCGGAGGTCGCAGCTGCCGAAGCTGCCTCAACTGAAGATGTGAACCTGGAAAGCACAATCGAACACATCAACAAAATACTGCTAGACATGGCCACAGAAGAAGCTACCGCTGCCGCCGAAGAGGCCGTGGCCGCAGCGTCGGGGAAAGGAAAGGAAATTGTTGACGAAGCTTCAGAGAACGAAGCCTTCATGTTTCAAAATTTAGTTGGAGAAAAATTGTCAAAACCCGAAATAGAAGAGCTTAAAGAGTATGCCAAATCTTGCGGGTACAAACCAGGAGCACTCCTCTTCGGAGGTATTGATGATGAAAAATTAGATTGTATCCGAAACCAAACTGGAGCCAAAGTTATCAGTACTCTGTCAAAGAGTATTGGCTTTCCGAAGCTGGAAATGGACATTAGCCGCTACCGACGACAACATATCGTTGGTAGTTTATTTTATTCCAATTTCAAGGTGAACTACTATTCCCTTGACTTTTATTGTTTTTAATAATGAAAACATGTCTAACGAAGGTTGTTTTCGTGCAGAGTATGCTGTTGAGCAAGGCCTTGAAAATGCAGCAAGATTTTGAAGACAAGAAACACGAAGTTATAATTGAAAATTTAGAAAACAAAATAAAGGAGCAATCAGCTGACATTGAGAAGAAAAACTTTGAGCTCCAGGCAACTGAAGGTTCATTGGCGGAAGCCGAAGCAAAAATAACAGAACTGAACACGAAGCTTCTTTGCCAATCTAAGCAGTTTGAACAAGAAAAGCAAGAACTTAAGGCAAAACTTGAAGCCGAAGCTCAACAAAATTCAGATTTGAAAAAACTATTGGCGGACCTTCAAGAAAAATGTTTGGAATTTAGCAACAAATGCATTCAACGACTAAGAAAAATTTTTCACTCAGTTGGAGCCAGCAGTGAGAAATTCACCCCCTCAGCTGAAGATTTGCCGAAGACCTTCGAACATATTGAGGGTGAAATTGACGAGCTCGACGAAGTTATAGCTGGGCATGGTGACTTCTGTGCCTGGGTAGCTTCTCGGGGCACTGCTGCGGCTTTCCTAAAAGCTGGCTGCGACCATGGAAAGATTGTCAATAGGCCCAATTTCACTTTATCACCATCAATCCTAGATGACATCCCTGATCTCGCCCGAAGTATTTCCAATAGATTTATAAAAATGATATGGACAAAAGGCGGGCGAGAAAAGGCTGGAGATGAAGCTCGGAGTCATCTTGAACCAGTAAGAAATCTTACCTTGCGCTTACCTCTTCCTTCAAGCTCGATTTTGATTTATAACTACTTAATTCATGTAGGATGACGAAGCCGAAGTCGATGATTAAAAAGAGTGACACCGAAGCTAAAATCCCTCGAAGATTAAGTAGGAGTAGACTGTAGACAGACTCAGGAAACTTTTGAGATAATTTGTATAAATGTAACTAGACTTGTCTTTAATGAGTTCTGTTCATACCTTGTATTATGCTCTTACCCTTCTATTAATGTATGTGAAGTGCTTTGTTGTGGACGAAATTATCTTTTTTGAGCCGAAGGCGAAAAAAACACCTTCCCTTCTTTTCGTACACAGCGAAGCATAGAAAACAACATTTCCCTTTCTTTCGAAGCTCTCCTTTTTGTACGCGAAGAAGCTCTTCTCTTATGCCGAAGCAACCACTTATGCCATGATGATGATTATCCTACATATGCCTGAATGAATGTTTATGAATGCAAATGCTATGATGTAATGTGATGTGCGAATGAATGTCCAAACACATATCCGAAGCCATACCCTCAGCCATTATTTCCTTAGAAACAATCACACATGAGCTCTGCATTCCCTTAGGAACGACTTTGGAGCTTCTTCGCCTTTTACTTTCGGCGGAATCAGCGTTGACTTTTCGCTGTAAGCTCTGCATTCCCTTAGGAACAACTTTGGAGCTTCTTCGCCTTTTACTTTCGGCGGAATCAGCGTTGACTTTTCGCTGTAAGCTCTGCATTCCCTTAGGAACGACTTTGGAGCTTCTTCACCTTTTACTTTCGGCGGAATCAGCGTTGACTTTTCGCTGTAAGCTCTGCATTCCCTTAGGAACGACTTTGGAGCTTCTTCGCTTTTTTAGTTTTCGGCACTCAATGGTGCGTTCTCAGCTTTTACATTTACATTCCTTGGGGGATTTTGATCTTATAGAACTAAAAAAGGAAATTACATATGATGGCCCCATTAAAAACCTTTCTCCCCCTTTAGAAAGGAAAAGGGTGCCATGAAAAAGAAAAGACATAAAAAGTTACATCAAGTTACACATAATATCGCCGAAGCTCATCCGCATTCCAAGATCTAGGAATGTCGTTGCCGTCCATGTCCTTCAATCTGTATGAACCAGGTCTTGACGAAGATGCTACTAAGAAAGGTCCCTCCCATTTCAACTGTAACTTGCCCACTGTGTCTGGGTTGGCCACTCTCCGAAGCACCAATTGTCCTGGCTCAATATTCTTTAGCCGAACTTTTCTATCTCGCCATTTGACTGTTTCGGCTTGGTATTTATTGATATTCTCCACAGCTTGAAGCCTGATCCCTTCTAAAGCATCTTTTTCCACAAAACAAGCATCTTCGGGACCTGATTCTGTCGAAGCTACTACTCTTATTGATCCAGTTTTAGCTTCTTCCGGAGTTATTGCTTCGTCACTGAATAATAACTTGAATGGAGTAAAGCCTGTAGACCTTGATGTTGTTGTATTGTGGCTCCACACCACTTTGGTTAACTGATCTGGCCACTTTCCCCTGGGTTGATTGAAGATTAACTTCATTATTCCTGTCATTATAATGCCGTTGGCTCTTTCAACGAGCCCATTTGACTCCGGATGCCTGACTGATGCAAAATGGATCTTCGTACCAATTTGATCACAGAAATCTCTAAAAGCTTCGGAGTCGAATTGCGTTCCATTATCTACAGTGATGGCCTTTGGTACCCTGAAACGACAAACAATATTCTGCCAGAAAAACTTTTGGACAGTGGCCGAAGTTATTGTGGCTAATGGCTTTGCCTCAATCCATTTAGAAAAATATTCCACAGCCACTACAACATATTTTAAATTCCCTTGAGCCGGTGGCAATGGACCTAACAAGTCAAGGCCCCACCTTTGCAATGGCCAGATGGGTTGTATGAGCTGTGTTAAAGACGAAGGTTGTTTTTGATCTATTGCACATTTCTGACAGCCTTCGCACTTTTGAACTAATTCCGCTGCATCCGAAGCTGCCTTCGGCCAATAAAACCCTTGGCGGAAAACTTTCCCAAGTAACGGCCTAGATCCAATGTGAGATCCACACAGGCCTGCATGTATTTCTTTCATCAACTCTATACCTTCGGTTCTAGATAAACACTTGAGTAGCGGAGCGCAAACTCCAAGCTTGTACAACTCCCCTTCTATCATGACATATGGACGAGCTCTTGCTTCTATCCTCCTGTTATAAGCTTCGTCATCTGAAAGGAACTTACCCTGAAGGTAAGAGATGATCTCAGTTCTCCAATCTTCGCTATAAACAGGAGATATATTGAGGACTGCTCTTTCAAGGAGTTCCACTGAAGGTGCCTTTATTGTTTCGAAGAACACATCCGAAGGTAAAGGCAGCCCCTGTGCTGCTGACTTAGCTAGCAAATCAGCATGCTCATTTTGCCCTCGAGGGATATTTTTGACAGAAAATCCTTCGAAGGAAGCTTCGATTCTTCGGACCGTGTCTAGATATTTTTCAAGCTTCGGATCTTTAACCTTGCAACTCTTGTCGATATGACCCGAAACAACCTGGGAATCAGTTTTAAGGATGGCCCTTCTGATTCCCATTGCTTTTAATTTCCGAAGGCCCAAAAGCAGGGCTTCGTACTCAGTAATATTGTTTGTACAGCTAAAGTCGAGTCTTGCCGCATAACAAGTTTTAACTTTGGATGGTGAGACCAACACAGCGGCTGCTCCTGCTCCGAAGGTTCCCCAAGACCCATCGCAAAACACTGTCCACACTTCGGCATCTTTATTTGTTTCTTCATCCTGAGCCCCTGGCGTCCAATCGGCAATGAAATCTGCCAACGCTTGAGACTGGATCGAGGATCTATGCACATAATCAATGCAAAATTCATTGAGCTCTGCAGCCCATTTTCCAATCCGTCCAGTAGCTTCTCTATTTCTCATAATATCCTTCAACGGCTGCGAAGAAGGAACAACAATATTGTATGCTTGAAAATAATGTCGAAGCTTCCTGGATGCCATCAAAACAGCATATAATACCTTCTCCAATTCTGTATAGTTTTTCTTTGATACACTAAGAACTTCAGATACAAAATACACTGGAACCTGCTTCTTGACTTGGCCATCAAGCTTCTCCTGGACAAGTGCTGCACTTACCGCTGAGTGCGAAGCTGCCACATATAACAACAAAGGAGCCCCTGGCGTTGGTGGAGTTAATGTTGTTAAATCTATCAAATATTGCTTCAGTTCTTCAAAGGCTTTTTGTTGGCTTGGTCCCCATTGAAAGACTTCGGCTGATTTCAGCACTTCGAAGAATGGTAAATTTCTTTCTGCTGATCTGGATATGAATCTATTGAGAGATGCCAGCCTCCCTGTCAATCTTTGGGCCCCCTTTCTTGTAGTTGGTGGCTCCATTCGAAGTATAGCTTCAATTTTACTTGGATTAGCTTCAATTCCCTTTGTTGAAACCAAGCATCCAAGAAATTTCCCCTTCTTTACTCCGAAGACACATTTTTCTGGATTCAACTTTAAGCCAGCTTGTCTGAAACTGGCGAAGGTCTCCTGCAAATCAGCAATATGATTTTCTTGTTTCGTGCTTTTTACAATGATGTCATCAACATAAGTTAGCACATTTCTTCCTATCTGAGACTGGAGAACCTTCGCAGTCATTCTGCTGAAACTTCCTCCAGCGTTTTTGAGCCCCTCAGGCATCCGAAGATAGCAATATGTGCCACTTGGGGTTATGAAGCTAGTCTTCGGCTCATCTTCCTTCTTCATCCAGATTTGGTGATAGCCTGAATAACAGTCTAGTAGACTCATGAGCTCTGAAGAAGCTGCTGCATCAACTAAAGAGTCTATCCTTGGCAATGGGAATTCATCCTTCGGACAAGCCTTGTTGAGATCTGTAAAATCGATACACATTCGCCACTTGCCATTGGCCTTTTTTACCATAACAGTGTTAGCTAGCCATTCTGGGTACTTTACTTCTCTGATAACTCCTGCACTGAGGAGTCTTTTGACTTCATTACGAGCACCTTCGGCCTTATCATCAGACATTTTCCGAAGCCTCTGCTTTCTGGGTCTGAAGGATGGGTCAACATTGAGCGAGTGTTCAATAACATCCCTATTTACTCCGCAGAGGTCATTAGCTGACCATGCAAAAACATCTTTGTTGTTGAACAAAAACCTTATCAAGGTTTTCTCCTGCTCTTCAGATAATTGAGAGCCCAACAGCACCTTCTGCTCTGCTATGTCCTCACATAAGAGCATGGGCTTCGGCTGATCTGCTGAAGCTGCTTTCTCCCTTCTGAATTTGTACTGTTCACAAACTTCAGCTCCATCTATGTTATGGATTGCTTTTGAGTTAGTCCAGTTTCCTTCGGCCCTTCTGGCAGCTTCCTGACTTCCATGAATAGCGATGGGTCCTTGATCCGAAGGTATCTTCATGCAAAGATAGGCAGGATGAAGAATTGCTTCGAAAGCATTGAGGGTGCCACGACCAATAATTGCATTGTAAGGGTATTCCATGTCAACGATGTCAAACACAACTTGCTCAGTTCTAGTGTTGTTGATGAACCCAAAGGTCACTGACATGGTGATCTTGCCCAGCGCTACAATCCGTCTTCCTCCGAAGCCACAGAGAGGGTGTGTAGCATCATGAATCTTATCTTCTGGCTCTTGCATTTGCCTAAAGGCCTTAGCAAATATGATGTCAGCTGCACTGCCTGTATCAACCAAGACATTGTGGACCAGAAATCCTTTGATAACACAAGAGATAACCATGGCATCGTTGTGTGGGTAATCCTTGAGTTGAAGGTCCTCTTGGGAGAAGGTAATAGGAATGTGAGACCATCTCGACTTGATGAAGGGTCCTTGCACCCCAACATGCTGTACCCTTCTCTGTGCTTCCTTCTTCTGCTTCTTGTTGGCTGGCTCTGAACATGAACCGCCTGTTATCGGGAGTAGCAGCTTCGGAGCCGAAGCAGCTCCAGCTTGATCGTTGAATGAAGCCATCAGCTCAAAAAAGTGGAAGTGAGTTCACCGGAGGTGGGCGCCAATGTTGGGGACTTGTTCTCAAATGCTATGAATTAAGAACAAGGCAACATAGAAAGAAGTTAACGGTTAATGCCCCTTCGTCCTTCGAAGCGTTATTTCCCTTAGGATACAACGATCTTCAGACGGAGGTCATGAAGGACATACCTTCATCATCACAGTTTATATTGATAAAAGGAGAAGCATATTAAACATGAAAGAATAACATGAATAATCACATAACATTATTACGTGTTTTTATCATATAATCATGGAGAAATAAGAACAATGTTGAATTACATTTGTACCTTCGGTTTGATAGAAGGCAGAAATACAAGTGTGACGCACGAGCGAGTACGAGTCCACCTGAACAGTACGGGGGTACTGTTCATCTATTTATAGACACAGGACACAGCCTGTGAAGAATTACAATTATGCCCCTCATAAAAGTTTACAACATTGACTTAGACCTTTATGGACTAAAAGGTCATTCTATCTTTAAGTCGGTTTATAATACCGAAGCTTCATAAAGAGGAACCTTCGGTCATCTCCTGCGGACAGCTTCAGCCGAAGCTGCTTCTTCCTACAAGACCTTCGGCGCGACGAAGCATAACCCCAACACACAGTGGCTGCAAGGACGTATAAATTGAGTTTCCTATACCTAAGAATATTGGAGCTTCCTAATGATGCATGAATGCTCCATGCACTACTAGAAATATGCTTATTTAAGACACACATTTTAAGACAGATACATGTGCATTTTATAGAAGCATCTTTTATCATATGGTGATGAATAAGGTAAGACAGTTTGTTGGAGATCCGTCTTTAATAAAAAAGTGTTTTGAGATAGTTACATCGTAAGAAATGTCTTATGTTGATTTAAGACGGATTGTTATTGAAAACCATCTTAAATAAATATACCTTTTGATTCATTATGATTTTAAGAATTGTCTTAGATTTTGGTTAGTATATTAGACACTTCTACATATGAAACCATCTCAAATAAAGATATTATTAAAGTCGTCTAGGGTATAAGAACTGACTTAGATGTTAGTGGGTATACTAGACACTTCTAAATATGAAACCATCTTAGTATGATATTTCTGATAAGTCGTATTGTGAAAAAAACATAGTGAATATTGAATTCGACTTAGTTTGATGATATATATGATATAAATGTAAAACTTATCTGTAACACCCCAGATGTTTATCGTCGGTTTGACCACGAGTGCAGACTTTAACACGTGATAGCGGTGAATAAAATAGACACTAAATTTTGATCATCTTCGTCTATCACAATTTTGATATCGTGTCTGTCTCCATTTGTTTAAATTGTCCTAATTTATTTTGCAAAAATTCAGACTTTAGTAATCTTCCGAAACATCAGATCCAATATCGTTTGGGTTGAGCCATCGACGTCTTGCCCAAACTCTAATCTTTGAAATCGAATCTGGTTCCTTAAAATTCGTTTGAAATTCTTTCACGCTTGTGTTGCCCATGTCTATCTGTGGTCAGACATCATGACGCGTGTGGCGGGTGCAAATCCGTGTCTGGACAGCACGCAGCCTCTCGCCCACGTGAACGTTGCATGACATCGCTTCAGAAAGGATCACAATTTCGATGCCACATTGATCTCTCGTATTTATTTCGCGAAATGTCGAATTTTGTGTCTGATTAAAATTTATCGATTAAGCGGATAAGAATTTGGAACCTCGACCCACTCTTGTAATTTTTGACCCGAGTAAAGTTTACTAGAAGCTCGGCGACAAGTGTGTTGATGCGAGATTAAACTAGACCGAGAAAATTGGAGTTGAGAGCGTGTATTCGTAATTAATCAGTTTCCCCATTCATTAAGGCGAAGAAATTAAATATGTTCCTTAGCAGATACATTTTTGTCTAATTTCAAACTTAAGCAAATGTTGTCTAAATACAATCTATACTACTATATTAAGGCTGTAAAGGTAGCCTGCCTCTACCAAGTTCTGCTTTCAACCAATCTACACCTTCGATCTGTGTCGGCTCAATCCTCACCCTCGAAGAAAAAGATAGTGGACACTATCGCCGTACGTCTTACTGTTTCGCACGATGGCCGTGATCCTCCCCCACGAGCCGCCGCGATGGCCACGATCCTCCCTCTCCTTCCCCCCACGACCTGCTCCCCACATCTCAACAATCCCCACCCCATCGCCGTGCGTCTCGGCTGTCATCTCCCCTCTCCCTCGCCAAGCTAGAGAGGAGAGGAAGAGCACGCGGAGAGTGAGAGCCCGGGAGAAGCAGCGGCTGGGGGCAAGATGGTGCAGTGGCTCACCTACCAGAAGCGGCACAGCTAGGCCACCTAATCGAATTAGACCCACGTCGTCAAGACACCTGGTAAGACCAGCGCACTCATCCCGCGTTGTTTCTGTTCGTGCAGGTTGTAGAGATAGGATTCTCTCTGATTTGTTCATGTTTTGGTTAGGAGTTAGATGGATCTGCCCTTGAGATCTAGGACCCTTTAGACCAGATATCGCACCGTTACCACTTAATCTTGTATATTCACTTAGTGTCGTTGTTGTGCTGTTGTTGATTAGGAGGGAAACTTGTGTACCAGTATACCAAGAAGCGCGCGAGCGGACCGAAGTGCCCAGTCACCGGGAAGAATATCCAAGGAGTATGTGCCGCCCACCTTTCTATTTTATCCTCTCATTATTGGATTAGGTCGTTGCATCATGCTCCATGCAGAGATTTCAACTTTAATGTTGTTTGATCAACCTAGGCTAAGAGTTCCTGATGGAACATGTATTTAAACCGCGGCATTAGTATTTTGTGTAGCTTATGACTCATTCTTGTGAAGTGTCATTGCAATCTGGGGATTTAAGTGCACCTATTATTGTCGAATCATGTTGCGGGCTCTTGGTTGGAACAGTTTATTATCCTTAGATTTAAAAGAATGCTATAGGACCTTGGCAAACTGTATTTGTAGCTAATCCCTAACCTTTGTGTGTTTGTCGGAGCTGGTTAATTTGCATTTTAATCTATCTGTGGTACTGGTACTTATTATTCATCCCAGGGCAGTGTACACATCTGAGCATAATGTGTTGTGTTGTGCAAGTTTTGCTTGTGTTATAGGTCGTATCAAGTTGTCCTTTCTCCAGTCCTGCCTTCCTTTTTTGTTTTGAGTTAGTTGGCCAACAATTATATAGTTACAATTGACAAGCATATGTCTGAATTTTCCTATGAAGATTTCAGCATTTTGTGTTGTTTGTCTAGAAATTAGAACAAATCAGGATGCCAGAGAGACTGGGCTTTGATGCCAATTACATGGAATTGTATATTTGCATTGTGTACTTTGTATTGATTGTGATTTTGATGGGTTTTTTCTGGCCATGGTGCCTATTCCTGTTATCAAGTGGCTATGATGCATGATTATTATCCTAGTTCATAACACGAACAGGTAAAATGCACCAAGTATCCCTACTGGTTGGTTTGCTGGTTTGTTGCTCCTACTTCAATAACTGACAGTGATTTCAGCTACATACCGAAAGGGAATTGTTTTTTCATGTAGTACAGGTTATTATGAAATGTTGGGACATGATTATTCCCTTTGGTGTTCCTGGTTGTTGAGGTGTTCTCTGTTGATGTCTCTTATATGCTTTCCCCTTAAAAACATGTTTTGTTGTAACTTCCAAATTGTCGTTACACATTCGAAACTGTGTACTGCCTGTTCTGTTCATACTAATGGGCCTATGCTTACTGAGAAACATGACAAGCATATGTCTGAAACTTTCATGTTGATTGCCTAATCTTCCCTACGAGGCCCTTTGCACTGAGATACCCCCTGTTCTATCAATCCAATCCCTCAACAACCATGCTGCTCCGCTCTCTCAGCAAATCTACCACGCCTAGATGCTTAGCATTTTTATATGCTGTTTTCGTTCCACGATGGCTCCAATCCATCACTTGCGCGCACACAGCAAGCAGCATGGCTGCGATCGTGAGCGTGCAGCGACGCGGAAGCCCAACGCCAAGGGCTCCTAGGACGGGCGGCGGCGGCCGCAAGAGATGCGCTTATTCTTTGATGGTTCTGTGACATGTCCATATCATCTCCGTTGCTTGGCGCTGACCCTGTCCCCATCCGGTTGTTGTTGGCAGGGACAAGAAAGCACTGGAGAAGAAGGCGGCCAAGAAGGCGCTCCTCTACTTGAAGCAACACTTGGAAATCTAGCACCAACATATTCAGAACATGTATTCTGTTGTGCTCCTTGCAATCTTTATTTTAATTGGTTGCATTTCTGGTTTTTTATTCAGTTCTAATTATTGATTGCATTACTGCTCGGGTGATGGATTAGAGCCGTATTTGCATTACTGCTCTCAAGCCAATTAATAGAAACAAACTGGTTTATTCACATGTGGTTCAGGCAACCAATCATAATATATTGGCGTACAAGCTCTGAGTGGAATCATTTTTTTATACGTTAATAAACTAAATATGCTCTGATTGTGTAACTGAATTTTTGCTACTTTAATGATGTATACATACACAGTTCTATGTTGTTACAAGTTCATTTGTCTGTATGCAGTACTTTTGTTGATAACAAGATCCTTATTACATGTTCATTTGTTAGGTAGCTAACCACTATGTTCCTGATTTTATTGTGTTTTTTCGAATATGAAGAAGCTATGCTAGCATCTCCTCCCTATAATCTATACAGTCCATACCTTGCTCATTTATTTTTTCTGCTGCACCTCTGGAGGCCACTGTTTTTGCACATCTACTACTCCCTCTTTGCCGATTTATATTCCTTTCAAGGTGGCCAATGGGTTCAGATTTGGCGCTCCTGTCGCGTGTTAGTCTAGGTTTTATAGGTTCGATGTTATTAATTGTGTATATGTGTGCATTTTAGTTGTATGGTTGTGCCCTTTCTTTTCTGTCATACATGATAGTGTTACCTTTTTGCCAATCGGAGTTGAAAACGTTGGGGGTAATGTATTAGGACAATTTTTATCTAACTGTTATTCTATATGGTAGCTTCTGTAGTGTGCTATTTATTCAATATTGTAGTGAAATGTTTGAGTCGCTAACTAACAATCATATGTAGTTCTGGTGCTAATTTCTCTTCTATTGTTCAGGTTACTGAAGAAAACCTCACAGCACTATTTATAAATTGCGGACAGGTACAAATTTATGGGACAGTTGTAAACCCTCTTACATGTATTTAGTTCCCCATTTGATTTTGATCCAACTGTGCATAATCTTGGATATGCTCTCTGAAGGTTGTGGACTGTCGCATGTGTGGGGACCCAAATTCAGTCCTTAGGTTTGCTTTCATAGAGTTGACTGATGAGAGTAATATATCCATATCCAACCATGTTTCAGTTTGCTTACTCTGTGTAATGGATCTACTGTTTATGGGGTGAAAAAACATCGATGTCCCAGAGGGTGCAAGGGCTGCTCTGAATCTGTCAGGAACTGTGCTTGGATATTATCCTGTCAATGTTCTGCCGTCAAAAACTGCCATTGCACCAGTCAACAAAACATTCCTACCCAGGGTATGCAAACCTTCCGGAACCAACATGCTTGTCTTAAGTTCATGGCTCTATCTGATATGGTCTCTAATAAAGTTGGTCGATTTTCTGTGCTCTGTAGTCTGACGATGAACGTGAAATGTGTGCAAGGACTATCTACTGCACAAACATTGACAAGAAGGTTTGGTACATGCACTCATGCTACTACCACTAGGTATTCATTCTGTCATGGTTCTGTTTTAATACACGCAGGTCACTCAAGCAGATCTAAAGTTATTCTTTGAGTCCATATGTGGTGAGGTTGGTCGTTCTTTACTCCAAACACAATCTCCCTTCTGTATAGCTAAAAGTTTACAGAAATGGCACCATCAAGATCGATCTGGAGACCAACAAGATCATGGACTTCATCAAGTTTGACGTCGGCAACGTGGTCATGATGACCGGCGGGAGGAACACCGGGCGTGTAGGAGTGATCAAGAACAAGGAGAAGCACAAGGGTAGCTTCGAGACCATCCACGTGCTGCTTGGAGCTTTTTGCTATGTCTAGTTTTCTCCTATTTGTTGTACAGAAAAACATAGAATGGAATTCAAATTTGGTGGCCGCAAAATGTGGATACTTGAATTCATATAAAGTTAGACTTAACATTAGTGCAAATAGTTGTATTTTAGTTTAGATTTAGAGTACACTTATGTATGTGTTGTTTGACAATGCTTATTTATGATATATTGAATGGTACTTATTTATATTATATTAATTATAATGTTGTTTAATATATGTGTATGTATATTTCTCTTTTAAATTATTATAATGTGATATCTGAAAAAATGATTATAAATTAAAGAATGTACTGCTGTGTAAGTCATTTCGTTTAAATCTTAATAAGACGATCACCAAAATGTCTAATATCAGTCTCCTAAATAAGACGTTTTTAAAATGTCCATTATTAATCACCTAAATAAGATGGTTTTCCTATTGTAATCGTCTATTATTGTAGGATATTCGAGACAGTTTGATAAATACTTTATGACTTATAATGTTTGTATTCTCTACGGTTCTTTAGAAGCAGTGTCTTAAATAAAAACTTAATTCAAGACGGTTTATCGGACAAAATGACTTAAATAAATACCTTTTTCAGACGGTTATAAATTAAAAATTGTCTTATATAATATCTTTTAAATGTGGGACATCTTTTACGACTCCATCAAATTTGGACACTTCATAAGCGTCTTAAGAACTAAAAATTAACCGTCTCATATAACATGTTTTGTAGTAGTGATTGTCGGGGACCATAATTAGGGGTACCCTCAAGGCTCCTAATTCTCAGCTGGTAACCCCCATCAGCACAAAGCTGCAAAGGCCTGATGGGTGCGATTAAGTCAGAGATCAGTCCATCCGAGGGACACGATCACGCCTCGCCCGAGCCTAGCCTCGGACAAGGGCAGCCGACCCTAGAGGATTTCCGTCTCGCCCGACCCGGGGGCTCGGACTCGACCTCGGCTTCGGGGGAGCTTCCACATCGCCCAACCTAGGGCGCAGACCAGCCACGTCAACAGAAGGCGCCATCATCACCCTACCCCGAGCTGACTCGGGCCGCAGGGAACAAGACCGGCGTCCCATCTGGCTCGCTCCGCCAGATAGGCAATGATGGCGCCCCGCATGCTCTGTGACGACGGCGGCTCTCAGCCCCCTTACGGAAGCAAGAGGACGTCAGCAAGGACTCAACCGCTCCGACAGCTGTCCCTCCGCCAAGCTCCATCGCTCCTTCGACGGCCACGACATCACACCAGCTGGGTGCCAAGATCTCTCCGGCTGCCACAACGGCATGTACCTAGGGCGCTAGCTCACCTCCGCTAGACACGTAGCACCCTGCTACACCCCCCATTGTACACCTGGATCCTCTCCTTACGCCTATAAAAGGGAGGACCAGGGCCCTCTTAGAGAGGGTTGGCCGCGCGGGGACGAGGACGAGAACAGGCGCTCGCTTGGAGCCGCTCGCTCCCTCTCCCGCGTGGACGCTTGTAACCCCCTACTGCAAGCGCACCCGACCTGGGCGCGTGACGAACACGAAGGCCGCGGGATTCCCACCTCTCTCACGCCGGTCTCCGGCCGCCTCGCTCTCCCCCCTTCGCGCTCGCCCTCGTGCTCGACCCATCTGGGCTGGGGCACGCGGCGACATTCACTCGTCTGCCCAGGGACCCCCCGGTCTCGGAACGCCGACAGTTGGCGCGCCAGGTAGGGGCCTGCTGCGTGTTAATGAAAAGCTTCCTGTCAAGCTCCAGATGGGCAGTCTCCAGCAACCTCTCCAACCCGGGACGGTGCTCCGTTTTGGGAGTCTTGAGTTCATATCCCTCGATGGCAGCTACGACATGATACTCCTTCCACCGCCGTGCGACAACAACAGTGGCAGCCGACAACCCGCCTGCCGGCAGCGGAGCCGGCGACGTCTTCCCCGCATGGTGGAAGAGCAACCTTCGAGCTCACCCCGTCCTCTCCCCCGCCGACGGAGGAGGAGGCGGGGCAACCAAGGCCAAGCAGGAGACAGCGCCTCGTCGGCTGTCGAGCGAGTCGACGGCCCCGGCACCCCAACAGGGGGCGCACCGGGCGTCGACCTCGCGTTTGAGACGAAGGTGAGCGCCGTCTCCCCACGACACGCCAATCCCGAGCAAGCGAACGATGCCAGCACGCTCGCGAAAAGCTTGCTGGACGTCACCCTCGTACCTGAGACGACGGCGCAGTCAGTCCCCGATGCGACCTTATCGCCGCCCGTCGACCAAAAGGTACCGATCGATTCCCATCCCGCGTCTTTCGGTTTCAGCCTCAACCCGTCTAGCGACTTCGCTTTGGCGGGCGCTCTCGTAGAGGCAAATCCAGACCCTTTGGGGTTTCGTGTGCGGTCACCTTGGGACCGGCTGACGGACGTCTCGACCTACGAGCCCTCCGGGTCCGAGGAAGACGACGAACCCAGCATCTGTTGGGATTTCTCTGGACTTGGCAACCCCAGTGTCATGCGGGACTTCATGACCACATGCGACTACTGCCTTTCCGACTGTTCCGACGGTAGCCGTAGCCTCGGCGACGAGGACCGCGGCCCAAGTCGCGAATGCTTCCACGTCGATCTAGGGGGTCCCCCCGAAGGCAACCATCTCGGCATGCCAGAGGACGGTGACCTCCCCAAGCCGGTGCCTCGCGTTGACATCCCACGGGAGCTAGCTGTGGTCCCCGTTCAGGCGGGGGGTCATGACCCACAGCTCGAGCAAATCCGCGGGGTGCAGGCCAGGCTCGACGAGGGAGCAGGAGCGCTTGAGCCGATCCGTCGGGACGTCGGGCAGGCATGGGCGGGCCAACCTCCGGTCGGAGAAATACGTCATCTACCCCAGGGCTTCCAGCACCGCATCGCCGACGACGTCGGGCTCAGGCCGCCACCCGCATCCAGTGGGGTCGGCTAGAACCTGGCGGCAGCAGCAATGCTTCTTCGCGTGATGCCAGAGCCATCAACCACCGAGGGGTGGCGAATCCAGGGAGAGCTCAAGAATCTCCTGGAAGGCGCCGCGGTCCGACGGGCCGAGAGCTCTGCTTTCCGAAGGCAGGGGTACCCCTCGGAACCTCATGCTGCGACTTCTCGATTCATGCGGGAAGCCTCGGTCTACACCGGGCGCACGCGCAACACCGCGCCTGCGGCCCCGTGTCGCCTCGGCAACGAGCACCATCACCGCGACCGACGGGCCCACCTCGACGAGAGGGTGCGCCGAGGCTACCACCCCAGGCGTGGGGGACGCTACGACAGCGGGGAGGATCGGAGTCCCTCGCCCGAACCACCCGGTCCGCAAGCCTTCAGCCGAGCCATCCGACGGGCGCCGTTCCCGACCCGGTTCCGACCCCCGGCTACTATCACAAAGTACTCGGGGGAGACGAGACCGGAACTGTGGCTCGCGGACTACCGTCTGGCCTGCCAACTAGGTGGAACGGACGATGACAATCTCATCATCCGCAACCTCCCCCCTGTTCCTCTCCGACTCCGCTCGCGCCTGGTTGGAGCACCTGCCTCCGGGGCAGATCTCCAACTGGGACGACCTAGTTCAAGCTTTCGCCGACAATTTCCAGGGCACGTATGTGCGCCCCAGGAATTCCTGGGACCTCCAAAGCTGCCGACAGCAGCCGGGAGAGTCTCTCCGAGACTACATCCGGCGATTCTCGAAGCAGCGCACCGAGCTGCCCAACATCACCGACTCGGATGTCATCGGCGCGTTCCTCGCTGGCACCACCTGCCGGGACCTGGTGAGCAAGCTAGGCCGCAAGACCCCCACCAGGGCGAGCGAGCTGATGGACATCGCCACCAAGTTCGCCTCCGGCCAGGAGGCAGTCGAGGCTATCTTCTGAAAGGACAAGCAGCCCCAGGGCCGCCCATCGGAAGGTACTCCCGAGGCGTCAACTCAGCACAGCGCCAAGAAGAAGGGCAAGAAGAAGTCGCAAGCGAAACGCGACGCCGCCGACGCGGACCTTGTCGCCGCCGCCGAGTACAAGAACCCTCGGAAGCCCCCCGGAGGTGCCAACCTTTTCGACAAGATGCTCAAGGAGCCGTGCCCCTATCACCAGGGACCCGTCAAGCACACCCTTGAGGAGTGCGTCATGCTTCGGCGCCACTTCCATAGGGCCGGGCCACCCGCGGAGGGTGGCAAGGCCCGCGACGACGACAAGAAGGAAGACCACCAGGCAGGAGAGTTCCCCGAGGTCCGCGACTGCTTCATGATCTATGGTGGGCAAGCGGCGAACGCCTCGGCTCGGCACCGCAAGCAAGAGCGCTGGGAGGTCTACTCGGTCAAGGTGGCGGCGCCAGTCTATCTAGACTGGTCCGACAAGCCCATCACCTTCGACCGAGACGATCACCCCGACCATGTGCCGAGCCCGGGGAAATACCCGCTCGTCGTCGACCCCGTCATCGGCGACGTCAGGCTCACCAAGGTCCTCATGGACGGAGGCAGCAGCCTCAACATCATCTACGCCGAGACCCTCGGGCTCCTGCGTGTTGATTTGTCCTCTGTCCGGGCAGGCGCTGCGCCCTTCCATGGGATCATCCCCGGGAAGCGCGTCCAACCCCTTGGACAGCTCGACCTTCCCGTCTGCTTCGGAACACCCTCCAACTTCCGAAGGGAGACCCTGACGTTCGAGGTGGTCGGGTTCCGAGGAACCTACCACGCGGTACTGGGGAGGCCATGCTACGCGAAGTTCATGGCCGTCCCCAACTACACCTACCTGAAGCTCAAGATGCCGGGCCCCAACGAGGTCATCACCGTCGGCCCTACGTACAAACACGCGTTCGAATGCGACGTGGAGTGCGTGGAGTACGCCGAGGCCCTCGCCGAATCCGAGGCCCTCATTGCCGACCTGGAGAGCCTCTCTAAGGAGGTGCCAGACGTGAAGCGTCACGCCGGCAACTTTGAGCCAGCGGAGACGGTTAAGTCCGTCCCCCTCGACCCCAGCGGCGACACCTCCAAGCAGATCCGGATCGGCTCCGGGTTCGATCCCAAATAGGAAGCAGTGCTCGTCGACTTTCTCCGCGCGAACGCCGACGTCTTCGCGTGGAGTCCCTCGGACATGCCCAGCATACCGAGGGATGTCGCCGAGCACTCGCTGGACATCCGAGCCGGAGCTCGACCCGTCAAGCAGCCGCTGCGCCGATTCGACGAGGAGAAGCACAGAGCTATAGGCGAGGAGATTCACAAGCTAATGGCGGCAGGGTTCATCAAAGAGGTATTCCATCCCGAATGGCTTGCCAACCCTGTGCTTGTGAGAAAGAAAGGGGGGAAATGGCGGATGTGTGTAGACTACACTGGTCTCAACAAAGCGTGTCCGAAGGTTCCCTACCCTCTGCCTCGCATCGACCAAATCGTGGATTCCACTGCTGGGTGCGAAAGCCTGTCTTTCCTCGATGCCTACTCAGGGTATCATCAAATCAAGATGAAAGAGTCTGACCAGCTCGCGACTTCTTTCATCACACCCTTCGGCATGTACTGCTATGTCACCATGCCGTTCGGTTTGAGGAATGCGGGCGCGACGTACCAGCGGTGCATGAACCATGTGTTCGGCGAACACATTGGCCGCACGGTCGAGGCCTACGTCGATGACATCGTAGTCAAGACGAGGAAGGCCTCCGACCTCCTTTCCGACCTTGAAACGACATTCCGATGTCTCAAGGCGAAAGGCGTCAAGCTCAATCCCGAAAAGTGTGTCTTCGGGGTGCCCCGAGGCATGCTCTTGGGGTTCATCGTCTCCGAGCGGGGCATCGAAGCCAACCCGGAGAAGATCGCAGCCATTACCAGCATGGGGCCCATCAAGGACTTGAAAGGCGTACAGAGGGTCATGGGATGCCTCGCGGCTCTAAGCCGCTTCATCTCACGCCTCGGCGAAAGAGGTCTACCTCTGTACTGCCTCTTAAGGAAGGCCGAGTGCTTCACTTGGACCCCTGAGGCCGAGGAAGCCCTCGGGAACCTGAAGGCGCTCCTCACAAAGGCGCCTATCTTGGTGCCCCCAGCTGCCGGAGAAGCCCTCCTGGTCTACGTCGCCGCGACCACCCAGGTGGTTAGCGCCGCGATTGTGGTCGAGAGGCAAGAAGAGGGGCATGCATTGCCCGTTCAGAGGCCAGTCTACTTCGTCAGCGAGGTACTGTCCGAAACCAAGATCCGCTACCCACAAGTTCAGAAGCTGTTGTACGCGGTGATCCTAACGCGACGGAAGCTGCGACACTACTTCGAGTCTCATCCGGTAACTGTGGTGTCATCCTTCCCCCTGGGAGAGATCATCCAGTGCCGAGAGGCCTCGGGTAGGTTTGCAAAGTGGGCGGTGGAGATCATGGGCGAGACAATCTCGTTCGCTCCCGGAAAGCCATTAAGTCCCAGGTCTTGGCGGACTTCGTGGCTGAATGGGTCGACACCCAGCTACCGACGGCTCCGATCCAACCGGAGCTCTGGACCATGTTCTTCGACGGGTCGCTGATGAAGACAGGAGCCGGCGCAGGCCTACTCTTCATCTCACCCCTCAGAAAGCATCTACGCTACGTGCTACGCCTCCACTTCCCGGCGTCCAACAATGTGGCCGAATATGAGGCTCTGGTCAACGGGTTGCGGATCGCCATCGAGCTAGGGGTCCGACGCCTCAACGCTCGTGGTGACTCGCAGCTCGTCATCGACCAAGTCATGAAGAACTCCCATTGCCGCGACCTGAAGATGGAGGCCTACTGCGATGAGGTTCGGCGCCTGGAAGACAAGTTCTACGGGCTCGAGCTCAACCACATCGCTCGGCGCTACAACGAGACTGCGGACGAGCTGGCTAAAATAGCCTCGGGGCGAACGAAGGTTCCCCCAGACGTCTTCTCCCGAGACCTGCATCAACCCTCCGTCAAGATCGACGACACGTCCGAGCACGAGGTACCCTCGGCCCAGTCCGAGGCACCCACGGCTCAACCCGAGGCGCCCTCGGCTCAGTCCGAGGCACCCTCGGCTCATCCCGAGGCACCCTCAGCTCGGCCTGAGGCGCCCTCGATTCAGTCCGAGGTACCCTCGGCCCCCGAGGGTGAGGCGCTGCGCGTCGAGGAGGAGCGAAGCGGGGTCGCGCCTAATCGAAACTGGTAGACCCCGTACCTGCAATATCTCCACCGAGGAGAGCTACCCCTCGACCGAGCCGAGGCCCGGCGGATGGCGCGGCGCGCCAAGTCGTTCGTCTTGCTGGGAGATGAGAAGGACCTCTACCACCGTAGCCCCTCAGGCATCCTCCAACGATGCATCTCCATCGCCGAAGGTCAGGAACTCCTGCGAGAGATACACTTGGGGGCTTGCGGCCATCACGCAGCGCCTCGAGCCCTTGTCGGGAACGCTTTCCGGCAAGGCTTCTACTGGCCGACGGCGGTGGCCAACGCTACCAGAATCGTTCGCACCTGCGAAGGGTGTCAATTCTACGCGAGGCAGACCCACCTGCCCGCTCAGGCTCTACAGACGATACCCATCACCTGGCCTTTTGCGGTGTGGGGTCTGGACCTCGTCGGCCCCTTGCAGAAGGCACCCGGGGGCTACACGCACCTGCTGGTCGCCATCGACAAATTCTCCAAGTGAATTGAGGTCCGACCCCTGAACAGCATCAGGTCCGAGCAGGCGGTGGCGTTCTTCACCAACATCATCCATCGCTTCGGGGTCCCGAACTCCATCATCACCGACAACGGCACCCAGTTCACCGGCAGAAAGTGCCTGGACTTCTGCGAGGATCACCACATCCGGGTGGACTGGGCCGCCGTGGCTCATCCCATGACGAATGGGCAGGTGGAGCGTGCCAACGGTATGATTCTACAAGGGCTCAAGCCTCGGATCTACCACGACCCCAACAAGTTCGGCAAGCGATGGATGAAGGAACTCCCCTCGGTGGTCGGGAGTCTGAGGATAATGCTGAGCCGAGCCACGGGCTTCACGCCGTTCTTTCTAGTCTATGGGGCCGAAGCCATCTTGCCCACAGACTTAGAATACGGCTCCCGAGGACGAGGGCCTACACCGACCAAAGCAACCAAGTCAGCCGAGAAAACTCGCTGGACCAGCTGGAGGAGGCTCGGGACCAGGCCTTGCTACACTCGGCGCGGTACCAGCAGTCCCTGCGAGGGTGTGTTCAGGCCTCAGCGGCCGCAGGAAACACACGCTACAAGGCAATCCGATCCTGCAGGCTCGGATCTTGACGGCTGAAGGGAGCAGCAGCACCCTCGGCATCGACGACACCTTCGGCGAGGGCCGACCTAGCCTCGGACGGCGACGCGGTCCAAGGATCTCCACTCTGGAGGACGACATCATCACCACGCCCGGGCCATCGCCGCCAAGGTCTTCTCCGGGAATCCGGCCCGAGCAGGCGGCTCGGCCGGTCACCCCGGGGCCTCGACCAGTTACCTTCCAAGGACGTCAATCCAGCCCGAGCAGGCGGCTCGGCCGGTCACCCTGGGGCCTCGGCCAGCAGCCCTCCAAGGACGTCAGCCCGACCCGAGGCCTCGGCTGGTCAATTCCGGCGTCGGTCCCGCTAACGGACGACCCGGACAGGCTCCGGCCAACCAGGTTTTCCTTTCGAGCCAACTCCGCCTCTGTTCATGTTGACGCCGCTACCCCTGGCCTCAGCTCATCAAAGGGGTTCCTTTAACTAAGTTAGAGAAGCCTCGGACAAAAAGGCCGACCAAGCCGAGGGACTCCTACGCCTCCGGGATACAGATACCTCACTCGTCACCTGTACACGGGGCGACTCACGCTTGGTGAAGCGGCTCAGACAACCAACAGGCGAGTCTTAGTGCTCGAAAAGGAGGAAAAACACGGCTCCGTGCCGAAATCACATACGTGTTCAGGCCCCGACAGCCACAATGAACAAAAACACCGGCACTCGAGGTGCCATTACAAACGGAACTCCGGTTCCGCCTCCGCAGGTACGAACAACCCCACTCGACGGGGGAAGGGCCTGCGGAGCAACAGAAGACCGACGAACGGCTTGTCGTCGCCCGCCCCAGCCGCGGCGACGACGACGACTTCTGTCCCGGGGGGCCGAACAGCAGCAGCGATGACCTCAGGGCAGATGCTGCTGCCAGGAGGCCCCCGCCCGTGCCCAAACTCGAGAGGCAAGGACGGGCAGAAGGCCGTAGAGTTGGAGGTCGGTCCGCGGGTGGCGCCGGCAAACTCGTCGGCGGTGGAACCTCTTCCAGCTGCCGTGGCGGGAGGCGGCACCGGGAGCGGCTCCGAAGCCGCTCGGCCCAGCGAGCCGGGCACGGTGTAGCTGTCAGCGCCACGGACGACTCCCGCCCTTCCCCCCGATCACTGAGGGAAGGAGCGGGCCACCGCCCACGCAGGGGCCGACCCCAACTCGGCACACTCCCCTCCCCAGCACTAGTGATGAAAATCCTTGAGGCTGAGGGAGGGGCAGAGGCCGCAGCCCGGCTCGCTTTCCCCCACCACCAAACTGGAGGTCACCATCTTGGGTGACCGCCGGTGGAGGGGTGCAGCCGGGCTGCATGATGAAAATCCTTGAAGCCGAACGATGGCTGAAAGGTACCAACTCCCGCGGAGTTGCGTTCCCCCAACGACGAGGCAGAAAGACGGCGGATCTCCCCCATCCGGGGGCTTGGAAGGTGGAAAGACACGACGCATAAGGGAGCGCGAAGACATGGTCGCCTTCCAAGGGGGTCACCCTCCTTTTAAGGGCGGTTCTCCCTACTCGCGTCCCCAGCCGTCGCGGGCTAAATCCTCTCCAACACACTCCAAGGTCCTCCCCTACGGCGCGGGGGCTGGGTCCCACACGTCATGCAAGCTGACTCAGGGCAGAAGAAACCAAACCGCTGCGCGCGGTGCATACAACCGCCCAGCGGTTACAAGCGACCCTCCACTTTTGCCCAGACCAGCGGACGAAAGGGTGGGCAGCCATGCAGGCGGCATGCAACCGCGCCAAGTGGGCACGCTTCTCCAACTCCTAACATGCCCGGCACGGAGGCCCAGGCCCACGCGTCATGCAACCGGTGCGCCGGTTGCTACGCGTGAGTAACTGCATCGCCACTTGCGCCACTACCGCGCCTCCTCGACTGCGGAACCAATACCGCAACTCGAGGCAACCTGGCGCGCGACCCAGCAGCACCAGCCTAGCGCGACGGTCAACACGGCCAAAAGTGGGCCGGCAGTAATGGCAGCGGCAGGCGGGCAGGAGCAGCAGACACGTCGTCAGCCAAGCTTACGTCCCATCCGGGGGCAGCGGGAGAACTCTCTCCCACGGCGTGAAGACAACGCGCCCGTGGCCCGTTCCTCGAACTGCTCGCGCACGCGCAACGGTCGCCTCTCCAACCACTCGCCCCGTCGCATTAACTTCGCGGCGGGACACGCGGCGCCTCTAGCAGGAGAAGCGGGCAACGCTTCGCCTTCGCCATAATGACCGCGTCCAAAAAGGTACGTCGCGTCGTTCGATTTCGTATCCTTTTCCGTTTTTCCTCTTTCTCTCTCTTGCAACAGGGACCGGGAAAGGGGGATACCCCAAAAAGGATCCTTCCCCGAGAAGGAACCAGGCTCCGAGCCCCTCTACTGATCAGAGGTTCGAAGGCTGGCCCCCCAGAAGGGTTCAACAGCCGCCTCAGATCGCGTGGGCCCTACACCCACTACTGGTCAAAGGTTCAAAGGCCGGCCCCTCGAAAGGGTTCAACAACCGCCTCAGGCTACTCGGGCTCCGCGCCCAATACTGATCAGGGGTTCGAAGGCTGGCCCCCGAAGGGTTCACAGCCGCCTCAGACGCCGAGCGAGGGATGACCATAGGTACGTTCGATACATAACCAAGGCTCGGGCTACGCTCCCGAGGTACCCTAGGACATTTCCGAGACCAGCGGGAACGATCTTGTAACAGAATCCCATCAGAGGGAGGCATCGAGCCCTCGGACCCCGTCGCCAGGGGACCAGGTCTGGCAGAACACCCGCAGGTACTTTTGGGCGTGCCCCAGGGCCCCTAGCCGACCCCTAACGAACGGGGCACGGACGTCCACTCGGATTACCCGCTTGCAGCTCATCGGAGACACCATGTTCGGCGCCCATCGAGGGCAACATGGCGCTTTCCCCCCTCCTCCTTGCGGAAAGGCGACGCAGGGGCGTATGAAAAAAAGCCGAGTCTACCCCTGACCGCCCTCTCGCTCTGTGCAGAGGCTCGGGGGCTGCTCTCGCAAACCCAGCTCCGGCCGAACCATTGACAGCGTCAACATACCAGCCCGAGAACTTGGGACCCGACCGTACACCTGGGCTATGGCCAGCTCGCATGAGGGAACGACCAGACCAGCCGAAGCACTACGTGAGGCAGTAAGACCTCGAAGGAGTGAAACCACTCCTCCGAGGCCTCGGGGGCTACACCCGGTGGGTGCGCTCGCGCGCACCCACCGGAACAAAACGCAACCGAGAAAGGCTGGTCCCCTTGCAAAAAAGTGCGACGAAAGCCTCCAAGCGAGTGCAAACACTCCCTTCGAGGCTCGGGGGCTACTGTCGGGGACCATAATTAGGGGTACCCTCAAGGCCCCTAATTCTCAGCTGGTAACCCCCATCAGCACAAAGCTGCAAAGGCCTGATGGGTGCGATTAAGTCAGAGATCAGTCCATCCGAGGGACACGATCACGCCTCGCCCGAGCCTAGCCTCGGACAAGGGCAGCCGACCCTGGAGGATTTCCGTCTCGCTCGAGGCCCCCCTTCAGCGGCGAACATATTCCCGGCTCGCCCGAGGCCCTGCCTTCGCTAAGAAGCAACCCTGACCAAATCGCCGCACCGACCGACCAAGTCACAGGAGCATTTAATGCAAAGGTGGCCTGACACCCTTATCCTGACGCGCGCCCCCAGCCGGTAGAGCCGAAGTGACCGCCGTCACTTCGCCACTCCACTGACCGGCCTGACAGAAGGACAGCGCCGCCTGCGCCACTCTGACTGCAGTGCCACTGGACAGAGTAAGACTGACAGGCAGTCAGGCCCTGCCGGAGGCACCATAGGAAGCTCCGCTTCGCCCGACCCAGGGCTCGGACTTGGGCTCGGCCCCAGAAGACGACGAACTCCGCTCCGCCCGACCCAGGGCTCGGACTCGGGCTAAGTCCCGGAAGACGGCGAACTCCGCCCGACCCAGGGCTCGGACTCGGGCTAAGTCCCGGAAGACGGCGAACTTCGCCCGACCCAGGGCTCGGACTTGGGCTCGGCCCCAGAAGACGACGATCTCCGCCTCGCCCGACCTAGGGCTCGAACTTGGGCTCGGCCCTAGAAGACGACGAACTCCGCTTCGCCCGACCCCAGGGCTCGGACTCCGCCCCGGCATCAGCCGGCAATCTCCGCCTCGCCCGACCCGGGGGCTCGGACTCGACCTCGGCTTCGGGGGAGCTTCCACATCGCCCAACCTAGGGCACAGACCAGCCACGTCAACAGGAGGCGCCATCATCACCCTACCCCGAGCTGACTCGGGCCGCAGGGAACAAGACCGGTGTCCCATCTGGCTCGCTCCGCCAGATAGGCAATGATGGCGCCCCGCATGCTCTGTGACGACGGCGGCTCTCAGCCCCCTTACGGAAGCAAGAGGACGTCAACAAGGACTCAACCGCTCCGATAGCTGTCCCTCCGCCAAGCTCCATCGCTCCTTCGATGGCCACGACATCACACCAGCTGGGTGCCAAGATCTCTCCGGCTGTCACAACGGCATGTACCTAGGGCGCTAGCTCACCTCCGCTAGACACGTAGCACCCTGCTACACCCCCCATTGTACACCTGGATCCTCTCCTTATGCCTATAAAAGGGAGGACCAGGGCCCTCTTAGAGAGGGTTGGCCGCGCGGGGACGAGGACGAGAACAGGCGCTCGCTTGGAGCCGCTCGCTCCCTCTCCCGCGTGGACGCTTGTAACCCCCTACTGCAAGCGCGCCCGACCTGGGCGCGGGACGAACACGAAGGCCGCGGGATTCCCACCTCTCTCACGCCGGTCTCCGGCCGCCTCGCTCTCCCCCCTTCGCGCTCGCCCTCGCGCTCGACCCATCTGGGCTGGGGCACGCGGCGACATTCACTCGTCGGCCCAGGGACCCCCCGGTCTCGGAACGCCGACAGTGATGGATGACTATTTAGGATAAAAATTATGCAGCTTATGTCACTGTTCATCCTTGCAACTCTAAAATAAATATATCCAATATGGATTTTTAAACTGACACTAGAAAACTTAGGAACAGGATCGATTACATGCTATGCTACTAAGCATTATGATAAACTACAACCAAACTGTATCCATGATTAAAAAAACCAGATGGACAGTTTTACTAAGTGACTATAGCTATGCACAACATAGGACCAGCATAGCTTTGACTAAACTGCTCCCTCCGTCTCAAAGTACATGGAGTTTTCTACTTATCTTGTATTCTTGTTCGATTGCTCGTCTTATTCAAAGTTTTGTACAAATATTATTAATTTTGTTATGACTCATTTATCATTAGAGATACTTTAATGACTTATTTATTTTATTATTTGCAAACCAAAAAAGAATAGGGCACAAACATGATATCTAAAAAGTCAAAAGTGTCACCTATTTTGCGAGTACCAAAGTATGACACGGGACATTACAAGCACTCTAGATGAATATTCAGAAAACGTGGGTTCTCGCTTTGGGACACTGTTACAGAACCTTCTATAATTGGTCCTACTTCACCTCTATAGGATCTGATAAATACAAAATAGTCTGCAGAACATGGCCCAAGATCATCATTATTGTTATACTTCATAAGAGCAAGAAACCAAAATAATTTCTTTCGTGGTGCAAAAGACAATTATTAGAAATCAAACTTGTTTCCAGTGGGTCGGCTCATCCTCTGGGTCCGCTCGCCCTCGCAAAATCCTTCATTATATGGAACCAAGCAAGTAATCTAACGCCTCGCCACGCCTTACTGCCTTAAGAATACTGCCTCTTGGTTCATGCTTGTTTCATTTTCTAAGATTTTTTTCTTAGTGGTTTTCTGAACAAAGAACTTATGTGACAGAGTTAATTAAATTCCTCTACAACACCCAGTTGTCCCGATTGGGCGCCCGTATGGGCGCCCCATGTTCTAGTTGTGTTAGTTTGTTAGGATATTCCTTCTTTTTCTTAGGTTTGTGTCCACTTTCAGCTCGAGTTAATAACTACTTCCCCCGTTCCAAAATGTACGGTGTTTTTATTTTATCATAAATTAAAATTATTTAAGCTTGACTATGGTTATAGAAAAAACTAAGCAACTTGTACACCTATTTTGGAACAAATATTTGATTTTGGAACCACCTTACAGTCCAAGCTTTCAGAAGTTAACAGTTACTTTCTCTAAAATTATATTTAGATTAATTGTATGCACTTACTATGATTCTATGATTGCGTTAATAAAGCATATTTTCATATGATAATTCCCTTTCAATATTTATGTTTTCGTAATAGATTGGTGTGTGGTCAAAATTGCTAGACACCATTTGATAGTATGCAAAGCATAAAGATAATGTATGGATTAAACCTATCTGACCATAGCTTTTGGACTGACACATGGAAGAAATAACTGGTTTTTTTTGGCAAGTATGAGAAATCAATGTTTTGTACAGGTACTAATTAATAATAATGTTGAAATAGCTGGATGCTCTTCGTCCTGAAATACAATGGTTACAAATTTGTCCTAATAAATCAAAATGTGTTAACTTCTACAAAAAATATAGAAAAATAATAATAGTTACGACATCAAATTAACATCATTATTAGATAGTTACGAAATATATTTTGATAATTTAAATCTTTGATGTAATAGATTTTAGTACTCTTCTCTATTAATTTGGTTGAACTCTGTATAGTTTAACTTAGGACAAACCTGAATCTTTTATATTTTAGAACAGAGAGACACTACCAGAATAGACTGCTTTGTCGAGTGCCGCAAGCACTCGGCAAAGCCTCGAAAACACTCGGCAAACGCTTTGTCGAGTGTGACACTCGATAAAGAGGACTCAGTGAACAATTGGCAAACCCTTTACCGAGCTTTACCGAGCGTCACGTTTTGCCGATAGCTTGACACTCGGTAAAACCTCCTTTACCGAGCGTCAGTGTGTGCCGACTGTTTTACGCTCGATAAAGAAAGTTTGTGCCGAGTGTCATTGTTCGCCGAGAGTGGCACTCGGCAAATCGTGTTTGCTGAGTGCTCGATAAATTGTACTCGGCAAAAAGCCGGATTACAGCAGTGAGAGTTGTAGACTCTTGGTCTATTATATGATATACTCAATGTTTGTTTAAACAAAAGATATAATAGATGCAGAAGAAATTATGCACCTTTTTCACGTGATCATAGTACCTTTTATGTTGAGCTATTAATGCTCACGACATACATAATATGATAGCAAGGTTTTGATTTCAAATTTTTATAGGAGCGAATTTTTTGTTGAGTTAATTGAGAAGCTATATATGTTCTATGTTCTCAATTTAAAAGGCTGCATATATGTAGTTAGATGTGGAGACAGGATACATAATACACTTCTCTAAAAAAGATAAGGTAGCTAGAGCACATTTGAAGCTTTTTCCCTCGTAATGCCACACCTTCCCCTTTCTAACAATCTCGCCTCTCATTTTCTTTTGGTTCCAACAAGGTTATTATTTATTAAGGAGGTGTTTGTTTGAAATTATAATCTGCCTATATTATATAATCCAACAACTTTTGAACTAACTTAGTTTAAAAGTTAGTTCAAAAATTGTTGGATTATATAATCTGGTAGATTATAATCCCAAACAAACACCCCCCTTAGTCCCATCATATCTTTTAATATGGTGTTTGGTTTGAGGATTGAGCTAGTCCATCATCTTCTCACTTTTTTTTTGTTTGGTTCGTGGAATGGAATGAGTTGATACATCACCACATCATTCTTTATAGTTAGTTAGTACTAATATAAAGAATAAGGTCATTCCACCAAATTTGAATAATAGACTCATGATGCACCACCTCATTTTAAATACAACGATTCTCAAACCAAACATCCCCTAAATAAAACAAGCATACGCCACTTTTAGCCCAGCAATATTCAGCATTAGTTATGGTCATTATCACCTAATATACTTAATCGCCACCCCAGACGACACATTTTTCTTTTGCCATGTGCACCCATTATATCTAGGGATGATAAAAGACTCTAAATTTTACACTATAAAATTTAAGGACTAGATCGGGTTAGGATCCATCTCTATTTCTATTTATTTTTTTAACTAAAGTTAACTCAAAGCTCTTAATAAATTATGAAAAAATTTGGATTACGATCAATTACCACCGGTACTTGTATCCTAGTGCTTTCTCTCTTGCCTCCAGCCCCCATATATACACGCACCCTCCTCAAGCACATCCCCCATTCAATTGTGCACGAGATGTTGTGCCACACCTCCGCTACCTCGTTGCAGCTTCTCCTAACCAGCTAGTCAGCTCTGCAAAGTGCAAGGCATCTCTCTCTTTCTCTCCATCCACCTCTCTCTCTCTCTCACACACACACGCGCGCGTATGAGCAGAGCAGATGACGATGAGCTCCTCCAGTATTAATAAGCAAGAAGGGCCGAAGCTATTCAGCTCGAGGATCCTGTCAAGGGATCGCTCGAGCGTGGCCAACGCGTCCTTCAGGGTATACTACAGCCTCGGCGCCGGCACCGTGCCGTTCCTGTGGGAGTCCAAGCCAGGCACGCCCAAGAGCTCCTCCATCCCTGCCTCGGGAGCCAGCGCAGTGCCGCCGATCTCGCCGCCTCCGTCCTACCAGCAGAAGCCGGTGTCCCAGTCCATGGCCAATAAGACGAAGTTCAGGAGGAGGAGGCCAGCAGCCTCTTCTTGGCCTCCCGGAGGTTGGATCATCGGCTGCCTGAACCTGAACGTCAGGAGACGGTCGCCGCAGCCGTCGCCAACGGATCACCAGCAGCGACGTTGCCTTGGCGTCGTCGACGGCAACGAGCAGCGGTCGCGGCGTTCCACCATGTGCTTCTGAATTCTGATGTGTGTGCTGCCCGGCCGGGACGGACACGGGGATTAGCTATTGCACTACGTCGGTGTTAATTATAGTTGTTAAGTATTAGGTTTCTTTTTGGACTTCTTTTTGAAGAGTGGTACGTTTGTGCAATTGGATTTCATTGTTTATGTTCTATAGGTCGTTGGACTCGTTCACTTTCCAGTGTTCAGCTTTATTTGCATATAGGCATGGCATATCGAATGTTCGGTTGTTTTGGGTATTAATAAGGTCCTCTTTGGTAATTCTCTTTCCAACTCTGGCTCTGAAACTATAGAAAAAACACCATTTTTGGTTGGAAACACAGCTCCTCTTGCAGCTTACGATGTAGACCCGACGAAAAGAAAAACATAGAGAGAAACCGATAGAAGCTCATTTTTTAGCTCTGTTGATGCCTTTTTGGAGCGCCAATCACTGCGTGAGAACCGGTGGCGGTGCTCTCCGCACAGGAGCGGACGGTCCGCGACCAGAGGCCAGACGGTGCGCGACCTGGCGCAGGGCTAGGGTTCCCTGCTTGACGTGCCGTACGGTCCGCGCGTGCGCAGGGGCGGCGAAGGTCGCCGGCGGCGTTTGGATCTCGCTCTCAAGAGAGACCCCGTCGGGGAGGAGAGATCCTAGAGGTTGTCTAGGCTTTGCAGGCCGACCTAGACTCCTCTAATCGACGTAGAGTCGAAGAGAAGCGGAGAATTTGGGGATTGAAATACTAAACTAGGGCTAAACTAGAACTACTGCTAATGCATAAGGTAAAAACGAGAAATAGACTTGATTTGATCGATTGTTAAGGGGGTTCAATCGGCTGTAGCCCTTTATCTATATAAAGGGGGCGGTCTAGATCCGCTTCAAACTGTTTCCCGAGTTAATCCCGCGGTTTTAGGTAACAAATCCCGCGAGAAACTAGGAACCCTAACTGTCTTTGCACACGCGCGAACCGTCCGCGCCACCACCACAGACAGTCCGGACCGCGGACCGTCCGGTCTCAGGGCCAGACCGTCCGCGAGCTCCTTTTGGTTTTCAACATATGCCCCCCTGCCTTTTGGTGAAGGTTGACGAACCAAAAGCATATGAACTAAACCTGATGTAAGTCATCGGCTTTTCAAAATGGAGGTCATTCAATAAAGCACCAATGTATAAAGGCCGTTTCAGATTGTATCTTGCTCGGCTATGACCATTTGATCAATGGATCAAAAGGAATATAATGGAGGTACCCCCAGTCTGGATAGACAAAGGGACTATAAATGTGCCATGGATTCATCGTCGTACCATTCCATATTTGAACAGTGAAAGTCGCCTAGAGGGGGTGAATAGGCGGAATCTGAAAATTATAAACTTAAGCACACACTACAAGCCGGGGTTAGCGTTAGAATTAAATTGAGTCCAAAAGAGAGGGTGAAAATATATCAAAAGCAAATGAAGAGGGTGACACGATGATTTATTTTACCGAGGTTCGGTTCTTGCAAACCTACTCCCCGCTGAGGTGGTCACAAAGACCGGGTCTCTTTTGTAATACTCAAATTTGTATACAAAGGATAAAGTGGATTTCCTCATTTTGTGTGCCTTAGTTGCATCATGAAAAGAGCATACATAAAAAAAAACCAGGAATGATTAAATTCAATCAATAATGTTGAAATAAAAGAAAATGCATTTATTGAAGTTTTATATGTTTGTGCATTAAATAAAACCATGAGGATAAAAATAATAAGGTAATAATTATTTGAAGCTTGATTAAACCCTAAATTTGAAAATAGGGTTTTGAAAATGAGAAGAAAAGAAAAAGGGTATAAAAATATAAATAATATAATTATATTTTTAAAACTGGTATTTTTAACTTCACAAATGTAAAGGGGATTAATGTAGCACAAGCTTGAATTTATGTTTGAATTCAAATTGAAATATAAATTGAACCTGGAAGTAAGAAAAAAAAGGAAATAAGAGAAAAGAAAAAGGAAAAGAAATAAGATGTCGGCGCTGGCACAGGATTCGGCCTGCTCGGCCCATGGGCGTTTTCCCCTGGCGGCCCATTTAACCACTTCCGCGCTGCCGCCCTTCGCTTACACTGACACGCGGGGCCGGAGTGCTTGACTCGCTGCTGTGTGGGTCCCGCTTGTCGGCGTTCTCCTCTCAACCGAAACCACGCGCGAAATCCTCGGCGCGGCGTGAATTCCGGTCGGAGTCCGTTCCTTCGCGACCGGCGGCTCTAGGATAAATACTCAGGCGCCTGCGGCTCTTTTCCCTCCCCGCATTGCGCATCCACTAGACCATGAGATCTACACCGCGGTAGGACCAGTCGTTGCTGGGAGCGCGGAGGAGAGAGAGTGTGAGTGCACCGCCGATCAAAGACACCTGCTCGCCTTCAGTTCGGGAGGCCTCGAATAGTCCGAGCGCGGCGCGACGTCTGGAGTCTGGTGCTTCCCTCGCGAGCGGGCTCGGGAATCTACGCGTCGACCTCGCCTTCGTCTGGTTGGTGGTAAGTGTCGAGTCTTCCTCAATAGCGACTTGTGGCGTGAAAGGTTTTGGCTAGGCGTGAACTGGGTGCTGCTTAGGTCGATTACCGTCGCGGCGACGAGCTCGCCGTTGGCTGGCAGGACCGGCCACCTGCGCGTTGCGGTGGCGCCACTGTAATAATGTAGCGCGCCGTGGGCAGAGCCCTGTGCTCGACGACAGTAGAAATTGGTTGGGAGGGTGAGTTCGTAACATCGTCGATTAGGCGAGGAACGAAGGAATTTGGAAATGGTGGTCAGGTTAGCCGGAATCGCCGCGCGCGGGTGTAGTGCCGCCGCGGGCCTCTGCTCCACCTCCCCTGGTCATCGGAGGTGGAAGAGTGTGCGCGAGCCGTTGGATTGGCCGTGGAGGGGTGGGATTAGATCCAGGTTCCGGACCCTTGGATTCAGATCGTGTGGTCCATGTCGCGTAACGGTTCACTTAATGATGGATCTAATCTGGGCCGTTCGTCTGTGATCCGATAGACGTGATTCATGGATACCCCTTCGGCCGTGCGAAGGTTGCAAAAAGGCCCTTGACCTTTGTCTAAACTAACCCGCCATCCTCACATGTATAAAGATAATTACACTCAGACCCTATTTTTCACGATTTAGCCCCTGAACTCTCGGGATTTTGTTTCCCCGGTCCGAGCACCATTAAAATAAATCCCAGAAATTGTTTCTAGGTATAAAAATAATATTTATATGTCTAGAAACTTGCAAAAGTCATATCTTACCCATTCTAACTCCGAATTGACCCGTTCCAGTTGCGTTAGGTTCGTATAAATATTCGCTATGTAGTAATAGCATTGGTTATACCATATCTCAGGCTTTTATAGTTAGATATTTATTTAACTTATGTTTAGTAGATTAACCTCTCTAAATCAAAGTTAATTTGTTTATAATTATAGTTTGGCTAAATATGATCCCAAATTATATTGTTTAACTTAAAGTTGAATTAATTATTCATTTAGATTATTTTCTCACATGATCTATTAAATTAACATAAGGTCTTGTTTTAAACCGCTTAAATTGCATGGGTCCTTTGAAAACCATACCTTTTTAACCATGACTCCGATTGTAGTGATTCTCGAGTCCACGATCTCATATCAACACGTAGATTATTATTACGCAGTTTATTCTTATGTTTGGTGTAATGTTAATTTTGCCTATACACTGTTTGTTTGTATTGCTACGACTAGCGCGAGGACACGAGTCACCTGAAGATCATCCTGGTACCTGGAATCTCAAGTCCCAGGCAAGTTGTGCCCTTGATCACTTCTTTTTACCCACTCATGTTCTAATTAATCATAATGATCTGCATAGGTTAATTTTGATGGGACCCAATAGGTTACCCTAGTTTGTCTATCTTTATACCTTGTTTACCACTGAACTTTTTGGGTAGTACTTGCTAGTGCTTTATGTGGTTTTGGGTATGAAGGTACATTATTCATGATCACACTTTTATTATATGTTTATTATTACTGTTCATGATAAGATCATTATGTTAATTGGAACATGGAGAACCACCCGGGAAAACAGTGCTACCACAAGGGAGGAATGGGACCCCTTGGCTGATTAATTAGGAAAGCTAGTGGAAGACTACCATACCCGAAAGGGGCAAGGGCAGTAGGGGAGTGGTCAGTGTAGGGAGGCCCTCGGGAGGATTTTGCTGCGTTGGCAGTCCTGCAAGGGATTCCTGTTAGGAAGGCCCTCGGGAGGATTTTGCTGCGATGGCAGTCCTGCAAGGGATTCCTGCATTGGAGCTTCCTATAAACTGTAGCGGGTTTTCTGAAGCTAGTGGAACTTTGTAAAGGCCTCGTAGTGTTACCCTGCCTCGCCTCCTCGGTAGAGGTGTATGGGAAGTCGCGATCCCTTGGCATATGGGTAACATGACTTGTGGGTAAAGATGCGCAACCTCTGCAGAGTGTAAAACTGGTATACTAGCCGTGCTCACGGTCATGAGCAGCTCGGACACTCACATGATTAAATTATGGAACTTAAACTCAATTTGTCATATGCATTGCATCGCAGGTGAAGTTGTTACTTTTGTTCTACTATTTAACTGGGTTGGTATTTACTTATACTTAGTAACTGCTAATAAAATTTTGACCAACTTTAAAAGCAATGCTCAGCTCTAACCATCTTCTTGGGTAAGCCTTACACTTCACGTGAGCTCCCACCTTTGGCGAGTTCATGCACATTATTCCCCACAACTTGTTGAGCGATGAACGTATGTGAGCTCACTCTTGCTGTCTCACACCCCCCCCCACAGGTCAAGAATAGGTACTGCAGGATGAGGCGCTTGGAGGATGCTGCGATGAGTTCGTGAGAGATCTAGGCCGTCGTCTCCCAGTCAACTTTGGGTTGCTGGACCGTTGTCTCCTTATAATGTAATTATTTATTTTGTATAGAACTCCTATTATATAGTAAAGTTGTGACATTCGATCCTGTGCCGTGATTCATCATATGTGTGAGACTTGGTCCCAGCACACCTGGTGATTATGTTCGCGCCCGGGTCTTGGTGCCCCGAAACCCGGGTGTGACAGAAGTGGTATCAGAGGAATGTTGACTGTAGGACGAAACCTAGATAGAACTGGACCACCCTTACCTACTTACCTTTGCTACTCTGATTCTTTTCTAAACTTTTCTTAATCTTTTCTCATCTATTTCCGCTCTACTCTGATTACTCTTACCTTTTCACTTCTAAAGACAAATGTGGATTTCACACTTTGAAATCCTTAACCTAAAGTGACTTTAGGAATAGGAGACCTAATCTTAGGGACAAAATCAAAACTATTTTCGTAGATATTGGTATGCTCGAGTGTTTATTCTTATGATACTTGTCTGATTTGGATTTTTGATTGAGTGTGATGGGTTGTGGAGTAATGTCCACAATTACATCTACATATACATATAGGCATACATATATAAAATTCATAAGATAATTAAAACAACCTGGATTACTCTCCATTAAAGTATATCTATTTTAATAGATCAATCTTATCTTGAAAGATTCTTTCCTATCTTAATAGATTCTCTTATCTTAAAAGATACTCTCATATATTAATAGATCCATCTTATCTCGAAAAAGATCATTCTTACCTTAATAGATCCATCTTATCTCGAAAAAGATTCTACCCTTTCGTACTAGATCTAACTAATCTCAAAAGATTATGTCTTATTCGTAGAGACTTGTCTTGTTCTAACAAGCATACTTATCCCAACCACTTGGCTTATATCATAACCTTCTAACGAATATGATCTATTCCCACCTAACAACAAACAAACTTTTAACCGACATCTTGTAGTCTATCTCACCCATATATCTCTCATCTTGACAGATTCTATCTTACCCTTGGATATTTACCTTATACGACTGGTTACCCCAATCTGGACATAAAACAAAGATTAAGCCCTACTAAAGAATCTTCAGATTATAACCAGCTACTAGCTTATTCATTCCGCTTATTGAATAATTTCCTTTGCAAAACTATTACCATATGCTTCTAACTTCCATGGTCAATACCAGGAAAGGAAAGATTATCACGCAACAGCAAACAGAAATGAATCCTCCAAATCCTACACCTGTTGAAATCAATCAAGTGGTTGCTGCCCAAAGACTGGTAATACAACAATTAACAGACCTGGTGACCGAGATGCAAAATCAGATAAGACAAGAACGCGAGGAAATACGACAGGTCCGCCAAGAAATAAGGCAAGCGCGGTTGGAGAGACAACAACAACAACCTCCACCACCACCACTAGCTCCACCAAGCTACATAAACATATATATAAATTACTACTATTTGTAAGATTTAGATGTTACTTTCGTTAGTAGATGATATGATATTATTTTAGAAGGAATAATAAGGTCTAATCGACCCCATGTGTTGCTAATAAAGTATGCATCATGCATGATGAAGATTTTTGTTTGTGCATATGTTTTGAGATAACTTGGTTATATACCCTTTTCTTACAAATCTCGAGGACGAGATTTCTGTTAAGGGGGGTAGGATTTGTAATACTCAAATTTGTATACAAAGGATAAAGTGGATTTCCTCATTTTGTGTGCCTTAGTTGCATCATGAAAAGAGCATACATAAAAAAACCAGGAATGATTAAATTCAATCAATAATGTTGAAATAAAAGAAAATGCATTTATTGAAGTTTTATATGTTTGTGCATTAAATAAAACCATGAGGATAAAAATAATAAGGTAATAATTATTTGAAGCTTGATTAAACCCTAAATTTGAAAATAGGGTTTTGAAAATGAGAAGAAAAGAAAAAGGGTATAAAAATATAAATAATATAATTATATTTTTAAAACTGGTATTTTTAACTTCACAAATGTAAAGGGGATTAATGTAGCACAAGCTTGAATTTATGTTTGAATTCAAATTGGAATATAAATTGAACCTGGAAGTAAGAAAAAAAAGGAAATAAGAGAAAAGAAAAAGGAAAAGAAATAAGATGTCGGCGCTGGCACAGGATTCGGCCTGCTCGGCCCATGGGCGTTTTCCCCTGGCGGCCCATTTAACCACTTCCGCGCTGCCGCCCTTCGCTTACACTGACACGCGGGGCCGGAGTGCTTGACTCGCTGCTGTGTGGGTCCCGCTTGTCGGCGTTCTCCTCTCAACCGAAACCACGCGCGAAATCCTCGCCGCGGCGTGAATTCCGGTCGGAGTCCGTTCCTTCGCGACCGGCGGCTCTGGGATAAATACTCAGGCGCCTGTGGCTCTTTTCCCTCCCCGCATTGCGCATCCACTAGACCATGAGATCTACACCGCGGTAGGACCAGTCGTTGCTGGGAGCGCGGAGGAGAGAGAGTGTGAGTGCACCGCCGATCAAAGACACCTGCTCGCCTTCAGTTCGGGAGGCCTCGAATAGTCCGAGCGCGGCGCGATGTCTGGAGTCTGGTGCTTCCCTCGCGAGCGGGCTCGGGAATCTACGCATCGACCTCGCCTTCGTCTGGTTGGTGGTAAGTGTCGATTCTTCCTCAATAGCGACTTGTGGCGTGAAAGGTTTTGGCTAGGCGTGAACTGGGTGCTGCTTAGGTCGATTACCGTCGCGGCGACGAGCTCGCCGTTGGCTGGCAGGACCGGCCACCTGCGCGTTGCGGTGGCGCCACTGTAATAGTGTAGCGCGCCGTGGGCAGAGCCCTGTGCTCGACGACAGTAGAAATTGGTTGGGAGGGTGAGTTCGTAACATCGTCTATTAGGCGAGGAACGAAGGAATTTGGAAATGGTGGTCAGGTTAGCCGGAATCGCCGTGCGCGGGTGTAGTGCCGCCGCGGGCCTCTGCTCCACCTCCCCTGGTCATCGGAGGTGGAAGAGTGTGCGCGAGCCGTTGGATTGGCCGTGGAGGGGTGGGATTAGATCCAGGTTCCGGACCCTTGGATTCAGATCGTGTGGTCCATGTCGCGTAACGGTTCACTTAATGATGGATCTAATCTGGGCCGTTCGTCTGTGATCCGATAGACGTGATTCATGGATACCCCTTCTGCCGTGCGAAGGTTGCAAAAAGGCCCTTGACCTTTGTCTAAACTAACCCGCCATCCTCACATGTATAAAGATAATTACACTCAGACCCTGTTTTTCACGATTTAGCCCCTGAACTCTCGGGATTTTGTTTCCCCGGTCCGAGCACCATTAAAATAAATCCCAAAAATTGTTTCTAGGTATAAAAATAATATTTATATGTCTAGAAACTTGCAAAAGTCATATCTTACCCATTCTAACTCCGAATTGACCCGTTCCAGTTGCGTTAGGTTCGTATAAATATTCGCTATGTAGTAATAGCATTGGTTATACCATATCTCAGGCTTTTATAGTTAGATATTTATTTAACTTATGTTTAGTAGATTAACCTCTCTAAATCAAAGTTAATCTGTTTATAATTATAGTTTGGCTAAATATGATCCCAAATTATATTGTTTAACTTAAAGTTGAATTAATTATTCATTTAGATTATTTTCTCACATGATCTATTAAATTAACATAAGGTCTAGTTTTAAACCGCTTAAATTGCATGGGTCCTTTGAAAACCATACCTTTTTAACCATGACTCCGATTGTAGTGATTCTCGAGTCCACGATCTCATATCAACGCGTAGATTATTATTACGCAGTTTATTCTTATGTTTGGTGTAATGTTAATTTTGCCTATACACTGTTTGTTTGTATTGCTACGACTAGCGCGAGGACACGAGTCACCTGAAGATCATCCTGGTACCTGGAATCTCAAGTCCCAGGCAAGTTGTGCCCTTGATCACTTCTTTTTACCCACTCATGTTCTAATTAATCATAATGATCTGCATAGGTTAATTTTGATGGGACCCAATAGGTTACCCTAGTTTGTCTATCTTTATACCTTGTTTACCACTGAACTTTTTGGGTAGTACTTGCTAGTGCTTTATGTGGTTTTGGGTATGAAGGTACATTATTCATGATCACACTTTTATTATATGTTTATTATTACTGTTCATGATAAGATCATTATGTTAATTGGAACATGGAGAACCACCCGGGAAAACAGTGCTACCACAAGGGAGGAATGGGACCCCTTGGCTGATTAATTAGGAAAGCTAGTGGAAGACTACCTTACCCGAAAGGGGCAAGGGCAGTAGGGGAGTGGTCAGTGTAGGGAGGCCCTCGGGAGGATTTTGCTGCGTTGGCAGTCCTGCAAGGGATTCCTGTTAGGAAGGCCCTCGGGAGGATTTTGCTGCGATGGCGGTCCTGCAAGGGATTCCTGCATTGGAGCTTCCTATAAACTGTAGCGGGTTTTCTGAAGCTAGTGGAACTTTGTAAAGGCCTCGTAGTGTTACCCTGCCTCGCCTCCTCGGTAGAGGTGTATGGGAAGTCGCGATCCCATGGCAGATGGGTAACATGACTTGTGGGTAAAGATGCGCAACCTCTGCAGAGTGTAAAACTGGTATACTAGCCGTGCTCACGGTCATGAGCAGCTCGGACACTCACATGATTAAATTATGGAACTTAAACTCAATTTGTCATATGCATTGCATCGCAGGTGAAGTTGTTACTTTTGTTCTACTATTTAACTGGGTTGGTATTTACTTATACTTAGTAACTGCTAATAAAATTTTGACCAACTTTAAAAGCAATGCTCAGCTCTAACCATCTTCTTGGGTAAGCCTTACACTTCACGTGAGCTCCCACCTTTGGCGAGTTCATGCACATTATTCCCCACAACTTGTTGAGCGATGAACGTATGTGAGCTCACTCTTGCTGTCTCACACCCCCCCCACAGGTCAAGAATAGGTACTGCAGGATGAGGCGCTTGGAGGATGCTGCGATGAGTTCGTGAGAGATCTAGGCCGTCGTCTCCCAGTCAACTTTGGGTTGCTGGACCGTTGTCTCCTTATAATGTAATTATTTATTTTGTATAGAACTCCTATTATATAGTAAAGTTGTGACATTCGATCCTGTGCCATGATTCATCATATGTGTGAGACTTGGTCCCAGCACACCTGGTGATTATGTTCGCGCCCGGGTCTTGGTGCCCCGAAACCCGGGTGTGACATCTTTCAACCCTTTCCCTCTCTCAAACGGTCACCTAGACCGAGTGAGCTCTTCTTCTTAATCAAACAGGTCACTTAGACCCCTACAAGGACCACCACAACTTGGTGTCTCTTGCCTTGATTACAAGTGTCTTGAGAACAAGAAAGAGGAAGAAGAAAAGCGATCCAAGCGCAAGAGCTCAAAGAACACGAGCAAAACTCTCTCTTCTAGTCACTAATTGCTTTGAGTGGAATTGGGACTTGGAGAGGCTTTGATTCAATTGGATTGTGTCTTGTATTGAATGCACTAGCTCTTGTATTGAGTGAGATGTCTGAAAAACTTGGATGCCTTGAAAGGTGGTGGTTGGGGGTATTTATAGCCCCAACTACCAAACCAACCGTTTGGGAAGGCTACTGTCGATGGGCGCACCGGACAGTCCGACACTGTCAGGTGTGCCAGCCACGTCACCCAACCGTTAGGGTTCTGACGGTTTCGACCGTTGGAGCTTTGACATTTTGGGGCACCGGACAGTCTGGTGCCGCACCGGACAGCCACTGTTCACTGTCCGGTGCGCCTTCTGGCGCTGCTCTGACTCTGCGCGCGTTGTCTGCGCACTGTTCACTGTTCACTATTGCTTTTGCAGACGACCGTTGGCGCAGTAGCCGTTGCTCCGCATGCTACACCGGACAGTCCGGTGCTACACTGGACAGTCCAGTGAATTATAGCGGAGTGGCTTTCCAGAAACCCGAAGCTGAGAAGTTTGGAGTGTATGGTCCCTGGTGCACCGGACTATGTCCGGTGGCACACCGGACAGTCCGGTGCGCCAAACTAGGGCACACTTTGGTTTTCTTTTGCTCCTTTCATTTGAACCCTAACTTGTTCTTTTTATTGGTTTGTGTTGAACCTTTGGCACCTGTAGAACATATAATCTAGAGTAAACTAGTTAGTCCAATTGTTTGTGTTGGGCAATTCAACCACCAAAATTATATAGGAAAAGGTTTGACCCTATTTCCCTTTCAAATAGGATAATATACCGACGATGAATAAACGGGTGGAAAGTACCCTAGTCCCATAGGATGAACAGGCGGTGCTTGTTGTGTCGCCTTTTGGGCCGTTTTGTTCGACCATTTCGTTTTAGCAGGTGACTGGGGTTTCTTCGTTGACCGATCACATGGAACAGTCTTCTTGCTAGCATTTTTGGCTAGCAATTGATCGAAAGTAGGGCCGGCTTTTACTAGCCGACCATGTGCGTCATGTTGGCTTTGCCCTCGCGTCTCTTTCCTTGCTTTGTGTGGACGCTGACACCTCTGGCCATGGGTGGGCTGTCTGGCTGAGCCAGCCGGACCGTCTTTATGAGCATCGGACTGCCCGCACGTAGGTGCCGGACCATCCGCAATGCTCAGGTCAGGTTGTCGTGCTCGGCTCCTTAATTGTGTCTGCCCCCCGGCGCTTCTGGATTTGTTAGTCTTATTGTCCAGAGCTTTTCGAGCATCCTCCTTCTGTGATATATTTGACGTGCGAGGATCGTCAATGATGATGTCTTTGCTTTTGCTTTTATCGGCCATTTCGGGCCGAACTAAGACCTTTTCGCATGCGACATCTATTGTATTAACAGGAAATGGTTGTGTGTCCACTTGCATTTCCTGAAAAGCCAACCGACTCTCATTTATGGCCGATTGTACCTATCGACGAAAACCATTACAGTCATTAATGGCATGAGAAAAAGAATTATGCCACTTACAATAAGCACGTCTCTTTAATTCATCTATAGGAGGGATAGTACGAGTTAATTTAATGTTTCCATTTTTAAGTAGCTCATCAAATATCTTATCCATTTGGCAACATTAAAGGTAAATTTAATCTCTTATTGCCGATTCTTTTGAACCGGCTATAAGGAAAAACATGCTGAAGATTTGGCCTTTGTTGGCCAAATAAACTCAGCGGTATATACATCTGCGGATTCATCATCTGAACTATCACGCTCTATTAGATGTATAGTACGGGTGGCCAATTTTGATGTCTCTTTAAATCGGCTTTCACAGGCTAAAGCCCACTAATGTAGCTGGGCTATCGAAAAGAACTGGGTCCCATCTAATTTGTTCTTAAGTAGGATAACAACCCATTAAAAGCTAGCCCTGCTAGCTCTTTGTCTGCAACATGGATCCGAAAGCATCAGTTTCTAGTGTCCCGGAACCTTCGGATATAATCATTAACCGATTCTTCGCGTCCTTGTCGGACTGAAGCTAAGTCAGCTAGCCCTAATTCATATTCTCTAGCAAAGAAATGTTCATGAAATTTATTTTCTAACTCATTCCAGGCATTAATGGAAATAGGAGGAAGGGCGGCGTACCATGCAAAAGCGGTACCAGTAAGGGATAAAGAAAATAACCGAACGCGAAATGCTTCTCCATTAGCTAATTCGCCTAGGTGTGCTAGGAACTGGCCTATGTGTTCGTGTGTGCTTCTCCCATTCTCACCAAAAAACTTAGAAAATTCTGGTATCCTTGCCCCTTGTGGATATGGGACAGCATCAAACCAGTGATTATATGACTTTTGGTATGATAGCCCTACTCTGGCTACACTAACTTCGAACTTATCTCGAAATAGTTCAGTCATCTCTTCCCTAATTTTTTTCCATTGCACCCAGTGGCAGACCACCAGACCCTGGGCTGTGGGGCTCATTTGGTCGGGCATTAGTATATCGACCTTCTTGTCGTGACCGATCGATAGTGTTGATCGGTCTGTGATTGTATGGTGTGTTATGGTTTAAATATGTAGAGGGCAAAACATACTGCTGTTGTGGTGTGTAATAATTTGGTGCATGGTGTGCAACAGCAGGTTCTGTATATGCGTATCTAGTTTGTCCGGTGGTAAATCCGAACTGACCGGTTGCGTTCGCCATTATCGGGACGCCACGTGGTAGTCCTAGTGCGGCCACGGACTGCCGGCAAGGAAAGCCGGACGGCCCGCGTAAGGGCTGGACGGTCAGGGCAGAAGCTCGGACGGTCCGACTGCGTCCAGGGTCGCCGATCTGCCAATCAGGGACGGTGGCGGCCCTAGGGCGGCCCCGGACTATCTGGCAGAGCAAGCCGGACGGTCCGCGTATGGGCCGGACGGTCCGGGTAGAGGCTCGGACAGTCCGACCACGTTCAGGGGCACCGATCTACCAAGCAGGGACGACAGTGGTTGTATTTGCCATGAATATGAGTTCATCAGCATACCATATAAAGGTTGGGGCTGCAAATCCCCATTTGTTACCGATGCATTAGACATAAATACCCTATTACTAGTTTCATATGATGGAAAACTAGGAGCAATAGACTTTTCCAACGTACGTGTCAATTTTCTAATTGACTCTTCTAACCCTACAATCTATTGTTTCATTTGATCCTACCGCTGATCCACATAATATTTAATAGATTGAATATCGTCAGGTTTACTTACGTTGGGGACTTGAAGCGAAGATAGAAGAGATGCGACGTCGGTCTCTCCATGTTTGATAACCTTTTGGTGGCGATCCACCGTGTATTGTGATAAGTATTTCTCCTTCGCTTGACGCATGTAGTCCTCGAATTGTTGTTGCTCATCGGCTGTCAGATTTTCAACAGTCGTCTTCAGGATATTATCTGGCGACTCGAATACGTTGGCGCGAGGTAGCAGGGGAGTGGTTTTAGCCCCAACGGAGGTGGACACTTAGCCCAACGCTCTGTACCGCGCGCGTAGGCAAGGACCCGGCATGGATTTCGGTTTCTGTTGAGCAGAGCCGACCATCGTGGGAGGTGGAGGATTAGTCTGGCAAATGGGCCCATGCGCCAGTGGGAGGAGGAATAGGTGATGAGCAGGGAAGATGCAAGGCGGAGCTCGGTTGTTAGAGCAAATCCCGGCGGTGGATTCGTTGCTTCAGTTATGGGGTTGGGGATGATTCCGCCCAACGGGACCCACCCAATAGTGTCACAGCGGCAAGCCCAGGTGTGTGCGGAAGACCGACATGTGGGGGCCACACGCAAGTGACACCGTCTGAGAAAAGGGGAGGGGAAGAGGAATGGGCCGGCCAGGGATCGGTGGACTGGTGGATTGAGTGGGCCGTCCAGAAGTCAGCCCAGCCGAGACTTCACTATTTTCTTTTATTTTCTATATTCTTTTCTCATTTCTAATTCCTTATTTTAAATTCAATTCAAATTCAACTCATATTTTGAGCTTCAAAATCTCCAAGTGTCTAAAATATTCCTAATGAATATAAACTCTACTGTTTATACTATTGTTCTTTATTTATTTATTTTTTCCTATTATTCATTTATGGAGAGAATAAATGACTTCATTAAAATTCTCATTCCCATTTTCAGTTTATAATTCGAGGCCAAATTTAAGTTATGACTCCTTAATCTTGATAAAATGCATTGTCACAAAATCATCGACACGCGATGCACGATTCTTTATTTATCTATGGATTTCCTGGCGAATTTAATATTATTAATTGAACATGAGGGAGAGCCTGATAGATTTTCAAAGGTCTTCAAAAAAATTTCAAAATCCTATCGAAAATGTATTTATTTATTTGTTTTATTATTATTATTATTATTATTTTCTTTTACCAATTGTTGGTGACTTGTTCTCAAATGCTTCGAATCAAGAACAAGGCAACATAAAATGTTAAATATAAACGCCCTTCGTCCTTCAAAACGTTATTTCCCTTAGGATATAATGATCTTCAGACGAAGGTTTTAAAGGACATACCTTTGAATATCGAAGGTAAGATGGTAATAGAAGAAGCGTATAAAATACAAAAGATAACATAAACAATCATATGGCATTATAAATTCATCTCCATTATATTATCATGAGAAAATAAAAATAATATTGAATTGCATTTGATACCTTCGACTTGATAGACAGCAAAGGTACGAACGTGATGCCAAAGCAAATGACAAGTTCGCGTGAACAGTACAAGGGTACTGTTCATCTATTTATAGGCACAGAGCGCAGCCTGTGAGATATTACAATCGTGCCCTTTACAAAAGATTACAATTATGACACAGACTCTCATGGACTAAACAGTCATTTCATCTTTAAGTCGGTTCGATCCTTTGTCTTGAGACACGCCACAATGCCAAAGCTTTACGAGTGGTAGCTTCGGCGTTGCTTCTAGGAGGATCTGTCGAAGGTGTTTTCTTCTTACAGGATCTTCGGCGATGAAGCATGCCCCCAACAGTAGCCCCTTCGCGGTGCTAGATCGTTTTCGTGATGAGCTTGATCCGTGAAAAAGTATCTTAGGCTTCGGGAAGCCGAAGGTCCGAAAAACACCTTCCGTGAGCTCGTTGCTGAGAAAACGATTAAAATACTCCGAGCGCGAAATGGTCCCACCATGCAGCGGGTACATGCGTCCTAGCGATTCACCTTCTCGAGCTATGTGGCCCACCATTCAGTGGGTGCGGGCGATTGTTCGTCCGGTGCGGAAGACTTGGCGATTCTCCTTCCCACCTGCGGCACTATATAAACAGACGAGTAGGTGTGAAGTTACCACAACATTCATTGCTATTGCACTGTTTTGCTGCCAAAAATTTAACCATAGCCGAAGCTTGATCATCACGCTCAAACGAAGCACCGCTTTTGATTCTGCTTCGTCTCAAGAAGAAGAGCTTCGAGAAAATAAAAAAATCAATCAAATGGCAAGAGTACGCTCCACTGCCAGGGTTACTCGTGAGGGAGAGGAAGCCGAAGCTACTGAAACCGCTCCGATTTCCGAAGTGATGAAACGGTCAGGACAGGTAGTACCGGAGGAAGCTTCCAACAAAGGTGCACCTGCTGCCGAAGCTGAGCAGGTTGATGCTGAAGAAGATGGATCTGAAGACGATTATGGTGCCATGCCATCTAAACCCAGCCACCTAGAGTTTGGGAAGTCTCTTATTACTGAAGGTGATATGCCTAAGATGTTGAAGCTAGGCTATTTCAGTGAAGCCAAAAAGAAGCTGATTCGCTTTGGCGGAAAGGAAATTACCCCGAAGCCAGAAAAAGATGAGGTGGTGGTTTTTAAAATCTTTTTTAAAGCAGGATTGAGATTTCCTTTACATGATATGATCACAGATGTTTTGGAGAAGTTTGGGATATATCTTCATCAGCTAACTCCTAACGCCATCGTTAGGCTTAGCGTCTACATCTGGGCCCTCCAAAGCCAGGGGCAGAACCGCTTGTCGAAGGCTTTTGTCAGGCACACGAGCTTCATTATCAGACCAAAGCTAGAGAAGGTGGGCTGCATGATAACTTCGGCTGCTACAATTTTGCTTATCGTAAAGATGCAAAGTATCCCGTTATCAGCTATCGTACCAAATGGCCAGTTGGCTGGAAGACTGAATGGTTTTATGTCAAAGTGGATGAGAAGAAGAAGCTGGTTCAAAGCCCTTTAAATTTAATCTTTGGAGAAACCAGGCCTCAATGCGACATGAACCCAGATAGTCCATGCCAAATTGCACTGGGTGAATTTCGGGTTGTTGCGGAGCATATTGGCACTAGGGATCTGGTGCAAGAATTCTTAGCCTTCAGAGTATTCCCAACTTTGAAGGAATGGGACATGTCGAAGCTGAAAGTCGCCTAGAGGGGGGGTGAATAGGGCGAAACTGAAATTTACAAAGTTAATCACAACTACAAGCCGGGTTAGCGTTAGAAGTATAAACGAGTCCGAGAGAGAGGGTGGAAAACAAATCACAAGCAAATAAAGAGTGAGACACAATGATTTGTTTTACCGAGGTTCGGTTCTTGCAAACCTACTCCCCGTTGAGGTGGTCACAAAGACCGGGTCTCTTTCAACCCTTTCCCTCTCTCAAACGGTCACTTAGACCGAGTGAGCTTCTCTTCTCAATCACACGGGACACTAAGTCCTCGCAAGGATCACCACACAATTGGTGTCTCTTGCCTCGGTTACAATTGAGTTTGTCACAAGAAAGAATGAGAAAGGAAAGAAGCAATCCAAGCGCAAGAGCTCAAATGAACACAAATGTCGCTCTCTCTAGTCACTATTGATTTGGAGTGATTCCGGACTTGGGAGAGGATTTGATCTCTTTGGTTGTGTCTAGAATTGAATGCTATAGCTCTTGTATGAGGTGTGAATGCTGAAAACTTGGATGCAATTGAATGTGGGGTGGTTGGGGTATTTATAGCCCCAACCACCAAAATGTGGCCGTTGGAAGTCTGCTGTCGCATGGCGCACCGGACAGTCCGGTGCGCCAGCCACGTTAGCCAGCCGTTGGGGTTCGACCGTTGGAGCTCTGACTTGTGGGGCCTCTGAGTTGTCCGGTGGTGCACCGGACAAGTCCTGTAGACTGTCCGGTGCACCAGCTGCGTGTGCTCTGACCTCTGCGCGCGCAGGCGCGCATTTAATGCGTTGCAGTCGACCGTTGCGCGCGAAGTAGCTGTTGCTCCGCTGACACACCGGACAGTCCGGTGTGCCACCGGACAGTCCGGTGTGCCACCGGACACGGTCCGGTGCATACACCGGACGGTCCGGTGAATTATAGCGGAGCGACCTCCATTTTCCCGAAGGTAGCGAGTTCAGCGTTGAGTTCCCTGGTGCACCGGACACTGTCTGGTGGTGCACCGGACACAGTCCGGTGGCACACCGGACAGTCCGGTGTGCCAGACCAGGGTGCCTTTGGGATTTCTTTAGCTCACTTTGTTTGAACCCTTTCTTGGTTTTTTTATTGGTCTATTGTGAACCTTTGGCACCTGTAAAACTTATAATCTAAAGCAAACTAGTTAGTCCAATTATTTGTGTTGGGCAATTCAACCACCAAAATCAATTAGGAAAAGGTGTAAGCCTATTTCCCTTTCAATCTCCCCCTTTTTGGTGATTGATGCCAACACAAACCAAAGCAAATATAGAAGTGCATAATTGAACTAGTTTGCATAATTGTAAGTGCAAAGGTTGCTTGGAATGAAACCAATAAATATTACTTACTAAATGCGCATGGATGGCTTTTCTTCTTATTAACATTTTGGACCACGCTTGCACCACATGTTTTGTTTTGCAAAATGTTTTTGGAAATTCTTTTCAAAGTTCTTTTGCAAATAGTCAAAGGTAAATGAATAAGATTTTGAGAAGCATTTTCAAGTTTTGAAATTTTCTCGCCCTGTTTCAAATGCTTTTCCTTTGACTAAACAAAACTCCCCCTTAATGAAATCCTCCTCTTAGTGTTCAAGAGGATTTTAGATATTAATTTTGAAGAGGGTACACTAATTTAAAATTATATCAAAATAAGATACTAATTGAAGAAACTTCTTTTAATACCAAATAAAAGACTACATTTTTGAAATTGGTGGTGGTGCGGTCCTTTTGCTTTGGGCTAATACTCTCTCCCCTTTGGCATGAATCGCCAAAAACGGATGCTTGAGTGAAATATAAGCCCTTTTAAACTACTCTCTCCCCATTTGGATGGAAATATAAAAGTGAAGATTATACCAAAGTTGGAGAGTTGGTGCGGAGCGACGGCGAAGGATGAATGATTCGATGGAGCGGAGTGGAAGCCTTGTCTTCGCCGAAGACTCCTTTTCCCTTTCAATCTATGACTTAGCATGAAATGGACTTGAAAGAACACATTAGTCATAGCACATGAAAGAGATGATCAAAGGTATAATAATGAGCTATGTGTTCAAAACATCAATAAAAATTCCTAGAATCAAGAATATTTAGCTCATGCCTAAGTTTGGTAAAAGTTTGTTCATCCAATGGCTTGGTAAAGATATCGGCTAATTGTTCTTTGGTGCTGACATATGCAATCTTGATATCCCCCTTTTATTGGTGATCCCTTAGAAAATGATACCGAATGGCTATGTGTTTAGTGCGGTTATGCTCAATGGGATTATCCGCCATGCGGATCGCACTCTCATTATCACATAGAAGAGGAACTTTGGTTAATTTGTAACCATAGTCCCTAAGGGTTTGCCTCATCCAAAGCAATTGCGCGCAACAATGGCCTGCGGCAATATACTCGGCTTCGGCGGTTGAAAGAGCTACAGAATTTTGCTTCTTTGAAGCCCAAGACACCAGAGATCTTCCCAAGAACTGGCAAGTCCCCGATGTGCTCTTTCTATTAATTTTGCACCCTGCCCAATCGGCATTGGAATAACCAATTAAATCAAATGTGGATCCCCTGGGGTACCAAAGGCCAAACTTAGGATTATAAACTAAATATCTCAAGATTCGTTTTATGGCCCTAAGGTGAGCTTCCTTAGGATCAGCTTGGAATCTTGCACACATGCATACGGAAAGCATAATATCCGGTCGTGAAGCACATAAATAGAGCAAGGAACCTATCATCGACCAGTATACCTTTTGATCTACGGATTTACCTCCCGTGTCGAGGTCGAGATGCCCATTAGTTCCCATGGGTGTCTTGATGGGCTTGGCGTCCTTCATCCCAAACTTGGTTAGAATGTCTTGAATGTACTTCGTTTGGCTAATGAAGGTGCCCTCTTGGAGTTGCTTGACTTGGAATCCTAAGAAATACTTTAACTCCCCCATCATAGACATCTCGAATTTCTGTGTCATGATCCTACTAAATTCCTCACATGTAGATTCGTTAGTAGACCCAAATATAATATCATCAACATAAATTTGGCATACAAACAAATCATTTTCAAGTGTTTTAGTAAAGAGTGTAGGATCGACTTTTCCGACTTTGAATCCATTAGCAATAAGAAAATCTCTTAGGCATTCATACCATGGTCTTGGGGCTTGCTTGAGCCCATAAAGCGCCTTAGAGAGTCTATAAACATGGTTAGGATACTGTCTTCAAAGCCAGGAGGTTGCTCAACATAGACCTCTTCCTTGATTGGTCCATTGAGGAAGGCAATTTTCACGTGCATTTGATAAAGCTTGAAGCCATGGTAAGTAGCATAGGCAAGTAAAATGCGAATTGATTCAAGCCTAGCTACGGGTGCATAGGTTTCATCGAAATCCAAACCTTCGACTTGTGAGTATCCTTTGGCCACAAGTCGGGCTTTGTTCCTTGTCACCACACCATGCTCGTCTTGCTTGTTGCGGAAGACCCACTTGGTTCCTACAACATTTTGGTTAGGACGTGGAACTAAATGCCATACCTCATTCCTCGTGAAGTTGTTGAGCTCCTCTTGCATCACCATCACCCAATCCAAATCTTGAAGTGCTTCCTCTACCCTATGTGGTTCAATAGAGGAAACAAAAGAGTAATGCTCACAAAAATGTGCAACACGAGATCTAGTGGTTACCCCCTTATGAATGTCGCCGAGGATAGTGTTGACGGGGTGATCTCGTTGGATTGCTTGGTGGACTCTTGGGTGTGGCGGCCTTGGAACTTGCTCATCCTCCTTGTCTTGATCATTAGCATCTCCCCCTTGATCATTGTCGTCGACTTGAGGTGGCTCATCTTCTTGATCTTCTTCTTCATCATTTTGAGCCTCATCCTCATCTTGAGTTGGTGGAGATGCTTGCATGGAGGAGAATGGTTGATCTTGTGCTTGAATGGGCTCTTCGGATTCCTTAGGACACACATCCCCAATGGACATGTTCCTTAGCGCGACGCACAGAGCCTCTTCATCATCTAATTCATCAAGATCAACTTGCTCTACTTGAGAGCCATTAGTCTCATCAAACACAATGTCACAAGAAACTTCAACTAGTCCAGTGGACTTGTTAAAGACTCTATATGCCCTTGTGTTTGAATCATATCCTAGTAAAAAGCCTTCTACAGCCTTAGGAGCAAATTTAGATTTTCTACCTCTTTTAACAAGTATAAAATATTTGCTACCAAAGACTCTAAAATATGAAACATTGGGCTTTTTACCGGTGAGGAATTCGTAAGATGTCTTCTTGAGGATTCGGTGTAGATACAACCGGTTGATGGCGTAGCAGGCGGTGTTGACCGCCTCGGCCCAAAACCGATCCGAAGTCTTGTACTCATCAAGCATGGTTCTTGCCATGTCCAATAGAGTTCTATTCTTCCTCTCCACTACACCATTTTGTTGTGGCATGTAGGGAGAAGAGAACTCATGCTTGATGCCCTCCTCCTCAAGGAAGCCTTCAATTTGTGAATTCTTGAACTCCGTTCCATTATCGCTTCTAATTTTCTTGATCCTCAAGCCGAACTCATTTTGAGCCCGTCTCAAGAATCCTTTTAAGGTCTCTTGGGTTTGAGATTTTTCCTGTAAAAAGAATACCAAAGTGAAGCGAGAATAGTCATCCACAATAACAAGACAGTACTTACTCCCGCCGATGCTTATGTAAGCGATCGGGCCAAATAGGTCCATGTGGAGGAGCTCAAGTGGCCTGTCAGTCGTTAAGATGTTCTTATGTGGATGATGAACACCGACTTGCTTCCCGGCTTGGCATGTGCTACAAATCCTGTCTTTCTCAAAATGAACATTGGTTAGTCCTAAAATGTGTTCTCCCTTTAGAAGCTTGTGAAGATTCTTCATCCCAACATGTGCAAGTCGGCGATGCCAGAGCCAGCCCATGTTAGTCTTAGCAATTAAGCAAGTGTCGAGTTCAGCTCTATTGAAATCAACTAAGTATAGCTGACCCTCTAACACTCCCTTAAATGCTACTGAATCATCACTTCTTCTAAAGACAGTGACACCTACATCAGTAATAGACAGTTGTAGCCGATTTTGCATAATTGAGATACGAAAAGCAAATTGTAATCTAAAGAATCTACAATAAAAACATTTGAGATGGAATGGTTAGGTGATATAGCAATTTTACCCAAACCTTTGACCAAACCTTGGTTCGCATCCCCGAATGTGATAGCTCGTTGGGGATCTTGGTTTTTCTCATAGGAGGAGAACATCCTTTTCTCCCCTGTCATGTGGTTTGTGCACCCGCTATCGATGATCCAACTTGAGCCCCCGGATGCATAAACCTACAAAACAAATTTAGTTCTTGATTTTAGGTACCCAAACGGGTCCTTTGACATTAGATACAAGAACTTTGGGTACCCAAACACAAGTCTTTGTTCCCTTGTGTTTGTCCCCAACATACTTGGCAACTACTTTGCCGGATTTGTTAGTCAAAACATAAGATGCATCAAAGGTTTTAAATGAAATGCTAGGTTCATTTGATGCACTAGGAGTTTTCTTTCTAGGCAATCTAGCACAAGTTGATTGCCTAGAGCTAGATGTCTCACCCTTATACATAAAAGCATGATTAGGGCCAGAGTGAGACTTCCTAGAATGAATTCTCCTAATCTTATGCTCGGGATAACCGGCAGGGTACAAAATGTAACCCTCGTTATCCTGAGGCATGGGAGCCTTGCCCTTGACAAAGTTAGATAATTTTTTAGGAGGGGCATTAAGTTTGACATTGTCTCCCTTTTGGAAGCCAATGTCATCCTTGATGCCAGGGCGTCTCCCACTATAAAGCATACTACGAGCAAATTTAAAATTTTCATTTTCAAGTTCATGCTCGGCAATTTTAGCATCTAATTTTGCTATATGATCATTTTGTTATTTAATTAAAGCCATATGATCATGAATAGCATCAATGTCAACATCTCTACATCTAGTGCAAATAGAAACATGCTCAATGGTAGATGTAGAGGGTTTGCAAGTTTTTAGTTCAACAATCTTAGCATGTAAAATATCATTTTCACTTCTAAGATCGGAAATGGAAGCATTGCAAACATCTAACTCTTTAGCCTTAGCAATCAATTTTTCATTTTCAAATCTAAGGCTAGCAAGAGAGGCATTCAATTTCTCAATCTTAGCAATAAAAATAGCATGATCATTTCTAAGATTGGCATATGAATCATCACAAACATTTGAATCAACCTTAGCAATTAATCTAGCATTTTCATTTCTAAGGTTGGCAATCAAATCATGACAAGTGCTTAGCTCACTGGTTAATTTTTCACATTTTTTCATTTCTAGAGCGTAAGCATTCTTAACCTTAACATGCTTCTTATTTTCCTTAATTAGGAAGTCCTCTTGGCTATCCAGAGATCATCCTTATCATGAATAGTGCTAATCAATTCATTTAACTTTTCTTTTTGTTCCATGTTAAGGTTGGAAAAAAGAGTAAACAAATTATCCTCCTCATTACTAGAATTGTCTTCATCACTAGAGGATGCATATTTAGTGGAGGATTTTGATTTAACCTTTTTCCTCTTGCCGTCCTTTGCCATGAGGCACTTGTGGCCGACGTTGGGGAAAAGAAGTCCCTTGTTGACGGCGATGTTGGCGGCGTCCTTGTCGAAGGAGGAGTCGGTGGAGCTCTCGTCGGAGTCCCACTCGCGGCATACATGGGCATCGCCGCCCTTCTTCTTGTGATACCTCTTCTTTTCCTTTCTTCTCCCCTTCTTGTCGTCGCCCCTGTCACTGTCACTAGAAATAGGACATTTTGCTATAAAGTGACCGGGCTTACCACACTTGTAGCAAACCTTCTTAGAGCAGGGTTTGTAGTCCTTCCCCCTCCTTTGCTTGAGGATTTGTCGAAAGCTTTTGATGATTAAAGCCATCTCCTCATTATCAAGCTTTGAGGCGTCGATGGGGAGCCTACTTGGTATAGACTCTTCCTTCTTCTCCTCCGTTGCCTTGAATGCGATGGGTTGTGCCTCGGGCGTGGAGGAGGTGCCTTGCTCGATGATTTTCTTTGAGCCTTTAATCATTAGCTCAAAGCTCACAAACTTCCCTATAACCTCCTCGGGAGACATTAGCTTGTATCTAGGATCACCTCGAATTAATTGAACTTGTGTAGGGTTAAGAAAAATGAGGGATCTAAGAATAACCTTGACCATCTCATGGTCATCCCATTTTGTGCTCCCAAGGTTGCGCACTTGGTTCACCAAGGTCTTCAAGCGGTTGTACATAGCTTGCGGATCCTCCCCTTGGTGAAGCATGAAACGACCGAGCTCCCCCTCGATCGTCTCCCGCTTGGTGATCTTTGTCACCTCGTCTCCTTTGTGCGTGGTCTTGAGCACGTCCCAAATTTCCTTTGTGCTCTTCAACCCTTGCACCTTATTATACTCCTCTCGACTTAGAGAGGCGAGGAGTATAGTAGTGGCTTGGGAGTTGAAGTGGTGGATTTGGGCCACTTCGTCCGAGTCATAGTCTTCATCCCCTACGGATGGTACCAGTACACCAAACTCAACAACATTCCAGATGCTTGTGTGGAGTGAGGTTAGATGATGCCTCATTTTGTCACTCCACATATTATAATCTTCACCGTCAAAAACCGGTGGTTTGCCTAATGGAACGGAGAGTAAAGGAGTATGCGGTGAAATACAAGGGTAGCGTAGGGGAATCTTACTATACTTCTTGCGCTCATGGCGCTTAGAAGTTATGGACGGCGCGTCGGTGCCGGAGGTGGATGACGATGAAGAATCGGTCTCGTAGTAAACCACCTTCCTCATCTTCTTTTTCTTATCGCCACTCTGATGCGACTTGTGGGAAGAGGATTCCTTCTCCTTCCCTTTGTTGCGGGACTCTCCCGATGGAGCCTTCCCGTGGCTTGTAGCGGGCTTGTCGCCGGTCACCATCTCCTTCTTGGCGTGATCTCCCGACATCACTTCGAGCGGTTAGGCTCTAATGAAGCACCGGGCTTTGATACCAATTAAAAGTCACCTAGAGGGGGGTGAATAGGGCGAAACTGAAATTTACAAAGTTAATCACAACTACAAGCCGGGTTAGCATTAGAAGTATAAACGAGTCCGAGAGAGAGGGTGGAAAACAAATCACAAGCAAATAAAGAGTGAGACACAATGATTTGTTTTACCGAGGATCGGTTCTTGCAAACCTACTCCCCATTGAGGTGGTCACAAAGACCGGGTCTCTTTCAACCCTTTCCCTCTCTCAAATGGTCACTTATACCGAGTGAGCTTCTCTTCTCAATCACACGGGACACTAAGTCCCCGCAAGGATCACCACACAATTGGTGTCTCTTGCCTCGGTTACAATTGAGTTTGTCACAAGAAAGAATGAGAAAGAAAAGAAGCAATCCAAGCGCAAGAGCTCAAATGAACACAAATGTCGCTCTCTCTAGTCACTATTGATTTGGAGTGATTCCGGACTTGGGAGAGGATTTGATCTCTTTGGTTGTGTCTAGAATTGAATGCTATAGCTCTTGTATGAGGTGTGAATGCTGAAAACTTGGACGCAATTGAATGTGGGGTGGTTGGGGTATTTATAGCCCCAACCACCAAAATGTGGCCATTGGAAGTCTGCTGTCGCATGGCGCACCGGACAGTCCGGTGCGCCACCGGACACTGTCCGGTGCGCCAGCCACGTCAGCCAGCCATTGGGGTTCGACTGTTGGAGCTTTGACTTGTGGGGCCTCTGGGCTGTCCGGTGGTGCACTAGACAAGTCCTGTAGACTGTCCGGTGCACCAGCTGCGCGTGCTCTGACCTCTACGCGCGCAGGCGCACATTAAATGCGTTGCAGTCGACCGTTGCACGCGAAGTAGCCGTTGCTCCGCTGACACACCGGACAGTCCGGTGAATTATAGCGGAGCAGCCTCCATTTTCTCGAAGGTAGCGAGTTCAGCGTCGAGTTCCCTGGTGCACCGGACATTGTCTGGTGGTGCACCGGACACTGTCCGGTGGCACACCGGACAGTCCGGTGCACCAGACCAGGGTGCCTTTGGGATTTCTTTAGCTCACTTTGTTTGAACCCTTTCTTGGTCTTTTTATTGGTCTATTGTGAACCTTTGGCACCTGTAAAACTTATAATCTAGAGCAAACTAGTTAGTCCAATTATTTGTGTTGGGCAATTCAACCACCAAAATCAATTAGGAAAAGGTGTAAGCATATTTCCCTTTCAGAAGCTAAAAGGGGAAAAGAAGAAGAAAGAGCTTGTTCGGCTACCCTATTATTATAAATTCAGAAAGCATTTCAAAGAACCTTGCCAGGAATGGTTAGACACGATCGAAGTTATGTGCAACGAGATCCTTGGCAACTACTCTAAAAAAGAAGATCAGTTAATAAGTGCGGCCTTCGGCTCTCGTCCAAACTGAAGATTGAATCGGGTGATGGATGCCCTAAACTTTGATTATCCTAACTATGAGCGTCTGGACAGAGGTGCCAAAGGCCAGAAAAGAAAAAGAGTTGCTAGCATCCTGGATAAGGAAGCTGCTAAATTGGTGGAAAAAGATGAAGAAATTTTGAAGAAAAGAAAATTAAGCCCTAAGTCGAAGATAGCTGTTTTGAAGAAAAGGAAAACTGCGGCTCCGAAGCAAAAAAACGACTGATATTGAGGATGAAACTCTTTCAACGCCTATTGTTGCCGATGTGGAAGAAATTTTAAAGGTAATGACTAAATCCTTGCCTATCAAGCTAAGTCCACTAGGGCCACATCTGACGAAGCTTTTTCAGAAGGAAAAGGAGCCTTCAGCTGCGGAGAAGCCTGCTGAGCCGAAAAAACGAAGGATTATTCAAGTGGCCGAAGTCATTCAGCAGACACCGCTGTGGGCATCGGCGTCAAAGATACCAACTATTGAGAGCACTGCTGCTGCTGAAGCTGCAGCCACCGAAGCTGAAACTGCCGAAGTAAAAACTGCCGAAGCTGAAATCGCTGAAGATGCAAATCTAGATGCCACACTCTCCGAAATTGATACCATGCTTCTAGGTGCGGCCGCGGAAGAAGCTGCTGCAGCCGCTGAGGATATCCCGGGCATAGTGGCTGGAAAAGGAAAGGGTAAAGCCGAGGATACGTCGGAAGAAGAGGAATTCAATTTTCAAGATATACTTGGGCAGGAATTATCAAAAGCTGAAAAAGAAGAATTAAAGGAATATGCCATATCTTGCGGGTACAAACCAGGGGCTCTGCTCTTCGGCGGAGTTAACGAAGGAAGGCTAGGATTCCTTCAGGACCGGACTGGGGCAAAGGTCGTCAGCACTCTATCAAAAAGTGTTGGCCTTCCAAAGATTGAGGCGAACCTCAGTAGGTATCAGCGACAGCATATCGCCGGTAGCCTGTTCTATGCTAACTTTAAGGTAAAATTCTTATTAAAATTTTTTATTGTTTTTATATATGGATGTTTTCTGATGAAGGTTGTTTTGCCAGAGTTTACTACTAAGCAAAGTCCTGAGGATGCAACAAGACCTCGAGGACAAGAAGAACGAAGCTACAATTGAAGATCTAGAAAAGAAAATCAAAGATCACGAAGCTGCTTTAGAGAAAAAAGACTTCGTACTCCAAACTATGGAAGGTTCACTGGCAGAAGCCCAGGCTGAGATTGCTAAATTGAAGAATGAACTTTCCATAGAAAAGAAAAATTTTGAAGCCAGACTCGAAGCTGAAGTTGAGAAGAATTCAAATTTGCGAAAATCACTAAAGGAACTTCAGGAGAAATGCTTAAACTTCGGCAACCGATGCCTGCAGCGGCTGAAGCAGGTTTTCAACTCGGTTGGAGCCAGCGTAGAGAAATTTAAACCTTCGGTTGAAAACCTATCGGAAACCTTGGAACACATTGAGGGCGAAGTTGATGCTCTCGACGAAGTTATAGCTGGACACGCTGATTTCTGCGCTCTGCTAGCTTCTCGGGGCACAGCTGTTGCCTTCATGAAATCTGGCTGCACGCACGGGAAAATCATCAACAGACCAAATTTTAGCTTGTCACCTGCAGATTTAATTGATATCCCCAGCCTAGCTTGGAGTATAGGAAACAGATTCATAACTCAAATTTGGGTACAAGGCGGGCGAAAAATGGCTGGCGACGAAGCTCGAAGCCACCTTAAGCCGGTAAAAAACTTGTCTGTTACCTTACCTTCTCCTTGAACCTTGCACTTGTCTAATACCTGTTTTAATGTACACAGGATGACGAAGCTGAAGAACGATAAGTCAAAGCTTGACAAATGATCTGAAGCTCAGATGATCTGAAGCTTAATGATGTCAAAGCTGGAGACCTTGCTGCAAAAAATTCTAGAGAAAATTTTGTAATATCGTTGTAAAAATATTGTAATTTTAAAGATTAAATACTAATTCTGTAAATTTGTGCATACCTTGTAATATATTTTTACCTCTTCGTCCATGTATGAACTGCTTTGATGTGGACGAAACTTGCATTTTTTGAGCCAAAGGCGAAAAACACCTTCCCTTCTTTTCGTACATGTGACAGAACCTCCCAAGTCATTAGGCCCACCTACAGTTGTCCTTGTCCAATAGACATCAGACAACCCTGTAGATGTTCCTGAATCACTTGACAAGTTCGGTATCTTTTCTTACCTTTCCAGGAACGTTTCACCCGTCTTGCAGACATTACAGAACATCGGAGATATCGAACAGCGGAAGTGATTACATGACTTACATTTATTTAAACAGTAAGACCAAGTTACTTGTTACAGACCAGAAATATAAACGAGTGCTGAGTAGTATTATTACATAACCAAGGGAGGCAAAACTCCCGAAAAGTCTTTAAGTAAAAGTTTCTTATGGAGGACCATGTCCTCCCGCATCTTCACTCTTGTTTTTCCTCATGTGGAACCACCTTGGTACAGAAGCAACAGAAATCTGCTACTTCCTCACCTAAAAACAACGAGGGAATAAACCCTGAGTATGGAATTACTCAGCAAGTCTTACCCGACTAAAGAAAAGACTCTCAAGGGTATGCTGGTTATAAGGGAGTCAAGGTAAGGTATCTCAAGATCAATGACTCTGTTGTTGCATAAATGCTTACTAAAAGTGGATCCTTAAAAATCCAGTTTATTGTCAAGTTAGGTAAACTTACCTACATCTAGAGTTCTTTCTAACCTAGTTCAAACACTTATCCTGAACTAGCCAAGTTCTTAATTCTTCCTTCATCTTCACTGGATTGCTACATGTAAGTCAGTGACCAAGTCTTCATAACCGCGAAGGTACGGGGATCCGAATCGATTATACTCAGCTGAGGATCTCCAATCACACAACATATGTAGCACTTAACCCTTGCATATGTCAACCCGCCATCGGGGTTCTTAAGACCAGATCAGGTTCACGCAAACCGAGAGTACAGATACACCACCGTCCAGCCTCTTGCTACGGAGGGTACACGCTACTCTCGCCACCGCTCCACGCCCATTTCGTGTTATCTTATTCTGGCCTTAGTCTGCCCGAGACAAGGCTTACCCATGACGAGGCATGTGACCAGTTAAAGGGTCCTCGGTCATCAAGCCTACATCGACACGGTCCTTAATCGACTCAGACGGAGACACTACACCGAGACTCTCTTCTCGTGCAAGTCACCCGCCCGGTCTCAGCTTAATCATTTCAAAACCCAAAACTTGGTACCTGGCAGAGGTACATCTTTTCCGGATGTTGAACCCATCAAGGCCTTTGACAGATCCACCATCAAGTTTTATTTTCGAAAACATCCCACCCACTTTTGCCACATCATATTTTGTAAAACAAACATTTTGTTTTTCTAAAGCAAGGCTAAGCATCAAAATCTTTTGTAAAGCGGGTGATCAAGGAAGGTAATCAAATTCAAGGAAGGTAATGCAGGAATTGTTTTAGCAATCAACTCCTATCACCTAATGCATCAAGCAAGTGAGAAAAGTTTAAAAACATCAAGGAGGTGGCAAATGCACCGGGGCTTGCCTTCGTTAGTAGGTGAGTCAGGCTCAAGCCCGCAGATGTCAAAGTAGAGACAAGATCCTGCCTGAGAGTCTGAAGGTGGTGGTGCCTTCTCTTCACTCACTTCAATTTCTTCTTCGTTTTCTAAACATAACCACATATATGTATATAAGAATGAATGCCATGTAATACTCATGAGAGTGCAAAGATAATAAGAACTTATTATCTAAGTTCTTGAATACAATTTTCCTTCACGGAACTCCGAGAACTTAGGGTTTCCGGAGTCAGTAAAGGAGTTCATAGAGCAGGGGTGGGGGTTTTGGGTTCTAGTTATCAAACAAGGTCCAAATCAACCCAAACTCTACCCAAGGCTTCTAAATAATGTGTAGGGCTTATATAAAAAATTTGGACAATTATGGGATTACCATTTATTTTCTAAAAATCCAGAACTAATACCTTAAACTACTTTAAATGCCTTACAATTCCTTATTTAACCTAAAAATCATGAAACTATTTTTATTAAATACTATGGAAAATAAGAAGTCTAGGAAAATTGGTTTGACAATTTTAGGATTTTTCTACAATTTTCTATAATTGTTGGAGTTCTGCTGGAAAAAGAAAAAGATAAAGAATGAATAGTTCCTGGGCCGATTTCAGCCTAGGCAGCCCAACACCAGAGGGAAAGCGCGCGCACGCCCGCGCGCTCTGGCGACTTTACACATGGACCCTCGGGTTTAAAGCTAAACCGAAGTAGGTTCATTGACTATTTAACACAGTCACTGACAGTTTGCAGTATAGTCCCTGGATCTCTATTTCTTTACACCGACTGGCCTCGACGGCGCTCAGCACGGAGAGCTCAACTCCGACGAGCTAGACTGGCCGGAGGGGGCCAAGACCGGTGCCCAGCTTCGGACTATACCAATTCCAGGACCTAGAGAGCATTTCCCCCAACTTAATTGCACAAATGGTGACCTATTCAAGCCTGCCCACGAGAACCGCGAAGGCCATGAGCATTTGATCGCGTTCCCGTTGATTGATGGCCTCTCAGCTCGAATTGGTGACTCGGTAAGCATCACAGGGCTATGCAGGTGCTCAAACGAGGGAGAGAGAGATGAACTAACCGGAAAGGGGGCTGGCCACGGGGAGGTTTGTTTCACGGTGTTCTTCGACTGGTTTGGGGGAAATCCCAAATTCGAGCTCTCGGTTGCAAGACTGGAGACAATACTGGCTGATGTAGTGCGTGATGGTATTGCGAAGCTAACAGTGGGCTTAATTTATAGGTTCAGCGAGCGGTGATCGTGAATTTGGGCGCTGACGCGCGGCGGCCGGAGGTGAAGACGAACGCGGGTGCGGTGAATACGTGTGCAGTGTCGTGGCAGTAATTCCGATGGTCGACGGGAAGCTAGAGGGAGTCATGGCAATGCGATGGCAAGGTTGGGACACGCGGCGCAAGGCCGGAGAACGGCGGTTCACCGGCGAGCTTATCGGCTCAAGCCGCAGGGTAGAAGGAAAGCACGGGGGGGGGGGGGGGGGGTCACCGGAGTGGAGTCCAGCTCACCGGCGACGAAGATTCCCCCACCCCGTGATGTTATCTGTTAATCTCCAGCGCGAATCTGGGCGGCGCCAGCACGAATCCTTGCGCAGGGAGGTCACCGGCGACGAGCAAGCAGCGCTGGCAGTCTGATCTTTATCAGGCTACTGTACCATTGGATTGGGATTCAGTTAACCTGACAGTCAATATTCAGGCATGATTTGCTCACAAATCCCAATGGTAACATACTCCATGCTCTGTGCAGCAAAGTTGGAGAGCTATATACCATCTACATTTCGACTCTAGTGATTGAACTCATTTGATCACTAGATCAAGGTTCAATTCAACCCCAAAGATGGCTCTGTTACACTGAAAACCTGAATTTCAGAGTAAAACCAGCCTGACAGCCAGACTTTAGGCTTAATTATTTCTTAAATTTCCTTAACAACTATGCTCACAACCTTAAGCAAAGTTGTTCTCCTTAGTTTGGTCTACATCTTTGATGTGGTACCCTAGGGTAAAAACCCTATAACTAAAAAGTTACAAGGCTCCAAAATTGAGCCAACTACACTGAAACTCAGACTTAGAATGAAATCTCCATTAGGGACCTTTTTGCAAATGAATCCAAAGCTTTGGGTTTGGCTTGTAAATTCTCATATGAGTGACCCAAATGACTTAAGATACCTATTTAACTTGGTTTTTTGCACTTTAGTCCAAAAGTGGACTAATTTTGCACATAGGTCCCTAGGGTTTGGTTTTAGGGTTTTCTAGGGGTCCAATTAGGGTTTTTGGTACTTCAAATGTATAAATGTAATTCACCTTTACTTTTGGGATCATTTCATGACTTTTCCCCTAAAGCTTTTAGGTTTTCTCAATTTGGGTTATGTTTTACCCCTTTAATCCCCCTTTAGGGTTAGGTGCCCTATCCAGGGTTCTATTTGCAAAATACAATTTGTTTGAAATTTTTACCTAGTAAATGCACTCTAGGTGTGTCAAACATATGCAATGCCAATGTTTATGATGCCATGCTCAAGTTTTAGTTGCAGTAACACCAAGGGTGTTACATCCTTCCCCCCATAAAAGAATCTCATCCCGAGATTAAAAGTCCTAGGGTGAGTAATGGAAAAGGAAATGTGTCACATTCTTATTTCCTTATTTCTGGTACAAGGCAGGGGGGTGATGTGGGGTTCACTCTTTATTATAACAACTAAACACATCTTACAAAACCCACTTTACAAATTACATGAGGCTAAAAAGCCGGGGAAATTCTTATCTAAAAAGTCTTGAGTTTCCCACGTAGCCTCTTCTTCAGAATGTTGGTTCCATTGTATCTTATAGAACTTGAGAGTTTTTCTCCGGGTAACCCTGTCCTTTTGATCCAAGACTCGAATAGGGTGCTCAGAATATGTCAAGTCCGGTTCAAGGACAACATTTGTTACTTCAATGGTTCGATCGGGAACCCGAAGACACTTCTTCAATTGTGACACATGGAACACATTATGTATAGCAGACAAAGTTTCTGGGAGCTGCAGTTGATATGCCACTGGTCCACATTGCTTAAGTATAGGGAATGGGCCAATGTACCTGGGCGCAAGCTTCCCTTTAACCCCGAAACGCGATACTCCCTTCATTGGTGAAACCTTCAGGTAGACATAGTCCCCTTCAAGAAAATATAAGGGCATTCGCCGTTTGTCTGCATAACCCTTTTGACGAGCTTGGGCTTTCTTCATATTATGAATTATTTTCTGAACCTTTTCTTCGGCCTCTTTCACCATATCAGGCCTAAAGAAGTATCTTTCTCCAGGTTCAGACCAATTTAGCGGAGTGCGACAGCGTCGTCCATATAAAGCTTCGAAAGGTGCCATCTTGATACTTTCCTGATAGCTATTGTTATATGAAAACTCCACTAGAGGCAAACATTCATCCCATTTCTGTGAGATGTCCAGAACACACGCTCGCAGCATATCTTCGAGTATTTGATTAACCCTCTCAATCTGTCCACTTGTTTGGGGATGATAGGCCGAACTGTGGAGCAGCTTAGTACCAGGGATTTATGAAGTTCTTCCCAGAATTTGGATACAAATTGTAGTCCACGATCCGACACTATAGTCTTTGGAATACCGTGCAAACTGAGAATGCGAGCAATGTATAATTCCGCATAGGTAAGAACCGGGTAATATGTCTTGACTGGCAGAAAGTGAGCAATCTTTGTAAGTCGATCAACAATAACCCAGATAGAGTCATACCCTTTTGCAGTCCTAGGCAATCCCACAATGAAGTTCATACTTATGTCTTCCCATTTCCATGCCGGTATTGGTAGAGACTGTAATGGACCAGCAGCTTTCAAATGTATGGCCTTGACACGCCTACAGGTGTCACATCTAGCCACATAGCGCGCAATCTCGATCTTCATTTTCGTCCACCAATAATGTTGTTTCAAGTCTTGGTACATCTTAGTGCTTCCAGGATGAATAGAATAGCGATTAAGATGCGCTTCATCAAGAATTTGCTGGCGGACCTCTTCATTCTTTGGCACCACTATGCGGTCATTAAACCATACAATGCCTTGATCATCTTCTTTAAAACATTTGGCTTTTCCAGCCCTTATCTTCTCACGAATGTGTTTCATACCCTCATTATTTCTTTGAGCATCAATATCCTGTGTAAGAGGACTGACTCAAGCTTTAGCTGACTCAGGGTTCCTTGTTGGACCATTCCCAGGTTTAGCTTCTCCATCTCCTGACATAAGGTATTGTCAGAGGTCTTCACCGTAAGACAATGACAGGAAACCTTACGGCTCAGTGCATCCACCACAACATTGGCTTTGCCTGGGTGATAATGAATTTCCAGTTCATAGTCCTTAATAAGCTCAAGCCATCGCCACAGTCTCATATTTAACTCTGACTGGGTGAAGATATACTTCAAGCTTTTATGATCTGTATAAATATGACAGATATTTCCCAATAGATAGTGACGCCAAATTTTCAGGGCATGAACCACAGCAGCTAGCTCCAGATCATGAGTTGGGTAATGCTCCTCATGTCGGCGCAACTGCCTTGAAGCATATGCAATTACTCGGCCTTCTTGCATTAATACACAGCCGAGACCACTGCCTGATGCATCACAATATACATCAAAAGGTTTAGTGATATCCGGTTGAGCCAATACCGGAGCAGTGGTTAATAATGTCTTCAATTGTTCAAAAGCTTCATTACACTTGGAAGACCAATTGAATTTAATATCATTCTTCAGTAAACTTGTGATTGGCTTCACAAGCTTAGAAAAATCTGGTATAAATCTGCGGTAATATCCAGCCAGTGCAAGGAAACTTCGGACTTGATGAACAGTGGTCGGGGGTTTCCACTCCAAAATGTCCTTGACTTTGCTGGGATCTACCGCAATCCCTCTGGCAGATAGAACATGTCCCAGAAACTGAATTTCTTCCAGCCAAAACGCGCATTTGTTGAACTTGGCATATAACTGATGTTCCCTCAAGCGCGTTAACACAATCCGTAAATGTTGAGCATGCTCCTCTTCATTCTTTGAATATATTAGAATATCGTCAATGAAGACCACCACAAACTTGTCTAGCTCGGGCATGAATACCGAGTTCATCAAATATGTGAAGTGGGCCGGAGCATTTGTTAACCCGAAAGACATTACCAGATATTCAAACAACCCATACCGCGTAGTGAATACGGTTTTTGGTATATCCTCGGGCCAAATACGGATCTGATGATAGCCCGATCTGAGATCAATTTTGGAGAATACCCTCGCCCCGGTCAGTTGATCAAACAGATTGTCAATCCTCGGAAGAGGGTACTTGTTCTTGATAGTGACCTCATTCAGGGGTCGATAATCCACACACATCTGTAAAGTTTGATCCTTCTTCTTGACGAATATGGCTGGACAACCCCAAGGTGACGAGCTTGGCCGGATGAATCCTTTCTCAAGCAGATCTTGTAATTGAATCTTCAGTTCTGCCAACTCATTCGGAGGCATACGGTACGATCTTCGAGAAATGGGAGCCGTACCGGGCTTCAACTCAATTACAAACTCTACCTCCCTTTCAGGTGGCAATCCAGGCAAATCCTCTGGAAAGACATCGGGAAACTCGCATACTACCGGAATACCCTTGATTTCCGGTACAATGGCTTCATAAACTCTGCCAGTAGCTTTGGTTGGAATGGGGATAGACAAGAGAATTTCTTCTTGATTATGACTCAACCTGATAATTCTTTGATCAGTGTTGAGGGTTACTTTATGTTTGGCCAACCAATTCATACCCAAAATGACATCTATATCTTGGCCTTTCAGAATGATCATATTGGTAGGAAAGTCCCGTCCGGCCAATGTTACGGGCACTTGATAGGCCACTTCTCTAGTAAAGATTTGTCCCCCAGGTGAGTGAATTTTAAACCCCTCTTTTGATTCATGGCATGAAATGTGATGTTGCTCCACAAATTTCTTGCTAATGAATGTATGCGAAGCACCAGAATCAAAGAGAATGACTGCAGGATGATTGGCCACGAGGAACATACCCATCATTACCGGCTCCCCGTCCGGTGTAGTGGCCACTTGTGTATAATAGATGCGTCCCGTCTTCTTGGTATTTTTGCCCTTAGTATTTCCCTTGACTTGAGATGAATTCCCAGATCCTTGCTGATTATTTGACTAGTTCTGCTTGGGATAGGGGCAATCTTTGATGAAATGCCCAGACTTGCCACAATTGAAACATCCAGTTGAGGAGCTGGGCAAAGCATGGAATCGAGTGCCTGGGGCACCCGGCTGACTTGGGGCAGTGGGGGCATTATTGGGACGAATAATTATTGGCTGCTTAAAATGGAAGGAGGGTGGACGAGAGCGATTCTGGTTAGAAGGCCAGAGAACAAACCGTTGCCTTTTCATCGGGCCCTGACTAGGCCTGTCTCCTCCAAATCCCTTAGATTTTCCGACACCTGCATACTTTGCTTCTACTGCCAATGCTGTACTGACAGCTCTTCCATAAGTAAGATCTATGCAGGTTGCCATTTTTCTTTGCAGTCGATCATTTAAACCTCTCATAAAACAATTCTTCTTTTTCAGATCAGTGATCACTTGATCGATTGCATATTGCGACAGATGATTGAACTTATTGAGATACTGATTAACAGTATCCCCTCCTTGCTTTAGCTTCATGAATTCTTCTTGCTTCATGTGTAGAACACCTTCGGGTATATAATGCTCGCGGAAGGCCACCTTGAATTCTTCCCAGGTTATTTGATGATTGGCCGGTTGAACGGCCACGAAATTTCCTCACCAGGTACTGGCAGGGCCGCGTAGTTGCAGGGCTGCAAATAAAGGCTTCTGGGTCTCCGAACAACGCAGAAGTCCGAATTTTTGCTCAATAACCCGAAGCCATTCATCGGCTTCTAACGGGTCTTCAGCTTTAACAAACAGGGGTGGACGTGTCTCTGAGAAGTCCAGGTAAGAAGTTTCGCGGGGGCCCTGTTGATAACCCCGCCCACCTTGCTGCTGGAACTGTTGGCCCGCCATCTCTCTCAGAAAACGGGTATTATCAGCGGTCACATTCACTAAGGCGGCAATCGCCTCAGCCAGTGTGGGAGGAACAGGAGGTGGATTTGGAGTAGATTCCCTCCCACTGGAGGTTCCAGCTGCATCCTGGGATCGGGTCTTGGACGGCATCTGTGGCAACAAACATTTGAAAGCAAATATAATATGCCAAAGACAAAACCATCCAATTTACATTACCAAAAAGAGTAATGTACAGACTCGATTTTACAACAGGATACATTACCCAGTATACAATAGCAATACCTACTATACAATAATACAACCTACAATACACTACTTCTATTTCTACTACTATACCACTATTCCTGCTTTTGGTTGTTCCTGGCAGCCTCGTCGTCGGGTGTGGGAGACCATTCATCGACCAGCCTCATAGAAGGAGGGGGCTTAAAAAGGTCTAGCTCACCACCAAGCGCTTCTCCCGCAACGTGCGAGAGTCCGGCTTCCGACCTGACAGGATCCATAGGGGCACGGGGATGTAGTTGCGAATACAGTACATGGACTTCCTCATGTAGGGTATTGCAATACGCCTGCAGGTTGTCAATGGTAGAACTAAGTTCTTCGACTCGGGCTCGAGCCTTTGCTGCCTTAGCCCAAGCCACTGAACGAGACTGTACCGCCCATTCGAGCGCTAAATCCCGATCAGCAAGCTGATCCTGCAGACGGCGGATGTAACTCCTTAATTCGTTTATCCTGTCGCCATCCACAACCCACATGCTGGTCCTGCGTTGTAGTTCCGTTTGAAGCTGATTCACGCGGGCTTCGAGATCCCCAATTGGATCGTTGCTTCCGCTACTACTATCCTCATCCCGCGGGGCAAGTTGATGACGAGGTACTCCAATTGGGCCTATTGACTTACGTGCGGTCTTCCTCGTGCGCGGCGACATTTCTCTAGGGGGAAAATTTTATTAGTATAATTCTTAGCATGATGCATGTGTAATTACAGAATCAACCTTAGTTGATTCATACCTTCTATACATTGCACTCCTCCTATCTGGTCTTTCATATAGATTCTTCAGATATGGGGGATAAGAATAGAAGAAATCTTTCTAGGTGAGTTTTTAGAAAATCCTTTTGAAAATGCCTCATAATATCTGCAAAGAAGGGCTACGCTCCGATACCAGCTGTGATGGAACCTCCCAAGTCATTAGGCCCACCTACAGTTGTCCTTGTCCAACAGACATCAGACAACCCTGTAGATGTTCCTGAATCACTTGACAAGTTCGGTATCTTTTCTTACCTTTCTAGGAACGTTTCACCCGTCTTGCAGACATTACAGAACATCGGAGATATCGAACAGCAGAAGTGATTACATGACTTACATTTATTTAAACAATAAGATCAAGTTACTTGTTACAGACCAGAAATATAAACGAGTGCTGAGTAGTATTATTACAAAACCAAGGGAGGCAAAACTCCTCCCGAAAAGTCTTTAAGTAAAAGTTTTTTATGGAGGACCATGTCCTCCCGCATCTTCACTCTAGTTTTCCTCATGTGGAACCACCTTGGTACAGAAGCAACAGAAATCTGCTACTTCCTCACCTAAATACAACGAGGGAATAAACCCTGAGTATGGAATTACTCAGCAAGTCTTACCCGACTAAAGAAAAGACTCTCAAGGGTCTACTGGTTATAAGGGAGTCATGGTAAGGTATCTCAAGATCAATGACTCTGTTGCATAAATGCTTACTAAAAGTGGATCCTTAAAAATCCAGTTTATTGTCAAGTTAGGTAAACTTACCTACATCTAGAGTTCTTTCTAACCTAGTTCAAACACTTATCCTGAACTAGCCAAGTTCTTAATTCTTCCTTCATCTTCACTGGATTGCTACGTGTAAGTCAGTGACCAAGTCTTCATAACCGCGAAGGTACGGCGATCCGAATCGATTATACTCAGCTGAGGATCTCCAATCACACGACATATGTAGCACTTAACCCTTGCATATGTCAACCCGCCACCGGGGTTCTTAAGACCAGATCAGGTTCATGCAAACCGAGAGTACAGATACACCACCGTCCAGCCTCTTGCTACGGAGGGTACACGCTACTCTCGCCACCGCTCCACGCCCATTTCGTGTTATCTAATTCTGGCCTTAGTCTGCCCGAGGCAAGGCTTACCCATGACGAGGCATGTGACCAGTTAAAGGGTCCTCAGTCATCAAGCCTACATCGACACGGTCCTTAATCGACTCAGACGGAGACACTACACCGAGACTCTCTTCTCGTGCAAGTCACCCGCCCGGTCTCAGCTTAATCATTTCAAAACCCAAAACTTGGTACCTGGCAGAGGTACATCTTTTCTGGATGTTGAACCCATCAAGGCCTTTGACAGATCCACCATCAAGTTTTATTTTCGAAAACATCCCACCCACTTTTGCCACATCATATTTTGTAAAACAAACATTTTGTTTTTCTAAAGCAAGGCTAAGCATCAAAATCTTTTGTAAAGCAGGTGATCAAGGAAGGTAATCAAATTCAAGGAAGGTAATGCAGGAATTGTTTTAGCAATCAACTCCTATCATCTAATGCATCAAGCAAGTGAGAAAAGTTTAAAAACATCAAGGAGGTGGCAAATGCACCGGGGCTTGCCTTCGTTAGTAGGTGAGTCAGGCTTAGGCCCGCAGACGTCAAAGTAGAGACAAGATCCTGCTGAGAGTCCGAAGGTGGTGGTGCCTTCTCTTCACTCACTTCAATTTCTTCTTCGTTTTCTAAACATAACCACATATATGTATATAAGAATGAATGCCATGTAATGCTCATGAGAGTGCAAAGATAATAAGAACTTATTATCTAAGTTCTTGAATACAATTTTCCTTCACGGAACTCCAAGAACTTAGGGTTTCCGGAGTCAGTAAAGGAGTTCATAGAGCAGGGGTGGGGGTTTTGGGTTCTAGTTATCAAACAAGGTCCAAATCAACCCAAACTCAACCCAAGGCTTCTAAATAATGTGTAGGGCTTATATAAAAAATTTGGACAATTATGGGATTACCATTTATTTTCTAAAAATCCAGAACTAATACCTTAAACTACTTTAAATGCCTTACAATTCCTTATTTAACCTAAAAATCATGAAACTATTTTTATTAAATACTATGGAAAATAAGAAGTCTAGGAAAATTGGTTTGACAATTTTAGGATTTTTCTACAATTTTCTATAATTGTTGGAGTTCTGCTGGAAAAAGAAAAAGATAAAGAATGAATAGTTCCTGGGCCGATTTCAGCCCAGGCAGCCCAACACCAGAGGGAAAGCGCGCGCACGCCCGCGCGCTCTGGCGACTTTACACATGGACCCTCGGGTTTAAAGCTAAACCGAAGTAGGTTCATTGACTATTTAACACAGTCACTGACAGTTTGCAGTATAGTCCCTGGATCTCTATTTCTTTACACCGACTGGCCCTCGACGGCGCTCAGCACGGAGAGCTCAACTCCGACGAGCTAGACTGGCCGGAGGGGGCCAAGACCGGTGCCCAGCTTCGGACTATACCAATTCCAGGACATAGAGAGCATTTCCCCCAACTTAATTGCACAAATGGTGACCTATTCAAGCCTGCCCACGAGAACCGCGAAGGCCATGAGCATTTGGTCGCGTTCCCGTTGATTGATGGCCTCTCAGCTCGAATTGGTGACTCGGTAAGCATCACAGGGCTATGCAGGTGCTCAAACAAGGGAGAGAGAGATGAACTAACCAAAAAGGGGGCTGGCCACGGGGAGGTTTGTTTCACGGTGTTCTTTGACTGGTTTGGGGGAAATCCCAAATTCGAGCTCTCGGTTGCAAGACTGGAGACAATACTGGCTGATGTAGTGTGTGATGGTATTGCGAAGCTAATAGTGGGCTTAATTTATAGGTTCAGCGAGCGGTGATCATGAATTTGGGCGCTGACGCGCGCTGGCCGGAGGTGAAGACGAACGCGGGTGCGGTGAATACGTGTGCAGTGTCGTGGCAGTAATTCCGATGGTCGACGGGAAGCTAGAGGGAGTCACGGCGATGCGATGGCAAGGTTGGGACATGCGGCGCAAGGCCGGAGAACAGCGGTTCACCGGCGAGCTTATCGGCTCAAGCCGCAGGGTAGAGGGAAAGCACGGGGGGGTCACCGGAGTGGAGTCTAGCTCACCGGCGACGAAGATTCCCCCAACCCGTGATGTTATCCGTTAATCTCCAGCGTGAATCCGGGCGGCGGCAGCACGAATCCTTGCGCAGGGAGGTCACCGGCGATGAGCGAGCAGTGTTGGCAGTCTGATCTTTATCAGGCTACTGTACCATTGGATTGGGATTCAGTTAGCCTGACAGTCAATATTCAGGCATGATTTGCTCACAAATCCCAATGGTAACATACTCCATGCTCTGCAGCAAAGTTGGAGAGCTGTATACCATCTACATTTCGACTCTAGTGATTGAACTCATTTGATCACTATATCAAGGTTCAATTCAACCCCAAAGATGGCTCTGTTACACTGAAAACCTGAATTTCAGAGTAAACCAGCCTGACAGCCAGACTTTAGGCTTAATTATTTCTTAAATTTCCTTATCAACTATGCTCACAACCTTAAGCAAAGTTGTTCTCCTTAGTTTGGTCTACAACTTTGATGTGGTACCCTAGGGTAAAAACCCTATAACTAAAAAGTTACAAGGCTCCAAAGTTGAGCCAACTACACTCAAACTCAGACTTAGAATGAAATCTCCATTAGGGACCTTTTTGCAAATGAATCCAAAGCTTTGGGTTTGGCTTGTAAATTCTCATATGAGTCACCCAAATGACTTAAGATACCTATTTAACTTGGTTTTTTGCACTTTAGTCCAAAAGTGGACTAATTTTGCACATAGGTCCCTAGGGTTTGGTTTTAGGGTTTTCGAGGGGTCCAATTAGGGTTTTTGGTACTTCAGGTGTATAAATGTAATTCACCTTTACTTTTGGGATCATTTCATGACTTTTCCCCTAAAGCTTTTAGGTTTTCTCAATTTGGGTTATGTTTTACCCCTTTAATCCCCCTTTAGGGTTAGGTGCCCTATCCAGGGTTCTATTTGCAAAATACAATTTGTTTGAAATTTTTACCTAGTAAATGCACTCTAGGTGTGTCAAACATATGCAATGCCAATGTTTATGATGCCATGCTCAAGTTTTAGTTGCAGTAACACCAAGGGTGTTACAGTACACAACGAAGCATGATACTACTTTTTTTCCCTTTTGCCGAAGTCTTATCCTTATAGCTGAAGCATCTGTATGATATGATGATGTTGATCCTATGTATGTCTAAATGAATGTTTATGAATGCAAATGTATGATGTAATGTGATGTGCAAATGAATGTCCAAACGCACACATACGAAGTCACAACCATAGCCTTCATTCCCTTGGGAACGACTGAAATCTCTTTGCCGCTTATTTTTCGGCTTCACCGTTTATTTTTCGGTGTATCAGCGCTGACTTTTCGCTGTAAGTTCTGCATCCACTTAGGGACGTCTTTTGAACTTCTTCGCCTTCTATTTCGGCGGTATTCGTGTTGACTTTTCGCGCTTCGCCTTATATTTCGGTGGTATCAGCGTTGACTTTTCGCTGTAAGCTCTGCATTCCCTTAGGAACGACTTTTGAGCAGAAAACTTACTCTACGCTCCCTTAGGAACGGCTTTTTGTAGCTTCGTCGTGCTCTGCATCCCCTTAGGGACGACTTTTCGAGCTTCTCCCTATTTTTTTCCTTTCTTCCTGCACTCGATGGTGCATGCTCAGTTTTTACATTTACATTTTTTGGGGGATTTTGCTCTTCGTATAGCTGATTAAGAAAAAGAAAAAATTACAAGCTATGGCCCCATTAAAAACCTTTCTCCCCCTTTAGAAAGGAAAAGGGTGCCATAAGAAAAGTAAAAAGATTACATCAAGTTAAACATAATATCGCCGAAGCTCATCCGCATTCCAAGATCTAGGAACATCGTTGCCGTCCATATCCTTCAATCTGTAAGAACCGGGTCTTGACGAAGATACTACCAGAAAAGGTCCTTCCCACTTCAGCTGTAGCTTGCCCACTGTATCTGGGTTAGCCACTCTCCGGAGTACCAAATGCCCTAGCTTGATGTTCTTTAGCCGAACTTTTCTGTCACGCCATTTTATTGTTTCGGCTTGGTATTTATTGATATTCTCCACAGCCTGAAGCTTGATCCCTTCTATATCATCTTTTGCCACAGAATAATCAGCTTCGTCTTCTGCCGAAGCCACTGTTCTTATTGACTCTGCCTTAGCTTCTTCTGGGGTTATTGCTTCATCACCGAACAATAGTTTGAATGGTGTAAAACCTGTTGACCTTGATACAGTTGTATTGTGGCTCCATACCACTTTAATCAACTCTTCTGGCCACTTTCCTCTAGGTTGATTGAAGATTAGCTTCATTATTCCAGACATTATGATACCATTTGCTCTTTCAACAAGCCCATTTGATTCTAGATGCCTGACTGATGTAAAATGAATCTTCGTGCCAATCTGTTCACAGAATTCCTTGAAAGCTTCGACATCGAATTGTGTTCCGTTGTCTACAGTAATAGCCTTCGGCACTCCAAAGCGACAAACAATGTTTTGCCAGAAAAATTTCTAGATGGTGACCGAAGTTATTGTGGCCAAAGGCTTCGCCTCAATCCACTTGGAAAAATACTCTACTGCCACCACAACATATTTTAAATTTCCTTGTGCTGGTGGGAGTGGGCCTAGCAAATCGAGGCCCCACCTTTGCAACAGCCAAGTGGGCTGTATTAATTGAGTGAGAGATGAAGGTTGCTTCTGGTCTCTTGCACATTTTTGGCAGCCTTCGCATTTTTAAACTAACTCTGCTGCATCCGAAGCTGCCTTCGGCCAATAGAATCCTTGCCGAAAAACTTTTCCCAACAAGGGCCTAGACCCAATGTGAGATCCACACAGACCTGCATGTATCTGTTTCATTAATTTAATACCTTCGGTTCTTGATAAACACTTGAGGAGTGGGGAACAAACTCCATGTTTATACAATTCCCCTTCTATTATCACATATGGTCTTGCCCTTGTCTCCATTCTTTTGTTATAAGCTTCGTCACTTAAAAGACAATTGCCTTGGAGGAAAGATATTATTTCAGTTCTCTCCATGAGTCTTCACTGTGTACTGGAGAAATGGTAAGCACTGCTCTCTCCATGAGTTCAACCGAAGGTGCTTTTATTGTTTCAAAAAACACTTCCGAAGGTAAGGGGAGCCCCTAGGCCGGTGATTTAGCTAGCAAATCTGCATGCTCATTTTCACCTCTTGGAATATTCTTGACAGAAAAACCTTCGAAGGAAGCCTCCAACCTTCAGACTGTATCCAGATATCTTTCAAGCTTCGGATCTCGTGCCTTGCTACTTTTGTCCACGTGGCCAGTAATAACTTGAGAATCAGTCTTCAGAATTGCCCTTCTTATTCCCATTGCCCTTAGTTTTCGAAGCCCCAATAGAAGTGCTTCATACTCAGCAATATTATTTGTGCAACTGAAATCCAATTTGACTGCATAACATGTTTTAACTTTTGACGGTGCCACTAGAACCGCAGCTGCTCCTACACTGAAGGTTCCCCAAGAACCGTCGCAGAATACCGTCCAAGCTTTGGTATCCTTGTTTGTCCCTTCTTCGTGAGCCCCTGGCGTCCAGTCAACGATGAAGTCTGCTAGCGCTTGGGATTGAATTGAAGATCTGTGCACGTAGTCAATGGTGAATTCATTGAGCTCCACGGCCCATTTGCCAACCCTTCCAGTAGCTTCTCTGTTCCTCATAATATCCTTCAGAGGGTATGATGAAGGAATAATTATGTGATATGCCTGAAAATAATGCCGAAGCTTCCTGGAGGCCATTAACACGGCATACAACACCTTCTCCAATTCTGTGTAATTTTTCTTTGATAAACTTAATACTTCGGAGACAAAGTACACTGGGACTTGCCTTTTAACTTGTCCTTCAAGCTTCTCTTGTACAAGTGCCGCACTCACTGTAGAGTGCGAAGCTGCCACATACAATAGCAAAGGAGCCCCTGGTGTGGGTGGAGTTAATGTTGTTAGGTCAGTCAGGTATTGCTTCAGCTCTTCGAAGGTTTTCTGCTAAGCTGAACCCCACTGAAAGGCTTCGGCCGACTTCAGCACTTCAAAAAATGGTAAATTTCTTTCTATTGATCTAGATATGAATCGATTCAAGGATGCCAGTCTTCCTGTCAGTCGCTAGGCCCCCTTCTTTGTGCTTGTCGGTTCCATCCGAAGGATGGCTTCGATCTTATTTGGGTTAGCTTCGATCCCCTTCGTTGAAACTAGACAGCCAAGGAACTTGCCCTTCTTCACTCCGAAGACACATTTTTCTGGATTTAATTTCAGGCCAGCTTGCCTAAAATTAGCAAATGTTTCCTGCAGATCGGCAATGTGATTTTCTTGCTTCGTGCTCTTCACTATGATATCGTCAACATATGTTAGCGCATTTCTGCCTATCTGAGAGTGAAGGACTTTGGCTGTCATTCTACTGAAGCTTCCTCCAGCATTCTTGAGCCCCTCAGGCATCCGAAGATAACAATATGTACCACTGGGGTTATAAAGCTGGTTTTTGGCTCATCTTACTTTTTCATCTAGATTTGGTGGTAGCCTGAATAACAATCTAGTAGACTCATGAGCTCTGACGAGGCTGCTGCATCTACTAGAGAATCTATTCTTGGTAATGGGAATTCATCCTTTGGACAAGCCTTGTTGAGATCAGTAAAATCAATGCACATTCTCCATTTACCATTAGCCTTCTTCACCATAACAGTGTTGGCTAACCATTCTGGGTATTTTACTTCTCTAATAACAGCAGCGCTGAGAAGTCTTTTCACTTCATTCCGAGCACCTTCGGCTTTATCATCAGACATTTTCCGAAGCCTCTGCTTTCTGGGTCTGAAGGATGGATCAACATTGAGCGAATGTTCAATGACATCCCTATTGACACCACAGAGATCGTTGGCTAACCATGCAAAAACATCTTTATTGTTGAACAAAAACCTTATTAAGGTTTTATCCTGCTCCTCAGATAATTGAGATCCTAGCAATACCTTCTGCTCTGCTATGTCTTCAAATAGAAGCATGGGCTTTAGCTAATCGGCTGAAGCAGCCTTCTCCCTTCTGTACTTGTACTGCTCACAAGCTTCGGCTCCATCTATATTATGGATTGCTTTTGAATCTGTCCAATTTCCCTCAGCCTTTCTGGCAGCTTCCTGACTTCCATGAATAGCAATAGGCCCTTGATCGGAAGGTATCTTCATGCATAGATATGCTGGATGAAGAATTGCTTCGAAAGCATTGAGTGTCCCACGACCAATGATTGCATTGTAGGGGTACTCCATGTTGACAATATCAAACACAACTTGTTCAGTCCTTGTATTGTTGACAAATCCGAAGGTCACTGGCATTGTGATCTTGCCGAGTGCTACGATCTGCCTTCCTCCAAAGCCACAAAGAGGGTGTGTAGCATCATGAATCTTATCCTCTGGCTCTTGCATCTGTCTGAAGGCCTTGGCAAATATGATATCCGCTGCACTGCCTGTATCAACCAGAACATTATGGACCAGAAATCCCTTGATGACACAAGAAATGACCATAGCATCATTGTGAGGGTAATCCTTGAGCTGAAGGTCCTCCTGGGAGAAGGTAATTGGGATGTGGGACTATCTTGACTTGATGAAGGGTCCCTGCACCCCGACATGCTGTACCCTTCTCTAGGCCTCCTTCTTCTGCTTCTTGTTAGCCGGCTCTGAGCATGAACCGCCTGTTATCGGGAGCACCAGCTTCGTAGCCGAAGCAGCTTCAGCTTGATTGTTGAACGAAGACATTAGCTCGAGAGTGGAAGTGAGTTCACCGGAGGTGGGTGCCAATGTTGGTGACTTGTTCTCAAATGCTTCGAATCAAGAACAAGGCAACATAAAATGTTAAATATAAACGCCCTTCGTCCTTCAAAACATTATTTCCCTTAGGATATAATGATCTTCAGACGAAGGTTTTGAAGGACATACCTTCGAATATCGAAGGTAAGATGGTAATAGAAGAAGCGTATAAAATACAAAAGATAACATAAACAATCATATGGCATTATAAATTCATCTCCATTATATTATCATGAGAAAATAAAAATAATATTGAATTACATTTGATACCTTCGACTTGATAGACAGCAAAGTTACGAACGTGATGCCAAAGCAAATGACAAGTTCACGTGAACAGTACAGGGGTACTGTTCATCTATTTATAGGCACAGAGCGCAACCTGTGAGATATTATAATCATGCCCTTTACAAAAGATTACAATTATGACACAGACTCTCATGGACTAAATAGTCATTTCATCTTTAAGTCGGTTCGATCCTTCGTCTTGAGACACGTCATAATGCCGAAGCTTTACGAGTGGTAGCTTTGGCGTTACTTCTAAGAGGATCTACCGAAGGTGTTTTCTTCTTATAGGATCTTCGGCGATGAAGCATGCCCCCAACACCAATTTTAGGGCTTTACAAATCCTACCCACTTAACAGAAATCTCGTCCTCGAGATTTGTAAGAAAAGGGTGTATAACTATGTCATCTCAGAACATATGCACACACAAAAATCTCGGCATGATGCATACTTTATTAGCAACACATGGGGTCAATTAGACCTTATTATTCCTCCTAAAATAGTATCATACCTACTACAAACTAAAGTAACATCTAGATCTTACAAATAGTAGTAATTTATATATATGTTTATGTAGCTTGGTGGAGCTGGTGGTGGAGGTTGTTGTTGTCGTTGTCTTTCCAACTGTGCTTGCCTTGTTTCTCGACGTGTCTCCAGCCGGTCCTAATGTATTTTCTCGCGTCCTTGTCTTATCTAATTATGCAATTCGGTAACCATGTTTGCCATTTGTTGTATTATCATCATTTGGGTGGCAACCACTTGATCGATTCCAACCGGTGAAGGATTTGGAGGATTCATTTCTGTTTTGTTGTTGCTTGATAATCTTCCCTTCCTGGTATTGACCATGAGAGTTAGAGGCATATGGTAGGATAGTTTTGCAATGAAAAGTATTTGGTAAGCAGAATGAATATGCTAGTAGCTGGTTATGATCTAAAAATTCTTTAGCAAGGCTTAATCTATTGTTTTATGTCCAGATTGGTATAACTAGTCATATAAGGTGAATATCCAAAGGTAGGATAGAATTTTGTCAAGATGAGATAGTCCACATGATGTAGGTTAAAAGTTTGTTTGATGTTAAGTGAAGATAGATAGATTATACCATTCATCATGACTTTATGGGCTAGGTTAGCTCTTATGCTCATGGTTGAGTTGGTCTAAGGTGCTAAGTTAAGTTAACACCTGGCTAGAAGGCTCCAAGTATCACTAATTTGTTTAAGCAGACCACATTGGATTAGATCACACTAGATTCCTTAATCCTATTTAGGAATATCATTTAGTAGAGCATATCCAGCTAACTTTATCTTTATGAAATTCTAGTATATATTTTTTTATCTCAGTGGAACTTCCAATTAGTATATATTTTTATACACCTAAAATTCTTCATGCCATTAACAGGTGTGGCATAGAGAACAAGGGTACATCAGATTTTAGCCATTATGTGTGTGCAGAGAAGTTTTGGGGGCAGAAGAGAGTTAGGTAAGGGAGATTTTTTTTATTCTGGGTGGTGGATCTTGATTCATCCGAAGATCTGTTTCTACTCATATCTTTCATCGTCGAGGTTAACCTATCTTCTTGGGTCTGATTTAGGAACCACCGGTTATGGTGTTAGATGCCATCACCTGAGTTAGGCTAACAATCACGGGTACATGGGGTAAGTAGATTTAACAGAGTTTTGCTTTGCTTTTGGAATGAATGAGTTGGGCAACCTCTCACATAGGCTAGGTCGTGGTTTCACGGACAAGTTGGTTTAAGACACCCATTTTAGGTTTAAAACATATTTATAAGAGTAGGACCCAATCTTATTTTACCAGTATTATCTAACATGTTTGTCCACTAGATTAGATTTGATCAGATTAGATGGGATCAGGGTTTAAATTGGGGTAATCAGATTAGACTAGATAAGATCTATTAAATTTATTTTGAAGTAGATCATGTTTGTTACATGAAGCGTCCCGATCCTTTGGGACTCAAATGTGATACAAATACTAGTCCCAGGAGGCTAGTATACACATTCCTTACTTCAAATAGTACAGAGTTTAGATAAAGGTTATTACAATACCGGGGTACAAGCTCAAGAGAGCCAAAATAAAAAGCGTAGTAGGAAAATATACTAGCCCAAGCCATAGGCAGAACTGGGTGCAGACACAGCCCTCTCAATCAAGCATAGCAGAAAAGAAGTCTTCGGCTGCTGAAAACATAAATGAATCTGGGTGAATACACTAGGTATTCCGCAAGCCCACCCCGCTCCCGTAAAGAGAAAGAGATCTATATCATACATGCTTTATTTGGTGGGGTTGAAGTCACTCTTTATTTTCTCAGAGAAAGGCAGTTGCTGTAAGGTTTTTCCCAAAGACTTAAAATAACAAAAATACCCAACCACCACTGAGCTTCCCGCTCCTGTGGCCTTGTTTTCTTCCTCACTACACACTTACACACACATTTCCCTGTTCATGGAACTCATAGAAAAATCTCTAATTGTCATACCATACCAGACTCGTCCATACCAGTGGACACGAACTATTCGAATAGGTTTCAACTCTGCGCAGAGGTGTACACTTTACCCACTAGCCCGGTTTCTGCGATCCCACCGTCGCGGGACCCGAGTGCCGGATCTCTTTCCTTCCTCGTACGTCCTAACCTTAACGGTTATCCGGAAGGAGTCAGGCCACCACCATGCCCAAACCAGACAAAACTTTCCCCCTCCTTATCCTTCCGGTGCTCCCCAACCTTCTTAACCCTGGGGTTGGACCGCATGAGTTCGGATTGAGTGACTGCCCACACAGTCTCGAGTGGTTGTACTATAAAGGAGTACAGGTAGTGAAAATGACAAGCCGGTCCTTATATGAGGGGACAATCCTTCTGCTCACGCCTAAACCAGCTGAGCCAACACCTTAGGCCCTCCCCTAAACCAGGGAGTCCTTGATCATCCCACTCCCAAGGTGATGAGGGTGAGTACCCTTCATCGCATAACTTTTTGAAAAGGAGACCCTTTTATTTTTGAAGAAACACATTGCCCTTTTTCCCAATCCACATTTCGTATTCATAAAGTATATGTCAATGCGGGCCATCTCTCGCTCACAATGCAATTATCCCCCTGGATTCCCGGCCTAGGCAATGGTAGAGAGAATAGGTAATTTATGCATCAAGGGAAGGATGGACTTGCCTTCGTCGAAGCTTTCCTGGCACAACAGATCTACTTCCGGGAGATCGGGCTCTGGCCCTTCTTCCGGGGCTACGGGTTCCGGATCCGCGGTCCCCGCTTCTTCTATTAAAACAGTCAAAAAACAATACATCAGCAGTGGTCTACTAATTGTAGTGTGTCATTTTACCAACATTATTATTACTTAGGACTTTAGAAATTATTTGGACAATTTTTGGTGCATAAAATATTGAAGAAAACTAATTAAAGGAGAAAATGGTGAAGAAAAGAAAAAGAAAAAGAAAAGAGGTTTCTCCTCTGATGGGCCAGGGGGGGTTTCGGCCCAGCCAGGCGCAAGCGCGCGCGGGCGTGCTTGCGGCCCAGCTGCGGCCCACGGGCGAGGGAGACGGCACGGCGCGTCGGAGCGACAGTGTCGCTGCGGGCCCATCCGTCAGCGAGAGCGGAGGGGGAAACGGCGCCGCGATCTAACGGCGCGGGCGAGGGGGGAGAGCCGGCCGCCGGTGGGCTCGACGGCGGTTTGCCGCCGGTGGCCCGGTTCTTGGCCCACGGGGGGTGGCTTAGCACGGGCAGGGGCTGGCGATCCTTGGGGTAGGTTTAATTTGGCTAGAGGGGGTTGGGAGGGGACTGTCCGCGGGGAGGTGGCGGAGCTCTGCGGCGGGGATCCCCGCCGGTGGGCTCTGGGCGAGGGATTGGGGCGGAAGAGTGGTGTGCTGAGTTCGTGGCAATGCAAGGAAACTAGTAAGCTACCTTAATCGCTCGCTGGACCAACAGAGAGGGAGAGAGGAGAGGGGGGGAAGAACTCACCGGTGCGGGGCAAGGAAGTGCTCGGGGCGACCTTTTTATAGGCGCCCGAGGGGAGGGGTGCGGTGGAGCTCGGCGGACACCGGTGAGGTGCACAGTGCCGGCATTGATGCCGCACAGCGCCGCCGATGAGACTCTACGGCGGGGCAGTACCGGGCAAGGACGTTGGTCAAGCGGGGAGGACGGGGCGGTGCCAAACTTCTCTGTGCGGCGAGGGGATGGGCGAGGGGACGGCGGTCGGAGGTGACCGCAGCGAGCCGTACGCGGGGAGGACAACGAAGCGGCTGACCGGTGGGGCCGGTCTGCCAGTGGGAGCGAGCGCGCGAGAGAGCGGCTGGCAGGTGGGGCTAGCTTGTCAGTGAGAGAGAGGCGGAGTGCGGAGCGGGCTGGCGCGCGCGGGGGCAGGCCGGAGATGGGCCAAGGGGGGGATGCGCGGGCGCGGGGGAGGGGTGGCGGCCGCGACATGGGCCAGAAGTGGCCCAGCAGGGGGGGAGCTTTTTCCTTTTTCTTTTTCTTTTCTAAAACTCATTTCATTTTTGTTTCTTTTCTTTTTGAACAAAATTATTTAGTGGATAATCTAGGTGTTGGAAGATAAAATCTAGTTGAGGTGCTTGTGATCAAACAAAGTGTATGCATATGATGGGAAAATCTAAGGGAGTTTTGGAATAGAAGATAAAAAGAGGGGAGGGGTAGATTAGGGGTTTCAAACCTGGGTTAGAATTTTGGGATGTTACAAACCTACCCCACTTAAGGGAATCTCGCCCTCGAGATTCAGACGGGGCTCGAGAAAAGGTAAGGGTATTCCTTCCTCAGAGAGTCCTCACTTTCCTAGGTGGCCTCCTCTTCTCCATCTCTGCTCCACTGAACCTTACAGAGTCTCACTTCTGAGTTGCGGGTCTTTCTGACCGCTGAGTCGAGAATCTTCACTGGCTTTTCTCGGTACTAGAGATCCTTTTGAATCTGAATTGCCTCTGCCTCGATGTGGTTTTCTGGTACTTTCAGGCATTTGCAGAGCTGGGACACATGGAACACATTGTGAATATCTGACATGGATTCTGGTAGCTCAAGACGGTATGCTGCGGGTCCCACTCGGCTAATGATGGGGTAGGGACCGACGAAACGTGGTGCTAGCTTTCCTTTCATTTGGAACCTTTTTACACCACGCATCGGGGAGACTTTGAGATAAACGAAATCTCCTTCCTCAAATCTGAGTTCTCTTCGTCTGTTGTCTGCATAACTCTTCTGTCGACTCTGAGCTTCAAGTAACCTCCTGCGGATCAAGGCAACTTTCTCTTCGGCTTCTTTAACAAAGTCAGGTCCTTCTAGTGTCCTTTCCCCTACATTGGACCACATTAGGGGAGTCTGGCATTTTCTTCCATACAGTGCTTCGAAGGGTGACATTTTGATGCTGGCCTGATGGCTGTTGTTGTATGAGAATTCGGCGTACGGCAAACTGGACTCCCAATCCCTGTCGAAGGTTAACACACAGGCTCTTAGCAAATCTTCGAGGATCTTGTTGACTCTTTCTGTTTGGCCATCTGACTGGGGGTGATAAGCGGTGCTGAAATCTAACTTGGTGCCCATTGCTTGCTGAAGGCCTTTCCAAAATTTTGAGGTGAACTGCGTTCCTCTGTCTGACACTATCTTCCGTGGAGTGCCATGGAGCCTGACTATCTCCTTAAGATATATCCGGGCAAGGGCGGCTCCTCCAAAAGTGGTTTTTACTGGAATGAAGTGGGCCACTTTGGTGAGACGATCAATTATTACCCAGATAGAATTATTCCCTTTCTGCGTTCGGGGTAGTCCGGTTATGAAATCCATGCCTATTTCTTCCCACTTCCACTCAGGTACTGGGAGGGGTTGTAGCAGGCCTGCAGGCTTCTGATGTTCGGCCTTCGTTCGCTGACAGGTGTCACACTGGGCCACATACTGTGCTATTTCCTTCTTCATCCCTTTCCACCAGTATCTGGTTTTGAGGTCGAGGTACATCTTGGTGGTCCCTGGGTGGATGGAGTAAGCTGAGTTGTGGGCTTCATTGAGCAGGACTTCCCGTGCTTCTCCTATTGGTACACACAGACGGTTCTTGAACCAAAGAACTCCTTGTTCATCTGTCCTAAGATCCGGAAGTTGCTCCTTGCGGGCTCTTTCCATAAGTCTGGCTGTCTCTGCGTCCAGGTGTTGAGTCTTGCATATGAGATCTTCTAGCATTGGCTTGACTTCCAGGCTACCGTTGTCTCCCAGGAATGCATTTAGCTGAGCTGATTCTTTCAGCCAGTCTTCTAAAAAGTTGGTCCCCTTCATCCCGAAAGGTTTTCGGCTGAGGGCATCTGCTACTACGTTGGCCTTCCCGGGGTGGTAATGGATTTCGAGGTCATAATCCTTGATCAATTCAAGCCATCTTCTTTGACGGAGGTTGAGGTCTGGCTGAGTGAAGATGTACTTCAGACTCTTGTGATCGGTGAAGATGTGGCATTTGTTCCCAATCAGATAGTGCCTCCATATTTTCAGAGCGTGCACTATGGCTGCCAATTCCAAGTCGTGGGTGGGGTAGTTCTGCTCGTGTGGCTTGAGTAAGCGGGATGCATAGGCAATAACTTTCTCATTTTGCATCAAGACACACCCTAAGCCTTGCCTTGAAGCATCACAGAAGATGACGAAATCCTGGTGTATATCTGGTAGTGTCAAAACGGGCGCGGTTGTAAGCTTCTCCTTGACGATCTGGAAACTCTCCTCACACTTTGGGGTCCACACAAACCTATTGTCCTTTTTGAGGAGTTTGGTCATAGGTTTTGCTATGCTGGAGAATCCCTTGATAAAGCGGCGGTAATACCCCGCCATTCCCAGAAAGCTTCGTACTTCACTGACGTTGGATGACTGTTTCCATTTTGAAACGGCTTCCACCTTGGATGGGTCCACTTCTATCCCTTCTGCAGTCAAGATATGCCCCAGGAAGGCTATCTTTTCTAACCAGAATTCACACTTGTTGAGCTTAGCATAAAGTTGATGTGCCCTGAGTCTTCCGAGGACGATTCGAAGGTGACGCTCATGGTCCTTGCGATTCTTGGAATAGATGAGGATGTCGTCGATAAAAACCACGACAAACTTATCCAATTCTTCCATAAATACCTTATTCATGAGGTTCATGAAAAAGGCGGGTGCGTTTGTCAGCCCAAATGGCATCACTGTGAATTCATATTGCCCGTATCTGGTGACGAATGCAGTCTTCTGAATGTCTGCTTCCTTGATCCTCAGTTGGTGATATCCTAACCTGAGGTCTATCTTGGAGAAGTATTTGGCTCCCTGCAGCTGGTCAAAGAGGTCATCGATCCGAGGGAGAGGATACTTATTCTTGATTGTAACTTCGTTCAAGGACCGATAATCAATACACATTCTCATACTTCCATCCTTTTTGGTAACGAAGAGGACGGGTGCTCCCCAGGGAGACGAACTGGGACAGATGTACCCTTTTTGTTGCAGTTCCGCAATCTGGAGTTTTAATTCTGCTAACTCTGTGGGGGCCATGCGGTATGGTCTTTTTGCGATGGGCGCAGTGCCAGGAATGAGGTCTATGTAGATCTCCACTCCTCTTTCGGGTGGCATTCCAGGCAACTCTTCCGGAAATACATCCTCAAACTCTTCGATCACGGACATGTTTTCTGCTGCCAGGTTAAACATCATTGGATCGTTGGCGGGTGGCTGGGCTTAACAGGAAACTGCTTTTCCTTGGTGATCGGTGAGAAGAACGGTCTACTTGCGCAGCTGATAATACCCTTGTGCTTAGTTAGCCAATCCATTCCTAGGATCACATCAATCCCTTGGGATGGCAAGACGGTTAAGTCCGCCAGGAACACTACTGTCACACCCGGTTTCAGAAGGCAAACCGAATGCGAACTATGTACGTGCCAGGATCAGAATTCACGTACACAGCGATTACATAAATGAACATCATCGCACAGTGCTCGAATAATAACATAAAAGGGTATTAACTTATTACATCACAGAGTCATAGACATCAACATAGTCATCAACTTAACAGTTAAATCAAAGTGCTAGCGAAACGCAGTAAAGATAAGGCCTTCACAGGCAGCTGACTGGGAGTTGCCGCCAACCCACACCTAAAACTCGTCGTAGTCTTGGAACTCCTGGAAGTCTCCTTCCACGACTTCGTCTTCTCCTGAGCAGTGGTTGCAATGTGGACAACCTGGTGTTTTGTGGTAAAGCAAGGATGAGTACACATCAACGTACTCAGCAAATGTCCCGTTTGGCTGAAGTGGACTAGCTTTATGTGGGGTTAGGCTCAAGCAGTTGCTTTTAGTTGGTCAGGTATTTATTATTAGTGAAGCCAGGTTTTAGCAATAACTAACCCGTGAATCATTTCCTCATCGAGGAACATCATTATCATCATCGAACCAAAATCATAAATAGAACCATTGTATCTCGAACCATTCGTATCTCTAATCAAAGAGGATCCCAAGGCTGCTCTTAACCGTGAGCATGGCTGATATATCAGTTTCACTACCCTCTGCAGAGGTCGCACACTTTACCCATGAGCCGTGATTCCCTCTCTAGCCCGGGCTTGCAAGACCCTTATTCACTCCCAAGGTGAATGGCTAGGGATTCACTACGAAGCCTTTACAAAGATTCCCTAGAGGTCATAGCTGCCCGTTAGGTTTCTCCAGTTTGATAAACACAGTACCTCTCCCCGCAGGAGGGTGACTAAAAAAGACAAAACGAAAGAACCTCGGCACTCAGCCTCGGCAGAGCAAGCACTGTGCCTGGACCCCATTGACGGCACGACGGCGAAGCAACTACACTTCTAGTTCCTCTAATTAATTAGCTAAGAGCACCCCATTCCACCCTCATGGTTGCACTGTTATCCCGGGTGGTCTCTCAACGAACAGGTCCTTACGGAGAGGTACTCAGGAAACAGCCTGAGCCCCCTAGAGTATCACAAGATCAACAGTATAATCAGGATAACAGTATCGTATCATAAATAGTCACATCATGTTCATTGATTAAGTTAAGGCAATAGCAAAATGCTAACCATAATAACCCAAAAGGTAAGCAAGGACAAGGTAGATACAAAGCTAGTCAATCCTTAGGTTGATCATGGTATGCGGGTTGATGAATTATAAAGTAAATGGGACATAATAGGTCAAAGGACACTTGCCTTCACCAAGCTGCTGCTGCTCAGGGTCTTCTCCTGCAATTCCCTCAGACTCCACGAACGACCCGATATCTACGCGAGTGCAAACATACATTCAACATTCTTGAAATGGTAGAAAACAGTACACCATACCACAGTATAGATCAAATAAATATGCACGCGACAAAGAATTCACATCTACGACTACGCGAGAACCGAACCGAGACGACAGATGCTACGGTCGAGGGATATCACGTTTACACTAAGCGAATGTGAATTACAATACTTAGTTCGACGTAATCCTATTAACGGACAATAATCATATGCCGAGTAAAATTACTACTTAGTCCCGATTAGTGTGTTGTTCGAATAACCGTTGCTTAAATATATATTTAACTAGCGTGAGCTATTCTAGGTGAGATGAACCATTAGCGTGCGTAAAACGCACGACGACACGCGTGAACAGCACGCACAACGCGCGCGGACAGCACGCAACGATTTATTGCGCGACGCGCGGGCGATGGCGAACGACACGAACGCGCACGGGGTTAGACGGGGTAGACGGGGGGTAGACGAGCGTCGTCTAAGGGTAGACGAAGGGTAGGCGAACGTAGACGGAGTCCCGTCGACGCACTGCGCGCAAGCAAACGCGAGCGCGCGCACTAGTTGCGCGACGCACGACACATTAAATAATTAGCAAACCGCGGCTAATTAATGACGTGACGACGAACAACCTATATTACGTTTAAACGCGAAAATTATATTTCTAAGTTCAATTTAGTTGACGTAAACTACTTGTGTGGAATATTTTAGATAAAAAAAATGAATTATCAATAAATCGAGGATTAATACGAGAACTAATTGTCTAACGCGTACGGACGATCATCACGAAATAATTAATTATTGCGCGCAGAATGCGCGCGCGACACGCGCGAAACAGCGCAAGGATTCTACAAACAATGACGACGGCGCGCGCGATACCCGTGATCACGTGCGAAACTGCGCACGCGAGACTGACGAGTTCGCGATGCGCTAGGTGACCGTAGCGAGGCACAGCGATGGTAGACGAACGGCCAGGGCGAGCTGGGCAGCGGCGAGCACGCAGCAACACAGCTGCGACGCGCAGGGGCGAGGTTCGACGGCGAACGGCTGCTATGGCGCTAAACGTCAACGCGGTTGGGCGTGCTGCGTGGCATGGGGACGGGTCTGAGCGCGCCGAGTGCACAGCTACTCGGCCGCTGCGCGCAGGGACGAGACGAGGGCGCGCGGGGTCTGCACGCCGGGGCACCGGCTTGCTGCGTGCTGCGATTCGCGACGGCAGGGAATCCAGTCGCGCGCAAAGGAACCGGGCTGCAAGACTCGTAGTGCGATGAGGTGTGGCCAAGGGAGCAGCAGCGAGCGCACCAACGCACAGAACTGAGACGGCATGCGGTCGGGATTGCGAGAGGCCGAGGGCAAGGTCGCGAGCGCGCAGGATAGGCTGGCGGGTGGTGCCGGCGATCACCGACGGCGCATGCGGCCAAGTGCTCAATGCACGGGAGGGAGGAAGGAGGAGAAGGGCTCACCAGCGGGATGGAGCTCCGGGGACGGACGACGATTCTGAACGGGTGACGCGCAGCGGCGCTGCTGCACGGGCGGGCTGCGCGGACAGCGGGCTCCGGCGAACGGCACAGCAGGGCGGGGCGAGGTCCCGACGGCGGATCGGCGAGGCGAAGCAGCGATGGGTGAGAAAACTGGGCGTCGGGTGTTTGGGGAAGACGTGCAGTAGCTGCGGCAGAAAAATCGGCGTTCTAGCGAGGGAAAACTGCGCAGCGAGCGGTTCTGGGAAGAAAAACAGCGGCCTCCTGGATCCTGGCGCGTGGGTCCCACTAGGCGGCGGCGACAGCGCTCCACGCGCGGACGTGCGCGCGATGGGCGCGCATGCAGGCGGCGGCGACGGCAGCGCTCCACGCGGGCGAGCGGTTGCGCGCTACGCGCGGCTGGGCTGCTTGCTGGCTGCTTGCGCGCGCGGGCTGGGGCTGGCAGGCGCGGCTGGCTGGGCTGGGCCGCCTTGCGCGCGCGCGGGGGGGGGGGGGGGGGGGAAAGCTGGAGCTGGGCCGCCGCGGAGCTGGGCTGGCGCGCTGGCTGCGCGCGCGGGGGGGAGCTGGGGTGGGCCGCCGCGGAGCTGGGCTGGCGCGCTGGCTGCGCGCGCGGGGGGAGCTGGGGTGGGCCGCGGCGAGCGGGCTCGCGAAAGAGTGCAGGCGCGGGGGGGGGGGGGGGGGGAGGCCGGGAGTTGGGCTGAGCTGGGGGGAAAAAGAGGGGGAAGGGGGGGCTGAATTCTGTTTTTCCTTTTCTTTTCTTTTTCTTACTCTTTTCTATTTATTTCAGCTTGACATTATGCACAAACAAATGATTAATTGAAAGATCAAGCAAACCATTCATCAAACAACAAACAAACAAAATAAATGTTTTCCAACATGATGCAACAACCATTGTTCCCTTAGGGTTTAACCTATTAAATTATACTTGCATTTACACTTGAAAATAACCACTCTTCTTCTATAGAAAAAGAGAAAACAAGAGATTGGAGAAGATGAGATGAGAGGAATAACACCTGAATTTGTGGATATGAGCAAAGAAATTTTATACCCCAAATTCAAGGTGTTACAACTACCCCACTTAAGAGAATTCTGACTTGGGAGCACCTGAGTTGGCATAGGAGGTCTGATCCCGGGGTTCGGGTGACCAAAGGGATGGCTAGGGGTGTAGAGGGGATGCCATGCTTTTCCACAAACTTAGTGGCTATAAAAGAATGGGATGCTCCTAAATCAAAAAGCACAGAAGCGGGAGTAAATTCAACAAGGAACTCACCGAGCACTACTCTCGGGGCTTGCTGGGCTTCTTGAGCATCGACGTGGTTGACTCGGGCTCTGCCCTGGTACTGAGTCCTGCTCTGCTGGCTGTTGGAAGGAGGTGCCTTGGAGGTAGGTGCTGAGGGGATCTTGGGGCCATTCACCGAGTTGGAGTAGGTTGGCCCGGGTGCCTTCAACTGAGGGCAGTTATTCTTGAAGTGACTGGGGTCTCCGCTGTGCCAACAGGCATTAGCTGGCGGTTGGTTGCTTGCAACGGAGGGTGCCTGAAGGGAGCTCTGACTCTGCTGACTGTAGCGTGATGGAGTGGGTCCAGATGATTTGTTGAAGCTTGGTCCCCTGGGCGGAAGCCCAAAGGGTCGAGCTCTCTGGTGACGTTCTTGCTGTTGAGCTCGGAGAACTTGGAATTTCCTCTTGAGGTGCCCTTTTTCTTCCTCTTTCGCCCTTTCCACTTGGATAGCCTTGTTGGAGAGGTGAGAAAAGTTGAGGAAGTCTTGGCTGGCGAGGATGGTCTTAAGCTCGGGTCTTAGTCCTTTCAGGAAACATGCCATCTTCCTAGACTCGGTGCTGACATCGTCAGGCGCGTAACGGGCCAACTCTGTGAACTTGTGCACATACTCATTGACTGTTCTCCCGCCTTGAGTTAGCTCCCGGAATTCATCCTCCTTGAGTTGAACTATCCCTGGGGTACATGGTGCTCACGGAAAGCTGTTTCGAATTCTGCCCAGGTAGCATCTCTGACGGCCTCACTGAAAGTGTCCCACCATGCTAAAGCCATTCCTGAAAGCTGATGAGCTGCCAGTTGGACACGCTGATTTTCGGGGCATCCAATGGCTTCCAGCTTTCTCTTGATCGTGCGAAGCCAGTCATCTGCATCGAGGGGATTGCTGGACCCCGCGAACGTGGGAGGCTTGAGTCTCAAAAATTCTCGCATCCTGTCATGTGGCCTTCCACCACCTGGGCGCTGATTTTCTAGACTTCTAGTGAGGACTTCAATGAGTCGGGTTTGATTGGCTAGAACTTGGGCTAGGTCTAGTGGTAGATCCGGAGGTGCGGGGAGGTGGGTCCCATCCCCTTCTCCGCCAGCTTCTCCTGCTGCTCCTAGGGGAAAACCTGCTCCAATCCCGGAGGCGGTAGGCGTGGTTTTATCCGAAGCCATCTGCCAGGGGAAAAGAGTTACTACCATGCACATGCCATTTTTTAACTAGTTATTTTATTCATTACATCAAGCCATTGCATAATACAGCACACGGCTACCATAAGTTCATTACACGCGAGTACTAGCTAGGGTACTCCCGAATTCCTTCTCTAAAGTGTCCCCAAATTCCTTGAGAAGGTCATCAAGGCTGGCTAGGGACATCTCCTCGGTGTCGGACGAGTTCCTTAACCCGGCAGGGGGTAGGGTTGGAGGGGCTTCTTCCTTCTGCTCAGTCTGACATCCTTGGCTTTTGGTCTTCTTGCGGATTTTTCTTGCAGGGGTGAGCTTCTTCAGTTTCTTGTCATAGTCCATCTTTAGGGTGCGGTAGGCCTCTCAGGTATTGGCTTCCTCGCCTTCTGCTATTGCGAGGCTCTCTTGAAGGGACGCCTTTTCCCCTGAAAGTTCCCTGACTTTCTGCTCCAGACTTTCCACCCGGGAGGTTAGGTAGGTGCTGTGGAGGGTGAGGTCATCATATTGGTTATCAAGGGTGTGAAGGTATCCAGCCATGTAGACGATGTTGGGGTCATTCTCAATAGGATCTCCTCCTGACAGGGCCTGAAGTCTTTTCCTCCAGGTGGGGGTATTCTTGTTGCTGGGTGGAAAGTAGCGAACGGGGGTTTCAAAGATCACCTTGTTGTAGTTCTGGCATAGTTGTCGGAGGGCTGATCGGGCAACATTCTGGCAAGTATCTGGAAAGCGGTATCCGGTAAAAGTGACTTGGAAGGAAGGATGGTTCGGATAGTTTCGGCTTTCTCCTAGGTAGACTGCCATAGAGCATTTCTCCATTCCGCCCTCGAAATACTCCTTCCAGACGTATTCCGGCTTCTTGCGGATTCCCATGCGAAGCGCACAACTTTGCAAAAGATGTGGTAACCCTTCCACCTCCGAGCAGTAGGATGTCCTAATGGCCAGAGAGTCTTCCATCTGGAATAGGGAAAGAAGGATCTGTTAAATTGAGGAGTAGAGAAGACTTTTCTTGGGGAAAGAGGTATTTTCTTTTTAGGGCAAGTTTTAGGGTCAGGGCTGCGACCTACGGCCAGTCCTATGGGCTCCGATACCACCTGAAGCGTCCCGATCCTTTGGGACTCAAATGTGATACAAATACTAGTCCCAGGAGGCTAGTAAACACATTCCTTACTTCAAATAGTACAGAGTTTAGATAAAGGTTATTACAATACCGGGGTACAAGCTCAAGAGAGCCAAAATAAAAAGCATAGTAGAAAAATATACTAGCCCAAGCCACAGGCAGAACTGGGTGCAGACACAGCCCTCTCAATCAAGCATAGCAGAAAAGAAGTCTTCGGCTGCTGAAAAACATAAATGAATCTGGGTGAATACACTAGGTATTCCGCAAGCCCACCCCGCTCCCGTAAAGAGAAAGAGACCTATATCATACATGCTTTATTTGGTGGGGTTGAAGTCACTCTTTATTTTCTCAGAGAAAGGCAGTTGCTGTAAGGTTTTTCCCAAAGACTTAAAATAACAAAAATACCCAACCACCACTGAGCTTCCCGCTCCCGTGGCCTTGTTTTCTTCCTCACTACACACTTACACACATATTTCCCTGTTCATGGAACTCATAGAAAAATCTCTAATTGTCATACCATACCAGACTCGTCCATACCAGTGGACACGGACTATTCGAATAGGTTTCAACTCTGCGCAGAGGTGTACACTTTACCCACTAGCCCGGTTTCTGCGATCCCACCGTTGCGGGACCCGAGTGCCGGATCTCTTTCCTTCCTCGTACGTCCTAACCTTAACGGTTATCCGGAAGGAGTCAGGCCACCACCATGCCCAAACCAGACAAAACTTTCCCCCTCCTTATCCTTCCGGTGCTCCCCAACCTTCTTAACCCTGGGGTTGGACCGCATGAGTTCGGATTGAGTGACTGCCCACACAGTCTCGAGTGGTTGTACTGTAAAGGAGTACAGATAGTGAAAATGACAAGCCGGTCCTTATATGAGGGGACAATCCTTCTGCTCACGCCTGAACCAGCTGAGCCAACACCTTAGGCCCTCCCCTAAACCAGGGAGTCCTTGATCATCCCACTCCCAAGGTGATGAGGGTGAGTACCCTTCATCGCATAACTTTTTGAAAAGGATACCCTTTTATTTTTGAAGAAACACATTGCCATTTTTCCCAATCCACATTTCGTATTCAGAAAGTATATGTCAATGCGGGCCATCTCTCGCTCACAATGCAATTATCCCCCTGGATTCCCGGCCTAGGCAATGGTAGAGAGAATAGGTAATTTATGCATCAAGGGAAGGATGGACTTGCCTTCTCGAAGCTTTCCTGGCACAACAGATCTACTTCCGGGAGATCGGGCTCCGGCCCTTCTTCCGGGGCTACGGGTTTCGGATCCGCGGTCCCCGCTTCTTCTATTAAAACAGTCAAAAAACAATACATCAGCAGTGGTCTACTAATTGTAGTGTGTCATTTTACCAACATTATTATTACTTAGGACTTTAGAAATTATTTGGACAATTTTTGGTGCATAAAATATTGAAGAAAACTAACTAAAGGAGAAAATGGTGAAGAAAAGAAAAAGAAAAAGAAAAAGAAAAGAGGTTTCTCCTCTGATGGGCCAGGGGGGGTTCGGCCCAGCCAGGCGCGAGCACGCGCGCGGGCGCGCTTGCGGCCCAGCTGCGGCCCACGGGCGAGGGAGACGGCGCGGCGCGCGGGAGCGACGGCGTCGCTGCGGGCCCACCCGTCAGCGAGAGCGGAGTGGGAAACGGCGCCGCGATCTGACGGCACGGGCGAACCGGCCAAGCGGGCGGGGGGGAGAGCCGGCCGCCGGTGGGCTCGACGGCGGTTTGCCGCCGGTGGCCCGGTTCTTGGCCCACGGGGGGTGGCTTAGCACGGGCAGGGGCTGGTGATCCTCGGGGTAGGCTTAATTTGGCTAGAGGGGGTTGGGAGGGGACTGTCCGCGGGGAGGTAGCGGAGCTCCGCGCCGGGGATCGCCGCCGGTGGGCTCTGGGCGAGGGATTGGGGCGGAAGAGTGGTGTGCTGAGTTCGTGGCAATGAGAGGAAACTAGTAAGCTACCTTAATCGCTCGCTGGACCAACAGAGAGGGAGAGAGGAGAGGGGGGGAAGAACTCACCGGAGCGGGAGAAAACGGTGGCTCTCTGCGAATTGCGCTCGGGCGAGGGGAGGAGAGGGATGGCCGAGGCCGGTGTGGGGCAAGGAAGTGCTTGGGGCGACCTTTTTATAGGCGCCCGAGGGGAGGGGTGCGGTGGAGCTCGGCGGACGCCGGTGAGGTGCACAGTGCCCGCATTGATGCCGCACAGCGCCGCCGATGAGACTCTACGGCGGGGCGGTACCGGGCAAGGACGTTGGTCAAGCGGGGAGGATGGGGCGGTGCCAAACTTCTCTGTGCGGCGAGGGGATGGGCGAGGTGACGGCGGTCGGAGGTGACCGCGGCAAGCCGTACGCGGGGAGGACGACGAAGCGGCTGATCGGTGGGGCCGGTCTGCCAGTGGGAGCGAGCGCGCGAGAGAGCGGCTGGCAGGTGGGGCTGGCTTGTCAGCGAGAGAGAGGCGGAGTGCGGAGCGGGCTGGCGCGCGCGCGGGGGCAGGCCGGAGATGGGCCGAGGGGGGGGATGCGCGGGCGCGGGGGAGGGGTGGCGGCCGCGACATGCGCCAGAAGTGGCCCAGTAGGGGGGGAGCTTTTTCCTTTTTCTTTTTCTTTTCTAAAACTCATTTCATTTTTGTTTCTTTTCTTTTTGAACAAAATTATTTAGTGGATAATCTAGGTGTTGGAAGATAAAATCTAGTTGAGGTGCTTATGATCTAACAAAGTGTATGCATATGATGGGAAAATCTAAGGGAGTTTTGGAATAGAAGATAAAAAGAGGGGAGGGGTAGATTAGGGGTTTCAAACCTGGGTTAGAATTTTGGGATGTTACATTACACTATTATGAGGTAAGCAAAGTGGTGGGGATTAGGACAAGATGAATTTCTAATAATAAGATAGAATCTTTTGAGATTAGTTAGATCTATTAGGATAAGATAAAATCTTTTCGAGGTAAGATGGGTCTATTAGGTAAGAGGGAATCTTTTAAGATAGGAGAGAACCTTTTAAGATAGGATGGATCTATTAAGATGAGGGAGAACCTTCCAACATAATATGGATCTATTTGATATATTCTAATGGGGTACTTTTAGTTGGTCTAGTTTATCTTATAAACAATTTAAGAGGATAAGAAAAAAAATTAACACAAGATAAACTTATTAGGATAAGATAGATTATATCTATATTTTTTTTCAACTTAAAGGAATCTATCTGAAATGGGTACACTTTAATGGAGGATAATCTAGGTTGTTTAGTTATCTCATGGATTTTATTTATCTATACGTATATGCAGATGTAATGGTGGACATTACTCCACAACTAATCACACATAATCAAAGATCCAAATCAAACAAGTATCATAAGAACAAACATTCAAACGTATAGATTCCTATAAAAAATAGTTTTGTTTTTGTTCCTAAGAGTAGGTCTCATATTCCTAAGGGTCACTTTAGGCGCAGGATTTCAAAGTGTGAAATCCACATTTGTCTTTAGAAGTGAAAAGGTAAGAATAATCAGAGTAAGGTGGAAATAGATGAGAAAAGATTAAGATAAGTTTAGAAAAGAATCAGATTAAGGTAAGTAGGTAAGGGTTATGTCCATTTCTATCTAGGTTTCGTCCTACAGTCAACATTCCTCTGGTACCACTTCTGTCACACTCGGTTTAAAAGGACAAAGCCGGGTGCATCTCATACATGCGCCAAAGAAGACAACATATATAATAACAGAGTGTATGGAGATAAATGTCACAAAATAATCAGAGTACTTATTACATAGCGGAAGTCTTATAAAATAAAGGATAAATATAACAGGATCAAAAATCCATCCTTAGCGCCAGAAAGTCAACTAGGAGACACCACCTAGATCGAATCGAACTCCTCGTTGTGTGGCTCCTCTTGAACCACCTGTTCTTCTCCTGTGGGGGGTGTGAGACAGCAAGGGTGAGCTCACACATGTTCATCGCTCAACAAGTTGTGGGGAATAATGTGCATGAACTCACCAAAGGTGGGAGATCATGTGAAGTGTAAGGCTTACCAAAGAGAATGGTTAAAGCTGAGCATTGCTTTTAAAGTTGGTCAAAATTTTATTAGCAATTACTAGATGTAAGTAAATACCAAACTATAATAACAATAACAGAACAAAATTAATAATAAACCCATGTAAATGCAAATGACAAATTGAATTCAAGTTCCATAAATTAATCATGCGAGAGTCCTGAGCTGCTCATGATCTTGAGCTCGGCTAGTATACCAGTTCTACACTCTGCAGAGGTTGTACCCTTTACCCGCAAGTCGTGTTTCCCATGTCGCCAGGGTTTGCAAAGCCCTTAGACACTACCGAGGTGAATGGCTAGGGATCCACTACGAGGCCTTTACAAAGTTCCACTAGCTTCTGAAAACCCGCTACAGTTTATGGGAAGAGCACTTGCAAGAATCCCCCGTCTGACCGCCATCGCAGCAAAATCAACTCGAGAACCTCCTTGCATGCAACTCCCCTACTGCCCTTGCCCCTTTCGGGTAAGGTAGTCTTCCACTAGCTTTCCTAATTAGTTAGCCAAGGGGTCCCATTCCTCCCTTGTGGTGGCACGTGTTTCTTAAGTTAAGCCCCATGTTCCAATTAAAGATAATAATGATCTTGACATGAACATAAATAAAATAACAGAATAATTGGAACATGGATATAATGAAATATTAACCCAAAACCATATAAAGCAATAGCATAACTACCCAAATGATTCAGGGTAAACAAGGGAAAGTTGATAAACAGACTAGGGTGACCTATTGGGTCCCATCAAAATTAAACATATGCATTGAATAGTGATAATAAAGAATATTATGGGGAAACAAAAGTGGATCAAGGGCACAACTTGCCTGGCACTTGAGATTCCAGGTACCAAGATGATTCTTCAAATCCTCGTGACCTCACGCTAGTTGTAGCAATACAAACAAACATGGTATAGACAAATTTAACATCACACCAAACATAAGGACAAACTGCATAATAATAATCTACGCATTGCTACGAGATCGTGGCATCGAGAACTACTAAGACCGGAGTCATGGTTAAGGAGTTATGATTTAGTGGATTTATGTGATTAAAATATTAAAATATATCATAAAATGGTTAATATAAATCATATGAGAGGTTATTCTCTAAATAACTATCTACACTTTAATCCAAATTATAAATTAACCTTAGATCATATTTTAGTAGATTATAATGGTAAGTAGATTAATAGGACTAACCAACATAGATTAAATAAAGACCTAATTGTAAAAGAATGAGACATGGTATAATAAATGGTGTTATTGCATAGTAAATATTTATACGAGACTAACGCAACTTGAACGGATCAAATCGGAGTTAAAACGAAGGAGTTATGATTTTCCTAAGGTTTTATGTATTTGATATAAGATTAATTAGGAAATAAATTTTAAAGTGGCTTTCAGGTCGAAACAGTGGGACTAATTTGATAAACAATAATATTATAAAATTATAGGAACCAAAATGGGTCAATTTGGACCTAATATGAATTTTCTAAGAATTTAATATGTTTCTATAATTAATTTATACTAAAAACCCATTTTCTAAATGAATTTTCTGGTTTTAATAGGTTCTGGACTGCACGCTAAATAAACAGGAGCATAGAGGCGAAAACATAAGTAATCCACAGACTCAGCCAAGCCCTAGGGTGGACGGCGGGTTTAATTCCTAAATCTGCAGGGGCTCTTTTGTAAAAAGGGTCGGCAAAGGGGTATGGATATATCCTAGCCGCACGATCATGATCTGACGTCTTCGATTAATTCGGCACGTAACTGAACCGGTAAGCATCGCAGATCCTCGGATCTAGATCTGATGGCCGGAAGCGCGAGTTACCCAGCACCGCCAGATCGACGATCGACGGTACATATTAAAATAGACCGAAAGGGTAAGTGCCATCTAATCCTAGCCACACGCGCACGGATCAACGACCCTGATCTATTGTGTGGGAGGGAAAACGCGGACAACCGATCCAGCCATCCATGTCAATCTCGATGGCCAGGATCAACCTAATGTGAACCATTACGCCGTCCTAATCCTGACCGCACAATAGAATCGAACGGCTAGGAGCCGATTCCCACTCCGGTGACGACCGACCGTCGGCGGAAGACCACCCACGACGGCGCGCCATTAACGACCACTAGCTTACTCCTCAATTTCTGCCTAGAACATGATTCTGACGCTTGCATAACAAAGCAGAGAGTATGGGGAATGTAACGGAGTGCATCGTGCCATTCTCGGCGGCGACAGCAGCACTGCCCACGGTGACTCGTGGCCCGACGGTCGGGATGAAGAACCGGTGAGAAATTTTGCCGCACCTCAGGCCTTAGCGCTCGATTAGGCCCATGCACACGATCTACCAACCCTGCAGAACGCTCGGCACCGCACAATGGAGGTTGGGAGACGACAACGGCAACAATCGATGGCGGCGGCGGTACTGACCAGACTCGGTGGGGAAAATGGGTGGAGGTTCTCCACCGACGATGGCGACTGGAATACGTTGGCGCGAGGTAGCAGGGGAGTGGTTTTATGCCCAATGGAGGTGGACATCGAGCCCAACGCTCTATACCGCGCGCGCAAGCAAGGACTCGGCGTGGATTTCGGTTTCTATTGAGCAGAGCCGACCATCGCGGGAAGTGGAGGATTGGTCTGGCAAACGGGCCCGTGCGCCAGTGGGAGGAGGAATAGGTGATGAGCAGGGAAGAGTCAAGGTGGAGCTCGGTTGTTAGAGCAAATCCTGGTGGTGGATTCGTTGCTTCGGTTACGGGGTTGGGGACGATTCCGCCCAACGGGACCCACCCGACAGTGTCACAGCGGTAAGCCCAGGTGTGTGCGGAAGACCAACATGTGGGGGCTGCACGCAAGTGACACCGTCTGAGAAAAGGGGAGGGGAAGAGGAATGGGGCCGACTAGGGATCGGTGGACTGGTGGGTTGAGTGGGCCGGCCAGAAGTCAGCCCAGCCAAGTCTTCACTGTTTATACTATTGTTCTTTATTTATTTATTTTTTTCCTATTATTCATTTATGGAGAGAATAAATGACTTCATTAAAATTCTCATTCCTATTTTCTGTTTATAATTCGAGGTCAAATTTAAATTATGACTCCTTAATCTTGACAAAATGCATTGTCACAAAATCATCGACACGCGATGCACGATTCTTTATTTATCTATGGATTTCCTGGCGAATTTAATATTATTAATTGAACATGAGGGAGAGCCCGATAGATTTTCAAAGGGCTTCAAAAAAATTTCAAAATCCTATCAAAAATGTATTTATTTCTTTGTTTTTTATTATTATTATTTTATTTTATTTTACCAATTTTAGGTCTTTACAAATCCTACCCCCTTAATAGAAATCTCGTCCTCGAGATTTGTAAGAAAAGGGTGTATAACTATGTCATCTGAGAACATATGCACACAGAAAAATCTCGGCATGATGCATACATTATTAGCAACACATGGGGTCAATTAGACCTTATTATTCCTCCTAAAATAGTATCATACCTACTACAAACTAAAGTAACATCTATATCTTACAAATAGTAGTAATTTACAAACTAAAGCCAACTATACCGATCTTGTCTCCGCCTTCGAAAGTGCATGTGATTCCATGCAGTACAAGAGGAGCATCTTCCCTGTATCGGATCTATTAAACAAAAACCAGTCGAGTTAATTCTATAGAACCTAGAATGTCAAAAGGTTCCATTGTAAGGCATACATGCAAATATTTGTATATATATGATTACCTTCAAATCTCTAAGCTCCATCCTACCAACTTGGGGCCACTTTGGTGTGGTCGATTTTCTTCAATGGCCTCCTGCTGCTTCACTTGGTATGTCCATGTACTGGTTCTCCCTTTCCACATAGATTATCTGATTTGATAGCTGTCATTGATTTTGGATAGAGAAAACAACAGAATTGTTCAGGGATAGACCACAAGACAACGTCATTCCTACAAAACCTACACATGCACAAAACGGAGTGGTTAGTGTTTCTGATGATGATTATGAAATATTCATAACATGAATTTTTTGCTCGGCACCACCGTCAGATGATTGCCCGAGCAGAAGATGTAGAGAAGCACAACCGTAAGCTCCATGTGGATCTCACCTCAACCCAAGCCCGTGTAGCTGCCTTGGAAAGTCATGAAGTCATTGCTGTTGAAGCCCTGAAGCAAGCCAAGGATTAGCATGTCAAGAAGTTGATGGAGGCCAACTTGGTCACCCACAACTAACATAGAGCCCTGCAGATCCAAGAGCCCGCTTCGTCCAACCCAGTTCAACCCATGAGAGCTAAAGATCCCCAGATTCTTGAAAGCCACCCGGTCTCTATCAGAGGAGAGAAGAAGGCTTGGGAACTCCTAGAAGGAGCCATAGTCTTGGAAGGATTGCCAGTCTCCCCTTAGACTATGGATAAGCAAGAGCACCCCGAATCCTCCCAAGATCCCTCGCCAGAGTTGTTTGAGCCCCTCAAAATGAAGAAGATTCCAGCACCCTCCCTTGAGATCAAGGAAGAAGCTCAGGAGCTACAAGAGTCAGTCTCGCTTGAAGAAGAGTTCGACCCCGTCCTGCCATCTCAGTCGCCACCAGAAGAAGTCATGAACATCAGCTCCCTCTTGACCCATCCAGAATATGCCTTAGATTGAAATTGTGTGCTAGCCTCGCCAGAAGAGAAGCTGCCTGGTCTGAAGTTAGTTATGCCCAGTCCTCTGCATGTATTGGGCAATGAAGTTTTTTCTTCACTTTGGCTAGAGCCTTGCATGTATGAGAGGTAACCGTGTAGCCCTGAGTTTAAAAAAACTCTAATTGTGTGGCCCCCTAGTGCATTTGAAAATGAATTTTGCTTGATGTTTTAATTGTGTGGCCCCCTAGTGCATTTGAAAATGAATTTTGCTTGATGTTTTCTTCCCTTTTGAGTGCATATGTGATGCTTTAACGTTAGTGCTTATAAGTCGCATTTATCATAGTTCTCAGTTCAGGAGCTGAGCAATAGTAGTTATGCTTAGCCCCGAATCTGAGTAGTCTGTGCTTTGGAAAAACTCTATTCTTCCCTTATTCAAAACATTTGATTTGTTTGTGCTTATCGTTGCTGAGCTTATGTGTTTCCTTTCTTTTTAAGAAACGTTTTCTCTAAAAGCATAGATAACAAATTAGAGCTAATCCTCACCTTATGCTTCCATTCTCATATTAACCCATCTCAAGAGAAAAGCACCTTACCCAAGAAGATACCGGGAAGCTTACCCTTGAAGCCTGGAATAAGCTACAGAGGAACCTGTCCAATCGCTTAGTCAAATGGACCGACCATGAGAATCAAAACACTGCTCCTGAGTCAAAGTAAATAGGAAAAGAGGACAGAAGTTATTACCATACAGAGAGGCAAGGATTCTTGGAACCAGAGACCACAAACATCAGGGTCATTGACCCCACCACTCACCCGTGCTCGCCCCCCCCACACGCGTATGCCGCCTCCATGCGCACTACCACCATACATAGAGGCAAGGTTTGTCTCGTTTAAGCATATCTGAAATCATCTAATGTATAAATGTGTATACTAGCCTCCTGGGACTAGTAATTGTATCACATTTGAGGCCCTTCTCTACCCATACCATATGCTTCTAACTCTCATGGCCAATACCAGGAAGAGAAGATTATCATGCAACAGCAAACAGAAATGAATCCTCCAGATCCTCCACCGGTTGGAAAGACAACAATAACAACCACTACCTCCACCACCACCACCAGCTCCACCAAGCTACATAAATATATATATTATTACTATTTGTAAGAACTAAATGTTACTTTAGTTAGTAGTCGGTGTGATATTATTGTAGGAGGAATAATAAGGTCTAATTGACCCCATGTGTTGCTAATAAATTAGGCATTATGCTGATATTTTTTTGTTTGTGCATATGTGTTGAGACAATATGAGTATACATCCCTTTCCTACAAATCTCGAGGGCGGGATTTCTGTTAAGGGGGTAGGATTTGTAAGACCCAAAATCTGTATAAGAAAATAATAATAATAATAATAATAATAATAATAATAATAAAATATATGAAGAAATAAAAGAGTAAATTCAGATATCTCAAATTATATTTGAGTATTGAAAAATTTAGGGCTGGATTTGTGAAAACCAAGAATTTATTTAGAAAGAAGGTAATAGAAAAGTTTTCTATTCAACTAAATAATTATGCATATTATTAAATGATGCACCATAAGCCTTTATTTACATGAATAATAAATTTTGGAAGTAACTTTTACTTCCTAATTCACATTCAAAATACTATTTTTCTACAAAGAGAGAAAACAATATGAGTGTGTATCATATTCCAAACATCTACCAAACAAGTAAAATAATTAAAATAAACATATATCTATTGCATCGTGTTAGAGTTTATATGTGTGTGCATTTGATAATAATAATGAAGATATTAATAGAAATTCAATAATGTCCAAATTTGGATTTAAACCTAAATTTGGAAATTAAAATGTGGAGAAAAGAAAGGAGGAATACCAAGCAAAGATAAAGAAAATGAATATAAAAATAGTTAGACCTTCCATATTATTGGCTTCAAGTTGTACATTTAAAATGAGCAAGAGTTCACAATTAAAATTGAATTCAAATTGAATTTTAGAAATTAAAAGGAAAAGAAAGAAAATAAGAAAAGAAATAGAGAAAGAATTCTAACCCTAGCTGGGTCGCTCCTCTCCTTCTCGCCCCAACTCCCTGTAGGATTATGGGGAGGCTACGCTAGCGAAAAACAAAATTTTCGACCCCATAAAACTAAGAACTACTGAGGTTATAGGTCATGGAATTACCACTAGACGCGTAGGGCAGCAGAAGACGTCTCGATGTAGATTAACGCGTCGAGCAGTGCCGTGCAGTTGCCGGTGTCCTTCACGTCCTCGCGTGGATCGTCCTAGTGCTCCAGATGCAGCACCTCTAAGGTATCCACACGTACAGGGAGGAAGCGCCGCGTACCGAACTGCCAGGTTCGCGATGGCGGCTGCGTGAGGGCGATAGGCGAGCGGCTGCTCGTTTGCTGGTGGCAAATTAGGGTTAACCTAACCGCGCCCCCGGCCCTCATTATTTAGGCGTTATGGTGGGCTTCTGACTCCGAGGCCCATCAGTAACCCTAAAGCCCAGTCTAATTTTGGATCTAATCCGAACTAGGCTTCCTTCCCCTTAAGTGTGTGACCCTATAGGTTCACATACAAATAGACATGACTCGAGTACTCTTACTTGGCCCAATAATTGACAGCGGCCTCTAGCAAAACATGTCAACTCCTATGCGCATGTAAAGATCATATCAGACGAACCATTGCAACATTACGTATATGTTGTTCCCTTTGTCTCACGATATTTGGTCTAGCTCTAAGCTGACCTCTCTTTCTCGATACTATGAATTGGAATCCTTTCAATTGTTAACTCTTAACCCTAGCACGACCATGCATTTCTTGATCCAATCACTCGAGGGGCCCAGAGATATCTCTCTCAAGAAGAGAGGGACAAATTCCATCTTGACTAACCATGCCTCACAGCATGCTTCCTAACAAACCCAAAACTACCTTTATAACTACCCAGTTACGGAGTAGCATTTGATAGTCCCTAAGTAGGTCAATCCACATCTTGAGAACATGCGACAATCTCAGGTCTAAGGACAGAGTATACATGTTGCAAAAAGAGAACTATATTACAATATCTCACAATGGGCCGGTCCAGCCTCATGTCATACATGCACCCACATTATTAGTTCGACATCTCCATGTCCATGACTTGTGAAATGTAGTCATCAACTAATATATGTGCTGGTCATCGACTCTGACCAGGGACATCATTTAGAATAACCATACAAGTAAAGAATCTCACAAACAATTCACATAATTGCTAATCAATACAAGGTGCCTTTCATGGATATTCAATTAAGCAATATATATATCATGGATACAAAGAAATATGCTCATCTCTATGATTATCTCTAGGGCATATTTCTAACAGTCTCCCACTTGGACTAGAGTTAATCTAGAAGATATCTAATACCCATAGATCTCATGTGTGTCTCATGCTTAGGTCGTGGAAGTGGTTTTGTCAAAGGATCAGCAACATTCAAATCTGTATGTATTATGCATATCTTTATCTCACCCCGTCTAACGAATTCCTGTATGAGGTGAAATTTCCGCAGTACGTGTTTGCTTTTCTGGTGGTTCCTTGGCTCCTTTGCTTATGCAATTGCCCCATTGTTGTCACAATAGAGGTTCAATGGACCAGAGGCATTAGGAAACACACCAAGCTTGATGAGGAACTTCCTTATCCAAACACCTTCCTTCGCAGATTCAGAAGCTGCAATGTACTCGGCTTCTGTTCTAGAATCAGTCACAGTCTCCTGTTTGGAACTCTTCCAACTAACAGCACCACCATTTATTGTTAACACAAAACTTGATTGCGATTTTAACTCGTCTGGGTCAGTTTGGAAGCTAGCATCGGTGTAACCAGTTACAACAAGCTCCTCCTTACCCCCATATACTAGGAACATATCTTTAGTCCTTCTCAAGTACTTAAGAATGCCTTTTACCGCTGTCCAGTGACCCTCACCTGGATCAGCCTGGTACCTACTCGTAGCACTTATAGTGTATGAAACATTTGGGTGTGTACATATCATGGCATACATGATTGATCCAATTTCTGATGCGTATGGTACCTTACTCATGCGCACCCGCTCATTTGCCGTCGCAGGACATTGCTTCTGGCTAAGGTGTGTACCATGTGACACAGGTAAGAACCCTTTCTTGGACTGTTCTATGTTGAACTGTTTCAACACCTTGTCAATGTAGTATCTTTACTTAATCCTATAAGCCTCTTTGACCTATATCTATAGATCCTTATGCCCAAAATATATGCTACTTCCCCTAAGTCCTTCATAGAAAAACTCTTTTTCAGTGAAGCCTTAATGGACTCCAGCATAGGAATGTCATTCCCAATCAGTAATATGTCATCCACATACAAGATCAGAAATACAATAGCGCTCCCACTTTCTTTCTTGTAAACACAAGCTTCTTCTTCATTCTGATGAAAACCAAACCCTTTGACCACTTCATCAAAACGAATGTTCCAACTCCGAGATGCTTGCTTTAACCCATAAATGGATTTCTGAAGTTTGCATATCTTTCCAGCATTGATTGGATCGACAAAACCCTCAGGATGTATCATATACACATCCTCATCAAGGTTTCCATTAAGGAAAGCTATTTTGACATCCATCTGCCAAATCTCATAATCAAAATATGTGGCAATAGCTAGAACGATCTGAATAGATTTAAACATCGCTACTGGCAAGAATGTCTCGTCATAGTCAACTCCTTGAACTTGTCAAAAACCCTTTGCAACAAGTCGAGCCTTATAGATGTTAACATTTCCATCCATGTCTTTCTTCTTCTTATAGATCCATTTGCACTCTATGGGTCTAACACCATTAGGCGAGTCCACCAAGTTCCAAACATGATTTTCTCCCATGGAATCTATCTCGGATCTCATGGCGACTTGCCATTTCTCGGAATCTGGGTCCATCATCGCTTCTGCATATGTTGCAGGTTCATCTTTATCTAACAACAACACTTCCCCATTGCCCAACAATAGCACTTCTCTACATGCTTCGCGAAGCCTTGCTGACCTTCGTGGTTGTGGTGGTGTTACTCTTGCCACAGACGTCTCAACTTGTTCTGCTACATTAGCATCACTTGTTGGATCATGTGACACTGGCTCATCCTGAACTTCTTCAAGATACACCTTTTGTTTACTTTTCTCTCTTTTGAGAAACTCTTTCTCTAAGAACACACCATTCCGGGCAACAAACACTTTGCCCTCTGACCGGTGGTAAAAGTAATATCCCAAAGTTTCCTTTGGATATCCCACGAACATGCACTTGTCCGATTTTGGAGTGAGTTTATCCGACTGAAGTCGCTTGACGTAAACCTCACAACCCCAAATCTTCAGAAAAGACAAACTGGGAGTCTTCGCAGTCCACATCTCATATGGTGTCTTAACTAGGGACTTAGATGGTACCCTATTTAGTGTGAAAACTGTTGTTTCTAGAGCGTATCCCCAAAACAACAAAGGTAGGTCCGACTGGCTCCTCATTGATCGACCATATCCAATAAAGTTCGATTACGTCGCTCAAACACGCCATTCCTCTAAGGCGTTCTAGGCGGTGTAAGCTGCGGAACAATTCCACAACTCTTTAGATGATTGCTAAACTCATGGCTCAAATATTCACCTCCACGATCAGATCGCAGTGCTTTAATTTTCTTGCCACGCTGATTTTCCACTTCATTCAGAAACTCTTTGAACTTTTCTAAAGATTCAGACTTGTGTTTCATTAAGTAGACATACCCATATCTACTAAAATCATCAGTGAAGGTTATTGTAACACCCCTGGTGTTACTGTAACTAAAACTTGAGCATGGCATCATAAGCATTGACATTGCATATGTTTGATACACCTAGAGTGCATTCACTAGGTAAAATTTTCAAACAAGTTGTATTGTTTAAGTGTTTTTTGCAAATAGAACCCTGGTTAAGGGACTTGACCCTAAATAGAGACTAAAGGGGTAAAACCTAACCCAAGATGAGAAAACCTAAAGACTTTAGGGAAAGAGTCATAAAATATCCCCAAACACAAAGTTGAATCACATTTAAACCCCTAGAATCCCAGAAACCCTAATTGGAACCCTAGAAAACCCTAAAACTAAAACCCAGGGGCCTATGTGCAAAATTAGTCCACTTTTGGACTAAAGTGCAAAAACCAAGTTAAATAAGTATTTTAAGTTATTTGGTTCACAAGTATGTGGATTTGAAAGCCAAACCCTAAGTTTTGGACTCATTTGCAAAAAGGACCCCAATTTTGATTCATATGCTAAGTCTGAAATCAGGGTTATAGGCCCAACTTTGGGGCTATGTAGCTTTCAAAATAGTGAGAATTTATATTAGGTCACCACATCAAAGTTGAAGACCAAACATAGGAGAACAACTTTGCTTAAGAAGGAAAGCATAGTTGTTAAGAGAAATTTAGAGATAATTGAGCCTGAAGTTGGACTGTCAGACTGCCTGAGGACTGAAATTCAGAATAACAGTGTTATGAGATGAACTTTGAGCTCGATTTTGAGTGGGATCCAGTGACTTTTTGTGGGAGCACATTGTAGCAAAGTTATAAACGGATTATAGCTCTATAACTTTGCTGCAGAAAGTTGGCATAGGATTCACACAAAATCAGGAGTAAATTGAGCTCCAAGAAGCTCTGTCAGGTCGAAAAACTGAAGAAGCACCATGGTACAGTGCTCAGATTGGGATAAGACTGACAGCACCGGATGTTCACCGCCGGCGACCAAATGCCGCCGTGATTCGTGCGACAGCCGGTCCACGTTGTTCTCGGGGTAAGTGGGTAACACCAGTGTACGCCGCCGTGGGTAAGCTTCAACCGTTAAAGAATCCCGGCCACCGTACGGTGTCACCACGGTCGAAGCCGATAAGCTCGCCGGTAACCACCGCCTTCCAGCCGTGCGCCGCGTGGCCTAGCCGTTTTACAGCACCGCCGTGACACCTTAAGGCTGTCCCATCATCGCCGGGGAGCCTGCCACGCCGTGGGACACGAATTCACCGCACCCGTCTTCTTCTTCATTTTCGGCCGCCGCGCGTCCTCCCGAAATTCACTGGCCACCGCCTTGCCTTCCTATAAATTGAGCCCGTGACTAGCTCCGCGAGATCGTCAGCTAACCAGCCACCACTAATCAGCCACAATCATCCACCAGTGAGCTCGAATTTGTGTTTTCCCCCAAATCTCTTTCCGCCACCGTGAAACAAGCTTCATCGTTGCCAGCTCTTTTCCCGGTCAGTCCAACCCTCCCTCTCCCTCGTTTAAGCTTTCTCACATGTCTACGATGCTTGTCGAACCACCAATTTGGACTGCGGGCTCACCAATCACCGGGAACGCACTCAACTGTCCGCCACCCATTCGGTTCACGCGGACAGAGCTTGATAGCTCGCCATTTGTGCAATTAGGTTAGGGGAAACATTCGGGGTAGGTCCGATGTGATGTCCGCCGCTCGGGAGCGCCGGTCGTCGCCTTAATCGGCCAGTGCAGATGCTCGCCGGAGCTCTACCGTGCGGAGCGCCGTCGTGGACCTCGGTCTGCGAAGGAATAGAAACTTAAGGGCTTATCTGCAAACTGTCAGTGATACATAGAAACAGTGAAAGAACTCGTTCGCTGTTAGATAAAAACATGAGGAACCCGGTGCAATTCTGCCATCGCACGTGGGCGCGGTCGCGCGTTTCCTGTGTTGTTGGGCCGTCTGGACCAGATTTGGCCCAGCACTGTTACATCTTTTCTCTTTTTCTTTTTCTACCCAGCTTTAGAAATATGTAGAAAAATGTAGAAAAATGGTAAAATTGTGAAACCAATTTTCCTAGGTTTCTTATTTTCCCTAGAATTTAATAAAAATAGTTTTGTGATTTTTTGCTTAAATAAGGAATTTTAAGGCATTTAAAGTAGTTCTAAGTAGTAGTTTTGGAATTTTTAAAAGATAAGTTGTAATCCCAAAAATGCTCAAAATTTTTATATGAACTCCTCATATTATTTAGAAGCCTTGGGTAGAGTTTGGGTTGAATTGGACCTTGTTTGCTCACCAAACCCCAAAACATCCCCCCCTGCCCTGTGAACTCCTTTACTGACTCCGGAAACCCTAAGTTCTCGGAGTACCGTGAAGGAAAGTTGTATTCAAGACTTAGATAATAAGTTTATATTATCTTTGCACCCTCATGAGCATCCCATGGCATCCATTCTTATACATATGTATGGTTATGATTAGAACGTGAAGAAGAAGTAGAAGTCACCGAAAAAAGGACACCACCACCCTCAGATTCTCAAGCAGGCAACTACTTCTACTTTGATATTTGCGGATCCGAGCCAGACTCACCTGTTAACGAAGGCAAGCCCCAGTGCATGCAACCCCTTTCCTTGTGTTTTTAAATACTTTTCACACACTTTAAGTCCAGTGAAATGTGCATTAAGTTCATAGGAATTACCTGGAACCTTTGATGCATTGCTTTCCTTGATATCCACACCTTTATGGATACTTCTGGTGAAGTATCAAAATTGTTTTACAAAAATGCTTAACCCTGCTTAGGTCTTGTGGATAGAGGTTGTCTTTTGCTGTACTGCCTAGCTCAGGGGTTATCCTGAGGAAAGATGACTTCTACCTGCAAGAATATTTTCTTTTGGAGCAAGGGTGGGATCTTACTGCAAAGTTCCCTGTGATGCTCTTTTCATCCTAAGGAATAGAAACAATCCTAAGGATGGAAGTACTTAAATCGAGACTTGGGTTAGGAACAAGTGATGTTCTACCCAGGTTGATTAAGGATTGAACGTGTATGTAGGCGTGCTGATCGAGGACCCTTTAACTGGTCACATGCCTCGTCATGGGTAAGCCTTGCCTCGGGCAGACTAAGGCCAGAATAAGATAACACGAAATGGGCGTGGAGCGGTGGCGAGAGTAGCGTGTACCCTCCGTGGCAAGAGGCTGGACGATGGTGTATCTGTGCTCTCGGTTTGCGTGAACCTGATCTGGTCTTAAGAACCCCGGTGGCGGGTTGACATATGCAAGGATTAAGTGCTACATATGTCGTGTGATTGGAGATCCTCAGTTGAGTATAATCGATTCGGATCGCCGTACCTTCGCGGTTATGAAGACTTGGTCACTTCCCTGCAACCTAGAGTCAGGATGTAAACAGTATGGATAAAACTGATGTTGTACTGATGAAATGATGAAATTAGACTAGAGGCCAACAGAGTCTATTAATACTTAACATGGCATTAAAAGATTGAAAGTAAGGACTCACCTTAGTAAGCTATTTCTGCAAAAGTATCTAAGTTGATTCTTGCTAAAGCCTCTCCTTGATTCCCATTTATCCAGCATACCCTTGAGAGTCTTTTCCTTAGTCGGGTAAGACTTGCTGAGTAATTCCATACTCAGGGTTTATCCCCTTGTTGTTTTTAGGTGAGGAAGCAGCAGAGTTCTGTTGCTTCTGTACCAAGGTGTTGGTGACTTGTTCTCAAATGCTTCGGATTGAGAACAAGGCAACATAAAAAGTGTTAAATGATAAGGTCCTTCGTCCTTTGAAACATTATTTCCCTTCGGGATATAATGTGTTCCAGACGAAGGTTACAAATAATATATCTTCGTAAGCACAATAAGCTATGACGAAAGGATTTACACGCAACATAAAAAGAAGTATAAACATTTAAATCTCATAATATCATTTCTATTTTATTATCGCATAACAATAGAAATGACTTTAGATTGCAAGTGTACCTTCGGATTGCAGGAAGACAAAAGTACAAGGATGACGCAAAAGCAAATGCCAAGTCAGCGTGAACAGTACGGGAGTACTGTTCATCTATTTATAGGCGTGGGACGCAGCCCATGTAAAATTACATTCATGCCCATTACATTTGTTAATGACTTATGGGAATTTGTCAAGGCCTAAGTAGTCTTTTCATCTTTAAGTCGGTTCCTCTTCCTGCTATCGTGACGAAGCTTTCCTGCGCACAGCTTCGTCTGTGCGCCATCCTTCGTGCAGCTTGGCAATCAGCCCGTCCTTCATCTCAATCCCCCTTCGTCTGGCTTAGGCTTCGTCCTGACCGTACTCCATGTTCATAATTCTGAGTCCGAAGATACCTGTTCATATAATCCACTTGGAAAACATTGTCAAATCATGTTTTTGAGGACCTTCGGAGGACGAAGGTCCCCAACAGTAGCCCCTCGCAATATTAATTTGTTAATGATAAATTCAGATTGCGATTTGGACGAAGGCCTTAAGCCGAAGGTCCGAAAAAACACCTTCCCTTTGCTAGAATAGCAACATTCACTGACAAGCGGGGTCTTTCAATTTTCAACGCACTGGGCGTATAAATAAGATCGTAACGCAAACTCATTTTGGTACTCACTCTTGCCATCTGCTTCCGCCCACTAAATTTTTAGCTTTTGCGCACTAAGATTTGCTGATCCTTTGGTTTTGAAGCTTCGGCCTTGAAAACAGTTTTTTAGTGTTTCCGAAGATGTCTGAAGATAAGAAGGTCCCTGCTGAGATGAAGCTGAGTCTCGACGAAGAGAAGAACTTGGGGTTCCTTATAGCGATGGCGGAGACCAATACGGAAAAAATCACCAAGGAGATTCTGGAAGGTTTGTCTGAAGATACTGGTGACAGCGACAGTTATGATGCAGAAAGCTGTGGGGGAGAGTCCGAAGATCGACCATGGCGGCCAAGTCACACGGTTTTCGGGAAAACCACTGTTAAGCAGAGCCATATTGACAATATGAGGGGGAGATATTTTCGAGATATATCTATTGTGAGGGCTGATGCTGGAGAAAAGACTTCTCCCACCCCCGAAGAAGATGAAGTCGTAATCTTCCGAAGCTTTCTCAAGGCTGGGCTTCGATTTCCCCTAAGCAGCTTTGTTGTCGAAGTCCTGAAGACGTTTCAAATCTACCTTCATCAAATTACTCCCGAAGCTATCATTAGAATGGGGATCTTTGTCTGGGCTGTAAGGAGCCAAGGTTTGGAACCAAATGCTAAAAGCTTTTGCAACATTCATGAGTTGTTATATGAGACGAAGCCCTAGGGGAAAGAACAATATCACAACAACTTTGGTTGCTACAGCTTCGGTGCCCGCACCGGGTCAAGCTGCTCCGTGCCAACCTTTCGGAAGAGGTGGCCCGGTGCCTGGATGACAGAATGGTTTTATGTAAAGAATGACTTGACAGCGCAGGAAGATATTAAAAGTATCATTATGCGCCCCATCTGGCAACGCTTCGGACTTCGAAGGCCGAAGGTTGAAATGGATGAAGCAGCCGAGGAATGCCAAAGAGCCTTCGGCGTAATCTGCTCTTTTATTGGGACAAGGGACTTGGTCCAAGAGCATATTGCGTTCAGGGTGTGGCCACTTGCAGGAAAGTGGGAAATGCCGAAGGAGACCATCAAAGAGTCCGACGAAGGCGGCCTGGTCAGACTGAAATACACATTCAAATACGGGGATAAGTTTGTTGAACCTGATGACGACTGGTTGAAAAGCTTTGAAACATTAAGTGACGAACTGCTTGGGGTGTATTCGAAGGCCGAGAACACTGCATTATCGGCAGCCTTCGGAGGCCGAAAGAAGAAAAGGCTCAACCGGGTATTTGATGCAATCGGGTTTGTCTACCCTGACTACCATTATCCGGTGCCGGGCCGCAAAAGAAAAAATACTTCTCCTGCAACAGAAGTTGCCACAAGTGCTTCTAGTGAGCCAGCGCCGCAAAGAAAAAGATGAAGGTGCTCACCCACCGGGCACGTTTTATTGAGCCGGCCACAGTGCCAGAATTTATTGGTGAAGTCTCTTTGGCCTCTGAAGCTACAGAACCAGCTCCAGTGCCGAAGATAGAAGAAAAAACTGAAGCGCCTTCAGCAGAGAAGGCAGAAAAACCGAGAATTGAAGGACCAAAAATATCGGAAATCTTAAGTCCTTCAGTAAATGTTGAAACAATAAAAAATCAAAAGGGCCCATCGGTGACCCCAAAAAGAAAAAGAATGGTAAACGTGCTAGATGTCTTGGAGTCAATTAAGTCTTCAAGCACAACTCCAAAGAAGACTGTTGAACTTGCTGAAGCGTCTACTGAAGCTTCGAAGCAACAACTAGAAGCTGAAGCTGGGTCTTCAGAGCCCACCAAGGAACAATCTTTGGAAACCGAAAAAATAAAAATATCAGAACCAGTTTTGGTTGAAGAGATTGACACTGCCTCCCCCGAAGCTCCTTCCAACATATGCGATTACATCGTGCGACATGCTTCGGGGAAGAAATTATCTGAAGAAGAGACTTATGAAGCCAATCACTATGCTAGAGAGTTAAAATATCCGAAGGGGGCAGTAGTGTTCAATGGGACAAATGAAGATGACTTCCTATACTGCCTCCCTGATAACAAAGAATTATCTGTCTGCCGGGAGATGGCTAGAAGCATGGGGTTCCCGAAGCTCGAAGCTGGATTATGTGCTATGACGAAGGAGGATCTCGCGGACAGTCTTGCGTACAATAGCCTAAAGGTATGGGAATTAGGCGCTTGAAAATTTTTTTAATTCATAACTCATTCTTTTATTCTTATACCAACTTTTTTACATATAGGGTTTAATCCTAAGCAACGCATTAAGAGCACAAAAGAGTGCCGAAGATGAGAGCTATGAAATTGCGTTCAACAACCTTCGGTCAGAAGTTATTAAACTGAGAAACGAAGCTTTGGAAAAGGATAAAATTCTGCTTACATTGGTAAACAAGGTAAAAAAGGACGAAGCTGCTTCAAAGGTCCAGGCCGAAGCCCAAAAACATGAGATTAAAGATCTTCAGAAACAGCTAGCTAGAGCTAAAGAGGAACGTGTGCTTGAAGAAACAAAACGAGAGCTTAGTGATCAGTTGGTCAATCATTTAGAGTTAAGTGTTAAGGAGCTTCGTGCATCCCAGAGGAAATGCTATGTTAAATCTATAGAATGCGTCAAAAAGATAAAATCCAGCTTCGCCAGCGTTGGCGCATTTTCTAGTGAAGAGAATTTCTCAAGAGGCAATCCCGAAGGTCCACTGGATTGGATCAGTCACGAAGCAGAGGCCTTCGAGGAAATCCTGAGCAGCCGCGGTGACATCTGCGCTTTTTCAGGCGCCAGAGGAGTTGCTACCGTTTTGGAGAAGAAAAGTTGTGAGCATGTAAAATCCTTAGCTCAGTCCGAAGCTGCCTTGTCCTCCGAAGACATCAAAGACCCCACGACCGAAGCAAGCATGGTTGGCGGTAAATTCTTTACTGATATCTGGGACAACGGCGGCCGAGAAATGGCGCAAGAAATTATTCAAAGAAGTGAAAAAGGCATCCATGATGCTAGGAAAGTGACAGAAGTTGCCGAAAAGAGAACAGAGCCCGAAGGGCAAATAGGTATTAATTAGTCGTTCTTATTGTGTTGTAATTTTTTATTTCAAACTTTGTTCGCGGTTTGTGATAGTAATGTAGACATATTCCCTTCCCTCAGAACCTACTGGATCGTCTGCTGACCTTCACACGAAAGGGGATGACGAAATTAAGCAAATGGCCGAAGCTATCATGGATAAAGTTGTTGAACAACTTCTAAATGAGGCTACCGAAGTAGTACTAAGAGAAGACTAGATGTTATTAGAAAAAACATTTGAAATGTGATGTATGTAATATTTTGTACATTTGAATGTAATGTACAAGTTTCTTTTCATTATTCAATTCTTTACGATGCATGAAACTTTACATACGTACCGTTTTTAAGCCTTCGGCGAAAAAACACCTTCCCTTCTTTTCATGCTTCATGAAGATAGAAAAACTTTTATGCATCTCAAAATCCATAGCGCTCTGATGAAAAATATCCAAACTTCGTGAAAACATTCTCCGAAGCTATATTCCGAAGATTTTTACTTTCTCAAAGCATTCTTCCGAAGGTTGTTACTGTCCTCCCTTCTTTTGCCATATGCAATATGATGTATGATGCTTATGCTATGCAAAATGATGTGATGATGTTATGTTATATAGATGAGATTGATTCCGAAGATACACACATATCCCCGTGAAACACACAATCTTTTTATATCAGCGCTGACTTTTCGCTGTAAGCTCTGCATTCCCTTAGGAACGTCTTTTGAGCTTCTTCGCCTTTTACTTAGGCGGTATCAGCGTTGACTTTTCGCTGTAAGCTCTGCATTCCCTTAGGAACGTCTTTTGAGCTTCTTCGCCTTTTACTTAGGCGGTATCAGCGTTGACTTTTCGCTGTAAGCTCTGCATTCCCTTTGGAACGACTTTTGAGCAGAAAACTTACACTGCGCTCCCTTTGGAACGGCTTTTTGTGACTTCAGCAACTTACTCTGCGTTCCTTGGAACGACTTTCTGTTGCTTCGAAGGATTTTTAATAATTCAAAGGTCCTCCTTGTTATCGCAAATTTTTAAGCTTCAGCAACTTAAGCCTGTGGAGAAAATAGGTTTTCCTCGTGGGAAACAACGAAATTATTACATGAAAACTAACAATGTTCTTTGTTACACAGAAAATAGAACTGAATAGAAAAGACTGCTATCAAAGGTAGGATATGTGTCAATAAATGTGCTTCGACTCTGGCACAGTGCTATTGACTGTGCGAGCTTCGGATTGTTCTCTGAAGTCCCTTTGGTGTGGAGCATATTGACTCCCTTCTGGCTGTTGGCCTTGTTGTAGTGGAGGCGGAGGCGGAGGCTGTTGCCAGGAAGCTTGAGGTTGACTTGCCGAAGCTACAGAAACTGCAGGGTGGTTGTCTATGTATTGTGGGATGTAAGGCGGATGGTACGAAGCAGTATGCATGACCTGCTTCGGCTGAGCTTGTTGCGCTGTAGCTTCGGCTATTTCCTTTTGCTTCTGGATTGTAACATGGCACATCCTGGTGGTATGGCCCTTGTTTTCTCCACAGAACAAGCAAAACATTTTCCTTGGTTGATCTCCAAATCTTCCGCCGAAGCCCCTGGCGCTTCTGCCTCTTGGAGCTGGTGGCCGGAAGAAACTTTGCTGTTGCCCCGAAGCCTGTGAGGAGCACTGCGGCCTGTTCTGCTGACTCCCCTTATCATCATTTTGAGTAGAGTTGTGGATGGACCTGACATGCCTCGGATAGAATCTTCCTCCGAAGCCCCTGGTCATTTCAGAAAATCTGAAAGCCTCCTCCCTTCTTTGGCGAAAATCATTGTCGGCACGAATGTACTCGTCCATCTTCTGGAGCAGCTTCTCCAAAGTCTGAGGAGGCTTCCTGGCGAAGTATTGAGCTGAAGGTCCAGGTCGAAGCCCCTTGATCATGGCTTCGATGACAATTTCATTGGGCACCGTTGGTGCCTGCGCCCTCAAACGTAAGAACCTTCTGACATACGCTTGAAGGTATTCTTCATGATCCTGAGTGCACTGGAACAAGGCTTGAGCGGTAACCGGCTTCGTCTGAAACCCTTGAAAGCTAGTTAACAACATGTCCTTCAGCTTTTGCCATGAAGTAATCGTTCCTGGTCGAAGGGAGGAATACCAGGTCTGAGCAACACTCCTGACAGCCATAACAAAAGACTTTGCCATGACTGCAGCATTGCCACCATACGAAGACACTGTTGCTTCGTAGCTCATCAAAAACTGCTTCGGGTCTGAATGGCCATCGAACATGGGAAGCTGGGGTGGCTTGTAGGATGGAGGCCAAGGTGTAGCCTGCAGCTCAGCGGACAGGGGAGAAGCATCATCGAAAACAAAATTTCCATGATGGAAATTGTCATACCAGTCATCTTCGTTGAAGAAGCCCTCCTGATGAAGGTCTTTTTGTTGAGGCCTTCTGTTCTGCTCATCGTGAGTAAGATGGCGAACTTCTTCAGAAGCTTCGTCTATCTGCCTCTGCAGCTCAGCTAGCCTGGCCATCTTTTCCTTCTTCCTCTGCACCTGTTGATGAAGCATCTCCATATCCCTGATCTCTTGGTCTAGCTCATCCTCCTGAAGCGTCGGGCTGACGGCCTTCCTCTTCTGGCTTCGGGCCTCCCGAAGAGAGACAGTCTCCTGATTGGGGTCCAGCGGTTGCAGTGCTGCAGCCCCAGTCGCTGAAGCTTTCTTCGGCGCCATAGCGAGGGTCTATGGCTTCCGAAGGTGTTATAAAAACTCAAAGTGGAAGTGAGTTCACCGGAGGTGGGCGCCAATGTTGGTGACTTGTTCTCAAATGCTTCGGATTGAGAACAAGGCAACATAAAAAGTGTTAAATGATAAGGTCCTTCGTCCTTTGAAACATTATTTCCCTTCGGGATATAATGTGTTCCAGACGAAGGTTACAAATAATATATCTTCGTAAGCACAATAAGCTATGACGAAAGGATTTACACGCAACATAAAAAGAAGTATAAACATTTAAATCTCATAATATCATTTCTATTTTATTATCGCATAACAATAGAAATGACTTTAGATTGCAAGTGTACCTTCGGATTGCAGGAAGACAAAAGTACAAGGATGACGCAAAAGCAAATGCCAAGTCAGCGTGAACAGTACGGGAGTAATGTTCATCTATTTATAGGCGTGGGACGCAGCCCATGTAAAATTACATTCATGCCCATTACATTTGTTAATGACTTATGGGAATTTGTCAAGGCCTAAGTAGTCTTTTCATCTTTAAGTCGGTTCCTCTTCCTGCTATCGTGACGAAGCTTTCCTGCGCACAGCTTCGTCTGTGCGCCATCCTTCGTGCAGCTTGGCAATCAGCCCGTCCTTCATCTCAATCCCCCTTCGTCTGGCTTAGGCTTCGTCCTGACCGTACTCCATGTTCATAATTCTGAGTCCGAAGATACCTGTTCATATAATCCACTTGGAAAACATTGTCAAATCATGTTTTTGAGGACCTTCGGAGGACGAAGGTCCCCAACACAAGGTGGTTCCTAATGAAGATAAGCAAGAGTGAAGTGCGGGAGGAAAGGATCCTCCATTAAGACTTTTTGTGTAATAACTGCCGGGAGGAGTTTTTGCCTCCCTTGGTATGTGTAATAATATTACTCTGCACTCGTTTATATTCCTGGTCTGTAATAAACAACATGATCTTACTTTTTAATAAATGTAAGTTATGTAATCGCTTCCGCATTTCTTTATCTCCGATGTCCTGTAATGTCTACAAGACGGGTGAGACGTTCCTGGAAAGGTAAGGAAAGATACCGAGCTTGTCAAGTAGTTCAGGGGCACCTATAGGGTTGTCTGGGGTCCGTTGGACAAGGACAACTATAGGTGGGCCTAATTACTTGGGAGGTTCCGTCACAGTTGGTATCGGAGCGTAGCCCTTCTTGACAGATGTTATGTGGCATCTTCAAAAGGATTTTCTAAGACTTATCTAGAAAATTGCTTCTCTTCTTACCTAAGTATTTCTGAAGAGTTCATTTCAAGGACCAGATAGGAAGAGTGCAATGTATAGAAGGTTGAATCGACTAAGGTTGATTCTGTACTTATTCATGCATCATGCTAAGAATTATACTAATAAATTTTCCCCCTTAGCAAATGCCGCCGCGTACAAGGAAAACGGCACGTAAGCATACTGGACCCATCGGTGTGCCTCGGCATCAACTTGCCCCACGAGAGCAAGAGCAAAACAGCAGTAGCAGGAGCAACGATCCTATTGGTGATCTCGAAGCTCGCGTGAATCAACTCCAAGCGGAGTTACAGCGCAGGACTAATCTATGGGTTGCGGACGGTGACCGGATAAATGATTTAAGAAGTTACATCCGCACCCTGCAAGATCAACTAGCTGACCAAGATTTGGCGCTTGACTGGGCAGTGCAGTCTCGTTCGGTAGCTTTAGCTAAGGAAGCAAAGGCTCGAGCATGAGTCAACGAACTTAGCATTGCTATTGATAACTTGCAGGTATATTGCAATACCTTACATGAAGAAGTTCATGTACTGTATTCGCAATTACACCCAAATGTCCCTGCGGATCCCGTCAGGTCTGAAGCCGGAACCTCGCACACTGCGGGCGAAGCGCTTGGTGGAGAGTTAGACCTTTTTAGGCCCCCTCCTTCTTTGAGGCTGGTCAACGTATGGTCTCCCACCCCTGACGATGAAGCTATCAAGAACATTCCGGTAGTATGTGAGTTTCCAGATGTATTTCCGGAAGATTTGCCTGGATTGCCCCCTGAAAGAGATGTAGAATTTGTAATTGAGTTAAAGCCCGGTACGGCTCCCATCTCCCGAAGATCGTACCGTATGCCCCCTAATGAGTTGGCGGAATTAAAGATTCAATTACAAGATCTACTGAATAAGGGATTCATCCGGCCAAGCTCGTCTCCATGGGGTTGCCCCGCCATTTTTGTTAAAAAGAAGGATCAAACCTTGCGAATGTGCATGGATTATCGACCCCTGAATGAGGTCACCATCAAGAATAAGTACCCTCTTCCAAGGATCGATATCTTATTTGATCAACTAACTAGGGCGAGGGTATTTTCCAAAATTGATCTCAGGTCGGGCTATCACCAAATCCGTATTCGGCCCGAGGATATACCGAAGACCGCGTTTACTACGCGGTACGGATTATTTGAATACCTGGTAATGTCTTTCGGGCTAACAAATGCTCCTGCCCACTTCACCTATTTGATGAACTCGGTGTTCATGCCCGAGTTGGACAAGTTCGTGGTGGTCTTCATCGACGATATCTTGATATATTCTAAAAATGAAGAGGAGCATGCTCAACATCTACGGATTGTATTGACACGCCTGAGGGAACATCAGCTGTATGCCAAGTTCAGCAAGTGCGCGTTCTGGCTGGAGGAAATTCAATTTTTGGGGCACGTATTATCGGCCAAAGGAATTGCGGTAGATCCTAGCAAAGTCAAAGATATTCTGGAGTGGAAACCCCCAACCAATGTTCACCAAGTCCGGAGTTTTCTTGGACTAGCTGGATATTATCGCAGATTCATACCAGATTTTTCTAAGCTTGTGAAGCCAATCACAAGTTTATTGAAGAATGACATTAAGTTCAATTGGTCTTCTAAGTGTAATGAAGCCTTTGAGCAATTGAAGACATTATTAACCACTGCTCCGGTATTGGCTCAACCGGACATCACTAAGCCTTTTGATGTATATTGTGATGCGTCAGGCAGTGGACTCGGCTGTGTATTAATGCAAGAGGGCCGAGTAATTGCATATGCTTCAAGGCAGTTGCGCCGACATGAGGAGCATTACCCAACTCATGATCTGGAGCTAGCTGCTGTGGTTCATGCCCTGAAAATTTGGCGTCACTATCTACTGGGAAATATCTGTCATATATATACAGATCATAAAAGCTTGAAGTACATCTTCACCCAGTCAGAATTAAATATGAGGCAAAGACGATGGCTTGAGCTTATTAAGGACTATGAACTGGAGATCCATTATCACCCAGGCAAAGCCAATGTGGTGGCAGATGCACTAAGCCGTAAGGCTTCCTGCCACAGTCTTGTGGTGAAGACCTCTGACAACACTTTGTGTCAGGAAATGGAAAAGTTAAACCTGGGGATGATCCAACAAGGGACTCTGAATCAGCTAAAGCTTGAGTCAATCATTTTGCAAAGAATAGTTGATGCTCAAAGGAATAATGTGGGCATGAAGCACATACGGGAGAAAATAAGGGCGGGAATAGCCAAATGTTTCAAGGAAGATGATCAAGATGTGCTATGGTTTAAAAACCGCATAGTAGTGCCAAAGAACGAAGAACTCCACCAGCAAATTCTTGATGAAGCACATCTTAGTCGTTATTCTATTCATCCCGGAAGCACTAAGATGTACCAAGACTTAAAGCAACATTACTGGTGGACAAAGATGAAAATCGAAATTGCACGCTATGTGGCTAAGTGTGACACTTGCAGACGTGTCAAGGCCATACACATGAAAACTGCTGGTCCATTACAATCTTTGCCAATCCCAACATGGAAATGGGAAGACATAAGTATGGACTTTATTGTGGGACTGCCCAAGACGGCCAAAGGGTATGATTCTATTTGGGTTATCGTTGATCGACTCACAAAGATTGCCCACTTCTTACCCGTCAGGGCCAAATATATAGTAGCCACTTATGCAGCATTATATATTGGCCGTATTCTCAGTTTGCATGGTATTCCAAAAACTATAGTGTCGGATCGTGGACCTCAGTTCGTATCCAAGTTTTGGGAAGAACTTCATAAATCCTTGGGTACCAAATTGCTCCATAGTTCGGCCTATCATCCTCAAACAAGTGGACAGACTGAGAGGGTCAATCAAATACTTGAGGATATGCTGCAGGCATATGTTCTGGACTTCTCACAGAAATGGGATGAATGTTTGCCCTTAGCGGAGTTTTCATACAATAACAGTTATCAAGAAAGTATCAAAATGGCACCTTTTGAAGCTTTATATGGGCGACGGTGTCGAACTCCGCTAAATTGGTCTGAACCTGGAGAAAGGTACTTCTTTAGGCCAGATATGGTAAAGGAGGTCGAAGAAAAGGTTCAGAAAATTATTCATAATATGAAGAAAGCTCAGACTCGACAAAAGAGCTATGCAGACCGACGACGACAACCCTTATGCTTTCCGGTAGGCGATTATGTCTACTTGAAAGTTTCACCAATGAAGGGTGTATCGTGTTTCGGGGTTAAAGGGAAACTTGCACCCAGGTATATTGGTCCATTTCCGGTACTTGAGCGATGTGGGCTAGTAGCATATCGATTGCAACTCCCCGAAATTCTGTCTGCCGTCCATATTGTGTTCCATGTGTCGCAATTGAAGAAGTGTCTTCGGGTTCTCGATCGAACCATTGAAGTGACAGATGTTGTCCTGGAACCAGATTTAACATACTCGGAACATCCTATTTGAGTTCTAGATCAAAAGGACAGGGTTACCCGGAGAAAGACTCTCAAGTTCTACAAGATACAATGGAACCAACATGCTGAGGAAGAGGCTACGTGGGAAACTCAAGACTTCTTAAATAAGAATTTCCCAGGCTTTCTGGCCTCATGTAATTTGTAAAGTGTATATGGTTATTTCAATAAAGGAGTGAACCCCCAAACCACCCCTGCCTTGTACCAAAAATAAGGAAATACAAATGTGAAGCATTTCCTTTTCCATTACTCACCCTAGGACTTTAAATCTCGGGACGAGATTCTTTTATGGGGGGAAGGATGTAACACCCCTGGTGTTACTGTAACTAAAACTTGAGCATGGCATCATAAGCATTGACATTGCATATGTTTGATACACCTAGAGTGCATTCACTAGGTAAAATTTTCAAACAAGTTGTATTGTTTAAGTGTTTTTGCAAATAGAACCCTGGTTAAGGGACTTGACCCTAAATAGAGACTAAAGGGGTAAAACCTAACCCAAGATGAGAAAACCTAAAGACTTTAGGGAAAGAGTCATAAAATATCCCCAAAAACAAAGTTGAATCACATTTAAACCCCTGGAGTCCCAGAAACCCTAATTGGAACCCTGGAAAACCCTAAAACTAAAACCGAGGGGCCTATGTGCAAAATTAGTCCACTTTTGGACTGAAGTGCAAAAACCAAGTTAAATAAGTATTTTAAGTTATTTGGTTCACAAGTATGTGGATTTGAAAGCCAAACCCTAAGTTTTGGACTCATTTGCAAAAAGGACCCCAATTTTGATTCATATGCTAAGTCTGAAATCAGGGTTATAGGCCCAACTTTGGGGCTGTGTAGCTTTCAAAATAGTGAGAATTTATATTAGGTCACCACATCAAAGTTGAAGACCAAACATAGGAGAACAACTTTGCTTAAGAAGGAAAGCATAGTTGTTAAGAGAAATTTAGAGATAATTGAGCCTGAAGTTGGACTGTCAGACTGCCTGAGGACTGAAATTCAGAATAACAGTGTTATGAGATGAACTTTGAGCTCGATTTTGAGTGGGATCCAGTGACTTTTTGTGGGAGCACATTGTAGCAAAGTTATAAACGGATTATAGCTCTATAACTTTGCTGCAGAAAGTTGGCATAGGATTCACACAAAATCAGGAGTAAATTGAGCTCCAAGAAGCTCTGTCAGGTCGACTGACTGAAGAAGCACCATGATACAGTGCTCAGATTGGGATAAGACTGCCAGCACCGGATGTTCACCGCCGGCGACCAAATGCCGCCGTGATTCGTGCGACAGTTGATCCATGTTGTTCTCGGGGTAAGTGGGTAACACCAGTGTACGCCGCCGTGGGTAAGCTTCAACCGTTAAAGAATCCCGGCCACCGTACGGTGTCACCACGGTCGAAGCCGATAAGCTCGCCGGTAACCACCGCCTTCCGGCCGTGCGCTGCGTGGCCTAGCCGTTTTACAGCACCGCCGTGACAACTTAAGGTTGTCCCATCATCGCCGGGGAGCCTGCCACGCCGTGGGACACGAGTTCACCGCACCCGTCTTCTTCTTCATTTCCGGCCGCCGCGCGTCCTCCCAAAATTCACTGGCCACCGCCTTGCCTTCCTATAAATTGAGCCCGTGACTAGCTCCGCGAGGTCGTCAGCTAACCAGCCACCACTAATCAGCCACAATCATCCACCAGTGAGCTCGAATTTGTGTTTTCCCCCAAATCTCTTTCCGCCACAGTGAAACAAGCTTCATCGTCGCCAGCCCTTTTCCCGGTCAGTCCAACCCTCCCTCTCCCTCGTTTAAGCTTTCTCACATGTCTACGATGCTTGCCGAACCACCAATTTGGACTGCGGGCTCACCAATCACCGGGAACGCACTCAACTGTCCGCCACCCATTCGGTTCACGCGGATAGAGCTTGATGGCTCGCCATTTGTGCAATTAGGTTAGGGGAAACATTCGGGGTAGGTCCGATGTGATGTCCGCCGCTCGGGAGCGCCGGTCGTCGCCTTAATCGGCCAGTGCAGATGCTCGCCGGAGCTCTGCCGTGCGGAGCACCGTCGTGGACCTCGGTCTGCGAAGGAATAGAAACTTAAGGGCTTATCTGCAAACTATCATTGATACATAGAAACAGTGAAAGAACTCGTTCACTGTTAGATAAAAACGCGAGGACCCCGGTGCAATTCTGCCATCGCGTGCGGGCGAGGGCGCGCGTTTCCTGTGTTGTTGGGCCGTCTGGACCAGATTTGGCCCAGCACTGTTACATCTTTTCTCTTTTTCTTTTTCTACCCAGCTTTAGAAATATGTAGAAAAATGTAGAAAAATGGTAAAATTGTGAAACCAATTTTCCTAGGTTTCTTATTTTCCCTAGAATTTAATAAAAATAGTTTTGTGATTTTTTGGTTAAATAAAGAATTTTAAGGCATTTAAAGTAGTTCTAAGTAGTAGTTTTGGAATTTTTAAAAGATAAGTTGTAATCCCAAAAATGCTCAAAATTTTTATATGAACTCCTCATATTTTTTAGAAGCCTTGGGTAGAGTTTGGGTTGAATTGGACCTTGTTTGATCACCAAACCCCAAAACATCCCCCCCTGCCCTGTGAACTCCTTTACTGACTCCGGAAACCCTAAGTTCTCGGAGTACCGTGAAGGAAAGTTGTATTCAAGACTTAGATAATAAGTTTATATTATCTTTGCACCCTCATGAGCATCCCATGGCATCCATTCTTATACATATGTATGGTTATGATTAGAACGTGAAGAAGAAGTAGAAGTCACCAAAGAAAGGACACCACCACCCTCGGATTCTCAAGTAGGCAACTGCTTCTACTTTGATATTTGCGGATCCGAGCCAGACTCACCTGTTAACGAAGGCAAGCCCCGGTGCATGCAACCCCTTTCCTTGTGTTTTTAAATACTTTTCACACACTTTAAGTCCAGTGAAATGTGCATTAAGTTCATAGGAATTGCCTGGAACCTTTGATGCATTGCTTTCCTTGATATCCACACCTTTATGGATACTTCTGGTGAAGTATCAAAATTGTTTTACAAAAATGCTTAACCCTGCTTAGGTCTTGTGGATAGAGGTTGTCTTTTGCTGTACTGCCTAGCTCAGGGGTTATCCTGAGGAAAGATGACTTCTACTTGCAAGAATATTTTCTTTTGGAGCAAGGGTGGGATCTTACTGCAAAGTTCCCTGTGATGCTCTTTTCATCCTAAGGAACAGAAACAATCCTAAGGATGGAACTACTTAAATCGAGACTTGGGTTAGGAACAAGTGATGTTCTACCCAGGTTGATTAAGGATTGAACGTGTATGTAGGCGTGCTGATCGAGGACCCTTTAACCGGTCACATGCCTCGTCATGGGTAAGCCTTGCCTCGGGCAGACTAAGGCCAGAATAAGATAACACGAAATGGGCGTGGAGCGGTGGCGAGAGTAGCGTGTACCCTCCGTGGCAAGAGGCTGGACGGTGGTGTATCTGTGCTCTCAGTTTGCGTGAACCTGATCTGGTCTTAAGAACCCCGGTGGCGGGTTGACATATGCAAGGGTTAAGTGCTACATATGTCGTGTGATTAGAGATCCTCAGCTGAGTATAATCGATTCGGATCGCCGTACCTTCGCGGTTATGAAGACTTGGTCACTTCCCTGCAATCTAGAGTCAGGATGTAAACAGTATGGATAAAAATGATGTTGTACTGATGAAATGATGAAATTAGACTAGAGGCCAACAGAGTCTATTAATACTTAACATGGCATTAAAAGATTGAAAGTAAGGACTCACCTTAGTAAGCTATTTCTGCAAAAGTATCTAAGTTGATTCTTGCTAAAGCCTCTCCTTGATTCCCATTTATCCAGCATACCCTTGAGAGTCTTTTCCTTAGTCGGGTAAGACTTGCTGAGTAATTCCATACTCAGGGTTTATCCCCTTATTGTTTTTAGGTGAGGAAGCAGCAGAGTTCTGTTGCTTCTGTACCAAGGTGGTTCCTAATGAAGATAAGCAAGAGTGAGGTGCAGGAGGAAAGGATCCTCCATTAAGACTTTTTGTGTAATAACTGTCGGGAGGAGTTTTTGCCTCCCTTGGTATGTGTAATAATATTACTCTGCACTCGTTTATATTCCTGGTCTATAATAAACAACATGATCTTACTTTTTAATAAATGTAAGTTATGTAATCACTTCCGCATTTCTTTATCTCCGATGTCCTGTAATGTCTGCAAGACGGGTGAGACGTTCCTGGAAAGGTAAGGAAAGATACCGAGCTTGTCAAGTAGTTCAGGGGCACCTATAGGGTTGTCTGGGGTCCGTTGGACAAGGACAACTATAGGTGGGCCTAATTACTTGGGAGGTTCCGTCACAGCTATGAAGTATTGGAATCCTCCCCTAGCTGTCATACTCATTGGCCCGCACACATCAGGATGTATGAGTTCCAACAAATCTAATGCCCTCTCAGGTAAACTCGTGAAGGGTGCCTTGGTCATCTTGCCAAGTAAGCATGCTTCACATGTCTCGTATGATTCAAAATCAAACGAAGTTAAAAGCCCATCAGAATGAAGCTTCTTCATGTGATTCTCACTTATATGACCCAAATGATAGTGCCACATGTAGGTAGGACTTAAATCATTAGGCCGAGGCCTTTTAGCAATAACATTACAGATAGGTGCATCATCAAGATTTAAAATGAACAACCCATTCATAATGGATGCAAAAGCCACAAACATGCCATTCTTAGAGATCACACAACCATTGTTTTCTCTCGCAAATGAATAACCATCCTTCATCAAACATGAAGGAGACATAATGTTTTGACTCATACTAGGAACTAGATAACAATTATTTAACTCCAAAATAAATCCTGATGGGAGGTGGAGTTGCATCGTCTCGACAGTCAATGCAGCAACTCTTGCATTATTGCCTACCCAGAAATCAACTTCTCCTCTTTTCACGCTTCTACTTCTTATCATTCCCTACATCGAATTGCAAATATGGGCAACCGATCCGGTATCAAATACCCAAGAATTAATATAAGAATCAGCGAGAAAAATTTCTGTAATGTGATTAGCAAGTGTACCTGCTGGAGCTGTACCCTTACCGCCACGATCCTTAATAGAGGCCAAGTACTGCTTGCAATTCCTCTTATAATGACCAAGTTCTTTGCAATAAAAGCACTATGCATCAGCAGTTGGTCTAGCCTTGGGCTTTTGGTTTGGCTTGGATACTGTATCCTTTGCCTTGCCCTTCTTCTTTTGAGATTTACCCTTCTTCTTAAAGTTGGGTTTGTTTTGGACCGCCATCACATGGTCGCTGCTGCTAGCACTTTTCTTTATGTCACTCTCTGCTGTTTTTAGCATGCCACATAGTTCATTAAGGCCCTTCTCTGCCCCATGCATATGATAGTTCGTGATGAAGTTTCCATAGCTGAGCAGAAGAGATGCCAAAATGAAGTCAGTGGCCAACACTTGGCTTATTGGGAAGCCTAGCTTCTCTAACCTCTGACTGTAACCAACCATCTTCATTACATGTGGCCCAACTGCTGCACCTTCTGTTAGCTTGCATTCCAGAAAGGCTTTGGACACATTGAACCTTTCAGTCCTAGCCTGTAACACCCGGGCTTTAAAGGACAAAGCCGGGTGCATCTCATACATGCGCCAAGAAGACAACATATATAATAACAGAGTGTATAGAGATAAATGTCATAAAACATCAGAGTATTTATTACATAGCGGAAGACTTATTACAAAATAAAGATAAATGTAAAACGAACTAAGGATCGTCGGCGCCAATGTCAACTGAGAAACGCCACCTAGATCAGATCAAACTCCTCAGTGTTAGGCGGCTCCTCTTCGACCACCTGCTCTTCTCCTGTGGGGGGGTGTGAGACAGCAAGAGTGAGCTCACATACGTTCATAGCTCAACAAGTCGTGGGGAATAATGTGGCATGAACTCACCAAAGGTGGGAGTTCATGAAGTGTAAGGCTGATCAATGAAATAATGGCTGAAGCTGAGCATTGCTTTTATAAGTTGGTCAAAATTTTATTAGCAGTTACTAAGTGTAAGTAAATACCAAACCATAGTAATAATAAGTAAAAGTAATAATAAAATACTCCCAAATGCAATGAAATGATAGGTTAAGTTTAAGTTCCATAATTTAATCATGTGAGTGTCCGAGCCGCTCATGACCGTGAGCACGGCTAGTATACCAGTTTTACACTCTGCAGAGGTTGTGCATCTTTACCCACAAGTCGTGTTACCCATTTGCCACGGAGTTGATCAGACTCCATACACCTCTACCTAGGAAGCGAGGCAGGGTACCACTACGAGGCCTTTACAAAGTTCCACTAGCTTCAGACTACCCGCTACAGTTTATAGGAAGCTCCAGTGCAGGGTTCTTGTCTGACCGCCATCGCAGCAAAATCAACCCAAGGACCTCCCTACACTGACCACTCCCCTACTGCCCTTGCCCCTTTCGGGTAAGGTAGCCCTCCACTAGCTTTCCTAGTTAATCAGCCAAGGGCGTCCCATTAAACCCTTGTGGTAGCACTGTTTTCCCGGGTGGTTCTCCATGTTCCCATTAACATAATGATCTTATCATGAACAGAAAATAATGAACAGATAATAATAAATAGTATAACAATGAGTGATGAATATCTCTATACCCAAAGCCACATAAAGCAATAGCATGTACTACCCAAAAGTTTAGTAGTAAAACCAGTGGTGAAACAAGGTATAAAGATAGTCAACATCTAGGATAACCTATTGGGTCCCAGCAAAATTAACCTATGCAGATCATTATGATTAATAAGAACATGAATAGGTAAAAGAAGTGATCAAGGGCACAACTTGCCTTCCACGAGCTCCTGCTCAGCAGTCTCTACTTGTTGAAGCTCAGGTTCCACAGTGGGTTGCTCGTCTACTCGCATCAATACAATACATACATGGCATAGCATAAATTAACATCACATCAAACATGCAAATAAAATATACAGTAATAAACTAGACATTAAAATATGATCACAGAAACTGGAATCATTAAATTTGGAGTTATAGATCTTAAGTTATGGATTTTCTAATGTTTTATGTGCTTAATACAAAATTAAGTGAAAGAATAATTTTAATGTGTTTGTCATGTCAGAACAGAGGCACTAATGGGTAGACAATATTATTACAAAAATTTAGGAACTGGAATGGACCAATTTGGAGTTCCTATGCATTTTCTATGAATTATACAAATTCTATGAATTGTTTTTATATTAAAAACTCATTTTCTAATTCATTTTCCTGATTTTACAATTATCTGGACGGGGCCTCAAATACTAGGAAGCGCAGGGGCTCTGGCGCAAGAAACCAGAGACTCAGTGAATAGTGCCCCTAGGACGGCGGGTTGATTCTCTAAATTCGTAAAGTCTTGTCTGCAAAATGGCATGGCGAAGGGGTATCGGCCATCGAGAGCCGTCCGATCACGACCGATCGGACGAGATTAAAACACGGCACTGTAGACACATTACAACTCGCGCTGGCCATCAGATCCGAAATCGATGGATGAGGGACGACCATGCCTTAATTCGATCCCAAGCCTTCACCCGCGATCCAACGGTTCAGGTTCACTTTTGACCACACGACGCCCCAGCTTCTAATCCCAAACGTCCAGCACAGATCAAATGGCCCAGGTACCTTCTCCTACCTCTCGACAGACAGACAACGGTGATCTCAATAGGAGATCGTTGAGCGATCCCGCCAGCCCCGACGAGCCCCGCGCATGCTGCCACAACGGAGTACGGTTCGATTTGCCTAACGTGAAAGTAACATCGCTCATCCTTGGTTGGGAACTTACCGGTACCCAGGTGCGAACAGGTTGTCTCTGGATGGGGCGATGGACGCCAGGCGGTTCAGTGGCGATGGCGGTGTGCCGGCCCGCCGTTCTTGCGAAGCACAGGGTGAATCCCCACTGGGCAGAGCGGCGATTCACCAAGGACCGCCTCGGATTACTGCGCCCACACACACTCCCTTCTCACCGGCGAGGCTCTTGGTCCTCCCTCACTCTCTCTCTCTGCTAGCACGGCAATGGCGACAGATGGGATGTATGCACGGAGGAAGGGGGGGTCGGCTTTATACTTTGGGCCGAAGGAGGTTGAACGCGAGCACCTCAGATCGCCAGGAGGAGACCGCCCGAGAATCACGCGGGTTCCGGTGGAATAGGGGGTCCCTCCCGCCATGCGCGGAAGTCTTGTTACGGCGCGCGAGGGAGGAGATGACCCTGACAAGCAAGGGCCCGCGTGCCAGTGCAGTGGTGAGATGAGTGCAGGCAGAGGCCGACCAAGGTGGCCCACCCGTCGGCACCGGTTCATGCACAGAGGCGCGAAAATGGGCCGCGCAAAGGAATTAGGTAGTGGGCCGAATGTGGCATTCTGGGCCCATTCAGACGATTTATCTTTTTTCTATTTTATTTTCTATTTTCTTTTCTCCCTTTTCCAATTCAAACTCCAATTTGAATTCAAATTTAATTCAAATCTCTGTTGTGAATTTGCACTTTAGATTTAATATCCAAACCAAAGATTCCAATATGAAATGGCACCTTTATTTACATATTTTCTTCATATTGCATATAGTATTTCCCTTATTGTTTATATCATTTCCAATTTCTAAAGGTAAGTTTGGGTCTTAAATTCCCCATTAGGGCACTAATATATTTTTATTAATATTATCATTATTATTATTATTATTTATAGATGCGCAATCACATAAACTCCAACATGATGCATAGATTATTTAGGTTTTCTTGGTTCTAATTGCCCACTTAACTAGTGTTGATCACATGCAATGAATAGTAGAGGCCACAACAAATGAGTTTATCTCTATCCACCTTTATTACACTTTTGAGTATTACAAATCCTACCCCCCTTAAAAATAATCTCGTCCTCGAGATTTAGGAAGATCTAGGGAAAAGGTGGGGAAAATCTATGCGAAGCTCTTCTTCTCTTTCCCAAGTTGCTTCATCTTCACCGTGGTGGCTCCATTGAACTTTGCACATCTTTATAACCTTATTCCTTGTAACTCGAGTCAAAGTATCTAGAATCTTGATGGGGTACTCAGCATAAGTCAAATCCTCTTGAACACTAAGGTCTTCCATTGGCAACTGCTCCTCAGGTACCCTGAGGCACTTCTTTAGCTGAGACACATGAAACACATCATGTACCTCTGACAGATGATCGGGTAACTCCAGTTGATATGCAACTTCACCCACTCGCTTTAAAATCAAGAAGGGTCCAATAAAGCGAGGGGACAACTTTCCTTTGACTTTGAATCTCCTCATACCCCGGAGTGGTGACACCTTCAAATATACATGATCACCCTCCTTAAACTCCAGCAATCTTCTTCTATTATCAGCATAACTCTTTTGCCTGGATTGTGCAACTCTCAAATTTTCTCTTATCATTCGAACTTGTTCTTCTGCCTCTTGAATAAGTTCAGGCCCAAAGAACTGTCTTTCTCCAGTCTGATCCCAATACAGAGGAGTCCTGCACTTCCTGCCATATAGAGCCTCAAATGGTGACATCTTCAAACTGGCCTGGTAGCTATTATTATAAGAAAACTCAGCATATGGTAAGCTCTTCTCCCAACTGCCACCATGCTTGAGAGCACAAGCTCTCAACATATCTTCCAGCACTTGATTAGTCCTCTTTGTCTATCCATCAGTCTGGGGATGGTAGGCTGAACTAAAATTCAACTTTGTATCCAAGCTCTCATGCAACTTCTTCCAAAATCGAGAAGTAAACTGTGATCCTCGATCAGACACGATCTTCTTAGGCACTCCATGTAGACAAACTATCCGAGTCATATACAATTCTGCTAGCTTGGCTCCCGTATAATTAGTCCTCACAGGTATAAAATGAGCCACCTTTGTCAATCTGTCCACAATTACCCAAATAGAGTCATATCCTGCTGGAGTGCGGGGTAGTCCAACAATAAAATCCATACCAATTTCTTCCCATTTCCACTCGGGTATCTTCAATGGGTGCAATAATCCAGCGGGTCTTTTATGTTCGGCCTTAACTCTTTGACACACATCACACTTAGCCACATGAGCAGCCACATCTCTTTTCAGTCCATACCACCAATACTTTCGCTTCAAATCTTGATACATCTTAGTGCTTCCAGGGTGGATAGAATAATCAGAATCATGAGCTTCTTTCAATATAGTCTCACGGAGGCTATCGATCTCCGGAACACATATCCGATCCTTGAACCATATAGTACCTTGCTCATCCTCCGTGAATTCCAGAACTCGACCATCCGTGATCAGATCCTTAATCTCTTGAATCTTAGCATCACCAACCTGACCTTTACGAATCTCTTGCTCCAAGGTAGGTTCCAACTCAATGCTAACTCCTTCAGTATGAGTAACAATTCCCAGGTTGAGCTTCTCAAAATCTTTTGCTAATTCATCGGGTAACTGGACAACAAAAGCAGAGTGAACATGTTCTTTCCGACTCAAGGCATCTGCAACCAAATTCGCCTTGCCCGGGTGATAATGAATCTCCAAATCATAATCCTTGATAAGCTCCAACCAACGACGTTGTCTGAGGTTGAGATCCTTCTGAGTGAATATATACTTCAAACTCTTATGATCCGTGTACACTTGGCACTTAGTTCCCATAATGTAGTGTCTCCAAATCTTAAGTGCATGCACAACTGCTGCCAATTCCAAGTCATGAGTGGGGTAGTTCAGTTCATGCTTCCTCAACTGACGAGATGCATAGGCAATCACATGTCCTTCTTGCATAAGCACACATCCAAGTCCTTGGCCACATGCATCACAATAAATGTCAAATCCCTTCTGCAGATCCGGCATAATCAATACTGGAGGTGACATCAATCTTTCCTTCAATTGATCAAAGCTCTCTTGACATTTCTCATCCCACTTAAATTCTTTTCCTTTCTCCAAAAGCGATGTCATAGGCTTGGCAATTTTAGAAAACCCTTCAATAAATCTCCGATAATATCCTGCGAGTCCCAAGAAACTCCGAATCTCAGTAACTGTAGTGGGCACTCTCCACTCCATTATCTCCTTTACTTTAGCAGGATCCACTGCTATTCCTCCATTAGAAATAATATGACCAAGGAATGGCACCTTGTCAATCCAAAACTCGCACTTGCTGAACTTAGCGTAGAGTTGATTATCTCGTAACTTTTGTAGCACCAACCTTAGATGTTGTTCATGATCACTTTCATTCCTAGAATAGATAAGAATATCGTCGATGAATACCACGACGAATCTGTCCAAATACTCCATAAACACCTTATTCATCAAATTCATGAAATAAGCCGGTGCATTGGTTAATCCAAATGACATAACAGTAAACTCATATAATCCATATCAAGTTGAGAAATCCGTCTTGGGAATATCCGATGGCCTAATCTTCATTTGATGGTATCTCGATCGGAGATCAATCTTTGAGAATACTCTAGCACCTCTCATCCGATCAAACAAATCCTCAATACAGGGGAATGGGTACTTGTTCTTCACCGTGACATCGTTAAGGGACCTATAATCTACGTACATCCTTTGTGATCCATCCTTCTTCTGTACAAACAAAACCGGTGCTCTCCAAGGTGAAGACTCGGACGAATGTATCCAGCCTCTTTTAATTCTGTTAATTGTTTCTTAAGTTCCTTTAGTTCTTCTACGGACATCCTGTATGGCCGTTTAGAAATAGGAGCAGTTCCAGGTAGAAGATCAATTACAAACTCAACTTCCCTATCTGGTGGCATCCCTGGTAACTCTTCTGGAAAGACATCCGGAAAATCCCTAACTGCACGGATGTTGTCACCCAAAAACTTCTCATCTACTAAGAATGCCGCTAGTCTGATGGTGGTAGTTACTGCAACTTCAAAACCTTGTCCTTTGGAATTGGTGAGTTCTACGGTTCCCTTAGCACAGTGTATATACTGCCTTTGCTTTTCTTAACCATGACATACCAAGGATTACGTTTATAGTGCTCTCTTCTAACACTATAGGGGTAGCCCATCTGGGTTAGATACATATGGTAAGAAAATAGTAGACAAGGCAGGTATTTACAAATCAGGTTACTTTGGAGAATTTTATTAGCTAAGCAGATTAGTATTTTACCTATCCTAGCTAATTCAATACCTTATGGTGGTACATACTAAGATGTCCATAATTCAATCAATCAAAGAAGCAAATCAGGCATTTAGCATTAGCACAATCAAACAACATTTTAAATAGAGAAAATAGTTTTAATTTGTCTTAGGTTCCCTATCTCTTAGAAAGATCATAGTCATAGGATTCCAAGGTGTGAAATACATCTTGTCTTAGAGTAGAAAAGATAAGAATGATCAGAGTAGAATAGCAAAAAGGTGAGACAAGATCAAGATGAGATGAGTATAGAGGGAGTCAGAGTAAGGTAAGTATAGAATGAATTAGAATAAGATAAGTAGGTAAGGGTTTTGTCCATTTCTATCTAGGTTTCGTCCTACAGTCAACATTCCTCTGATACCACTTCTGTAACACCCGGGCTTTAAAGGACAAAGCCGGGTGCATCTCATACATGCGCCAAGAAGACAACATATATAATAACAGAGTGTATAGAGATAAATGTCATAAAACATCAGAGTATTTATTACATAGCGAAAGACTTATTACAAAATAAAGATAAATGTAAAACGAACTAAGGATCGTCGGCGCCAATGTCAACTGAGAAACGCCACCTAGATCAGATCAAACTCCTCAGTGTTAGGCGGCTCCTCTTCGACCACCTGCTCTTCTCCTGTGGGGGGGTGTGAGATAGCAAGAGTGAGCTCACATACGTTCATAGCTCAACAAGTCGTGGGGAATAATGTGGCATGAACTCACCAAAGGTGGGAGTTCATGAAGTGTAAGGCTGATCAATGAAATAATGGCTGAAGCTGAGCATTGCTTTTATAAGTTGGTCAAAATTTTATTAGCAGTTACTAAGTGTAAGTAAATACCAAACCATAGTAATAATAAGTAAAAGTAATAATAAAATACTCCCAAATGCAATGAAATGACAGGTTAAGTTTAAGTTCCATAATTTAATCATGTGAGTGTCCGAGCCGCTCATGACCGTGAGCACGGCTAGTATACCAGTTTTACACTCTGCAGAGGTTGCGCATCTTTACCCACAAGTCGTGTTACCCATTTGCCACGGAGTTGATCAGACTCCATACACCTCTACCTAGGAAGCGAGGCAGGGTACCACTACGAGGCCTTTACAAAGTTCCACTAGCTTCAGACTACCCGCTACAGTTTATAGGAAGCTCCAGTGCAGGGTTCTTGTCTGACCGCCATCGCAGCAAAATCAACCCAAGGACCTCCCTACACTGACCACTCCCCTACTGCCCTTGCCCCTTTCGGGTAAGGTAGCCCTCCACTAGCTTTCCTAGTTAATCAGCCAAGGGCGTCCCATTAAACCCTTATGGTAGCACTGTTTTCCCGGGTGGTTCTCCATGTTCCCATTAACATAATGATCTTATCATGAACAGAAAATAATGAACAGATAATAATAAATAGTATAACAATGAGTGATGAATATCTCTATACCCAAAGCCACATAAAGCAATAGCATGTACTACCCAAAAGTTTAGTAGTAAAACCAGTGGTGAAACAAGGTATAAAGATAGTCAACATCTAGGATAACCTATTGGGTCCCAGCAAAATTAACCTATGCAGATAATTATGATTAATAAGAACATGAATAGGTAAAAGAAGTGATCAAGGGCACAACTTGCCTTCCACGAGCTCCTGCTCAGCAGTCTCTACTTGTTGAAGCTCAGGTTCCACAGTGGGTTGCTCGTCTACTCGCATCAATACAATACATACATGGCATAGCATAAATTAACATCACATCAAACATGCAAATAAAATATGCAGTAATAAACTAGACATTAAAATATGATCACAGAAACTGGAATCATTAAATTTGGAGTTATAGATCTTAAGTTATGGATTTTCTAATGTTTTATGTGCTTAATACAAAATTAAGTGAAAGAATAATTTTAATGTGTTTGTGATGTCAGAACAGAGGCACTAATGGGTAGACAATATTATTACAAAAATTTAGGAACTGGAATGGACCAATTTGGAGTTCCTATGCATTTTCTATGAATTATACAAATTCTATGAATTGTTTTTATATTAAAAACTCATTTTCTAATTCATTTTCCTGATTTTACAATTATCTGGACGGGGCCTCAAATACTAGGAAGCGCAGGGGCTCTGGCGCAAGAAACCAGAGACTCAGTGAATAGTGCCCCTAGGACGGCGGGTTGATTCTCTAAATTCGTAAGGTCTTGTCTGCAAAATGGCATGGCGAAGGGGTATCGGCCATCGAGAGCCGTCCGATCACGACCGATCGGACGAGATTAAAACACGGCACTGTAGACACATTACAACTCGCGCTGGCCATCAGATCCGAAATCGATGGATGAGGGACGACCATGCCTTAATTCGATCCCAAGCCTTCACCCGCGATCCAACGGTTCAGGTTCACTTTTGACCACACGACGCCCCAGCTTCTAATCCCAAACGTCCAGCACAGATCAAACGGCCCAGGTACCTTCTCCTACCTCTCGACAGACAGACAACGGTGATCTCAATAGGAGATCGTTGAGCGATCCCGCCAGCGCCGACGAGCCCCGCGCATGCTGCCACAACGGAGTACGGTTCGATTTGCCTAACGTGAAAGTAACATCGCTCATCCTTGGTTGGGAACTTACCGGTACCCAGGTGCGAACAGGTTGTCTCTGGATGGGCGATGGACGCCAGGCGGTTCAGTGGCGATGGCGGTGCGCCGGCCCGCCGTTCTTGCGAAGCACAGGGTGAATCCCCACTGGGCAGAACGGCGATTCACCAAGGACCGCCTCGGATTACTGCGCCCACACACACTCCCTTCTCACCGGCGAGGCTCTTGGTCCTCCCTCACTCTCTCTCTCTGCTAGCACGGCAATGGCGACAGACGGGATGTATGCACGGAGGAAGGGGGGGTCGGCTTTATACTTTGGGCCGAAGGAGGTTGAACGCGAGCACCTCAGATCGCCAGGAGGAGACCGCCCGAGAATCACGCGGGTTCCGGTGGAATAGGGGGTCCCTCCCGCCATGCGCGGAAGTCTTGTTACGGCGCGCGAGGGAGGAGATGACCCTGACAAGCAAGGGCCCGCGTGCCAGTGCAGTGGTGAGATGAGTGCAGGCAGAGGCCGACCAAGGTGGCCCACCCGTCGGCACCGGTTCATGCACAGAGGCGCGAAAACGGGCCGCGCAAAGGAATTAGGTAGTGGGCCGAATGTGGCATTCTGGGCCCATTCAGACGATTTATCTTTTTTCTATTTTATTTTCTATTTTCTTTTCTCCCTTTTCCAATTCAAACTCCAATTTGAATTCAAATTTAATTCAAATCTCTGTTGTGAATTTGCACTTTAGATTTAATATCCAAACCAAAGATTCCAATATGAAATGGCACCTTTATTTACATATTTTCTTCATATTGCATATAGTATTTCCCTTATTGTTTATATCATTTCCAATTTCTAAAGGTAAGTTTGGGTCTTAAATTCCCCATTAGGGCACTAATATATTTTTATTAATATTATCATTATTATTATTATTATTATTATTATTATTTATAGATGCGCAATCACATAAACTCCAACATGATGCATAGATTATTTAGGTTTTCTTGGTTCTAATTGCCCACTTAACTAGTGTTGATCACATGCAATGAATAGTAGAGGCCACAACAAATGAGTTTATCTCTATCCACCTTTATTACACTTTTGAGTATTACATAGCCTGAGTCTGGAACATATCCTTGAGCGCCACGATCATATCGTGTGCCTCATGGTTTGTCTCAAACTGCACCTGCAACTCAGGCTCCATGCAAGCAAGCATCAGGCAACTCACTTCAAGATTAGCATCCATTGCCTTCTTGTAAGCGGTTTTAGCTGCAATAGTTGCATCTTCACCAGGATCCTCTAGCATTGGGGTGTCTAGAACGTCTTCCTTTTTTCAGCCTTGAGAACAATTCTCAGGTTACGGATCCAATCTGTATAGTTTGTTCCATTTAACTTATCCTTTTCAAGAATTGATCGCAAAGTAAATGTTGGTGTGCTAGGTGCCATTTATCTACAACAAAAATAATGCAAAATACTAAGACAAAAATATCCATGACAGAGTAAATCATATTAAACATTTAATAGAGTCTACTCCCACTAAAATCAATATCCCTCGGTTGATACTTAGTGATTCAGAACCCGCAACTAACAAGTCTACTAGTGAGCTTTAGCATCACCGCTAGAAGACAAGGTAGATCGGTAAGCAACTCCTTACTAATCATATCATATATATGACTTCTGTTGTTGGGTGACATCTCTATGTCTCGGCTCCCAACCTTATGCCCCAAAGTCCTTAACCATTATGCTGACTTTGTTTAAGTTAACCAACCCTTTCTGCAGTTCGTATCTGATACAAACCTATCTAGTCAAGGAAAACTGGTGGCACCCTAATTTCATAGACCCACCACCAATTGTACAAGACTTATGATAGTGCAAGGTTTGGAGAGGCATTTAAGCTTAAACATTTTTGAGGGATCGTCCTACTTATTTCATCGCACGCAATGACATATATGCAACATGAACAAGTAGAACATTAAGAATGGCATTCACACAACAGTTGTGATTCGGTATGGCTTGTTGTCACATGGTGATCCCCATCTCCAATAATCTGTCCATCACGATGATCTCCATCTCCATGATATAGGTATGCCATCCTACAGGTGATGAGTCCTTCAAGACCTATCTAACGTATGCTGGTAAACAAATTACATATACGCTTTGGATCATCACATGTTGACACATAGGTCATTACATTAAATTTGGACAATAGATATGGCTCCAGCCATATTGCCCTGGTCACGACACGCAGGTCATGAACAATTCATTAATATGCATCATATACACACAATAGCCATACCGATCATAAGATGTCCTGCAAAAACAGGTTAAACAAACACATTTCTATATGTTCGCCACTACAGCAGATAGCCACGGTGGTCCCATGCATCGTATGTATGGAAATTCCACTGAAAATCTCATGCGATTGATCAAATCAACCCAAATCCGAGACTTTCAACCTGAAGGAGATTACACTCATGACGTCGATCTGTTACGTCAATCTGCTGGTTGTGTATGCATTTAGCCCCGATGGTGATTCTAGCCGGTAGGGGCAAGTCGCACACATAATAGAGAAGGACGAAGTAATCTCTTTAGTCATATAAGATGTAATCTACTCCAACCCCTTAGTACCAAATGATCTAATCACACCGTGCATCAAGTAGATCCATCTCATGAACCTAGATCCAGACCTAAAACTACACAGAACCTGCCTCTGATACACTGTAGGATTATGGGGAGGCTACGCTAGCGAAAAATAAAAATTTTGACCCCATAAAACCAAGAACTACTGCGGTTATAGGTCATGAAATTACCACTAGATGCGCAGGGCAGCGGAAGACGTCTCGATGTAGACGAATGCGTCGAGTAGTGCCGTGCAGGTGCCGGCGTCCTTCACGTCCTCGCGTGGTTCGTCCTAGTACTCCAGATGCAGCACCTCCAAGGTATCCACACGTACCGGGAGGAAGCGTCGCGTACCGAACTGCTAGGTTCGTAACGGCGGCTACGCGAGGGCGAGAGGCGAGCGGCTGCTCGTTTGCTGGTGGCGAATTAGGGTTAACCTAATCGTGCCCCGGCCCTCATTATATAGGCGTTATGGTGGGCTTCTGACTCTGAGGCCCATCAGTAACCCTAAAGCCCAGTCTAATTTCGGATCTAATCCGAATTAGGCTTCCTTCCCGTTAAGTGTGTGACCCTATAGGTTCACGTACAAATAGACATGGCCCGAGTACTCTTACTTGGCCCAATAATTGACAGCGACCTCTAGCAAAACATGTCAACTCCTATGCGCACGTAAAGATCATAATAGATGAACCATTGCAATATTACGTATGTGTCGTTCCCTTTGTCTCACGATATTTGGTCTGGCACTAAGCTGACCTCTCTTTCTCGATACTGTGAATTGGAATCCTTTCAATGGTTAACTCTTAACCCTAGCACGGTCATGCATTTCTTGATCCAATCACTCGAGGGGCCCAGAGATATCTCTCTCAAGAAGAGAGGGACAAATTCCATCTTGACTGACCATGCCTCACAGCATGCTTCCTGACAAACCCAAAACTACCTTTATAACTACCCAGTTACGGAGTAGCGTTTGACAGTCCCTAAGTAGATCAATCCACATCTTGAGAACATGCGACAATCTCAGGTCTAAGGACATAGTATACATGTTGCAAAAAGAGAACTATATTACAATATTTCACATTGGGTCGGTCCAGCCTCATGTCATACGTGCGCCCACATTATTAGTTCGACATCTCCATGTCCATGGCTTGTGAAATGTAGTCATCAACTAATATATGTGTTGGTCATCGACTCTGACCAGGGACATCATTTAGAATAACCATACAAGTAAAGAATCTCACAAACAATTCATATAATTGCTAATCAATACAAGGTGCCTTTCATGGATATTCAATTAAGCAATATATATATCATGGATACAAAGAAATATGCTCATCTCTATGATTATCTCTAGGGCATATTTCTAACACTCCCTCTGCCGCGCACGCCCAGCCGGCCACCATGCTTCCACGCCGACGGGCGGGCCCATCTGTCAAGCGCTCTTCACCTCGGGTCACTGTGCTGTTGGGCCCGCGTGTTAGCCGCTGTGTGCGACTGTGGATCTTCCCCAGGGGATTGCGCCTCCATCCGCGCGGTCTCAACCGCTTTGTCGCAGCTTGCGCAAGCCGCTCACCCCGCGCATCACGGCTTCGGAGTGGGACACACCGGTCAGGTCTATCCCCGTTCTCCCTTCCGATCTTTTCTCAGCCTCGTGCAATGACGCGGAATCCGCATGGCCTCAACAACCCTGTCGCAGCCTACGCGTGCCTATAAACCCTGGGTTCCACCATTATCGCAGCAGCACCACCGCGGCGACTCCACACATAGAGAGAGATGGAAAACAAGGGAGGCCGCCGCCATGGGCAATTCCTTCGTAGGTCGCCGGTTTTGTCTTTGTCGGCGGTCAGGGAGCTTCGCCTTGATACATGAATGGTGTTCGCGGCCTTATTACCCTGCGGATTTGGTAGCCGGGGAGCAGTGAATTCGTTGTTGGTGTCAGATTTTGCCATGGTTCCGCCGTGCTGCGTGGGCAAGGCCTCTGCCCCAATCCGTGGTAAGGACTCTACCATTACTTTCACTAGAGCTCATCCAATGTTTTGCATTTTATGCTTGTGCATTCAGGCGCCTAGTGGCGAGGATTGACTGGTGCCGGCCATGTCGCCTCCGTACCCTTGCCCTGTGCCGCCGTAGCCGACCAGCGAAGGGGAAGAGAGGCTCCGGTTCGTTGGATCTCGGATGCACGTGTGAGATTAAAACCAGAGATACCCCTTCGTCATTTTAAATCGGATCCATCGGATTTTAATCGTGTGGATCGGGGTAGATTAGATTGTGGGCATTCGTGGACCGTGGATCTCTGATCTTATGGTTGACGTTGCGTACCGGTTCGGTGAGCCGAGATCTAATCTCAACCGTAGGATCTAGATCCTGTGGATGATGCTGCGTACCGACTCGTAATCCCGCTTATCTAATCTTGTGTGCACAAACTAAATCGGGCGGTGCAGATCGTCCCGTACCCCTTCGGTTTACCCATTTTGCAAAAGAAACCCCAGGATTCTAGAAAACCAACCCGCCATCCCATGCACTGTTGGCTGTGTCTCAGAAATTTTGCGTGGTCGCCCCTGTACTCCCTGAATTTTATGCGCCCAGTCCAGGAATTAAAGAAATCAAGAAAAGGAGATTTAGGAATTGATTTTGAGTATAAAAATAATTATAAATCTTATATAATTCATAGAAAATTCATATGAAGTCCAAATCAATCCATTCTAATTTCTATAATTTTATAAAATTATTGTTTATCAATTAGTACCACTGTTTAGACATGGATGTCACAATAAAAAATATATCCTATTTAATCTTGTACAAAACACATAGAATCTTTAGATAACTTAAAATCTATGACTCTGATTTGATTCATTCGAGTTGCGTTAGTCTCGTACAAATATTTACTATGCAATAACAACATTGATTATACCATGTCTCATATTTTTATAATTAGATATATATTTATCCTATGTTAATTGGATTAATCTATGTCTATTGGATTAACTTCTGATCTTATGGTTATAGTTTGACTCGATGATCTTTAATCAATTTATGACTTTGATTAAAGTCGAGATAATCATTTATAGAATAACCTCTTATATGATTTATATTAACCAATTTATATTATAGTTTAATATTTTAATCACATAAATCCTCTATAAAATCATAACTCCTTAAACGTAACTCTGATTTTAGTGGTTCTCGTTCCCACGATCTCGTAGCTTCGCGTAGATCATTATTATTCAGTTTGTACTTATGTTTGGTGTGATGTTAATTTTATATATACCATGTTTGTTTGTATTGCTACGACAAGTAATGAGGTCACAAGGATCTGAAGAATTACCCTAGTAATTGGAATCTCAAGTGTCAGGCAAGTTGTGCCCTTGACCACTTCTATTACCCAATAATGTTCTTTATTATCATTATTCAATGCATAGGTTTAATTTTGATGAAACCCAATAGGTCACCCTAGTCTAATTATATTTTACCTTGTTTACCCCTGAATCACTTGGATAGTTATGCTATTGCATTATTTGGTTTTGGGTTAATATTTCATTATATCCATTTTCCAATTATTCTGTTATGTTATTATTGTTCATGTCAAGATCATTATATTTTAATTGGAACATGGAGCTTAAGTTGAGAAACACATGCCACCACAAGGGAGGCCTGGGATCCCTTGGCTAACTAATTAGGAAAGCTAGTGGAAGACTACCTTACCCGAAAGGGGCAAGGGCAGTAGGGGAGTTGCATGCAAGGAGGTTATCGGGTTGATTTTGCTACGATGGCGGTCAGATGGGGGATTCTTGCAAGTGCTCTTCCCATAAACTGTAGCGGGTTTTCGGAAGCTAGTGGAACTTTGTAAAGGCCTCATAGTGGATCCCTAGCCATTCACCTCGGTAGTGTCTAAGGGCCTTGCAAACCCTGGTGACATGGGATACTGAAAGGGAAATGTGCCCTTGGGCCATTTCTAAAGTGTTTTGGTGATTAAGTGCCCAACACATATTCTCTAAGTGTTAAATTGTGCCAAAGATTGAAGAAGTGCAAATCATGTAACAAGGTACGTTTCTAGACTTAGTACATTGATTTGGGTACTAATGTATTGTGTCTAAGTGCTAGAAACAGGAGAAAATAGATTGGAAAAGAGTTGGCTGTGTACAACCAACTGCTGCTCGGTCTAGGTGCACCGGACTGTCCGGTGGTGCACCGGACAGTGTCCGGTGCGCCAGACAAGTCCAAGGTGAACTGACCGCTCTCGGGACTCGACAGCGGCGTACGACTATAATTCACTGGAGTGTCCGGTGGTGCACTGGACTGTCCGGTGAGTTGTCCGCGGCGAAGTCGTCGCTCTCGGGAAAAGTTCAACGGCGTACGGCTAAAATTCACCGGACTGTCCGGTGAGCCAACGATCGACTGGGCAACGGTCGGCCGTGCAATCCGCGGTCGATGCGTGGCCCGCTCCAACGGTCGGCAGGAGGCACTAGATTGTCCGGTGTGCACCGGACAGTGTCTGGTGAGCCAACTGCAGTGAATCTGCAACGGTCGATTGCGCCAAAATAGGAAGGAGATCCGCACCAGACTGTCTACAGTGACTGTCTGGTGGCGCACCGGACTGTCCGGTGCGCCACTCGACAGAAGGCAATCTTAGCCTTCCTTGTTGGTCTCCAACGGCTCCTAGCTACCTTGGGGCTATAAAAGGGACCCCTAGGCACATGGAGGAGTCACCCAAGCATACTCTTAGCATTCTAAGTCTTCCACACTCCGTCTCCGCGCACTTGATCGACTGTGTTAGTGATTTAAGCTCCGTTCTAGTTGTGAACTCGTTGTGCTTCATTTTGAGCTCAAGTCTTGGCTTGTGTGCGTGTGTGTTGCTGCGGATTTGTGTGTGTTGCTTCCCACCCTTACTCTTGTGCTTTCACTGTGATCTTTGTTGTAAGGGCGAGAGACTCCAACTTGTGGAGATTCCTCGCAAACGGGAAAAGAGATAAGCAAAGAAAAGCCATGGTATTCAAGTTGATCATTGGATCACTTGAAAGGGGTTCAGTGCAACACTCGTCCATTGGGACGCCACAACGTGGAGGTAGGCAAGTGTTATACTTGACCGAACCACGGGATAAACCACTGTGTCCCTTGTGTTGTCCTTCTCTTTGATTATTTGTGATTCGCAAGAGCTCGCTCTATAGCCACTTGGTTCTATTGCACTAACATCTTTATAACCAAGCTTGTGGCTATTTAGTGTTGAATTTTACAGGATCACCTATTCACCCCCCCCCCTCTAGGTGCTCTCAATTGGTATCGGAGCCGTTCTCTTCATGAAAGGGACTAATCGCCCGAAGAGATGGAACCTAAGGGAAAAGGGATGGTGGTCAACGATAAGGAGAAGGAGTCCATCTTCAACGAGCCAAGGGACGACAAGCCCACTGACTCTGGCTCGAGTCATAAGAAGAAGGACGGGAAGAAGAAGAGGTGCATCAAGAAGATCGTCTACTACAACAGCGACAAGTCTTCTTCTTCCCCGAGAGACGACGACGACGAGAAAAAGAAACCGGTTAATTAAAAATTTTCATTTGATTATTCTCGTATTCCTTTTAATTCCAATGCTCATTTGCTTTTAATTCCTCTTGGTAAACCTCCACACTTTGATGGAGAGGACTACTCTTTTTGGGAGATAGTTGAAAACGGAATGCAATTTGATAGTACGGATAACCCTGTATTCATTAACGAACAAATTCATAAGAATGCACAAGCTACCACTGTTTTGTTAGCATCATTGTGCAGGGAAGAATACAACAAGGTGAGCGGCTTGGACAACGCCAAGCAAATATGGGACACCCTCAAGATATCGCATGAGGGGAACGACGCCACCATGATCACCAAAATAGAGTTGGTGGAAGGAGAGCTAGGAAGGTTTGCCATGATCAGGGGAGAGGAGCCAACTCAAACATACAATAGGCTCAAGACCCTGGTCAACAAGATCAGGAGCTATGGAAGCACGAGATGGATGGACCACGACGTCGTCCGACTTATGCTCAGGTCTTTCACTATTATTGACCCTCATCTTGTGAACCTCATCCGTGAAAATCCTAGGTACACAAAGATGACGCCCGAGGAGATACTCGGAAAATTTGTGAGCGGGCACATGATGGTCAAGGAGGCAAGGTATGTTGATGATGCATTAAACTGACTAATGCCCATCTACGAGCCGCAGCCCGTCGCGCTCAAGGCAACAAGCAGCAAGGAGGCGCTACCTAGCAAGGTGGCGCAAGTAGAGGCTGTCGGGCTCAACGAGGATGAAATGGTGTTCATCATCAAGCGCTTCAAGACCGCGCTTAAAGGATGTAAGGAGTACCCCAACAAGAACAAAACAAGGGGAAAGTGCTCCTGCTTCAAGTATGGTAAGACTGGTCACTTTATTGCAAACTGTCCCGATAATGATAGTGACCAGGGACAAGAAAAGAGCGGGAAGAGGGAGAAGAAGAAGGCCTATAAGAAGGTGAAGGGCAAGGCGCATCTTGGCAAAGAATGGGATTCGGACTGCTCTTCCTCCGACTCTGACGACGAAGGACTTGCTGCCTCAGCCTTCAACAAGTCCTCTCTCTTCCCCAATAAACGCCATACATGCCTCATGGCAAAGGAGAAAAAGGTAAGCGTTCAAGAAACCCTTAAGTATACTACTTCAAGTGATGATGATTCTAGTGATGATGAAGTAGATTATACCGATTTATTTAAGGGTTTAGATAGAGCAAAAGTAGATAAAATTAATGAGTTGATTGATGCTTTAAATGAAAAGGATAGACTTTTAGAAAAGCAAGAGGATATATTGTATGAAGAGCATGATAAGTTTGTTAGTGTACAAAAATATCTTGCTTTAGAGGTTAAAAGGAATGAAATGCTATCCTCTGAATTATCTGCTTGTCATGAAACTGTGTCTAGCTTAAAGAGTGTTAATGATGATTTAAATGCTAAGCTAGAAGTAGCTAATAAATCTAGTTCATGTGTGGAACATGTTGTAATTTGCAATAGATGCAAGGATTTTGATATTAATGCTTGTAATGAACATCTTGCATCCATTACTAAATTAAATGATGAAGTGGCAAGTCTTAATGCCCAACTTAAGACTTGCAAAATTGACTTTGATAAGTTAAAATTTGCTAGGGATGCCTACACTGTTGGTAGACACCCCTCAATTAAGGATGGGCTTGGCTTTCGAAAGGAAGCCAAGAACTTAACAAGCCAAAGGGCTCCCATTCCCAACAAGGAGAAAGGGAAGGCCCCTATGGCTAGTAGCATTCAAAGGAATCATGCTTTCATTTATGATAGAAAATTTTCTAGGAATGCTCATTATAATAGGAGTTATGATGCTTATGATTCACATGATATGATTGCTTCAAGCTCTACTTTTGTGCATGGTAGAAATATGCCTAGGAAAAATCATGCTTTGCATCATGTACCTAGGAAAATGCGTAATGAATCTGCTACTGTTTTTCATGCGTGCAACACTACTTTTGTACTCACATGTAAAAATGAAAAAGTGGTTGCTAGGAAGTTGGGGGGTCAAATGCAAGGGAGACAAGACTTGCATTTGGGTCCCAAAGGCTATTGTAACTAACCTCATAGGACCCAACAAAAGTTGGGTACCTAAAACCCAAGTGTAAATTGCCTTGCAGGTTTATGCATCCGGGGGCTCAAGCTGGATTATCGACAGCGGATGCACAAACCACATGACGGGGGAGAAGAAGATGTTCACCTCCTACGTCAAGAACAAGGGTTCCCAGGACTCGATCATCTTTGGAGATGGGAACCAAGGCAAGGTTAAAGGACTAGGAAAGATAGCCATTTCATCCGAGCATTCCATATCCAATGTGTTTTTAATTGAATTGCTCGGGTACAACTTATTGTCTGTTAGTCAACTTTGTAATATGGGTTATAATTGTCTATTCACCAATGTAGATGTGTCTGTCTTTAGAAGGAGTGATGGTTCATTAGCTTTTAAGGGTGTACTAGACGGCAAACTCTACTTAGTTGATTTTTCAAAAGAGGAGGTCGATCTAGATGCATGCTTAATTGCTAAGACTAGCATAGGCTAGCTGTGGCATCACTGTCTAGCACATGTTGGGATGAAGAACCTTCATAAACTTCTAAAGGGAGAACATGTGTTAGGACTAACCAATGTATTTTTCGAAAAAGATAGACCTGTGCAACTTGTCAAGCAGGTAAACAGGTGGGAAGCACTCATTACAGCAAGAATGTGATGACCACATCAAGACCTCTGGAGCTACTTCATATGGACCTCTTCGGACCCGTCGCCTACCTCAGCATCGGGGGAAGTAAGTATGGTCTTGTTATTGTTGATGATTTTTCCCGCTTCACTTGGGCATTCTTTTTGCAGGATAAATCAGAAACCCAAGGGACCCTAAAGTGTTTTCTAAGGAGAGCTCAAAACGAATTTGAGCTCAAGGTGAAAAAGATAAGAAGCGACAACGAGTCCGAGTTCAAGAATCTACAAGTGGAGGAGTATCTTGAGGAGGAAGGCATCAAGCACGAGTTCTCCGCTCCCTACACACCACAGCAAAATGGTGTGGTAGAGAGGAAGAACAAGACGCTCATCGACATGGCGAGGACAATGTTTGGAGAGTTCAAGACACCTGAGCGGTTTTTGTCGGAAGCTGTGAACACAGCTTGCCACGCCATAAACCTGGTCTACCTTCATCGCCTCCTCAAGAAGACCTCGTATGAACTTCTAACCGGTAATAAACCCAACGTTTCATACTTTCGTGTATTTGGGAGTAAATGTTACATTCTAGTAAAGAAAGTTAGAAATTTCAAATTTGCTCCCAAAGCTGTAGAAGGGTTTTTGCTAGGTTATGACTCAAATACAAAGGCATATAGAGTCTTCAACAAATCATCGGGTTTGGTTGAAGTCTCTAGCGACGTTGTAGTTGATGAAACTAATGGCTCTCCAAGAGAGCAAGTTGATCTTGATGATGTAGATGAAGATGATGCTCCAACGGCCGCAATACGCACCATGGCGATTGGAGATGTGCGACAACAGGAACAACAGGAGCAAGATCAACCTTCTTCCTCAACAACCGTGCACCCCCCAACTCAAGATGATGAACAGGAGGCGTGTGATCAAGGGGAGCACAAGAAGACCAAGTTATGAAGGAAGAAGCACCACGGGCCCCTCCAACTCAAGTCCGAGCGACGATCCAACGACATCACCCTGTCGATCAAATATTGGGTGACATAAGCAAGGGAGTAACAACTCGCTCACGTCTAGCTAATTTTTGTGAGCATTACTCATTTGTCTCTTCTATTGAGCCTTTCAGGGTAGAAGAGGCCTTGCAAGATCCGGACTGGGTGTTGGCCATGCAGGAAGAGCTCAACAACTTCAAGAGGAATGAAGTTTGGAGCCTGGTGCCACATCCCAAGCAAAACGTTGTGGAAACTAAGTGGGTGTTCCGCAACAAGCAAGACGAGCACGGGGTGGTGACACAAAACAAGGCTCGACTTGTGGCAAAAGGTTATGCCCAAGCCATAGGTTTGGATTTCGAGGAGACTTTTGCTCCTGTGGCTAGGCTAGAGTCTATTCGCATTCTATTAGCCTATGCCGCTCACCACTCTTTCAGGTTGTTCCAAATGGATGTGAAGAGCGCTTTCCTCAACGGGCCAATCGAGGAAGTGTACGTGGAGCAACCCCCTGGCTTTGAGGATGAAAGGTACCCTGACCATGTGTGTAAGTTCTCTAAGGCGCTCTATGGACTTAAGCAAGCCCCAAGAGCATGGTATGAATGCTTTAGAGATTTCTTAATTGCTAACACTTTCAAGGTTAGGAAAGCCGATCCCACTCTTTTCACTAAGACTTGTGACGGTGACCTTTTTGTGTGCCAAATTTATGTCGATGACATAATATTTGGTTCTACTAACCAAAAGTCTTGTGAGGAGTTTAGCAGGGTGATGACACAGAAATTTGAGATGTCGATGATGGGCGAGTTGAACTACTTCCTTGGGTTCCAAGTGAAGCAACACAAGGATGACACCTTCATCTCCCAAACGAAGTACACTCAAGACCTACTCAAGCGGTTTGGGATGAAGGACGCCAAGCCCACGAAGGCACCGATGGGAACCGAAGGACATGTTGACCTCAACAAAGGAGGTAAGTCCATTGATCAAAAGGCATACCGGTCTATGATAGGGTCATTACTTTATTTATGTGCTAGTAGACCGGATATTATGCTTAGCGTATGCATATGTGCTAGATATCAATCTGACCCAAGGGAATGTCACCTTGTGGCCGTTAAGCGGATTCTTAGATATTTAGTTGCTACGCCTTGCTTCGGGATCTAGTATCCAAAGGGGTCTACCTTTGACTTGATTGGATATTCAGACTCCGATTATGCCGGGTGCAAGGTTGATAGGAAGAGTACATCAGGGATGTGCCAATTCCTAGGAAGGTTCCTGGTGTCTTGGAGTTCAAAGAAACAAACTTTCGTTGCCCTATCCACCGCTGAGGCCGAGTATGTTGCCGCAGGACGGTGTTGCACGCAACTACTTTGGATGAGGCAAACCCTCCGGGACTTTGGCTACAATCTGAGCAAAGTCCCACTCCTATGTGACAATGAGAGTGCAATCTGCATGGCAAATAATCCTGTTGAACACAGCCGCACTAAGCACAAAGACATCCGGCATCACTTCCTGAGAGACCACCAGCAAAAGGGAGATATCGAGGTGTTCCATATTAGCATCGAGAACCAGCTAGCCGATATCTTCACCAAGCCTTTAGATGAGAAAAGGTTTTGCAGGTTGCGTAGTGAGCTAAATGTCTTAGATTCACGTAACTTGGATTGATCTATAGCATACATGTGTTTTATGCCTTTAATCATGTTAATTTATGCATTTCAATCTATTTTTGTTCATTTGTGGTGCTCAAGTTGTACACATGATCCCCGGACCTCACAAGTCCATTTGCAAGTGATGCACTTATTTAGGGGGAGGCATGCTACAACTTGACCCTTTGAGACTAACATTTGTGTTTGAGTTTACTTGATTTAGTCTCAAAAGGTGAATTGAAAGGGAAAGGTGAACTTAGACCATGCAAAGACTTCCACTGCACTTTGGTATTAACTCCAAGTTCATATCTATGCTCTTATTGCCTTTTTGCCCTTAATTGACAATTTTGGTGAGGCAATGGGGTTAAAGGGCCAAGAATGATCCCATTTTGGTGCTTAATGCCAAAGGGGGATAAATTAAGGCCAAAGCAAATGAATCAGCTACCACTTGTGAAATTTCGAAAAGAGTAGAGTTAGCACTTTTTGATTTGTCCAAAACACTCTTATTGCAAAATTTTGTCTCTTGTGGGGAGAATTTATGACTATGGGAAAAAGGGCGAGTTTTTGGCTCTTAATCCATTTTACTCTTAGATTATCTCTCTTTGTGCCCAAACAAGTGAGTTTGTTGTAGAGATAGGAAAATGAATTTGATTCGCAAAAACAAACCAAGTGGTGGCAAAGTAAGATCCAAATATGCCAAATTAAAGTCAAAAACAATTTGGTTCTCTTTTGCATTGATATTGCACTTCTTTTGGTTGCTTTTGGATGTGTTGGCATAAATCACCAAAAAGGGGGAGATTGAAAGGGAAATGTGCCCTTGGGCCATTTCTAAAGTGTTTTGGTGATTAAGTGCCCAACACATATTCTCTAAGTGTTAAATTGTGCCAAAGATTGAAGAAGTGCAAATCATGTAACAAGGTACGTTTCTAGACTTAGCACATTGATTTGGGTACTAATGTATTGTGTCTAAGTGCTAGAAACAGGAGAAATAGATTGGAAAAGATTTGGTTGTGTACAGCCAACTGCTGCTCGGTCTGGGTGCACTGGACAGTGTCCGGTGCGCCAGACAAGTCCAAGGTGAACTGGCCGCTCTCGGGACTCGACGGCGGCGTACGGCTATAATTCACCGGACTGTCCGGTGGTGCACTGGACTGTCCGGTGAGTCGTCCATGGCAAAGTCGTCGCTCTCGGGAAAATTTCAACGGCGTACGGCTAAAATTCACCGGACTGTCCGGTGAGCCAACGGTCGACTGGGCAACGGTCGGCCGCTCAATCCGTGGGCGACGCGTGGCCCGCTCCAACGGTCGGCAGGAGGCACCGGACAGTGTCCGGTGTGCCAACTGCCGCGAATCTACAACGGTTGACTGCGCCAAAATAGGAAGGAGATCCGTACCGGACTGTCTATAGTGACTGTCCGGTGGCGCACCGCACTGTCTGGTGCGCCACTCGACAGAAGGCAATCTTAGCCTTCCTTGTTGGTCTCCAACGGCTCCTAGCTGCCTTGGGGCTATAAAAGGGACCCCTAGGCACATGGAGGAGTCACACAAGCATACTCTAAGCATTCTAAGTCTTCCACACTCCGTCTCCATGCACTTTATCGACTGTGTTAGTGATTTGAGCTCCGTTCTAGTTGTGACTCGTTGTGCTTCATTTTGAGCTCAAGTCTTGGCTTGTGTGCGTGTGTGTTGCTGCGGATTTGTGTGTGTTGCTTCCCACCCTTACTCTTGTGCTTTCACTGTGATCTTTGTTGTAAGGGCAAGAGACTCCAACTTGTGGAGATTCCTCGCAAACGGGAAAAAGAGATAAGCAAAGAAAAGTCGTGGTATTCAAGTTGATCATTGGATCACTTGAAAGGGGTTGAGTGCAACCCTCGTCCGTTGGGACGCCACAACGTGGAGGTAGGCAAGTGTTATACTTGACCGAACCACGGGATAAACCACTGTGTCCCTTGTGTTGTCCTTCTCTTTGATTATTTGTGATTCGCAAGAGCTCGCTCTATAGCCACTTGGTTCTATTGCACTAACATCTTTATAACCAAGCTTGTGTCTATTTAGTGTTGAATTTTACAGGATCACCTATTCACCCCCCCCCTCTAGGTGCTCTTAGATACACGACTTGTGGGTAAAGGGTACAACCTCTACGGAGTGTAAAACTGGTATACTAGCCGAGCTCACGGTCAAGAGCAGTTCGGGACTCTCGCATGATTAAATTATGGAACTGAAATTCAATTTGTCATTTGCATTTGCATGGGATTATTTATTAATTTTGTTATATTATTTATTATGGTTCGGTATTTACTTACACTTAGTAACTGCTAATAAAATTTGACCAACTTATTAAAAGCAACGCTCAGCTTTAACCTCTATTGTTGATCAGCCTTACACATCACATGAACTCCCACCTTTTGTGAGTTCATGCACACTAGTTTCCCCACAACTTGTTGAGCTATGATCATGTGTGAGCTCACCCTTGCTGTCTCACACCCCCTCCCCCCCCACAGGTTAAGATCAGGTGGTTCAAGAGGAGCCACACATCGAGGAGTTCGATTTAATATAGGTGGCGTCTGCCAGTTGACTTTCTGGCGCCAAGGATGGATTTTAGATCCTTTTATATTTATCTTTTATTTTGTAAGACTTCCGCTATGTAATAAATACTCTGATTATATTGTGACATTTATCTCTATACACTCTGTTATTATATATGTTGTCTTCTTTGGCGCATGTATGAGATGCACCCGGCTTTGTCCCTTAAAACCCGGGTGTGACAGAAGTGGTATAAGAGGAATGTTGACTATAGGACGAAACCTAGATAGAAATGGTCAGGCCCTTACCTACTTACCTTACTCTGATTCTTTTCTAAACTTATCTTAATCTTTTCTCATCTATTTCTGCTTTACTCTGATTATTCTTACCTTTTCTTTCTAAAGACAAATGTGGATTTTACACTTTTGAAATCCTGTGCCTAAAGTGATTTTTGGGAATAGGAAACCTACACTTAGAAACAAAAACAAAACTATTTTTATAGGTATGTATACGCTTGAGTGTTTTTTCTTATGATACCTGTTTGATTTGGATCTTTGGTTGAGTGTGATGAGTTGTGGAGTAATGTCCACAATTACATCTGCATATACATATAGGCATAAATAGAATTCATAAGATAACTAAACAACTAAAGTGTACCTATTTCATATAGATCCATATTATCTTAAAAGATTCTCTCTTACCTTAATAGATCCACCTTATCTTAAAAGATTCCCGCTTATCTTAATAGACCCATCTTATCTTAAAAGATTCTCTCTTATTTTAATAGATTCATCTTATCTTGAAAAGATTTTATCTTATCCCAATAGATCTAAATGACCTCAAAAAATTCTACCTTATCCTTATGGATTCGTCTTTCCCTAGTAAGCATATTTATCCCACACTAGTGTAACAACTAGGGTGATGAGGACATCACTTCTATACATACAATGAATGGACCGATAACACAATCGCGTGCATGAAAGCTAAATCTCCAGGTACGTTCTACCCTAGTCAATTGTGTTTCAGAGCTTACTCTTGGGGCCATGAATGTTTTGATGATTAGGAACCTTGGAGAGGACCAGCAAGGACTTGGGAAAGGCCTAGGTGTTGAGGAGGAGGAGCAAGGGCGCCACAACAGGAAGGAGATCAAGTCCGACTCGGCTGCGACTTCATCTCGGGTTCTAGGACCAGTCTGCACTAAAATGGACGTCCAAGATGCATCCGGACTCCGATTGCGACGGACTTGATATGGTTGGAAAGATAAGAAGATTATCTAATCAACCCAATTGGTTCCACCCTAAAATTCGTCCGGAGTCAACAGGAATCGTCGAAACAAGTCAGCGTTTAGATTCTGTTTTGGTGCTGCGACACTGTCTGTTGGGCCGTTGGGCCATGTATCGCGTCGGAGCCCATTAGGGGCGAGTCCAGGGGTCACGCACGCCTAATACTCTATTTATTCAGCAGCCGTCGCCACATTAGGGTTGGGTTTTGCTTAAGTTAGATCTCTCGAGAACAGCCGTCGTAGATCGGTTTGTGAGACCCCAACTTGTGAGCTTAATCATTCATCCGCAATATTCTAGATTGTGTTATTTCTTGTTCTTGCTTGTGTATTTGATTCGCAGGCAAGGATTAGCCCTCATGGCGAGGTCAATCGCGTAGCGCACGGTTGATAACCAGAGGAGAAGTGGTGCTGCGATTGCGGGGTTCTAGTCGTGTTGATTGGAAGCCGGATCGTCTGTGTGACATCTCCACCAAATCGATAGTTACCTATAACTGACGGAAGATCGGGCACCCCGTTCCTATCAAGTGGTATTCAAAGACTCAGGTATTACCGTCAGGCTTACCCTAGTTTAGTTTAGGTTTTTCATCCTATAACTCCAGATAATTGCCATACAAAAAATCCGCTGTCCTAGAACCCTTGTTTAGCCTTTGCAATTTCGTTTTCAGTTTGCCTTTGTTCAGTTCGTGTCCGTGGTCGAGTCGTGTTGCTAGTTTAGGGTGTATCTTTGTCGTAGTTCAACTGCAGATCCCATCCACCATTACCTAGATCACATGTCGATCCACCCCATTAATCGACTTGCCTTCGCTAGCCGCCGCCGCGCTAGTTTGCCCTAACCGCCGCCTTCTAGTTGTGCCTCCCAAAAACATAACTTGAGGTACCTTCCTTAAACCGGGCATAACTTTTCGCTCGGTTGTCCAAAAAATCTGAAATTTTTACAGGAGCTTGGTGACACCATTCTGAGGCCAACCAAACTGGCCTTTGGCCCGTTTGGTTTCGATAAAATTGTCAAAAAAATTCAGGAAAATAAAAAAAATATCAAAGCTCTTGCACGCTTTTCAAAGAACTTGCTGATTTTCTGTATACCACATCTGATCTCTGTTTTAGGTGAAACTTGGTGTAACTCCTATTTTGTTGCTTCTTGTGCTGAGAAAAATATCAAAAAATCATACAAAAAAGAAAAACAAAAACACTAGTGATTCCTACTAGTGCCTTTTTGGCCTCGCTAGTACAATATTTACGGTACTGCCATTATACTAGTTCCATTGTTCTTTGTTCCAACCTTGTTGTGCTATGCCTCGGATACATCTCTTAGCCAGCAATTGTGACTTGTGCTTTGGATACTTATTGAACTTCGCTCATCTGCACTCGATTTTGTTCCACATTCACATACATATTGTGCCTGTCCTACAGCTCCACATACTATATCTTCTGATCAATACAGATTTGACCTTGCAATCTTGGTTTCACTACCTCTTGGTAAGTGTTGGGGTCGTGCTTCGGCGCGCCGAAGGTCTCACACGAAAGAAGCAGCTTCGGCTGAAGTCGTCTCCAAGAGATGGCCGAAGGTTCCTTTTCATGGACCTTCGGCGTTTTAAACCGACATAGAGATAGAATGACCTTTTTATACATATAGGTCTGAGTCAATGTTGTAAACATTTGTAAGGGGCATAATTGTAATTTGTCACAGGCTGCGACCTGTGCCTATAAATAGATGAACAGTACCTCTGTACTGTTCACGCGAACCTGTTATTGGCCTTCGCATCACACTTGTACTCTCGCTTTCCTCAGGACCGAAGGTACATTTGTAATTTGAAATCATTTATATTTATTCATGTTAATAAATGATTCTATGTTAACATTTAAATGTTTATTTTATACATCATGATTTATACGAATGCTTCATCCTTCATTATTATGTTTACGAAGGTACGTCCTTCGTAATCTTCGTCCGAAATCCTTTATATTCCGAAAGGATATAATGTGATGAAGGACGAAGGACCTTAATATTTAATATTTTCTGTGTTGCCTTGTTCTTAACCCGAAGCATTTGAGAACAAGCCCCCAACATTGGCGCCCACCTCCGGTGAACTCACTTCCACTTTTCTGAGCTGATGGCTTCGTTCAACAATCAAGCTGGAGCTGCTTCGGCTTCGAAGCTGGTGCTCCCGATAACAGGCGGTTCTTGCTCAGAGCCGGCTAACAAGAAGCAGAAGAAGGAGGCTCAGAGAAGGGTGCAGCATGTTGGAGTGCAGGGACCTTTCATCAAGTCAAAATGGTCTCATATTCCAATTACCTTCTCTCAGGAAGACCTTCAGCTTAAGGATTATCCTCACAATGATGCTATGGTTATTTCTTGCGTGATCAAAGGATTTCTGGTCCACAATGTCCTAGTTGATACAGGCAGTGCAGCTGACATTATATTTGCTAAAGCCTTCAGACAAATGCAAGAGCCTGAAGACAAGATTCACGATGCTACGCACCCTCTTTGTGGCTTCGGAGGGCGGCAGATTGTGGCACTTGGGAAGATTACCATGCCGGTAACCTTCGGATTTGTTAACAACACAAGGACTGAGCAAATTGTGTTTGATATTGTTGACATGGAATATCCTTACAATGCTATCATTGGTCGCGGAACTCTTAATGCTTTCGAAGCAATTCTTCACCCAGCTTATCTTTGCATGAAGATACCTTCGGACCAAGGACCCATTGCTATTCATGGAAGCCAGGAAGCTGCTAGAAGGGCCGAAGGAAGCTGGACTGACTCTAAGGCAATCCATAACATAGATGGAGCTGAAGCTTGTGAACAGTACAAATTCAGGAGGGAGAAGGCAGCTTCAGCAGACCAGCCGAAGCCCATGTTATTGTGTGAAGACATAGCAGAGCAGAAGGTGCTGTTGGGCTCGCAACTATCTGAAGACCAGGAGAAAACCTTGATAAGGTTTTTATTCAACAACAAAGATGTTTTTGCATGGTCAGCCAATGATCTTTGTGGAGTGAATCGGGATGTTATTGAACATTCGCTCAATGTTGACCCATCCTTCAGACCCCGAAAGCAGAGGCTTCGGAAAATGTCTGATGACAAGGCCGAAGGGGCTCGCAATGAAGTAAAAAGACTCCTCAGTGCAGGAGTTATCAGAGAAGTGAAGTATCCAGAGTGGTTAGCTAACACCGTTATGGTGAAGAAGGCCAATGGCAAGTGGAGAATGTGTATTGATTTCACAGATCTCAACAAGGCTTGTCCGAAGGATGAATTCCCGCTACCAAGGATAGACTCTTTAGTTGATGCAGCAGCTTCTTCGGAGCTCATGAGTCTCCTGGACTGCTACTCAGGCTATCATCAAATCTGGATGAAGAAGGAAGATGAGCCGAAGACTAGTTTCATCACCCCAAGTGGTACATATTGCTATCTTCGGATGCCTGAGGGGCTCAAGAATGCTGGAGGGAGTTTCAGCAGAATGACTGCGAAGGTTCTCCAATCTCAGATAGGCAGAAATGTGCTGACTTATGTCGATGACATCATTGTAAAAAGCACGAAGCAAGAAAATCATATTGCTGATCTGCAGGAGACCTTCGCCAGCTTCAGACAGGCTGGTCTGAAGCTGAATCCAGAAAAATGTGTCTTCGGAGTGAAGAAGGGCAAATTTCTTGGATGCTTGGTTTCAACAAAGGGAATCGAAGCTAATCCAAATAAAATCGAAGCTATACTTCGAATGGAGCCACCAACCACAAGAAAGGGGGCCCAAAGATTGACAGGAAGGCTGGCATCTCTCAACAGATTTATATCCAGATCAGCAGAAAGAAACTTACCATTCTTCGAGGTGCTGAAGTCAGCTGAAGTCTTTCAATGGGGCCCAAGTCAACAAAAAGCCTTCGAAGAGCTGAAGCAATACTTAATAGATCTCACAACATTAACTCCACCAATGCCAGGGGCTCCTCTGTTGTTGTATGTGGCAGCTTCGCACTCAGCAGTAAGTGCAGCGCTTGTCCAGGAGAAGTTTGATGGACAAGTCAAGAAGCAGGTCCCAGTATATTTTGTATCTGAGGTCCTTAGTGTTTCAAAGAAAAATTATACAGAGCTGGAGAAGGTGTTGTATGCCGTTTTAATGGCATCCAGGAAGCTTCGGCATTATTTTCAGGCATACAATATTATTGTTCCTTCTTCGCAGCCGTTGAAGGATATCATGAGAAATAGAGAAGCTACTGGCCGAATTGGAAAGTGGGCTGCGGAGCTCAATGAATTTTACATTGATTATGTGCATAGATCCTCAATCCAGTCTCAAGCATTGGCAGATTTCATTGCCGACTGGACGCCAGGGGCTCAGGACGAAGAAGCGAATAAAGATGCCGAAGCATGGACAGTGTTTTGCGATGGCTCTTGGGGAACCTTCGGAGCAGGTGCAGCTGCTGTTTTGGTCTCACCATCCAAGGTTAAAACTTGCTATGCAGCAAGACTTGACTTCAGCTGCACAAATAATATCGCTGAGTACGAAGCTTTGCTCCTGGGTCTTCGGAAACTAAAGGCAATGGGGATCAGAAGGGCGATTCTTAAAACTGATTCCCAGGTTGTTTCGGGTCATATTGATAAAAGTTGCAAAGCTAAGGACCCGAAGCTTGAAAAATACCTAGACACGGTCCGAAGGATCGAAGCTTCCTTCGAAGGATTTTCTGTTAAGAATATCCCTCGAGGACAAAATGAGCATGCTGATTTGTTAGCCAAGTCTGCAGCACAGGGGCTGCCGCTACCTTCGGATGTATTCTTCGAAACAATAAAGGCACCTTCAGTGGAGCTACTTGAAAGAGCAGTCCTTAACATTTCTCCTGTGTACAGTGAAGATTGGAGAACTGAAATAATCTCTTACCTTCAGGGTAACTTCTTATCAGATGACGAAGCTTATAATAAAAGGATAGAGGCAAGAGCTCGTCCCTATGTCATGATAGAAGGGGAGTTATACAAGTATGGAGTTTGTGCCCCGCTGCTCAAGTGCTTGTCTAGGGCCGAAGGTATAGAGTTGATGAAGGAGATACATGCAGGCCTGTGCGGATCCCACATCGGATCCAGGCCGTTACTTGGAAAAGTTTTCCGCCAAGGATTTTATTGGCCGAAGGCAGCTTCGGATGCAGCGGAGTTAGTTCAAAAGTGCGAAGGTTGTCAAAGATGTGCAAGAGATCAAAAACAACCTTCGTCTTTGACACAGCTGATACAACCCATCTGGCCATTGCAAAGGTGGGGCCTCGATTTACTGGGTCCATTACCACCGGCTCAAGGCAATCTGAAATATGTTATAGTGGCTGTGGAGTATTTTTCCAAGTGGATTGAGGCGAAGCCATTAGCTACAATAACTTCGGCCACTGTCCAAAAATTTTTCTGGCAGAATATTGTCTGTCGCTTCGGAGTGCCGAAGGCCATCACTGTAGATAATGGAACACAGTTCGACTCCGAAGATTTCAGAAATTTCTGTGATCAAATTGGAACGAAGATCCATTTTGCATCAGTCAGGCATCCGGAGTCGAATGGGCTTGTTGAAAGGGCCAACGCCATCATAATGACAGGAATAATGAAGCTAATCTTTAATCAACCAAGGGGAAAGTGGCCAGATCAGTTGACCAAAGTGGTGTGGAGCCACAATACAACAACATCAAGGTCTACAGGCTTTACCCCATTTAAGTTGCTATTTGGTGACGAAGCAATAACCCCGGAAGAAGCCAAAGCCGGATCAATAAGAGTGGTAGCTTCGGCAGAATCAGGTTCCGAAGATACTTGTCTCGTGGAAAAAGATGCCTTAGAAGGGATCAGGCTTCAAGCCGTGGAGAATATCAATAAATACCAGGCTGAAACAGTTAAATGGCGAGATAGAAAGGTCCGGCTAAAAAATATTGAGCCGGGACACTTGGTGCTTCGGAGAGTGGCCAACCCGGATACAGTGGGCAAGCTACAATTGAAATGGGAAGGGCCTTTCTTAGTAGCATCTTCGTCAAGGCCTGGTTCGTACAGATTGAAGGACATGGATGGCAATGAAATTCCAAGATCTTGGAATGCGGATGAGCTTCGGCGGTTTTATGTATAACTCGATGTAATTTTGTCTTTTCTTTTCTTTTTCATGGCACCCTTTTCCTTTCTAAAGGGGGAGAAAGGTTTTTAATGGGGCCATCATATGTAATTTCCCTTTTTAGTTTTATAAGAGCAAAATCCCCCAAAGAATGTAAATGTAAAAGCTGAGAGTGCACCATCGAGTGCCGAAACTGAAAAAGAGAAAAAGCTCCGAAGACGTCCCTAAGGGGATGCAGAGCTCGCAGCGAAAAGTCAACGCTGGTTCCGCCGAAAGTAAAAGGCGAAGAAGCTCCAAAGACGTTCCTAAGGGAATGCAGAGCTTATACCGCCTAAGTAAAAGGCGAAGAAGCTCCAAAGACGTCCCTAAGGGGATGCAGAGCTTACAGCGAAAAGTCAACGCTGATACTGCCTAAGTAAAAGGCGAAGAGGCTCCAAAGTCGTTCCTAAGGGAATGCAGAGCTAATGTGTGGTTGTTTCTAAGTAATGGCTGACAATGTGGCTTCGGACATATGCTTCGGACATTCATTCGCGCATTACATTACATCATAACATTTGCATGCATAAGCATTCATTCATAGCATTTGTGTTCCCAAGTGGCTGCTTCGGCAAAAAGCTTCGGAGAAGTGGTTTTTTATGATTCGTTATGTAAAAGAAAAGCTTCGGAGAAGTGTGTTTTTATGATTTTTTATGCTATGTTGTGTACAAAAGAGAAAAGTTTCGTTGCTCGGCAAAAAGAAGAGTTGTTTTTATGCTTCGTTGTGTACGAAAAGAAGGGAAGGTGTTTTTTCGCCTTCGGCTCAAAATACTGATTTCGTCCACATCAAAGCGCCTCAATCGAAGGGTAAGAATATATTACAAGGTATGTACAAAGTTCCTTGAAGAACAGTTTAATTCTATTTACAAGAGTTGTTACAAAAATATCCTGAGTTTTTCTATAGCACACTTCTACTAATCTTCATTAAGCTTCAGCTTCGGCGACAGCTTCGGCGACATATCTTAGGCATCATCTTCACCTTCGTCATCCTACATGAATCAAGGAATCGTCAGTAAAAATCAAGCCCAAAGGAAAAGGTAAGTACGAAATATCATTTCTTACTGGTTCAAGATGACTTCGGGCTTCGTCTCCAGCCTTCTCCCGCCCGCCTTTTGTCCATATCATTTTTATAAATCTATTGGAGATACTTCGGGCGAGGTCAGGCATATCATCCAGGATTGATGGAGATAAGGTGAAGTTGGGCCTGTTGACAATTTTTCCATGTTCGCAGCCGGCCTTCAGAAATGCAGCAGCGGTACCCCGAGAAGCTACCCAGGCACAGAAGTCGCCGTGCCCGGCTATAACTTCGTCAAGCTCTTCGATTTCAGCTTCAATATGATCGAAGGCCTGGGGTAAATTTTCCGCTGAAGGGTTAAATTTCCCGCTGCTGGCTCCAACAGAGTAAAATATCTTCTTTAATCGTCCAATGCAATTATTGCCAAAGTTCAAGCATTTGTCTTGAAGGCTAGTTAATGTTTTCTTCAACTCTGAGCTGGTCTGGACTTCGGCTTTAAGCTTCGAATTCAGTTCTAGCTTCTCCTGATCGAATTGTTTTGATTGATTGATAAGCTTCGAATTCAACTCTGATAATTTAGCCTCAGTCTCAGCCAGTAAGCCTTCGGTCGATTGGAGCTCGAAGTCTTTCTTTTCAATGATGGCAGATTGCTCTTTTATTTTGCTTTCTAAGTTTTCAATTATAGCTTCGTGCTTTTTGTCCTCCAAGTCTTGTTGCATCTTCAGAGCTTTGCTCAGTAGCATGCTCTGTACAGAAACAACTTATGTTAGTAATATTTTCATTGTTAACAGCAATAAAAACCAGAGAAAAGGTTGTTTACCTTGAAGTTAGAATAAAATAAGCTGCCGACGATATGTTGTCATCGGTAGCGGCTGATGTCTGTCTCTAGCTTCGGAAAACCGATACTCTTTGATAGAGTACCGATTACCCTAGCTCCAGTCTGGTCTCGAATGCAGCCTAGCTTTTCATCGTCTACACCTCCAAATAGGAGAGCACCTGGCTTGTAGCCGCAAGATTTGGCATAGTCTTTAAGTTCTTCTATTTCGTCCTTCGTAAGTTTTTGCCCAATTAAATTCTGAAAGGAGTAGGCTTCGTCGTCCGAAATGTCTTCGGCTATTTCTTTTCCTTTTTCAGGCACTGTGGCCATGGTTTTTTCAGTAGCAACACCAGCTTCTTCTGCAGTCATGTCTTCCAAAATTTTGTTAACATCCTCAATGGTTGTTTCTAAATTAACATCTTCGGCTGTAGCGGCTTCGGTAGCCGCGACCTCCGAAGGTGCGACTTCGACGTTTATGGTGCTTTCGGCAGCTGCTGTTTTCTGAACTGACGCTCTTGGCGGTGTCTTATCGATAACTTCAGTTACCGCAATGATTCTTTGCCGTTTGGGTTTGCTTATCTTCGTCTGATCCGGCTCGTCCACCTTTTGAAAAAGCTTCGTCAGTTGGAGCCCTAATGGACTTAGCTTCGTGGGCATGGGTTCAGTCATTACCTTTAAAATTTCTTCCACGTCGCTGGTAGAAGGCGGTGTGGGGGTCCTCTCTTCTTCGGATATTTTCCGTTTCGGAGTTGATATTTTCCTTTTCTTCGGAATTTTCTTCTCTGCTGCTGGTTGCTCTTCATCCTTGGTCAGAATTTCGGCCACTCTTTTTCTTTTGTGGCCCTCGGCACCCTTGTTCAACTGCTCATAGTCTGGGTACTCGAAGCCCAGGGCATCGAATACTCGGTTCAGCCTTCGCTTCGGTCGGGTGCCGAAGGCCGCTGTCATTAATTGATCCTCTTTTTTGGAGTAATTCCCCAAGATTTCATTGCACATTGTCTCAACTGTGTCTAACCACTCTTTGCAGGGTTTCTTAAAGTACTTCTTGAATTTAAAGTGATAGGGCAGACGGACCAGCTCCCCCTTCTTCTTTTCTCCCTTCAGCTTCGGCATTTCCCACTCTTTTAGAGTAGGGAAAACTCTGAATGCCAAGAACTCCTGAACTAGATCCCTGGTGCTAATATGTTCTGAAATAATTTCGAATTCACCCAGAGCAGCCCAGGTAGGACCCTTTAAATCGCCGATGCGGCAGCGTGGCCTCGTCTCTCCGAAGATTAACTCCAGAGGGCTTTGTACCAATTTTTCTCTGTCTTCGTCAACTTTTACGTAGAACCACTCAGACTTCCAGCCTGCTGGCCATTTGCTTCGGTAGCTGATGACAGGACACTTTGTTGTCTTCCGGTAGGCAAAATTATAGCAGCCGAAATTATCATGCAGTCCATCTTTTCTGGCCTTTGTTTGGTAATGTAATTCGTGAACTCGGCAGAAGCTGTCGGCAAACGGTTCCACAGCTTGGCTTCGGAGGGCCCAGATATAAACATTGAGCCTAACGATGGCGTTAGGAGTCAATTGATGAAAGTAGATACCAAACCTCCTCAGTATCTCCGCAATAATATTGTGAAGAGGGAATCTAAGCCCAGCCTTTAGAAAGCTCTTGAAGATAACAATCTCATCCTTCCCTGGCTTCGGGGTGGTTTCTTCTCCCCCGAAGCGGAGTAGCTTCTTCTGATCCTCATTGAAATAACCTGCTTTTACCATCTTCGAAAGGTCAGCCTTTGAAACGGTTGATTTCCCAAAATCCAGGTGACTGGGCTTGCTGGGCATAGCAATGTGGTAGTCATCTTCGGGGTCAGTCCCTTCAATGTTCTCTTCTTCTCCTTCGGCTGTTGTCGGGTTTGCTTCAGCAGCAGGCGTTTCTCCCGCAGTCACTAGACCGGAACGCTGCATCGCTTCGGAGATGGGCACAGTGTCTGAACCTTCAGCTTCGTCTCCCTCACGTACAACTTTGGCAGTAGATCGCACTCTCACCATTTGATTCTGAGTTTGGGGAAGTCAGAAACTTTTTTCTTTTTTCTTTTCTTTTCTCCGAAGCTTTTCTTTCTGACGAAGCAGACGTTGGGACGGACCTTCGTTCGATTCTGAAAGTCAAGCTTCGGCCACGGTGGAAAATTTTGGCAGCAAAACAGTGCAAATAGCAATGAATGCTGTGGTAACTTCACACCTACCCGTTTGTTTATATAGTGCAGCAGGTAAGAAGGCGAAGCGGCAGGATTTTTACACCAGCCGGGCGGTCACTTGTACTCGCTGTGCAGTGGACCGCAAGGATCAAACAGTAACTCTGCAAGGTGGGCCTGGCACGCGCTCGGAAGCCGGATCGTTTCTCCGCAACGAGCTCCGGGAAGGTGTTTTTTTGGACCTTCGGCTTCCCGAAGCTGAAGAGGCTTTTTTTCACGGGTCAAGCTCGTTACGAAAAACGATCTAGCACCGCAAAAGGGGCTACTGTTGGGGTCGTGCTTCGGCGCGCCGAAGGTCTCACACGAAAGAAGCAGCTTCGGCTGAAGTCGTCTCCAAGAGATGGCCGAAGGTTCCTTTTCATGGACCTTCGGCGTTTTAAACCGACATAGAGATAGAATGACCTTTTTATACATATAGGTCTGAGTCAATGTTGTAAACATTTGTAAGGGGCATAATTGTAATTTGTCACAGGCTGCGACCTGTGCCTATAAATAGATGAACAGTACCTCTGTACTGTTCACGCGAACCTGTTATTGGCCTTCGCATCACACTTGTACTCTCGCTTTCCTCAGGACCGAAGGTACATTTATAATTTGAAATCATTTATATTTATTCATGTTAATAAATGATTCTATGTTAACATTTAAATGTTTATTTTATACATCATGATTTATACGAATGCTTCATCCTTCATTATTATGTTTACGAAGGTACGTCCTTCGTAATCTTCGTCCGAAATCCTTTATATTCCGAAAGGATATAATGTGATGAAGGACGAAGGACCTTAATATTTAATATTTTCTGTGTTGCCTTGTTCTTAACCCGAAGCATTTGAGAACAAGCCCCCAACAGTAAGTATCATGAACCAGCCTCCGATTGTACCATCCTTTGCTTTGTATTTCGTCAGACACTTGTAAGAGCTTGGTAAGATACATTAGAGCGTGTTCCTGTGTTCCACCTGAGAGGAGCGTGTAGTGAAATTATTAGGAATAACCTTCACCGTTTGTTTCCTGTTTTGTGTTTTCGATGGCAGGCGACGAAGAAGAAGCAAGGATCCCTACAGACTTCGATGAATGTGTTAGCCGCCAAGATCTTGAGGCAAACAACAAGCTCCTGAAGGAGCAAATGGAGGAGACGGTCCACAAGTCAGTGTATGATGCTTTCATTAACATGGACCTTGGCAGGACTTACGAGAGGCTGGATCAACGATTGTCCCAGATTGTCGACAGACTTGCTGTGTTGGAGACGCAACAACAAGCACTGCCACCACCACCTCCTTGTCCACGTCTTCCCGATGATGCGGTGTTTGATGCAGAAGGTAATTATGATGAAGCGGCCACCAGAGATTTGCGTCTCCGTCGCTGTCTTCATCAAAACACAGAAGGTATGCCACACCGCTAGCAAGGTAATAACAATCGTGCTCCTGATGACCCTTATGCTAAGATTATATTTACTATACCATCTTTTTCGGGTCATTATGATGTTGAGGGATATCTTGATTGGGAGATGACGATAGAACAGAAATTTGCTGCCCACCTTGTTCCTGAACAACATCAAGTTAGACAAGCCACTAGTGAATTTAAAGATTTTGCTATTGTCTGGTGGACTGGTCTAGTTGGGGATGGTAAAGCACCTATGACTTGGGAAGATCTTAAGGTAGCTATGAGCGATAGATTTGTTCCCCCATCTTATCATAGAGAATTGCGTAAGAAATTGATGTGTTTAGAGCAAGGGGATAAATCTGTTCAAGATTATTATGCTGAGCTTCAGAAAGGATTGTAGCGTTGTGGGATAGTAGAGGGACATGAGGACGCTCTTTGCCATTTTTATTCAGGTTTGCGGCATGACATTTAGGACATTGTGGATTACAAAAAATTTAACACTGTCAACAAGTTGTCCTAGTTTGCTATGCTTGCAGAAAAGGAATTGCAGGGACGCCAACATCGACCTAGGGCTACTTTTGGCGCCTCCTCTGCATCACGGACGCACACACCTGCCTCGAGTCATACTACCTCAACACCTGCTGCACATGTTGGTAACCTTCCTTTGCAGGTACCCGCCAAGAAATAGAATTCACCAGCACCTGTAGCACCTTCTAGTGGTCGTTCTTTGGGTATTGTTTGCCACCGCTGTCATGGGATTGGTCACGTGAAGAAGGATTTCCTGAGTCAGCGAACATACATTGCTACGGATGATGGCTACATTAGTGCTTCCGACAGTGAGGGTGACGATGATGACTCCAGTGATGTTGCTGCTAATGATGATGCCATACTTGGTGCTGATGCTACGGTGAACCTTCGAAGCATCATGGTGCAGCGCTTTCTTAGTTCTCAGCCTGAATCATCAGAGAAGCAGCAACGCCATAATTTGTTCGAGACTTTCTTCTCCATCGAGAATCGGCGTGTACGTGTTATTATTGATGGTGGAAGCTACAATAATTTGGTGAGTTCAGATTTGGTCAAGAAGCTTGGCCTGACCACACGTCCATGGCCACATCCATACCACATTCAGTGGATCAATGATTCAGGTAAGGTTAAGGTAACACACATGGTACGAGTGCATTTCTCCATTGGTATGTATTCTGATTATGCGGATTGCGATGTAGTACCTATGGAAGCTTGTTCTCTTTTGTTGGGTAGACCTTGGGAATATGATACTGATGCATGTCACAATGGTAGGAGTAATACATACACTTTTAGACATAAAGATATAAACATTACTTTGCTACCTTTGACTCTTACTGAAATTGTACAAGCTGATAAAGATAGAGCTGCAAGTACCCATAAGGAACCAACTAATGAGATAGAAATTCAGCAACAAATTAAATTGAAAGCTCCTATCATGCTTGCTACTAAATCTGATCTTCTTGAAACTCATGCTACTGATGCTTGTTACTATGCCTTGGTTTGCAAAGATGCTTTCTTTTCTATTGATGATATTGCTAGCACTTTGCCTGCATCTGTGACTAACCTTTTGCAGCAGTTCCGAGATGTTTTCCCCTCTGAGTTACCTCCAAGACTTCCTCCCATTCGTGGGATTGAGCACCAGATTGATTTGATTCCTGGAGTGAGCTTGCCCAACCGTGCTGCTGGACCATTTAAAATTTTGGAGAAGATTAATGACAATGCATATAAACTTGAGTTGCCCCCCGAGTTTGGGATTAGTCCCACCTTTAATATTTTAGATTTAAAGCCATATTTGGGAAAAGAAGATGAGCTTGAGTCGAGGGCGACTCCACTTCAAGAAGGGAGGATGATGAGGACATGGATGTGTTTCCCTCTGAGATACCCTTGGATTACCACCTGAGTTGCCTCCAGATTTTCGGGTTAGTCCCACCTTTAACATTTCAGATTTGAAGCCATATATGGGTGACGAAGATGAGATCGAGTCGAGGACGACTCCAATTCAAGAGCAGGAGGATGATGAGGACATCACTTCTATACATACAATGAATGGACCGATAACACGATCGCGTGCACGACAGCTAAATCTCCAGGTACGTTCTACCCTAGTTAATTGTGTTTCAGAGCTTACGCTTGGGGCCATGGATGTTTTGATGATTAGGAACCTTGGAGAGGACCAGCAAGGACTTGGGAAAGTCCTAGGTGTTGAGGAGGAGCAGCAAGGGCGCCACAACAGGAAGGAGATCAAGTCCGACTCGGCTGCGACTCCATCTCGGGTTCCAGGACCAGTCTGCACTAAAATGGATGCCCAAGATGCATTCGGACTCCGATTGCAACGGACTTGATATGGTTGGAAAGATAAGAAGATTATCTAACCAACCCAATTGGTTCCACCCTAAAATTCATTCGGAGTCAACGGGAATCGTCGAAACAAGTCAGTGTTTAGATTCTGTTTTGGTGCTGCGACACCGTCTGTTGGGCTGTTGGGCCGTGTATCGCGTCGGAGCCCATTAGGGGCGAGTCCAGGGGTCACGCACGCCTAATACTCTATTTATTCAGCAGCCGTTGCCACATTAGGGTTGGGTTTTACTTAAGTTAGATCTGTCGAGAACAGCCGCCGTAGATCGGTTTGTGAGACCCCAACTTGTGAGCTTAATCATTCATCCGCAATATTCTAGATTGTGTTCTTTCTTATTCTTGCTTGTGTCTTCGATTCGCAGGCAAGGATTAGCCCTCGTGGCGAGGTCAATCGTGCAGCGCACGGTTGATAACCAGAGGAGAAGTGGTGTTGCGATTGCGGGGTTCTAGTCTTGTTGATTGGAAGCCGGATCGTCTGTGTGACATCTCCACCAAATCGATAGTTACCTACACCTGACAGAAGATCGGGCACCCCGTTCCTATCACAGGGTCTAATCCAAAATAATGAGATCAGATCTAAGTTATATTTACGTGACTAAAACCACTTGACTTATCCCCACCACTTTGCTTATATCATAAAAGTGTAACAAACATGATCCATTTCAAAATAAATTTAGTAGATCTTATCTAGTCTAATCTGATTACACCAAATTAATTCTGATCCCATCTAAACAAATCAGATCTAACCTAATGGACAAACATGTTAGATAATACTAGAAAAATAAGATTGGATCCAACTCTTATAAATATGTTTTGAACTAAATTGGAGTCTTAGTCCAACCTAGCCATATACAACTAACTAGACCACATACAACTACCTTAACCATCAGATAGTTGCATAACCCCTCTATTTAACCGATAGAGATTCTGACTTACCTAACACCATATAATCCCTCCTATCTCAAAAGATTCTAACATATCATAATCACTACAGGAAAACAGTTAATTCCCGTCGGCTAGGAACCGACGGGAATAAGCACTAAACCGACGGGAATAAGTAATTCCCGTCGGTTTAGCCCTTATTCCCGTCGATTGTCAGCCACCAGGCGTCCCTTGTCGGGGATACGGTTATTCCCGTCGGCCGCCGACGGGAATACGTAATCCCCGTCGGCCAAAATCGAGCCGACGGGAATAAGGGCTAATTCCCGTCGGCTCTACAACCGACGGGCGTTACTAATTAATCCCCGTCGGCTGACCTGGCCGACGGGAGTTACTAATTAATTCCCGTCGGCCAGGTCAGCCGACGGGAATTATCTGGGCCGACGGGAGGTAATAGTCAATTCCCGTCGGCTATGGTCAAACCGACGGGAATTAACTGGGCCGACGGGAGTTAACCTATATTTCTGCAACAGCAACACCAAATTAGATATTTCTCACACATAACATACACAAAACATATATATCACAAACATATGACAAAACATATCACATAAACATATAAATCACAAACGCATTGACATCACACATCACAAACACATCATTGACATCACACATCACAAACACATTGATATAATTCACACATCACAAACATTTCAGATACGAGAGTGTTTACACAAACATAACGTCCAGGAGTTAAAAACATAACGAGCACGAGTTTAAGTGTTTAAAGATAACCACCACTTGGGTGGTTAGAGCTTTGACCGCTGCCGCCTTCACCACCAGGAGGAGGGTACGCGAAGAGCGAGTCAACAAATCCAGTCCCTGCTGCTGGATCAGACCCACTGCCACCCGCTTCAGGCGTAACCTATGCAAGTTAGCAAATATCAACACGTTAAATGCAAATATCAAAAAGTATACAAGTGTATAAATTAATGGAGAGTTATCAAACGTACCCTATCTCCAGGTGCAGGTATATGTGTCGGAGGGGTGGTGAACTGTGGTGGTGGAACTGGTGTGTTTGCAAATTGGCTCCATTGTGGTGGCGGTGGAAAATTTGATGTCATGCCTTGTTGCTGCATTAACTGTTAAACACATATGTGTTACTACCGAAGATGTTGTATTGAAATATAATAATTTAGAGTTCGGATTATGTGTACTCACTTGATACATCGCTTGATTATGAGCATTGCAAGCTTCCATAAATTCGCGTTGTTGTCTCATCTCTTCGCGCATCCTCATAATCTCCAACTCCTGCTCGTTCGGTCGACGAGAGCATGAGCTACGGGAAGATGAACCCGTCCTCTGAGATCTCACCGACGACGAGTCAATGAATCCGTCGAAGAGTGCGTATCTATAAGTTATTCAAAAAATGTGATTATTGTATAGTCAATTTAGTGTCAACCATATAATTTCATAAGTTAGAGCTTACCGTCCATGCGCTTTGCCACCACCACTTGCGTACACCACCGAGGGATCCATCGGTTCATGGCGCCAGTCGAAGTCAGGGCCATGGCGACGAACCATCTCCTCCCCATATGCCGCCTATACATCATTGACAACCTTACAAATGCAAGAATTTATATACTTTGAACGTTTGAACTTTTGAGCCAAAACTCACCAAGCGATCCGTGGCTGTCTGGCTGCAGAGCTGGTCAGGGTTGTTCGGGTCTGGTCCTTTGTGGCCCTCCTGGTAGACCTCAATGTCACTAGGCTTTTGGCCACTCGTAGCTTCCTGTATAAACAAAAAACATTCATAAGCAATCGTATTATTTGCTGATCGACATAGATAGATCAAACTTACCATTCTTTTAGCTTTTCGTATCATGTCGTCACCGCCAAACTTGTGGTTAGGATTGGTTCCTCGACATTGTCTGTGATGCGCTGACGCTTTCTGGAAGCCTTCGGAAGCCCAATATCGACACCAAGCATAGTACGCATCAGGCACGGGCGCCATCCATGGAACCATCACCTGCACACACACAATGTTACATATTATCAATCACAACAATAAATATAAAGGGTAAAACAAATTGAATACTAACCTCACGATATTGATCCTCAGTCAAATATATCTTTGACGACCCTTCCTTTTTAGTCAAGGGGCCTGCTTCTTCCGGATGCTTTTGAAAATACAGGTTTGTAGCCTGAATTCTCGCATAGTATATGGCATCCTTCACCAGCTTCTTTGCATTGTTTTGGAAGACACGTTCAGCGTGCCCCATGTAATCCTCTCCGTCAGGCAACCGATATCGAAGCTACAACATAAAGAATACAAATACAATGGTATAAGTCATAGATTTACAATATTAAGAAACATAACAAAAATAATAAAGAATTCATACCCAAAAGTCATTACGCACAAGTCCCTGTCTGTCGGTGTGGTTTCGTTCCTTTTTAAACTTGTACTCGTCCCAGGTACTGACGAGCACCTCATCCTCGGTATCACCGTTTGACACCTTCACTATACCAGGGTAGTGAAGGCGGCAAAGAGAACCCAACGTAAGGTTAACCTGAGTGTGGTGTCCCTTGCCGTCAAAGGACAGGTCCTCCCAATTCCTGCATTACACAAAAACATTAACAATACACATAATAGTTATATGAGATAAGTTAATATATTACACTCACCGATCTCCATGTGGCATGATTAAAGTCCTATCAGCCTCTCGCTCTATCGCGTGACGAGGCTTTACTGAGTGGCTTTTTCTTGAGCGACGTGTGCGTGTCGCTGAAGAGCCTCCCGAGCCATCATCCATCGGGTTGTCAGCCGGTTCGCCCTGTTGGCCCCACTGGTCCCACGCCTGTTGCTGCTCTCTCTGGTGGTCCCACTGGTCCCATGGCTGGTGATGCTGTGCGGCCTGGTCCCATGTCACGTGCTCCACCTCCTCAATGTGCTCCACCTCCTCATTGTGCTGCTCAGCCTCATTGTGCTGCTCCTCCTCAATGTGCTGCTCCTCTGTGTGCTGCTCATCCTGGTACATACAACTCAAGATTTATTTGTAAATATGTAAACAAATTTATTTGTACAAGATATGTTACCTCATCTCCGTGTACCGCGCTCAACAGCTCTCGACGTCTGCTGCTGCTCGAAGAACTGCCCTGAAAAAGGCCCAGGCCCTTGAACAACCCTTTCACTGACTTCTTTGATTTTGGCGGCATCCTGCATAAAAAATAAGAAATTATTCATTAGTGCATCAAAAATGACATAATACTTAAAATATAAACAAATGAAATAACAAAACAACTTTACTTGTTAAATATCATCAAAATCAGGATCTATTTGTTCTCTTCTATGCAGAGGTCGCCATGTAACTTTTCTCCTAACAGGTTGTCTTCTCCGCCTCTCCGGAAAAGTTAAGTCGTTAACGTCTGCGACTAGTGAATCTAATGCCGGTGCAGGATCAATATGAAAACTAGTTGGCAACTCTTCTTCTTGAAACACCTCATCAACCTGCTCAAGGTGACCAATTTGATATTCGTCCTCACCAGGAGTGTATAGGCGTTCGCGGGGATTTACATTGTACACAACCCTCCATTTAGACAACTTTTTGCATGGATATGTCGAGAAATAAACTTGGTCTGCTTGATGGGCAAGGATATACGTGTCGTGTCCTTGAAGCAATTTCTCAGGTTGGATCTGTGTCATCCCAAATTCGGTCCTATAATACTTCGGGTCATACCATTTACACTCAAAGAAAACTAGTGCTAAAGGCTTATTTCCAGCAAATGTAATCTCGATTATATTTTTGATTTTCCCGTAATAGCAGGCTTCGTGTCCTTCCATGTCGGTTGCCCTAGTAACGACTCCACTATTTTGAGTGGCGGCCATAGGATGACTTGATTCGAAAATGCTTGAACGAAAGCGATATCCATTGACGTCGTAACGTCCATAGCTTTTGGCAGTTACGCTTCCAATAGATAACTGACGTAAGTCATCATTCAAATTCATTTCCTCCCCAAACTGTCAATCATGCCACAAAGCATTAGCAAATTCTGTAATATTAGTTAAATGAAATTAGCTCTCGGACCCACATAATTAAGACTTACACGGTCCCGAAGCCACATAATGAAATTAGGTCGTCCATGCATACCATCACGTCGCAATTTGTCTATGTCTCTCGCTGTTGGCCTACCGAGACACCTCATGTTTTGTTCATCAAACTCGCTGTCAAATATTATTGTGTGACATGAGATATTTGATAACATAAACTAATTCACATATGAACAGTTTAAGAAAATAAGTCTTACACAAAGTATTTCTCCACCTCAGGCATATTCGTGAACATGTACAGTAAAGCAGACTTCCGTTCTTCCATACTGAGGTGATATGCCTTGGGTGGACCAACGGCTTTGCCGTTTGTCTAAAAAATCGAAAGATCACTACAAGGAGGCATCTCTCGTTCATCATCATGGTACCTTTTCTTTCGAGCAAATACATTATGTTCTTCTGCAAAGTAACAACTTGTGAAGTGTGCTACCTCCTTTAGTTTAAATTGTTCCGCAATACATCCTTCAACTCTTGCCTTATTGCCCACCATTGCTCTAAGCTTCTTTAATGCTCTTTCTATATGAAACATCCACCTATACTGAACAGGACCACCGACCTTAGCCTCATATGGAAGATGTATAAAGAGATGCTGCATAGGATTGAAGAAACCCGGTGGAAATATTTTTTCCAATTTGCACAAAAGCACCGGTGCCTCTTTCTCCAGCTGTTCCATCACATCTCTTCTGATTTCTTTAGCACACAACTGTCTGTAGAAATAGCTAACTTCAGCTAACGTTTTCCACACAGCTTCAGAAATGTACCCACGAAACATTACAGGCATGAGCCTCTCCATAATTATGTGGAAGTCATGGCTCTTCAGTCCATTCATCTTCATTGTCTTCAAGTTCACAGATCTTCTAAAACCAGCGGCATAACCATCGGGGAATTTAATATCCTTCATCCACTTCATCACTTCTTTCCGTTGCTTAGATTTCAGACAATAGTCAGCTTTTGGTTTGCCTCCGTTTTCTCTAAGCACCAGGGTTGGACGATCACATATCACTGCTAAGTCCATGCGTGCCTTGTCATTGTCTTTCGTTTTATCAGGGAAATCCATGCATGTATTTATGAGGGCTTGGCAAAAGTTACTCTCTTGATGCATGACGTCGATGTTGTGCATCAAAATCAATGACTTAGCATAAGGAAGCTCCCACAAGCCACATATGTGAGTCCAGTTATGCTCCTCACCAAAACCTTGATACCTTTTCCCACTCTCGTCTAGGACAAGTTTCATATGCTCTTCTGTAATTTCTATCCCACTACGTCGCTTGGGCGGTCCCTTCGTGACGATGGTGCCCTTCCTAAATTCCTTTCTCTGCCTTCTGAAGGGGTGATTGAAGGGTAGAAAACATCTATGGCAATCAAAGTAACATATCTTGCCACCAGCACTAAGACGAAAACAATCTGTATCTTTAGCACAATAAGGACACGTCAATCTACCATGCACGCTCCATCCAGAGAAAATACCATACGCCATAAAATCATGAACCGAGAACAGATATGCAACACGAAGATTGAATTTCTGCTTCTTGAAGCAGTCATAGGCTTCCACACCTTGCCATAGCTTCTTCAACTCTTCAATCAGTGGTTGAAGCATCACATTGAGGCGTACGCCAGGATGCTCAGGACCAGGTATAACAAGACATAGGAACATAAACTCATATTTCATGCAAAGAGCAGGTGGAAGGTTGTACGGTATGGCAATGACAGGCCAACATGAATACGACGCAGCGGTCATATTGAACGGCGTGAAACCATCAGTTGCCAAGCCGATACGAACGTTTCTTGCATCGCTGGCAAAATCTGGATCAAATTTGTCAAGAGCCTTCCATGCATCACCATCTGACGGGTGCACCATTAACCCATCTTGTCTGTCCGTACAATCTTTATGCCACCTCATGTGCATAGCGGTCTTCCTCGAGAGAAACAAACGTTTCACTCTAGGAGTGAGAGGCATGTACCGAAGCTGTTTATGTGCAACCTTTGTCACCACCTTCTCCCCATCTTTATTTACAAGCTCCACGTACCTCGACTTCCCACATTTTAAGCATTTCTGTTCTCTGTCATGTTCCTTCCAAAAAAGCATACAGTTGTCTTGGCAAACATCAATCTTCTCATACTCCATACCAAGACCTTCAAGCAATTTCTTGGACTGGTACATGTCTTTCGGCATCTTGTGACCCGTAGGAAGAACCTCGCTAATCAAATCCACAAGCTCCTTGTAACAATTAATTGAGAATGCAAACTTGGACTTGATTGACATCAGCCGGGTCACAAATTCCAGTACGGTCACGTCAGTGTGCCCGTGAAGAGGCTCTTCTGACGCTTTGAGAAGGTCGAAGAACTTCTGAACATCCGGTGTAGGTGAATCATGATGATCTGGTGCCAGTTCAGGCTGCAGATCCTCAAGCATCTGGTCCATCCTATCAACATCATCTTCACCGTCATCAACTTCTACTTCTACTGCTCGTTCAACATCTTCACCATGGAGATACCAGACCTTATAGCCTGGCACGAAACCATGCGAACACAGGTGTAGTGTGACCTGCCTCTTGGTGTGGCTCGTCATATTTCTACATTTATTGCATGGACACCTAATATTATCTATTTGTGACAAAGCAGCTGCATGGTCCAGAAACATCTGCGTCTTGGCAAACCATTCACTTGTGTGACATCCACCCTTCTTGAAACCTTCATACATCCAATCACGTCTATCACCCATTATTGCGGCTGTGTGTACGAGTAAAGAGTGCGTGTGAGACAATCATGTTTCTACACGTCACACATATATACATCTATAGGTAAGTAGTATATAAAACTATATATATACATATAAATAACTATATATACACATAAATAACATCAAATTAACATGATATTCATCAATTAACAATATTTGCAAACATCCAATCCATCAAATTAAATTATAATTGCAGAACATCAAATTCATTACCTATAACATCAAATCTATCAAATTGATTAATGCTTGCATAACATCAATTTCATTAAATAATAACATCAAATACATCATATCATATTTACAAAATCAAGTTATAAATAACAAATATCATACATCAAATAATATTAGGTCAAACCATACTAACAAATAACAATATTAAACAAATTATAATCGCATTACAGCTAACTCCCGTCGGCCATAAAAACCGACGAAAATTAAAACATAAATCATTTGTTAAATCAACTATAATAATAGAATTAATATTTACCTAACATCAAGCCACACATAATATTAAAACTAGCAAGTATAATGCATAACTCCCGTCGGCCACAAAAAACCGACGAAAATAATCACATATTAATTCACATTTAGAAATAAGATTATACCTCGACGACTCGAACTTGAACGCGGACCGGATGGCGAGCCCTCGGTTTCGGTGGTTGACCGGTGCGTCGAGGCACTGGCGGACGGCGGACGACGGTGGGCTGGGGACGGCGACGCTTGTGGACGGCGGCGACTTGTTGAGGACGGACGGCGGCGTAGCTCGGGCAGGGGCGGCGGCGCGGCTAGGCGCGCAGGGCGTCGGGCTGGGGCGGCGGCGCAGCGCGGGCCGAGGCGGCGGCGGCGTGGCGCGGGCCGTTCGCGGCCTCGACGGCGGCCTCGGGCGGGGAGGGGGCGGCTTCGACGGCGGCTTGGCGTGCGGGCGTCGGGCCCCTCGACGGCGGCCTCGGGCGGGGCGGCTCGGGGGCGGCCTCCGGCAGGGCGGCAGTTGGGCAGGGCGGCGGGCGGGCAGAGGCGGCGGCGCTCCGGCAGGGCAGGGGCAGTTGATTGAACGAAGAAGAATGAACCCGTGTGTCCGCGGCTGGGCTCTAAAAAGATTAATCCCCGTCGGCCAGTACACAGGGCCGACGGGGATTAACTAATCCCCGTCGGCTTGGGATGTGGCCGACAGGAATAACTATAATGCCCGTCGGCTATTTTGTGGCCGACGTGAATTAGTCTATCCCCGTCGGCCAGAGCGAAAGCCGACGGGAATTACCCTGGCCGACGGGGATCAGTGGAATTCTTGTAGTGAATAATATATATTCTACCCTGGTAGATTTATCTAACTTAAACTAGTCTAATCTAGTTATATCCAATCTAATCTAGACCCTACCTAATCTAATATGGTCTAATCTATGTTACAAGTATTAACTAAACCATAATCCTATAAATGGGTTTTAAATCTGAATTGGTGTCTTAGACCAACTCGTCCATGAAATCACAACCTAGCCTATGTTATAGGTTGCCCAACCCAATCATCCCAAGAGCAAAGTAAAACTCTATTTAGTCCACCTACCCTGTGTACCCGCAATTGTTATCCCAACTTGGATAATGGCATCTAGCACCACAACCGATGGTCCCTAAATCAGACCCAAGAAGAAGGTTAACCTCGACAACAAAGGATATGAGTAGAAACAGATCTTCAGATGAATCAAGATCCACCACATGGAATAAAAATCTTCCTTACTTAACTTTATTTTACCCCAAATCCTCTCTACACTCACCCAATAGCTAAAAGCCTGTTGTACCCTTGTTTCCATGCCACACCTGTTAATGGCATGAAAATTTTAGATGTATAAAAATATATACTAATTGGAAGTTCCACTGAGATAAAAAAATATACTAGAACTTCATAAAGATAAAGTCGGCTAGATATGCTCAACTAAATGGTATTCTTAAATAGGATTATGGAATCTAATGTGATCTAATCCAATGTGGTCTACTTAAACAAATTAATGGTACTTGAACCCTACTAGCCAGGTGTTGACATAACTTAGCACATTAAACCAACACAACCAGGGGCATAAGAGCTAATCCAACCCATAGAGTCATGATGAATGGTATAATCTATCTATCCCTACCTTACATCAAACGAACTTTTGACCTACATCATGAAAACTATCTCATCTTGACAAAATTCTATCCTACCTTTGGATATTCACCTTATACGGTTGGTTACCCCAATCTGGACATAAAACAAAGATTAAGCCCTGCTAAAGAATCTTCAGATCATAAACAGCTACTAGCCTATTCATTCTGCTTACTAAATACTTTACATTGCAAAACTATCATACCATATGCTTCTAACTCTCATGGCCAATACCAGAAAGAGAAGATTATCATGCAACAGCAAACAGAAATGAATCCTACAGATCCTCCACCGGTTGGAAAGACAACAACAACAACCACTACCTCCACCACCACCAGCTCCACCAAGCTACATAAATATATATATATATATTATTACTATTTGTAAGACCTAAATGTTACTTTTGTAGTAGTCGGTGTGATACTATTGTAGGAGGAATAATAAGGTCTAATTGACCACATGTGTTGCTAATAAATTAGGCATCATGCTGAGATTTTTTTTGTTTGTGCATATGTGTTGAGACAATATGAGTATACATCCCTTTTCCTACAAATATCGAGGGCGAGATTTCTGTTAAGGGGGGTAGAATTTGTAAGACCCAAAATCTGTATAAGAAAATAATAATAATAATAATAATAATAAAATAAATATATGAAGAAATAAAATAGTAATTTCAGATATCTCAAATTATATTTGAGTATTGAAAAATTTAGGGCTGGATTTGTGAAAACCAAGAATTTATTTAGAAAGAAGGTAATAGAAAAGTTTTCTATTCAACTAAATAATTATGTATATTATTAAATGATGCACCATAAGCCTTTATTTACATGAATATTAAATTTTGGAAGTAACTTTTACTTCCTAATTCACATTCAAAATGATATTTTTCTACAAAGAGAAAAAACAATATGAGTGTGTATCATATTCCAAACATCTACCAAACAAGTAAAATAATTAAAATAAACATATATCTATTACATCATGTTAGAGTTTATATGTGTGTGCATTTGATAATAATAATGAAGATATTAATAGAAATTCAATAATGTCCAAATTTGGATTTAAACCTAAATTTGGAAATTAAAATGTGGAGAAAAGAAAGGAGGAATACCAAGCAAAGATAAAGAAAATGAATATAAAAATAGTTAGACCTTCCATATTATTGGCTTCAAGTTGTACATTTAAAATGAGCAAGAGTTCACAATTAAAATTGAATTCAAATTGAATTTTAGAAATTAAAAGGAAAAGAAAGAAAATAAGAAAAGAAATAGAGAAAGAATTCTAACCCTAGCTGGGCCGCTCCTCTCCTTTTCGGCCCAACTCCCTCTGCCGTGCACGCCAGGCCTGCCACCGTGCTTCCGCGCCGACGGGCAGGGCCCATCCGCCAGGCGCTCTTCACCTCGGGTCACTGTGCCGTTGGGCCCGTGTGTCAGCCGTTGTGCGCCACTGTGGATCTTCCTCGGGGGATCGTGCCTCCATCCGCGCGGTCTCAACCGCTCTGCCGCAGCTTGTGTAAGCCACTCACCCCGCGCATCACGGCTTCGGAGTGGGACCCACCGGTCGGGTCTATCCCCTTCTCCCTTCTGATCTTTTCTCAGCCTCGTGCGATACTGTGGCCGGAACCTCGTGTGTCACCATAAGAACCATGCCCTCATCCTCGTGGTCGCCAACGGCGCGGAATCCGCGCGGGCTCAACAACCCTGCCGCAGCCTGCGTGTGCCTATAAACCCTGGGTTCCGCCATTATCGCAGCAGCACCACCGCGGTGACTCCACACACACATAGAGAGAGAGAGAAGGGAAAACAAGGGAGGCCGCCGCCATGGGCAATTCCTTCGTAGGTCGCCGGTTTTGCCTCTGTCGATGGTCAGGGAGCTTCGCCTCGATACGTGAGTGGTGTCCGCGGCCTTACCCTGCGGATTTGGCAGCCGGGGAGCAGTGAATTAGTCGTCGGTGTCGGATTTCGCCATGGTTCCGCCGTGCTGCGTGGGCAAGGCCTCTGCCGCCCCAATCCGTGGTAAGGACTCTACCATTACTTTCGCTAGAGCTCATATAGCGTTTTGCATTTTACGCTTGTGCATTTGGGCGCCTGGTGGCGAGGATTGACCGGTGCCGGCCATGTCGCCGTCGTACCCTTGCCCTGCGCTATCGTAGCCAACCAGCGGGGGGGAATAGAGGCTCCGGTTCGTTGGATCTCGGATGCGCGTGTGAGATTAAAACCAGAGATACCCCTTCGTCATTTTAAATCCGAGCCATCAGATTTTAATCGTGTGACTCGGGGCAGATTAGATTGTGGGCATTCGTGGACCATGGATCTCTGATCTTATGGTTGACGTTGCATACCGGTTCGGTGAGCCAAGATCTAATCTCAACCGTAGGATCTAGATCCTGTGGACAATGTTGCGTACCGATTCGTAATCCCTCTTATCTAATCTTGCGCGCACAAATTGAATCGGGTGACGCAGATCGTCCGGTACCCCTTCGGTTTACCCATTTTGCAAAAGAAACCCCAGGATTCTAGAAAACCAACCCGCCGTCCCGTGCACTGTTGGTTGTGTCTCGGAAATTTTGCGTGGTTGCCCCTGTACTCTCTGAATTTTATACGCCCAGTCCAGGAATTAAAGAAATCAGGAAAAGGAGATTTAGGAATTGATTTTAAGTATAAAAATAATTATAAAACTTATATAATTCATAAAAAATTCATATGAAGTCCAACTCAATCCATTCCAATTTCTATAATTTTATAAAATTATTGTTTATCAATTAGTACCACTGTTTAGACATGGATGTCACAATAAAAAATTATATCCTATTTAATCTTGTACAAAACACATAGAATCTTTAGAAATTCATAACTTAAAATCTATGACTCCGATTTGATTCATTCAAGTTGTGTTAGTCTCATACAAATATTTACTATGCAATAACAACATTGATTATACCATGTCTCATATTTTTATAATTAGATATATATTTATCCTATGTTAATTGGATTAATCTATGTCTATTGGATTAACTTCTGATCTTATGGTTATAATTTGACTGGATGATATTTAATCAATTTATGACTTAGATTAAAGTTGAGATAATCGATTATAGAATAAACTCTTATATGATTTATATTAACCAATTTATAATATAGTTTAATATTTTAATCACATAAATCCTCTATAAAATCATAACTCCTTAACCGTAACTCCGATTTCAGTGGTTCTCGTTCCCACGATCTCATAGCTTCGTGTAGATCATTATTATTCAGTTTGTACTTATGTTTGGTGTGATGTTAATTTTATCTATACCATGTTTGTTTGTATTGCTACGACTAGCAGTGAGGTCACGAGGATTTGAAGAATTACCCTGGTAATTGGAATCTCAAGTGCCAGGCAAGTTGTGCCCTTGACCACTTCTATTACCCAATAATGTTCTTTATTATCATTATTCAAAGCATAGGTTTAATTTTGATGGGACCAAATAGGTCACGCTAGCCTGATTATCTTTTATCTTGTTTACCCCTGAATCACTTGGGTAGTTATGCTATTGCATTATTTGGTTTTGGGTTAATATTTCATTATATCCATGTTCCAATTATTCTGTTATGTTATTATTGTTCATGTCAAGATCATTATATTTTAATTGGAACATGGAGCTTAACTTGAGAAACACGTGCCACCACAAGGGGGTGAAAGGGAAATAGGGTCAAACCTTTTCCTATATGATTTTGGTGGTTGAATTGTCCAACACAAACAATTGGACTAACTAGTTTGCTCTAGATTATATGTTCTACAGATGACATAGGTTCAACACAAACCAATAAAAAGAACAAGTAAGGGTTCAAAAGAAAGGAGCAAAAAGAAACCGAAGGCTGCCTTGGTCTGGCGCACCGGACAGTGTCCGGTACACCACCGAACAGTGTTCGGTGCACCAGGGAGATCAACTCTGAACTCCTCAGCTTCGAGTATCTGGAGAGCCACTCCGCTATAATTCACCGGACTGTCCAGTGAGCACCGGACTGTCCGGTGTGCCATGCGGAGCAACGGTACTGCGCCAACGGTCGTCTACAAAAATGAACAGTGGCATGAACAGTGCGCGGACAGCGCGTGCAGAGTCAGAGCAGAGCCAGAAGGCGCACCGGACAATGAACAGTGCTTGTCCGGTGCGGCACCGGACTGTCCGATGCCCCAAGATGTCAGAGCTCCAACGGTCGAAACCGTCAGAACCCTAACGGTTGGGTGACGTGGCTGGCGCACCGGACAGTGTCCGATGGCACACCGGACTGTCCGATGCGCCCATCGACAACAGCCCTCCCCAACGGCTGTTTTGGTGGGTGGGGCTATAAATACCCCCAACCACTACCATTCAAGGCATCCAAGTTTCCAGCAATTTGTATTCAATTCAAGAGCTCTAGACTTCACTCCAAGACACAAAACAAAAGATCAAATCCTCTCCAAGTCCCAAACTCATTCCAAAGACTTAGTGGCTTGTGAGAGAGACATTTGTGTTCATTTGAGTTCTTGTCGCTTGGATCGCTTTTCTTATTCCTCTTTCTTGTTCTCAAGACACTTGTAATCAAAGCAAGAGACACCAAGTTGTGGTGGTCCTTGTAGGGGTCTAAGTGACCCGGTTTGATTAAGGAGAAAAGCTCACTCGGTCTAGGTGTCTGTTTGAGAGAGGGAAAGGGTTGAAAGAGACCCGGTCTTTATGACCACCTCAACGGGGAGTAGGTTTGCAAGAACCGAACCTCGGTAAAATAAATCATCGTGTCATCCGCTTTATTTGCCTTTGATTTGTTTTTCACCCTCTCTCGCGGACTCGGATTTTATTCTAACGCTAACCCCGGCTTGTAGTGTGTGCTTAAGTTTATAATTTTCAGAATCCACCTATTCACCCCCCCTCTAGGCGACTTTCAGGGGGAATGAAACCGCTTGGCTAACTAATTAGGAAAGCTAGTGGAAGACTACCTTACTCGAAAGGGGCAAGGGCAGTAGGGGAGTTGCATACAAGGACGTTCTCGGGTTGATTTTGCTGCGATGGCGGTCAGACGGGGGATTCTTGCAAGTGCTCTTCCCATAAACTGTAGCGGGTTTTTAGAAGCTAGTGGAACTTTGTAAAGGCCTCGTAGTGGATCCCTAGCCATTCACCTCAGTAGTGTCTAAGGGCCTTGCAAACTCTAGCGACATGGGATACACGACTTGTGGGTAAAGGGTACAACCTCTGCAGAGTGTAAAACTGATATACTAGCCAAGCTCACGGTCAAGAGCAACTCAGGACTCTCGCATGATTAAATTATAAAACTTAAATTCAATTTGTCATTTGCATGGGATTATTTATTAATTTCGTTCTATTATTTATTATGGTTTGGTATTTACTTACACTTAGTAACTGCTAATAAAATTTGATCAACTTATTAAAAGCAATGCTCAGCTTTAACCTCTATTGTTGATCAGCCTTACACATCACATGAACTCCCACCTTTGATGAGTTCATGCACACTGGTTTCCCCACAACTTGTTGAGCTATGATCATGTGTGAGTTCACCCTTGCTGTCTTACAACCCCTCCCCCCACAGGTTAAGATCAGGTGGTTCAAGAGGAGCCACGCATCGAGGAGTTCGATTTAATCTAGGTGGCGTCTCCCAGTTAACTTTCTGGCGCCAAGGATGGATTTTAGATCCTTTTATATTTATCTTTTATTTTGTAAGACTTCCACTATGTAATAAATACTCTGATTATATTATGACATTTATCTCTATACACTCTGTTATTATATATGTTGTCTTCTTTGGCGCATGTATGAGATGCACCCGACTTTGTCCCTTAAAACCCGGGTGTGACAGCGGCGCCATAGATGCCGCGGCGAGATTAGCGAGGGGGAGGGCGAGGGCGGAGCCGTGGTGAAGCAAGTGGTGGACGTTTATACTATAGCCATATAGAATAGTACGAAATGTTCGTGCTAATTTTTATGAGGCATCCTGAAAGGATTGGGGCGTTGTCTAATGAGAGTTGAAAAGGTGTTCCCATTGGCTAATGCTGCTCGTACGGGCCGATGACTGGTTGTCGCTATTGCTGTGCGCCACCAAAGGACTGAAGTGCGACCCCGCGTCGCCGTGCTTGGAGTCGCCGCAATAAGCGCCATGATAGGTCAGCAGCAGCACCCTCGCGTGTACTTAGACCTCATCTCCGGCAACAAGGACTGCTGACTAGAGATGGTCAAACGGGCCGCCCGGCCTAGCTCACTAGGCACGGTTAGAAAACCGGGATGGGCTATCGAAGCCTGCCGGCTCGTTCCCGTGTCCAAGCCCGACCCACTGCGGGCCTAAACGGGCAGGGTTGGCTCAGTAAGCACGAAAAAAGCGGATCAAAACAAGCTAAACGGGTCATTAAGGACGATTTTGTGCAAAAAAACAAGTTTGATGGACTTAGATATAAACGGGTCGTGCCGGGCTATCCCACTGTACTTAGTTTTCTGTCCAGACCTAGCTTGGGCTCGTATAAAAGCGGGTCTGACCGGACTCGTAGACTAGGCTTTCGAGCTTAGTGATTACATCTATACTGCTCACACCCCCCTCACGTGATTATACACCAATGAGGAGCACCTACTCGCGTGTCTCGCGCGCGACTAGGCCAATGCCGAAGCAACAGGCGCAGGCACCGGGTTGCACACATAGGCTGCTGTTGCACTTGATAATATTCTTTTAATTAAATAATTTTGATTTAACTTATATCTCTACTACTTACTAAGGCTCATAATATTCTCGTTCTGTCATCATTCTCAGTGTTCTACCATCATTCTCATTACTTATTCTACGTTTCTTATTCTGACATTCTCATTCTTTCCTGTACAGCCCACGTCTAGCTAAAATTAAAAAACACAAATAAAATTAAAAAACACAAATATTCTCAAGGGGATTTGAACCCGCGACCTCTTAAGCAAAGGCCAAGAGTAGCTACCGCCACACCATATGTGTGTTTATGTCTGCATTTATGACAAAAAACACATCTACTCACTACCGGAATCCGTGCCTTTGCCGAGTGCCGAAGGCTTTGCCGAGTGTTTTTTATCGGGCACTCGGCAAAGCAGAATTTGCCGAGTACCGCCCTCGGCAAAGTTCTGCGCTCGGTAAAGAGTTGGTTTACCGAGTGTAGAACACTCGGCACATCCAAGCACTCGGCAAAGACTGCTTTGCCGAGGGTCAAGCACTCGGCAAATACGGCTCTCGGCAAAGGGCCGTTAGCGGCCGTCTACAACTGACGGCCGTCAGTCTTTGCCGAGTGTCAAATATCTGGCACTCGGCAAACAGGGTCTTTGCCGAGTGTCCTATGTAGACACTCGGCAAATCATTTTTTTATTTTTTTTATTTTGGTCACCAAACTTTTTGTGGTATGTTCCTACACTATGTAGACCAACATGTACCATTTTGGGACAATTATAACAGTGTTTTCTATACCTAGTACATTTAGTTTGTTTATTTGAATTTCTTCGGAAAATTCAGATTTGAACTGCAGGTTACTCGAAACTTGGAAAACCGTGCATGCAAAAATGATATTCATGCTACTTAGCACAAGTTACGACCGATTTCAGGAGCGGACCGGAAACTTCGAGCACCATGCTCACTCAACATGACCGTAAACTTGCCATCCAGGTGTTTAAAAATTGTATAAAACATAAACAAAGTCAGAAAATCATGAAACCTGTCCACGTGTCATGATATCATATGTAGAGGCTGTGATAAAAATTTGAAAAAGTTTCGAGAAAGTTGTAACGCACTATGTGTACAAACCTAAGAGATCCACATTGAAACTCTATGATTTCATGTGTGGTTCTCTTAGGTTTCTACACATAATGTCTCACAACTTTCTCCAAACATTCTAAATTTTTTATCACAGCCTCTACATATGATATCATGACACGTGGACAGGTTTCATGATTTTCTGACTTTGTTTATGTTTTATACAATTTTTAAACACCTGGATGGCAAGTTTACGGTCATGTTGAGTGAGCATGGTGCTCGAAGTTTCCGGTCCGCTCCTGAAATCGGTCGTAACTTGTGCTAAGTAGCATGAATATCATTTTTGCATGCACGGTTTTCCAAGTTTCGAGTAACCTGCAGTTCAAATCTGAATTTTCCGAAGAAATTCAAATAAACAAACTAAATGTACTAGGTATAGAAAACACTGTTATAATTGTCCCAAAATGGTACATGTTGGTCTACATAGTGTAGGAACATACCACAAAAAGTTTGGGAGACAAAATAAAAAAAATACAAATGCACTTTGCCGAGTGTCTAGGGATGACACTCGGCAAAGACTTCTTTGCCGAGTGCTAGATGTGTGACACTCGGCAAAGAGGTAGTAAAGAACCTTTGCCGAGTGCCGCAACGGGGGACACTCGGCAAAGAACTCTTTGCCGAGTGCCGCCGATCTGGCACTCGGCAAAGAATATTTTAATATTTTAAAAAAATCTTTGCCGAGTGCCGGATCACGGGCACTCGGCAAAGAAACAAAATTTAACCGGCCGCGCGGCCGGCTTTCTTCTTCCTTGCTGGCTTTGCTTCTTCTTAATTTTCCCGCGCCTCTCACCGCCGCCGTCTTCCCACGCGCGCTCGCCGCCGTCGCCTGCCCTCGCGCGCCGCCGTCTTCCCGCGCCTCTCACCGCCGCCGTCTTCCCGCGCCTCTCACCGCCGTCGCCTGCCCTCGCGCGCTCGCCGCCTGCGCGCGCTCGCCCTCAACGCCGGCCGCGCCCGGCCGCCCGCGCCCCACCGCCGCGCCCCACCGCCTCCGTTCGCCCGCCTCCAAGGTAAACACTGTTGTCTAATTTGTTGTCTAATTGTTGAGTCTCCCAAAGGTGAAATCATGGTCACAGAGGGACTTAAGGGTGAGGCAATCATGTTACAAGTGCTCGGACCATGATGAATCGGCAGAGAAAGAGTCGGAGGGTATCCTTCATGAGTGCCTGGAATATGGTCAATGCATTGTAGAGACCGAAGGGCATGACAAGGAACTTGAAGTGGTAGTGGTGGGTATAGAATGTCGTCTTCTGATGTCCATAGGATGCATCCTCACATGGTGATAGCCGAACGACAAGTATAGCTTTGTGAAGTATTTGACACCATAGAGCTCATAGTGTAGATCATCGACCATAGAGATTGAGAACTTATCCATGGATGTCTTGTCATTTAGCTCACAGTAGTCAATGCAAAACTTTTAGCAGCCCTTTGTGTTCTTGACTAGAAGCACCGGTGCAAGAACGGAGAAGTGCTTGTCCGAATGGGTATGGCAGTGCACTACCGCTCGAGCTCGTTGTTCTATGCCTAGGACGAGGGCAAACCCACCCAGGTCGATGTTGAAGCAGCTGATGGACTGATGGTAAAATCCTCCTAACCTATGCGCATAGCCATGTTACTTTCCACGCTCTCGTAGGGACCACGATCACCATTGGCCACCATGTCCCGCATTTTAGTTTTGTTTGTGGTCCCTAGTCAGACATGGCGCATGACCCCCGACATTGATGAAGTTATGGATCGAGCCACTATCTAGCAAGGCAAGAAGCCGATGACCATGGATGTAGGCATGGAGGTGCATGCATGCTGTCCTCAATGTGAATGTCTGTGATGGCAATGGAGGGGGATGACTCGAGTAGTTGTCTCTAGTAGCTACCCTATCTTATTCCCTGTTTCAAACTTTAATATATAAATAGTATAATTTAAAGTGTTTTTACACTATAAGGGTACCCTATCTGACTCGAGTAGACTGGGCCACTGTTTTTACACTTCAGACTGGCACGGCACGACCCAAAATTTTTTTGAGCTTTCGTGGCCCGAACCCGTTTGGCACGAAGCACGATGGGCTTGAGCCGAGCTAGCACGGCCCGGCCCAATTCCCAGCACTAGTGCAAATGCTCTATTTATTTACACTATCGGTTGGGGGCCCATCCTCAATGGCCACTCGGTGCCCTCATCTTTTTAACAAAACTCTTCTCATTTTGATATGACGAGGACTGGGATTCGGTGAATTAGCCAATAATTAGCCCAAAAAAAACTACAGAGCTCTCTAGACTTTTTGCTACACTATAAGGGTTTGTTCGGTTCTATCCCAATCCATATGGATTGAGGGGATTTCAATCTTTAGTAAATCAAAATCCCCTCCAATCCGTATCAATTCCCTCCAATCCATATGAATTGAAAATAAGCGAACAAGCCCTAAATGGAGGGCTGGTGGCGTTTTATAGGAACTTGTAACCTGGCTGGCAGCGTTGCGTGAAGGACCTCGCGCGCGCTCTCCTCTACTGCTTGGTCGTCTCGTTGCCCCGGCCGAACACCCAAGCCTCTCCATGTCTGCCCCTTCGAAGAAGCGCGGCATGCCGGCACTGGCACTACCGGAATTCGAGACTTTGCCGAGTGCCGGCCGCTTTGCCGAGTGCCTTTTCTCGGGCACTCGGCAAAGACGGCTTTGCCGAGAGCCGCACTCGGCAAAGCTTGGCTCTCGGTAACGAGCGTCTTTACCGAGAGTAGGACACTCGGTACAGGTCCACACTCGGCAAATCCATGTTTAAGGGGAAGTGAATATTAAGGGGAAGAAGACTATATTACTATCTACTTCTAGGGCAAAAGTAAAGGATCAGTAGATATATTGATTTGATTTGGCAGTTAGTGGTTCATCGGCTGTACCCGTACCCCTTCAAATATATAAGGGGGTCTAGACCCGTTCCTAGGCGTTCTCCAACAACCCAAAAGGGTTTAGAGGGATAAACATGCGTGGAGAAAGAAGCTTAACCAGCTGATCTAATTCTATCGTGACCGTCCGCGTCCATGATCAGACCGTTCACGAACCAAACCGTCCGGCCGTGCTCAGTGCCACAAACGGTGTTGAACAAGTCACACACAGCATACGTCATGGTTGAACAAGTCACACACAGCATACGTCATGAATGCCGACGTGGATGAACACGGAACGGTCGATGCGCTGTCGGCTAACGCCATTGTAATATACTAGGATCTTAGATTAGATTCTAAGCTTTGCGTAAACAAAGCACTGGAATCTGGGGAAGTCAGCTGTGGCGTGCTGATGGTCTAGCTGGCCTGATATATAGAACAATGCACTGGCCGACATGGGCTACAACTCCTTGCTACAAATGGATCGTATCGTGCACATAATTTTAAAGAGCATTATTTTACAATGTAGATTACACTATCTCAAGGAACGCCGGCCGTTCGCCGTGGCTGCGGTTGGCACGACCGGCACCACAACGACTGTGTCTCCGATCGACGACCGGCGATCGGTCGAGATCGAGCCGGCCGTCCGTCGAGGCAGCAGGTCGAACGTAGGCCGTAGACGCCGGCCGATCGATCGACGCTGCTGCCGCTACCGCCTCCGCGTTGAGACTTTCCTTGTGGTCTGGATTGTTTTGGAGGTCGGGTAAAAACCAGAGGTGGGTGTTGGATCAAGATCGCTGGCTCACTTGTTCTTGTTAAGTTTGAATCATGCATGTCAGCCATCGTGCTGTTAGTGTGTGCATCCCACGAGCGTAGCAGTGTATACTTTAGGTGAATTTTTTGTTACTGTGTGCATGTCAGCCATCGTGCTGTTAGTGTTATTTGCAGGTTTTTGTATTAATAGACTTGTGTTTCTTTTTTACAGAGAAGATACTTGTCTTCCTAGCCGCTGCGGGTCTGCCTGCACCGCGTCGCGTCGCCACTGCACCGACCCGCCACAGCCCCACTAGCCTGACTCCACCGCCACCCTAGGTATAACCTCTATTTCCGCATCATGGTCGTAGATCACGTAACCCAGTTAGGCGTCTCCCGTTCGAAAGTGATACGGTGTAGATATGCAGATCTTTGCATATCTACAAATGTATCAGTTTCGAATTGTCCACGTTTTTTGGACAGCCCGCGGTTGCGTAGATGGTGTTAGTTTCCATGCTCTACTCTGGTCCGAGAAAGAGTTTCGGCGTCACCTCCCTGTTGTTCTCCGGACAGTACACTCTCCCTGCCAGGACGTGTATCCGGAGAACAGCGGGGAGGTGCTGCCGAAATTCTATCTCGGATCGGAGTAGAGCATGGAAACTAACTCCATCTACGCAACCGCGGGTGGGATTAGGACCTATCCTCACCTATTAGAAGGTAGGAACGTAGTGTACATGCATTACATGTCTATATTAAACTATACTCGGTTATATATGTTAGAGGATGGAGGACCGTGAGTGGATGTACACGGGCCGCGTTCGACGTAATGATGTCACCCCAGAATGGATTAGGAAGACCGATGCTTTCGTGGAACGGGCATATGGCGAAGCTGCTAAAGGAGCTAGCCTAGTCCCTTGTCCGTGCAGCAAATGTGACAACCGGAAAAGAAAACCAAAGAAGGCCATGGTAGAACATATTTGGAAGAATGGATTTACGCCGGACTATACTCGGTGGATCTTCCATGGTGAAGCGCATCGCACGAGAGAGGAGGTGGTGAGACAACGCGTCGAGGATTACGATGGTGATGCCGGGGTAGGAGACATGTTGAACGACTATCACGAGGCACAGTTCGCCGAAGGACGTACGGAGGACGAGCCAGAGGCAACCGCAAAGGCATTCTACGACATGTTTGACGCGGCACAGAAACCCCTTCACGGCAAGACAAAGGTTTCTCAACTGGATGCCATTGGGCGTATAATGGCGTTCAAGTCGCAGTATAGCATGAGTCGAGACGCATTCGATGGTTTGTTGACAGTTATTGGCAGCCTGCTTCCGGAGGATCACGTTCTTCCAAAGAGCATGTACGAGGCACAGAAACTCCTTCGTGCACTCAAGATGACGTATGAGCAGATACATGCTTGTCCGAAGGGCTGCGTCCTATTTAGGAAAGAACACACTGAGGCAAAGTACTGTCCTAAGTGTAAATCGTCTAGGTTCATGGAGGTAGACTCTGGTGATGGACAGAAGAGGCAGCTCGACATCCCCGTGACAATCCTACGCCACCTTCCGTTCATACCGAGGATCCAGCGTCTATACATGACAGAGGAATCCGCGAAACAGATGACATGGCACAAAAAAGGCAAACGATACAATCCTGACAAGATGGTTCACGCATCCGATGGTGAAGCATGGACCCACTTTGATGCCATTCACCATGAGAAAGCCAAAGAGGCTCGACATGTTCGTGTTGCGCTGGCCACAGATGGGTTCAATCCCTATGGAATGACCGCTGCCCCATACACATGTTGGCCCGTGTTCGTTATCCCCATCAATCTCCCCCCCGGCGTATGCTTTCAAAGACAGAACATATTCGTGTCATTGATAATTCCTGGACACCCGGGGAATAAAATGGGCGTGTACATGGAGCCTTTGATTGATGAATTGGTCCGTGCTTGGGAGGAAGGGGTATGGACGTACGACCGAGCTACGAAGACAAACTTCAAAATGCATGTTTGGTACCAGTACTCCATGCATGACTTTCCGGCGTATGGGCTATTTTGCGCCTGGTGTGTTCACGGTAAGTTCCCATGCCCAGTTTGCAAGGAAGCTCTTAGGTTCATTTGGTTGAAGAAGGGTGGCAAATATTCGTCATTCGATAAACATCGACAATTTCTCCCTCCTGACCATGCATTCCGACAAGACATCAAGAACTTTACGAAAGGTGTCGTGGTGACAGACCGCCCACCTGTAATGATGACTGGTGCCGAAGTTCGCGAACAGATAGATGGTCTCGTGGCCAACCCAGAAGGTGGTTTTGTGGGATATGGTGAGCAACATATGTGGACACATAAGTCGGGCTTGACTCGGCTCCCCTATTATGATGACCTGCTCCTTCCACACAACATTGACGTGATGCACACTGAAAAGAATGTCGCCGAGGCACTTTGGGCGACAATTATGGAGATTCCTGATAAGTCAAAGGATAACGTAAAGGCAAGAGTGGATCTGGCAGAGTTATGTGATAGACCAAACCAAGAGATGAAGCCGCCTAGTGGTGGTAAGACATGGAGAAGGCCTAAGGCCGATTTCGTCCTGAGCAGGGCCCAGAGGAAGGAAGTACTACAGTGGATCAAGATGTTAATGTTCCCTGATGGGTATGCAGCTAACCTTAGTAGGGGGGTGAACTTATCTACTCTGCGAGTCTTAGGGATGAAGAGTCATGACTTCCACATATGGATTAAACGAATTCTTCCGGCGATGGTTCGAGGCTATGTCCCTGAGCATGTCTGGCTAGCGCTTGCAGAGTTGAGCTATTTCTTCCGCCAGCTTTGTGCAAAAGAGTTAGCTCGGACCATGATTGCAGACTTGGAAAGGATGGCACCCGTGTTACTGTGTAAGCTGGAGAAGATCTTTCCACCCGGCTTCTTCAATCCGATGCAGCATTTGATTATTCATCTCCCATATGAGGCACGAATGGGGGGGCCCGTGCAGGGACGTTGGTGCTATCCAATCGAGAGATGTCTAAAGAGTATCCGAAAGAAATGTAGAAATAAATGCAAAATCGAGGCTTCCATTGCAGAGGCATACATACTGGAGGAGGTGTCAAACTTCACAACAACTTACTATGGTGACAAACTGCCGAGCGTGCATAATCCACCCCCTCGTTACAATGATGGCGGCAATGAATCGAACCTCAGCATTTTTCGAGGGCAACTCGGAAGAGCGAGTGGTTCGACCACCAAGACCCTGAGACATGAAGAGTGGCGCCATATCATGCTATATGTATTGACCAACCTTGAAGAGGTGACGCCATACATGGAGCAATTTCTTCATGAATTCTGGCGTCGATCAAGGGACCCAACTCCACAGGAATATGATACCCTTCTTAGAAAGGGTGCGGGAAATGGATTGCCCGATTTCATTTCCTGGTTTAAACATAAGGTACGTGCTTAGTTTGTTATTCCAAGTTGCTCTTACGTGCGAATAATATAACAATCTAGCGTGTTTGAACTTGCAGGGCCAAAGAGAGCCGTCTATGAGTGCCGAGTTGAGACAAGTAGCCAATGGCTTTGCCTATAGGGTCAGGAAATTTTCTGGGTATGACGTCAATGGATACCGTTTTCGCACAACAAGCTACGACCAAAGTCGGCCCAATCGAAAAACCACGTGTTCTGGAGTCTTTACGCCCGGGCTTGACGAGGTCGAGTATTATGGAAGAATTGAAGAAATATATGAACTCAATTTTTATGGTTCCAAACCTCTTACTCCAGTGATATTCAAATGTCATTGGTTTGACCCTGAAGTTACGAGACGGACACATTCTAATCTTGGGATAGTCGAAATTCGACAGGATTCCACCTTAACAGGAGACGATGTCTACATTGTGGCCCAACAGGCCACACAAGTGTATTATCTTCCATATGCGTGCCAAACGAAACAACATCTTAAGGGTTGGGATGTTGTGTATAAGGTATCACTGCACGCTAAATTACCTGTTCCAAACGATGAAGATTATAACTTAGACCCGGACACATATGACGGAGAGTTCTTCCAAGAAGATGGGCTCGAAGGGCAATTTGAGATAGACTTAACCGAAGCGATCGGAATGGAAGTAGATATTGAAATGGTTGTTGATGACGAGGATGATGAGGTGCAAAATGAGAATGACTTAGAAATACTTGAAGGCAATGCCAATGACGAAGTTGCGCCTTCAGATGATGTTGACTATGAAATGGTTGATAGTGATGATGACACTTATGATCCGGCTAACCCGGACACATATGAAGATTATTTTTAATCGATGTAATGCTATATTTCATTTATTTTGCATATGTTTCTAAATACATATTTTTTTATCTGTGCTTAATTGTTTACTCCTAATTGCAGGTTGTTGGACAAAGATGGTGGGCGGTGGGACGAGGACGAGGAGGGGGAGGGGGAGGGGGAGGAGGAGCACCCGTAGGACGGAGGAGGAGGCGCAGCAGGACGACGCCGTACAGCAGCAGGTGGAGCAGCAAGCCGCTGTCGATGCGGCACAGCAGGACGACGACGATGCGGCGCAGCAGGACGACGACGACGACGCCGCCGCTCAGCAGGACGTCTCAGGTTCTGGCTCCTCAGGTTCGAGGAGTATCTACCTGCGAGGTCCCGCGAGCCTACCTAAGCGACCCATTCTTCGTGACAGACGTCCCCTCATACGACCCGATGGAGAGAGGTAGGTAACTTTAGATGTTGTTGCTGCTTTTTCATATTATATGTTCAAATTAATAATAGAAACTAATACTTCATCTTAATCACTTCGACAGGTCTTGGATGGTTTTGGAGACTGCAGGGGGTCACGGCCGCAACCCCAATGGCATCCTCGGCCTTCTATGCCGGGAACACTTCCCTGGGCTTGTCGAGTACGCTGGAGTGACGAGCCCAGCGTACACCTTCGACCACTACGCCGTCGCCCCCGATGCAGTAGATCGGGACGGCAGACAATTCAACAACAAGGCGGAGCGGGTCAAGCAAGAGCTGTGGGTAAGTCTTCCTCGCACTATATTGTTTAATAAGTCGCATTTGTTGCATATTCTTTAAATAATGTATGGATACATCGTCTTTGTATGTAGGATTTCTTCAGGTGCGATGCTGGATACGAGGCCAGGGCGGATGTGGTGTCTACGACGTGCTGTAAGAAGCTCGTCGTGGACATGCACTACGAGGCGCGCATCCAGGCCATCGTCACTTACCACGGCTCCGTCCTTGGGGAGAAGGTGAACAAGAAGGACGCCCGAACCATGTCATTGACTGCGGACCAGTACTTGCAGGTAAATACAAAACTTTATTATTGGTACTAAATATGCTTATTCTTATCTTCTGATATGCGGTGTACTTATATTTTTTTAGATGATTCCTCATTGGTGCGCCGCGCATCCTGAGTGCTGGGAGAAGATGGTGCAGAGGTGGTGCTCGGCTGAGTGGGACGAGGCGCACAACGCTAGCCGGGAACGGCGTTTGCTGATGCAAGGTCCCTCCCACCATCAAGGCAGCCGCAGCCTGGGCAAATACGCGGAAGCATGGGTACGCGCTCTTTTTTATTTAGGTATATAACTTTCGATTAGACATGATTTCTAACCATATCGTTGGTTTTCTCGCAGTCGGCGGCACATGGTGGCGCGCCTTGCTCCACGTTCTCGGCATATGCCATGGCCCACAAGGGGAAGGCGACGTCCGACGTCACCTACAACCCGGATGACGGGCCCGAGGCGTACACCAACCCCGCCATCCACAGCCGACTCAGTGAGTACACCGCAATGGCCAAGGAGGTCCATGGGCCAGATTACGATCCGAGGACCGAGGACATCGACGGAGATGTCCTCATGAGGGTCGGAGGAGGCAAGAGGCATGGGCGGTACTGGATTGCCGACGGGGCAATCGACTCGTCCTCCACTCCCACTCTCTCTCAGGTGCGAGCAAGGAGCACGAGCGCGAGCCCAGCCATACGACCTCGGCAGGACACCTCACAGCATCGTATCCAGCAACTCCAGGTTATTCCTTATCTATTCATCGTTCATTAATTTTTATATATCTTCTCTTTGCATTATCGTAACATTAGGGCGAAATATTACAGACTCAGCTAGATGATGAGAGGAGGCAACGTGAGGAGCTGGAGAAGAGGATGTCGGATTTGTTCGCGTACGTGCAGAGCCTTGGCGCCGCACAGGGTCATGCTCCACCACCTCCGTTGTTCCCTGCAACTGACCCTGCTGAGTTCACTACTCCTGTGAGTATCAAAATTTTAGTACTGCATGATATATATTCATATGTTCTCACACATACAATCTATTCTCTGTGCAGCGTCAATCGGCGGCGTCGAACAACCCTCATGCTTCGTCCAGCCCTTCGCCGAACCAGTCCAGATGCCCACCTCGTTGATGATCCAGACTTGGCCTTGTGAGTGTTGGTGATGTTTGGCTAGTGACACTTTGTGATATATATGTGACGGTTGGTGATGTTTGGCTAGTGATCCAGACTTGGTAAATACACATACTTGTATTTGTGAGACTTATATTAGTGACACTTTGTGATATATATGGTGTTGATGATAAATGTGTTCATTCTGTGATGCGATTGATATATAATGTGATGTGAATGATATATATCTTTTGTTTGTTTGGATGGAACAGCAAAAACAAATAAAAAAGGGACATCCTGGTCACTTTGCCGAGTGTAACACTCGGCAAAGGTCGCTTTGCCGAGTGCTATGACCATGGCACTCGGCAAAGAAGGCAACCTGGGAACCGGTAAAGCCATCTTTGCCGAGTGCTGACCATGGCACTCGGCAAAGAAGGCAACCTGGGAACCGGTAAAGCCGTCTTTGCCGAGTGCTGAAAATGGCACTCGGCAAAGAAGGCAACCTGGGAACCGGCAAAGATGTCTTTGCCGAGTGCCACTGCCAAGGCACTCGGCAAAGGGACTGGCAAAGGGGCCCACTGGAGGGTTCTTTGCCGAGTGCCAGTCCACCAGACACTCGGCAAATAAACCTCCTTTGCCGAGTGTCGCCGTGGGCACTCGGCGAAGGATCCGTCACCGTCACTTGGCGCCGTGACGGTGACTTTTCTTTGCCGAGTGCCAATGGCACTCGGCAAAGTCTTTGCCGAGTGCCCGACAAAAAGTACTCGGCAAAGATGCTGTTGCCGATGTACAGTTCGCCGAGCGTTCTTTGCCGAGTGTTACACTCGGCAAAGCGTTTGCCGAGTGTAGAATAGCCTTTGCCGTGTGTCTCAGACACACGGCAAAGAAGCTGATTCCGGTAGTGACTACATCTCTCATCAAGCTCACTTGCTACCCTTACACAATGCGTAGTATTAGATAAGTATCACCAAGATTCTTGAATTATATTTTTGGATGGAGGTAATATTATTTAAAGAAGAGATTGGCATGCAATTTATTTTGTTTGAATAATGTTTTATACTTAAATTCCTTTTTTACATGCGTGATATTTATTCTTCGTAATATTTTTCATGGATCAGACTTGTGAGTCATTTTTATAAACCAACGTCAAGCATGAATCCATGTTTCTTACTTGAAACCCTGAACAAACACCATTAGCAGGAGGCACTCGCGTTGGCGTCGCTCATCGATGACGAGAAGAAACTTAGCGACTGCCAGTTTGACCTCTAGAAGCAGTCCTACGTGGTCGCATGTGCCGCTGTCCATCGTTAAGCAAGGGGGTCTCATGGTTGTCGCCAACGTCGACGACTCTCGGGTTGTTCTGGACACTGCATCCGATGACGACGCCATCACGCCGTCCAGCTCGACGTCCAACTGAAGCCCAACCTGTCACATAAGTCGCTACTTGTCGGCGTTCCGAGACCGGGGGGTCCCTGAGCCGACGAGTGAATGTCGTCGCGTGCCCCAGCCCAGATGGGTCGAGCGCGATGGCGAGCGCGAAGGGGGGAGAGCGAGGCGGCCGGAGACCGGCGTGAGAGAGGTGGGAATCCCGCGGCCTTCGTGTTCGTCCCGCGCCCAGGTCGGGTGCGCTTGCAGTAGGGGGTTACAAGCGTCCATGCGGGAGAGGGAGCGAGCGGCTCCAAGCGAGCGCGTGTCTCGTCCTCGTCCCCGCGCGGCCAACCTTCTCTAAGAGGGCCCTGGTCCTCCCTTTTATAGGCGCAAGGAGAGGATCCAGGTGTACAATGGGGGGTCTAGCAGAGTGCTACGTGTCTAGCGGAGGAGAGCTAGCGCCCTGAGTACATGCCATTGTGGCAGCCGGAGAGATTTTGGCACCCAGCTGGTGTGATGTCGTGGCCGTCGGAGGAGCGATGGAGCCTGGCAGAGGGACAGCTATCGGAGCGGTTGAATCCTTGCTGACGTCCTCTTGCTTCCGTAAGGGGGCTGAGAGCCGCCATCGTCATAGAGTATGCAGGGCGCCATCATTGCCTATCTGGCGGGGCGAGCCTGATGGGACGCCGGTCTTGTTCCCTGCGGCCCGGGTCAGCTCGGGGTAGGGTGATGATGGCGCCTCCTGTTGATGTGGCTGGTCTACGCCCTAGGTTGGGCGATGTGGAAGCTCCTCCGAAGCCGAGGTCGAGTCCGTCTTCCGTGGCCGAGGTCGTTCCGAGCCCTAGGTTCGGGCGAGGCGAAGATCGCCGGCTGGCGCCGGGGCGGAGTTCGAGCCCTGGGGTCGGGCGAAGCGGAGTTCGTCGTCTTCTGGGGCCGAGCCCAAGTCCGAGCCCTGGGTCGGGCGAGGCGGAGATCGTCGTCTTCTGAGGCCGAGCCCAAGTCCGAGCCCTGGGTCGGGCGAGGCGGAGATCGTCGTCTTCTAGGACTTGGCCCGAGTCCGAGCCCTGGGTCGGGTGGAGTTCGCCGTCTTCCGGGACTTAGCCCGAGTCCAAGCCCTGGGTCAGGCGGAGTTCGCTGTCTTCCGGGACTTAGCCCGAGTCCGAGCCCTGGGTCGGGCGGAGTTCGCCGTCTTCTAGGACTTAGCCCGAGTCTGAGCCCTGGGTCGGGCGGAGTTCGCCGTCTTCTGGGACTTAGCCCGAGTCCGAGCCCTGGGTCGGGCGGAGCGGAGCTTCCTATGGTGCCTTTGGTCGGGCCCGACTGCCTGTCAGTCTCACTCTGTCAAGTGGCACCGCAGTCGGAGTGGCGCAGGCGGCGCTGTCCTTCTGTCAGGCCGGTCAGTGGAGCGGCGAAGTGACGGCGGTCACTTCGGCTCTGCCGACTGGGGGGCGTGCGTCAGGATAAAGGTGTCAGGCCACCTTTGCATTAAATGCTCCTGCGATTTGGTCGGTCGGTGCGGCGATTTGGTCAGGGTTGCTTCTTGGCGAAGGCAGGGCCTTGGGCGAGCCGGAAACATGTTCGCTGCTGAAGGGGGGCCTCGGGCGAGACGGAAATCCTCCGGGGTCGGCTGCCCTTGTCCGAGGCTAGGCTCGGGTGAGGCGTGATTGAGTCCCTTGAATGGACTGATCCCTGACTTAATCGCACCCATCAGGCCTTTGCAGCTTTGTGCTGATGGGGGTTACCAGCTGAGAATTAGGAACTTTGAGGGTACCCCTAATTATGGTCCCCGACAGTAGCCCCCGAGCCTCGAAGGGAGTGTTTGCACTCGCTTGGAGGCTTTCGTCGCACTTTTTTGCAAGGGGACCAGCCTTTCTCGGTTGCGCTTTTGTTTCGGTGGGTGCGCGCGAGCGCACCCGCCGGGTGTAGCCCCCGAGGCCTCGGAGGAGTGGTTTCACTCCTTCGAGGTCTTACTGCCTCACGTAGTGCTTTGGCTGGTCTGGTCGCTCCCTCATGCGAGCTGGCCATAGCCCAGGTGTACGGTCGGGTCCCAAGTTCTCGGGCTGGTATGTTGACGCTGTCAACGGTTCGGCCGGAGCCGGGTTTGCGAGAGCAGCCCCCGAGCCTCTGCACAGAGCGAGAGGGCGGTCAGGGGTAGACTCGGCTTTTTTACATATGCCCCTGCGTCGCCTTTCCGCGAGGAGGAGGGGGGAAAGCGCCATGTTGCCCTCGATGGGCGCCGAACATGGTGTCTCCGATGAGCTGCAAGCGGGTAATCCGAGTGGACGTTCGTGCCCCGTTCGTTAGGGGTCGGCTAGGGTCCCAGAGGCACGCCCAAAAGTACCTGCGGGTGATCTGCCAGACCCGGTCCCCTGGTGACGGGGTCCGAGGGCTTGATGCCTCCCTCTAATGGGATTCTGTTACAAGATCGTTCCCGCTGGTCTCGGAAATGTCCTAGGGTACCTCGGGAGCGCAGCCCGAGCCTTGGTTATGTATCGAACGTACCCATGGTCATCCCTCGCTCGTCGTCTGAGGCAGCTGTGAACCCTTCGGGGGCCAGCCTTCGAACCCCTGATCAGTAATGGGCACGGAGCCCGAGTAGCCTGAGGCGGCCGTGGAACCCTTTCGAGGGGCCGGCCTTCGAACCTCTGACCAGTAGTGGGTGTAGGGCCCACGCGATCTGAGGCGGCTGTTGAACCCTTCCAGGGGGCCAGCCTTCGAACCTCTGATCAGTAGGGGGGCTCGGAGCCTGGTTCCTTCTCGGGGAAGGATCCTTTTCGGGGTATCCCCCTTTCCCGGTCCCTGTTGCAAGAGAGAGAAAGAGGAAAAACGGAAAAGGATACGAAATCGAACGATGCGGCGTACCTTTTTTGACGCGGTCATTACGGTGAAGGCGAAGCGTCGCTCGCTTCTCCTGCCAGAGGCGCCGCGTGTCCCGCCACGGAGTTGATGCGACAGGGCGAGTGGTTCGCAGGGTAGCCGTTGCGCGTGCGTGAGCCGTTCGAGGAACGGCTCACGGGCGCGTTGCCTTCACGCCGTGAGAGAGGGTTCTCTCGCTGCCCCCGGATGGGACGTAAGCTTGGCTGACGACGTGACCGCTACACCTGCTCGCCTGCCACCGCCATTACTGCCGGCCCGTCTTCGGTCGTATTGACCGTCGCGCCAGGCTGGAGCCGCTGGGTCATGCGCTGGGTGGCCTCGAATCGCGGTATTGGTTCCGTAGTCGAGGAGGCGCGATGGTGGCGCAGGTGGCGATGCAGTTACTCACACGTAGCAACCGGCGCACCGGTTGCATGACGCGTGGGCCTAGGCCTCCGTGTTGGGCGTGTTGGGAGTCGGAGAAGTGCGCCCACTTAGCGCGGTTGCATGCCGCCTGCACGGCTGCCCGCCCTTTCGCCCGCTGGTCTGGGCAAAAGTGGAGGGTCGCTTGTAACCGCTGGGCGGTTGTACGCACCGCGCGCGGTGGTTTGGCTTCTTCTGCTCTGAGTCAGCTTGCATGACGTGTGGGACCCAGCCCCCGCGCCGTAGGGGAGGACCTTGGAGTGTGTTGGAGAAGACTCAGCCCGTGACGGCTGGGGACGCGAGTAGGGAGAACCGCCTTTAAAAGGAGGGTGACCCCCTTAGAAGGCGACCATGTCTTCGTGCTCCCTTATGCATCGTGTCTTTCCACCTTCCAAGTCCCCGGATGGGGGAGATCCGCCGTCTTTCCGCCTCGTCGTTGGGGGAACACAACTCCGTGGGAGTTGGCACCTCTCAGCCATCGTTCGGCTTCAAGGATTTTCATCATGCGGCCCGGCTGCACCCCTCCACTGGTGGTCACCCAAAATGGTGACCTCCAGTTTGATGGTGGGGGAAAGCGAGCCGGGCCGCGGCCTCTGCCCCTCCCTCAGCCTCAAGGATTTTCATCACTAGTGCTGGGGAGGGGAGTGTGCCGAGTTGGGGTCGGCCCCTGTGTGGGCGGTGGCCCGCTCCTTCCCTCAGTGATCGGGGGGAAGGGCGGGAGTCGTCTGTGGCGTTGACAGCTGCACCGTGCCCGGCTCTCTGAGCCGAGCGGCTTCGGAGCCGCTCCCGGTGCCGCCTCCCGCCACGGCAGCTGGAAGAGGTTCCGCTGCCGACGAGTTTGCCGGCGCCACCCGCGGACCGACCTCCAACTCTACGGCCTTCTGCCCGTCCTTGCCTCTCAAGTTTGGGCACGGGCGGGGGCCTCCCGACAGCAGCATCCGCCCTGAGGTCATCGCTGCTGCTGTTCGGACCCCCGGAGCAGAAGTCGTCGTCGTCGCCGCTGCTGAGGCGGGCGACGACAAGCCGTTCGTTGGTCTTCTATTGCTCCGCAGGCCTCTCCCCCGTCGAGTGGGGTTGTTTGTACCTGCGGAGGTGGAACCGGAGTTCCGTTTGTAATGGCACCCTGGATGCCAGTGTTTTTGTTCACTATGGTTGTCGGGGCCTGAACATCTATGTATTTTCGGCACGGGGCCATGTTTTCCCTTATTTTCGAGCACTAAGGCTCGCGTGTTGGTTGTCTGAACCGCTTCACCAAGCGTGAGTCGCCCCGTGTAAAGGTGACGAGTGAGGTATCCGTATCCCGGAGGCGTAGGAGTCCCTCGGCTCGGTCAGCCCTATTGTCCGAGGCTTCTCTAGCTTAATTAAAGGAACCCCTCGGCCGCTCTTCGACGAGCCGAGGCCAGGGGTAGCGGCGTCAACATGAACAGAGGCAGAGTTGGCTCGAAAAGAAAAACCTGGTTGGCCGGAGCCTGGCCGGGTCGTCCGTTAGCGGGACCGACGCCGGAATTGACTAGCCGAGGCCTCGGGTCGGGCTGACGTCCTTGGAGGACAGCTGGCCAAGGCCCCGGTGTGACCGGCCGAGCCGTCTGCTCGGGCTGGATTCCCGAGAAGACCCTGGTAGCGATGACCCGGGCATGGCGATGACGTCGTCCTTCAGAGCGGAGATCTTCGGACCGCGTCGCCGTCCGAGGCTAGGTCGGACCTCGCCGAAGGTGTCGTCGATGCCGAGGGTGCTGCTGCTCCCTTCAGCCGTCAAGATCCGAGCCTGCAGGATCGGATTGTCTTGTAGCGTGTGTTCCCTGCGGCCGCCGAGGCCAAAACACACCCTCACCGTGTTGTAAAGCCGCGTCTCCTTTCCTCTTGTTTCGAGTAACTGGACCCTTTTGTTGGTAACAGAAATGTTTGTGCGAGCGAGAGTTGCTTCTCGCGGAAGGTGACGAGTGAGGTATCCGTATCCCGGAGGCGTAGGAGTCCCTTGGCTCGGTCAGCCTTGCCGCTTACGCGCACTCTTACCCGTCCATGGGGCTCTGTTCCCGATGCAGTCGAGAAGGCTCGAGAAATCGCTTCGGCAGAAGAGCTTCCGAACGTGAAGACTTGTTCGGTCCGCTGGATCACTTATCCGAACGTGAGTTACTTATCGCAGAAGGTGATGAGTGAGGTATCCGTATCCCGGAGGCGTAGGAGTCCCTCGGCTCGGTCAGCCTTGGCTGCTTACGTGTACTCCGTCGTTTTCAGGATCCGCTTTCGAAGTAGTCAAACAGCCTGAAAGACCTTCTGGCAGAAAAGATCTTTTTTCGAGGAAAATTTCGACGCAGAGGGGGTCCCCCCCCTTTTAGCCCCCGAGGGAGGGTCGGGCTTTGCCGAGGCGAGGCCGACCCTTCCTTGACGACTAAACTTTTGCTGGGCGCGAGATATATGAACAACTTGAAAACATCTTAAGGGTAGAAGCAACATAGCTGTTGGATGTTCCAAGCGTTGCCGTAGATCTCGCCTTGACTGTTGGCCAGCTTGTACGTTCCGGTCTTCAGAACTTTGGCGATGACGAACGGCCCCTCCCAGGGGGGCGTGAGCTTGTGCCGTCCTCGGGCGTCCTGTCGCAGCCGAAGCATCAGGTCGCCCACCTGGAGGTCTCGGGACCGGACCCCTCGGGCGTGGTAGCGTCGCAGGGACTGCTGGTACCGCGCCGAGTGTAGCAAGGCCCTGTCCCGAGCCTCCTCCAGCTGGTCCAGCGAGTCTTCTCGGCTAGCTTGGTTGCTTTGGTTGGTGTAGGCCCTCGCCCTCGGGGAGCCGTATTCCAGGTCTGTGGGCAAGACGGCCTCGGCCCCGTAGACTAGGAAGAACGGCGTGAAGCTCGTGGCTCGGCTCGGCGTGGTCCTCAGACTCCAGACCACCGAGGGGAGTTCCTTCATCCATCGCTTGCCGAACTTGTTGAGGTCGTTGTAGATCCGAGGCTTGAGCCCTTGTAGAATCATGCCGTTGGCACGCTCTACTTGCCCATTTGACATGGGGTGAGCCACGGCGGCCCAGTCCACCCGGATGTGATGATCCTCGCAGAAGTCCAGGAACTTTCTGCCGGTGAACTGGGTGCCGTTGTCGGTGATGATGGAGTTCGGGACCCCGAAGCGATGGATGATGTTGGTGAAGAACGCCACCGCCTGCTCGGACCTGATGCTGTTCAGGGGTCGGACCTCGATCCACTTGGAGAATTTGTCGATGGCGACCAGCAGGTGCGTGTAGCCCCCGGGCGCCTTCTGCAAGGGGCCGACGAGGTCCAGACCCCACACAGCAAAAGGCCAGGTGATGGGTATCGTCTGCAGAGCCTGAGCGAGCAGGTGGGTCTGCCTCGTGTAGAACTGGCACCCTTCGCAGGTGCGGACAATTCTAGTGGCGTCGGCCACCGCCGTCGGCCAGTAGAAGCCTTGCCGGAAAGCATTCCCGACAAGGGCTCGAGGCGCTGCGTGATGGCCGCAAGCCCCCGAGTGTAACTCTCGCAGGAGTTCCTGACCTTCGGCGATGGAGATGCATTGCTGGAGGATGCCGGAGGGGCTGTGGTGGTAGAGCTCCTTCTCATCACCCAGCAAGACGAACGACTTGGCGCGCCGCGCCACCCGCCGAGCTTCGGCTCGGTCGGAGGGTAGTTCTCCTCGGTGGAGATATTGCAGGTACGGGGTCTGCCAGTTCTGATCAGGCGTGACCCCGCTTTGCTCCCCCTCGACGTGCAGCGCCTCGCCCTCGGGGGCCGAGGGCACCTCGGGTTGAGTCGAGGATGCCTCGGACCGATCCGAGGGTGCCTCGGGCTGGGTCGAGGGTGCCTCGGGCTGGGCCGAGGGTGCCTCGGGCTCGGGCGTGTCGTCGATCTTGACGGAGGGTTGATGCAGATCCCGGGAGAAGACGTCCGGGGGAACCGTCGTTCGCCCCGAGGCTATCTTAGCCAGTTCGTCCGCAGTCTCGTTGTAGCGCCGAGCGATGTGGTTGAGCTCGAGCCCGTAGAACTTGTCTTCCAGGCACCGAACTTCATCGCAGTAGGCCTCCATCTTCGGGTCGCGGCAGTGGGAGTTCTTCATGACTTGGTCGATGATGAGCTGCGAGTCACCGCGAGCGTCGAGGCGTCGGACCCCTAGCTCGATGGCGATCCGCAACCCGTTGACTAGAGCTTCGTACTCAGCCACATTGTTGGATGCCGGGAAATGGAGGCGTAGCACGTAGCGTAGGTGCTTCCCGAGGGGCGAGACGAAGAGTAGGCCTGCGCCGGCTCCTGTCTTCATCAGCGACCTGTCGAAGAACATGGTCCAGAGCTCCGGTTGGATCAGAGCCGTTGGTAGCTGAGTGTCGACCCATTCAGCTACGAAGTCCGCCAAGACCTGGGACTTGATGGCCTTCCGAGGAGCGAACGAGACCGTCTCGCCCACGATTTCCATCGCCCACTTTGCAATCCTACCCGAGGCCTCTCGGCACTGGATGATCTCCCCCAGGGGGAAGGATGACACCATAGTTACCGGATGAGACTCGAAGTAGTGTCGCAGCTTCCGCCGCGTCAGGATCACCGCGTACAGCAGCTTCTGAACTTGTGGGTAGCGGATCTTGGTTTCGGACAGTACCTCGCTGACGAAGTAGACTGGCCTCTGAACGGGCAACGCATGCCCCTCTTCTTGCCTCTCGACCACAATCGTGGCGCTAACCACCTGAGTGGTCGCGGCGACGTAGACCAGGAGGGCTTCTCCGGCAGCTGGGGGCACCAAGATAGGCGCCTTTGTGAGGAGAGCCTTCAGGTTCCCGAGGGCTTCCTCGGCCTCAGGGGTCCAAGTGAAGCACTCGGCCTTCCTTAAGAGGCGGTACAGAGGTAGACCTCTGTCGCCGAGGCGTGAGATGAAGCGGCTCAGAGCCGCGAGGCATCCCATGACCCTCTGTACACCTTTCAAGTCCTTGATGGGCCCCATGCTGGTGATAGCTGCGATCTTCTCCGGGTTGGCTTCGATGCCCCGCTCGGAGACGATGAACCCCAAGAGCAGGCCTCGGGGTACTCCGAAAACACACTTTTCGGGATTGAGCTTGACGCCTTTCGCCTTGAGACATCGGAATGTCGCTTCAAGGTTGGAAAGGGGGTCGGAGGCTTTCCTCGTCTTGACTACGATGACATCGACGTAGGCCTCGACCGTGCGGCCAATGTGTTCGCCGAACACATGGTTCATGCACCGCTGGTACGTCGCGCCCGCATTCCTCAAGCCGAACGGCATGGTGACATAGCAGTACATGCCGAAGGGTGTGATGAAAGAAGTCGCGAGCTGGTCAGACTCTTTCATCCTGATTTGATGATACCCTGAGTAGGCATCGAGGAAAGACAGGGTTTCGCACCCAGCAGTGGAATCCACGATTTGGTCGATGCGAGGCAGAGGGTAGGGAACCTTCGGACATGCTTTGTTGAGACCAGTGTAGTCTACACACATCCGCCATTTCCCCCCTTTCTTTCTCACAAGCACAGGGTTGGCAAGCCATTCGGGATGGAATACCTCTTTGATGAACCCTGCCGCCATTAGCTTGTGGATCTCCTCGCCTATGGCTCTGCGCTTCTCCTCGTCGAATCGGCGCAGCGGCTGCTTGACAGGTCGGGCTCCGGCTCGGATGTCCAGCGAGTGCTCGGCGACATCCCTCGGTATGCCAGGCATGTCCGAGGGACTCCACGCGAAGACGTCGGCGTTCGCGCGGAGAAAGTCGACGAGCACTGCTTCCTATTTGGGATCGAACCCAGAGCCGATCCGGATCTGCTTGGAGGTGTCGCCGCTAGGGTCGAGGGGGACGGACTTAACCGTCTCTGCTGGCTCAAAGTTGTCGGCATGACGCTTCACGTCTGGCACCTCCTTAGAGAGGCTCTCCAGGTCGGCGATGAGGGCCTCGGACTTGGCGAGGGCCTCGGCGTACTCCACGCACTCCACGTCGCATTCGAACGCGTGTTTGTACGTAGGGCCGACGGTGATGACCCCGTTGGGGCCCGACATCTTGAGCTTCAGGTAGGTGTAGTTGGGGATGGCCATGAACTTCGTGTAGCATGGTCTCCCCAGTACCGCGTGGTAGGTTCCTCGGAACCCGACCACCTCGAACGTCAGGGTCTCCCTTCGGAAGTTGGAGGGTGTTCCGAAGCAGACGGGAAGGTCGAGCTGTCCGAGGGGTTGGACGCGTTTCCCGGGAATGATCCCATGGAAAGGCGCAGCGCCTGCCCGGACAGAGGACAGATCGATACGCAGAAGCCCGAGGGTCTCGGCGTAGATGATGTTGAGGCTGCTGCCTCCGTCCATGAGGACCTTGGTGAGCCTGACGTCGCCGATGACGGGGTCGACGACGAGCGGGTATTTCCCCGGGCTCGGCACATGGTCTGGGTGATCGTCTCGGTCGAAGGTGATGGGCTTGTCGGACCAGTCAAGATAGACTGGCGCCGCCACCTTGACCGAGCAGACCTCCCGGCGCTCTTGCTTGCGGTGCCGAGCCGAGGCGTTCGCCGCTTGCCCACCATAGATCATGAAGTAGTCGCGGACCTCGGGGAACTCTCCTGCATGGTGATCTTCCTTCTTGTCGTCGTCGCGGGCCTTGCCACCCTCCGCGGGTGGCCCGGCTCTGTGGAAGTGGCGCCGAAGCATGACGCACTCCTCAAGGGTGTGCCTGACGGGTCCCTGGTGATAGGGGCACGGCTCCTTGAGCATCTTGTCGAAGAGGTTGGCACCTCCGGGGGGCTTCCGAGGGTTCTTGTACTCGGCGGCGGCGATGAGGTCCGCGTCGGCGGCGTCGCGTTTCGCTTGCGACTTCTTCTTGCCCTTCTTCTTGGCGCCGCGCTGAGTTGACGCCTCGGGAGTATCTTCCGATGGGCGGCCCTGGGGCTGCTTGTCCTTTCGGAAGATAGCCTCGACCGCCTCCTGGCCGGAGGCGAACTTGGTGGCGATGTCCATCAGCTCGCTCGCCCTGGTGGGGGTCTTGCGGCCTAGCTTGCTCACCAGGTCACGGCAGGTGGTGCCAGCGAGGAACGCGCCGATGACATCCGAGTCGGTGATGTTGGGCAGCTCGGTGCGCTGCTTCGAGAATCGCCGGATGTAGTCCCGGAGAGACTCTCCCGGCTGCTGTCGGCAGCTTCGGAGGTCCCAGGAATTCCCGGGGCGCACATACGTGCCCTGGAAATTGCCGGCGAAAGCTTGGACTAGGTCATCCCAGTTGGAGATCTACCCCGGAGGCAGGTGCTCCAACCAGGCGCGAGCGGAGTCAGAGAGGAACAGGGGGAGGTTGCGGATGATGAGGTCGTCATCGTCCGTTCCGCCCAGTTGGCAGGCCAGACGGTAGTCCGCGAGCCACAGTTCCGGTCTCGTCTCCCCCGAGTACTTTGTGATAGTAGTCGGGGGTCGGAACCGGGTCGGGAACGGCGCCCGTCGGATGGCTCGGCTGAAGGCTTGCGGACCGGGTGGTTCGGGCGAGGGACTCCGATCCTCCCTGCTGTCGTAGCGTCCCCCACGCCTGGGGTGGTAGCCTCGGTGCACCCTCTCGTCGAGGTGGGCCCGTCGGTCGCGGTGACGGTGCTCGTTGCCGAGGCGACCCGGGGCCGCAGGCGCTGTGTTGCGCGTGCGCCCGGTGTAGACCGAGGCTTCCCGCATGAATCGGGAAGTCGCAGCATGAGGTTCCGAGGGGTATCCCTGCCTTCGGGAGGCGGAGCTCTCGGCCCGTCGGACCGTGGCGCCTTCCAGGAGATTCTTGAGCTCTCCCTGGATTCGCCGCCCCTCGGTGGTTGATGGCTCCGGCATCGCGCGAAGAAGCATTGCTGCTACCGCCAGGTTCTGGCCGACCCCACTGGAAGCGGGTGGTGGCCTGACCCTGACGTCGTCGGTGATGCGGTGCTGGAAGCCCTGGGGTAGATGACGTATTTCTCCGGCCGGAGGTTGGCCCGCCCATGCCTACCCGACGTCCCGACGGATCGGCCCAAGCGCTCCTGCTCCCTCGTCGAGCCTGGCCTGCACCCCGCGGACTAGCTCGAGCTGTGGGTCATGACCCCCCGCCTGAACGGGGACCACAGCTAGCTCCCGTGGGATGTCAACGCGAGGCACTGGCCTAGGGAGGTCACCGTCCTCTGGCATGCCGAGATGGTTGCCTTCGAGGGGACCCCCTAGATCGACGTGGAAGCATTCGCGACTTGGGCCGCGGTCCTCGTCGCCGAGGCTACGGCTACCGTCGGAACAGTCGGAAAGGCAGTAGTCGCATGCGGTCATGAAGTCCCGCATGGCACTGGGGTTGCCAAGTCCAGAGAAATCCCAACAGATGCTGGGCTTGTCGTCTTCCTCGGGCCCAGAGGGCCCATAGGTCGAGACGTCCGTCAGCCGGTCCCAAGGTGACCACATACGAAACCCCAGAGGGTCTGGACTTGCCTCTACGAGAGCGCCCGCCAAAGCGAAGTCGCTAGACGGGTTGAGGCTGAATCCGAAAGACGTGGGATGGGAATCGATCGGTACCTTTTGGTCGACGGGCGGCGATAAGGTCACGTCGGGGACTGACTGCGTCGTCGTCTTAGGTACGAGGGTGACGTCCAGCAAGCTTTTCACGAGTGTGCTGGCGTCGTCCGCTTGCTCGGGATTGGCGTGTCGCGGGGAGACAGCGCTCGCCTTCGTCTCAAACGCGAGGTCGACGCCCGGTGCGCCCCCCGTTGGGGCGCTGGGGCCGTCGACTCGCTCGACAGCCGACGAGGCGCTGCCTCCTGCTTGGCCTTGGTCACCCCGCCTCCTCCTCCGCCGGCGAGGGAGAGGACGGGGTGAGCTCGAAGATTGTTCTTCCACCATGCGGGGAAGACGTCACCGATTCCGCCACCGGCGGGCGGGTTGTCGGCCGCCATTGTTGTTGTCGCACGGCGGTGGAAGGAGTATCATGTCGTAGCTGACGTCGAGGGACATGAACTCAAGACTCCCGAAACGGAGCACCGTCCTGGGTTGGAGAGGTTGCTGGAGACTGCCCATCTGGAGCTTGACGGGAAGCTGTTCGTCAACACGCAGCAGGCCCCTACCTGGTGCGCCAACTGTCGGCGTTCCGAGACCGGGGGGTCCCTGAGCCGACGAGTGAATGTCGCCGCGTGCCCCAGCCCAGATGGGTCGAGCGCGAGGGCGAGCGCGAAGGGGGGAGAGCGAGGCGGCCGGAGACCGGCGTGAGAGAGGTGGGAATCCTGCGGCCTTCGTGTTCGTCCCGCGCCCAGGTCGGGTGCGCTTGCAGTAGGGGGTTACAAGCGTCCACGCGGGAGAGGGAGCGAGCGGCTCCAAGCGAGCGCGTGTCTCGTCCTCGTCCCCGCGCGGCCAACCTTCTCTAAGAGGGCCCTGGTCCTCCCTTTTATAGGCGCAAGGAGAGGATCCAAGTGTACAATGGGGGGTGTAGCAGAGTGCTACGTGTCTAGCGGAGGAGAGCTAGCGCCCTGAGTACATGCCATTGTGGCAGACGGAGAGATTTTGGCACCCAGCTGGTGTGATGTCGTGGCCGTCGGAGGAGCGATGGAGCCTGGCGGAGGGACAGCTATCGGAGCGGTTGAATCCTTGCTGACGTCCTCTTGTTTCCGTAAGGGGGCTGAGAGCCGCCGTCGTCATAGAGTATGCAGGGCGCCATCATTGCCTATCTGGCGGGGCGAGCCTGATGGGACGCCGGTCTTGTTCCCTGCGGCCCGGGTCAGCTCGGGGTAGGGTGATGATGGCGCCTCCTGTTGACGTGGCTGGTCTACGCCCTAGGTTGGGCGATGTGGAAGCTCCTCCGAAGCCGAGGTCGAGTCCGTCTTCCGTGGCCGAGGTCGGGTCCGAGCCCCAGGTTCGGGCGAGGCGGAGATCGCCGGCTCGCGCCGGGGCGGAGTCCGAGCCCTGGGGTCGGGCGAAGCGGAGTTCGTCGTCTTCTAGGGCCGAGCCCAAGTCCGAGCCCTGGGTCGGGCGAGGTGGAGATCGTCGTCTTCTGAGGCCGAGCCCAAGTCCGAGCCCTGGGTCGGGCGAGGCGGAGATCGTCGTCTTCTGGGACTTGGCCCGAGTCCGAGCCCTGGGTCGGGCGGAGTTCGCCGTCTTCCGGGACTTAGCCCGAGTCCGAGCCCTGGGTCGGGCGGAGTTCGCCGTCTTCCGGGACTTAGCCCGAGTCCGAGCCCTAGGTCGGGCGGAGTTCGTCGTCTTCCGGGACTTAGCCCGAGTCCGAGCCCTGGGTCGGACGGAGTTCGCCGTCTTCCGGGACTTAGCCCGAGTCCGAGCCCTGGGTCGGGCGGAGTTCGCCGTCTTCCAGGACTTAGCTCGAGTCCGAGCCCTGGGTCGGGCGGAGCGGAGCTTCCTATGGTGCCTTTGGCCGGGCCCGACTGCCTATCAGTCTCACTCTGTCAAGTGGCACCGCAGTCGGAGTGGCGCAGGCGGCGCTGTCCTTCTGTCAGGCCGGTCAGTGGAGCGGCGAAGTGACGGCGGTCACTTCGGCTCTACCGGCTGGGGGGCGTGCGTCAGGATAAAGGTGTCAGGCCACCTTTGCATTAAATGCTCCTGCGATTTGGTCGGTCGGTGCGGCGATTTGGTCAGGGTTGCTTCTTGGCGAAGGCAGGGCCTTGGGCGAGCCGGAAACATGTTCGCCGCTGAAGGGGGGCCTCGGGCGAGACGGAAATCCTCCGGGGTCGGCTGCCCTTGTCCGAGGCTAGGCTCGGGTGAGGCATGATTGAGTCCCTTGAATGGACTGATCCCTGACTTAATCGCACCCATCAGGCCTTTGCAGCTTTGTGCTGATGGGGGTTACCAGCTGAGAATTAGGAACTTTGAGGGTACCCCTAATTATGGTCCCCGACACTACTGACCGGACATAAATTCTTGTGCACTGGGACGATGGTCGTTGCTGACGTTGTGTGAGTGTCCTCGAACATGATGTATGTAGTGGAGTAACGCATCCGGTGGTGCAACGGCCAGGGGTACTACCTCGCTGATGAGCCCGGTGTGCACTTTGTTTGGCAGCTCAACTAAGAGTCATCGGTACTCGTCATATCACGCGCGTTCGACGACTACTGTATCGAGGATTGTGGCGTCATCTTGGCGCCGAAGGTGACGCAGAGGAGGATCGATAACAGTGACAAGTTCGTCATCCTCGCCACCGTCAGGATAGCTTTTGTGTCGGTCTGCTTTTAATTTTCTTCGCAAACACACACACTTGCCTTTTGTTTAAGGAAGAGCGTATGGTGGTGCGTGTTTGATGACTAACGATGTACGATGGAATTTCTTCCGGCATGTGTGGAACGTGCTCTCCAATGATGAGACCATACAAACGTGACATATATCGAAGTCTGCATGATACTGATGGTTGCAATGTAGTGGTGAAACAACTAGATTAAAATAACAAATTTATGTATGGCACACATTTTGTATAAAAATTATCGTAGTATACTGGTATTATATATTCCCGTTGCAACGCACGAGCACTCAGCTAGTCATAATATATTCGTTTAACTCCTCAAACGCTCTCGTATTTTGTTTTACTGATCCCTTATTTGGTTCGAAGCATGGCGGCGCACTGGCTGGCCGGAGAGGAGGCTGATTTAGCTGGCCAGGGCCTCACCAGCGGCCAGTGGTGGCCCTGAGAGTGGGGCAGAGGGGTGGTCGTCCCGGACCCCCGAATTCATAGGGCCAATTCTAATCATGTGATCCAATAGCCCATCAATAAAATAATAAATATCTAAATATGTTAGAAAAACTTTTAAAGGTAATACTATAATATATCCTTTTATTTATTTATTATTTGATATAAATATTTTTAGATGTATTTTGAGTGTTTAAATATTAACATTTATATATTAAAAATAATTTAAAGGACCTCTATTTAAAATCTTGTCATGGGCCCCTAAAATGCTAGGACGGCGGAGGTAACGCCAACGAGTCAAGACGGGCCCGTGTGGGACCCGGACAACCACTCAGCGACGGTAGCGCGCAGGCCAAACCACGGCGGCGACGGGCACCGGTGCCCACGCACGAGTGGCCGTGATGGTGGCATGCTGACGGCGTCTCGGTGAGGCTACGACTCCTAATAGTCAACAAATGGCGTGCGAGCAAAGGGCAGAACCGCGGCAACGCCATGGTGAAGGGCAGAACCGCGGCAAGGTTGCCTTTCCCCGCGAGCAGTGGCGCCTAATGAAAAATCTGTTTCAGAGGTAAGGCCGATGCATTAAGGCAGAGATAGAACATCAAGAAGTTGGAAGAGAAAGAGAGATCCAGAGCGTCAGCCATGGGCAAGCTGCGTTGGGCGGGCACGATGACTGGCGCCGATGAAACTATTTCGGATATAGTTGCTTTGTTGGAGGATCCACCATGCGGATGACACAGTAGGTCAGCAGGCTAGAGACTTGGTGTTGGCAAATTTTAAAAAGGGGCATCTGGCGGCCATGATGTGTATGCTCCAGCTTCTAAAATACCCCTCCAACGGTATTTTAGCACGATGATTGGCATTTGGAAAGGGGCATCTGGAGCTTCACACTTATGCAGGAATGAGTGGATCTTCGAAAATACCCTTCCAACGGCTACAAGGAAATGTTCATACGAAAAAGACACAGCAACACGCACTAGGCTCTAGCTTAGACAACTGTACATCTAACTCTGTAGTATTATCTTTGTACAGTTTACTTGTTAATGAAAGCTTTACATAAAAAAAAATAGGGACAAGCCCAGGGCATGGTTGTCCGTGGCAGAAGGCGGAAGATGCACAGAAGGACGCGCGGCGGGCAATCGAGCAGCTGGCGGACTCCCACATGCTTCATGCTTACCTTCGGAAAAAACTCTATTATACCGTTATTAGTATTCAGGATTAAGAGATAATTGCTCCTGAATACTGCTCTGTCAGTAATTTCTCACCGACAAAATTCCAACTCATGGCTGAAACTCAATTTTTTATTCAACTCTGAGACTTTTTATTTTAAACTATTTAGACATCAATCCTTCATCCAAACTTTCTACTATTTCAAACGATATGACTCGTACCACATTTCGCATTTTGGTAAAACTTTAATTGTTTAACCAACTATAATCATTTAAAGAGCTCTCGAGAGAGCTAAATGTGTCAATTAACTAGGAATTTGTGTTTTGATTTTCTGGACCACATTCTTTACATTGTTTGTGTATAATATTTTAACAAAAGTTTGTTCAAAACTATACTTAGGGTTCTTTAGTTATATTGTCGAGTTTTGGTTGTATGCAATTTATATATTTATCTAAATAACAAGTATTTGAAAGCTATAAATCTTTATCATTTCATGTGATTCTTGTTTTCATGTACTCTATCTCAAAAGATCTTTCTTCATTACAGTGCAGCTTCAATCCGATGTTGTATCTCTGCAGAAACGTTCAGTGCTACTGTGAGCAATCTATTTATTTCTTCATGTCACTTTATCTGGACCTTTTCCATCTTATATTTTGGACTCATGCATGATCTTATAGAATTTCTAATGTATTTATTATAAGATGTTGATCATCTTGATCACTACTTTCTGTTTGTGTAAGTCCATGAAATATCTTTTGAACTATAACAAGAAAAAATAATTGCAAATAATGTTAGTTCAAATAGTTATATTGATCATCAAACACCAGAACTTTATAATTAAATAGATCACGATCCATTTTTAGTATATTATTTTTTAATGTTCGTGCACCCAACGTCCTTTTTACAGACCCAAATTCAGTCACTGTCGAAACAGACTGCTTTGCCGAGTGCCGCAAGCACTCGGTAAAGCATAGAAAACACTCGACAAACTCATTGCCAAGTGTGACTCTCGATAAAGAGGTCTTGGTGAACTGTACATCGGCAGCGGTTTCTTTGCCGAGTGTTTTATATCGGGCACTCGGCAAAAAAAGTCGCCGTGACAGCAAAAGTGACGGTGACGGAGGCTTTGCCGAGTGTACTCAATGACACTCGACAAAGAGGAGCCTTTGTCAAGTGCTTACCAGACTGGCACTCGGCAAAGAAAGCTCCAGTGAGCCTCCATGACAGCCTCTGCGCCGACAAAATCCGCTATAAAATTTATCTTATTATGCTCTCATATGAAAATTTTTATTTTTTAAATAAAAAAATCTAACACTAGCGGTTCATGGCTAAACACCGACAACCATCCGTTCTCAGATATAAGATATCACTGCTCTCATATGACGATTCGTGGAATGGAGACTAAAAAGTACAACAATTTTAAGAAAGAAATCCGCAAGTGACTATAATTTGAATTCACTAGTCGTGTTGAGTTGAGGCTTATTTCAATATAACAAATCTGCCAATTCCGTCCATTCTCAAACATTTATTTGTCGTCCGCTAGTTTGTTTTTCAACTAATTGACGACAAATAAAAAAGAACTGAGTATAATGATTCCTGCTATTGTTGTCGGCTGTGCTATCTTAGCTGTTTGAAGTCATGCATCAACTGACAGTAATGACTCGTCAGTGCTGGCGCTGGGCCTGGCAAACAGTTGATCGACGAAAATGATTATGTGATCCGGTGCATGCAGTGACATATGTCCCAAATACATACATATACACATACATGGAAAGTATATAATAATTGACAAGAATAACCTGTGATAATGATACATAGCATGGTCGAGCAACGGTGGAGAAGTTTGGTGGTGTGGTGTGGTGTGTTCCTCAGTCGGACCGTTCCCTATGAATCTCATCCAGTATCACAACAAGAGCAGCGACGAACACGTAGTCAACGTGCGGGAATACAGTGACGCCAAACGTGTCCCTTCCAAGCAGCACATTGGTGACGGTAAACTGGCGATTCATCTGCATATGCATGCATGCAGCACCAATTAAACAGCAAAACACATCACATTCAGTCCAAGATACTATGTAGCAGTGGCTTGTTTGGCTGACAGTCACAGCTGCTTGTTCAGACTGCTGCAGCTGAGACAAAATACTACGGAAGGCAGAAGCTGTAAGCGCAATCAGATTAAAGCCGCAGCCAACAAGCCTACTCACCTGGGCGATCATGCTGCTGGAGTTGCCGAGGTAGAAGGCGCACGACCTCTCGAAGTAGCTGCCCTTGATCTTGAAGTCGCACGCCTGCTGCGCGGTGTTGGAGGCCAGGAAGATGTCCATCTCCGTCTTCAGCTGGAATATCGAGGATTTCTTCGCGGTGAAGAGCAGGTCGCTCTCGTTCGAGCTGTCCCCTCTGAACACCTCCCATCTGTTGTGCATGCTGAATACCTGGTAATCAATATAGTAATTATGTGCCACCGTCAGGCGAACGCTGATCGAACTGCTAATATATCTGTGATCGATCTGCTAGAGCATGTTGAGGTCTAGTAGAACAGCTGACAAGCAAGAACCGGTCTGAGGTAGTATGGGTTAAGAGAAACGGTTAAAATCGCCTCGGCTGGTTTTTATAATAGTTAAGTTCAGAATAAAGATCTTTGACCTTGTTCCATATTTGGGTTTCTTGACTTTCAGCCGTACGTGGGGCTTGCTATGTGATGCTAACATTTGAGATATTTATGCTCAGTCTTCTAAATTTTGAAACATACAGTAACTTAGTAAAGGCTAGCAGTCTTTATAGGAGTTTCATTCATGATCAAGACCCTAAGGTATTAGAAACAGTACAAACAAATTTTATCTCTACAAAACTCATTTGATCCTACAATGTTTTTTTTCAACTCTTTATTTATAGTTTTATACTATGTCACATCAATTTCTTTATACTCTTTGCCTAAGTACCAAAGAACGTCCTGAAGCACGGTTGGTTGCGAATAAAAGGATCCCAGAAAGTCAGAAGTCCAAATCATGAAAATTCTTTTGATGAAGTTGTGAACTTGTGATAGAGATCGCGCAGGAAACTAACAAATCATTGCTAACTTCAGTCAGGTAACATCAATTTCTAACGTGTAGATGCCCTCGAAGAAATGAATTAAGTTGACTGTCAGATTATTATAGTACACTTTGGACGGTTTCTCGTCACGCCTCGTCCCAAGCTCAAATCTTGCACTAACCGTTCCAAAATATTAGTCGTTTTAGCTTTCGGTTTTTATTTCTATGTTTAAATGGATAATAATGAATTTAGACACGTATGTAAAACAAATACATTAATTATGCATAAATGAACTAAAAAGATAAAACTAATTTTATTTTGGTACTGAGGGAGTACTTCTATATGCACTAGTCGATATATTTTTTTATCAGAATTCAGAAATTGAAGCACAAACATTATTATTATTTTTTACTTTTTTTGGCTGAGGCTCACACGCAGTTGATCCTGCTTCTATGTTCGATGTTTCCCCTCCAAATCGACAACTTTGACCAATTTGGGAAGAAATAAAAACAGAGAGTAGGCTATCAATACTGGTGTTTCCACTTTTTGGTTACAGGGTTTCCTGGATATGATATTTCATTTCATTCACCGTACGAAGTCAACGAGGACGGGCCTTGAGAACTCAGACCAAGCCACCAATCGAAACTAAAAGAGAGAGAGAAAAAGAGAGAGAGAGAGAGTGGCCGATCCGATCGATCCGTAAGCTTATTACCTTCTCCAGCATGGTGAGGATGGGCTGGCCGGCGGCGTCAAGTAGGACGCGGCGGTGACGGATACTGAAGACGGCGCCCTTGACCTGCAGCACGGTGGCGCCGTTGGCGTCGGTGATGGTGAAGTCGCCGTCGGAGAGGCTGATGGCCTTCTTGGTCACCGTCAGGGGCACCACGTACGGCGCACAGAACTGCGGGGACACCACCGCCACGGGGGCCGGCGCCGCCTGCGCTGCCGGAGGACCTCCGTAGTAGGGCGCCGCCATCGTATATGGCAGACCGACCGACCGCCGCCGCCTTGGCACCTCAGCGGCCGCGCGCGATTGCTCGGTGGATTTGATCGGCGGCCGGCACGTGCTCTTGCTGCTCTCTTTGACTTGGAGTTGGAGTCGTTGGGGTTGGGGTTGATGTTTATCTTGTTTTGCCTACGTCGCCGACAAAAGGTGGTGGTGGAGGAAGCAAAGGGAGCGCGGGCCCTGCCCAGGCAATTCGTATCGTATATTCGTATTCAGTTGCTGACCGGCGGGTTAGATTAGATGCGTAACCTGCCTATTTCTGGGCCCCACAGAATTTCATTCTTTTATATTGGTTGAGCATCTCTGACATACTCCTACCGTCCTAATCCCTCCGGTTCGCAGAAGGTAGTCGTCACAGACGTGATTGTACAAACAAATTTTATTTTAATAAGGGCTTGTTCGGTTTAAGGAAATAAATCCTATTAAATTTAATCTGGGTCTGAATTGGGTGAATCTATATGTCACACTTAAACCCATGGTGGGATTAAATTCATCATTTAATCCATGTATCTCTCAAAACTAGCTATTCTTTTAATCCATGGATTCTAATATAAACTTATGCAATATCTTTATGGATTTGTTCCATACCTAATGAGCTATGGATAGAATCATGCCTTCCATAGTTTAAATAATTCCCAAATCCTTGGGTTATAATCCATGATGGGTTTAACCGAATAAATTTTTTTGACTAGGCTTGGATTATTTTGGGGCATGGATTTAATTCCAAATCCATGCTAATCCAGAGCTGGATTAGTGTAAACAAACAAGGCTAAGTAGGATAATTTCCAGTAGTGCATTTATTAAATATATATTAGCGCTGATCTAGGCGCCAAACACTGGAATAGAACGAATCACCTAGTGGTGCTCTCTGCGGAGACGCGGACGGTCCATGACGCATGGTCGAACGGTCCGTGACCTGGGCGCCGGAGCGGCTCTTCCTCTACGTATGTCCGGACGATCCGCGTCTAGGGCTCGGATGGTCCGCGATGGCGCAAAGGGTCCTCTTCTTTGAAGCAGACCTAGATCTCATCTTTCGGGAGGGACCCCATCGGGGAGGAGAGATCCTAAGATGTGTCTTGGCGTCGGCTGGCCACCCAAGACGCTTCTAATCGACATATAGTCGAAAAGAGGTGAAGATTTAAGATAGATGGAGGCTAAACTAGAGCTACTTCTGATACATAAGGTAAAAAAGATAAGTAGAGTTGATTGTATTGATTGTGAGGGGTTCAATGGGTCGTAACCCTTCATCTATGTAAAGGGAGGAGGTCTGGACCCGTTACAAGCTAGTTCCCGAGTTAATCCCGCAGGTTTTGCTAACAAATCTTGCTAGAAATCTGGAACCCTAACTGATTCTGCGTACGCGTGGGTCGTCCGTGCTGCCACCACGGACCATTCGAGCTACAGGGTCGGACCGTCAGCTCGCCCGTTTCTGGGTTCAACATATGCCCTCTGCCTTTTGGTGGAGGTTGACAAACCAAAAGCATATGTACTACCAACAATCTTCGGAAAACAATAGATCTCACAAGTCATCTTGTTCCCGAAGTAAGAACTAAGCCTCATGCAAATCACCGGCTTTTTAATCCGATAGGTTGATCGTTCAGTAGAGCTTTAATGCATAAAGGTCGTTTTGGATTGCATCTTTCTTGACTATGACCATATAATCAATAGGTCAAAAGGTATAGAATGGAGGTGCCCCTAACTTGGATAGGCAAAGGGACTATGCATGTACCATGGGTTCATCGTCGTACTGTCCCACATTTGAACAGGACAATACATCGACGATGAGTAGGCAGATGGAAGGTATCCTGACATCGCTGGATGAATAGGTGGTGCTTGCTGTGTTGCCTTTTGAGCCGTTTTATTCAACCATTTTTTTTAGCGGGTGCTCGTGGCTTCTTTGTTGGCCGATCGCGTAGAATGACCTTCTTGCTAGTGTATTCGGAGAGAAATCGATCAAAAGTAGGGCCGGCTCTGACTAGCCGACCATGTGCATTACATGTGCTTTGCCCTTGCATCTCCTTCCTTGCTTTGTGTGGAGACCGATGCCTCTGGCCATAGGCGGACTGTCCGGCTCCGCATGAGCACCGGACCGTCCACGCATAGGTGCCGGACAATCCACGATGCTTGAGTTAGGGAACTTTGCTTGGCTGCTCGATTGAGCCTGCCCCTCGCCACCTCCGGACTTGTTAGTCTTTTTGTACGGAGCTCTCTGAGCAATCTCTCCTTGTGATATATTTGATGTGCGAGGATCACCAATGATGATGTTTTTGCCTATGCCTTTATCTGTCACTTCCGTCCGAACCAAGACTTTTTTGCTTTCTAGCTCTATTATATTGATAGGAAATGATTGCGTGTCCACTTACATTTCCTGAAAAATCAACTAACACTCATTTATGGTCGATTGTAATTGTCGACGAAAAACATTACAATCATTGGTGGCATGGAAAAAAGAATTATGCCGCTTGCAGTAAGCACGTCTCTTTAACTCATCCAGATGAGGAAGAGTATGAGTTACTTTAATGTTATCATTTTTCAATAGTTTGTTAAATAATTTATCACACTTGGCGACATTAAAAGTAAATTTAACTTCTTCTTGTCGATTCTTTTGAACTGGCTTTAAAGAAGAACCAGGTAAAGATTTGGTCTTTGTTGGCCAAACAAGTTCAGCGGTACATATATCTGCGGATTCGTCATCCGAATTATCGCGCTCCACTAGAACTGAGTCTTTTAAGTAGGATAGCAATGCATTAAAAGCCAGCCCTGCTAGGTGTTTGTCCGCGACATGGATTTGGAAGCATCGATTTCTAGTGTCCCGGATCCTCAGGATATAGTTATTAACTGATTCCCCGTTCCCTTGTCGGACTGAAGCCAGATCAACTAGTTCTAACTCATGCTCTTCCGAGAAAAAGTATTCATAGAATTTATGCACTAATTATTCATAGGAGTTGATAGAGTTAGGTGGCAGAACTGCTTACCATGCGAATACAGTACCACTAATGGACAATGAGAATAAACAAACACGATAGGCTTCCCTTTCTCCTAGGTGTGCTAATAACTGGCTTACGTACTCGTGCGTGCTTTTCCCGCTTTCTCTAGAAAATTTAGAGAAATCTGGTATCCTTGTCCCTTGCGGATATGGTATGGTGTCGAATCGGTAATTATAAGGTTTATATGTTAAACCAAAGAATATGGATATGAACTCATATAGACCATATAGGAGCACAGAAGTAGTTTGGGGGATATCATAAGGTCTTATTGTCAATTGGTGGTATCCAAATGGAAGATTGGTCTTGGAAAACATGTAAGCTTTCTTTAAACCGATGAAAGAACTCATCGATTCTAAGTAATTAATACTTATTCTTATTTTTTTTGATAAAGGAAGCTTTATATTAAAAGGTTACCAAGAGCGATACATCAAGAGGATACATAGTCTTGGTACATAAACTTCTGGTCTCTGCCTAATGCACATAGCCAATCCTAAAAGAAAAAGGAAAAAGAAAAAAAACAAACATAAACGCAGCAGCTTCCCGAAGCTAGCGACAATCAATCCGAAGACTAGATCACCACTCATGCACCCGGGGAAAAAAGACCATGGCCGTTCGCACCAAGAGTCGCGAACCCTCCACAACCAACGGTCGTAACTCCTCTTGCTGAAGGATGGCCCAACTTGAGAGCTTCTATGACGCCAAATGGATAACCTACAAAAGAAAACACAAGAGTTTTTCCTCAAAAACTAAGTCATTTCTACAGATCCAGAGCGTCCAACACAACACCGCCGCTCTAAGTAGAAGCATTGGTTTCAGCACACTATTAAGACCTTGAACCAATCCCCAAACATATGGTCCACATTTTATGGTTGGTTGATTCCAGTGGCCATCAGAAACACGCTCCAGACTGACCGGGCTAGCCGGCATTCAAAGAAGAGGTGTTGAATGGTCTCTTCCTTGTGACAAGAGGCGTATGTTAAACTACCTTGCCAGTTTCATTTAGCCAAATTATCTTTTGTGAGGATTACACCCTTTCACAAATACCATAGGAAAATTTTAAATTTGAGGGAGGCCTTTAGCTTCCAAAGCTCTTTATTAACATTAAAGATATTACTGAGCATCAAGGCAGCGTAGTGCGATTCATCCAAGAATCTACCAGTCATGGAAAGGTTCTAGAAGAAGGTATCCTGATCATGGGACAGCTCCACACCTTGTATACGTGACAATATGCATGGAAAGCCAATCGACCAAATTGGCTCCAAATAACTGTCTCCGCTAGGAAAAGGTCGGAGGCGAATCGCTCAAGGCTTCTGATATTGAAATGAATTTGTTCCTCGCAATGTTATACATGGCTGGATATTGGTCTTTTAAAGAGGACCCATCCAACCAGGCATCCTCTCAGAACCTCACTTGAGAGCCATCCTTTATGAGGAATGAGCCAAAATGGAGGAAGGTTGGCTTTACTTTCATTAAGCCTGATCAGAAATGGGAGTCACTAAGTTTTCACTGCACATGAGTCAAAGGTTTTGAGCCAACATATTTATTACGGAGTAATTGTTGCCACAATCCATCTGAGGTGAGTAGCTTGTACAGCCATTTGCTAAGAAGGGCAATATTCATCATAATTAGATCTAAGATACCAAGGCCCCCTTGATACTTATTCTTAATAATCACTTGATTAACAGATATGTAATCTATACATATATTTTTGTGTGTCATCTTTCTATTAACAAACAATAGTGGTATTCTCGAGGTGATGAACCAGCAAATGGATGATCCACATTGATTCGGTACTAAAAGTCTGATTCTAATATCTATGGTACCATCCACATCTTTTCAAAAACCATCGTCGAATATTTTGCATTCCTACCACTCATGAGCGAAGGGTTGATTATTCATTTTGAACTGAGCGTAAAATGGTTTTAAAGAAGGAAGTGGGCAAAGTGGAGGTGACCAGCAAGTCAAGTCTGAATGAAAAGTCGAAAGTATGGAATGGGTGCCTCGATGATGTCAGCGTGTCCACCTCAGATTGGCACAAGCCTATCCCGAATGCAGAAGTGGCTCACAGAACCTCCAATCTTGTCGCTGATCAGTGGACGCCGTCGTTGTCGGTTGTTGTCGTTGCCGTGCCGCGAGAATTTTTGCGTGCTCCGCGCACCAACTGCCATCTATGTTCTCCTGTTGACTTTCCCTCCGCCTCTCGCGTTCCTGCAGCTGCAGTCCTTGATTCTGGCCAGGACAGGAGCAGCGGCGGCGATGGGCAGTGTCGAGGAGAGGCTGCTGCCACCGCCGCCGGCAAGGAGCGCAGATGCTGGCGCCGGCGGCGCGAAGAGTGGCAAGTGGGAGAAGACGTACCTGGACGTGCTGGGCGTGTGCTGCTCAGCGGAGGTCGCGCTCGTGGAGCGGCTCCTGAAGCCGATCGACGGCGTGAGGGCGGTCACCGTTGTCGTCCCCTCCCGGACCGTGATCGTCGAGCACGACCTCGCCGCCGTCTCCCAGTCCCACATCGGTAAGCAACCGGCCTCTCGTCGGAAGTCACCACGACACCACCAAACACCTCCGCGCAAGATTCTCGGCTCACCCTTTCCCTGCCCCTGCCTCGCTCGTATTCGTATCCATCCCATCCCATCAGTGAAGGCTCTCAACAAGGCGGGGCTGGAGGCGTCCGTCCGCGCGTACGGCAGCAGCGGGGTCGTCGCTCGCTGGCCGAGCCCGTACACCGTCGCCAGCGGAGCCCTGCTGCTGGCGTCCCTGTTCGCGCCGCTGCTACCTTCCCTGCGGTGGCTGGCCCTGGCGGCGGCCTGCGCCGGCGCGCCGCCGATGGTGCTCAGGGCGCTGGCCGCGGAGCTCGCCCTGGACATCAACGCGCTGATGCTCGTGGCCGTGGCCGGCGCCGCGGCGCTCGGGGACTACGCGGAGGCCGGCGCCATCGTGTTCCTCTTCACCACCGCGGAGTGGCTGGAGACGCTGGCGTGCACCAAGGCCAGCGCCGGGATGTCGTCGCTCATGAGCATGGTCCCGCCCACCGTCGTGCTCGCGCAGACAGGGGAGGTCGTCGGCGTGCGCGACGTCGGGGTGGGCGCCGTCGTCGCTGTCCGGGCCGGAGAAGTCGTGCCCGTGGACGGCGTCGTCGTCGACGGGCAGAGCGAGGTCGACGAGAGCAGCCTCACCGGCGAGTCCTTCCCCGTGCCCAAACAGCCGCAGGCGGAGGTCTGGGCCGGCACCATGAACCTGGACGGTAAAAGCTGCGTTTTTTTTTTGGAAAAAAAATGTCCGCGCGGTTACTTTGTTGTAGTGATCAGGATCCTAAACAAAACTGTGGCGTTCATGTGGAAGGCTACATAGCCGTGAGGACGACAGCTCTGGCCGAGAACTCGACGGTGGCCAGGATGCAGCGGCTTGTGGAGGCGGCGCAGAACAGCAGGTCCAAGACACAGCGGCTGGTCGATTCATGCGCCAGGTACTACACCCCAGGTATGTACGTACGTATGCGACGAAACAAACCTCCATGCATGGTCTATTGATGGCACTATGCTATGCAGTTGAATTGACGGCATGAGGTGTTCGTTGTTGTTTCGCTTGCAGCCGTGGTTGCTGTTGCAGCTGGCGTGGCACTTGTCCCGCTGCTGCTGGCGCCACGGGGAGCGCAGGACCCGAAACGGTGGTTCCAGCTAGCGCTGGTCCTGCTGGTGAGCGCGTGCCCGTGCGCGCTGGTGCTGTCGACGCCGGTGGCTACGTTCTGCGCGCTGCTGCGGGCGGCGAGGATGGGGGTTCTCATCAAGGGCGGGGACGTTCTGGAGTCGCTGGGCGAGATCAGGGTCGCGGCGTTCGACAAGACGGGAACCATCACCAAGGGCGAGTTCAGCGTCCATGGGTTCCATGTGGTTGGGGACAAGGTTGGAATGAGCCAGCTTCTTTATTGGTACGTATCCATCCCTTCAGCCTTTTTATTTAGTGTTTGAACTAACTAATACGTTACTGAATTCCATGGATGACCACTTTCTTCTGTTGCAGGGTGTCGAGCATTGAGAGTAAGTCAAGCCACCCAATGGCAACCGCACTCGTCGAGTACGCTCAGTCCAAATCCATCCAACCCGAGCCGACAAGCGTCACTGAATTCCGTATCTACCCTGGAGAGGGCATCTCCGGAGCGATAAACGGAAGGCAAATCTTCATTGGGAACACAAGGATCATGGCAAGGTCCTCCTGCTACGCAGCAGGAGCAGGTCCGGAGATGGAAGGCCAGCAAGGTGCGTCGATCGGGCATGTGATCGTCGACGGCGACCACGTGGCGGCGTTTTCGCTCTCGGACGACTGTAGGACCGGCGCGGCAGAGGCGATCCGTGAGCTGAGATCGATGGGCATCAGGTCGGTCATGCTGACAGGGGACAGCAAAGCGGCGGCGTCGCGGGCGCAGCGGCAGCTCGGCGGCGCCCTGGAGGAGGTCCACTCGGAGCTCCTCCCGGCGGACAAGGTCGCGCTGGTCGGGGACCTCAAGGCGAGGGCCGGGCCGACGCTGATGGTCGGGGACGGCATGAACGACGCGCCGGCGCTGGCCACGGCGGACGTCGGCGTCGCAATGGGCCTGTCGGGCTCGGCGGCCGCCATGGAGACGAGCCACGCCACGCTCATGTCCAGCGACGTCCTCCGGGTGCCCGCGGCCGTCCGGCTCGGGCGGCGCGCCCGCGCCACCGTCGCCGCCAACGTGATCGCCTCCGTGGGCGCCAAGGCCGCCGTCCTCGCGCTGGCCGCCGCGTGGCGCCCCGCGCTGTGCGTGGCCGTGCTCGCCGACGTCGGCACGTGCCTGCTCGTCGTTCTGCACAGCATGCTGCTGCTCTGGGACCCAGCTGGCGCGGGATGGCGGAGGAGGGGTGGGGGTGCGGACCCCGAGGCGTGCCGCGCGACGGCGCGGTCGCTGGCCATGAGGTCTCAGCTCGCCGAAGCGTCCAACGGCGCGGCCGGAACCGCTCAGGGACGACGACCAGGCGGTGGGACCAAAGCAGGCTGCCATTGCTGTCGGGAGACAAGCGAGCCGTCTGAGCACGACCACACGGCGGTGGTGGTCGACATACCGGCACCATCCGCTGAGCGTCCTGGTGTTGTGGCGCCGACCGCCGCCACCGGATGTTGCAGCAGCTCCGCCCACGAAGCTTGTGCTGCTCCAACCACCGTGACTACTGTGAACTGTGCGCCACGAGGATGCTGTGGCGGCGTTGGCGAAGGAGACAGCCGCGAGAATGCCAGGACAAGCTGCTGCACCGATGCCCGTGACTCTCCTAAGACGGCAGGGAAACAAAAACAATGCAACGCAAGGTGTTGTTCTGGTTCTGGGGGCAAACACGACACTCTCAAGTCTCAAGCGCAGGATACAATCTCAAATCTCATGTGAAATACTGACTGTTCTTTTCATGCAACAAGACCAAAAGCTTTCCGAGTGTTCAGATCGACCGGGTTGCTCGTCAAGTTTTCAACATTGAGAGTGATCAAATCCTTAGCTGCTTGCTTTTGTCTCTCTATTTTCTCCTTGTGTATTTTTAAGCGTTTATCCATGAACAAAGTATCGGTACTAGGGTACTACTAAACCAAGGTATTTAGGCTGTTTGTCTCAGGTTTAAAAACGCTTCCACTGTCAAAAGGTAGAACGTCAATTAATTGTGTGTTTGGTTAGAAACGAGCTAGTTCATCGTATTCCTACTACTCACTTTTCTGTTTAGTTTATAAAATAAAATGGATTGATTTATCATCATTCATCTCTCGTAAGCTAATAATTAGTACTCCTCCGTCCAATTTATAATTCGTTTGATTTTTTTACTCTAAGTTTGATCAGCTCGTCTTATTCAAAAAAAATTATAATTATTGTTAATTTTTTCTATGAATTGTTTAACATATAATATATTTTAAATGTGGCTTTGAATTTTTCATTTTTCAATAAAAAATAAATAGGACGAGCCGGTCAAACATAGCACAAAAAAGTTAAACTAATTCTTATTTAGGACGTAGGGAGTAATAACATGAGAAATGAGTTTATTCTAACAAATTTATGGAATTAACTTATGATACACCAACTCATCTAAAATGGATTAATTCTTAAAACCAAACAACCTAGATAGGTGGAATCTAATGCCTTTCGTAGGAACTAGGACCTTTTATGATTCCGCGCTTTTCATGTGAAAAATGAATTGGTTCCTCTTTATACATGAAGGCTCCGTTTGAATCCATGACTAATTTTCGGTCGCTGTCACAATGAATGTTTGAATACTAGTTAAAAATATTAAATATAGTTTAATTACAAAACAAATTACATAAGAGCTAAACGGTAAGACGAGTCTACTAAGTCCATGAGTCGCTTATGTAATGCTACAGTAAATATTTTCTAATCATGGATTAATTAGACTTAATAAATTTGTCTAGTTGTTTAGTCTTCATCTATATAGTTAGTTTTGTAATTAGACCATATTTAATGCTTATAATTGACATTCAAACATCTAATGTGATAAGACTAAACTTTAGTAAGAGAAATCAAACACCCGTCACGCGCACAGCGCGTAGGTTTATCCTCTTCCCTACCAGTGAGTCGTTACCCTATAAATAGGCAATAAAACTGCCCAAGCCCTATTAGTGTATTGTTAGACTGCTCCAGTAGAGTGTGTAAAATAGGGGACATAGAACTATGGATAACATTGCTTAACACTGTTTGTATAGAAAAGTTTGAAATATGGGATGAGATAGAAGATATGATGTGAGATCTGCTAGAGATAGCCTTACCACACAAATAGGTCGTCTGTAGCCTAACATATCTAACATGACATGAAGTCGTATAACGTAGCGCTTTTACATAGTACCACCCCGTTAGCTAAAGGAGAACAAGTGACCGCACGAGCTATAAAAAAGCGGGTTGGGCTCCTTTAAACCCATATTTTTAGGTCTATCAGGATAATATTGGTCCATCGCAACACACGGTAGTTCCTGTAAAAATCCACCGTGCCAACAAGGCCCTAAAGCAGTTTCTTCAAAAAACACTAGTTCACTTAGTGTAATTTTTGTAACACCAAGAAGACAAATGTTTCAGGGTTGTTTCAAGAGCGATAGAGAGAACATGTATATTTAAAATGACTAAGAAGATCACTAGAGGGGAAGTGAAGTGAATATGAGCCAAATAAATTTCTCCAGTGAGAAATTGGCCTCTGTTTTGATTCAACCTCACAGCGATCAGGGATCCAAAATCAATAAACAGAGTTTACACAAGTGAAAGGATATATATATGGCTATAGAAGGGCAAATAGTCTAATAAGAAAATTCTATAAGCTCAAAACACTACACAAGAGAGTTAGTAAAGGAGACAATCCTAATAACCACTACTTGTCTAGCCTAGTTAATACAACACAAGCCTCCTACACAAATCTATTTGTAAAAACAAATGCTTAAGCGCACAGTCGTACAAGCACCTAGAAACTAGTGAGCTAACAAAGAAAAGAACTAAGCTATACTACTCACTAGAACTAGGCTACCCACTAAACAACTTAGGAGCTACCTACAAGGCTACTAATAAGAGAGCTAAACTACACTACCTACAAGATATATGAAATGAAAGTACAAGTTTTGCAAGAGCGCAATTAGAGAAATTGACTAAAAGATTTTTTTTCGTGGAGTTTGGTTGCTTGTCGACAACACTGAAAGCACCATGTATGGTTGTAGTAATTGAGACAACTAGTGGACTAACATCTACTCTAAATGTTGGGAATAAGGTAGGTTTAAGTTCACTTCCAAAGGTTGAGTAACGTGAGCAACCATGAAAATGATGGTGATAAGCCATAGAGAGTGATCAAGTGCTCAACATGTAAAAAAAGGAACAAGAAAACCAAAATGCAAGGGCTCAAGGCAAATATATAAGCTAAGATATTTTATTTTACTGCGCAAGACACAATAGAGTGCGTGATCTGATTTAGAATATATGGTCATACTGTTACCGTGTTACGAGAGGATTCTAATTGGATAACTCGATCATCAAGTGCCACTAGATGTTGAAATCATATGCGTTGCATATAAGTCCTAAGTGACAGATATGAGAGCAAGCCAAAAAGTTTATTGAAAATATTTTGAAAAATGCTAATTAAGCTCTACATATTTTGCAAAAATAAATTAAGAGTTAGAGAAGATGAACATAACATAGGTTATGACTTTGGCCTATTTTTAGTTCAGAGTTTTTAGTCGTTTTGTGTGAACTGAACATGTCAAATGTGGCACCGATTGGCCCACCAGACAAGGAACTCATAGTCAGATGGCCAAAAACAGTTCATCTGATTGTTATGGTGGCATTCCCATTCCATGAGCACTCCCTTATCCGCTTGGTGCCTTGGTCAATGCTGTTGGTAAAATGATGTAGTTAAGGCTCTGTTTGGGAGAGCTTCACTTCAAGAATTTCAATTTCGTTCGAACTTCTTCAACCCAAACAGATCCAGCTCCACGAGCTTTAGTTTTAAAAAAAATCGAAACTAGAGGTCCGTTTCATGAAATTCATGAAGCTCCTTAGAGGGTGCTTCAAAAACACTGTTTTTATATCTCCTCGTGAAGCTGTACGAAAATTACCCACCATGCCACTGGTTACGCAACATACAACTTCCGTTATCTCTGGCGACAATCCACTAATCATCAAGGGTAATCAAGGAAACCCACACAAATCAATTGTACTATAGAAGTTGGAGTCCATATACAAACCAAACGCTCCTGGAACTCACTTTAACAATTTGTTGGAGTTGTTTTATAGTGAAACTGAAAAACCAAAGCTGAAGTTTTTGAAGTGAAGCTCTCCTAAACAAGGCCTAAAAATAGGAATTCAAGGGGAGAAACCTGAAAACTCGCGGGACCGGGCCACGCCAAGAATGGAGGAGGAGCAGCCGCGCCGGTGGCTAAAATTTTGGCTGGCTCCGCGGGCGCACGTCGTTTAGCGTTCCCGCTCGCCTTGGGACCTTGCCCCTGGCCCTCCGAGATGCCGGGACCGGCCGTGGAGGCAGCGGCCAGGGGCGGCGGCTGCTGCGGGAAGACGGCCGGCAAGTGGGAGAAGACTTACCTGGATGTCCTGGGCATCTGCTGCACCGCTGAGGTGGCGCTCGTGGAGCGGCTCCTGGCGCCCATCCACGGCGTGAGGGCGGTCACCGTCGTCGTCCCCTCCCGGACCGTCATCGTCGACCACGACACGGCCGCCGTCTCCCAATTCCACATCGGTAACCGAATCCCTCTCTCTTTCTCCCTTGCACATTCTTCGCGGACGCGAGCCGTTGCGCAGTACATGGATCGGACCGGAGTCATAGTCAATCTCTGTTGTTGTGCACGTTTCCGGAACCAGTGAAGGTTCTGAACAAGGCGGGCCTCGAGGCCTCCGTCCGAGCCTATGGCAGCAGCGCCGGCGCCCCCGGGCGGTGGCCCAGCCCGTTCATCGTGGCCTGCGGCGTGCTGCTCGCGGCGTCCCTGTTGGCGCCGCTCCTCCCTCCGCTGCGGTGGCTGGCGGTGGCGGCGGCCTGCGTGGGGTCCCAGCCCATGCTGCTGAGGGCGTTCGCGGCGGCCGGCAAGCTCACCCTGGACATCAACATCCTGATGCTCATCGCGGTGGCCGGGGCCGTGGCGCTCGGGAGCTACACGGAGGCGGGCGCCATCGTGTTCCTCTTCACCGTGGCCGAGTGGCTGGAGACGCTGGCGTGCACCAAGGCCAGCGCCGGGATGCTGTCCCTGATGTCCGCGGTGCCCAAGACCGTGGTGCTCGCCGAGACGGGGCAGGTCGTCGGCATGGGCGACGTGGCGGTCGGCACGGTCGTCGCGGTCAGGGCCGGGGACGTGGTCCCCGTGGACGGTGTGGTGGTCGGCGGGCAGAGCGAGGTCGACGAGAGCAGCCTCACCGGCGAGTCCTTCCCCGTGCCGAAGCAGGCGCAGTCCGAGGTCTGGGCCGGCACCATCAACTTGGATGGTATGGTAACAAACAACAAGCTAGCTATAGCCTTGGATCATCGAAGATTCTATTGTATTCAGCAACATTGTCCATTCATTTCGTACTACAGATGTCGTGTGATGCCGCAGGTTACATCTCCGTGCGGACGACGGCCCTCGCCGAGAACTCGACGGTGGCGAAGATGGAGAGGCTGGTGGAGGAGGCCCAGAACAGCCGGTCCAGGACGCAGCGGCTCATCGACTCGTGCGCCAAGCACTACACCCCTGGTTGGTACGACGACCGCGGTGTCAAAAAAAAGGCATAGAATTGGCATGTATAGCAGCAGCTCAGCAGAGGCAGTGCGGTTGTTCTTTCGCGTGCATGCGCAGCCGTGGTCGTCCTCGCCGCCGGGGTGATCCTCGTGCCCGTCCTGCTGGGAGCCCCCGACCTGGAGCACTGGTTCCGGCTGTCCCTGGTGCTGCTGGTGAGCGCGTGCCCGTGCGCGCTGGTGCTGTCCACGCCCGTCGCCACCTTCTGCGCGCTCCTGCGGGCGGCCAGGATGGGGCTCCTCGTCAAGGGAGGCAACGTTCTTGAGTCGCTGGGCGAGGTCAGGGTCGCCGCGTTCGACAAGACCGGGACCATCACCAGAGGGGAGTTCAGCATCAAGGACTTCCTTGTGGTGGGGGACAAGGTTCAAATGAGCCAGCTACTTTACTGGTATGTATGATATGAACTTATAATAAAAATTGGCTGCTGCTAATTTGTTTAGATTGGAAAGTACTAGCTAGCTAGATGAATCTCTCTCGCAGGGTATCTAGCATCGAGAGCAAATCAAGCCACCCAATGGCTGCTGCACTTGTCGAGTATGCCCAGTCCAAATCTATACAGCCGAAGCCGGAGGACGTGACTGAGACTTGCATCTACCATGGCGAGGGCATCTATGGGGCCATCAATGGGAAACACGTCTACATCGGAAACGAAAGGATCATGGCAAGGTCCTCGTGTCGTCAACAAGGTAAGCAAACACCCTGCTATATATGCTAGGACTTGACAAGTAAATGGGTGACTAACTACTGCATTCTGACATGATCATATACAAGAAGCTGGCCACCGAGAAACAGATGGCCTCAAAGGAGTGTCCGTTGGTCTCGTGATCTGCGACGGCGATCTCGTGGGCAAGTTTTCGCTCTCCGACACCTGCAGGACCGGGGCGGCCGAGGCCATCTTGCAGCTGCGATCAATGGGGATCAAGTCAGTGATGCTCACCGGGGACAGCGAGGCGGCGGCCAAGCACGCGCAGGAGCAGCTCGGGGGCGTCCTGGAGGAGCTCCACTCGGGGCTCCTCCCGGAGGACAAGGTCCGGCTCATCCGGGGGCTCCAGGCGCGGCACGGGGCGACGCTGATGGTCGGCGACGGCATGAACGACGCGCCGGCGCTCGCCGCGGCGGACGTGGGCGTGTCCATGGGCCTGTCCGGGTCGGCGGCCGCCATCGAGACGAGCCACGCCACGCTCATGTCCGGCGACGTCCTGCGGGTGCCCAAGGCCGTCAGGCTCGGGCGCCGCACCCGCCGGACCATCGCCGTGAACGTGGCCTCCTCCGTCGGCGCCAAGGCCGCCGTCCTGGCGCTCGCCGTCGCGTGGCGCCCCGTGCTGTGGGTGGCCGTGCTCGCCGACGTCGGCACGTGCCTGCTCGTCGTGCTGCACAGCATGCTGCTGCTGAGGGACGCGGCCCGCGCGCGGCGGAGGTGCGGCGGGGCCGGGGCGTCCAAGGCGTGCTGTGCTACGGCGTGCAAGGCGCCCAAGACGGCGTGCTGCGCTACGGCGTCCAAGGCGTGTGGCGCGACGACGGTGAAGCCTGTGGCCACGAGGCCCCAGCCCGCGGGCGCAGGGAAGAAGGCCGATAGGCCAGGAGGTGACAAGCATGGTAATGGTAAAGACGACTGCCATCGTTGCTGCCACAAGCAGAGCAAGCTGCCCGAGGACGCCGTCGTGATCGCCATACCGGTACGAGCCGTGGAGCACCGGAAGGACGCGGCCGCTCACGAGAAGGCGGAAGGCAACGCCGCCGGGGGATGCTGCGGTGGCGCTCCCGCTTCGGCCGCGTGCTGCGCGGAAGCACACGGTGGCGAGGACGAGGTGTGCATTGTCATCAGCGCGAGGTCGCCCTGCTGCAGCACGGCGAGGAGTCGGTCTGCTTCTCCCAAGGACGCCATGTGCTGCGGCTCCGGTGGTAAAGACGGCGGCGCCATCTCAGCCCTCGTGTGCTGATCACCTGACCTACAACACTAGCATTTGTGGAATACGATCTCCTGCTATCACGAGTACGACTTCGTAGAGTGCTCTTGTAACCTACGCTCCCCTTAGATCAGTTGGGAATAGTGGCTGGCTCATTGTCAGCCTTGTTTTGTTTTTTTTTTTCGTCACCGTCGCCAGCTTGTGCATTGCCTGTGCTCTGAAAAAGGCCACGGTGAAATGAAAACAGCTGTTCAATTTTCAGCTCCTGCTGGGCACTCTAGTATGGTCTCATTCCCTACCTTTTAGATGCAAATACCGCAGCAAGGTTGCACGCATATTTTAGAACTAGGTATGTGTGCTACCGTGTTATCATAGGAGTTAAAAATTAAAATAAAATATAGATACAGAACGTAGCGTGTTATTATGGGAGTTAAAAATTAAAATAAAATATAGATACAGAATGGCAATATCTCACAAACCATTTGCTAACAACAAATACAGTTTCATTCATCTCAAAGAAACCATCGTGCGTTCAACTTATAAACCACACTTCAAGCCATGAAGCTACAAAGTCTATACAAATATTTTGTTAGCAAATTGTTGAGCTGTCGAGTCAATATCATGTGGAGTGATGAGTTAAAAAGGGAGTTCGTTAACCTCACAACACAAAAATGTTCTGCTTCACTCAAAATAGTCATATGTACTGGTCATGAAGCAACCAAGAGATAACAAATTAGCAACACGATGAAATGAATGCAGGTTCAAGCAGAGAAGAGTTATCATATAACAAACCAACGGTGGCTAGCTGTAGGGGAAGCAAAAGGCCGCATCCCGCATTTTTTGCTACTTTTAGCTGTGAAACACACCCAATTTAATTGAAGTCTCAGACAACGGTCGACACCACAACAAGACCAAGTGCGACGCAGCGACGGTTACCCAGTCAGGTCTGGGCACCTAGCGGTGACGTGGTGGCACGACGGAGGTGCTGGCGTCTCCATGTGACCATGTGGGCACATGGAGCGGCAAGACACAACCAGGACTTGGCGGTTGGCGCTCTGGTGGCTAAGGCGTGGTGCGACTACAATAGAGTTTAGAGATTTTTTGCCGTGAGGTACTAAGGTGGGCTTTGTCACTTTGTTGGGTCTCATGGCCACATGGGCCACGAGGACCTATTGGGCTAGTTAGGTATGGAAGGTAGGAAGGAGATATTTTGGTTCAAATTATCAGAATTCCTTCATTTATTTGATTCATTTTTTATTTTTCATATATATGCACTACATACATGTATATATTGAAATTCTTTTGCTAAAAAATAATGGATATTCATTTGAACACCCTTAAATTCAATGGGCCTGCCCCTGCAGTCAAGGCACCACCGCGTGCAAGTACAGACCGCCATGGGGCAAGATCCCATCATGCCAATGTCCAAGCCTGCCTGGCTGGTGGCCACTCGACCCTGACCTCTCCTGCTCGGCCGCTTGCAGTACTTGGCTGCAGGTGGGACATTAGTGATCGGAAAGAGCTAAAGAGGGCAAGCAGCCAGCCAACAACCGAACAACATCCAACAAGTGCATTTTGATTTAAACCTGTTGAAATAGTTGCATGGAATTTGAATTTAGTATACTAGTTATTGAATCAATTATGATCATGTCGTGTTTGCTTAATTATAGGATATATATATATATATGTATATATATATATATAGGGCAGGTATAACGGGAGCCCTGACTTCTAATAGTTAAAGGAAGCCCAGGCCGATCATCTCTGTAACCTGGTTCAACTCAGCGCACCGACTGGACCAGGTTGTCGATTGCACCACCCGCGCCCACGTCTGTGCGCGCAAAAAAGAAAATGCATGCATGAGTCAAACACGTTCTCTTGCATGCGCGTTAGGAAAGATATGTGTGGCGGTTTCTATTTTTAAATGCTTTATTTTCTCCATAAATTTAGGATCGCTGCAACAACCATGCAGCTAGACTCGTAAGGACCATTTTATGATATATGCTGCTACTAAATATGCTACCCTGTGTAGATAATTATGCAATTCAGTATACTGCGTAAAAATCTGTTACCAGCTGCATGCACACGAATTTATGATGAAAATAATGTGCAATGAAAGGAAATGAATTGCACGTATAGAAACAAAAAATCGTATTTAATGTTATATTTTCTTCATAAATATAAGATCCCTCCAACAGCCATGCAGCTAAACACATTAGATATAGTTTATGATATATACTGACACAAATTATACTACATGGAGTAGGTATTTATACAATTCGTTACACTGCGTAAAAAATCTGGCATGTTGTTCACTGGTGGATGCATCTCCGGGTTGGAGCGTAATAACCTTAAGTTTTGAGCATAAAATCCCCCCATTATAAGCGTATATACCGAGCCAATGTGAGAGGTTGATAGCTCTAGTAGGTTGTTATTACGATCCTATTTTTATGGCAGATCCGAAAAACATGGCAGCCGCATGCATGCGGTTATACAGATCCAAAAATTATGGCAAAATGCATGCATGAGTCAAACACGTTCTCTTGCATGCGCATAAATTTAGGAAAGATATGTGTGACAATTTTTATTTTAAATGTTTTATTTCCTCCATAAATTTAGGATCGCTGCAACAGCCATGCAGCTAGACTCGTAATGACTATTTTATGATATATACTGATACTAAATATGCTACACTGTTTAGATAATTATGCAATTCGGTATACTACATAAAAATCTGTAACCAGCTGCATGCACACGAATTTATGATGGAAAGAATATACAATGAAAGGAAATGAATTGCATGCATAGAAACAAAAAATCGCATTTAATGTTTTATTTCCTTCATAAATATAGGATCCCTCCAACAGCCATGCAGCTAAATGCATTAGAACTAGTTTATGATGTATACTAAAATAAATTACACTACACGGTGTAGGTATTTATGCAATTCCTTACATTGCGTAAAAAATCTGGCATGTTGTTCACTGGTGGACGCATCTCCGGGGGGAGCGTAAAAACCTTAAGTTTTGAGCATAAAATCCCTCAATTATAAGCGTAAATACTGAGTCAATGAGAGGTTAATAGCTTTAGTAGGTTGTTATTACGATCCTATTTTTATGACAGATCCAAAAAAACATGGCAACCGCATGCATGCTGTTTCTATTTTTATACAGATCCAAAAATTATGGCAAAATCGTGGGAGTTTCCATTGCATGCGCGCAAATTACGAACAACATAAATCAAGGAATTGCCTTTCCAATATACATACAGTAAACCGATATACGAACTCTGTGTTCAAGCATAAAATCGTATAGTTTTTAGCGTAACTAATACATGTGGTAGGCATAAAACACAATAATCGAAAAGAAAACTGCACCGGATTGAAGGATGTCACGCGCGATCATCGCTGCGCGCATCTCACGCCTTTCGTGACGTCGCTCGCTCGAACATCGCGCCTCATGCATCGCTGTCGCTACTCGCACGTCGACGGGCGTCGCTTCCTCGCCGGCCTTGGAAGTGCCGCCTCCTCGGGGCTTCGGGGACGCCACTGCTTGCCCGCACAAGGGCCCCGCCGTCGCTCGCCCTCTGGATCGGGGAGCCGCCGCCACTACTCCGGATCGAGGAACCTCCGCCACCGCGCGTCGAGGTAATGGAGTTGCGGCCACCAGCCTGGGAACCGCCGCCACCGCACAAGGGCACTGTCGTCGCTCGCCCTCTGGATCGGGAGCCACCGTATGTCGAGGTTGGGGAGCCGCGGCCACCGCAGCCACTGGCCACGAGTCCACCGCCGCGCGCGCTATCGGGCAACTGCCGTCGCTAATGAATCGAGATGGGGCATGAAAAACTGATCCCTAGCACTATGAATTTTCTTTTATAGACGTCTGGACCTGGTCCGACTCGACCGGATTGCACTGTCTGGCCTGGGCTTCCTCTAGTTATTGGAAGCCCCGGGCTCCTAATATACAAACTATATGTGGTAGAACCTTCCAAGTTATTGGGCCCACATGCACCTGTCCTTGTCTCAAAGACCTCAGACAGCTATGCATGTGCACCAGATAACTTAACAGGACCCGTCCGATTGCCCCAAGGACATCGAATAAACCACGAACAACCAAGATCGCGAGATTAACTAATACAAATCACACACACCAATATTTTTGTAGCGGAAATCTTATTACCAAATTCTACAAGTTACAAAAATTTTACATTATTTTATCAGAGTGATTACAAAAGTATAAGGTTAAAATATATGCTAGCTCAAGTGACCATCCTCAATAAGAAGTATAGAAGGGTTACTTAGACTTATAAGAAGGCCGAGCCCACCGGCACTTAACACCATCATCAGCAGCACAAAACTATAACCTGAAAAACAACAGGGAATAAAACCCTGAGTACGGAATTACTCAGCAAGACTTACCCGACTAAAGAAAAGACTCTCAAGGGTATGCTGGCTCTAAAAGGATTCAAGGAATGACTTATCAAGAATCAAAGACTCTGTTTGCAGAAAAGCTTACTATGAGTGGATCCTTAAAATCTATTTTTACTTATCAAGCTAAGTAAAGTTACCTGCATCTAGAGTTCTTTCTACTCTAGTTCAATCACTTGTCCTACACTAGCCGTCTTTTTATCATCCCTTCAGTTCACTAGATTGCTACGTGTAGGGCAGTGACCAAGTCTTCATAATCGCGAAGGTACGGCGATCCGAATCGATTACACTCAGCTGAGGATCTCCAATCACACGACATATGTAGCACTTAACCCTTGCATATGTCAACTCGCCACCGGGGTTCTTAAGACCAGATCAGGTTCACGCCAACCGAGAGCGCAGATACACCACCATCCAGCCTCTTGCCACGGAGGGTACACGCTACTCTCGCCATCTCTCCACTCCCATTGTGTGTTATCTTATTCTTGTATTGGTCTGCCCGAGGCAAAGCTTACCCATGACGAGGCATGTGACCAGTTAAAGGGTCCTCGATCAGCAAGCCTACATCGAGACAGTCCTTAATCGACTCAGACGGAGACACTACACCGAGACTCCCTTCTCGTGCAAGTCAACCGCTCGGTCTCAGCTTTATTAATTTCAACCCAAAGTTTGGTACCTGGCAGAGGTACATCTTTTCCGATGTTGAATCCATCAAGGCCTTTGACAGATCCACCATCAAGTTTTATTTTTGAAAACATTCCCACCCATTGAAGCATCACTTTTGTTTTAAAACAAAACATTTTTGTTTTTCTAGAGCATGGCTAAGGATCAAAAACTCTTTTCAAAAAGGGTGTCAAGGAAGGTTAATCAATTTTCCAAGGAAGGAAATGCATCAACGGTTTAGCACACAACTCCTATCACCTAATGCATCAAACAAGGTGATAAAGATTTTAAAACGTCAAGGAGGTGGCGAATGCACCGGGGCTTGCCTGAATAACACTAGGTTAGTGTTGTTAAGTGGCGACCACTTGGCGATCATCTCTTGTTCTGATCTTGTTTCGTCTATCCATCTTCAGATTAGTTCATCAGCTTCATCCTGCGGATTAGCCCGCGCTTGGGGTCGACTTGGGTCATCTTCCACACACGCGATTATTTATCGTACCTCATGAGATGCATGATGCACATGTATGAGCACGAGTATAACGAGTATAATATAGATAATATACGCTAAAAAATGAATCACTTAAAACCAAGCATGAAGCACCATGGATATCACAGTAGGGAATCGACTATATCAATTAATCAAATTGACATAACGACACTAAAAAATTCTATTAACTAGCTGATAGGAATACTAAGCTTATTTCCTTCATCATCAGCTTGCCCGAATATTACCTAAATTAATCTATCTTTCGCATTACTAACTCCATCGTATTTCACATATATTTAATCCTACCGCGACGCGACTGCTTCAAAATCATGAAAATAAGCACATCACATTCATCGAACTACTTCAATAATTAAGCTAACGGAAATTTTGAATCGGCTTACCATTCTAAATCTGACGCGCTATCCGCAAACACGGCAAGGATTCTGATTCAGCTCCTGTGTCGAGCACTTGGGGAATATCACGCTGTTAGCTTTGTCTTCATCCGATTCTTGGGATTCCTTGATGACGCACGGAATGACGACGATCTTCGATTGATGTCTTCGACCGAGTACTTGATAAGCGATGCACAGGGACCTCGCTTATTTTTGTCTAAAGTCCAGGATTCGGGGTTCGACGAGATCGAGCAGAGAAGAACGAGGTTCGACGGGCTCGACGATGATATAGGAGGGTGACGTATATAGAGTTGCGGGTCTGGCGAGCTGACGCAAGTGACGGAGATAGCTGCGTATGGCAGCAGTACGTCGATAGTCTATAGATTTGGGTGTTTTATCGAATAGGCAGGATGCGAGGAGCCGAGCAATCACTTGAACATGGTCGACGGCCAGGTCTGCCGGGAGAGAATATCAGCACACGACGCGGCACGACGAACTAAAACAGGGACACGACAACATGGGGCTTGACCCGGCGAACAGCGACGCGGAGAGCAAAGCGAGGTTGCGGCCGGGTGGGCTCGAACATAAGAACCCGCAACGTTTCACCGTGTCCAACGCGCGCGTCACAGACTCGATGTCGACTGCGAGCAGTTTCGCGCGCACGACAACACGACGAAGGCGAACTGAACAGGGAGCTTCGCGGCAGCACGCGCAAGAACAACGGAACGCGCGCGCAGGAAAGCTCCACAGCAAGTCGGGCGAGCAGGGAGAATAAGCAGTGGGCATGGCAACAGAATTGAAGCTGAGCGCGTGCAGGGAGAACTCCAGAGCGCGCGGCAAACAGAGAGCTCGCGGCCTGCGCGAGAGGCTCGGCGCGCAACCATGGAATGGAGCAAAGGAAGCTCCGGAATGGCCTGGCGCACGGAGGAAGAAGACCACGGCGCGCGCAACAAGGCGATAGCACGGCAGATGGAACCGAGCAGGGAGCGCCGGCCATGGGCGCGGCAACAGAGCTAGGCGAGCTCGACCACCAGAGAGCAAGACGCAATGGCGGATTCACGTGCGCAGAAAGCTGAAGACCAAATCGAGCTAGGGCTGAACAGAAGAACTCCGGCGTTCTTGGCAGACAGAGGAAAACGCGAGGGAGAGATATGGGAGGGACTCGGCCGGCACCATGGGGGCGAGCACGCGCGGCCAGGACGAGGACTAGAGCAAGGACGGCACGCGCAGAGGAGCTGGGGGAGCAGAGCTCCGGCCGAGCACGCCATGGGAGCTCGGAGGAAGACGCGCAGCAGAGGAGCAAGCAGGGAGGAAGAAGCTCAAAATCGAGCTGAGGGATCGTGACCTCCATGGTCGAGCAGAGGTCCGGCAGGGCACGGTCGATGAACAGAGGGGAGAGGTAGGGGCTTGAGCGCAGGGACTGAGTGCTATGGGGAGAGGACGAGGGAGACAGCCGAGCAAGTTGAAGGGATAGCGCGCGACCATGGCGAGGGAGGAGCTCGGCGCAGTGGAGCAGAGATGGACGCACGCGCAGGGATAAGAACAGCGCTACAACAAAGATCTGATGGGGAGGGCGGTCAGGAAAAGAAAAAATCAACAGGGGCGCGGTAGATAGGGATGGAGATCGACTGATTTTATTTGTTTTCTCTTCTTTTTTTTTAATTCTTTAAAGAATTTCGTAGATATTTTGGATCCCAATTTTCTTAGCGATGTATACTGGGTCTGCACGCTATACGTAGAAGTCAGACAAAAAATTATCTGGTAAGGAATAGATTAAATTACCAAGGTTCGAGTTTTAGCCTGATGTTACCAGATCAAGCTAAACGATTTTGGATTCGACTAGGAAACGGCTCAGTTATAATTCTACACCTGGTTTTCTTGGATTCCGGGTGTGGTTCGATTTAATTTTGCATTAACACGTTTGTCATCGAGTTCAAATTCATTTGTCTGGGACAAAATCATCCGAGTGAGTCGGCTTCCGAATTTGTATTCGTGTGAGCGATGAATTTTAAATAATCATCGGACGCCCGATTTTTGGAACGACGATGTTCCGAACAACACGAAAACTTCGGAAGAGCCCGAACAGATAGAAATAAAAACGACGTCGCACTCGCGATAGACGAAACAGATGCGATCCTAAAATCGTAATAGCGAAGATGATTAGAATTTAGCATCTATTTGATCCACTGATATTACGCGCTTAAATCCATACTCATTGTCGAGCGGAATATAAACACCTGGGGTGTTACAGCCCTCCCCCTTAAAAGAATCTCGTCCCAAGATTCGGAGCGAAAGACTTTTAAGAGTAGAGAAACATGTAACCCATGTCCATATCAGCGATAATCGTGAGACACTCCAAATAAAGGCGAGTATCTAAGGATGTGGTTTCTCTAGTGGACATAACATTTATCGCTGTAGGCTAATTTAGAAATTCCCACCAATAGAGACGCTGTCTGCCAGAGAAACACATAAGGTTCCATGTGTGCAGTTTGCATTTTCTGATGACACTGTACTATCTGAGTCTGTTGGGCGAGCGGTGGATATGCGACTTTACTAAAAACAGAATCAGATGCAACCTCTTGGGTAAAACACACAGGAAGAGGTTTACCAACAAGTGGTTACAGGAAATTCATAGCACAGGGGACGGGTGTGGATGTCGAATACTGTCGCGGTTAACATATGACTAACCCGAGAATTCAAGTCCACGAAAGATGGTATAGATTCGAGAGAATCACCAGCGGAAGGATCTATAGATGTTGTCTTTGCAACCAATTCATTTTATCAAGCACTAGGCATGGATCGACATGATCACACACGCTAGAAAAGCACGCGTGAGGCGGTCGAAGCGTGACTAGAGAGATAATTAGGTGGTTATTGGCCAACTTAATCTTGATTCTTTTAAGTGCTTTCTTCAGGGTGGGTTAAACCAAAGTGAGTTTAGACAACTCGATGAAACGATCTCTAAACTCAACCTTCGTTCACAATACAGTTACAAGTTAGTCAAAACCAACTTGTTGAACTACTTTTGACATCGAGCAAGTCCTCTCAGTACCATCGGTAAGCCAAGGGTTGAGAGTTCACTTTTGCTTACAAGAGATCAGGCATTTGGGTAGAAATCCATTTGGTCAGGTTGTTCACCCGTTTCTTCATGCGAGATGAATTATCCACTTGGTTCGGGAATACATGGATTAAATAAGAAAGCGAATGAACAACTCCTGCATCTCAACATCAGGGAAAGTCAATCTCCATTCTGAGAGCTAATTAGCGGTTTTCCAACACTAAAAAGCTTCAAGGCTTCACCTTTACACAAAGGATGCAAAGGGAAATTTGTAGGAGTAGTCACTACTAAGATCAAAAGAAATAAGACCACACATGAAAGTGGTATGCCCTTTTGATCCAACGGAGATGACAGATGTTGCTTGATCACTTCACAAACAACATAGAAATTGTTTCAAGGAAGAGGTCTACAGAAGATAACACATTGATACAATCTCATAATGGATTATGACTACTAATTGTGATATTAATGTGTGCCGAGTAGCGCAACCATGTGCGCACACACAGAAGGCCCTCGGTTTCGTCACGGCACCACTGGTTTTAGTCATAACACCATTATCAGACATAACCAATAAGAAATCTCATGCGACATAAATGAATTGGGCAAGGGTGACAATATACAAAGATACTCTACCTGTCAAAACGGTTACAAGTAGAGAGCCAAATAGACATGGCCCAATGAAATGAACAAGGCATGGCCATAACCATAAATAAATTGAAGAGGGAGTACGATGGGAGACTATTAATTCAGCCCCAAGCATATTTTTATGCCCGTCGCAGAGATTACAAGAGTCAAGGATTAAGTTGGTATGCCTTCGATAGGTATGGGGAAACCAAAGGCATCAAATTCAAGAAAATGGTCGGACATGCCTTTCCTAGGTTAGGTTGATAAAACAACATGGCGGTCCTTAAAAATAGGCAAACTGGATAAGGTACATCAGCTTGCACCAACTGAATAAGGACATGGTTTAGGATGGAGACATGACTCGAGGTTCTTAGTCTAAGTCCGTACACATCTTATGTCCAACAACAAGTTTGTCTGAGCGGTCATGGAGTGATAACGGAAACAAAAAAAATCAACTTTGGGTCATGGTTCACCAACTAAGAACATGGCCTAGTTTTCGGTTTAGGCAATCAATTACCAACCTTCTATCGGCACATCAAGCACAAGAGCAAGAACATAAAGCACCCTAAGAGGTCACCTAAAGAATGGAGGACACCTATTTCATCGAAGTTCATAATTTAGCATTACACCACATTATCTACAATCAATGGTTACTGGAATAAAGATGAGAGAAGCATTTTGGATATATAGGTGACAAACATGATGCGACAATCAGGATGCATGCTCGTCCTATGCGTCCTCACGAGTTTTGCCAACATACTGTGGCGATAGCATTCTATAGCGGCGGCATACGTTCTCTCTCGGTATTTTGCTAGTCGTCAGCTACACCTACGTTTTTGAAGTTAGTGTACCTGCAGAAAATTCCATCACAGCCCAGTTTTCCCATGATGCAGTTCACACATGACAGTTTATCACAGTTTATACTCCATATATTGCTATATGGAGGCGATCTCATCATTAAGCGTCGAGCCACGCATAGGCGCCGTTGCCACACTTTAACCATAGGGCAACTCATTATGGTAACTCACCTTCTTACCTGAGCGTAGGTGCGTCGTTACCAGTACATTACACTTCTCAGTATTCCCATGTCTGTATACCCATACACATCCATGGGGTACTGAATTCTCGGAAAGTAAATACTCCACATCGCAGCCTTCATATATACATATGTAAACATGTATATAATCAAGCGCTACAATTAAGCAGTCCCCTAGACCGACGGTTGTTCGGTCATGCTCTCACAACTCACCTTACCTTGAGCGTCGATCCATTCAAAACTGAATGGCCTCAAAATAACAATACACACGTATGCAATATCCCCGGTTGTGGGTTAGTGGTTTTGAACTAAGCCACCTGATAGTCCTTAACTTAGGGCTTAATAGAGGATGTCGCTAGCATTATAGTTTTTCAAAATTGTTTTTCAAAGCCAAACAATGTGTTTAGTTGAAAATAGGTTTTTCAAAACCAAAACCTTTGTTTTGAAAATACGTATGTGACCGTATTATACTTAATCTGCTCCGATACCAGCTGGCAGAACCTCCCAAGTTATTGGGCCCACATGCACCTGTCCTTGTCTCAAAGACCTCAGACGGCTATGCATGTGCACCAGATAACTTAACAGGATCCGTCCGATTGCCCCAAGGACATCGGATAAACCAAGAACAACCAAGATCGCGAGATTAAGTAATACAAATCACACACACCAATATTTTTGCAGCGGAAATCTTATTACCAAATTTTACAAGTTACAAAAATTTTACATTATTTTATCGGAGTGATTACAAAAGCATAAGTTTAAAATATATGCTAGCTCAAGTGACCATCCTCAATAAGAAGTATAGAAGGGTTACTTAGACTTATAAGAAGGCCGAGCCCACCGGCACTTAACACCATCATCAGCAGCACAAAACTATAACCTGAAAAACAACAGGGAATAAAACCCTGAGTACGGAATTACTCAGCAAGACTTACCCGACTAAAGAAAGACTCTCAAGGGTATGCTGGCTCTAAAAGGATTCAAGGAATGGCTTATCAAGAATCAAAGACTCTGTTTGCAGAGAAGCTTACTATGAGTGGATCCTTAAAATCCATTTTTACTTGTCAAGTTAAGTAAAGTTACCTGCATCTAGAGTTCTTTCTACCCTAGTTCAATCACTTGGCCTATACTAGCCGTCTTTTTATCATCCCTTCAGTTCACTGGATTGCTACGTGTAGGGCAGTGACCAAGTCTTCATAACCGCGAAGGTACGGCGATCCGAATCGATTATACTCAGCTGAGGATCTCCAATCACATGACATATGTAGCACTTAACCCTTGCATATGTCAACTCGCCACCGGGGTTCTTAAGACCAGATCAGGTTCACGCCAACCGAGAGCACAAATACACCACTGTCCAGCCTCTTGCCACGGAGGGTACACGCTACTCTCGCCATCTCTCCACTCCCATTGCGTGTTATCTTATTCTGGTATTAGTCTACCCGAGGCAAAGCTTACCCATGACGAGGCATGTGACCAGTTAAAGGGTCCTCGATCAGCAAGCCTACATCGAGACGGTCCTTAATCGACTCAGACGGAGACACTACACCGAGACTCCCTTCTCGTGCAAGTCAACCGCCCAGTCTTAGCTTTATTAATTTCAACCCAAAGTTTGGTACCTGGCAGGGGTACATCTTTTCCGATGTTGAATCCATCAAGGCCTTTGACAGATCCTGTTGGGGGCCTTCGTCTTCCGAAGGTCCTCAAAAACATGATTTAATAATATTTCCGGAGTTGTAATACATGAATAGGTACCTTCAGATTCGAATCAGAACCACAGTGGGAGAAGCATGAACAATACGAAGATTGATGCAGCGTCGAAGCTACGAGCAAGGGAGCTTCGGCATGACAGCAGGAAAGGGAACCGACTTAAAGGGGGAAAAGGCTATTTAGACCCCGATGAGTTACCTTATAGTCATTAGCAAATGTAAAGGGCATGAATGTAATTTCACATGGGCTGCGTCCCATGCCTATAAATAGATGAACAGTACCCACGTACTGTTAACGCTGACTTGGCATTTGCTTTTGCATCACGCTCGTACCTTTGCTGCCTATCAAGTCAAAGGTACCAAATGTAATTCAATATTGTTTTTATTTTCTCATGATAATATAATGGAGATGAATTTATAATACTATATGATTGTGCAAGTCGCCTAGAGGGGGGGGGGGTGAATAGGGCGAAACTGAAATTTACAAAGTTAATCACAACTACAAGCCGGGTTAGCGTTAGAAATATAATCGAGTCCGAGAGAGAGGGTGAAAAACAAATCGCAAACAAATAAGGAATGATACACGAGGATTTGTTTTACCGAGGTTCAGTTCTTGCAAACCTACTCCCCGTTGAGGTGGTCACAAAGACCGGTCTCTTTCAACCCTTTCCCTCTCTCAAACGGTCACTTAGACCGAGTGGGCTTCTCTTCTCAAACACATGGGACACTAAGTCCCCACAAGGACCACCACACAATTGGTGTCTCTTGCCTTGGTTATAATTGAGTTTGTCACAAGAAAGAATGAGAAAGAAAAGAAGCAATCCAAGCGCAAGAGCTCAAATGAACACAAATGTCGCTCTCTCACTAGTCACTATTGATTGGAATTGAACTAGAGACTTGGGAGAGGATTTGATCTCTTTGGTGTGTATTGTATTGAATGCTATAGCTCTTGGAATGTGTAGAAGTCTGAAAACTTGGATGCAATTGAATGTGGGGTGGTTGGGGTATTTATAGCCCCAACCACCAAAATGTGGCCGTTGGAAGTCTGTTGTCGCATGGCGCACCGGACAGTCCGGTGCGCCAGCCACGTCAGCCAGCCGTTGGGGTTCGACCGTTGGAGCTCTGACTTGTGGGGCCTCTAGGCTGTCCGGTGGTGCACCGGACAAATCCTGTAGACTGTCCGGTGCGCCTGCTGCGCGTGCTCTGACCTCTGCGCACGCAGGCGCGCATGTAAGGCATGTTTGGTTTGTGGCTAAATGTGCCACACTTTGTCTAAGGTTAGTCGTCCGAATTGAATAACTAACCTTAGACATAAAAGTTAGGCAAAGTGTGGCAATTGAGGTAACGAACCAAACAGGCCCTTAATGCGTTGCAGTCGACCGTTGCGCGCGAAGTAGCCGTTGCTCCGCTGGCACACCGGACAGTCCGGTGTGCCACCGGACACTGTCCGGTGCATACACCGGACGGTCCGGTGCATACACTGGACGGTCCGGTGAATTATAGCGGAGCGGCCTCCATTTTCCTAAAGGTAGCGAGTTCAGCGTCGAGTTCCTTGGTGCACCGGACACTATCCGGTGGTGCACCGGACACTGTCCGGTGGCACACCAGACAGTCCGGTGCGCTAGACCAAGGCACACTTCGGTTGTCTTGGCTCTCTTTGTTGAACCCTTTCTTGGTCACTTTATTGGTCTATTGTGAACCTTTGGCACCTGTAAAACTTATAATCTAGAGCAAACTAGTTAGTCCAATTATTTGTGTTGGGCAATTCAACCACCAAAATCAATTAGGAAAAGGTGTAAGCCTATTTCCCTTTCAATCTCCCCCTTTTTGGTGATTGATGCCAACACAAACCAAAGCAAATATAGAAGTGCAGAATTGAACTAGTTTGTATAATGTAAGTGCAAAGGTTGCTTGGAATGAAACCAATAAATATTACTTGTTAAATGCGCATCGATGTCTTTTCTTCTTATTAACATTTTGGACCACGCTTGCACCACATGTTTTGTTTTGCAAAATGTTTTGGAAATTCTTTTCAAGGTTCTTTTGCAAATAGTCAAAAGGTAAATGAGTAAGATTTTTGAGAAGCATTTTCAAGTTTTGAATTTTTCTCCCCCTGTTTCAAATGCCTTTCCTTTGACTTAACAAAACTCCCCCTTAATGAAATCCTCCTCTTAGTGTTCAAGAGGGTTTTAGATATTAATTTTGAAGAGGTTATACCAATTTGAAAGTATATCAAAATAAGATACCAATTCAAAAACTTCTTTTAATACCAAATAAAAGACTACATTTTTGAAATTGGTGGTGGTGCGGTCCTTTTGCTTTGGGCTAATACTCTCTCCCCCTTTGGCATGAATCGCCAAAAACGGATATTCGAGTAAAATATAAGCCCTTTTGAAAACTACTCTCTCCCCTTTGGACGGAAGTAAACTAGTGAAGATTATACCAAAGTTGGTGAGTTGTGCGGAGCGACGGCGAAGGATGAATGATTCGATGGAGCGGAGTGGAAGCCTTGTCTTCGCCGAAGACTCCTTTTCCCTTTCAATCTATGACTTAGCATGAAATGGACTTGAAAGAACACATTAGTCATAGCACATGAAAGAGATGATCAAAGGTATATATGTGAGCTATGTGCGCAAAACATCAATAAAAGTTTCTAGAATCAAGAATATTTAGCTCATGCCTAAGTTTGGTAAAAGTTTGTTCATCCAATGGCTTGGTAAAGATATCGGCTAATTGTTCTTTGGTGCTAACATATGCAATCTCGATATCCCCCTTTTGTTGGTGATCCCTTAGAAAATGATACCGAATGGCTATGTGTTTAGTGCGGCTATGCTCAACGGGATTATCCGCCATGCGGATTGCACTCTCATTATCACATAGAAGAGGAACTTTGGTTAATTTGTAACCATAGTCCCTAAGGGTTTGCCTCATCCAAAGCAATTGCGCGCAACAATGGCCTGCGGCAATATACTCGGCTTCGGCGGTTGAAAGAGCCACAGAATTTTGCTTCTTTGAAGCCCAAGACACCAGAGATCTTCCCAAGAACTGGCAAGTCCCCGATGTGCTCTTTCTAATAATTTTGCACCCTGCCCAATCGGCATCGGAATAACCAATTAAATCAAATGTGGATCCCCTGGGGTACCAAAGGCCAAACTTAGGAGTATAAACTAAATATCTCAAGATTCGTTTTACGGCCCTAAGGTGAGCTTCCTTAGGATCGGCTTGGAATCTTGCACACATGCATACGAAAAGCATAATATCCGGTCGTGAAGCACATAAATAGAGTAAGGAACCTATCATCGACAGGTATACCTTTTGATCGACGGATTTACCTCCCGTGTCGAGGTCGAGATGCCCATTTGTTCCCATGGGTGTCTTGATGGGTTTGGCGTCTTTCATCCCAAACTTGTTGAGTACATCTTGAGTGTACTTGGTTTGGCTAATGAAAGTGCCCTCTTGAAGTTGCTTGACTTGGAATCCTAGAAAATACTTCAACTCCCCCATCATTGACATCTCGAATTTTTGAGTCATGATCCTACTAAATTCCTCACATGTAGATTCGTTAGTAGACCCAAATATAATATCATCAACATAAATTTGGCATACAAACAAATCATTTGCAAGAGTTTTAGTAAATAAAGTAGGATCGGCTTTTCCGACTTTGAATCCATTAGCAATAAGAAAATCCCTTAGGCATTCATACCATGCTCTTGGGGCTTGCTTGAGCCCATAAAGCGCCTTAGAGAGTCTATAAACATGGTTAGGATACTCACTGTCTTCAAAGCCGGGAGGTTGCTCAACATAGACCTCTTCCTTGATTGGTCCATTGAGGAAGGCACTTTTCACGTCCATTTGATAAAGCTTGAAGCCATGGTAAGTAGCATAGGCAAGTAAAATGCGAATTGACTCAAGCCTAGCTACGGGTGCATAGGTTTCACCGAAATCCAAACCTTCGACTTGTGAATATCCCTTGGCCACAAGTCGGGCTTTGTTCCTTGTCACCACACCATGCTTGTCTTGTTTGTTGCGGAGGACCCACTTGGTTCCTACAACATTTTGGTTAGGACGTGGAACTAAATGACATACCTCATTCCTCGTGAAGTTGTTGAGCTCCTCTTGCATCGCTATCACCCAATCCGAATCTTAAAGTGCTTCCTCTACCCTATGTGGCTCAATAGAGGAAACAAAAGAGTAATGCTCACAAAAATGTGCAACACGAGATCTAGTGGTTACCCCCTTATGAATGTCGCCGAGGATGGTGTTCACGGGGTGATCTCGTTGGATTGCTTGGTGGACTCTTGGGTGTGGCGGTCTTGGAACTTGCTCATCCTCCTTGTCTTGATCAATTGCATCTCCCCCTTGATCATTGTCGTCGTCTTGAGGTGGCTCATCTTCTTGATCTTCCTCTTCATCATCTTGAGCCTCATCCTCATCTTGAGTTGGTGGAGATGCTTGCATTGAGGAGGATGGTTGATCTTGTCCTTGAAAGGGCTCTTCGGATTCCTTAGGACACACATCCCCAATGGACATGTTCCTTAACACAACGCACGGAGCCTCTTCATCATCTAATTCATCAAGATCAACTTGCTCTACTTGAGAGCCGTTAGTCTCATCAAACACAATGTCACAAGAAACTTCAACTAGTCCAGTGGACTTGTTAAAGACTCTATATGCCCTTGTGTTTGAATCATATCCTAGTAAAAAGCCTTCTACAGCCTTAGTAGCAAATTTGGACTTTCTACCTCTTTTAACAAGTATAAAACATTTGCTACCAAAGACTCTAAAATATGAAACATTTGGCTTTTTACCGGTGAAGAGTTCATAGGATGTCTTCTTGAGGATTCGGTGTAGATACAACCGGTTGATGGCGTAGCAAGCGGTGTTGACCGCCTTGGCCCAAAACCGATCCGAAGTCTTGTACTCATCAAGCATGGTTCTTGCCATGTCCAATAGAGTTCTATTCTTCCTCTCCACTACACCATTTTGTTGTGGCGTGTAGGGAGAAGAAAACTCATGCTTGATGCCCTCCTCCTCAAGGAAGCCTTCAATTTGTGAATTCTTGAACTCTGTCCCATTATCGCTTCTAATTTTCTTGATCCTCAATCCGAACTCATTTTGAGCCCGTCTCAAGAATCCCTTTAAGGTCTCTTGGGTTTGAGATTTTTCCTGTAAAAAGAATACCCAAGTGAAGCGAGAATAGTCATCCACAATAACAAGACAGTACTTACTCCCGCCGATGCTTATGTAAGCGATCGGGCCGAATAGGTCCATGTGGAGGAGCTCCAGTGGTCTGTCGGTCGTTAAGATGTTCTTATGTGGATGATGAGCGCCAACTTGCTTCCCGGCTTGGCATGCGCTACAGATCCTGTCTTTCTCAAAATGAACATTGGTTAGTCCTAAAATGTGTTCTCCCTTTAGAAGCTTGTGAAGATTCTTCATCCCAACATGTGCTAGTCGGCGATGCCAGAGACAACCCATGTTAGTCTTAGTAATTAAGCAAGTGTCGAGTTCAGCTCTATTGAAATCAACTAAGTATAGCTGACCCTCTAACACTCCCTTAAATGCTACTGAATCATCACTTCTTCTAAAGACAGTGACACCTACATCAGTAAATAGACAGTTGTAGCCCATTTTGCATAGTTGAGAAACGGAAAGCAAATTGTAATCTAAAGAGTCTACAAGAAAAACATTGGAAATAGAATGGTCAGGAGATATAGCTATTTTACCCAAACCTTTGACCAAACCTTGGTTTCCATCCCCGAATGTGATAGCTCGTTGGGGATCTTGGTTTTTCTCATAGGAGGAGAACATCTTCTTCTCCCCTGTCATGTGGTTTGTGCACCCGCTATCGATGATCCAACTTGAGCCCCCGGATGCATAAACCTACAAAACAAATTTAGTTCTTGATTTTAGGTACCCAAACAGTTTTGGGTCCTTTGACATTAGATACAAGAACTTTGGGTACCCAAACACAAGTCTTTGCTCCCTTGTGTTTGTCCCCAACATACTTGGCAACTACTTTGTCGGATTTGTTAGTTAAAACATAAGATGCATCAACAGTTTTAAATGAAATGCTAGGTTCATTTGATGCACTAGGAGTTTTCTTTCTAGGCAATTTAGCACGAGTTGATTGCCTAGAGCTAGATGTCTCACCCTTATACATAAAAGCATGATTAGGGCCAGAGTGAGACTTCCTAGAATGAATTCTCCTAATCTTATGCTCGGGAAAACTGGCAGGGTACAAAATGTAACCCTCGTTATCCTAAGGCATGGGAGCCTTGCCCTTAACAAAGTTGGATAATTTTCTAGGAGGGGCATTAAGTTTGACATTGTCTCCCTTTTGGAAGCCAATGCCATCCTTGATGCCAGGGCGTCTCCCACTATAAAGCATACTACGAGCAAATTTAAATTTTTCATTTTCAAGCTCATGCTCGGCAATTTTAGCATATAATTTTGCTATATGATCGTTTTGTTGTTTAATTAAAGCCATATGATCATGAATAGCATCAATGTCAATATCTCTACATCTAGTGCAAATAGAAACATGCTCAATGGTAGATGTAGAGGGTTTGCAAGTTTTTAGTTCAACAATCTTAGCATGTAAAATATCATTTTCACTTCTAAGATCGGAAATGAAAGCATTGCAAACATCTAAGTCTTTAGCCTTGGCAATCAATTTTTCATTTTCAATCCTAAGGCTAGCAAGAGAGGCATTTAATTTTTCAATCTTAGCAATAGAAATATCATGATCATTGGCATATGAATCATCACAAACATTTGAATCAACCTTAGCAATTAATCTAGCATTTTCATTTCTAAGGTTGGCAATCAAATCATGACAAGTGCTTAGCTCACTAGTTAATTTTTCACATTTTTCCATTTCTAGAGCATAAGCATTCTTAACCTTAACATGCTTCTTATTTTCCTTAATTAGGAAGTCCTCTTGGCTATCCAAGAGTTCATCCTTATCATGAATAGCGCTAATCAATTCATTTAACTTCTCTTTTTGTTCCATGTTAAGGTTGGCAAAAAGAGTAAATAAATTATCCTCCTCATTACTAGAATTGTCTTCATCACTAGAGGATGCATATTTAGTGGAGGATTTAGAGTTAACCTTCTTCCTTTTGTCGTCCTTTGCCATGAGGCACTTGTGGCCGACGTTGGGGAAGAGAAGTCCCTTGTTGACGGCGATGTTGGCGGCATCCTCGTCGGAGGAGGAGTCGGTGGAGCTCTCGTCGGAGTCCCACTCGCGGCACACATGGGCATCGACCGCCCTTCTTCTTGTGATACCTCTTCTTTTCCTTTCTTCTCCCCTTCTTGTCGTCGCCCTGTCACTGTCACTAGAAATAGGACATTTTGCTATAAAGTGACCGGGCTTACCACACTTGTAGCAAACCTTCTTGGAGCGGGGTTTGTAGTCCTTCCCCCTCCTTTGCTTGAGGATTTGTCGAAAGCTTTTGATGATTAAAGCCATCTCCTCATTGTCGAGCTTTGAGGCGTCGATGGGGAGCCTACTTGGTGTAGACTCTTCCTTCTTCTCCTCCATTGCCTTAAATGCGACGGGTTGTGCTTCGGGCGTGGAGGAGGTGCCTTGCTCGATGATTTTCTTTGAGCCTTTGATCATTAGCTCAAAACTTACAAACTTCCCTATAACTTCCTCGGGAGACATTAGCTTGTATCTAGGATCACCTCGAATTAATTGAACTTGCGTAGGGTTAAGAAAAACAAGGGATCTAAGAATAACCTTGACCATCTCATGGTCATCCCATTTTGTGCTCCCGAGGTTGCGCACTTGGTTCACCAAGGTCTTCAAGCGGTTGTACATAGCTTGCGGATCCTCCCCTTGGTGAAGCATGAAGCGACCGAGCTCCCCCTCGATCGTCTCCCTCTTGGTGATCTTTGTCACCTTATCTCCTTCATGCGCGGTCTTGAGCACGTCCCAAATTTCTTTTGCGCTCTTCAACCCTTGCACCTTATTATACTCCTCTCGACTTAGAGAGGCGAGGAGTATAATAGTGGCTTGGGAGTTGAAGTGGTGGATTTGGACCACTTCGTCCGAGTCATAGTCTTCATCCCCTAAGGATGGTACCTGTACACCAAACTCAACAACATTCCAAATGCTTGTGTGGAGTGAGGTTAGATGATGCCTCATTTTGTCACTCCACATATTATAATCTTCACCGTAAAAAACCGGTGGTTTGCCTAATGGAACAGAGAGTAAAGGAGTACGCTTTGAAATACGAGGGTAGCGTAGGGGAATCTTACTATACTTCTTGCGCTCATGGCGCTTAGAAGTTATGGACGGCGCGTCGGAGCCGGAGGTGGATGGCGATGAAGAATCGGTCTCATAGTAGATCACCTTTCGCATCTTCTTTTTCTTGTCTCCACTCCGATGCGACTTGTGGGAAAAGGATTCCTTCTCCTTCCCTTTGTTGTGGGACTCTCCCGATGGAGCCTTCCCGAGGCTTGTAGCGCGCTTGTCGCCGGTCACCATCTCCTTCTTGGCGTGATCTCCCGACATCACTTCGAGCGGTTAGGCTCTAATGAAGCACCGGGCTCTGATACCAATTGAAAGTCGCCTAGAGGGGGGTGAATAGGGCGAAACTGAAATTTACAAAGTTAATCACAACTACAAGCCGGGTTAGCGTTAGAAATATAATCGAGTCCGAGAGAGAGGGTGAAAAACAAATCACAAACAAATAAGGAATGATACACGAGGATTTGTTTTACCGAGGTTCGGTTCTTGCAAACCTACTCCCCGTTGAGGTGGTCACAAAGACCAGGTCTCTTTCAACCCTTTCCCTCTCTCAAACGGTCACTTAGACCGAGTGAGCTTCTCTTCTCAAACACACGGGGCACTAAGTCCCCACAAGGACCACCACACAATTGGTGTCTCTTGCCTTGGTTACAATTGAGTTTGTCACAAGAAAGAATGAGAAAGAAAAGAAGCAATCCAAGCGCAAGAGCTCAAATGAACACAAATGTCACTCTCTCACTAGTCACTATTGATTGGAATTGAACTAGAGACTTGGGAGAGGATTTGATCTCTTTGGTGTGTCTTGTATTGAATGCTATAGCTCTTGTAATGTGTAGAAGTCTGAAAACTTGGATGCAATTGAATATGGCGTGGTTGGGGTATTTATAGCCCCAACCACCAAAATGTGGCCGTTGAAAGTCTGCTGTCGCATGGCACACCGGACAGTCCGGTGCGCCACCGAACACTGTCCGGTGCCCCAGCCACGTCAGCCAGCCGTTGGGGTTCGACCGTTGGAGCTCTGACTTGTGGGGCCTCTAGGCTGTCCGGTGGTGCACCGGACAAGTCCTGTAGACTGTCCGGTGCACCTACTGCGCGTGCTCTGACCTCTGCGCGCGCAGGCGCGCATTTATTGCGTTGCAGTCGACCGTTGCGCGCGAAGTAGCCGTTGCTCCGCTGGCACACCGGGCAGTCCGGAGTGCCACCGGACACTGTCCGGTGCATACACCGGACGGTCCGGTGAATTATAGAGGAGTGGCCTCCATTTTCCCGAAGGTAGCCAGTTCAGCATCGAGTTCCCTGGTGCACCGGACACTGTCCGGTGGTGCACCGGACATTGTCCGGTGGCACACCGGACAGTCCGGTGCGCCAGACCAGGGCACACTTCGGTTGTCTTGGCTCTCTTTGTTGAACCCTTTCTTGGTCACTTTATTGGTCTATTGTGAACCTTTGGCACCTGTAAAACTTATAATCTTGAGCAAACTAGTTAGTCCAATTATTTGTGTTGGGCAATTCAACCACCAAAATCAATTAGGAAAAGGTGTAAGCCTATTTCCCTTTCAGATTGTTTATGTTATCTTTTGTATTTTACACGCTTCTTCTATTACCATCTTACCTTCGATATTCGAAGGTATGTCCCTCATGACCTTCGTCTGAAGTTCATTATATCCTAAGGGAAATAATGTTTCAAAGGACGAAGGACGTTAATATTTAACATTTTATGTTGCCTTGTTCTTGATTCATAGCATTTGAGAACAAGTCACCAACATTGGTGCCCACCTCCGGTGAATCCTTTCGACCACCTTCGGCAAGAACTGACCTTCGTCATGCCACCGAAAAAAGCTTTAGCGATAGGGGCTGTCGCTCTGCAGCCACTGGACCCAAACTAGGAGACCCTTTCTCTTCGAGAGGCCCGAAGCCAGAAGAGGAAGGCCACTAGTCCAACACTCCAGGAGGAGGAGTTGGACCAAGAAATCAGAAACATGGAGATGCTTCATCAACAAGTACAAAGGAAGAAGGAAAAGATGGCTCGACTAGCCGATCTTCAAAGGCAGATTGATGAAGCCACTGAAGAAGTACGCCATCTTGTCCAAGGCGAACAAGAGCGAAAGGCCCAACAAAGGGAGCTTCACCAAGAGGGCTTCTTCAACGAGGATGGATGGTATGATGATTTTAATCATGATACCTTTACCTTTGTCGATGCTTCTCCCTTGGCAGCAGAACTGCAGGCTATCCCATGGCCTCCATCATACAAGCCACCTCAACTCCCCATGTATGATGGACATTTAGATCTGAAGCAGTTTTTGATGAGTTATGAAGCAACTATATCTTCATACGGAGGCAATGCAGCTGTCATGGCTAAGTCCTTCGTCATGGCAGTTAAGAATGTGGCCCAAACATGGTATTCTTCTCTTCGGCCAGGAACTATTACTTCATGGCAGAAGCTTAAGGATATGCTGGTGACAAGTTTCCAGGGCTTTCAGACGAAGCCAGTCACAGCTCAGGCTCTCTTTCAATGTACACAAGATCATGAGGAGTATCTTCAAGCATACGTCCGAAGGTTCTTGCACCTGAGAGCACAAGCGTCCATAGTGCCCAATGAAATTGTCATTGAGGCCATGATTAAGGGGCTTCATCCAGGACCTACTGCCCAGTATTTTGCTAGAAAACCTCCACAGACTTTGGAGAAGCTGCTTCAAAAGATGGATGAATACATTCGGGCTGACAATGACTTTCGCCAAAGAAGAGAGGAGGCCTACAGGTTCTCTGAGATGACTAGGGGCTTCGGAGGAAGAATCCACCCAAGACATGTTAGGTCAATTCACTCCACCCAGAATGACGACAGAGGAAGTCAACAACAGAGGCCACAGTATTCCTCACATGCTTCGGGGCAGCAACAAAGCTCTTTCCGACTGCCAGCTCTAAGAGGCAGAGGCGCCAGGGGCTTCAGAGGAAGGTTTGGGGATCAGCCTAGAAAAATTTATTGCTTATTCTGTTGTGAGGACAAGGGCCATACTACAAGGATGTGCCATGTCACCATTTAGAAACGAAAGGAAATAGCAGAAGCCGCAGCTCAGCAGAACCAGCTGAAGTAGGTCATGCATACTGCTTCATATCACTCACCCTACATACCAGAGTATGTGGGTAACCATCCTGCAGCGTCTATTGCTTCGGCTAGTCAGCCACAGGCATCTTGGCCACAGCCTCGACCTCCACCACCACTACAGCCTGTATATTCACGAGGCCAGCAGCCAGAAGGGAGCCAACAGACCCATCAGCAGCGAGACTTTAGGGAGGAGTCCGAAGCTCGCACAGTCAACAGTACTGTGCCAGAATCGAAGCATATCTATTGAGAGATATCCTACCCCTGAAACAGTTTTTACATTCATTGTAATTTTCTTTTTAATAAGAAACAATTATTGAAAACCTAGTTCTCTTGTCATTTTCAATTTCCTATAATAGCTTCATTCTTGTCATAGCGAAATATATCTTCTCCACAGACTCACGAAGTCCAAAAAGTCGCTGAAGCACAAAAGTAATCCCTAAGGGAACGCAGGGCTAAAAATCACATTACAAGTATCACCGAAGCTACAAAAAGTCGTTCTAAGGAACGCAGCGTAAGTTTGTCGAAGATACAAAAAGTCGTTCTAAGGAACGCAGCGTAAGTTTGCCGAAGATACAAAAAGTCGTTTCTAAGGGAGCGCAGTGTAAGTTTTCTGCTCAAAAGTCGTTCCAAAGGGAATGCAGAGCCAAATACCGCCAAAATATAAGGCAAAGCGTGAAAAGTCAACGCGAATACCGCCGAAATAGAAGGCGAAGAAGTTCAAAAGACGTTCCTAAGGGAATGCAGAACTTACAGCGAAAAGTCAGCGCTGATACACCGAAAAATAAGCGGTGAAGCCGAAAAATAAGCGACAAAGAGATTGTGTATTCTGCTATGGGGGTGTGAGTGTGTGTCTCCAGCATAAATATCATTTTCCATAACATAACATCATCACATCATTTCGCATAACATAACATCATACATCATATTGCATCAATGGCACAAGAAGGGGATACAATGTTGACCTTCGGAGAATGCTTCGAAAAAATGAAATTGTGCTAAGGCACAAAATAAGTTTTGAAGAAATACAGCTTCATCAGCTCTGATGTGGAGGAACAAATCTATTGTTGACGAAGCATTAATGTTTTTGCGACGCTTGGAGGATTTTTTACGAAGCATATAAGCTCTTCTTTACGAAGCATGAAAAGAAGGGAAGGTGTTTTTTCGCCAAAGGCTCAAAAACGGTATGTACATAAAAGTTTCATGCATCACAAAGAAATGAATTGCAAAACCATTCATATATTACATTCAAAACCTACGAGCACCGAATATTACAAGCATGTTCCAACAAATGTTACATTAATATTCTAGCAATGTTTTTACAAATAGCTATTCTTCTTCCTTCAAGACTTCTTCTGCAGCTTCGGTTAATAATTTCGTGACAACTTCGTCCACAATAGCTTCGGCCATATTAATAATTTCTGCTGTCTTCTTTGTCTCTGGGTCGGCCAGTGGGTCGAAGGGCTCTGGGGGAGGAGATAGTTCAGCTGCAATAGAAGATATAAATTAGATCGAAATCACAAAAATAAACAATAAAGTTAAAAGCCATCAAGCAATACCTATCCGTTTTTCAAGTTCCGCAGCTTTTTCAGCTGCTTTTGTTGCTTCTCGAGCATCATGAATGTCTTTTTCACTCTTTTTCATTATTTCATGCGCCATCCCTCGGCCGCCATTTTCCCAAATATCAGTGAAAAATTTTCCACCTATTAAGCTTGCTTCGACCGAGGGGTCCTTCGTATCATCAATAGACAAAGCAGCTTCGGCCTGGGCCAAAGTTTTAACATGATCGCACCCCGCTTTCTCCAAAATAGCTGCAACTCCCCTCGCACCAGAGAACACGCAGACGTCCCCGCGGTCGCTCAGAATTTCTTCAAAAGCTTCGGCTTCAGTGCTGATCCACTCAATTACGCCCTCAGGGTCGCCTCTTATGAAGTTCTCTTCGCTTGAGTATGCGCCCACGTTGGCGAAGCTAGTTTTTATCTTTTTGACGCATTCTATAGATTTTTTAAAACATCTTTCTTTCGATGAGCGAAGCTCTGTAACTATTTTTTCAAAATAATTTTTCCAGTACTCACTGGCATCTCAGTCAGCTTCGGCAATAGCGCATTTCAATTTGGCTTCGGCCAGTTGTTTTTTAAGGTTTTCAATCTCATTCCTTTGGATTTCAGATTGAGCCTTGAAGCTTCATCCCCCTTTACTTTGTCCATCAATGTAAGTAGAATTTTGTCTTTTTCCAAAGCTTCGTTCCTCAGCTTGATAACCTCTGTTCGAAGGTTGTTGAGAGCAATAGTGCAACTCTCGTCTTCGGCATTCTTTTGCGCCCTTAAGGCGTTGCTAAGTATTATACCCTATATGAAAAAATGAATGGGTTAATATAAGAACAAAAGAATAATTCAAAATTCATAAACTTCCAAATACACAATTTTTGTACCTTTAGACTATTATATGCAAGGCTATCCGCAAGATCGTCCTTCGTCATGGCGCAGAGGCCAGCTTCAAGCTTCGGGAACCCCATACTTCTGGCCATCTCCTGGCAGATAGATAATTCTTTATTCTCTAGGAGGCAATATAAGAAGTCATCTTCATCTGTGCCATTAAACACTAAGGCCCCTTTCGGATAATTCAGTTATCGGGCATAGTGTTTAGCTTCAAAAATTTCTTCTTCAGATAATCATTTTCCCGAAGTGTGTCGTATAATATAATCAAGGACTTCGGAAGACGCTTCAGGAGTAGGTGCAACAGCTTTTTCAAGCAAAATCTGTTTTATAGCTTCTTCTCTCGCTGCCTTTTTTCCAGTTTCCGAGGATTTCTCCTTGACGGGCTCTGAAGGCCCAACTTCGGCATCGGCCTGGCTTAGTGTAGCTTCGGTTTCGGTTACCTTTGCCTCGGTTTCAATCTGCGCCTTCGAAGCCTTGGCAATTTTCCCTGGAGTAGAGCTTGAAGCTTTTATTGTCTCCAGCACATCTAGTACACTAGCCATCCTGTTTCTCTTGGGGGTCGCTGCTAAACCTTTTTATGTCTTCGGCACCTCCACTCCTGCCGAAGGGCTTAGAACTTCTAATGTTATCGTCTCTTCGATTCTCGGTTCTTCAATTTTGTCAGTCTTCAGTGTTGCAGCCGGCTCTTCAATCCTCTGCGTAAGAGCAGGTTCTTCGGCTTCAATAGCTGAAGAAGTCTCACCGCCAAATTCAGGCACTATGGTCGGTTCAATGTAGCGCGGTCGGTGAGTAAGGACCTTCAACTTTTTCCTCTTCGGTGCGGGCTCGCTTGAGGTAGCCAAAGCAACAGCCTTCCCAGGAGTTGCACCCTTTCTTTTCTGCCCCCGCGGCAGGTAGCGATAGTCAGGGTACACAAATCCGATAGCATCAAAAACTCTATTTAGCCTTTTCTTTTTTCGGCTCCCGAAGGCCGCAGATAGTGCATTATCTTCAGACTTGGAGTATGCTCCAAGTAGTTCATCACTAGTATTTTCAACACACTTCAGCCAGTCATCATCTGGTTCGATAAATTGGTCCCCAAACCTGAAAGTATATTTCAATCGAACCAAACCACCTTCGCTAGGGTTAGTGATGGTTTCCTTTGGCATTTCCCAGCTGTCTATCAGTAGCCATATCCTGTAGGCTATATGTTCTTGAACCAAATCTCTTGTCCCGATAAAAGAGCAAACTGTACTGAAGGCCTTTCGGCATGCTTCGGCTGCCTCATCAATTTCTACCTTCGGTTTTCGGAGGCCGAAGCGTGACGAGATGGATCGCATAATGATTTCTTTATTATCTTCTCTTGCTTTCAAATCATTTTTCACGTAAAACCATTCTTCCATCCAGGCCCCGGGCCACCTCTTCTGGAACGTTGGCACTGGGTAGCTTGCGCCAGAGCGAGCAACAAAGATGTAGCACCCAAAGTTGTTATGATATTGTTCCTTACCCCAAGGCTTCGTCTCATATGAAAGCTCGTGCATACTGCAAAAACATCTTGCGTTTGGCTCTAGACCTTGACTCCTCACAGCCCAGACGAAGATCCCCATTCTGATAATAGCTTCGGGAGTGATCTAGTGAAGGAAAATCTGATATATCTTTAAAACTTCAACCACAAATCTGCTTAATGGGAACCGAAGTCCAGCTTTGAAGAAACTTCGGTAGATTACAACCTCGTCTTCTTCAGGAGCAGGAGCGGCTCTGTCTACGTTAGCCCTCACAATAGAAATATCTCGAAAGTACCTTCCTTTCATATTATCAAGATGACTCTGTTTGATAGTTGATTTCCCGAAGACTGTGTGACTTGGTCGCCAAGGACGATCTTCCGAGTCTTCGCCTCCACTCTCCGCATCATAGCTGTCGCTATCATCAGTATCTTCAGACAAGCCTTCTAATATCTCTTTATTTATCTTCTCAGTGTTTGTTTTTGCAATTGACTCAATAAATCCAGCAGTCTTCTCCTCAAGGAGCTTCTCCTCCTCGCTCAGCTTCATCTCAGCAGCAACTTTTTTGTCTTGAGACATCTCTTCTTCGAAAATGGCAAAAATGTGTCCTTAGAACCGAAGCTTAGAAAATCTAAGAAACTAAGCAACTGTTGGTAAGCAAGAACTAAGAAATTGAGCAAAGCAAAGCAGGCGGCAAGTAACGTACCAAATGTGCTCGGGTGAGTTCCTATTTATACGCCCAGCACGCTCCAAGTTGGAGGGCCCTGTCTGTCATTGACTGTTGCTATTCTAGCAAAGGGAAGGTGTTTTTTCAGACCTTTGGCTTAGGGCCTCTGTCCATGTCGCAATCTGAATTCGTTATTCTAACAAATTAACCTTGCGAGGGGCTACTGTTGGGGGCTTTCGTCTTCCGAAGGTCCTCAAAAACATGATTTAACAATGTTTCCAGAGTTGTAATACATGAACAGGTACCTTCGGATTCGAATCAGAACCACAGTGGGAGAAGCACAAACAATACGAAGATTGATGCAGCGCTGAAGCTACGAGCAAGGGAGCTTCGGCATGACAGCAGGAAAGGGAACCGACTTAAAGGGGGAAAAGGCTATTTAGACCCCGATGAGTTACCTTATAGTCATTAGCAAATGTAAAGGGCATGAATGTAATTTCATGTGGGCTGCGTCCCATGCCTATAAATAGATGAACAGTACCCCCGTACTGTTCACGCTGACTTGGCATTTGCTTTTGCATCACGCTCGTACCTTTACTGCCGATCAAGTCGAAGGTACCAAATGTAATTCAATATTGTTTTTATTTTCTCATGACAATATAATGGAGATGAATTTATAATGATATATGATTGTTTATGTTATCTTTTGTATTTTGCACGCTTCTTCTATTACCATCTTACCTTCGATATTCGAAGGTATGTCCCTCATGACCTTCGTCTGAAGATCATTATATCCTAAGGGAAATAATGTTTCAAAGGACGAAGGTCATTAATATTTAACATTTTATGTTGCCTTGTTCTTGATTCATAGCATTTGAGAACAAGTCACCAACAGATCCACGATCAAGTTTTATTTTTGAAAACATTCCCACCCACTAAAGCATCACTTTTGTTTTAAAACAAAACATTTTTGTTTTTCTAGAGCATGGCTAAGGATTAAAAACTCTTTTCAAAAAGGGTGTCAAGGAAGGGTAATCAATTTTCCAAGGAAGGAAATGCATCAACGGTTGAGCACACAACTCCTATCACCTAATGCATCAAACAAGGTGATAAAGATTTTAAAACATCAAGGAGGTGGCGAATGCACCGGGGCTTGCCTGAATAACACTAGGTTAGTGTTGTTAAGTGGCGACCACTTGACGATCATCTCTTGTTCTGATCTTGTTTCATCTATCCATCTTCAGATTAGTTCATCAGCTTCATCCTGCGGATTAGCCCGCGCTTGGGGTCGACTTGGGTCATCTTCCGCACACGCGATTATTTATCGTACCTCATGAGACGCATGATGCACATGTATGAGCACGAGTATAACAAGTATAATATAGATAATATACGCTAAAAATGAAATACTTAAAACCAAGCATGAAGCACCATGGATATCACAACAGGGAATCGACTATATCAATTAATCAAATTGACATAACGACATTAAAAAATTCTATTAACTAGCTGATAGGAATACTAAGCTTATTTCCTTCGTCATCAGTTTGCCCGAATATTACCTAAATTAATCTATCTTTCGCATTACTAACTCCATCGTATTTCACATATATTTAATCCTACCACGACGCGACTGCTTCAAAATCATGAAAATAAGCACATCACATTCATCGAACTACTTCAATAATTAAGCTAACAGAAATTTTGAATTGGCTTACCATTCTAAATCTGACGCGCTATCCGCAAACACGGCAAGGATTCTGATTCAGCTCCTGTGTCGAGCACTTGGGGAATATCACGCTGTTAGCTTCGTCTTCATCCGATTCTTGGGATTCCTTGATGATGCACGGAATGACGACGATCTTCGATTGAAGTCTTCGACCGAGTACTTGATAAGCGATGCACAGGGACCTCGCTAGTTTTTGTCTAAAGTCCAGGATTCGGGGTTCGAGGAGATCGAGTAGAGAAGAACGAGGTTTGACAGGCTCGACGACGATACAGGAGGGTGACATATATAGAGTTGCAGGTCTGGCGAGCTGACGCAAATTACGGAGACAGCCGCGTATGGCAGCAGTACGTCGATAGTCTATGGATTTGGGTGTTTTATCGAATAGGCGGGATGCGAGGAGCCGAGAAATCACTTGAACATGGTCGACGACGAGGTCTGCCGGGAGAGAATATCAGCACACGACACGGCACGATGAACTGAAACAGGGACACGGCAATATGGGGCTTGACCCGGCGAACAGCGACACGGAGAGCAAAGCGAGGTTGCGGCCGGGCGGGCTCAGACACAAGCACCCGCAGTGTTACACCGTGTCCAACGCGCGCGTCACGGACTCGATGTCGACTACGAGCAGTTTCGCGCGCACGACAACGCGACGAAGGCGAACTGAACAGGGAGCTTCGTGGCAGCACGCGCAAGAACAACGAAACGCTCGCGCAGGAAAGCTCCATGGCAAGCCAGGCGAGCAGGGAGAATAAGCAGTGGCATGGCAACAGAATTGAAGCTGAGCGCGTGCAGGGAGAACTCCAGAGCGTGCGGCGAATAAAGAGCTCGCGGCCTACGCGAGGGGCTCAGCGCGCAACCATGGAATGGAGCAAAGGAAGCTCCGGAACGGCCTGGCGCGCGGAGGAAGAAGACCACGGCGCGCGTAGCAAGGTGACAGCGCGGCAGACGGAACCGAGTAGGGAGCGCCGGCCATGGGCGCGGCAACAGAGCTGGGCGAGCTCGACCACTAGAGAGCAAGATGCGATGGCGGATTCGTGCGCGCAGAAAGCTGAAGACCAAATCGAGCTGGGGCCGAACAGAAGAACTCCGGCGTTCATGGCAGACAGAGGAAAACGCGAGGGAGAGAGATGGGAGGGACTCGGCCGGCACCATGGGGGCGAGCACGCGCGGCCAGGACGAGGACTAGAGCAAGGACGGCGCGCGCAGAGGAGCTGGGGGAGCAGAGCTCCGGCCGAGCGCGCCATGGGAGCTCGGAGGAAGACACGCAGTAGAGGAGCAAGCAGGGAGGAAGAAGCTTGAAACCGAGCTGAGGGATCGCGACCTCCATGGCCGAGCATAGGTCCGGCAGGGCGCGGTCGACGAGCAGAGGGGAGAGGGAGGGGCTTGAGCGCAGGGACTGAGCGCTATGGGGAGAGGACGAGGGAGACAACCGAGCGAGCTGAAGGGATAGCGCGTGACCATGGCGAGGGAGGAGCTCAGTGCAGTGGAGCAGAGATGGATGCTGAAAGTTCCCTTTGCCCGGGAACAGGATCTAGATGTCGCCTAGAGGGGTGGGGGTGAATAGGCGAATAAAAATTATCACTTGAAAAACTGAAATTCTTACTCTACTCGAAGGCTGGATCGTAGTGGAAAGAAAGGACCCTTCGAGTAGGTTGCAGCGAAATAGAAGATCCTGTCTCAGAATGCCCTGCACTTCAAATATAACTTGTACCACAGATAAATATTGAAGTGCAGATATAAAGATTAAGTGAGACAGAGAATCAGTACACAGCATAGAGTCGAGCACACAGACACAGGGATTTATCCCGAGGTTCGGTCAAGCCTGAAATGCTTGCCTAGTCCTCGTTGGAGTTAGCCACACCTGGGTTTGGAGTCTATTTCAACTCCTTCCTCCGTTTGCTCAGATCTGTCAGTATGACAGATAGAGCCTTCCACTATGATGAGTTGGTTACAACGAAACCGCGGCTGCTTACAATCTTCTTGGCAGCACTCCGGCAGAGTAACGATATGCTCAAAACCTTGCTCTTGCTCTTAGCAGCACTTCTCCACTCTCTAAAGGCTTATAGCTTTGCCTTCTACACAAACTAGAGAGATACACACAAGAGGGAGAGTGAGAATTGATCAGAGTGATGTATGCTATCATTGGCTGCACTTCTTCACTTGTTTGAGGCGCCTAGAGGTCCCTTTTATAGGCCCAAGGGGCCTAGGAGCCATTGGAAGCAATCCAGGAAGGCAATCCTTGCCTTCTGTCGAGTGGCGCACCGGATAGTCCGGTGCACCACCAGACATCCACTGTTCACTGTCCGGTGCGGATCTCCTTCCTAAATTGACGTAGTCGACCGTTGCATACTTGGAGCCGTTGGCGCACCGGACACTGTCCGGTGCATACCGGACAGTCCGGTGCCCCCATCTGACCGTTGGCTCGGCCACGCATCATGCGCGGATTGCGCGGCCGACCGTTGGCCCAGCCGACCGTTGTCTCACCGGACAGTCCGGTGCACCACCGGACAGTCCGGTGAATTTTAGCCAAACGCCGTCGACAAATTCCCGAGAGCGGCAGTTGACCAGACGCTGGCCTGGCGCACCGGACACTGTCCGGTGCACCCAGATTGCGCATAGTCATGGCTGCACCAGCCAAGTCTTTTTCTTTTTGTATTTTCTCTTCTTTTCTTCTTCTCTCTGTTTCTAACACTTAGACAAATATGTTAGTACACAAAAACCAATGCACTAAGTCTAGAAACATACCTTTCCTTGGATTTTCACCTCTCTAGCATTTGACATGCTTAAGATTGATGTTGGACTCATAAATCATCAAGTCAGCTTAACTTGATCTAGATTGACATTTCTGAGCTCCAACATCCTGCAAAGGTCACATAGAATATCTCCAAACTAGGAACAACCCAAACTAAGAATCAAGGTGCACTTAGCTCTTTTGGGCTGCTTCCAGTTCTGGTTTTGATACTGGTTCTTCTTCTAGTGACCTTGTTCACTTCTTAGAGCTTGATCTTGAGCCTTATGACTTACACCACATAACCATAGATGTTTCCTCATTGGTTGTAAGTCATGTCCTTATGTAGTGATCCTTGATGTGCCATAGCTCTTCTCAACTCGATCACCCTTGACTTTGCAAGTCTTCTTCTTCACCCTTGACTTTGGGTTCCTCAGCCTCTTTGACCTTCTCCCGTGCACTTGGTATCTCGAAGCTCTTCTTGCCTCCATCCTTGGCTTGATCAGTTGTCTTCGAGCTACGCACCCGAGTCTCACTTTATGCAATGTCCATCTTACTTGTGATGCCCATTATCTATCCATCATCTAGTCCTTGGACCATCATACTTGTTCACTTGTGTTGAACCTTGCTCGCTTTACATTAAGCACTTGTTCAACACTTAGCACACTTGTTAGTCCTTTAATTGAGTTGTCATCCAAACACCAAAACCCACAAGAGAGCTTTCAATCTCCCCCTTTTTGGTGATTGATGGCAACACAATTAAAGCTTACATAAGAGTGAAATTTAAAGCACAAATTTTGAGCTCTAAGATTGTAGAATGCTCCCCCTAAATATGTGCTTACATTAAAATCTTAGCTTTGGCCTTAAATTCCAAAATGCACATACTTAGGCTAAATCGAAGCATTGCTACACCTTAGCACCTGTGGGATGCATTGTGTCAAGGATCAAACCATGATGCGTATAACACACAAATGCACAGAATCAGAGTTAAACACCAATCAATTGAGTGGATATATCACAGGAATATCAACCTACCACTATTCATCATTAAGATACCAATTTAAGCTAAGATACCAATTTAAAGCACCATTAACCCATTAACCGCATGCACCATTACCCACATGAATATCTATTACAGAATAAACACAATGGATAATTCATATCAGTGGAAGATGCCAATTAATTCATATCAGCGGAAGATGCCAATTAATTCATATCAGCGGAAGCACTAGTTTCGCATCACTACAACAAGAAGCATATGATAAGAAATATCTATAACAACAAACTAACACATCCTTCCTTAAGATCAAAGGAACTCAAACTAACACATCCTTCCTTAAGATCAAAGGAACTCAAAGAAACCTAAGCTTTAATGCACAAAATTCTCCCCCTTTGACATCAAACACTAACACCACATTCGAGCAAGAACATAGGATGATGTCAAGGGACAGCAGGGTATTAAGGAGGAAAAACTCACTAACAATACTCCCCCTTATTCATTAAACATATGCACCACAAGCATTAAGATACATTTACGCAAAAGATCAATACTTCCTTTTGTACCTTTATCATGTTGTGGTGTACTTTCCATCATGAGAGTTTAATCTCTAGGAGGCTCCTTCACACTTGTGCCTGATCCTTTTCTTCTTGCTAAGACACCAAACTTAGAACAAGTTATAGTATTGCGGCACAAGATGAAGCTTCTATTCTAGTGATTACCAAAAGTTATCAATTGAAGCATACTACCAGGGCTATCAATTGAAAGATCATTACTGTCATAGTTCCATGATATTTAAAGATAAGCATCTAGTATCACCAAATATTGTAGAGCACGAGCAATCTAAAAATATGCAATTACTCATGACTTAAGATACCAATTACTTGACTTGCGGAGGTACCCAAGTCCTGATTGCTCCATTTCTTGCTCATCTTCTCTTTTCCACCTTGAGACTATACAAGATCACTCAAGAAACAATTAGTCTCAAAAGACACAAGTTATGTGTGCTCCCCCTAAAGTTGTGCATCAAGTATTTGAATGACTTGCACTTTGCACATTCTAGCTTCCTCAGAACTAGAGGGGATCACAACATATCTTGGTCAAGGCATACTCTATCAATTTCATCACAAAGAGATACCAATTGAATAGTTGACTTAATACAATAATGCATGCCTCAAGGAGTATAACATTTCACAAGCAACATAGACATGCTTCATACATGACAATCATTGCACCACATATACCAATTGAAAACCAACACGATCATGCATATAAAGCACAATGTCTAAGAACACCATGATTAAGAAGGTTTCTTAGGTACACCAAAAGCAACAACATTTTAAAGCAAGTAGCACCTATGCCAAGAAACTACCAATTCAAATGCAAGAACATAGCTGTGATCACAATCAATGGAACTTCAAGATATTTAATGAAATTGCATAGTTCCATATACCTTTGCCTTTTACCTGAATGGCCATGAGAGCACCAGTTGTCACCAAATGAGGACTCCTTTTGCTCATGCACCTCATAGCTAAAGAGGGTGCATTGAAAGCGCATACCATTGTTTATACATAGAGTGCCAATACCAAGTACTTATGTGAACATGGACTAAAAAACAGCTATCATGCTTGCACTTAGGTTAATCATTAAACATCACATAGCATGACTTACAAAAAGATACATGTTTATCCATATACACCAAGAGAGTTAGTCATGGTGGATATATCAAATGAAAAGCTACCCATTGAATGATTCAAACGATATATCCTATAGAGCACCCAGTCATGATTAAGCAAACATGATTATGCTTTTGGAAATCATGGATCATTATTTGACAGGAATTCAACACAAGTAATCTAAAAAGCACAACTACTCCAAGGATAGATAGCATGACAATCCATCTTAAGAGCAATGCTGATAATGCACTTAAGAAACACAGGTACCGTCCTTTGGAGAGCCAAATGCAGATTCTCATCAAAGTCCTTTGCTTGATTTACCAATAATGATTAAGGACTTCTACAACTTATTTAACTCGAGATGAACATGGGATTAATATTGCACAATAATCCAACCTTGAGTTAATAATTAGACAATAAAGATTAACAGCTTAAGCATAGAGTTTGAAATAACCATTTTAAGCTCCCCCAGGGTCTCCATTCCATCTCGAGGCACCTGCATGGTCTAGTTGACAAAGTTTGGTACCCATCTCGGGATGGGTCCATGACGTTCAACTAAAAGTGCCTTTGGTACCCAAATAGCCTTTGTGCTGGTTCTAGGTGATCTCGTTATAGATCTAGCACAAGTGTATGATTTGGGTCTCCTAAGCGAATGAGATTGAGACAAATTTACTTGCTTAGGAACCTTACCTTTATTACATACCTTGGATAGATGACCCTGCTCACCACACTTGTAGCAGAAGCGTCGCTCGACCTGACATGACGCTTGTTGTTTGTCATTTTCCTTGGTGAGAGTCATCTTAGAGAATGCACATCTTTGATTCTTCATGACCGGACATGAAGTGATCATGTGGTCCTTGTTGTTGCATCCAAAACATCTCATTGCCCCTTCATCCTTGTCGTTGTACGGACAAGACGCGATGAGGTGGCCTAATGCTTTGCACTTGAAGCATCTCCTTTTTCCTCTTCTATTTTTACTTTTGGATGACATAGAGAGATTATTAGTGTAAACAACATGACTAATTAAATTGTTACCTTTCTCTTGTCTCATGTTGATTTCTTCACTTATTGCTTTAGGAACATCTTTCTCAAGGAGGTTGACCCTTGTTGCGGTTTCTCCTTCCTCATGTTTCTTCACCACGTGTTTGTAGATATCTTGAGGAAGTCGAGCATGGCGTCTTCTCCTTAGTTGTCTTTGTTTCTTGTTCCCAAGAAATTTTCTTTTAGACCCTACAACTTGTTTCTCAATCAAGGATTGGTTTCTTTTGAGGAGCGGGTGTTAGAACATGGTGATATATAGTTTGAATGCGTACACTTGCAAGAATGAGGTTCACATAAATTTAAGTTTGCAAGGACAACCTCATGAGCAATATTGAGCATGATATGGTCATCAACCAATTCACTATGAGAATTTGACAACATATCATACTTTTCATTTAGAGCAAGTTTTTCCAGATTTATCATCTCTACTTGACTCCTAAGCATAGAATTCTCAGTTTTAAGTTGAGCAACACAAGATAAAGTATCATCATTATTTCTTTGCTCAATTAAAATTGAATCATACCGTTGGACCAAATCATCATGAGAGCACTTTAGCTCCTCATGTTCTTTGGTCATCTTCTCCAGGCTGTTGTTTGTTTTGATGAGTGTCTCCTCTAGCCTGAGAAGCGTCTCGCCTTGTTCCTTGTTCCTTCTCAATAGCTTAACCAAGAGCGCTTTGTCCTCTTTGTTGAGATGGATGTAGAAACGGTGAATCTCCTCTTCTTCTACATCGTCGATCTCATTTTCCCTGTCACTATTGTCAGTGGAAGCAATATAGGAAAGTGTACCTTGTGATGATGTAGATTCCCCATCCTCATATTCCTCCTCATGATTGCTTTCATCTCCATTCTCATCGCTAGCAATAAGACATGTATAACAAGTGGGAGATGAACCTGTCGGTGAGGTGGATCCATCGCTTGGTGTCCATCTCTCACGTTCTTCTCCCATGGACAAGTTAGTACTACCAGCAATAGAGGGAGCAGAAGCAGTGCATATGGACTTAAAAAATTTTAACTTAATTTTGGTCCATAGATCATGAGCATCAACAAATAAATCACTATCACTACTCATGATTGCAAAATAGGCACTTCTAGAAAGTGAGTCAACTAAGATGTTGCAAGCATGGTAATTGAGAGACAGACATCTTAGTTCATCATTAGAAGAATTTTGACTAAAATTGGAAGGAAAAATACTTCTACTAAAGATCTGTCTCTAATCAGGATCAACATGCATGAAAGCATTATAAATAGAGACAGACCAAGATTTGTAATAAGAACCATCGCCTAAAAGAAGTTCTACAGTTACCTCTTGTGACGACATCGTCATCTCCGAACGGCTAAGCCCACACTGGAGAGGCCTAGCTTCGATACCAATTGAAAGTTCCCTTTGCCCGGGAATAGGATCTGGATGTCGCCTAGAGGGAGGTGAATAGGCGAATAAAAATTATCACTTGAAAAACTGAAATTCTTACTCTACTCGAAGGCTGGATCGCAGCGGAAAGAAAGGACCCTTCGAGTAGGTTGCAGCGGAATAGAAGATCCTGTCTCAGAATGCCATGCACTTCAAATATAACTTGTACCACAGATAAATATTGAAGTGCAGATATAAAGATTAAGTGAGACAGAGAATCAGTACACAGCACAGAGTCAAGCACACAGACACAGGGATTTATCCCGAGGTTCGGCCAAGCCTGAAATGCTTGCCTAGTCCTCGTTGGAGTTAGCCACACCTGGGCTTAGAGTCTATTTCAACTCCTTCCTCCGTTTGCTCAGATCTGTCAGTATGACAGATAGAGCCTTCCACTATGATGAGTTGGTTACAACGAAACCGCGGCTGCTTACAATCTTCTTGGCAGCACTCCGGCAGAGTAACGATATGCTCAAAATCTTGCTCTTGCTCTTAGCAGCACTTCTACACTCTCTAAAGGCTTATAGTTTTGCCTTCTACACAAACTAGAGAGATACACACAAGAGGGAGAGTGAGAATTGATCAGAGTGATGTATGCTATCATTGGCTACACTTCTTCACTTGTTTGAGGCGCCTAGAGGTCCCTTTTATAGGCCCAAGGGGCCTAGGAGCCGTTGGAAGCAATCCAGGAAGGCAATCCTTGCCTTCTGTCGAGTGGCGCACCGGGCAGTCCGGTGCACCACCAGACATCCACTGTTCACTGTCTGGTGCGGATCTCCTTCCTAAATTGACGCAGTCGACCATTGCAGACTTGGAGCTGTTGGCACATCGGACACTGTCCGGTGCACACCGGACAGTCCAGTGTCCCCATCTGACCGTTGGCTTGGCCACGCGTCACGCGCGGATTGTGCGGCCGACCGTTGGCCCACCGGACAGTCCGGTGCACCACCGGACAGTCCGCTGAATTTTAGCCAAACGCCGTCGACGAATTCCCGAGAGCGGCCAGTTGACCAGACACCGGCCTGGCGCACTGGACACTGTCCGGTGCACCACTCAACAATGTCCGGTGCACCACCGGACAGTCCGGTGCACCCAGACTGCGCATAGTCATGGCTGCACCAGCCAAGTCTTTTTCTTTTTGTATTTTCTCTTCTTTTCTTCTTCTCTCTGTTTCTAACACTCAGACAAATATGTTAGTACACAAAAACCAATGCACTAAGTCTAGAAACATACCTTTCCTTGGATTTTCACCTCTCTAGCATTTAACATGCTTAAGATTGATGTTGGACTCATAAATCATCAAGTCAACTTAACTTGATCTAGATTGATATTTCTGAGCTCCAACATCCTGCAAAGGTCACATAGAATATCTCCAAACTAGGAACAACCCAAACTAAGAATCAAGGTGCACTTAGCTCTTTTGGGCTGCTTCCAGTTCTGGTTTTGATACTGGTTCTTCTTCTAGTGACCTTGTTCACTTCTTAGAGCTTGATCTTGAGCCTTATGACTTACACCACATAACTATAGATGTTTCCTCATTGGTTGTAAGTCATGTCCTTATGTAGTGATCCTTGATGTGCCATAGCTCTTCTTAACTCGATTACCCTTGACTTTGCAAGTCTTCTTCTTCACCCTTGACTTTGGGTTCCTCAGCCTCTTTGACCTTCTCCCGTGCACTTGGTATCTCGAAGCTCTTCTTGCCTCCATCCTTGGCTTGATCGGTTGTCTTCGAGCTACGCACCCGAGTCTCACTTTATGCAATGTCCATCTTACTTGTGATGCCCATTATCTATCCATCATCTAGTCCTTAGACCATCACACTTGTTCACTTGTGTTGAACCTTGTTCACTTTACATTAAGCACATGTTCAACACTTAGCACACTTGTTAGTCCTTTAATTGAGTTGTCATCCAAACACCAAAACCCACAAGAGAGCTTTCAGACGCGCGCGCAGGGATAAGAACAGCGCTGCAACAAAGATCTGATGGGGAGGGCGGTCAGGAAAAGAAAAAATCAACAGGGGCACGGTAGATAGGGATGGGGATCGGCTGATTTTTATTTGTTTTCCCTTCTTTTTTTTAATTTCTTTAAAGAATTTCGCAGATATTTTGGATCCCAATTTTCTTAGCGATGTATACTATGTCTGCATGCTATACGTAGATGTCGGACAAAAAATTATCTGGTAAGGAATAGATTAAATTACCAAGGTTCGAGTTTTAGCCTGATGTTACCGGATCAAGCTAAACGATATTGGATTCGACTAGGAAACGGCTCAGTTATAATTCTACACCTGGTTTTCTTGGATTCCGGGTGTGGTTCGATTTAATTTTGCATTAACACGTTTGTCGTCGAGTTCAAATTCATTTGTCCGAGACAAAATCATCCGAGTGAGTCGGCTTCCGAATTTGTATTCGTGTGAGCGATGAATTTTAAATAATCATCGGACGCCCGATTTTCGGAACGACGATGTTCCAAACAACACAAAAACTTCGGAATGGCCCGGACAGATAGAAATAAAAACGACGTCGCACTCGCAACAGACGAAACAGATGTGATCCTAAAATCGCAATAGCGAAGATGATTAGAATTTAGCATCTATTTGATCCACTGATATTACGCGCTTAAATCCATACTCGTTGTCGAGCGGAATATAAACACCTGGGTGTTACACTATATATATAGGGCAGGTATAACAGGAGCCCTGGGCTTCCAATAGTTAAAGGAAGCCCATGCCGACCACCTCTGCAACCTAGTTCAACCCAGCGCGCCGACTCAACCAGGCTGTCGGGTGCGCCACCCGCCCCACGTCCGTGCGCACAAAAAAGAAATGCATGCATAAGTCAAACACGTTCACTTGCATGCGCGTAAATTTAGGAAAGATATGTGTAGCGGTTTCTATATTTAAATGCTTTATTTCCTCAATAAATTTAGGATCGCTGCAACAGCCATGCAGCTAGACTCGTAAGGACCATTTTACGATATATACTGATACTAAATATGCTATATTGTGTAGATAATTATGCAATTCGGTATACAACGTAAAAATCTGTTACCAGCTGCATGCGCACGAATTTATGATGAAAAAATGTGCAATGAAAGGAAATAAATTGCATGCATAGAAACAAAATAGAATCCTTCTAACAACCATGCAGCTAAACACATTATAACTAGTTTATGATATATACTGATACTAATTATACTACATGGTGTAGGTATTTATGCAATTCGCTGGCATGTTGTTCACTGGTAGACGCATCTCCAGGTTGGAGAGTAAAAACCTTAAGTTTTGAGCATAAAATCCCTCAATTATAAGCGTAAATATCGAGTCAATGTGAGAGATTGATAGCTCTAGTAGGTTGTTATTACGATCTTATTTTTATGGCAGATCTGAAAAACATGGTGGCCGCATGCATGCGGTTTCTATTTTTATATAGATCCAAAAATTATGGCAAAATGCATGCTTAAGTCAAACACGTTCCCTTGCATGCGCGTAAATTTTGGAAGGATAGATGTGGCGGTTTCTATTTTTAAATGCTTTATTTCCTCCATAAATTTAGGATCGCTGCAACAGCCATGTAGCTAGACTCGTAAGAACCATTTTATGATATATACTGATACTAAATATGCTACACTGTGTAGATAATTATGTAATTCGGTATACTACGTAAAAATCTGTTACCAGCTGCATGCGGATGAATTTATGATGGAAAAAATGTGCAATGAGAGGAAATAAATTGCATGCATAGAAACAAAAAATCGTATTTAATGTTTTATTTCCTTCATAAATATAGGATCCCTCCAACATCCATGCAGTTAAACACATTAGAACTAGTTTATGATATATACTGATACTAATTATACTACACGGTGTAGATATTTATGCAATTCGGTACACTGCGTAAAAAATCTAGCATGTTGTTCACTGGTTGACGCATCTCTAGGTTGAGCGTAAAAACCTTAAGTTTTGAGTATAAAATCCATCAATTATAAGCGTAAATACCGAGCCAATGTGAGAGGTTGATAGCTCTAATAGGTTGTTATTACGATCTTATTTTTATGGCAGATCCGAAAAATATGGCAGCCCCATGCATGCGATTTCTATTTTTATACCGATCCAAAAATTATGGCAAATCATGGGAGTTTCCATTGCATGCGCGCAAATTTTGGATTATATTTTCCTTTCGAGTTCATGCGCGCAAAAAATTGGATGGCATGAGTCACATAGAGCATAAATTCTTATACAACGTCACATAAATACTTACAAATCTGGCATTTACGAACATAAATGATTTGATTTTTATGGTAATTATGAACAACATAAATCAAGGAATTGTCTTTCCAATGTGCATGCAAAAAATATGCATGCAGCAAACTGATATAGGAACTTCGTGTTCAAGCATAAAATAGTACAGTTTTTAGCGTAAATAATACATGTGGTAGGCATAAAACACAATAATCGAAAAGAAAACACGAATCAGAGGAGGTAGTCACCGGAGGACGTCGTCGACGACATAAGCACGGATGTATGTCGTCATTCGGGCCGCCCGAACTGCGCTAGATCGGAGGATGTCATGCGCGATCGTCGCGGCGCGCACCTCATACCTTTCGTGATGCCACTCGAACCTCGTGCCTTATGTGTCGCCGTCGCTACTCGCACATCGAGGGCACCGCTTGCTTGTCGGCCTTGGAAGTGCCGCCGCCTTAGGGTCCCGGGGACATCGCCGCTTGCCCGCACAAGGGCACTGCCGTCGCTCGCCCTCTAGATCGGGGAGCCGCCGCCGCCGACCTGGGAACCGCCGCCTCTACTCCGGATCGAGGAACCGCCGCCACCGCACATCGAGGTCGGGGAGCCGTGACTACCGCATCCACTAACTGGGGGTCCACCATCGCGCGCGCTATCGGGCAACTGTCGTCGTCGCACGCGTCGTCGCTAATGAATCGGGATGGGGCGTCAAAAACTGAACCCTAGCACTCCAGATTTTCTTTTATAGACGTCTGGACCTGGTCCGGCTCGACCGGATTGTACTGTCCGGTCTGGGCTTCCTTTAGTTATTGGAAGCCCAGGGCTCCTAATATATATATATATAACTTTATATATCGATAGATAGGTTTTAGGTCTTCTAAAAAACATTCATCCTACAAAATTTTCGAATACCCACCTTCTAAATCCTAGGCCCACCACTGAACCTAATGATTTTATGTTTCTTTTAGTATTAGATCAGTACACATTATACCAAATGGACTGGGGCTTTCACAAGTTACCTACAAACACAGCTATTGTGCACAAAAACTTGTAAATCTTACCAATGTTCCTTGCATTCTGTTCAAAATGAGACTTCAATATTCTACAAGGTGGGCCACAGGGGCTGGCTATGCGGCTAGGCCGCTCTAGCTACTGCGCTGACTGTAGCCACGCGCACGCATGAGAAAGACGACAACCGACCATCGACGGGTCTGCATCGAGTGGGTGGAGGACTCGAGCGGTGGAGCTGTCGCGCCGTCACGACTTCGTTGTTCCTAGGAGCACGCAGGTCTGCGCCCTACGCTCGCGGGGCTTGAACACACCAACAAGAGCACCACATGGAACTGGAGCACGCCCAACACCTCGTGGCTCGACTCCTTGCCAAAGAATATTGCGACATGGGGCTTTACTGCGAGCGCGAGGGCTGGTGAGGGGGATGGCAACGGCAGCACGGTGGGGCACGCACCCGAAGGAGTGGGAGGCGCTGCGAGAAGAGGGACGTGGCGTGGAGGCGGAGGTGGGGAGGAGCAGGAGGGGTGGGCGCGTGAGAGGCCATGGGTTTTGGTGCCAGTAGTGGCAAGTGGGGAAGGAGCAGGCATACCGACGAGTAGATCAGTAGAGGCGAGATCGAAGGAGCCATGAAGCTTCAAGATGGTTCGATGGAGCGCTTGGACGGGAAGGCCGAGGGAGAAGGGGACGGTCCTACGCCGTCGGATCTTGATCGTGGGGTTAGAAAAAATTATGGTGACGTGGGCGATCAAGGTTACAACTTTGTGCACCGCTTTAATATATATAAAAAATATATATAAGGTTGTTTCGCTAGTGACCGTTTGGCCCCTACCCCTACCCTGTTAGTTAACTGCAGTTGTGTTATGTTATCTAGTTATGGAATCTTTCTAGCTATATTGGTTAGCTTAGGCTATACTTAACAGAGCGTACATATGACTGTATAAAATATTATTTTACACTTTTATTTATACATTGGATTTTGAAATATTAGACGTGATAAAAGGTAGGATAGGGACACTGTTGAAGATAGCTTTAAAAATGAGCTTCTATTTTGCCACTCATTCGGCCCAAGCCCAACTTTCTCTTCCTCCTAACTTGGCTAGTTTTGTGCCAAACAATGGTTAAATTTATATTTAATTTTAAAACCACTTCAGAGAAGTTTCAAGAAACTTGATCAATCAGAAAGAATAACAAAACTTCAAACAGATCATCTGCACTTCTTGGCAGAATGAAAGTTTCATGCTGTGAAAAAAAAACCAATATACATGCATATTACATCGCTTGGAAAGGATTATACCCCAGGTATATATAAACAACCACATGTTTTCATATTGACAATGTAGTAGCCGGGGCATGTAATTCATCAGGTGTTGTAATTCACCTCGCACTGTAATGGCATAACAGTATTACACTGATTTTTTCTCATCGTCATAACAATTCCGTTATCTTTTTGAAACAGAATTTAATTGTTGTACTCCCGTTGTGATACAAACATTTAGATTCTTTAATTCGTCGACTGAGGTGTCTGCCCTACAAACAGTCCGGGTGTGATAAAATGCCATGAGACCTGGATATCTACGCGGTGGGATCAAGGAATCCGACAAGGCACTTCTCCAGGAGGAACTCTGCATTTACCCAAGCATGGTATTTATCTAATAGTCGAGTCAAGGAGCAATCAAGAATTATAAGCAGATGCACAATCAACAATCACGAAGAGATTGAGCAAAAGCTGCAAAGGCATCATAGTGATCGCTGTTTGTATATCATGCCTTTAGGCCACACCAGCTTGCATAATAATAAGAATGGTGTTCCAGTATGAGCCCACAAGCAGCAAGATAATGTATCACAGTGCAGAAATAATATAGAAGGATACTGAACAACGCAGTGCAGTCTTTCCCAGCGGCTTTCATAAGCATATCAACACCTGCAAATGTATCATGATACAGAAAAGGTTGTGCCTTGTGAGATGAGAACACTGGTTCTGAAACTAAGAACAGCTCTGAATGAACTGAAACTATGGTTACCTCCAGGATGAAATTTCATGTATGGAGCAATGTTGTACACGCGGCCTTTGAGAACTGTCCAAATACAATCTCCTGCTTTGTGCTGCTTAACCTCTTCCAAAGAAATTAACCTTCGGTTTGACTGCCCCTTAAGCCCTATACAAGGAAGGAAAGAAAACATCATTTCACCAATTATCAGATAATCAATTGAGGGCAAAAAAAAGTAGGTAAACAAAAATGGCAAACATGATTATAACTAGTGCAGTTGTGCAAGCATATAGTTCTGGTTACTCCCAGATTGACATAACAAGGTTTACAAGATCTCATCTAACCATTAAAAGGTTTTGCAATGTGGGGGTAATCATTGTGAACTTAAAGATAATATTTCTAACACAAACATCGTCCTGTTTATAATTTGAGTAAAATAGATCAAGGATACAACAACTTGCATTGTCGGGGTGCACTGCAAGTAGGTCATAAATATTGCAAAATGCTCAAACATGTCACACAAGCTGTTTTATGGGTGCATTTGACTTGCATAGTTGCATAAACACGGTCATACCAAAGTGCCACAACAGCTCCCAGCGAGTCATCATTTACATGTTGATGGCAGCCCTAACAAAGGCACCTAGTGATGGAGTCTCCCATGTAAGTGGAGTCTGAGGAAGGGATAAACCAAGACAATTTTGCCATAGCCCTCACCACTGTACCAGGCCATGGCAGTGCTGAGAGTTCAACATTATTTTTTATCTTGTAGAAGGGGAATGGAAGCTATTTATAAGACCTTGTTCAGTTGCACGGGGATCGGAGAGGATTGAGAGGGATTAATTCATTTTTTCTCGAACGCGCAGGAGAGCTGAGCATCATTATATTAAGAAAAAAAAGGGTCCAAAATAGACCGATACAAGATAAAGAAACTACCTTACGGTGGCCAGAAAAGCCAATACAAAAAGACATCCATAGGAAACAAATTACTAAAACAACCAACACTCTTACGGTGGCCAGAAAAGCCAATACAAAAAGACATCCATAGGAAACAAATTACTAAAACAACCAACACGACTATAGCCCAGGAATAGGAGCCGTTAGGAGAGAGACTCTTGGCCTCTGCCATCTCCCACAATTCCTTTTCTTCCTCAGCTTTCCTAGAGGCCGAATCCACATTAGGGGTGAGCTTTTCAAAGACAACCACTCTTGTGGTTCCAAAGCGTCCAGAAGCCCAGGATGATTAGGGAATTGAGCCTCTTCGCAGCAATGCCCTGATCACTGGCCTTCTTCCACCAGTCCATGGTGTTCCTTTCGCCTGGCTGAGTGAGGGTCTGAAGATTGACCTGCCCAAGCCACTTGTACCAGAATTCTCTTGAAAAACATATCCCACCATCAAGTGATCAATATCTTCAAATTCTTGATCACAAAGAGGGCAACAGTCAGGGTGTTGAAGCCCTCGCTTCTGCAGCCGATCAGTTGTCCAACATCTTCTAAAAGCCAAAAGCCACATGAAAAAATTACATTTCGGAGGAGTCCAAGACTGCCAAATTCTCTCACAAGGCTCAAACTGAGTTGATCCCATAAAAAGGCTCTCATAGGCTACCTTGGCTGAGTATTTACTATTGTTTGTCATCCTGAAGATGTGATTATCCTATTTCTCTGGCTGCAACTCCACCAATCGCAAGGCATACCAAAGAGTAAGGAACTCTGCTATAACTCCAACAGATAAACCACCTCGGATACCAGAAATCAATCCTCTGTTCATAAGGGCCTCTTGCACGTTCCTATTATTAGCAATGCGTCTAGGAACCACCTCAAACAACCTAGGTGCCAAGTCCTTAACACATCTGCCATGCAGCCATCAATCCTTCCAAAACAAGGTTGATGCACCATTTCCAATTTCTGTCACCATAGCTATAGAGAAGAAAGCCCTTACTTTATCACAGAACTGCAATGGAAGAGAAGACCAAGGTCTCACAGGGTCAGTCTTGGCCAACCATAACCACCTCATTCGAAGGGCCCATCCCAGCTCCTTTAAGCTAAAAATACCCATCCTTCCAAACTCCACAGCCCGACATACTTTCCCCCAAGCCACCAAACATACTTTCCCCCAAGCCACCAAACAGTGCCCTCCTTTAGCCTCTTTTCTTCAACGCCAAAGAAAGCCTTTTCTAATTTTATCAATAACCTTTAGTGACCATGCTGGCAAATCCACAACCATTGCCAGATAAATAATCATTCCTGTTAAAACAAATTGCACTTGGACTTTGCACCCCCGCCCTTGTCATCAAATCTGCCTTCCATTCGGGAAGCTGATCCACAATCTTGTCGATGCTTGGTTGCACTTGGCTCTTCAAAAGCTTTTACAGGGATAGAGGCAAACCCAAGTAAGTGCAAGGAAAAGCAGATAACTCACAAGGGAGTTGCTCATTCAGAATTGCAATATCTTGTTCATCACATCGAATAGGGTAAACATTGCTCTTCTGGACATTATTCTTAAGACCTGAGGCTTCCCCAAATAGGTGCAGAATGTTGAGAATCATCTGAATATCACTCTCCCTTGGCTGCAAGAAAAGAACAACGTCGTCCACATACAAAGAAATCCTAGGTTGTAAGGATCTGGAAAAAAGAGGTTGTAAAACCCTTCCTCTTCAGCTTTAGAAACCATATCCCCAAGAATATCCATAACAAGAATAAAAAGCATTGGAGACAAGGGATCTCCCTGCCTCAAACCCCTTTTTAGCTGAATGGTCTTTCCTGGAATTCCATTTAAGAGCACTTGCTGGAAGAAGCAGCCAGCAATCCACTAATAATATCTCTCCATACTTGGCCAAAACCTAAATTTTAAAGAACTTCCAATAGAAAAGGACAGGAGACTGAGTCAAATGACTTTGTAATATCAAGCTTTAAAAGCACCCATGTTTTTTTATGATGATGCAGCCTAGCCATTTGCTGTACTAGCATAAAGTTATCTTGGATAAAGCGACCTTTGATGAAAGCACTCTGCTTTGGAGAAACCATATAGTGCAGCTTACTAGCCAATCTGTTGGCCAACATTTTTGTGATCAGTTTGGCAATGCTATGCACCAGGCTAATAGGACGATAGTCTTTAACCTCCTCAGCCCTATTCTTCTTTGGAAGAAGAGCCACATAAGCTGTGTTTAGCCGGTCAAAATTAGCAAACTTCCTACTCCACACTGCTGAAACCACTGCCATTACCTCATCCTTCATAATAGGCCAACAACACTTATAAGCTCGGCCTATGAAGCCATCAGGGCCAGGAGCTTTGTCAGAGGGCAGCTGCTTGATTGTCTCCCAGACCTCTGTTTCAGTGAAGGGCAAATCCAGAACAGCCAAATCATGATTATGAGTACCCAGCATATCAAGATTAATAGAAGACATTCTGGCCATATTAGTACCCAGCAAGGATCTACAGAAGTCATCAACCAGTTTAGCTTTATCCTCATGATTGGTACAGATGCTATTATAAGAAACCAACTTTGCAGCAAGTTTTTCTGCTTCCGAAATCTAGCATGCAGGTGAAACAACTTTGTGTTGGCATCCCCTTCTTTAGCCAATTCACTCTAGACCTCAACCTAACAATAGTGTGCAAGAGTGAAGCTAGAGCAAGTGCATGTTTTCTGAGGCCATTTTTAAGCCACATTTCAGCTGTCGATAGCTCCCTTGAGCCTTGAGCAATCTCAATTTGATGAAGAATCCCCCTAGCTAGTGCAAGTTGAGATTTAACATTGCCAACTTTTCTATCACTCCATCTCTGGAGCCCTCTTACAACTAATTTGAGTTTCAATTCTAAGGTTAGGAACGGACAACTTTTCTTGCTAATCGAGCTCCAAGCCTCCTGAACAGTCTCATGAAATCCCTCAAACTTTGGCCAAAAGGATTCAAAGTGAAAGCGTTGTTTTCCAGGCCCACCCTGAGCCCCAAGATCAGAGGGCAGTGGTCAGAATCTTCAGATGCAGCACTCTGAAGAAAGACATTAGGAAACATTTCTTCCCAATCAACAGAACACAACTTCAAGTAGGATTAATTCCTTTCTATTCAATTTTGATAAACAAGGGATTTAATCCCCTCCAATCTCTTTCAATCCACTCCTAGCCGAACAAGCCTTAAAGAGGATTGTAGTAATAGTTTTAAACAAACTAACAGTAGTAGCAGTTGCTATTAACGTACTTATTTTTAAGGAGTCCCTATCATGGTCTTTTTTGGAGGCCATTATGGGAGCCGGGCTTTAAGTTCTGGACAGTGAGCTCACACCTCGGAGCTTCACCGCCTTCTCTATGAGAATTCCCCATTAACATACTTATTAGTTCTTTGCCACCATTTGATGGTATTGGTGTGTTGTTAACTAGGCAAGAGAATATAGAGTGATGAATGCATGTATGCTAATACATGGAAATTTGCCACCATTACTGGCCCAATTCTCAGGGGAAAAAGATCACTTAAATCAGCACTTACTGTAACATGACTGAAATACAGAGATTTATTTATACTGAGCAGCAGTGTCTAGTCACGGACATAAAAGCTGCCAATCCCTGCTCGGTGTTAACACTAGTTGTGATCAAACCCAACTTCGCTCAACTGAACTGATGGGACAGATTCCTTGACTAAATTCATAATGAGATGCAATGAACAACTCATTTTGACAAACACAGCTAGGGCACCTAGACCTCACAACAGTATGGAACCATCACATAGTCCATTCTAAGAAACTATTACAAAACAGTGAAAATGACTTGGGGTAAAGCAGCCTTATTTGCTAAAAAATGGTACAGCAAGGTTTCCTTTGTCAAAATGGCATCACAAGAACGTGATAAGTGGCAATCCATGTAGCAAATGCACTCATAAAAAAAACAATTGTGACCCAATTGAGCATTTTGTAAGATCTATAACCTACTTAAGTTGTACCTCAGGTGTATTTTACTCTATCGTGTTGTTTCACACAAGGAAAATATTCAACAACTGAATTGTCTCAGAAAGTCACTGTAAGTTATTATTCCTAAGCCTTATTATGCCCATTAAAAAATTACAAAATATGAAAATAAAATCCATGTCATTTGGTTTTAAATTGAAGGAAATAACATTAGGAAACATATAACTATTATCTCAAGCGAAACAACAGCCTTAGTCGCTTTATAGGCCCAGTGTCACTTCTCATGCTACAAGTCTGAATGTATGGTGAAAGCTTATATATGGAGCTAGTATACAGTACAGCCAATCCGCCGCAGCTAATGCAACATGCACCCCACAGCAAAACAAATGATAAATTAGAAAAGGCAGATAAAAATAGTTAATAGAGATTTCATAAAGTGAAAGGTTCCCAAGTTAGTTGATTGAACTATTCATAAAGGTAAACATTGAATCTCAAGTCGACTATATGTTTGTTCTACACTGATGGAACCTCTAGGGACCTTTCTTTCAGACAAAAGTGCTGGGCAGAATAATAGAGCACAGTAACTTAAATTCTAAGAGATGACATGAGTTTAAGCATTTTAGTTAATTATAAAACATTAATTAATATAATTCAGACCCACTTGTTAGGTTGATCTCATCCGGTTCTGTCAAACGACCGAACTAGACTCGACTCACACGCCCTAACCGGGGACACAACAAACTTATGGCTGCGGCCCCCTTTCACACCGCGGGTATTAATAGGAAGAGGGTCAGCACAGAGACCAATGTTTGTCGTAGCCTTCTCTTTCATACATCACTCGTGAGATCGATCTCTCCTATGCAGTCAATGAAGGAAAGGCCACCGCCGCTCTACCTCGTTGTCTCTGTGTAGAGCTACATCACCCTAATGGCATCAATGTCCAATCCCGAAGGTATAACCTATGAGTTCTGTCACATCTAGTGGCTAGGGCTCGTGCACAAGGTCCTACAAGATTTAACACCACTGTCATTCTCAGATCCCACAATAGGTCTGCTAATAGGCATTAATTATGCAGATAGATCAAAGTACCAAAGGTCAGCAAACAGTATGTGTTCGTGTCAACTTACTAGTTAAGTCTGTAACAATAACAACTTACCAGCTAGATCAGGATGTGTTTGTGTCAGCTTTAGCCAATCCATTTGACTATAGCCTTTCTCAAAAGGAACCTTTGCCCGTGCTGCGGGTTTCTTGGATGAACGTTTTGCCTGTAATGGGACATTTGATTCTGCTCCACCACCTGTATGTGTAACTGGTGCTTTCATGTTATCATCTTTTGTTGAAACACTGACATTGTTACCAGACCTATATTTTTCTGAGTCAACAGTTTTCATGCCATTATTCTTTGAAGTATCTGCACTTTTAACACGGACATCCTCGAGCGTCATACTTGCCATAGGAATGGCTTTAGGAGATTCTGGTTGACCGTCATTTTCTGCAGAACTAACCTAAAAAAGATGTCAAAACAAGTCTTAGAAGTCATATCAAAAAGCAAGAAAAATCAAAATGGCACATGTAAATTTGTAGATCATACCATTTGGGCTCTTAACTACTCAGGGGTCTTAAAGAGAAATAGCCGATAAATATTCAACAGAAAAGGTTTAGGCCACTTGTTATGGCCGACAGCCTAGCAGCCCTAATAAAATCAGTTAGTTTGTTTAGATGGATAAGTATCAGTTAGTTTGTTTAGATGGATAGGGATAAGGAGTTTGTTTAGATAGATAAGGATAAGCAAAGTTTGTTTAGAAAGATAAGGGATTAGTTGAGATAAGAACGGGTTGAGATAAGAATGGGCTGCTATCTCAGCCCTATAAAATGTACCCGTGAGTTCAATGGAAGCAAGCAAGCAAATCATCTTGCTAGGCTTCCCCCTTTTCCTGCGTCTACTGTTCACCTTCCAACCAGCAGCCCTAACCCTAGGACAACGGCGCCCAAACGTTGTGGTCCAGAGCCTCGCCCTTCTCCTCACCACTCATACCTTCTTAGAAGCCGCAGCTCCAACAATTTGGTATCGGAGATGCCAGGCAACGACGACAACACCAGCGATGTCGCATCTGCTGTCGCGACCAATTCCGCCAACGCAGCGCTAGAGCAAAAGATCGACACCATGACAAAGGCCCTTGCCGATCTCACCACCGCCATCACTCAAATGATCAATAGGCCGCCAACACCATCACCGCCCCCAGCGTCCAGCCGTCCACCAGCCCTACTTCCATCCCATATGGCATGGCAGGTTATGGCGGGATACCTCCTTTGTCAAACCCCGCCGCGCCACCCATACCATCACCGTCGATCACCACCACACTTGCTCCACTCTGATCCACCTCAACCAACCTTCCACGGTTCCACCACCAACCTCAGCCTTGCTGCCACCCACATCTACCATGCCCATAACCATCCATCAGATACCCTTCCCACACTCCCCATCACCAATCCCAGGCTTTTTCGAATCCCACCATACCGCTTACCCATCGCAGCAAAACCCTCCCAACCAGCACCATCACAACCTTCCCTTTCCCACATTCGACGGCAAAGAGGATCCTGTTGGCTGGTTGTCCCGCTGTGAGAGCTTCTTCTACAATCAAGGGACGCCGGAGGTGGATAAAGTCTGGATGGCCACGTACTATCTCACGGGCGCTGCATAGCTGTGGTCTGTCATGCTACGGCGCGATGAGCCCACACTACACTGGTCGCGCTTCAAGACGTTGTGCCAGCAACGTTTTGGGCCTCCTCTGCGCACGAACACGTTGGGCGAGGTGGCACGCCTGCCGTTCCGCTCCACGGTGGAGGACTACCAGGATCGATTCCTAGCTCTCCTGTGCCACACGGAGCCCGTGCCACTGCCGCACCAACAGGCCCAACTATTCATCGCGGGACTGCCATGGCATCTCCGGGTGGACGTCGAACTGTGCGCGCCCGGCGATCTGAGCATACGAGCGCCGCCAGCAAGGCTCGGACGGCCGCGTGCCTCCGCCCTCTGCACGTCTACTGGCTACCTCGACGCTGGCATCACCGGCCGGGCCAGCGGCTGCTGCCTCCACCCTGGCAGCACCGACGTTCAAGCGCCTCACCCCAGCAGAGATGACGGAGCGACACCGCCAGGGGCTATGCTACAACTATGATGAGCCGTTTGTACGAGGCCATCACTGCCAACGCCTCTTCTACCTTGAGGTGACCGCCAACGACAATGGGGTGGCTGCAGCGGAAGATCCCCCACCCCCGTAATCCTTCCTTCCATCTCGAGGACGAGCTGTTTTTGGAGGCCGGGAGAGATGTTATGGCCGACAGCCTAGCAGCCCTAATAAAATCAGTTAGTTTGTTTAGATGGATAAGTATCAGTTAGTTTGTTTAGATGGATAGGGATAAGGAGTTTGTTTAGATAGATAAGGATAAGCAGAGTTTGTTTAGAAAGATAAGGGATTAGTTGAGATAAGAACGGGTTGAGATAAGAATGGGCTGCTATCTCAGCCCTATAAAATGTACCCGTGAGTTCAATGAAAGCAAGCAAGCAAATCATCTTGCTAGGCTTCCCCCTTTTCCTGCGTCCACTGTTCTCCGTGAACAGTACCGCACCCCTTACAACCAGCAGCCCTAACCCTAGGACAACGGCGCCCAAACGCCGTGGTCCAGAGCCTCGCCCTTCTCCTCACCACTCATACCTTCTTAGAAGCCGCAGCTCCAACACCACTACAATAACAACCGATAAGCTATCATGCAATTGAGTTTGTCCAGCAAAAGTGATACATATATACTACAACCTATATCCAAATAATAACCTAAATAAAAAGGTAATGAAGTGACTACCCATAAAGATGCACTAGCTTTGTATTGTTCACAAGTAATTGACTCAATCCAACGGCATGAGCAGCAAGAGCATCTTCAATAACTCCTTAAAACAACAACAACAACAAAGCCTTTTAGTCGCAAGTAAGTTGGGGAAGACTAGAGTTAAAACCAAACAAACCAACAAGTCAAGGTTCAACTTCAGGCACATGAATAGTTGCTTTAGGTTCAGGCACATGAATAGTTATTTTTCATGCACTCCTATTGAAGGCTAAATCTTTGAATATATTCCATCCTTTCAAGTCTTAGGTCTTCATATTCTTCTCTTCTCATTACTATCGTGCCTTAGGACCACTGCGCACTAGTGCCTCTGGAGGTCTCCATTGGTGTCTCTGGAGGTCTCATTAAAACAACTCCATAATTTTGTTTTATGTCAGAGAGAGAGAGAGAGAGAGAGAGAGAGAGAGGTGTCATCCAACAGTTTTGGTAACAAAGTGCTTCTGCTGCCAATTTCTCTGATCACCCTGCTTAAACATGAATTAATCAAGCGCGATGGTTTTATGATCAGAAGAGCATCGATAAGAAACAACACAAAGCAACAAAACAACAGACAAATCAGCATGACATAAAGTCATAAACGACCACTATGGTGTAAGTGACACAAGCAGCAGCGCGCATACCCTGCAGAAGGTGAAGTCGGATGAGTCCTCATCAGCCATCTCAGAGCCAAAATAAACCTGTCCGATCACACTTTGGAAAGCTGGATTGCCTAGCCAACACCGAGGAGACCAAGTATATCCTGGTTCATGTTGACAAGATTGAATATGTAAACTGCTAGTCATTTTGACAAGACTTAATACGTAAAGTTGTAAACTATCATCTGATTTCAGAAATCCCAAGCAAATCCAGGACCGATTCACTATTCCATAGAAATGGCTGACTGAGAAACAGCAACACGCGGTTACAGTTCACGTAGCCGCTAGCTTGTTTTTCTCCCCATGGGATTAGGGCACCCATCCCAGAAAGCGAGATTTGGATTTCATTACCCGCATGGGAGAAGATACGTGCAGGCAAAACAGAACATCCAAAGCAAGCTAGGTTAGGGCGCCGTACCAAGAAAAAGGAGAAGCAGATCCAAATTGCTGGTGGATCTCCGCTTCTCTCCAGGCCAATAGAAGAGTGCGGAGGGGAGCACGACGGGCCAAACCGAATCCCTTCCGAGCCGGGCGACGTGGCTGCCCCGCGTCTGTGGGAGGCGGCCTGCGGCGCGGGGAGGGGTCGATGTAGGCGGCGCGCGAGCTTGCGGCAGGCCGGGCCGGAAAACGAAAGGCGGCAGGGAGTAGGTGAGGAGCGTCACCGGTGACCTTGTCTCGTTCGCCGCCGCTCTCCAGCCCGCAGGGGAAGGGAGAAAACGAGACGAATCAACCGAAACAGAAACACGGGTCTGACAATTGACACGGCAAAATTGACTTTCCGACTTGTGGTCGGATGGCCAAACGGTTGGCTAGAGATGGCAACGGGTACAAACCCGCTGGGTTTTGCCGTCCCAAACCCGTACCCATGAAAAATATTTATGTCCATTAAAAAACCCGTATCCATGACGGGTTTGAGATTTTGCCTAAACTCGTACCCATCGGGTTAGCGGGTACTCGCGGGTTACCCACGGGTTTTATCTCCGATATGCTTGTTCTTCCTATAATCAATAAGTATCGTAATGATTAATGAGATCATGGTCCAAAATTTATGTGATGAACAACGAGTTCATGATTTGGTATAAAAATTATTAGTAGAGAGAATGGAATTCAAATAATAAGTTGTATAATTAAGTGATCTTGCACTAAGTCATCCATCCACCACATATATAACGCTAGTGAAAACTATAATAGCAAGTAAGCAACACTCTCACCGACTACTTATACATTCACCATTTGATAAAAATTAGGAAGTAAATAAGAAATAACAAGTTTGTTGTTCGTTTATAAAATAAAATGACAATATGTACTAGGTTTGGTCGGGTTTAAAAAACCCACGGGTTTGGGTACTATAGGAACAAACCCGTACCCATAAACCCGTCGGGTATAGATTTATGCCCGTTAACAAACCCATGGGTATGAAAATTGACCCAAACCCGTACCCTAATGGGGTAAAAACCCATCGGATTTTGGGTTTCGGGTACCCATTGCCATCTCTACGGTTGGCAGTCCAGAGAACTGAAGCAGACCGGAAGGCCTGTAACCCCATGCCCTCCTCCCGTGCTCCACTCGCGCGCCGGTATCGCCGCCGCCGCCCCCAACTATAGCCGACCCCACCGGGCACGGGTAAGCAACTTAACACGGCCCGTTAGAGCATCTCCAACAATGTGACCTATAAAAATGCCCTAAAATTTAAAAATAAATAAATTTTATAGAATTTAGGGCACTAACAAAACACCCCGCTCCAACAGTAAAGCCCCAAATCTAAATTATAGGGCAGCCCACTACGGTGTAGTATATTTGAGGCACTTTAGAGGGTGCCCTATAGTATTTTAACAAAATTTTATGAAATGAGTCACTGTTGGAGTTGTTTTTCCTGTGTAGAGCCCCATATTTCAATTTGAGGCACTAGTTTGAGGCATTGTTGGAGATGCTCTTAGGCTGTCCGCACTGAGGTGCGCTAAACCGCACGCTACCAGGTATAGAGTAGACTGAACTGCTGCAGCCGTATACTCTATCTGGGACGCTATTTTACCGTAGGCTGGTCTGAACGGCAAATGTAGCGTGTGTACGTAAGAACGCTATCCTGTGATTCCTGTCAGCATGGGCTTCAAAGCGGTACGAGGCACGCAAGCAAAGGGAGTGACGTGTAAAAAAAAGAATATAATATGTGGTAGTTGGTATAGAGTTGAGATATAGAGTAAACATGACTGCGGAGGATTGTGGTATAGAGTAGATAATCTTGCTGACGAGGATAGAATATTTCTTTTAGCGTACAAATTTAGAGTAGTATGACTGCGGATAGCCTTATCGATGTACCAGCCTGGCACGGGTAGCCTCCGAGGGTCTATCGACACCAGCACGGCTCGTAGCCTCCAGGTCATGCCTACCCACCTTGCTGGACTGCCGACCCAAACAGACCTAAGGCTTGAAATGTGTAACACCCAAATTCTGAATTTGGGATTGATAGAAGAAATCTGAGCAAAATACCATTGATAAATAATTAAACTTTATAATTCACCCTTTTTTTAAAGGTAAATACTCATAATAAAATAAATGAAGAAACACTATGTAGTAATTGTGCATCATGTGAAAGTTTAACTTATGCATAAATTTGAAATCTAGAATTTAAAACTTGGTTTGGTTTGAATTGGAAATTAGGTTTGAAAATAAGAAGAAAAGGAAAGTATATACAAAATAAAAAGTATAAATAAAAGTAAGACTAGAGTTTACAAAATATACTTTTAATCTGAGGAGAATTTACCCAAAAGTTTGAATTTAAACTTGAATTCAAATTGGATTTGAAAAATGGAGGAAAAAGAGATAGAAAAGAAAAGAATAAAACAAAACTACCCTAACTGGGCCTCAACTGCGTTTTCGGCCCACCTTTCCTTTTCTACTGCGTGGCCCATCCAGCCGGCCCAGCTGCTTATCCCGTGCGCGCGTGCATCACACTGACATGTGGGGTCCTCGCGTCATCTGGATTCCCTTCCGCTCATGGTGGCTTCAGTCACTTGCCAGTGGGCCATCGCGGTCAGGTTCGTCCCCGTTCCCTTCCCTGCGCTGCTCGCCGCGATTGTTGGATGGCGGTGTGGGATTGGAATCCTGGGACCCAGTTAACCTCGCCTCACCTGTGCTCGCTGGCCAGTGGGCCGTCCCATCTGGCGCGCTTTCCCCACGGACCTCGCCAACGGAAAACCGGATTCCGCTTCTGCCGCCATGACCGAACTCCGCTGGGCGGATTTTAACAAATCGCGCTCGCGGGGGAAACGCAACAACCATCGTTTGAAATCCCTCGAAACCAGGCAAGCTCCGTCCCTCCTCGCGCCTATAAATGGAACTCTTGGCTACGGCTTCACACATCCCTTCTCGGAGCTTGAATCTGGCGCCTACATCACGGATTGCCCCTCTCACGTGGACACCGCTTCGGCACCTTCGTCTCTGGTAAAAGGAAGCACACCCGAATCGCCCTACCCTTTTGCTGCGTGTTGAGCCTTTTCGATTGGTGGATTGTGCCCTGATGCGCGAGATGCCATGCACCGGCCATGGCGCGCCGCCGTGGAGTTCCCTTTGCGGCGCCGCTCGGCCTGGCTCTGGGAGGGAGGAAGATAGGCTCCCTGCCATTCGATCGTGAACGGACGGTGGAGATTAGGTCTGGGAATCGCTCGGCCAGGGGGTGTTGTCGGCCGTCGGATTGGATGTGTGCGGCCCAGATCAGAACGCTTATATACCGTTTAGTCGGGGGGTTGTTATCCGTAGATCTTGGATCCTACGAACGAGAGTGAGCACAGGTTCATAAGGGCTCGGATCTAATCTGAGCACTTGAACTGGGATCCAACGGTCTCGATTGTCTCATACCCCTTCGCCCTGGCCTATTTGCTAAAGAGACCCCGTAAGTCTTACAAATTAACCCGCCGTCCACCTAGGTTGTATCCTGTGTCTGGGGAATCTTTCCAGTTAGCCCCTGGATTTCTGTTTATTCGTGCGCCCAGTCCAAGGATTTATAAAACCCAGTAAAAGTAATTAGAAAATAATTTTTTTTAATATGAAAATAAATCTAGAAACTTGTATAATTCATATTAAATTCATCTTAACTCCAAATTAAGTCATTCCAGTTGCAATAATTTTGTTATAATATTGTCTATCACCTAGTGCCTCTATTTTACCATGAAACTTGAACTAAAAATGTTCATTTGAGATTAATCGATTCTAAGTACCTAATAACTTCAGAAATTCATAACTTAAAATCTATAACTCCAAAATTAATGATTCCTGTTCCTATGATCTTATTTTAATATGTATATTATTAAGGTGTAATTTGTTCTTATGTTTGGTGTAATGTTAATTTTGCCTATACCATGTTTGTTTGATTTGCTACGACTAGCAGTGAGGTCACGAGTCACCTGAAGATCATCCTGGTACCTGGATTCTCAAGGCCCAGGCAAGTTGTGCCCTTGATCACTTCTTTTTACCCAGCCATGTTCTGATTAATCATAATGATCTGCATAGGTTAATTTGATGGGACCCAACAGGTTACCTAGTTTGATTATCTTTATACCTTGTTTACCACTGATCTTTCTGGGTAGTACTTGCTAGTGCTATATGTGGTTTTGGGTATGGAGATACACCATTCATGATTACACTTTTTGTTATCAGTTGTTATTTATGGTTCATGTTAAGATCATTATGTTAATTGGAACATGGAGAACCACCCGGGAAAACAGTGCTACCACAAGGGTAGTATGGGATGCCCTTGGCTGATTAATTAGGAAAGCTAGTGGAAGACTACCTTACCCGAAAGGGGCAAGGGCAGTAGGGGAGAGGTCAGTGTAGGGAGGCCCTCGGGAGGATTTTGCTGCGATGGCGGTCCTGCAAGGGATTCCTGCACTGGATCTTCCTATAAACTGTAGCGGGTTTTCGGAAGCTAGTGGAACTTTGTAAAGGCCTCGTAGTGTTACCCTGCCTCGCTTCCTTGGTAGAGGTGAATGGGATTCATGACCCCTTGGCAGATGGGATACACGACTTGTGGGTAAAGATGCGCAACCTCTGCAGAGTGTAAAACTGGTATACTAGCCGTGCTCACGGTCATGAGCAGCTCGGACCCTCACATGATTAACTTATGGAACTAAATTCAATTTGTCATATGCATTGCATTGCAGGTGATGTGGTTACTTTTGTTCTATTACTTAATTGGGTTTGGTATTTACTTATACTTAGTAACTGCTAATAAAATTTTGACCAACTTTAAAAGCAATGCTCAGCTCTAACCATCTTCTTTGGTAAGCCTTACACTTTATGTGAGCTCCCACCTTTGGCGAGTTCATGCACATTATTCCCCACAACTTGTTGAGCGATGAACGTATGTGAGCTCACTCTTGCTGTCTCACATACACCACAGGTCAAGAGCAGGTACTGCAGGATGATGCTCATGGAGGATGCTGCGATGAGTTCGTGAGAGGTCTAGGTCGTCGTCTCCCAGTCAACTTTGGGTTGCTGGACCGTTGTCTCCTTATAATGTAATTATTTATTTTGTATAGAACTCCTGTTATATATAAAGTTGTGACATTCGATCCTGTGCCACTATACATCATATGTGTGAGACTTGGTCCCAGCATACCTGGTGTTTATGTTTACGCCCGGGTTTTGGACCCCTAAAATCCGGGTGTTACAGAAGTGGTATCAGAGGAATGTTGACTGTAGGACGAAACCTAGACAGAACTGGACAACCAATACTTACTTACCTTTGCTACTCTGATTCTTTTCTAAGCTTATCTTAAATCTTTTCTCATCTAATTCCGCTTTACTCTGATTATTCTTACCTTTTCCTTCTAAAGACAAATGTGGATTTCACACTTTGAAATCCTGTGCCTAAAGTGACTTTTATGAATAGGAGACCTAATCCTAAGAACAAAAACAAAACTATTTTTATAAGTGTCTATGTATTTGAATGTTTGTTCTTATGATGTCTGTCTGATTTGGATCTTTGATTGAGTGTGATGTGTTGTGGAGTAATGTCCACAATTGCATCTGCATATACACATAGGTATAAAAATATATTTATAAAATAACTAGACAACCTAGATTATCCCCATTGGAACATATCTAGCATAAGAGATTTATCTTATCCTAAAAGATCTCATTCTAACCAATTCATCTTATCTTAAAAGATTCTCCCTTATCTTAATAGATCCATCTCATTTTAAAAGATACTCATCTTATCTTGAAAAGATTTTATCTCATCCTAATAGATCTAACTGACCTCAAAAGATTCTACCTTATCCTTATGGATTCATCTTGTCCTAATAAGCATATCTACCCCACCCTAGTAACAACCAAGATCTAATCCAAAGTAATTAGATATTATCTAGTCTAATCTAGTTATATCCAACCTAATCCAGATTCTATCTAATCTAAATATGACCCAATCTAAAGTGAGTTATTAACAGGTTAGTTAAGTTGGTGATATAGGTTAGACACTGTCTCTACAAATATATCTTAACCTAAATTAATGTCTTATACCAACTCATCCTTGAACAATGGCCTACCTATATCATATAATCCATCCTATCTTAAAAGATTCTATCATATCCTAATAATAGTTATCCTACCCTGGTAGATCTAGCTAATCTTAACTAGTTTAATCTAGTCATATCTAACCTAATCTAGATTTTTATCTAATCCATTATAATCTAATCTAGAGTAAGTTACATAATGATGGTACAAAAGATAAGGCCATACCCTCCATGCACTTAAAACTAAACTAGTGCCTTAAACCAACTCAGCCACATGCATGAGATCTGATCCAACCAATAGAGTCATGAAGAATTGCATAGTTTGTCTGTCCCCACCTAACATCAAACAAACCTTTGACCTACATCATGTAGTATATCTCATCATGTCTATCTTAACCATATTCCCCAGCCTGATAATATACACTAACTCCTAATCAATGAGACAAGCCTGGAGAAGATGATCAACTTCATCAAGAAAGGATGAGCACCAACTCAAGTCTTCAAGGATCAAGTGAGGTCACCAAGATGAGTCAAGATCCACAATCTTGGATGGAGTTTTTCTTATCCTACTCTTTCTTATCCCAAACCTATATATGCCCTAAAGACATCTTCTATCCTACATAATAAAGTAGACATACATATAATACCCATGCTCTCCCATCACTTACTAATAATAAAAAGAGAGACCCTTGATTTAGAAATTAAAAGCTAAATTGCAAACCAATCTTTTTTGTATTCCCTTTTCTTACAAATCTCGAGGACGAGATTATTTTTAAGGGGGGTAGGATTTGTAACACCCAAATTCTGAATTTGGGATTGATAGAAGAAATCTGAGCAAAATACCATTGATAAATAATTAAACTTTATAATTCACCCTTTTTTTAAAGGTAAATACTCATAATAAAATAAATGAAGAAACACTATGTAGTAATTGTGCATCATGTGAAAGTTTAACTTATGCATAAATTTGAAATCTAGAATTTAAAACTTGGTTTGGTTTGAATTGGAAATTAGGTTTGAAAATAAGAAGAAAAGGAAAGTATATACAAAATAAAAAGTATAAATAAAAGTAAGACTAGAGTTTACAAAATATACTTTTAATCTGAGGAGAATTTACCCAAAAGTTTGAATTTAAACTTGAATTCAAATTGGATTTGAAAAATGGAGGAAAAAGAGATAGAAAAGAAAAGAATAAAACAAAACTACCCTAACTGGGCCTCAACTGCGTTTTCGGCCCACCTTTCCTTTTCTACTGCGTGGCCCATCCAGCCGGCCCAGCTGCTTATCCCGTGCGCGCGTGCATCACACTGACATGTGGGGTCCTCGCGTCATCTGGATTCCCTTCCGCTCATGGTGGCTTCAGTCACTTGCCAGTGGGCCATCGCGGTCAGGTTCGTCCCCGTTCCCTTCCCTGCGCTGCTCGCCGCGATTGTTGGATGGCGGTGTGGGATTGGAATCCTGGGACCCAGTTAACCTCGCCTCACCTGTGCTCGCTGGCCAGTGGGCCGTCCCATCTGGCGCGCTTTCCCCACGGACCTCGCCAACGGAAAACCGGATTCCGCTTCTGCCGCCATGACCGAACTCCGCTGGGCGGATTTTAACAAATCGCGCTCGCGGGGGAAACGCAACAACCATCGTTTGAAATCCCTCGAAACCAGGCAAGCTCCGTCCCTCCTCGCGCCTATAAATGGAACTCTTGGCTACGGCTTCACACATCCCTTCTCGGAGCTTGAATCTGGCGCCTACATCACGGATTGCCCCTCTCACGTGGACACCGCTTCGGCACCTTCGTCTCTGGTAAAAGGAAGCACACCCGAATCGCCCTACCCTTTTGCTGCGTGTTGAGCCTTTTCGATTGGTGGATTGTGCCCTGATGCGCGAGATGCCATGCACCGGCCATGGCGCGCCGCCGTGGAGTTCCCTTTGCGGCGCCGCTCGGCCTGGCTCTGGGAGGGAGGAAGATAGGCTCCCTGCCATTCGATCGTGAACGGACGGTGGAGATTAGGTCTGGGAATCGCTCGGCCAGGGGGTGTTGTCGGCCGTCGGATTGGATGTGTGCGGCCCAGATCAGAACGCTTATATACCGTTTAGTCGGGGGGTTGTTATCCGTAGATCTTGGATCCTACGAACGAGAGTGAGCACAGGTTCATAAGGGCTCGGATCTAATCTGAGCACTTGAACTGGGATCCAACGGTCTCGATTGTCTCATACCCCTTCGCCCTGGCCTATTTGCTAAAGAGACCCCGTAAGTCTTACAAATTAACCCGCCGTCCACCTAGGTTGTATCCTGTGTCTGGGGAATCTTTCCAGTTAGCCCCTGGATTTCTGTTTATTCGTGCGCCCAGTCCAAGGATTTATAAAACCCAGTAAAAGTAATTAGAAAATAATTTTTTTTAATATGAAAATAAATCTAGAAACTTGTATAATTCATATTAAATTCATCTTAACTCCAAATTAAGTCATTCCAGTTGCAATAATTTTGTTATAATATTGTCTATCACCTAGTGCCTCTATTTTACCATGAAACTTGAACTAAAAATGTTCATTTGAGATTAATCGATTCTAAGTACCTAATAACTTCAGAAATTCATAACTTAAAATCTATAACTCCAAAATTAATGATTCCTGTTCCTATGATCTTATTTTAATATGTATATTATTAAGGTGTAATTTGTTCTTATGTTTGGTGTAATGTTAATTTTGCCTATACCATGTTTGTTTGATTTGCTACGACTAGCAGTGAGGTCACGAGTCACCTGAAGATCATCCTGGTACCTGGATTCTCAAGGCCCAGGCAAGTTGTGCCCTTGATCACTTCTTTTTACCCAGCCATGTTCTGATTAATCATAATGATCTGCATAGGTTAATTTGATGGGACCCAACAGGTTACCTAGTTTGATTATCTTTATACCTTGTTTACCACTGATCTTTCTGGGTAGTACTTGCTAGTGCTATATGTGGTTTTGGGTATGGAGATACACCATTCATGATTACACTTTTTGTTATCAGTTGTTATTTATGGTTCATGTTAAGATCATTATGTTAATTGGAACATGGAGAACCACCCGGGAAAACAGTGCTACCACAAGGGTAGTATGGGATGCCCTTGGCTGATTAATTAGGAAAGCTAGTGGAAGACTACCTTACCCGAAAGGGGCAAGGGCAGTAGGGGAGAGGTCAGTGTAGGGAGGCCCTCGGGAGGATTTTGCTGCGATGGCGGTCCTGCAAGGGATTCCTGCACTGGATCTTCCTATAAACTGTAGCGGGTTTTCGGAAGCTAGTGGAACTTTGTAAAGGCCTCGTAGTGTTACCCTGCCTCGCTTCCTTGGTAGAGGTGAATGGGATTCATGACCCCTTGGCAGATGGGATACACGACTTGTGGGTAAAGATGCGCAACCTCTGCAGAGTGTAAAACTGGTATACTAGCCGTGCTCACGGTCATGAGCAGCTCGGACCCTCACATGATTAACTTATGGAACTAAATTCAATTTGTCATATGCATTGCATTGCAGGTGATGTGGTTACTTTTGTTCTATTACTTAATTGGGTTTGGTATTTACTTATACTTAGTAACTGCTAATAAAATTTTGACCAACTTTAAAAGCAATGCTCAGCTCTAACCATCTTCTTTGGTAAGCCTTACACTTTATGTGAGCTCCCACCTTTGGCGAGTTCATGCACATTATTCCCCACAACTTGTTGAGCGATGAACGTATGTGAGCTCACTCTTGCTGTCTCACATACACCACAGGTCAAGAGCAGGTACTGCAGGATGATGCTCATGGAGGATGCTGCGATGAGTTCGTGAGAGGTCTAGGTCGTCGTCTCCCAGTCAACTTTGGGTTGCTGGACCGTTGTCTCCTTATAATGTAATTATTTATTTTGTATAGAACTCCTGTTATATATAAAGTTGTGACATTCGATCCTGTGCCACTATACATCATATGTGTGAGACTTGGTCCCAGCATACCTGGTGTTTATGTTTACGCCCGGGTTTTGGACCCCTAAAATCCGGGTGTTACAAAATGACCAATGGTACTGGGTCGAACTTGGCCCGAAAACTAAACTAAGCATAATTGTTGAGAACTACGTTACCACGGATCATCAGATTCGCTTTCTTTCCTCCCGTCAGCAGTAAAGGCGCAAGAAGCTTTAGAGAACCTATCTCCCTTCCCATAAGCACGACAGAGGAAACACACGAGACACATGATATAGGTTAGGTCTCTGGGCTCTTTCTCTTCTCTTCCTTATCTTATGAGGGGGTATATGTTCCTTTATATAGAGACGTGAGACCCCTTAGGGGCAAAGTCGGTATTTAACCACATAACGCTAACTAGGGTTACTTAACACTCCCCCTTTGGCGAATACCGCGACCAACACATGCCTCTTTAAAACTCTCAAAAACCCAGTGGGAAAAATATGGAGAAAGAGTATATGGTGACGCAAATTGCATTTGCACTTTGTTGCCTCGTTAAAAACTTTATGTGAGAAACTTCAGAAAAACTCACCAAGGAAAAAGAGTACAACAAATGTCATCAGGACAAATTTCGATCTTCTGGATCAGGATTCCATCGAATCTTCTATAAGGGCTAAATTTAGAAATGTGCTCCCCTGATCCTTGCAAAACCGTATCAATATGGCACATCTTCTTCTAGAAGTATACGGACATAGAGATTTAGCAAACGGATTGCATACTGTTGCAAGTATTATATCAGGAACTTCACCACTACTCACTTCTATGATATATGAGGTAACTGCACGTATCAACATAAACAAGCCACTTTGACTGATAGTGTTCGATCAACTGGATCTTTTTATGTGATAGAAATTTCCATAAAAGGTTCACATATTGATCATCAAGCTGATGCCTTCAGGGCATAGAATATGACATTTATTGTCTCACAATTGTGATCAATATAAGCATTCACTTCCCCTCATGATGACATCTGTCAAAGTTGTTATCCCTCATAACTCAAGCATATTCTTCAAGATATATGTCTCATTGTTCATCTGGAATAACGAGAATAGATGAGGTTGGGGTGCTATCATTTTCTATCTTACACCACAATTTATACAAAGTTGTGCAAAGCAAGTAACATGTCCTTCTATAGGACTTAGGGGATAATATTGTTACAATAGTACATATTCTAAATATGACACAACGCTCCAAGTGTTCATCCATTGCAACATCTATGATAGTGTAACAAAAGTCCATCAAAGATCGTAATCCATCAGGAATTTTTCATCGATCAGATACATCGTTATAGTCTGTCATTCTGGCACAATGGGGATATTTTGCCAGTAACACCTAAACCTTATAGGTTTCTGCCATCAGGGCTTTAGAGAATACTTTAATTCATGCCATTTGCCAGATATATTACATAGGGGAACAGTAGTTATTCAACACATATGTGGGATGGGTCTCTCACAAGACCACTTGAACCATCACATTCACCACATATTATTTCAATAGTGCCCATAAATGTCCGAACTTCAAGCTCGTGACTTTCATTTTGCGATTATTGGTTCAACCTCGATTGCATTTATCAATGACCCGATAAGAGAGCTTCAAGCACTCATGCTTAGGACTTTGTTTTGGATCCCTTTGCAATCTATAGAGGCAATATAGGTGTCGACACATTTGTCTCCCACATTTAATAATGATCTTCGTCATTTCTCAAAAACAAAAGATTCATTGTTCCGTATTCCTAGCACAATGATATTGCGCGCATTGCTAGGAATTTCATCATCAAGATGAACCTTTTCGTGAGGCAACTCACCAGTAGGGCGAGTTCATCAGAGGAGAGTTATTATAGACCACGTGAATCTGCAATCAGAACATATGCTTTGACTAAGACCAATGGATCATATTCGCAGGCGTCCCGGAGAATAGATCAAATGCTAATCAGTCAAATGTGGATATGATATTAATCCCGGGTATATCCACATCTACATCAGGTAGAAGCATTCAAATCAATATAGTTACTCCTCAACGATTTCTGGCAAACTCCATATACACAGGAGTACATACCGAACGACAGGTTTAGTTTGGCTTTTGTGCGTTTAATAGAATATTGAGGCATTACACTATATGGGCATTCCTTCCCCTAATGCCGAGATGTTCTAAAAGCATACAGATAAAATCCCCAACCACAATTATCTAGTTGTGGTCGATGTATGCTATTGTGGTGATTAATTTGGGAAATCTTACGCACATTACAGATAGGGGTTTTATGCAGTGAGCTTTGGACTTAGATTAATGTAGTAGCATGAATATTGCATATTTGTCTTTCAATATGAAGGGTTAGTCTCAACATCCAGTGAGACACGCAACACCAAGTTGCTTCGTGGTTATAATTCTGCAAACTTATTGTTATTATTACCAAATGCACAGTTAATCATTAAGATTTAGACTAATAGCATAACACTATTTTATCCATAAGGGTCCTTCAGGGGCTCATTGAAAGGGAAATGTGCCCTTGGGCCATTTCTAAGTATTTTGGTGATTGAGTGTCAACACAAGTGCTTTTGTGCTAATCTATGCAAAGTGGTGGACAAAGCGAAAATCATGTCAAAAGGTATGTTTCTAGACTTAGTACATTATTTTCTGGACTAATGTATTGTGTCTAAGTGCTGGAAACAGAAAAAATCGAGTTGGAGAAGAGATGGCTAAGTTCAGCCAAATTCTGCTCAGTCTGGGTTCACCGGACTGTCCGGTGCGCCAGGCTGGCTCTGGCGAACAGGCTGTTCTCGGGACTTCGACGGCGGTGTACGGCTAAAATTCACCGGCCTGTCCGGTGGTGCACCGGACTGTCCGGTGAGTCGTTCACAGGCGAACTCATCGCTCTCGGGAAACCATCAACGACGTACGGCTAAAATTCACCGGTCTGTCCAGTGGTGCACCGGACTGTCCGGTGAGTCAACAGTCAGCCGGGGCAACGGTCGGCCGAGGATTCCGCGCGTGATGCGTGGCCGAGCCAACGGTCACATTGGTGCACCGGACTGTCCGGTGTGCACCGGACAGTGTCCGGTGCGCCAACGACTCTCTGACTCCAACGGTCGGCTTCGCCAAATAAGGAAGGATATCTGCACCTGACAGTGTCCGGTGGTGCACCGGACTGTCCGGTGCGCCAGTCGACAGAAGGCAAGATCTGCCTTCCAGGAATGTTCTCAACGGCTCCTAGCTGCCTTGGGGCTATAAAAGGGACCCCTAGGCGCATGGAGGAGCACACCAAGCATTCTTACAACATTCCTAAGCACCAAGATATCGATTCCGCGCATTTGTTTCTTTGTGATAGCATATAGAGCTCTAGTGGAGTTGTGAACTCATTGGGTTGTGTTGCGAGCTCTTGTTGTGACTTGTGTGCGTGGTGACACTCTAATTTTTATGTCTTGTGTGCGTTGCTAATCCCTCCCTTGCTCTGTGCTTCCTTGTGAACTTCAAGTGTAAGGGCGAGAGGCTCCAAGTTGTGGAGATTCCTCGCAAACGGGATTAAGAAAAGCAAGCAAAACACCGTGGTATTCAAGTGGGTCTTTGGACCGCTTGAGAGGGGTTGATTGCAACCCTCGTCCGTTGGGACGCCACAACGTGGAGTAAGCAAGCGTTGGTCTTGGCCGAACCACGGGATAACCACCGTGCCATCTCTGTGATTGATCTTTTGTTGGTTATTGTGTTTTGTTGAAGACTCCTCTCTAGCCACTTGGCGGTTATTGCGCTAACACTTAACCAAGTTTTTGTGGCCTAAGTTTTAAGTGTTACAGGATCACCTATTCACCCCCCTCTAGGTGCTCTCAATTGGTATCAGAGCCATTCTCTTCGCAAAGGGACTAATCGCCCGAAGAGATGGATCCTAAGGGGAAGGGAATCGTGATCAACGATAAAGAGAAGGAGTCCTTCGTCAACGAGCCGAAGGATGACAAGCCTACCGACTCGGGCTCGGGTCACAGACGCAAAGATGGGAAGAAGAAGAAAATGAGACGCATCAAGGAGATTGTCTACTACGACGACAGCGATGAGTCTACTTCTTCCCAAAAGGACGACGACCACAACGACTACGAGAGAAGGAAACCGGTTAATTCGAACTTTTCTTTTGACTACTCTCGTATTCCGCAAAGTACAAATACTCATTTGCTCTCCATTCCACTTGGCAAACCTCCTCACTTTGATGGAGAGGACTACGGATTTTGGAGCCACAAAATGCGTAGTCACCTGTTCTCTCTCCATCCGAGCATTTGGGAGATTGTGGAAAGTGGAATGAAATTTGATAGCTCGGATAGTCCTACGTTTATAAATGAACAGATTCATAGAAATGCACAAGCTACTACTGTGTTGTTAGCCTCTCTGTGCAGGAACGAATATCATAAGGTGAGCGGCTTGGACAATGCCAAGCAAATCTGGGACACCCTCAGGATCTCTCATGAGGGGACTGATGTCACCTTGCTCACCAAAATGGAGTTGATAGAGGGAGAGCTTGGAAGATTCACGTTGATAAGGGGCGAGGAGCCAACCCAAACATACAACCGGCTCAAGACCCTTATCAACAAAATAAGAAGCTACGGAAGCACGTGATGGACGGACCACGACGTCGTCCGCCTAATGCTAAGGTCATTTACCATTCTTGATCCACATTTGGTGAATAATATTCGTGAGAATCCCAGGTACACCAAAATGTCGCCCGAAGAAGTTCTTGGAAAATTTGTAAGCGGGTGAATGATGATCAAGGAGGCGAGGTACGTGGACGACGCATTGAACGGTCCAATCCATGAGCCTCAACCCATTGCTCTCAAGGCAACAAGGAGCAAGGAGGCGTTACCTAGCAAGGTGGCGCAAGTTGAGGCGACAGGGCTCAATGATGATGAGATGGCTCTCATCATCAAGCGCTTCAAGACGGCGCTCAAGAGTCGCAAGGGACAGCCAAGCAAGACCAAAGCCAAGGGGAAGCGCTCATGCTTCAAATGCGGTAAGATTGGTCATTTTATTGCTAACTGTCCCGATAATGAAAGTGACCAGGAACACGGGAGCAAGAGGGAAAAGAAGAAAAATTACAAGAAGGCAAAGGGCGAGGCACATCTAGGAAAAGAGTGGGATTCGGATTGCTCCTCCTCCGACTCCGACAATGAAGGACTCGCCGCCACAGCCTTCAACAAGTCATCCCTCTTCCCCAACGAGCGTCACACATGCCTCATGGCAAAGGAGAAGAAGGTATGTACTCGAGACAGTACTACTTATGATTCTTCAAGTGATGATGATTCTAGCGATGAGGAAATAGATTACTCTAGCTTGTTCAAGGGATTGGATAGAAATAAAATTGATAAAATCAATGAATTGATTGATGCCTTGAATGAAAAGGATAGGCTTTTAGAAAAGCAAGAGGATTTGTTGTATGATGAACATGATAAATTTGTAGAGGCACAAAAATCCTATGCTTTAGAAGTTAAAAGAAATGAAATGCTTTCTTATGAACTATCTACTTGTCATGAAACCATTTCTACTTTACAAGGTGTTAACAATGATTTAAATGCTAAATTAGAAGTAGCAAATAAATCTAATTCTTGTGTAGAACATGTTATGATTTGCACTAGGTGTAAGGATTTTGATATTGATGCTTGTAGTGAACACCTAGTTTCAATTTCTAGATTAAATAATGAAGTAGCTAGTCTTAATGACCAACTTAAGACTAGCAAAAGTGATTTCGATAAGCTAAAATTTGCAAGGGATGCCTACACGATTGGTAGACACCCCTCAATTAAGGATGGACTTGGCTTCAAGAGGGAAGCCAAGGACTTAACAAGCCATAAGGCTCCCATCTCCACCAAGGAGAAAGGGAAGGCCCCTATGGCTAGTAGTGCTAAAAAGAACCATGCTTTTATGTATCATGACAAGAGATAATATAGAAATGCTTATAGGAGTTATAATGCATATGATGCTTTTGATTCTCATGCCATGTTTGCTTCTAGTTCTTCCTATGTGCATGATAGAAATGTTGGTAGGAAAAATGTTGTTCATAATATGCCTAGGAGAAATGTTGTTAATGTTCTTAGGAAAGTTAATGTCACACCCGGTTTTTAGAAGGTAAACCGAATGCGAACCATGTACGTGCCAGGATCAGTTATTCACGTACACAGCAGTTACATAACATGGACATCATCACACACTGCTCAAATAGTATTAAAAGGGGAAATAATAGTCGATTACATCATACGTCTGAGACGTCCATATAGTTCTTACAATAAATCAAAGTGCGGAAAAGAAACGTAGATAACGCGGCCTTCACAGGCAGCCGACTGGGGGTTGCCGCTAACCCACGCCTAGAACTCGTCGTAGTCTTGAAGCTCCCTTGGCCGCTCATAACCGCGAGCACGGCTGATATATCAGTTTCATAACACTCTGCAGAGGTTGCGCACTTTACCCACAAGCCGTGATTCCCTCTTGCCTCGGGCCGATCAAACCCTTAAACACTACCAAGGTGAATAGGCAGGGTCTCACTACGTAGCCTTTACAAAGATTCCCCGAGGCTGTAGCCTTTACAAAGATTCCCCGAGGACACTTGCCTCCACCAACCGACTGCTGCTCAGGGGCTTCTCCTGCGAATTCCTCGGGCTCTTCGACCGGATCGTTCTCTATGCGAGCGCAAACATACATACATCCACATATTTAATACAAAAGAACAGTACACCATACAAGGGAACAAGTGAAGCGAATATGCATCAAGTATGACATTCGATATCGCATTTGTTATGGTTAGAAAGAAACGGGAAAGGGTCTCGCAGGGGGTTAAAGCTTATGCACTAATGATTAGTTACAACTGGTTCTTAACAAAGGAATTCTGTTATATACACTAATGGAAACCTAGTCATTTTAAGTTGATCAACATTGCACTAGATAAACAATTAACTAAATGAATCAACTAGCGCAACGAAATTTTAAATTAAGCTTCCTATTTCAATAACATGAACAATGATTAGCCTACCTAAAATAAAATAACTATGATCACAGAAAGTAAAATAAAATAAAAAAAAATAAATAAAAAAGGGGGGGCGGTTGAACCGGCGGCTGGGCCGGCCGAGCAGGGGCGGCCGAGCGTGGGGGGGGGGGCGGCTGAGCCGGGGCGGTTGAACCGGCCCGGGGGGCGGTTGAACCGGCGGCTGGGCCGGCGGGTGCGCAGGGGCGGGGGCGCGGCCAGGCGGGCGGCCAGGGCGCGGCCAGCGCGCGGCTGGGGCCGGCCGGGGCGCGGCCGGGGGCCAGGGCGCGGCCGGGGGCCAGGCGCGGCCGGGGGCCAGGGCGCGGCCGGGGGCCAGGCGCGGCCGGGCGGGCTGGGGGAAGAGGAGGGGAGAGGGGAGAGGGAGAGGGAGGAGGGGGAAAGGGGGGGGGGGCTCACCGGGGACGGGCGAGCGACGGCGAGGGGCGGCGGTTGGGCCGACGGCAGGGGCGGCCGAGCTAGGGGTAGGGGGCGGCGGCGGCTAGGGTGGGGAGAGGGAGAATGGGAGGGAGAGAGAGAGGGGTAAGGGGAAAAGGGGAGGGGGTGGGGGCGGTTGGGCCGGCTAAGGCCCAAGAGGGGGGCGCGGGGGCGGCTGGGCCGGCCAGGGGGCCCACGGCGCGGGAGAGAGAAAGGGGAGGAGGGAGAGAGAAAGAAAGAAAAAGAAAAAGAAAAAGGTTATCTCCTTTTCGAAATTCGTTTTTCCTAGATGAATGCATCCACGTTCTCAATCAATCCAAAAGAATGCATGGTTCGGCATGGTGCATCAAACAACATAAAGTATTTAGGGTTTTCTTTACACGGGAACTCCAAACCGAATCCCGCTAGCTTTGGAAAAAGTCAAGGTCTAGCGAGGGAAAAAGAAAAAGAAAAGGTAACGCCCGAATTTGGCGAGTGAAGAAAAGAAAAAAATTCAACTGCAAAATTCGGGGCGTTACAGTTAATGAACCATCTACAATATATCATGCGTGCAATGCTTCATTTGCCATTTGTAGAAAGGGTAAGAAGGTATTGGCTAGGAAGTTAGGGGCCAAATGCAAGGGTGACAAAACTTGCATTTGGGTCCCTAAGACAATTGTGACTAACCTTGTAGGACCCAACAAGAGTTGGGTACCTAAGACCCAAGCCTAAATTTGCCTCTGCCATCTAGAATCAGTCGCCGGATCTCACTGATCTTTTCATCGTTCTTCTGCGCTTCTTTGATTTCTCGCTCCAAGGTAGGTTCCAATTCAACTGTGACTCCTCGCGAATTGTTCAGAAATCCGAGACTCAACCTGTCAAACTCCTTGGCCAACTCATAAGGCATCGGACGAGCGACCATCAGATTGACTTGACTCTTTCTGCTCAAAGCATCTGCCACTACGTTTGCTTTGCCTGGATGGTAATGGATCTCCAACTCATAGTCTTTGATCAGCTCTAACCATCTTCGTTGCCTCATGTTCAACTCTGACTGAGTGAATATGTACTTCAGACTCTTGTGGTCTGTGTAAACATCGCATTTCTGTCCATACAGATAGTGCCTCCATGTCTTCAGTGCGTGAACCACTGCTGCCAACTCTAGATCATGGATTGGGTAGTTCTTCTCATGAACCTTCAGCTGTCGGGACGAGTAAGCCACAACTCTTCCCTCTTGCATCAACACGCATCCCAAACCTGTGTAACAAGCATCACAGTACACAGAGAAGGGCTTGTGCACATCAGGCAAGACTAGGACAGGCGCTGTTGCCAACTTCTCTTTCAGCGCTTCAAAGGCTTCTTGGCATTTCTGGGTCCACTTGAACTCAACCTTGTTGCCTAGCAACGCTGTCATTGGTTTCGCAATCTTCGAAAACCCTTCAATGAATCGCCGATAATATCCGGCCATTCCAATGAAGCTCTTGATTCCTCGAGCATCTGTTGGCGCTTTCCAGTTCAGAATGTCTGCCACTTTCTTCGGATCCACAGCCAATCCTTCTTTGTTGATTATGTGACCCAAGAACAGGACTTCACTGATCCAGAACTCACACTTGCTCAACTTTGCATACAACTGGTGCTCTCGCAATCTCTGCAATACCATCCTCAAATGATCTGCATGTTCTTCTTCACTTTGAGAATAAACCAGAATGTCATCAATGAATACCACCACAAACTTATCAAGATAATCCATGAATACACTATTCATCAAGTTCATAAAGAACGCTGGTGCATTGGTCAAACCAAAAGACATCACTGTGAACTCATACAAACCATACTTGGTAATGAATGCCGTCTTCGGAATGTCCGAAGGTCGGATCCTGAGCTGATGATAACCTGACCTTAGATCGATCTTGGAGAACACACTGGCTCCTCTCAACTGGTCAAACAGATCTTCTATTCTGGGCAAGGGGTACTTGTTCTTGATCGTGACTTCATTCAAAGCTCGATAGTCGATACACATCCTCTTTGTGCCATCTTTCTTCTCCACAAACAGGACAGGGGCGGCCCAAGGCGAGGTGCTTGGCCGGATGTAACCTTTCTCTGACAGCTCATCAATCTGCTTCTTAAGCTCAACCAACTCTGGTCCGGATATTCTGTAAGCTCTCTTAAAGATAGGGGCGGTTCCAGGAAGAAGCTCTATGGCAAACTCAACTTTCCGCTCTGGTGGCATACCCGGTAAGTCCTTTGGAAACACATCTGGGAATTCAGACACAACCTTGATACTCTCAATTGGGTCTGCTTCACTGCTATCGACAGCCATCTGATAACAACTTCCTTTCTTCGGCTCAGGCGGGACTAACTCGGTCACCACTTCCTCTCCTAATGGGGACACCAACTTGATTGTCCTTTTATCACAACTGATAACTGCCTGATACTTATCTAGCCAATTCATCCCTAGGATGACATCTATTCCCTGAGTACCCATTACTATAAGGTTAGCGGGAAACGCTATCCCCCTTATTTCCACACTTACATTCAAACATATGCTATCAGCTCGAATTCTACCACCGGCTGAGTCAATTTGAATGGGGGTTGACATGGTAGTAATTGGAAGATTATGTGCTTCTACCCATGATGCAGTAATGAAAGAATGCGTTGCTCCAGTATCAAATAACACTTCTGCAATATGGGAGTCGACTGGGAACATACCTACTATCATGCCGGGGTCTCCTGAACTGCTTCAGCCTCCAAGTGGTTCAATCTTCCATGATTATAGCGCTGCTGAGGGCGGTTGCCTGCTCCAGACTGAGACACATTCTGCTTTGCTGGGGCATTGGGGCCTGACTGCTGCTGGGCTGCCTTCTTCGGACATTGCATCACCCAATGGCCTTGCTCTCCACAGTGGAAACATGCTCTGTTTCCAACCTGAGCTGGTGCTGCCTGATTGTTCTGCTGGTTTGCTGGGGCAGGAAGACGAGGTGTCTGCTGATTCTGCCTCTGAAACTGACCTCCTGATTGATTGCTCTGACGGTTCTGGTACTGATGCTGAGGATACTGCCTTTGGAACTGCTGATACTGCTGACGCTGCTGATGCTGCTGAGGTGGACGCTGGTTCTGCCTGAACTGCTGAGGTTGATTGCCTGGGAAACGAGGGCGGCTGCTGCTTCCAGGCTGGGGTCCACTGATCTTGCGCTTACGATCCTCCATCTCCTTACGCTTCCTTTCTGTCATAATTGCTCTGTCAATCAGGTGCTGGAATGTCGGGAAGGTATGATTCATCAGTTGATACTGAAGAGGGTCGACCAAGCCTCTCAAGAAACGGTACTGTCGCTTGGCGTCGGTGTTGACATCTTCAGGAGCATAGCGAGATAACTGCAGAAACCTGTCTCGATACTCACTGACAGATGATGACCCTTGCTTAAGGGCCAGGAACTCCTCCTTCTTCACTGTCATCAGACCTGCAGGCACATGGTACTGACGAAAGCTACCTCTGAACTCTTCCCAAGTGATGGCATCGGGGTTGGCATGGGTGACGAGGTAAGACTCCCACCATGATTGGGCTGCTCCTCTCAACAGACGGGGACCATACAAGACTTTCTCCCTATCATCACACTGAGCGGTATGCAACTCCCGCTCTACAGTGCGCAGCCAATCTTCAGCATCCATGGGGTCAGAAGAGTGAGCGAACGTTGGGGGATGACCTCTCATGAATTCAGCACGCTTGTCTCTGGGCATCTGAGGCATCTGAGGCTGGGGTGGAGCCTGCTGCTGTTGCTGCTGCTGCTGCTGAATGGCGGCCAGAGTCTGACCAATGGCCTGAACTGCCTGAGTCTGCATCAGAAACATCTGCTCGATCGACATCGGGGGCGGGGGTGGCAGGTGCTGCTGCTGAGGCACCTCATCCTGCGGAGCGGCTTGCTCCTGCTGAGCACGCCTTCCTCCTCTGCGCCTGTTCTCTGACATCTGCAAAAGAGTATAGAATTCTCCAACAGCACTGAACAGATGAGCATCTTCACTGATCTCCATCGCAGACCACACAACTTCTCAGATAAAGAGGAAAGTAGAATAAAGGGTTTCCCAACTATATAACTAACTCCATTAACATAATAGGTAAGCCAAAATGCAGGGGGGTACCCACACTCTGGTGACAGTCATTACAAAGATCCAAACCAAACACAGTTCATCATGACAAACATAAATGCACAGGATATAGCAAACTACCCTGTCTAACTAAGACTAACTAAAACCGAGACTAACGCTAAAGCTGAAGCTTCTATGTATATATTTTGTATTAATTACAAGATCCAACTCTAACGATCTATGGTCCTAGATTTATCTTGGTCTTGCAGTCGGGATTGCCATAAGACTGGAGTCCACGCCGAGGTGAGCGATACGGGTGCTGAGTCCCGACGGGAGCGGGGGAACCATCATCCAAGTGACGACGCTCCGCGCGCTCAGCCCGCAGCAGGGCGATCTCAGCACGAGCCCTACTCAGCTCGTCTAATGCATGGTCCAGCTCCGTGTTTAGCACGGCGGCTAGGTTGACTGTGCTGCTCAACCTAGGATTGTCCTCACCAGCAGGTGAAACAATCACGCCTCCTGTGCTGCCAGATGGACGGCGGGGGTAATACTTCAGGTCGAGACCGTCAGCTACCCCACCGAGAACCGAGCAGTAGTGCGAAAGCGCACGCCGTGCAGCATCCTGCATGGCTGCCTCAGCTGAGTCCCGCTCAGAGATAGAATAGTGCTCTGAGCAAGCCTCCGCGCCCTGGAGACTGTTCTCCGGACGGCGCACCAAACAGGTCGCCTCCCAGCGGTCCGGGTAGACCCCGCGACTATGCTGGTAGACCACACAGCGATACTCGATGGACCAAGTACGCCGGTCAAGTGCCCGACGTAGCAGGGTGTCGAGCGCGTCGTGGAAGTGACACCCGCGAGCAGCGTCGCGAGTGATGGGTCGAGCAACCCATCCTTCCGGCTCATGGTCAGCAGAGAAGTCGATGTCGTGGCTCAAGCTGTCGTCGCCACCTCCGTCGTCTGGGTCTCCTCCAGCAGCTACTCCAGAAGCTGGGGCGCCCAGTGGTGGTGCAGGGGGCGCCTCCAGGGGAAGCACAGGGGAGCAGCTCCTCACAGACTCTATCTCCTGCTGGAGCGAGAAGGAAGAGCCCCGCTGCTCCTGTCGTCGACGTTCCTGCTCCTCATGCAGGCGGTGGTGCAGTCTCTCCAAGTGGCTGGACTGTCCGGCCACGGGACGGCGAAGCGGACGCTCAGCAAGGCGGGAGGGTAAGAAGGGGATGACGGACTTTCGTGCAGTGTGTCTAAGTCGAGCCATCTACAAAAGACATCGCAAGCAAAAGGGTGAGAACAGAATTAATATGACCAGCAAATAATGAATCATAAATAAATGAAGGATCAGAATAAAACAAAATTTTCAGCAAGGTATAATATATAGTAGAACATAGGTTTGGTCAGTAGGACCAACTTTTGAAGGGATACCAAAGTCAAGGCAGGGACAGAGGTCTATAATCCTTAGAACGACCATTCTACTCTAGGTTAACGGTCCTACAGTCAGCACGGCTTTGATACCACTTATGTCACACCCGGTTTTTAGAAGGTAAACCGAATGCGAACCATGTACGTGCCAGGATCAGTTATTCACGTACACAGCAGTTACATAACATGGACATCATCACACAGTGCTCAAATAGTATTAAAAGGGGAAATAATAGTCGATTACATCATACGTCTGAGACGTCCATATAGTTCTTACAATAAATCAAAGTGCTGAAAAGAAACGTAGATAACGCGGCCTTCACAGGCAGCCGACTGGGGGTTGCCGCTAACCCACGCCTAGAACTCGTCGTAGTCTTGAAACTTCTGGAAGTCTCCTTCCACAGCTTCATCTTCTCCTGAGCAGTGGTTGCAATGCTGATAACCTGGAGGGGGGGGTTGGTGTGTAGAGCAAGGGTGAGTACACATCAACATACTCAGCAAGCATCCTGTTTGGCTGTAGTGGACTAGCTTTATGTGGGGATAAGTCAAGCAGTTGCTTTTAGTTGGTCAGGTTATTACTTACTAGTAGAAAGCCAGGTTTTAACATTAACCCAAGTTATTAGCCCAATGTATCCTTTCCAACTGGAAAGAATACCACTTACCAGCACCATAATCATAATCAGAACCATCAATCTCATTGCCACCTGTACCAAAATGTCTCTGATCAAGTATCACTAATCTCTGGAGCTCCCTTGGCCGCTCATAACCGCGAGCACGGCTGATATATCAGTTTCATAACACTCTGCAGAGGTTGCGCACTTTACCCACAAGCCGTGATTCCCTCTTGCCTCGGGCCGATCAAACCCTTAAACACTACCAAGGTGAATAGGCAGGGTCTCACTACGTAGCCTTTACAAAGATTCCCCGAGGCTGTAGCCACCCGTTAGGTTTCCTAAATGTACCGCACTCCTCCCCAAGGGACAAATCAACCTTGGCAGAGCGAGCCGCATACACCGAGCCCCATTGACGGCACAACGGCTAAGCGAACTACACCCTGGTTCCTCTAATTATTCAGCTAAGGGCGTCCCATTCCACCCTCATGGTTGCACTGTTTTCCGGGCGGTCATCCATAGAACAGGTCCTTACGGAGAGGCACTCGAGAAACCGCTCGAGTCCCCTTGAAGGTCACAAATATAATCATAAATAAGAAGGGAAAACAGCGTATCATAGATAATCACATCATGTTCATTGATTTGAGTTGAGCAATAGCATCAGACTAAGCAGTAATAATCCGACCCAAATAGGTAAACAAGGACATGGATAACAAAAACTAGTCAATCCTTAGGTATAAATGTGTAATGCGGGAGGTGAATTAAAGAATGAATAGGACAGAGATAGGTCAAAGGACACTTGCCTCCACCAACCGACTGCTGCTCAGGGGCTTCTCCTGCGAATTCCTCGGGCTCTTCGACCGGATCGTTCTCTATGCGAGCGCAAACATACATACATCCACATATTTAATACAAAAGAACAGTACACCATACAAGGGAACAAGTGAAGCGAATATGCATCAAGTATGACATTCGATATCGCATTTGTTATGGTTAGAAAGAAACGGGAAAGGGTCTCGCAGGGGGTTAAAGCTTATGCACTAATGATTAGTTACAACTGGTTCTTAACAAAGGAATTCTGTTATATACACTAATGGAAACCTAGTCATTTTAAGTTGATCAACATTGCACTAGATAAACAATTAACTAAATGAATCAACTAGCGCAACGAAATTCTAAATTAAGCTTCCTATTTCAATAACATGAACAATGATTAGCCTACCTAAAATAAAATAACTATGATCACAGAAAGTAAAATAAAATAAAAAAATAAATAAAAAAAGGGGGGGCGGTTGAACCGGCCCTGGGGGCGGTTGAACCGGCGGCTGGGCCGGCCGAGCAGGGGCGGCCGAGCGTGGGGGGGGGGGGGGCGGCTGAGCCGGGGCGGTTGAACCGGCCAGGGGGGCGGTTGAACCGGCGGCTGGGCCGGCGGGTGCGCAGGGGCGGAGGCGCGGCCAGGCGGGCGGCCAGGGCGCGGCCAGCGCGCGGCTGGGGCCGGCTGGGGCGCGGCCGGGGGCCAGGGGCGGCCGGGGGCAGGGCGCGGCCGGGGGCCAGGCGCGGCCGGGGGCCAGGGCGCTGCCGGGGGCCAGGCGCGGCCGGGCGGGCTGGGGGAAGAGGAGGGGAGAGGGGAGAGGGAGAGGGAGGAGGGGGAAAGGGGGGGGGGGGCTCACCGGGGACGGGCGAGCGACGGCGAGGGGCGGCGGTTGGGCCGGCGGCAGGGGCGGCCGAGCTAGGGGTAGGGGGCGGCGGCGGCTAGGGTGGGGAGAGGGAGAATGGGAGGGAGAGAGAGAGGGGTAAGGGGAAAAGGGGAGGGGGGTGGGGGCGGTTGGGCCGGCTAAGGCCCAAGAGGGGGGCGCGGGGGCGGCTGGGCCGGCCAGGGGCGGCTGGGCCGGCCAGGGGGCCCACGGCGCGGGAGAGAGAAAGGGGAGGAGGGAGAGAGAAAGAAAGAAAAAGAAAAAGAAAAAGGTTATCTCCTTTTCGAAATTCGTTTTTCCTAGATGAATGCATCCACGTTCTCAATCAATCCAAAAGAATGCATGGTTCGGCATGGTGCATCAAACAACATAAAGTATTTAGGGTTTTCTTTACACGGGAACTCCAAACCGAATCCCGCTAGCTTTGGAAAAAGTCAAGGTCTAGCGAGGGAAAAAGAAAAAGAAAAGGTAACGCCCGAATTTGGCGAGTGAAGAAAAGAAAAAAATTCAACTGCAAAATTCGGGGCGTTACAGTTAATGAACCATCTACAATATATCATGCGTGCAATGCTTCATTTGCCATTTGTAGAAAGGGTAAGAAGGTATTGGCTAGGAAGTTAGGGGCCAAATGCAAGGGTGACAAAACTTGCATTTGGGTCCCTAAGACAATTGTGACTAACCTTGTAGGACCCAACAAGAGTTGGGTACCTAAGACCCAAGCCTAAATTTGCCTTGCAGGTTTATGCATCCGGGGGTTCAAGCTGGATTATCGACAGCGGATGCACAAATCATATGATGGGGGAAAAGAGGATGTTTTCTTCCTACGTCAAGAATAAGGATCCCCAAGATTCAATAATATTCGGTGATGGGAACCAAGGCAAGGTAAAAGGGTTAGGTAAAATTGCTATTTCATCCGAGCACTCTATTTCTAATGTGTTTTTAGTTGAGTCGCTTGGATATAATTTGTTATCTGTTAGTCAATTATGCAATATGGGATATAATTGTCTATTCATATGTCTTTAGAAGATGTGATGGTTCACTAGCTTTTAAGGGTGTACTAGACGGCAAACTTTATTTGGTTGATTTTGCAAAAGAAGAGGTCGGTCTAGACGCATGCTTAATGGCTAAGACTTGCATGGGCTGGTTGTGGCATCGCCGCTTAGCACATGTGGGGATGAAGAACCTCCACAAGCTTCTAAAGGGAGAACACGTGATAGGTCTAACCAATGTACATTTCGAAAAAGATAGACCTTGTGTAGCTTGTCAAGCAGGGAAACAGGTGGGAGGCTCTCATCACACCAAAAATGTGATGACAACATCAAGACCCTTGGAGATGCTTCATATGGACCTCTTCGGACCCGTCGCCTATCTGAGTATAGGAGGAAGTAAGTATGGTCTTGTTATAGTTGATGATTTTTCCCGCTTCACTTGGGTATTCTTTTTGCAGGATAAATCTGAAACCCAAGGGACCCTCAAGCGCTTCCTCAGGAGAGCTCAAAATGAGTTTGAGATCAAAGTGAAGAAGATAAGGAGCGACAACGGGTCCGAATTCAAGAATCTTCAAGTGGAGGAGTTCCTTGAGGAGGAGGGGATCAAGCACGAGTTCTCCGCTCCCTACACACCTCAGCAAAATGGTGTGGTAGAGAGGAAGAACAGGACGCTCATCGATATGGCGAGGACTATGCTTGGAGAGTTCAAGACCCCCGAGCGTTTTTGGTCGGAAGCCGTGAACACGGCTTGCCACACCATCAACAGGGTCTATCTTCACCGCCTCCTCAAGAAGACTTCATATAAGCTGCTAACTGGTAACAAACCCAATGTGTCTTATTTTCGTGTATTTGGGAGCAAGTGTTATATTCTTGTGAAGAAAGGTAGAACCTCTAAATTTGCTCCCAAAGCTGTAGAAGGGTTTTTATTAGGTTATGACTCAAATACAAAGGCGTATAGGGTCTTCAACAAATCATCGGGTTTGGTTGAAGTCTCTAGCGACGTTGTATTTGATGAGACTAATGGCTCTCCAAGAGAGCAAGTTGTTGATCTTGATGATGTAGATGAAGAAGACGTTCCAACGGCCGCGATACGCACCATGGCGATTGGAGATGTACGGCCTCAGGAACAATTGGAGCAAGATCAACCGTCTTCCTCAACTATGGTGCATCCCTCAACCCAAGATGACGAACATATACCTCAAGTGGAGGTGCATGATCAAGGGGGAGCACAGGATGTTCAAGTTGAAGAGGAAGAAGCACCTTAGGCACCTCCAACCCAAGTTCGAGCGACGATTCAAAAGGATCATCCCGTCGACCAAATATTGGGTGATATTAGCAAGGGAGTAACTACTCGTTCAAGATTAGTTAATTTTTGTGAGCATTACTCTTTTGTCTCTTCTATTGAGCCTTTCAGGGTAGAAGAGGCCTTGCTAGATCCGGACTGGGTGTTGGCCATGCAGGAGGAACTCAACAATTTCAAGCACAATGAAGTTTGGACACTGGTGCCTCGTCCCAAGCAAAATGTTGTGGGAACCAAATGGGTGTTTCGCAACAAACAGGACGAGCACGGGGTGGTGACGAGGAACAAGGCTCGACTTGTGGCAAAAGGTTATGCCCAAGTCGCAGGTTTGGACTTTGAGGAGACGTTCGCTCCTGTGGCTAGGCTAGAATCAATTCGTATTTTGCTAGCATATGCCGCTCACCATTCTTTCAGGTTGTACCAAATGGATGTGAAGAGCGCTTTCCTCAACGGGCCGATCAAAGAGGAGGTGTACGTGGAGCAACCCCCTGGCTTCGAGGATGAACGGTACCCCGACCACGTGTGTAAGCTCTCTAAGGCGCTCTATGGACTTAAGCAAGCCCCAAGAGCATGGTATGAATGCCTTAGAGACTTTTTAATTGCTAATGCTTTCAAGGTTGGGAAAGCCGATCCAACTCTTTTCACTAAGACTTGCGATGGTGATCTTTTTGTGTGCCAAATTTATGTCGATGAAATAATATTTGGTTCTACTAACCAAAAGTCTTGTGAAGAGTTTAGTAGGGTGATGACGCAGAAATTCGAGATGTCGATGATGGGCGAGTTGAACTACTTCCTTGGGTTCCAAGTGAAGCAACTCAAGGACGGCACTTTCATCTCCCAAACGAAGTACACACAAGACTTGCTAAAGCGGTTTGGGATGAAGGACGCCAAGCCCGCAAAGACTCCGATGGGAACTGACGGACACACCGACCTCAACAAAGGAGGTAAGTCCGTTGATCAAAAGGCATACCGGTCTATGATAGGGTCTTTACTTTATCTGTGTGCAAGTAGACCGGATATTATGCTTAGCGTATGCATGTGTGCTAGATTTCAATCCGATCCTAAGGAGTGTCACTTAGTGGCTGTGAAGCGAATTCTAAGATATTTAGTCGCTACGCCTTGCTTCGGGATCTGGTATCCAAAGGGGTCTAACTTTGACTTGATTGGATATTCAGATTCCGACTATGCTGGATGTAAGGTCGATAGGAAGAGTACATCGGGGACGTGCCAATTCTTAGGAAGGTCCTTGGTGTCGTGGAACTCTAAGAAACAAACTTCCGTTGCCTTATCCACCGCTGAAGCCGAGTACGTTGCCGCAGGACAGTGTTGTGTGCAACTACTTTGGATGAGGCAAACCCTCCGGGACTTTGGCTACAATCTGAGCAAAGTCCCACTCCTATGTGACAATGAGAGTGCTATCCGAATAGCGGAAAATCCTGTTGAGCACAGCCGCACAAAGCACATTGACATCCAGCATCACTTTTTGAGAGACCACCAGCAAAAGGGAGATATCGAAGTGTTTCATGTTAGCACCGAGAACCAGCTAGCCGATATCTTCACTAAGCCTTTAGATGAAAAGACCTTTTGCAGGCCGCGTAGTGAGCTAAATGTCCTAGATTCGCGGAACTTGGATTGATTTATAGCATACATGTGTTTATGCCTTTGATCATGTTCCTTATGCATTTTGTTGCTTACTATGGTGCTCAAGTTGTACAATCTCTCCCCGGACCTCACAAGTCCTTGTGCAAGTGATGCACATATTTAGGGGGAGTTGTGCTACAACTTGACCCTTTGAGACTAACCATATGCTTGAGTTTGCTTGTTTTAGTCTCAAAGGAGGTTTGAAAGGGAAAAGGTGGACTTGGACCATGAAAGACTTCCACTGCACTCCGATGAGAGGGTAACTTATTCCAAGTTCATCTCACGTACTCTTATTGCCTTTGTGTTCTTATTTGAAGATTTTGGTGAGGCAATGGGGTTTAAGGGCCAAGATTGATCCCGTTTTGGTGCTTGATGCCAAAGGGGGAGAAAATAAAGGCCAAAGCAATAGATGGATCAACTACCACTTGAGAAATTTTGAAAATAGTAGATTAGAGCTTTTGGTTTGTCAAAACTCTTTTATTGTCTCTTATGTCAAAAGTTGGCCTCTTGTGGGGAGAAGTGTTGATTATGGGAAAAAGGAGGAGTTTTTGAAATCCTTGATCAAATTTCTTTGGAATACCTCTCTTTATGTCTCTACAAGTGGATTTGACTTAGAGATAGGAATTTGAGTTTGATTTGCAAAAACAAACCAAGTGGTGGCAAAGAGTGATCCATATATGTCAATTGGATTCAAAACAACCTTGAGTTTTCATTTGCATTGATATTGCACGTATTCTAGTTGCTTTATGTTGTGTTGGCATAAATCACCAAAAAGGGGGAGATTGAAAGGGAAATGTGCCCTTGGGCCATTTCTAAGTATTTTGGTGATTGAGTGCCAACACAAGTGCTTTTGTGCTAATCTATGCAAAGTGGTGGACAAAGTGAAAATCATGTCAAAAGGTATGTTTCTAGACTTAGTACATTATTTTCTGGACTAATGTATTGTGTCTAAGTGCTGGAAACAGAAGAAATCGAGTTGGAGAAGAGATGGCTAAGTTCAGCCAAATTCTGCTCAGTCTGGGTTCACCGGACTGTCCGGTGGTGCACCGGACAGTGTCCGGTGCGCCAGGCTGGCTCTGGCGAACAGGCTGCTCTCGGGACTTCGACGGCGGTGTACGGCTAAAATTCACCGGTCTGTCCGGTGGTGCACCGGACTGTCCGGTGAGCCGTTCACAGGCGAACTCGTCGCTCTCGGGAAACCATCAACGGCGTACGGCTAAAATTCACCAGTCTGTCCGGTGGTGCACCGGACTGTCCGGTGAGTCAACAGTCAGCCGGGGCAACTGTCGGCCGAGGATTCCGTGTGTGATGCGTGGCCGAGCCAACGGTCACATTGGTGCACCGGACTGTTCGGTGTGCACCGGACAGTGTCCGGTGCGCCAACGGCTCTCTGACTCCAACGGTCGGCTTCGCCAAATAAGGAAGGATATCTGCATCGGACAGTGTCCGGTGGTGCACCGGACTGTCCGGTGCGCTAGTCGACAGAAGGCAAGATCTGCCTTCCAGGAATGTTCTCAATGGCTCCTAGCTGCCTTGGGGCTATAAAAGGGACCCCTAGGCGCATGGAGGAGCACACCAAGCATTCTTACAACATTCCTAAGCACCAAGACCTCGATTCCGCGCATTTGTTTCTTTGTGATAGCATATAGAGCTCTAGTGGAGTTGTGAACTCATTGGGTTGTGTTGCGAGCTCTTGTTGCGACTTGTGTGCGTGGTGACACTCTGATTTTTGTGTCTTGTGTGCGTTGCTAATCCCTCCCTTGCTCCGTGCTTCCTTGTGAACTTCAAGTGTAAGGGCGAGAGGCTCCAAGTTGTGGAGATTCCTCGCAAACGGGATTAAGAAAAGCAAGCAAAACACCGTGGTATTCAAGTGGGTCTTTGGACCGCTTGAGAGGGGTTGATTGCAACCCTCGTCCGTTGGGACGCCACAACGTGGAGTAGGCAAGCGTTGGTCTTGGCCGAACCACGGGATAACCACCGTGCCATCTCTGTGATTGATCTTTTGTTGGTTATTGTGTTTTGTTGAAGACTCCTCTCTAGCCACTTGGCGGTTATTGCGCTAACACTTAACCAAGTTTTTGTGGCCTAAGTTTTAAGTGTTACAGGATCACCTATTCACCCCCCTCTAGGTGCTCTCACTCATGCATACCATTCTCATTTGGAGCCATTAGTTGACTTCAGATCAACAAGTAAAATGACCATCAGGGTCTAACGCTCAAAAGGACATTCACTGGTTGCATTGTGCTTTTAAGCACATAGGAAAATGTGTGCAGATAATGGTAGTAAAGTGCACGGCATCAGGCCAATGCTGCCAACCAAATATTTATGGTATGTAGAGATGTATAGTCCAACTTGTTTTACCATTGCCCATGGTTTACCCAATTACTCATACCGGTCTGAAATTGGGTTTCAAGTTATGCAACATTTTTTAGGTATTATAATTTTGAGAAAGAACTTATAACAACAGTCAAATATTTGTTGTGTAGGCTGCCAATAGGGCAAACTTTTCTCCTCACATTATACACCAATTTGTTCTATAAAGCATTATTTCGATCTCTTCATTGTTCAGCAAAAAGAGAAGCTTTGGAATAGAACATGCAAGGCCAAGAATTTGTTTTATTTAGGGGAAAACACCTGATTGCTAAGACTAAGCAAATGGTGATAACTGCTTGGTAAGAGCAAAAAAAGACCAATATCCGTTGGGGACCAGTCTTCAACAACAGATAGTGCTGCTCTCATATGAAGGAGTCATCCGGTCTTCACAAGATCTTCATAGTTCTATCACAAATTACCATCATTACCACTCTGACGGTCAAGATTTATGGCTCTTTCGGCGCCAAGTACTAAGCACATATTAATGTCCAATTTGGCTCCAGGCTCTGTGGTGACGTGGGATTTTAAGGCTATTTTCTACTCTTCTTACTTCTAGTAGATTAGAGATAGATTATGGTAAGCATGTCAAAGGGTGGAATCAAATGTAGTTTTACTACATAAACCCCAATTTTATTTCCATTCTGTACTGACCTTTACCATTTGGCTTACTGTATATCATACCAGTCAAAGGACTATCCCAAGTTAATTCAGCGACTATAAGTATTTATAATTCTGAGAGATGTATGCAACACAAGCATAGATGTCCTAGACAGGACGAGTAAAGTGGTTCGACGGGAACACACAATATTTTTTTCACACCAACATAGTGAAAATTTTCTTAGAGTAACCTTTCGATGTACTCGCAACTTCGTGTTGCTAGGGTACTAGCCATTTATCTCAAAGTTCGCTTCATGTCGTTTAGCGATAAATAGCAATGTGCCAACATCTGGTTGAGTAATGTATGACTAAGATTTCTAGCCTTTATTTATCTGGTAAGGTGTCTTTGCCTACTAATAGAATCCTAATGTGTGATATCTTCTATGCCAAAAGGCTTTCATGCATTATATATCTTCGGTTTACTTCGGGTAAAACTTTTATGCATGAGGAGAGAGCAAAAAAATGACTTATCTGTGTTTTATTGTATTTCAATTTAATTTCCCAGGTTTCCAAGCACTATAGAGTTTGATATAGTTGTTATGGCCACTTGGCAATATATAAATATATAATACCACACAACACAGTCAAATAAAATATAGAGCCAAACAAAATTGTTTATGAAGGTTGTGCATAATTGAGAGCACCTAGAGGGGGGGTGAATAGGTGATCCTATAAAACTTAAAACTTAATGCCACAAAACTTGATTAGGAGTTAGCACAATAATGCCAAGTGGCTAGAGAGGAGTTTTAGCAAAACACAATAACCACAAGAAGATCAACACAGAGATGGCACAGTGGTTTATCCCGTGGTTCGGCCAAGTCCAACACTTGCCTACTCCACGTTGTGGCGTCCCAATGGACGAGGGTTGCAATCAACCCCTCTCAAGCGGTCCAACGACCCACTTGAATACCACGGTGATTTGCTTTGCTTTACTATATCCCCTTGCGAGGAATCTCCACAACTTGGAGCCTCTCGCCCTTACACTTTGATTTTCACAAAGAAGCACGAAGTAAGGGAGGGATGAGCAACGCACACAAGACACAAAAATCACAGCAAATACGCACACACAAAATCCAGACTTGAGCTCAAAAGAATATCACGAGGTTCTCACTAGAACGGAGCTCAAATCACTAAGAATGTCGAACAAGTGCACAAGAATGAAGTGTGAGTGATCAACAATGCTCAAAGGATGCTTGGTGTTGTCCTCCATGCGCCTAGGGGTCCCTTTTATAGCCCCAAGGCAGCTAGGAGCCGTTGAGAGCATTCCAGGAAGGCAATTCTTGCCTTCAGTCGCTTGGCGCACCGGACAGTCCGGTGCACCACCGGACACTGTCCGGTGCAGATTTCTTTCCTTATTTGGCGAAGCCGACCGTTGCAGATTCAGAGCCGTTGGCGCACCGGACACTGTCCGGTGCACATCGGACAGTCCGGTGCCCCCTTGTGACCATTGGCTCGGCCACGCGTCACGCGCGTAATCCTCGGCCGACCGTTGGCCTGGCTGACTGTTGGCTCACCGGACAGTCCGGTGCCTCACCGGACAGTCCGGTGAATTATAGCCGTACGCCGTTAATCGCTTCCCGAGAGCGACGACTTTGCCTGTGAATGGCTCACCGGACAGTCCGGTGCACCACCGGACAGTCCGGTGATTTATAGCCATACGCCGTTGATCGCCTCCCGAGAGCAGCCAGTTGACAGTCGCCAGCCTGGCGCACCGGACACTATCCGGTGCACCACCGAACAGTCCGGTGCACCTAGACCGAGCTGTCTTTGGCTGAACAAAGCCATCTCTTTTCCAATTTGATTTCTCCTGTTTCCAGCACTTAGACACAATACATTAGTTCTTAAAACAATGTACCAAGTCTAGAAACATACCTTTAGACTTGATTTGCACTTTGTCCATCACTTGTCATAGATTAACACCTAAGCACTTGTGTTGGACACTAAATCACCAAAATACTTAGAAATGGCCCAAAGGCACATTTCCCTTTCAATCTCCCCCTTTTTGGTGATTTATGCCAACACAACACAAAGCAACTAGAACAAGTGCAATATCAATGCAAATAAGAACACAAATTGTTTTGATTCAACTTTGGCATATTTGGATCATACTTTGCTACCACTTAGTTTTGTTTTTGCAAATCAACCTCAATTTCCTATCTCTAAGTCAAACACACTTGTTGAGACATAAAGAGAGTTGTTCCAAGAGAAATTGATCAAAGATTTCAAAAACTCCCTCTTTTTCCCATAATCAACTATTCTCCCCACAAGAGGACAACTTTTGACAAAAGAGACAACAAGAACCAAAAAGCTCGATTCTACTATTTTCAAAATTCTCAAGTGGTGGTAGCTGATCCATTTATTGCTTTAGCCTTATTTTCTCCCCCTTTGGCATCAAGCACCAAAACGGGATCAATCTTGGCCCTTAAACCCCATTGCCTCACCAAAATCTTCAAATAAGAGTACCAAGGCAATAAGGATATTGAGATGGACTTGGAGTAAGTTACCCTCTCATCGGAGTGCAGTGGAAGTCTTGCATGGTCCAAGTCCACCTTTCCCTTTCAATCCACCTTTGAGACTAAATGAAGCAAACTCAAGCACACGGTTAGTCTCAAAGGGTCAAGTTGTAGCACATCTCCCCCCAAAATATGTGCATCACTTGCAAAAGGACTTGCGAGGTCCGGGGAGTGTTTGTATAACTTGAGCACCATAAGTAAACAACAAAATGCATAAGGAACATGATCAAAGGCATAAACACATGTATGCTATAAATCAATCCAAGTTCCGTGAATCTAAGACATTTAGCTCACTACGCAGCCTGCAAAAGGTCTTCTCATCTAACGGCTTGGTAAAGATATCGGCTAGCTGGTTCTCGGTGCTAATATAAAACACTTCGATATCTCCCTTTTGCTGGTGGTCTCTCAAAAAGTGATGCCGGATGTCAATGTGCTTTGTGCGGCTGTGCTCGACAGGATTGTCCGCTATCCGGATAGCACTCTCATTATCACATAGGAGTGGGACTTTGCTCAGATTGTAGCCAAAGTCCCGGAGGGTTTGCCTCATCCAAAGTAGTTGCGCGCAACACTGTCCTGCGGCAACGTACTCGGCCTCAGCGGTGGATAGGGCAACGGAGGTTTGTTTCTTAGAACTCCATGACACCAGGGACCTTCCTAAGAATTGGCACGTCCCTGATGTACTCTTCCTATCGACCTTACATCCAGCATAATCGGAGTCTGAATATCCAATTAAGTCAAAGGTAGACCCCTTTGGATACCAGATCCCGAAGCAAGGCGTAGCGACTAAATATCTAAGAATTCGCTTCACGGCCACTAAGTGACACTCCCTTGGATCGGATTGAAATCTAGCACACATGCATACACTAAGCATAATATCCGGTCTACTAGCACATAAATAAAGCAAGGAACCTATCATAGACCGGTATGGTTTTTGATCAATGGACTTACCTCCTTTGTTGAGGTCGATGTGTCCGTCAGTTCCCATTGGAGTCTTTGCGGGCTTGGCGTCCTTCATCCCAAACCGCTTTAGCAAGTCTTGCGTGTACTTCGTTTGGGAGATGAAGGTGCCGTCCTTGAGTTGCTTCACTTGGAACCCAAGGAAGTAGTTCAACTCGCCCATCATCGACATCTCAAACTTTTGAGTCATCACCCTGCTAAACTCTTCACAAGACTTTTGGTTAGTAGAGCCAAATATTATGTCATCGACATAAATTTGGCACACAAATAAGTCACCATCACAAGTCTTAGTGAATAAAGTCGGATCGGCTTTCCCAACCTTGAAAGCATTAGCAATTAAAAAGTCTCTAAGGCATTCATACCATGCTCTTGGGGCTTGCTTAAGTCCATAGAGCGCCTTAGAGAGCTTACATACGTGGTCGGGGTACCGTTCATCCTCGAAGCCAGGGGGTTGCTCCATGTACACCTCCTCCTTAATTGGCCCGTTGAGGAAAGCGCTCTTCACATCCATTTGGAACAACCTGAAAGAATGGTGAGCGGCATATGCTAGCAAAATACGAATGGACTCTAGCCTAGCCATAGGAGCAAAAGTCTCCTCAAAGTCCAAACCTGCGACTTGGGCATAACCTTTTGCCACAAGTCGAGCCTTGTTCCTTGTCACCACCCCGTGCTCGTCTTGTTTGTTGCGGAACACCCACTTGGTTCCCACAACATTTTGCTTGGGACGAGGCACCAGTGTCCAAACTTCATTTCTCTTGAAATTATTGAGCTCCTCCTGCATGGCCAACACCCAGTCCAGATCTAGCAAGGCCTCTTCTACCCTAAAAGACTCAATAGAAGAGACAAAGGAGTAATGCTCACAAAAATTAACTAATCTAGAACGAGTAGTTACTCCCTTGCTAATGTCACCCAAAATTTGGTCGACGGGATGATTCCTTTGAATCGTCGCTCGAACTTGGGTTGGAGGTGCCGGTTGTGCTTCTTCCTCCATCACATGATCATCTTGTGCTTCCCCTTGATCACACGCCTCTTCTTGACGAACCTGTTCATCGTCTTGAGTTGGGGGATGCACCATTGTTGAGGAAGAAGGTTGATCTTGCTCCTTTTGTTCTTGTGGCCACACATCTCCAATCACCATGGTGCGTATTGCGGCTGTTGGAATGTCTCCTTCATCTACATCATCAAGATCAACAACTTGCTCTCTTGGAGAGCCATTAGTTTCATCAAATACAACGTCGCTAGAGACTTCAACCAAACCCGATGATTTGTTGAAGACTCTATACGCCTTTGTATTTGAGTCATAACCTAACAAAAACCCTTCTACAACTTTGGGAGCAAACTTAGAATTTCTACCTTTCTTCACTAGAATATAGCATTTGCTCCCAAATACACGAAAGTAAGACACATTGGGTTTGTTACCGGTTAGAAGCTCATATGAAGTCTTCTTGAGGAGGCGGTGAAGGTAGACCCGGTTGATGGCGTGGCAAGCCGTGTTCATGGCTTCCGACCAAAACCGCTTGGGGGTCTTGAACTCTCCAATCATCATCCTTGCCATGTCTATGAGTGTCATGTTCTTCCTCTCTACCACACCATTTTGCTGTGGTGTGTAGGGAGCGGAGAACTCGTGCTTGATCCCTTCCTCCTCAAGGTACTCCTCCACTTGAAGGTTCTTGAATTCAGACCCGTTGTCGCTCCTTATCTTCTTCACTTTAAGCTCAAACTCATTTTGAGCTCTTCTTAGGAAGCGCTTGAGGGTCCCTTGGGTTTCAGATTTATCCTGCAAAAAGAATACCCAAGTGACGCGGGAAAAATCATCAACTATAACAAGACCATACTTACTTCCTCCTATGCTTAGATAGGCGACGGGTCCGAAGAGGTCCATATAAAGCAACTCCAAAGGTCTTGATGTGCTCATTACATTTTTGGCATGATGAGAGCTTCCCACCTGTTTACCTGCTTGACAAGCTGCACAAGGTCTATCTTTTTCGAAAGTCACATTAGTTAGACCTATCACGTGTTCTCCCTTTAGAAGCTTGTGAAGGTTCTTCATCCCCACATGTGCTAAGCGGCGATGCCACAGCCAGCCCATGCTAGTCTTAGCAATTAAGCATGCATCTAGACCGGCCTCCTCTTTTGCAAAATCAACTAAATAAAGTTTGTCGTCTAGTACACCCTTAAAAGCTAGTGAACCATCACATCTTCTAAAGACAGACACATCTACATTTGTGAATAAGCAATTATATCCCATATTGCAAAGCTGACTCACAGACAACAAGTTATATCCAAGCGACTCAACTAAAAACACATTGGAAATAGAGTGCTCAGATGAAATTGCTATTTTTCCTAACCCTTTCACCTTGCCTTGATTCCCGTCACCGAAAATGATTGAGTCTTGGGAATCTTTGTTCTTGACGTAGGAGGTAAACATCTTCTTCTCCCCCGTCATGTGGTTTGTGCATCCGCTGTCGATGATCCAGCCTGAACCCCTGGATGCATAAACCTGCAAGGCAAATTTAGGCTTGGGTCTTAGGTACCCAACTCTTGTTGGGTTCTACAAGGTTAGTCACAATGGTCTTAGGGACCCAAATGCAAGTTTTATCTCCCTTGCATCTTGCCCCTAACTTCCTAGCAATTACCTTCTTATCCTTTCTACAAATAGCAAAGGAAGCATTGCAAGTATGAAAAGTTGTGGAAGGTTCATTGTTTACTTTTCTAGGAAAATGAACAACATTTATTCTAGGCATAGCATTTTTTCTAACTAAATTTCTATCATGCATAATAGAAGAACTAGAAGCAAACATGGCATGAGAATCAAAGCATCATAACTTCTATAAGCATTTCTAGCATGTCTCCTATCATGGTACATGAAAGCATGGTTCTTTTTAGCACTACTAGCCATAGGGGCCTTCCCTTTCTCCTTGGCGGAGATGGAAGCCTTATGGCTTGTTAAGTTCTTGACTTCCCTCTTGAAGCCAAGACCATCCTTAATTGAGGGGTGTCTACCAACCGTGTAGGCATCCCTTGCAAATTTTAGTTTGTCAAATTCACTCTTGTTAGTCTTAAGTTGGGCATTAAGACTAGCCAATTCATCATTTAATTTAGAAATTGAGACTAAGTGTTCACTACAAGCATCAACATTAAAATTTTTACACCTATTGCAAATTATAACATGTTCTACACAAGATGTTGATTTATTAGCTATTTCTAACTTAGCATTCAAATCATCATTTATGCTCTTTAAGCTAGAAATAGAGTCATGGCATGTAGACAATTCACAAGAAAGCATTTCATTCCTTTTAATTTCTAAAGCAAGGGATTTTTGAGCCTCTACAAACTTATCATGTTCTTCATATAAAAGGTCCTCTTGCTTCTCTAATAATCTATTCTTATCATTCAAGGCATCAATCAATTCATTAATCTTATCAACTTTAGTTCTATCTAAGCCCTTGAATAAGCATGAATAGTCTATTTCATCATCGCTAGATTCTTCATCACTTGAGGAAGCGTAAGTACTAGTATCACGAGTGCTTACCTTCTTTTCCCTTGCCATGAGGCAAGTGTGATGCTCGTTTGGGAAGAGGGATGACTTGTTGAAGGCGGTTGCGGCGAGTCCTTCGTTGTTGGAGTCGGACGACGAACAATCCGAGTCCCACTCCTTGCCAAGGTGTGCCTCGCCCTTAGCCTTCTTGTATGCCTTCTTCTTTTCCCTCTTGTTCCCTTGTTCCTGGTCACTCACATTATCGGGACAATTAGCGATAAAATGACCAATCTTACTACATTTGAAGCATGATCGTTTCCCCTTCGTCTTGGTCTTGTTGGGATGCTCCTTGCGACCCTTTAGCGCCGTCTTGAAACGCTTGATGATGAGGGCCATCTCTTCATCATTAAGATCTGCCGCCTCAACTTGCGCCACCTTGCTAGGTAGCGCCTCCTTGCTCCTCGTTGCCTTGAGAGCAATAGTTTGAGGCTCTTGGATTGGGCCATTTAATGCATCGTCGACGTATCTTGCCTCCTTGATCATCATCCGCCCGCTTACAAACTTTCCAAGTATCTCCTCGGGCGTCATCTTGGTGTACCTAGGATTCTCACGAATATTGTTCACAAGATGTGGATCAAGGACGGTAAAAGACCTTAGCATTAGGCGGACGACGTCATGGTCCGTCCATCGCGTGCTTCCATAGCTAACGAGGGTCTTTAGCCGGTTGTACATTTGGGTTGGCTCCTCGCCCCTGATCATTGCGAATCTCCCAAGTTCGCCTTCCACCAACTCCATCTTGGTGAGCATGGTGACGTCGTTCCCCTCATGTGAGATCTTGAGGGTGTCCCAAATCTGCTTGGCGTTATCCAAGCCGCTCACCTTATGGTATTCGTCCCTACATAATGAAGCTAGAAGAACAGTAGTAGCTTGTGCATTTTTGTGAATTTGTTCATTAATGAACATGGGACTATCAGTACTATCAAATTTCATTCCACTCTCTACTATCTCCCATATGCTTGGATGGAGAGAGAACAAGTGACTACGCATTTTGTGACTCCAAAATCCGTAGTCCTCTCCATCAAAGTGAGGAGGTTTACCGAGTGGAATGGAGAGTAAATGAGCATTGGTACTTTGCGGAATACGAGAGTAGTCAAAAGAAAAGTTCGAATTGACCGTCTTCTTTTTCTCGTAGTCGTTGTCGTCGTCCTTTTGGGAAGAGGAAGATTCGTCGCTGTCGTAGTAGACTATCTCCTTGATGCGCCTTGTTTTCTTCTTCTTCCTGTCTTTTCTTTTGTGGTCCGAGCCCGAGTAAGTAGGCTTGTCATCTTTCGGCTCGTTGACGAAGGACTCCTTCTCCTTATCATTGATCACAATCCCCTTGCCCTTAGGATCCATCTCTTCGGGCGATTAGTCCCTCACGTGAAGAGAACGGCTCTGATACCAATTGAGAGCACCTAGAGGGGGGGGGGGGTGAATAGGTGATCCTGTAAAACTTAAAACTTAATGCCACAAAACTTGATTAGGAGTTAGCACAATAATGCCAAGTGGCTAGAGAGGAGTTTTAGCAAAACACAATAACCACAAGAAGATCAACACAGAGATGGCACAATGGTTTATCCCGTGGTTCGGCCAAGTCCAACACTTGCCTACTCCACGTTGTGGCGTCCCAACGGACGAGGGTTGCAATCAACCCCTCTCAAGCGGTCCAACGACCCACTTGAATACCATGGTGTTTTGCTTTGCTTTACTATATCCCGCTTGCGAGGAATCTCCACAACTTGGAGCCTCTCGCCCTTACACTTTGATTTTCACAAAGAAGCACGAAGTAAGGGAGGGATGAGCAACGCACCCAAGACACAAAAATCATAGCAAATACGCACACACAAGACCCATACTTGAGCTCAAAAGAATATCACGAGGTTCTCACTAGAACGGAGCTCAAATCACTAAGAATGTCGAACAAGTGCGCAAGAATGAAGTGTGAGTGATCAACAATGCTCAAAGGATGCTTGGTGTTGTCCTCCATGCGCCTAGGGGTCCCTTTATAGCCCTAAGGCAGCTAGGAGCCGTTGAGACCATTCCAGGAAGGCAATTCTTGCCTTGAGTCGCTTGGCGCACCGGACAGTCCGGTACGGATTTCTTTCCTTATTTGGCGAAGCCGACCGTTGCAGATTCAGAGCCGTTGGCGCACCGAACACAGTCCGGTGCACATCAGACAGTCCGGTGCTCCCTTGTGACTGTTGGCTCGGCCACGCGTCACGCGCGGAATCCTCGGCCGATCGTTGGCCCGGCTGACTGTTGGCTCACCGGACAGTCCGGTGCCTCACCAGACAGTCCGGTGAATTATAGCCGTACGCCGTTAATCGCTTCCTGAGAGCGACGACTTCGCCTGTGAATGGCTCACCGGACAGTCCGGTGCACCACCGGACAGTCCGGTGATTTATAGCCGTACGCCGTTGATCGCCTCCCGAGAGCAGCTAGTTGACAGTCGCCAGCCTAGCGCACCGGACACTGTCCGGTGCACCCAGACCGAGCTGTCTTTGGCTGAACAAAGCCATCTCTTTTCCAATTTGATTTCTCCTGTTTCCAGCACTTAGACACAATACATTAGTTCTTAAAACAATGTACTAAGTGTAAAAACATACCTTTAGACTTGATTTGCACTTTGTCCATCACTTGTCATAGATTAACACCTAAGCACTTGTGTTGGACACTAAATCACCAAAATACTTAGAAATGGCCCAAAGGCACATTTCCCTTTCAATAATGTGATTTTAGAGGATTAAACAACCCACCATAATCCATGCGAATACAAGCTATAGCATCTAGTGTCAACATGTGTGCGGCAATCAGGGCTACGACAACACAGCAAGCCTTCGTAATAAGCGCAACATGCACAATTGTAGTTCGGTAATCGGGGTACATGATAAGTCAACATAACGTGCACAACATGCGCAACTGTGACTCGATGATCACAACAGACGGACAGTGCCTACAGGGTATGCGAAAAATACGTGACTCGACGATGACCGTCCGACTCCACGGGGGCTGTCTGATTAAGTGAGAGTGCAACATAGCAATGACATGACGCAGCCAAGTTTGTATGACACAAATACTACGTCGTGTTGCCAGGGCCAATGCTTAGCTAATGCCATAACTCAGCCGAATAATAACGCAGCCTGATTGACACGTGTGAGTACCCAATATATCATTTAATCGCTCGATGTGAGTACGAAAGCTCAATGCAACCCACATATTTAGAACGATTTAAATATGTGCAATATAGCCTTCACACGCAGTGTAATAAATTTCTGCTAATTATTTACTACAAAAAATAAGAGCAGAAAAAATAAACTGCATGAGCATAACACATCAGATATAAAAAGCAATTTTCCATTTTTAAACATGCTTTATTCTATTGGTAATCTACAACATGAAATAAATAAAATAAATAAATAGAGGCTTTTCTTTTCTTAGCCGATTTTCTCTGTTTTTTTCTCAGCCGCTCCTACTGGAGCACTGATGCATGTGGCCTATGCAGAGCTCCTTCAACGGAAAGAGAAGGCGGCCGTTATGCGTGGCATTTTTTCGCTACGGCAGCGCGTGGACTAGACGCGCACGATCTTTTATGCATATTACCGTTAGTGCATGCATGCATGCGAATCCCTGCAGCCACTACGTGCAAGACTAGTTCGGTATTTTTTCGTGGTGAGCTGTTACTGTATGCGGCTTGCCCAGAAATCTCGCAGCTCGCGACCTGGCGCAAGAAACGCGGATGGCTCAACTGCATCCGGTTGATGATCCGTTTTTACTGTCGTCCACGAAAACAAAGCTTCCAGATCTAAAGCTAGCTGAGGAGCAAACCGAAGCCACCACAGATGACATAGTCTCTCACACGAATCACCCGACGATCCAATGCATATCGACACATCAATACACCGCTGCATGACCTAGGCCACTGAAGCAGTGGTGGGGAATCCTAGCCGTGCACGCGGCGGGAAGTAGCGGCGGGTGTGGTGGGTAATGGCCACCAGCCACCACCACGATGGGGTGATGGGGGCCTAGAGCTGTGTGGCCTTCAGGGCGTGTGGGAGCAGCTTCCGCTTGCGCTGCTGGCACAAACGCATACCCGACCAGGCTTGGCTCCGGTGTGGTGCGGAGCACGCCATCAGGACAGCCGTGGCCGAGCGCGCCGCCGCCGATAGGCCGACGCGCACGCGAAAGTGGCTCTGTTTTTTCTTTTATTACTTTTGAACCTCAGTCGAGACTCCCCTCTTCGATTGGAATCGAATAATTATTTCTTTTTATTAGAAATGGTAGATTCACTAGACATACCGTTTAATCGCGAAGAGGGAAAATCGAAGCCTGTCGCATAGGACAGTTCGGCTAGGCCGGTGACCTACCGGCTTGATGAAGAGTTGATGCAGATCTGATCCCGCAGCAATGTCGATGTAGAGCGTGCTGATAACGTGTTGAGAACTACGTTACCACGGATCACCAGATCCGCTCCCTTCCCTCCCGTCAGCAATAGAGGTGCAAGAAGCTGTAGAGAACCCGTCTCCCTTCCCATAAACATGACAGAGGAAACACACGAGACACATGATATAGGTTAGGCCTCTGGGCTCTTTCTCTTCTCTTCCTTATCTTATGAGGGGTACATGTTCCTTTATATAGAGACGTGAGACCCCTCAGGGGCAAAGTTTGTATTTGCCCACATAACGCTAACTAGGGTTACTTAACAATAATAACAGAGTTCAATAAAGATCTCTTGTAAGTTGTAAATAACAGAAATCACAAGTTCACAGTACATCACACAAACAATTAATTGGTAGAATAAAATGTGAGCTATATTGTGCAATATTGTCTCATTAAAAACTTTCCTAGATAAAAACTCATACCTCGTGAGGAAACCATAAGAAGGAAAAAAGAGTGTAGCCAGCTCAAAGTTATAATGTTCATAGTTCAATACAAAGTTACAAACTAGAATTCAATGGATACAGAGGCAAAGGACTAGATTACAAGTTTCAAATATTCCACTCATTCACCCTTGACTGATTTCTTTGGTCTGCTCCATCATTGTTCAAGATCTCGAGGACAATTTCAATTTCTATTGTGTCCTTCTCAAGATTGTGTTGCATATGTGAATATGCTAACTCCCAGTCTTTGATACATGATAAGACCTCCACCATGTCCGGTGTAAGTCATCGACGACGCTCCTCGATCACCTTGCCAACCAAATTAAAAGTAGATTCTGCAAATATAGTAGAAGCAGGAGCTGTCATGATATCCTTAGCAAGTATAGATAGAACATGGTAAGTAAGTTTATGTCCATGCCACCAACCCAGGATGCTAAAAATGAGATCAAATTGATTGACAATATCACTATCAAGGTATGCAGACAACTTCGAATGTGCATTAGTAGGCCATAAAGAAGTAGATTGAGCATTAATAGTACCAGTCCCAGATCTCCTACCACTACCAGACTAAGAAGCATATACCTGATTACCAACATCATCATCACCATATATGTCATCCCAGGCAGATTTGTTCTTACCTTCAGTTGTGGATGATGGTTGATGTACACGTAAGCGTACATCACCAAACTTTGATTCATAAACCTGAAAGAGTTTATGTTGGGGGCCTTCCTCTTCCGAAGGTCCTCAAAAACATTACTAACCATATGTTTTTAGCATGATATGGATTATTACAGGGAGCTTCGGTTTCAGGATAGAAGTTTTCTCCCATAGCGGAAGCATACGAGGTGAAGATATAATTCGAAGATGATAAGGATGAACGTCGAAGCTATAGCCGAAGGATAATAGCTTCGGCTTAAAATGGTGGTGAAGGCCAAACATGATGCTGACCGGGAGGGAAAAAGACTAGCTAGTCCTTAATGATTTATATTATGGTCATAAGTAAATATCAGGGATACAAATGTACTTTTACCCGGGCTGTGCCTCGTGCCTATAAATAGATGAACAGTAGCATCGTACTGTTCACGCTGAATTGTAATCACCCTCGCGTCAGCACCTTCGAGCAAGCCGAAGGTATCAATGTAATACAGATTCTGTTTATACTCATACGTACTTTATGGAATGTAAATATGAATGAATCAATGAGTTATATTCATTATTTCTATCCTTATGTATTCTTTTTATCTATAATATTATGAAGGCATGTCCTTCATGACCTTCGTCTGATGATCATTATACTCACGAGGAGGTAATGCTTCAGAAGACGAAGGTTCTTAATACTTAACAATTGTGTTGCCTTGTTCTTGATTCATAGCATTTGAGAACAAGTGACCAACATTGGCGCCCATCTCCGGTGAACTCATTTCCACGACCTTTGGCAAGCATTCACCTTCGTCATGCCACCGAAGAAGGCAACAGTGCCAGGGGCTGCCCTGCACCAACTGGACACCAACCAATAGACACTCTCGCTGAGAGAAGCTCAGAGCCAGAAAAGAAAGGCTACCATCCCAACACCATAGGAAGAGGAGTTGGACTAGGAAATCAGAGACCTAGAAGCCATACATCAACAAGTGCAGAGGAAAAGAGAAAATATGATTCGGCTAGCTGACCTTCAGAGGAAGATCGACGAAGCTGCTGAAGAAATGTGTCACATCACCCAAGATGACCAAGGATGAAGGCCTCAACACAAAGAGCTTCGTCAAGAAAGTCCAATCAATGATGATGAATGGTATGATGACTTTCATCATGGTAACTTCGCTTTTGATGCTGCTTCTCCTCTAGCAGTAGAGTTGCAGGCCACCCCATGGCCACTATCTTACAAGCCACCACAGCTTCCCATGTATGATGGGCACTCAGATCCGAAGCAGTTTCTCATGAGTTACGAAGCAACCATATCTTCATATGGGGGCAACACAATTGTCATGGTGAAATCCTTCGTCATGGCGGTCAGGAGTGTAGCTCAGACGTGGTACTCTTCTCTTCGCCCGGGAACGATCACATCATGGCAAAAGCTGAAGGACATGATGGTAACTAGCTTCCAGGGTTTCCAGACGAAGCCAGTAACTGCCCAAGCATTGTTCTAGTGTACGCAAGACCATGAAGAGTACTTGTAGGCATATGTCCGAAGATTCATGCGACTCAGAGCCCAGGCGCCTTGGCGCTGCCAAATGAGATTGTCATCAAAGCTATGATAAAGGGGCTCTAGCCAGGACCAACAGCGTAGTATTTTGCTAGGAAGCTACCGCAAGCTCTAGAAAAGCTTCTCTAGAAGATGGATGAATATATCCGAGCTGACAATGATTTTCGCCAGAGAAGGGAGGAGGCTTACAGGTATTATGAGATGACTAGGGGCTTCGAAGGAAAACTCCACCCCATGCATGTTAGAACAATCCACAATCCCAGCACAAATGATGATAGGGCAAGACACACTCAAGGTAGCCAACAAAGCTCATAATCTTCAGGAATACAACAAACCTCTTACAGGCCACTAGCTCTAAGAGGTAGAGGGGGAAGAAGCTTTGGAGGAAGGTTCATCACTCAACCCAGGAGATTGTTCTACTTATTCTGTGGGGAGGACAAGGGACACACAACAAGGACATGCCAAGTCACGATCCAAAAGCAGAAGGAGATAGCTGAAGCTGAAGCACGGTAGAAATCAACGAAGCAGGTATTGCATACTGCCTCATTCTATTCGTCATATATCCCTGAGTATGTGGGCAACCAGCAACCCACGACATCAGTTGCTTCGGCAAGTCATTCTCAAGCTGCTTGGGCTTAGTTACCACTAGCACCTACCTTGGCTCATAATCAGCAGCCAGAAGGGCATCGCCAGGCGCAACAATAGCACGACACTCAGGAGGAGTCCGAAGCTCGCATAGTCAACAACACTGTGCTCGAATCGAGACATATTTACTAAAGCAGCACAGGGGCTCGACCAGAAAGTTCCCAACTTCAATGTATTTTTACCTTTCTGTCTTTATATTTCTCTTCCAAAAGACAATATAAGGAGGTTTAACCTTTGACATGTTGTAATAAATCTGTGGTTACACCATCGAGTGTAACAAGAAGGGTGATAAAGCTCCAAAGTCGTTCCTAAGGGGATGCAGAGCTAAAATACCACCTAAGTGAAAGGTGAAGAAGCTCCAAAGTCGTTCCTAAGGGGATGTAGAGCTAAAATACCACCTAAGTAAAAGGTGAAGAAGCTCCAAAGTCGTTCTAAGGGGATACAGAGCTTAGCTCCAAAGTCGTTCCTAAGGGAATGCAGAGCTGAAATGCCATCTAAGTAAAAGGTGAAGAGACTCCAAAGCCTTTCCTAAAGGAATGCAGAGTCTTGGTTTTTCTTTGATGATTTAAGCATAACATCATTTGCATCATACCATCATATCATATTGCATAGCATCACATTATACATCATTTTGCATCGACAAAAGCAGTGGAGAAGAAGGAAAATTTTTCCTTCAAATATACATGTCAACTCATGAAAGAGTGTACCAATAACACAAGATATGCCTTCGGCAGACACATTTTTAAATAGGGATGGTACCTTCGTCAACAGTATTGCTATACAACAGCCAGGACTTGATATTCAGTATTGTCTCGACAAAGAAGGGGAATTTCTTTCTTCGTGAAGCGTGAAAAGAATGGAAGGTGCTTTTTCGTCAGTGGCTCAAAAAACGGTATGTATGAAAGTTTCATGCATCACAAAGAAATATATTACATTAATATGCATGCAAAGAGTTGATGATTGTTTCTTGCAAAAACGAAAGCTACGTACAAGGACACTAAACTCTAAAATATACACAACTTCAGTCTTCTTTTAGGACTTTATCGACAGCTTCGTTCAGCAGCTTGTCGACAGCTTCGTCAATGGACTCGTTAGCAATCCTAACCATATCGAGCGTCCCCTTTACAGACAGATCAGTTTCAGGATCGTATGGCTTTGGAGGGGGAGAAAGCTCAGCTGCATTAAAATACAAATATTTGTTAGTGCCGAAGCTACAAAAATTTACGAAGCTAAGATATAAAGGATAAACCTATAAGTCTGGCTCGCTCAACAGCTTCTTCAACTTTTTTAGCCTCTTCTAAGTCGTCATGATACTCTTTCTCATTTTTTCTAATGGCTTCATCAACTATTTCTCGGCCAACCTTCAGCCATACTGCAGAATAAAACTTCCCACCTAGTGTAGTAGCTTTGGCCGAAGGGTTTCTAACATCATTGGCTGAGAAGACAAAATCTGGCTGAACCACAGCCTTGGCATGATCAAAGCCAACCTTTTCCAAAATAGACATGGCCCCACGGGTACCGGCAAAAGCACAAAAATCCCCTCTGTCACTAATAATCTCCTCAAAGGCTTTGGCCTCGCTATTAATCCATTGGATAACTCCATCGGGGTCACCACGAATGAATTTTTGCTTTGAAGAAAATGCACCAACTTTTGAAAAGCTGTTCTTCAGATTCTTAGCGCATTCCATAGCCATATTGTAGCATTTTTCTTTAGTTTCATGAAGCTCGTCAACATTTCTCTATGCTCTTGATCGTTCGATTTCACATATTTCATGTTTCGTTAGCTCCACATTAAAATTTTCAGTTGCTTCGACAACTTTCTTTTCTAGCTCTTGCGCTTCGGCTTTGTGGGTTTCTGCTTGAGCAAATAGCTTAGCTTCGCTGGATTTCAGTCTCTCGACCAAAGATAGCAAAATCTTGTCTTTTGTGAGAGCTTCGTTTCTCAAGGTTATAACCTCCGATCGAAGGTTTCCAAGGGCTATCTGACCGCTCTCATCTTCTGCATCCTTTTGAGCCTTCAGAGCTTTACTGAGGATTAGACCCTGTCAAACAAAAGAGCAAACAAACAATAAATGTAAGCATTACCGAAAATAGATCGAAAAGTACTAAACACGAAGCTAAAATGTGCAAACCTTTAAACTATTGTACGCAAGGTTGTCCACAAGCTAGTCCTTTGACATGGCGGACAAACCAAGCTCGAGCTTCGGAAATCCCATGTTGCTCATCATCTCGCGGCAAACATTAACCTCCTTACTGTCGAGCAGATAGTAGAGGAAGTCGTCTTCATCATCCCCTCCGTACACCAAGGACCCTCAGGGGTATTTCAAGTCCTTGGCATAATGTTCTACTTCGGCAATTTGTTCCAATGATAACTGCTTTCCTAAAGCGTGTTAAACAATGTATTCCAAGTCACCATGGAGAGGTGCTTCGGGAGCAGGATATTTAGATTTTTCAGGAACACTCTCTTCCACCAGCCCTATTGGCACAACTTTCGAAGTTTCGGCTTCGCCAAGAGCAGTAGCCGTGCTTGCAGTAATCTTTTCTCTTGCATCTTTAGATTTCTCACCAGATGCTTCGGCAGAAGTAGAAACTGGCGCTTTCACGGATTCCAATATAGCATCTAAAACGCTTGCCATTCTTCTTTTCCTTGGAGTCGCTGTTGTAGTGCTCGATGACATAGCCAGCCCTGTTACAGATGATGGGCTCAACACCTTTGGTTGTTCTGCTGCCTTTTCTGATTCCGGCTCTTTAACCGGGCATGTACTAGCTTCGATCAGCATTGCAGGTGCTGTTTCTGTGGGTAAGGGGGCAGCCTCTGCACTTTCAATAAGCTTCGGCATAATGACCATCCCAATAGGCTTCGGTCTATGTGTCAAAACCTTGGCTCTCTTCGGCTTCGGCGTGCTAGAAGAGGTTGAAGCAGTAATTTTCCTTTTTCCCCCTTGCCTTCGCACGGGAAAACAGTAATCTAGGTAAACAAACCCAATAACATCAAAGACCCTATTCAACCTCTTTTTCCCACGAGCACCAAAGGCAACTGTCATGGCTTCGTCTTCTGTCCTCGAGTAGGCTCCAAGTTGCTCATCACTCGTTGCCTCTATAGTGTCTAGCCAATCATCATTTTGCTCATCAAATTGGCTTTTGTACTAGAAGGTGTACTTAAGATAAACCAATCCACCTTGGTTGGAATCAACGATAGCTTCCTTCGGCATTTCCCATTCATTTGCAAGAGGCCATACTTTGAAAGCAATGTGTTCTTGAACTAAATCTCTAGTACCGATGTAGGTGCATACGGTATTGAATGCCATTAGGCATGCTTGCACTTCATTCCCAATTGTGATCGATGGCCTCCTGATGCCGAAGCGTGACCATATAAGACGTTGAATGATGCCCCTCACATCCTCCCTTTGATCCAGATCATTCTTTACGTAAAACCATTGCTTCATCCAGGAGCCCGGCCACTACTTCCGAAATGTAGGCACAAGGTAATTTGCCTCAGAGCGGGGCACGAAGCTATAACAACCGAAGTTGTTATGATATTGCTCTTTCTCGGTTGCCTTTGTCTGGTAAGATAGATCGTGAATATTGCAGAAGCACCTAGCATCCGGCTCTAGTCCCTGACTCCTCATGGCCCATATAAAAACCCCCACTTTGATAAGAGCTTCGGGGGTAAGTTGTTGAAGGTATATCTCTAATTTCTTTAGAACCTCAACCAACATCTTGTGGAGTGGAAAGAGAAGCCCTGCTTTCATGAAGCTCTTAAGAACCACTAGCTCATCAGCTTCGGGAAGGGGAACGATGCTTTCCCCCCGACCCTCATTATAGAAACATCATGAAAATATTTGCCCTTCATCGCTTCGACTTGCCCTTGCTTGACAGTCGACTTCCCAAAAACAACATGGCTCAGCCTCCATGACCGATCTTCGACATCTTCATTCCCACTCTCCATGTCAAAATTGTCGCTATCACTGGAATCTTCAGACAATCCAGCCAGCATCTCATTGGTGATCTTTTCTGTGTTGGTCTTCTCCATAGCTTCGTAAAACCCAGACATTACGGGGTCTATGATCTTCTTCTCCTCAGCCATTCGGATGATGGTTGCGGCAGATGCCGAAGCTCAAAAGTCAATCGAGCTCGCAAAAGAGAAGGCTAAGACGGCAATCACAGCACAAATAGCTAGATGGCACAGAAAATATTCACGACACAACCTTCTATATATATATATATATATATTCAGAGCCCTATAGCTCATTGGGTCCCACGGTTCAGAATGATTCGCTATTCTAGCGAAGGGAAGGTGTTTTTTTGGACCTTCGGCTAAAGGCCTTCATTCATGTCGCAGTTTGAATATGTTACAAAGAAACAAATTAATACTGCGAGGGGTTACTGTTGGGGGCCTTTGAAAGGGAAATGTGCCCTTGGGCCATTTCTAAGTATTTTGGTGATTGAGTGCCAACACAACTGCTTTTGTGCTAATCTATGCAAAGTAGTGGACAAAAGACAAATCATGTCAAAAGGTATGTTTCTAGACTTAGTACATTGTTTTATGGACTAATGCATTGTGTCTAAGTGCTCGAAACAGGAAAAGTTGAATTGGAAATGAGATAGCTTTGTTCAGCCAAAGTCTGCTCAGTCTGGGTTCACCGGACTGTCCGGTGGTGCACCGGACAGTGTCCGGTGCGCCAGGCTGGCTCTGGCGAACAGGCTGCTCTCGGGACTTCGACGGTGGTGTACGGCTATAATTCACCGGTCTGTCCGGTGGTGCACCGGACTGTCCGGTGAGCCGTTCACAGGCGAACTCGTCGCTCTCGGGAGATAATCAACGGCGTACGGTTAAAATTCACCGGTCTGTCCGGTGGTGCACCGGACTGTCCGGTGAGTCAACAGTCAGCCGGGGCAACGGTCGGCCGAGGATTCCGCGCGTGACGCGTGGCCGAGCCAACGGTCACATTGGTGCACCGGACAGTGTCCGGTGCGCCAACGGCTCTCAGACTCCAACGGTCGGCTTCGCCAAATAAGGAAAGAGATCCTCACCGGACAGTGTCCGGTGGTGCACCGGACTGTCCGGTGCGCCAGTCGACAGTAGGCAAGATCTGCCTTCCAGGATTGCTCTCAACGGCTCCTAGCTGCCTTGGGGCTATAAAAGGGACCCCTAGGCGCATGGAGGAGGACAATCAAGCATTCCTTGAGCACTCTTGATCACTCACACTCCATTCTTGCGCACTTGTTTGACATTCTAGTGATTTAAGCTCCATTCTAGTGTGCTAGTCTTTTGAGCTTAAGTCTGGGTCTTGTGTGTGCGTATTTGCTGTGATCTTTGTGTATTGTGTGAGTTGCTAATCCCTCCCTTACTCCGTGCTTCTTTGTGAACTTCAAGTGTAAGGGCGAGAGGCTCCAAGTTGTGGAGATTCCTCGCAAACGGGATTAAGAAAAGCAAGCAAAACACCGTGGTATTCAAGTGGGTCTTTGGACCGCTTGAGAGGGGTTGATTGCAACCCTCGTCCGTTGGGACGCCACAACATGGAGTAGGCAAGCATTGGTCTTGGCCGAACCACAGGATAACCACCGTGCCATCTCTGTGATTGATCTCTTGTGGTTATTGTGTTGAGACTCCTCTCTAGCCACTTGGCGATTATTGTGCTAACATTTAACCAAGTTTTTGTGGCTTAAGTTTCAAGTTTTACAGGATCACCTATTCACCCCCCCTCTAGGTGCTCTCAATTGGCATCAGAGTCGTTCTCTTCACGAAGGGACTAATCGCCCGAAGAGATGGACCCTAAGGGGAAGGGAATCGTGATCAACGATAAAGAGAAGGAGTCCTTCGTCAACGAGCCTAAGGATGACAAGCCTACCGACTCGGGCTCGGGCCATAGACGCAAAGATGGAAAGAAGAAGAAGACGAGACGCATCAAGGAGATCGTCTACTACGATGACAGTGATGAGTCCACTTCTTCCCATAAGGACAACGACGACAACGACTACGACAAACGAAAGACGGTTAACTCAAACTTTTCTTTCGATTATTCACGTATTCCTCAAAGTTCAAATTCACATTTGCTCTCCATTCCTCTCGGCAAGCCTCCACACTTTGATGGGGAGGACTACGGATTTTGGAGCCACAAAATGCGTAGTCACCTGTTCTCTCTCCATCCAAGCATATGGGAGATTGTTGAGAACGGAATGAAATTTGATAGCTCGGATAGTCCTATTTTTATTAATGAACAGATTCATAGAAATGCACAAGCTACTACTGTGTTGTTAGCCTCCTTGTGCAGGGACGAATACCATAAGGTGAGCGGCTTGGATAATGCCAAGCAAATCTGGGACACCCTCAAGATCTCTCATGAGGAGAACGACGTCACCTTACTCACCAAGATGGAGTTGGTGGAGGGCGAGCTTGGACGATTCGCGATGATAAGGGGCGAGGAGCCAACCCAAACATACAACCGACTCAAGACCCTTATCAACAAAATAAGGAGCTACGGAAGCACGCGATGGACGGACCACGACGTCGTCCGACTAATGCTAAGGTCCTTTACCGTTCTTGATCCACATTTGGTGAATAATATTCGTGAGAATCCCAGGTACACCAAAATGTCGCCCGAAGAAGTCCTTGGAAAATTCGTAAGCGGGCGAATGATGATTAAGGAGGCGAGATACGTGGACGACACACTGAATGGTCCAATCAATGAGCCTCAACCCATTGCTCTCAAGGCAACAAGAAGCAAGGAGGCGTTACCTAGCAAGGTGGCGCAAGTTGAGGCGGCAGGGCTCAATGATGAAGAGATGGCCCTCATCATCAAGCGCTTCAAGACGGCGCTTAAGGGTCGCAAGGGACAGCCAAGCAAGACCAAGACAAAGGGGAAGCGCTCATGCTTCAAATGTGGTAAGCTTGGTCATTTTATTGCTAACTGTCCCGATAATGATAGTGACCAGGAAAAAGGAAACAAGAGGGAGAAGAAGAAGAATTACAAGAAGGCCTAGGGCGAGGCACATATCGGAAAGGAGTGGGATTCTGATTGCTCCTCCTCCGACTCCGACAATGAAGGACTCGCCGCCACTGCCTTCAACAAGTCATCCCTCTTTCCCAACGAGCATCACACATGCCTCATGGCGAAGGAGAAGAAGGTATGTACTCGGGATACCACTTATGCTTCTTCAAGTGATGATGATTCTAGTGATGACGATGAGATAGACTATTCTAGTTTATTTAAAGGTTTGGATAGAATTAAAATCGGCAAAATTAATGAGTTAATTGATGCCTTGAATGACAAAAATAGGTTACTAGAAAAGCAAGAGGATTTGTTGTATGAAGAGCATGATAAATTTGTTAGTGCACAAAATTCACTTGCTTTAGAAGTTAAACGAAATGATATGCTTTCTTGTGAAATATCTACTTGCCATGAGACAATTTCTAGCTTAAAGAGCATAAATGATGATTTAAATGCTAAGCTAGAAAAATCTAGTAAATTAACATCTTGTGTAGAACATGTTGTGATTTGCACTAGGTGTAAAGATTTTAATGTTGATGCTTGTAGTGAACACCTAGATTGCATATCTAAATTAAATGATGAAGTAGCTAGTCTTAATGCCCAACTTAAGACTAGCAAAAGTGAATTTGACAAATTAAAATTTGCAAGGGATGCCTACACGATTGGTAGACACCCCTCAATTAAGGATGGTCTTGGCTTCAAGAGAGAAGCCAAGAAATTGACAAGCCATAAGGCTCCCATCTCCGCCAAGGAGAAAGGGAAGGCCCCTATGGCTAGTAGTGTGCAAAAGAACCATGCTTTTATGTATCATGATAGGAGACAATCTAGAAATACTCATATGAGTTGTAATGCATATGATGCTCTTGATTCTCATGCAATGCTTGCTTTTAGCTCTTCCTATGTGCATGATAGAAATGTTGGTAGGAGAAATGTTGTTCATAATACGCCTAGAAGAAATGTTGTCAATGTTCCTAGGAAAGTTAATGAACCTTGTACAATATATCATGCTTGCAATGCTTCTTTTGCCATTTATAGAAAGAATAAGAAGGTAATTGCTAGGAAGTTAGGGGCAAGATGCAAGGGAGATAAAACTTGCATTTGGGTCCCTAAGACAATTGTGACTAACCTTGTAGGACCCAACAAGAGTTGGGTACCTAAGACCCAAGCCTAAATTTGCCTTGCAGGTTTATGCATCCGGGGGTTCAAGCTGGATTATCGACAGCGGATGCACAAACCACATGACGGGGGAAAAGAGGATGTTCTCTTCCTACGTCAAGAACAAGGATCCCCAAGATTCAATAATATTCGGTGATGGGAACCAAGGCAAGGTAAAAGGGTTAGGTAAAATTGCTATTTCATCTGAGCACTCTATTTCTAATGTGTTTTTAGTTGAGTCGCTTGGATATAATTTGTTATCTGTTAGTCAATTATGCAAAATGGGATATAATTGTCTATTTACAAATGTAGATGTGTCTGTCTTTAGAAGATGTGATGGTTCACTAGCTTTTAAGGGTGCACTAGACGGCAAACTTTATTTGGTTGATTTTGCAAAAGAAGAGGCCGGTCTAGATGCATGCTTAATTGCTAAGACTTGCATGGGCTGGCTGTGGCATCGCCGCTTAGCACATGTGGGGATGAAGAACCTCCACAAGCTTCTAAAGGGAGAACACGTGATAGGTCTAACTAATGTACATTTCGAAAAAGATAGACCGTGTGCAGCTTGTCAAGCAGGGAAACAGGTGGGAGGCTCTCATCACACCAAAAATGTGATGACCACATCAAGACCCTTGGAGATGCTTCATATGGACCTCTTCGGACCCGTCGCCTATCTAAGTATAGGAGGAAGTAAGTATGGTCTTGTTATAGTTGATGATTTTTCCCGCTTCACTTGGGTATTCTTTTTGCAGGATAAATCTGAAACCCAAGGGACCCTCAAGCGCTTCCTCAGGAGAGCTCAAAATGAGTTTGAGCTCAAAGTGAAGAAGATAAGGAGCGACAACGGGTTCGAATTCAAGAATCTTCAAGTAGAGGAGTTTCTTGAGGAGGAGGGGATCAAGCACGAGTTCTCCGCTCCCTACACACCTCAGCAAAATGGTGTGGTAGAGAGGAAGAACAGGACACTCATCGATATGGCGAGGACTATGCTTGGAGAATTCAAGACCCCCGAGCGTTTTTGGTCGGAAGCCGTGAACACGGCTTGCCACGCCATCAACAGGGTCTATCTTCACTGCCTCCTCAAGAAGACTTCATATGAGCTGCTAACTGGTAACAAACCCAATGTGTCTTATTTTCGTGTATTTGGGAGCAAGTGTTATATTCTTGTGAAGAAAGGTAGAACCTCTAAATTTGCTCCCAAAGCTGTAGAAGGGTTTTTATTAGGTTATGACTCAAATACAAAGGCGTATAGGGTCTTCAACAAATCATCGGGTTTAGTTGAAGTCTCTAGCGACGTTGTATTTGATGAGACTAATGGCTCTCCAAGAGAGCAAGTTGTTGATCTTGATGATGTAGATGAAGAAGATGTTCCAACGGCCGCAATGCGCACCATGGCGATTGGCGATGTGCGACCACAGGAACAATTGGAGCAAGATCAACCATCTTCCTGAACAATGGTGCATCCTCCAACCCAAGATCACAAACAGGTACCTCAAGTGGAGGCGCATGATCAAGGGGGAGCACAGGATGTTCAAGTTGAAGAGGAAGAAGCACCTCAGGCACCTCCAACCCAAGTTCGAGCGATGATTCAAAGGAATCATCCTGTCGACCAAATTTTGGGTGATATTAGCAAGGGAGTAACTACTCGTTCAAGATTAGTTAATTTTTGTGAGCATTACTCCTTTGTCTCTTCTATTGAGCCTTTCAGGGTAGAAGAGGCCTTGCTAGGTCCGGACTGGGTGTTGGCCATGCAGGAGGAACTCAACAACCTCAAGCGCAATGAAGTTTGGACACTGGTGCCTCGTCCCAAGCAAAATGTTGTGGGAACCAAATGGGTGTTCCGCAACAAACAGGACGAGCACGGGGTGGTGATGAGGAACAAGGCTCGACTTGTGGCAAAAGGTTATGCCCAAGTCGCAGGTTTGGACTTTGAGGAGACGTTTGCTCCTGTGGCTAGGCTAGAATCAATTCGTATTTTGCTAGCATATGCCGCTCACCATTCTTTCAGGTTGTACCAAATGGATGTGAAGAGCGCTTTCCTCAACGGGCCGATCAAGGAGGAGGTGTACGTGGAGCAACCCCCTGGCTTCGAGGATGAACGGTACCCCGACCACGTGTGTAAGCTCTCTAAGGCGCTCTATGGACTTAAGCAAGCCCCAAGAGCATGGTATGAATGTCTTAGAGACTTTTTAATTGCTAATGCTTTCAAGGTTGGGAAAGCCGATCCAACTCTTTTCACTAAGACTTGCGATGGTGATCTTTTTGTGTGCCAAATTTATGTCGATGACATAATATTTGGTTCTACTAACCAAAAGTCTTGTGAAGAGTTTAGCAGGGTGATGATGCAGAAATTTGAGATGTCAATGATGGGCGAGTTGAACTACTTTCTTGGGTTCCAAGTGAAGCAACTCAAGGACGACACCTTCATCTCCCAAACAAAGTACACGCAAGACTTGCTGAAACGGTTTGGGATGAAGGACGCCAAGCCTGCAAAGACGCCGATGGGAACTGACGGACACACCGACCTCGACAAAGGAGGTAAGTCCGTTGATCAAAAGGCATACCGGTCTATGATAGGGTCTTTACTTTATTTGTGTGCTAGTAGACCGGATATTATGCTTAGCGTATGCATGTGTGCTAGATTTCAATCCGATCCAAGGGAGTGTCACTTAGTGGCCGTGAAGCGAATTCTTAGATATTTAGTCGCTACGCCTTGCTTCGGGATCTGGTATCCAAAGGGGTCTAACTTTGACTTGATTGGATATTCAGATTCCGACTATGCTGGATGTAAGGTCGATAGGAAGAGTACATCGGGGACGTGCCAATTCTTAGGAAGGTCCCTGGTGTCGTGGAATTCTAAGAAACAAACTTCCGTTGCCCTATCCACCGCTGAGGCCGAGTACGTTGCCGCAGGACAGTGTTGCGTGCAACTATTTTGGATGAGGCAAACCCTCCGGGACTTTGGCTACAATCTGAGCAAAGTCCCACTCCTATGTGACAAAGAGAGTGCTATCCGAATAGCGGAAAATCCTGTTGAGCACAGCCGCACAAAGCACATTGACATCCGGCATCACTTTTTGAGAGACCACCAGCAAAAGGGAGATATCGAAGTGTTTCATGTTAGCACCGAGAACCAGCTAGCCGATATCTTCACTAAGCCTTTAGATGAAAAGACCTTTTGCAGGCTGCGTAGTGAGCTAAATGTCTTAGATTCGCGGAACTTGGATTGATTCATAGCATACATGTGTTTATGCCTTTGATCATGTTCCTTATGCATTTTGTTGCTTACTATGGTGTTCAAGTTGTACAATCACTCCCCGGACCTCACAAGTCCTTGTGCAAGTGATGCACATATTTAGGGGGAGTTGTGCTACAACTTGACCCTTTGAGACTAACCGTTTGCTTGAGTTTACTTGATTTAGTCTCAAAGGAGGTTTGAAAGGGAAAAGGTGGACTTGGACCATGAAAAGACTTCCACTGCACTCCAATGAGAGGGTAACTTATTCCAAGTTCATCTCATGTACTCTTATTGCCTTTGTATTCTTATTGAAGATTTTGGTGAGGCAATGGGGTTCTAGGGCCAAGATTGATCCCGTTTTGGTGCTTGATGCCAAAGGGGGAGAAAATAAAGGCCAAAGCAATAAATGGATCAGCTACCACTTGAGAAATTTTGAAAATAGTAGATTAGAGCTTTTGGTTTGTCAAAACTCTTTTATTGTCTCTTTTGTCAAAAGTTGGCCTCTTGTGGGGAGAAGTATTGATTATGGGAAAAAGGGGGAGTTTTTGGTTTCCTTGATCAGTTTTCTTTGGAATACCTCTCTTTATGTCTCTACAAGTGAATTTGACTTAGAGATAGGAATTTGAGTTTGATTTGCAAAAACAAACCAAGTGGTGGCAAAGTATGATCCATATATGTCAAAATTGAATCAAAACAATTTTGAGTGTTCATTTGCATTTATATTGCACTTGTTCTAGTTGCTTTATGTTGTGTTGGCATAAATCACCAAAAAGGGGGAGATTGAAAGGGAAATGTGCCCTTGGGCCATTTCTAAGTATTTTGGTGATTGAGTGCCAACACAAGTGCTTTTGTGCTAATCTATGCAAAGTGGTGGACAAAAGACAAATCATGTCAAAAGGTATGTTTCTAGACTTAGTACATTGTTTTATGGACTAATGCATTGTGTCTAAGTGCTGGAAACAGGAAAAGTTGAATTGGAAATGAGATAGCTTTGTTCAGCCAAAGTCTGCTCAGTCTGGGTTCACCGGACTGTCCGGTGGTGCAACGGACAGTGTCCGGTGGTGCACTGGACAGTGTCCGATGCGCCAGGCTGGCTCTGGCGAACAGGCTGCTCTCGGGACTTCGACGGCGGTGTACGGCTATAATTCACCGGTTTGTCCGGTGGTGCACCGGACTGTCCAGTGAGCCGTTCACAGGCGAACTCGTCGCTCTCGGGAGATGATCAACGGCGTACGGTTAAAATTCACCGGTCTGTCTGGTGGTGCACCGGACTGTCCGGTGAGTCAACAGTCAGCCGGGGCAACGGTCGGCCGAGGATTCCGCGCGTGACGCGTGGCCGAGCCAACGGTCACATTGGTGCACCGGACTGTCCGGTGTGCACCAGACATTGTCCGGTGCACCAACGGCTCTCAGACTCCAACGGTCGGCTTCGCCAAATAAGGAAAGAGATCCTCACTGGACAGTGTCCGGTGGTGCACCGGACTGTCCGGTGCGCCAGTCGACAGTAGGCAAGATCTGCCTTCCAGGATTGCTCTCAACGGCTCCTAGCTGCCTTGGGGCTATAAAAGGGACCCCTAGGCGCATGGAGGAGGACAATCAAGCATTCCTTGAGCACTCTTGATCACTCACACTCCATTCTTGCGCACTTGTTTGACATTCTAGTGATTTAAGCTCCATTCTAGTGTGCTAGTCTTTTGAGCTTAAGTCTGGGTCTTGTGTGTGCGTATTTGCTGTGATCTTTGTGTATTGTGTGAGTTGCTAATCCCTCCCTTACTCCGTGCTTCTTTGTGAACTTCAAGTGTAAGGGCGAGAGGCTCTAAGTTGTGGAGATTCCTCGCAAACAGGATTAAGAAAAGCAAGCAAAACACCGTGGTATTCAAGTGGGTCTTTGGACCGCTTGAGAGGGGTTGATTGCAACCCTCGTCTGTTGGGACGCCACAACGTGGAGTAGGCAAGCGTTGGTCTTGGCCGAACCACGGGATAACCACTGTGCCATCTCTGTGATTGATCTCTTATGGTTATTGTGTTGAGACTCCTCTCTAGCCACTTGGCGATTATTGTGCTAACATTTAACCAAGTTTTTGTGGCTTAAGTTTTAAGTTTTACAGGATCACCTATTCACCCCCCCTCTAGGTGCTCTCAGCCTTCCTCTTCCGAAGGTCCTCAAAAACATGACTAACCATATGTTTTCATCATCATATGGATTATTACAGGGAGCTTCAGCTTCAGGATGGAAGTTTTCTCCCATAACGAAAGCATACGAGGTGAAGATATAATTCGAAGATGATAAGGATGAACGCCGAAGCTATAGCCGAAGGATAATAGCTTCGGCTTAAAATGGTGGTGAAGGCCAAACATGATGCTGACCAGGAGGGAAAAAGACTAGCTAGTCCTTAATGATTTATGTTATGGTCATAAATAAATGTTAGGGATACAAATGTACTTTTACCCGGGCTGCGTTCCATGCCTATAAATAGATGAACAGTAGCACCGTGTTGTTCACGCTTGTAAGGAAAATGGACCCTGAGCCATTTGGATAAATGAGTTTTGGTGTTTGATGATTAACACAACCTGTGAACTAATGTGTTTGCTAGTGTTTGTGTTTGTAGTTCATAGAATGCTAAAGTAACTTTGGCCAAGACATTGAGGAAAGCAACACCTCAAAAGAAGACATTATGAAGATCAAGTGAAGTCCAAGTGAAGAATCAAGTGTGGCCTGCAGACTGTCTGTGCAAGGAGCACTGGACTGTCCAGTGGCACACGCCAGACTGTCCAGTGCACCAGGAATAGGAACCCTAACGACTATTTCCAGGTGGCACCGTAGAGAGAAGACCATCGGACTATCCGATGTGGAGTCCGGACTGTCTGGTGTGGAAAGCCTGCAGCTCCAACGGTCACCTGCGGTGTTAGGCCAACGACTAGGCGCACCAGACAGGGGGTACCGGACTGTCCGGTGCACACCGGACAGTCCGGTGCCCCATCGGACTGTCCGGTGTGCCACAGAGAAAGCAGCAACTTTTCTCCAACGACTAGTTTTGTGTTGGGGGTTATAAATACACCCCAACCAGCCATTCCAAGTATGTGGGAGCCCAAGGAACATACCAAGGCATATTATAGACATTTCCAAGTGCTCAAACACCCAAATGCTTGATAGAATCACTCGGTGATTAGCGTAGGTACTTTGCGAAGTGCTTAGGTTAGTTAGACCGCATTAGCGCTTGCTCTAGGTGAACCCTAGTTAGTTGAGTGAGTTTAGACAAACCACACAACCCTCGGCTCTTGCGCGAGCCGTTGTAATTGTACCGAGTGGGGCAAGAGTCTTGCGAGACCGTGATAACCGCGTTTGTGTCACGGTCGCCACCGTGTACCAGAGGGAACGAGGCCCATGCATTTTTGGCTGGAAGCTCGATAGTGGAGACGACGGGGAGCGTCCGAGAGGAGCCAGAAGCAGAGCACCACTTGCGCGTGGAGAAGGATCAAAACTTGGGACGATTCTTCAAGCGAAGATGAACCTCCAAGGACACGCAACCACCGATCCTCATCACACTCATCACGGTCATCACGCAAGTGCCTTATGGCAAGAGGTAAAATGAGTATTCCATCCTCTAGTGATGAAAGTAGTAGTGATTATGAAGGTGAGGGAAAGCCCTCCGTAGATGAGCTTGTGGAAGCCGTTAAATTTTTCAGGATGTCTGCACTAAACAAAAAGTCAACTTAAAACTTTGAAAAATAAGTTAATTAGCTCTCAAAATGATTATAAAGGTTTGATAGAAAAGTTTGAAGCATTTGCAAATTTGAATTGTGAGCTATCAACTAAAATTGAGCAATTAGAGTCTAGTGCTACATCCATTGCTACCGATGACGACCTTGTTAAAAAGAATGAAAAACTTAAAGCTAAGTTAGCTAGCTCCCAAGAAGCTATTGAAAATTTGCTAGGGAAAATGAAAATTCTTAGCATACACAATAATGAGCTAACTACTAAGCTAGAAAACATTGGTAGCACCCCAGGGGCATCTTTAGTTGAAATTCCTGAAATTATTAAGAAATATGTTTCTACTTCTTGCTTTGATTTAATTGATGATTCTAACCCCTGTAACCAAGTTCTTGTTGAGAATATTGTTGTAGAAACATGTTCAGATAAGGTTGCAAAGGAAAATGAGCAATTAAGGCAAGAAGTGGCTCGCCTTGGCAAGGCTTTGTATGACAAGAAAGGCAAAGCCAAACAAACCTAACCTCCACAAAATAACACCACTGCAGGAGTGAACAAGTCTGTAGAGGGTGAAACCATGATTTGTAGGTTATGCCACAAGGAAGGCCATAAGTATTTCCAATGCAAGGCGATGACCGAGGATAAGCAAAAGCAAAAGCTCAAGCAAAAACCAACAAGCAAAATCTCCAACACCTACATAAAAAAGGTGGATAAAAAGGCTGCTACACCATATTTGATCAAGAAGAAAAAGAATAGAAATGTGATAGCAATCAAGGCCAACAAGCAAGCCAACAAAGGGAAAGGAGCCAAACGCATCTAGGTGCCAATGGAAATAATTTTAACCATGAAAAGCACCAAGAAGGTTTGGATCCCGAAAGGGAAGTAAGTAGTCCGAAGGACTTCGGGGAATTTGGAGACTTGGCAAAGTTGGGATGTATATCATGGGATGTGTTGGGGGTATGCTTCATCGCCGAAGATCCTAAAAGAGGAGATACCTTCGGCAGGTCCTCTCAAAAGCAGCGCCAAAGCCACCATCCATGAAGCTTCGGCACAGTAACATGTCTCAAGACGAAGGGTCGCACCGACTTAAAGATAAAATGAACGATTAGTCCATGAGAGCCTATGTCATAGTTGTGATCTTTTGTAAAGGACATGAATGCAATATGTCACAGGCTGTGCCCTGTGCCTATAAATAGATGAACAATACTCCCGTATTGTTCACGCTGATTTGTATTTGCTCGCACGTCACGCTTGGACCTTCGCCTTCTGTCAAGCCGAAGGTATAAATGTAATTTGATATTGTTCAAGTTTGTTCATAATAATATAATTTGAGGATATCAATGATGCCATATGATTATTTATGTTATTTCTCACGTTTTATATGCTTCTTCCTTCACTAATATGTGTTGAAATGTCGAAGGTATGTCCTTCACACTCTTCGTCTGAAGATCTTTATATCCTAAGGGATATAATACTTTGAAGGACGAAGAGTTCTAACTATTAACCCTTTTATATTGCCTTGTTCCTAATTCATAGCATTTGAGAACAAGTCTCCAACAGGATGCATCATATTGGATCAAGTTTATTGCCAAGTGGGTTAGTGAATATTTTGGACCCAAATTTCCCCTCCCATGACTAAGGTAACTAGATTTATTGTATTCCTTATTTTTATATATGCGTATCTATTTTCTTGTATCTAGTTCTACCTTTTATGCCTAGTATTACAATTGGTATTTACTTTTGTTTAAATGCATGCGTACTAGGTCAATCATATGGTAGGATTGCTTGTTTTCAATTCATAATCTTGAGCAAACCTACATGTTTTAGAATATTTAATTAAGCATGGCACATAGCTTATTTAACAGACCTAAGTAAATGACACTAAGGCTTCAGAAATTCATATTCTACAAATAGTATCATTTAACTTATATGTGCCAAAAGCTCGGATTATAGATAATTTTCCCCTCTTGATATCAAATCAAAATGCATGTCTCCTACAAGTATTCAAAACTTGTATGCACACATTCATGGGGAGGTTACTCTATAATCTAAGACTTTGAGACTAATACGTTTTTTTAGTCTATTTCATGTAATAGTCTCATTGTTAGGAAAATGAAGTCCCCGGAGAAAGACAACAAGCTTCCACTGCAAAACCACAAGATCTCTTATGTCTCACAAGTCTACCACTTGTCTTCAATGGTCCACCATTGATTTTCAATTGGTAACTTTGAGGCTACATCTGACATTATTTACATGTTTTCTCCAATATTTGATTAGACTTTATCTCATATCTTATACTTCCAAGTTGCTATACATGTATAAGTGATTAAATCATATTCTGTTACCTATGCATAAGGGAAGTTAGTCTAATTAAATCATGTCTTGCACCTCTATTTTCACATGCTTTTTCCTTAGTAGAAGATCTCTGTCAGGGGGAGTACTTTTTCGTCTCTAAAAAGAGGAGAAAACTCTTTCTAAAAGAGAACACTCATTTAGGGGGAGTAACAATTTGATGTTTCAATTAGTATCAATTGTCAAATCCTCTATGAGGGCAAGTCTTTTTTGCTTCCTACATGCTTTTAATGTCTTCCTTTTCGGTGGTTGATGCCAAAGGGTGAGAAGTTTAGGGACCAAATCAATGAAAATTGTATCAAAACCAAACACCATCAATTTAAAATTTCATTTCTTCAAGTGGTTTTGGTTCTTTGGTCTAAAATAGGAAGTAAGTGAATTATGGAGTTAAGGGGAGACTTAAGTCCATAATATCACATTGTGGGGACAAACATGCATCCTAGCAAGTAGATTGCATATTTTCACTCGAACGTTTGTTATATTTGCTTGCTTTGGTTGTGTTGTCATCAATCACCAAAAAGGGGGAGATTGTAAGGAAAATGGACCCCGGGCCATTTGGCTAAATGAGTTTTGGTGTTTGATGATTAACACAACCTGTGAACTAATGTGTTTGCTAGTGTTTGTGTTTGTAGTTCATAGAATGCTAAAGTAACTTGGACCAAGACATTGAGGAAAGCAACACCTCAAAAGAAGACATTATGAAGATCAAGTGAAGTCCAAGTGAAGAATTAAGTGTGGCCTGCGGACTGTCTATGCGAGGAGCACCGGACTGTCCGGTGCCACACGCCGGACTATCTGGTGCACCAGGAACAAGAACCCTAACGACTAGTTCCAGGTGGCACTATGGAGAGAAGACCATCGGACTATCCGGTGTGGAGTCTGAACTATCCGGTGTGGAAAGCCTATAGCTCCAACGGTCACCTGCGGTGTCAGGCCAACGACTAGGCGCACTGGACAGGGGGCACCGGACTGTCCGATGCACCACCGACTGTCCGGTGTGCCGCAGAGAAAGCAACAGCTTTTCTCCAACAGCTAGTTTTGTGTTGGGGGCTATAAATACACCCCCAACCGACCATTCCAAGTGTGTGGGAGCCCAAGCAACATACCAAGGCATATTGTAGACATTTCCAAGTGCTCAAACACCCAAGTGCTTGATAGAATCACTCGGTGATTAGCGTAGGTACTTTGCGAAGTGCTTAGGTTAGTTAGACCGTATTAGCGCTTGCTCTAGGTGAACCCTAGTTAGTTGAGTGAGTTTAGACAAACCACACAACCCTTGGCTCTTGTGCGAGCCGTTGTAATTGTACCGAGTGGGGCAAGAGTCTTGCGAGACCGTGACAACCGCGTTTGTGTCACGACCGCCACTGTGTACCGGAGGGAACGAGGCCTACGGCGTTTTCGGTCGGAAGCTCGATAGTGGAGACGGTGGGGAGCGTCCGAGAGGAGCCAGAAGCGGAGCACCACTTACGCGTGTAGAAGGCCCGCGGCTCTCTACGGATTTACTCGACCGAGGTGCTTGGCCCTCGAGTGGGCTTCCATTTGCGTAGGGGCACCAACGAGGATTAGTCGGGACCTTTCGTGGTTCCGGATACCTCGGTAAAAATACCGGCGTCATCCATGAGAGTTTGCATTTCTACCTTGTTCTTTAAGCTTCCGCATTTATATTAAGCATTCAAGTTTCAATCTTGTTTTTATACTTATATAGTGTAGATTGAAACTTAGTCATTGCGGTAGAGATAGCAACACTCAGACAAAACCTAGTTTGCACATTCTAGTTTGATTATTTACATAGGTTTTGCTCTAGGGATTTATTTGTGGCCTAGTTTAGTGAAAGTTTTAGAAATCCTAATTCACCCCGCCTCTTAGGCGTCACCTGTTTTCTTCAACGCTGAATTGTAATCACCCCAGCGTCAGCACCTTCGAGGAAGTCGAAGGTATCAATGTAATACATATTTTGTTTATAATTATACATACTTTATGGAATGCAAATATGAACGAATCAATGAGTTATATTCATTATTTTTATCCTTATGTATTTTTTCATCTATAATATGATGAAGGCATGTCCTTCATGACCTTCGTCAGATGATCATTATACCCGCGAGGAGGTAATGCTTTGGAAGACTAAGGTCCTTAATACTTAACAATTATGTTGCCTTGTTCTTGATTCACAGCATTTGAGAACAAGTGACCAACAATTTAGTCAACCCTTTCCTCACATCCTGAGGAACTCTAGAATAATCTATACCATTAAAACCTGATAGGCACAACAAAGCTTTATGAAAACCTCTCATCTTAGCTATAGGATCTAGTATGAAAGCAAAAGCTTATAGAATGGGTATGTCTCTCCAATGTTTAAGGAACTTATCTTTCATATGAACAACAACTTGCCTAAGTAGTGCGTCATTTTGAAAAGCATTCAAGTGTTTAGTAATTTTCAAAATTTGATGTAACATTAATGGAGCAGTTGGGTAATAAACACCAGACAAAATAACAGTAGAATCATAGAGCAGTTGAAGAAAAGATAACAGTTCTAGCAACATCATTAGAGTACTCCCATCGAACTAGAGAACCATTAGGATTATACTTAAGAAGAGACTAAACTATGCCACTATGTTGTTGTTCCTTTTTAGCAGTGCAACTATGCCAAAGCAAATGTCCAATACCACAACTAGATTTTGCACCGAAGGTCTGCTTACAGTATTTGCAAAGGGCACCATATCTTACCCTCTTACCATTGACAAGATTAGTCAGTTCTTCGAAGTCATTCCACACTTTTGATCTCTTCCTTGATGTGTTGGCACTAGAGCTACAACCAGTATCAGTACTGCTTCCATCTGTAGCAGGGGGGCTAGTAGAGCCTATCCTTATTCCAGTACCAGGACCAGGAGCATCATCGTTGCTAATGTCGATAAAGGCCCATGCATCCTGCTCCTCGTTGCGTGCCTCAAGTTGATACTCCTCCTCCTCAGCGGTCGGATCAAGGGCCATGGCGACATTGGTTCCTCAATGGCTACGCGGCACTGAGATTTACACCGATACCTCCATTCAAAAAAATCAAACATAGAAGAACTGAGGAACATGAAGAAACTAAACTAGAATAAATCATCAAACCAGAACAACAATCAAACACAAAAGAACTAAGGACTTACCAAACACAATCGGAGCACCGGAGTCGCCTAGCACCCATCGGTCGATGAGGATGAGGACCACTAGACTAGATCTTAGTAGACTAGGAGGTACCAGTCGAGGAGGGAGCCAAGAATTAGGAAGGAACAGAGGATTAGGGATTTAGGGTTAGGATGGCGACACCGACTCCTCGACGGCCGCGACACTGGAGTTTATACTAATAACATCACTAGATCGACAAGCATCTCTACTCGATTCACCAGAATCCAGAACCGAAGAAACATCAGCCGATCTAAAGAACAAACACCTATGGACATACCAAACACAACCGAAGCACTGGAGTCGCCGATGGCGATGAGGATAAGGAACAACAGATGGTAGGAGGTAGCAGCCGAGGAGGGGAGCAAAGAATTAGGGGAGGATTAGAGACAGGGTTAGGCTTAGAGCGTCGACGAAGGCTCGAAGCTTACTGACCATCGCCGAGTATTGATGTCCAAATTGAGCTTACCATTCCAGAACCGCGTGACTTACCAGCGAGGGAGGATCGTCGAGTCGGCGATAGGGCGGAGAGGATTTCAGATTTGGGGACGGATTGGCAGCCCAAACACGGCCCTGTCCGAGGATGGATAATAATGGGTTGGGTTGGGTTGATACGAGGCAAAATCGTGCTAGGCCTCGGGCTAACGGGTGGCCCGTACCGTTTGGACATCTATACCCCCAACCCTCCCCATGCAGTGCGCCTCCCTCCCAAGTCCTGTGCCCCTCGTGGCTGCGTGCGGCCAATCCTCTTTGCCATGGGCCATACTAATTTATGCCACACTAATGTGCATAGAAAGAGTGCAAGAACCCTAAAAAAAACAGCACCGCCACCGATCAATAAACATATATAAAAAACGAAGGGTGGATGCTCTAATCCCCTCTTGTCCCTCCCTTCTGTGGCCTCTCATCATGCGGTCTGGCAGTGTGCGGAGTCAAGAACAGTGGCAGATCGGCTGAACCGAGAACCGAACACACACCAGATAGAGAAGGAGGTAAGGGGAACCCCGGCACAGCTGGTAGGTACCTTGAGAGCAGGGGCCGGGCCGCCAGGGGGGGCACAGTCGTCTGCCACCTGCCTACGCTGTTACCATCGTCGGGCTGGCACAGCCGGTCAGGAATCGCCTCACTATACAAGAAATGAAGGAGGGGAGTGAGTTGCCATCAGGATTCCAACCGCGGGGGCATGGGGAGAGGAGCTCCACCCACCGTCACCACCATCGGCACGCTCGGCGTGGCGTCCACCGGCCGCCACCGCCACATATTTGGCGTCGTGCAGGGAGTAGAGCGGAGCGGGGGGAGGTTGGGTCAAGCGAGCGCGTGGCGATCCAAGAGGTTGACCGACAATGAGCGAGTGAGACAAGAGAGAGCGAGTCAAGGGCCCAGGAGTACTGACGTCGTGGCGATCGTCCTAGTCCTAGAGACGTCGGTGAGGGAGGGTGCTCAGGGTATTGATCGTCGTGGCTTTCGGCATTGAGTGAGGGGGCTGACGCATTGATGAGTGACGAGGATGATCCAAGAAATGATCGTCGTTCAATACGATTGAGTAACAGGTAAATGAAGTGATCTGGAGCATTAGTTTTGATGATGGAATTTAGCTAGATAACATTTGATCAGTGGATTTAGTATAAGTTATGAATGTGGGGATGTTTGGTTGTGTGGATGTAGCATTATTTAAAGTGGTGAGTTTTATAATGGTGTAGATTAGTTTTTCAAATCAATCGACTAACTTAAGGTAAGTTGTAGCTGGGAACTGAATGAAGCCGTCATCTGCATACAATGTCGCATGGAATGTCGGTCCCAATAATCTTAAACCCAAACCTTAATTTAGAGAAAACGAAAAAACAACCCTCCAATAGATCTCTATCAAGCCTCCCTACTCTTCCACGTAAAAAAAATCCTTCCTTGCGCAAATTTTTGCACCAGCTTAAAAAAACCCTTCATAATGTAAATCATGTTGCTTTTCTAGCAATCTATTTTTTTCATTAAGAGCATCAATTAATTTATTAATTTTGTCTACTTTAGATCTCACTAGTACAGAGAAGATCTATACTGGCGGTCGTAAACCTATTTTTAGTGGCGTTTATCGTAACCGCCAGTGCTAGGGGCCAGTAAAAATCATCATTTTTACAGGCGGGTAACTGAAGACCGCCAGTGAAAATCGATTTTCACTGGCGGTCGACGTAATAAAACCGCCAGTGCAAATCGTTTCCAGGAAACATAAAACATATTTTAAAAATATTAAAAACATTTATTTGTATTAGGACCACCCCATCCGCCCGTCTCCGTCGAAGTCGCAAGTCGCGGCATTTTTCGCGCGCTACGCGGTTGTTAGTAATCGAACCGTAGACCTCACCCTCTCGCGTACCCTCCACTACCACTCCCGTCTATGACATGCCTTGTGTCTAGTTTGTAGTTGTTTTCTCCACATATTACAACCATTTGAGTATAAATTGCTTATTTGAGACCCTAAACGAATTCAAATAAAAAAGTTGTCAACTACAAAGATAAATAACTTTTGAAGTTCTACAACTTTTATTTTGACACTTTTTTCATCCGAGGTAGTTTGCAAAATTTGAATTTTAAATTTGACATACTTAGATTCAATTTTTGAGAACCGAAATGAGTTCAAATAAAAAAGTTGTCAACTACAAAGTTTTATAACTTTTAGAGATCTACAACTTTTATTTTGGTGGTTTTGTCATACGAGGTCGTTTGAAAAACTCGAAAAATTAAGGATAAAAATGATTTGTAGTGGCGGTTCCTTAAGAAAACCGCCACTAGAAATCGTATTTCTACTGGCGGTTCCTTAAGAAAACCGCCACTACAAATCATGGATTTCTACTGGCGGTTTTCTTAAGGAACCGCCACTAGAAATACGATTTCTAGTGGCGGTTTTCTTAAGGAACCGCCACTAGAAATAGCACAGTCGGTGGATAACCGGATCCGTCTGTAAAAATATATGGGTGCCGCAGGCTTTGAGCTCTTTTGTACTAGTGTCTGTTCAAGACCTTAAAAAGATCGCTATAATCTACATCATCATCAGATTTCTCTTCACTATAAGTGTACTTAGGAGTGTCACGTGTACGTACCTTCTTTTCCTTTGTCATGAGGCATGTGTGTCGCTCATTGGGGGAAGAGAGAAGATTGTTGAAAGCAGTGGCGATAAGTCCTTCAATCTTGGAGTCAGATGAAGAGCAGTCTGAGTCCCACTCCTTGCCGATGTGCATCTCGCCCGTCTTCTTTCTATAGAACTTCTTCTTCTCCTTCTTCCCTTTCTTGTCTTGGTCCTAGTCATTTTCATTATTGGAACATTGAGAAATAAAATGACTGGACTTACCACACTTGAAGCATGAACGCTTTCCCCTTAATTTGTTCTTGTTGGGGCAGTCCTTGAGTCCCTTCAAAGCGGTCTTGAAGCGCTTGATCACAAGCGCCATCTCGTCCTCATTAAGGCTAACCGCCTCAACTTGTGCCACCTTGTCGGGGAGTGCCTCCTTGTTGGGTGTTGCTTTGAGTGCAACCGGTTGCAGCTCGTAGTGAGGAAGAGGTTCGTTGGTGATGTCGTCGACGTACTTTGCTTCTTTTACCATCATGTGCCCGCTCACAAACTTACCAAGAATTTCTTTGGGCGACATTTTGGTATACCTGGGGTTCTCATGAATAAGATTTACAAGATGAGGATCAATAATAGTAAATGACCTTAGCATGAGGCGCATGACGTCATGATCCATCCATCTTGTACTCCTGTAGCTTCGGATCTTGTTCACCAGGGTCTTCAGCCTGTTGTACATATCAGTTGGCTCCTCACCCCTCTTCATGGCGAACCTCCCCAGTTCGCCTTCCACCAACTCCATTTTGGTGATCATTGTGGCGTCGTCTCCCTCATGAGCGATTTTGAGGGTGTCCCATATCTCCTCCTTGGCATTGTCCAAGCCACGAACCTTGTTATATTCATCCCTGCATGGAGATGCTAAAAGCATAGTAGTAGCTTGTGCATTTTTATGAATTTTCTCATGAATAAAAATTGCATTATCACTACTATCAAAATGCATTCCATTTTCTACTGCTTCCCAAATGCTAGGATTAAAAACAAATAGATGACTATGTATTTTATGGCTGCAAAAGGAATAGTCTTCCCAATCAAAGTGAGGGGGCTTGCCAAGAGGAATAGACAATAAATGAGCATTGGAGTTGTATGGAATGCAAGAATAATTAAAAGACTAGTTTTGGTTAACCGTCTTTTTCTTGGAAGAAGAGTTGTCGTCGTTGTCATCCTTTGGTGAAGATGAAGAGGCATCACTGTCGTAGTAGACTATCTTCTTCATGTGCCTCTTCTTCTTCCCATCCTTCTTGTTGTTTGAGACTGTGTCGATGGGTTTTTCTCCCTTTGGCTCATTGTTGTTGACGGTCTCCTGCTCCATCTCGTTGATCACAATCTACTTGCCTTTAGGATCCATCTCTTCGAGTAGTTAGTCCTTTGATGAAGAGAACAGTTCTGATACCAATTGAGAGCACCTAGAGGGGGTGAATAGGTGATCCTGCAATACTTAACTCAAACCACACAAAGTTGGTCTAAAAACTGAGTTAGAGAGAATTAAAACCAAGTTTGAGAGTAGAGAGAAGAGATAAGTTCATTTCACTTGATTGCTCTATCAAGATATAATTTAGACTTAGAGCAATATCGCAAGAGAATTATTGGAACAAGGAAGAGATAAAAATTGCAATAATGTAAATGGCACAAGAGACATGACAATTTTTATCCCGTGGTTCGGTCAAGCATAATATGCTTGCCTACTCCAAGTTGTGGCGTCCCAACGGACGAGGGTTGCACTCAACCCCTCTCACGTGATCCAAAGATCAAACTTGAGTACCACAGTTCTTCCTTATGTTTCATAATATATCGGTTGTGAGGAATCTCTAAAAATTGGAGTCTCTCACGCCTTACACAAGTGATCACAATCAAAACAAGAGTAACAAAGGGAATAGAATACACACACAAGAGCACAACTGTCATGTTCTGGAACTGGGGGACAATAAGATTTGTGTTCGACAGGGGTGCTATCACGGACTCACTCCGAATCATGAGCTATGAGAAATTCGAGGGTAGATCTGAGGCGAGTTGAAATAGAAAATCTAAGTTCAAGAAGAGCTAAAGGTATGAATTTGTGACTTAGACAAGTTGAACATACTCTAAATATGTTTTTCTAAGTCATAGAAAAGCTCTCAAGTAGAGCCAAATCAATTTGGAAAAAAGATTTGGTGGAAAATGACTTCATCTCAGCAGTCTGGGTGCACCACACCTTGGGTCCATGTACACCAGACCACTTTACCAGAGGCACCTGAGATGAACTCCATGGAATGGTGCAACAGACCTTGGGTTCATGTGCATCGAACCACTTTACCAGAGACACATGATGATGAACACCGAGGCTTTGCATAATGGACCTTGGGTCCATGTGCATTGGACATCTTTACTAGTGAAGGATGACAACGGGCACTCAGGATTTTTATCCCGAACCATGTTCTGGTGGTGCATCAAACCTTGGGGTCCAATGGCTACCTCAATGGGTGGCTGACACATGGCGGTCCGATGGCACGTCGGACTGGTCCAGCGCCGGCTCTAGATGAAAAGGCCTAGCTAGGATCCGGAGACAACGTTACTTTTGGGGTCTGGTGGATCACCAGCGAGCACTGACATCCGACAATTGGAGACGGTCCGGTGAATTTTAAAATTAAAATCCCGAGACCATTGAGTTCAGTCGTACAGGCGGTCTAGTGCACATGGACCCAATCCGGTGCACCAGGCTACCCAATGGCTAAGTTAGGCCCCTCATGGACCTGGTTTGGTGCACCTCTATTGTATGATCTAGGACACTAGCTAGAGGTGGGTAAATAGACGGGTTTGACTAAAATCAACAACACTAGAGAAATTTAATCAATACGACAAGATATATAAATTCTCTAGCTAATGCAAGTAAGTAACTAATGGGAAACAACAATAACAAAGCTAGAAATGAATGACAATTCAATAATCACTAGCTACTAGCAATGAAATTAATTAACAAGAGGGAAAAAGAGACACCAGATTTTTTCACGTGGTATCGGTGATTTGACGATCACCCCTAATCCACGTTGAGGTGGACTCCAAGCTCTCACTTGCTCCTCTATCAAGACATGGCTTGATCTTTGAGCCAAGTGGACAAGGAATCACTCGTTACCTCGATTCCACAAGCATTGCCTTTGCCGCTCCGGTGAGGTAGGCGCGAACCCCTCACAATCACAACCGCGACTTCTCCACAACCATCATGGAGAGCTCAAAGAAGACACCACCAAGCTGTCTAGGAGACAACAACCTCCAAGAGTAACAAGTCTATGATGCTTGTCGGTGTATCACCTAGTGCCTCAAGCATCACCAATTGATGCAAATGTACTAGAAGCTCTCAATCTCTCACTAAAATGCAATCTCAAGCAAAACTTGTGAGAGAGTGAGTTGGAGGATCACAAATGTGCTCAATGTGTGCTAGGAATGACCAAGCGAGCTCTCACACATGAGCATCCCTTCTATTTATAGCCTCCCATCCAATTCCAACCATTATGTGCAAGTTACTCACTTTTTGTGCACATGCGGACTGTTCGTGTGATGGAACCACCCAAGTCATTAGGCCCACCTACAGTTGTCCTTGTCTAACAGACATCAGACAACCCTGTAGATGTTCCTGAACCACTTGACAAGTTCGGTATCTTTTCTTACCTTTCCAGGAACGTTTCACCCGTCTTGCAGACATTACAGAACATCGGAGATATCGAAATGCGGAAGTGATTACATAACTTACATTTATTAAAAAGTAAGATTAAGTTGCTTATTACAGACCAGCAACATATAAACGAGTGTAGAGTAGTATTATTACATAACCAAGGGAGGCAAAAACTCCTCCCGATAAGTTTTTACATAAAAGTTTTCTTATGGAGGACCATGTCCTCTCGCATTTTCACGCTTGCTTTTCCTCATGAGGAACCACCTTGGTATAGAAGCAACAGAAATCTGCTACTTCCTCACCTAAAAACAACGAGGGAATAAACCCTGATTATGGAATTACTCAGCAAGTCTTACCCGACTAAAGAAAAGACTCTCAAGGGTATGCTGGTTATAAGGGAGTCAAGGTAAGGTATCTCAAGATCAATGACTCTGTTGTTGCATAAATGCTTACTAAAAGTGGATCCTTAAAAATTCAATTTTATTATCAAGTTAGGTAAAATTACCTACATCTAGAGTTCTTTCTAACCTAGTTCAAACACTCATCCTAAACTAGCCAAGTTCTTAATCCATCCTTCATCTTTACTGGAGTTCTACGTATAGGGCAGTGACCAAGTCTTCATAACCGCAAAGGTACGGCGATCCGAATCGATTATACTCAGCTGAGGATCTCCGATCACACGACATATGTAGCACTTAACCCTTGCATATGTCAACCCGCCACCAGGTTTCTTAATACCAGATCAGGTTCACGCAAACCGAGAGCACAGATACACCACCGTCCAGCCTCTTTGCTACGGAGGGTACACGCTACTCTCGCCACCGCACCACGCCCATTTCGTGTTATCTTATTCTTGCCTTAGTCTGCCCGAGGCAAGGCTTACCCATGACGAGGCATGTGACCAGTTAAAGGGTCCTCGGTCATCAAGCCTACATCGAGACGGTCCTTAATCGACTCAGACGGAGACACTACACCGAGACTCTCTTCTCGTGCAAGTCACCCGCCCGGTCTCAGCTTAATCATTTAACCCCAAAACTTGGTACCTGACAGAGGTACATCTTTTCTGATGTTGAACCCATCACGGCCATGATGGATCCACCATCAAGTTTTATTTTCAAAAACCTCCCACTTTGCCAATCATCTTTTGTAAAACAAAACTTTTTGTTTTGCTAGAGCAATACTAAGCACAGTAAAAACCTTTTTGTAAAACAGGGTATCAAGGAAGGTAATCAAAGATCAAGGAAGGTAATGCAGGAATTGTTTAAGCATTCAACTCCTATCACCTAATGCATCAATCAAGTGAGAAAGATTTTAAATTCATCAAGGAAGGTGGAAAATGCACCGGGGCTTGCCTTCGTTAGTAGGTGAGTCAGGCTCAGGCCCGCAGATGTCAAAGTAAAGACAAGATCCTGCCTGAGAGTCCAAAGGTGGTGGTGCCTTTTCTTCACTCACTTCAACTTCTTCTTCGTTTTCTAAACATAACCACATATATGTATATATAAGAATGAATGCCATGTAATGCTCATGAGAGTGCAAAGATAATAAAAACTTATTATCTAAGATCTTGAATACAACTTTCCTTCACGGAACTCCGAGAACTTAGGGTTTCCGGAGTTAGTAAAGGAGTTCACAGGGCAGGGGGTTTTGGGTTCTAGTTATCAAACAAGGTCCAAATCAACCCAAATTCTACCCAAGGCTTCTAAATAATGTATAGAGCTTATGTAAAAAGTTTGAGCAATTTTGGGATTATTATCTATTTTCTAAAAATCCAGAACCAATACTTTAAACTACTTTAAATGCCTTAAAATTCCTTATTTCCTCTAAAAATCATAAAACTATTTTTATTAAATTCTAGGGAGAATAAGAAGTCTAGGAAAATTGGTTTCACAATATTAGGATTTTTCTACAATTTTTAACAAATTTCCAAAGCTCTACTGAAAAGAAAAAGGAAAAGGTTGCAACAGTGATGGGCTGGTTTCAGCCCATCGGCCCAGTCCAGAGGGAGAGCGCGCCCGCGTACGCCCGCGCGCACTGGCGACTTTACACAGGGACCCTCGGGTTTCAAGCTAAACCGGAGTAGGGTCATTTACTATTTAATACGGTCGCTGACAGTTTGCAAAAATATCCTCGGTCTTCTATTCCTTTACATCACGTGGTCCCCGACGGCGTTCACGCCCAGCCGAGCTCCGGCGAGCACCTATACCGGCCAACTGGGGTAATGACTAGGGTCTCTGAGCGGCTGACACGCAATTGGATCTATCCCGACCATTTCCCCCAACCCAATTTCACTAATGGTCACAAGGGTTGCTCTGGCCACGGTGACCGTGAACATCGCGGCAAGACAGTCGCGTTCCCGGCGACCAGAGGGCTCCTAACTCGATTGTGTGGGTCGGCAAGCATCGTAGACCTAAGAGAAAGCATAAATGAGGGAGAGAAGGAGATGAACTGACCGGAATAAGGCTGGCCGCGGTGAGGTTGGGTTTCGGGTGGCAGAGAATTGATTTGGCGCGAATTCAAAATTCGCGAGCTCAGGTGAACAATTGCTAGCAATACACGGTGGCTGGGTGGGTGATGATGTTGTGAAGCTCTCTGCGGGGTCAATTTATAGATCCCAGGGGTGGTGGCGCTTAATTTGAGCGGACACTGTGGGCGGCCGGAGATAAGGAAGATCATCAGCTTCGCGATTTCGTGTCCACCGCCGTGGCGGGCTCACCGGCAATGATGAGACAGCAGTGGGGAGTCACGGCGATGCGACAGAGGTGCCCGGATACGTGGCGTAAGGCCGAGCGGCGGCGATCACCGGTGGGCTTATCTGTTCAAGCCGCACGGCAGAGGGGAAGTATTGGGGGTTCACCGGAGTGCCGTCCAGCGCATGGCTTTATCAAGCGGTCTTATCTGTTCACCGGCGACGTGAATCGCAACGGCGGCGGCGTGAATCTTGTCGCGGAGGAGTCGCTGGCGGTGAGGATCCAACGCTGGTAGTCTGATCCTTATCGGACTACTGTACCATGGGATATGTTCATCAGTGTGCCTGACAACCAAATTTGAAGCTGGGTTTTCTCTCGATTTCCAATAACAACTCCAACCAAGATCTGCAGCAAAGTTGTAAAGCAACATGCCATCTACAATATTGCCATATGATGTTGCCCCAAAAAGCCAGCAGATCATGCATAAAATTGGGCTTGAAATTGATGTCAGTCCACTGTCAGTCTGAAAATTCAGACATTGGTACCCTGACAGCCCAACTTTAGGCTTAATTATCTCTGGATTTTTCTTAACAACTGAGCTCACAACCTTAAGCAAAGTTGTCCTCCTATGATTGATCTACAACTTTGATGTGATGCCCTAGGGCAAAAACCCTATAATCTGAAAGTTACAAGGCTCCAAAGTTGAGCCCTTAACACTAAAATTCAGACTTAGAATGAAATCTCAATTAGGGACCTTTTTGCAAATGAATCCAAAACTTAGGGTTTGGCTTGTAAATCCTTCCAAATGTAAACCATGTGACTTTATATGCTTTATCATGGTAGTTTTTACACTTTAGTCCAAATGTGCACAATTTTTGCACATAGGCCCCTAGGGTTTGGACTTAGGGTTTTCCAGGGTTCAAATGGGGTTTTTGGATATCCCAAGGGTATAAATGTAATCCAAGTTTATTTTTGGGAATATTTCATGACTATCTCCCCAAAGTTTTTAAGTTTTCTCAACTTGGGCTAGGTTTTACCCCTTTACTCCCTATTTAGGGTTGAGTTGCCTATATCAGGGGCCTATTTGCAAAATGCTGAAATTTTACCTAGTGAATGCACTCTAGGTGTGTCAAACATATGCAATGCCAATGTTTATGATGTCATGCTCAAGTTTTAGTTGCAGTAACACCAGGGGTGTTACATCCTTCCCCCATAAAAGAATCTCGTCCCGAGATTAAAAGTCCTAGGGTAAGTAAAGGAAAAGGAAATGTGTCACATTTTTATTTCCTTATTTCTGGTACAAGGCAGGGGGTGGTGTGGGGTTCTCTTCTTTATTACCATAATTTTACAAATTACATGAGGCTAAAAAGCCTGGGAAATTCTTATCTAAAAAGTCTTGAGTTTCCCATGTAGCCTCTTCTTCAGAATGTTGGTTCCGCTGTATCTTGTAGAACTTGAGAGTTTTTCTCCGGGTAACCCTGTCCTTTTGATCCAAGACTCGAATAGGGTGCTCAGGATATGTCAAGTCGAGTTCAAGGACAACATCTGTCACTTCAATGGTTCGATCTGGTACCTGAAGACATTTCTTCAATTGTGACACATGGAACACATTATGTATAGCCGACAAAGTTTCGGGTAGTTGAAGTCGATATGCCACTGGCCCATATCTTTCAAGTATAGGGAATGGACCAATGTACCTAGGTGCAAGCTTCCCTTTTATCCCGAAACGCGATACACCCTTCATTGGTGAAACCTTCAGATAAACATAGTCTCCTTCAAGAAAATATAAGGGCATTCGCCGTTTGTCTACATAATTCTTCTGACGAGCTTGTGCTTTCTTCATATTATGGATAATTTTCTGAACCTTTTCTTTGGTTTCTTTCACCATATCAGGCCTGAAGAAGTACCTTTCACCAGGTTCAGACCAATTTAGCGGAGTACGACATCGTCGTCCATATAAAGCTTCGAAGGGTGCCATCTTGATGCTTTCTTGATAGCTATTATTATATGAAAACTCTGCTAAAGGCAAACATTCATCCCATTTTTGCGAGAAGTCCAGAACACATGCTCGCAACATATCTTCGAGTATTTGATTAACCCTCTCAGTCTGTCCACTTGTTTGAGGATGATAGGCCGAACTGTGGAGTAGCTTAGTACCCAGGGACTTATGAAGTTCTTCCTAAAATTTGGATACAAATTGGGATCCACGATCCGACACTATAGTCTTTGGAACACCGTGCAAACTGAGAATGCGAGCAATGTATAATTCCGCATAGGTGATGACAGGATATTTTACTTTAACCGGGAGGAAGTGGGCGATCTTGGTAAGTCGATCAATGATAACCCAAATAGAGTCATACCCTTTTGCGGTCCTGGGCAATCCCACAATGAAGTCCATACTTATGTCTTCCCACTTCCATGTCGGTATTGGTAGAGACTGTAATGGACCGGCAACTTTCAAATGTATGGCTTTAACACGTCTGCAGGTGTCACACCTAGCCACATAGCGCGCAATCTCGATCTTCATTTTCGTCCACCAATAATGTTGTTTCAAGTCTTGGTACATCTTAGTGCTTCCGGGATGAATAGAATAACGACTAAGATGCGCTTCATCAAGAATTTGCTGGCGGATCTCTTCATTCTTAGGCACCACTATGCGGTTATTAAACCATACAATACCTTGATCATCTTCTTTAAAACATTTGGCTTTTCCAGCTCTTATCTTCTCACGAATGTGTTTCATACCCTCATTAGTTCTTTGAGCATCAATTATCCTGCGTAAGAGGACTGACTCAAGCTTTAGCTGGCTCAAGGTTCCTTGCTGGACCATTCCCAGGTTTAGCTTTTCTATCTCCTGACATAAGGTATTGTCAGAGGTCTTTACCGTAAGACAATGACAGGAAACCTTACGGCTCAGTGCATCTGCCACAACATTGGCCTTGCCTGGGTGATAATGAATTTCTAGTTCATAATCCTTAATAAGCTCAAGCCATCGCCTTTGTCTCATATTCAACTCTGACTGGGTGAAGATATACTTCAAGCTTTTATGATCTGTATAAATATGACAGATATTTCCCAGCAGATAGTGACGCCAAATCTTCAGGGCATGAACCACAGCAGCTAGCTCCAGATCATGAGTTGGATAATGTTCCTCATGTCGGCGTAACTGCCTTGAAGCATATGCAATTACTCGGCCTTCTTGCATTAATACACAACCGAGCCCACTGCCTGATGCATCACAATATACATCAAAGGGTTTGGTGATATCCGGTTGAGCCAATACCGGAGCAGTGGTTAATAATGTCTTCAATTGTTCAAAAGCTTCATTACACTTGGAAGACCAATTAAATTTAATATCATTCTTCAATAAACTTGTGATTGGCTTCACAAGCTTAGAAAAATATGGTATAAATCTGCGGTAATATCCAGCCAGTCCAAGGAAACTTCGGACTTGATGAACAGTGGTTGGGGGTTTCCACTCCAAAATGTCCTTGACTTTGCTGGGGTCTACCGCAATCCCTCTGGCAGATAGAACATATCCCAGAAATTGAATTTCCTCTAGCCAAAACGTGCATTTGCTGAACTTGGCATACAACTGATGTTCCCTCAGGCGCGTTAACACGATCCGTAAATGTTGAGCATGCTCCTCTTCATTCTTGGAATATATTAAAATATCGTCAATGAATACTGAAAGGGAATTAGGCTTACACCTAGTTCCTAAATAATTTTGGTGGTTGAATTGCCCAACACAAATATTGGACTAACTAGTTTGCTCTAGTGCATAAGTTATACAGGTGCAAAAGGTTCACACTTAGCCAATAAAAAGATCAAGTTTTGGATTCAACTAAGGAGCAATGAGGCAACCGAGGGCACCTCTGTCTGGAGGCACCGGACTGTCCGGTGTGCACCGGACAGTGTCCGGTGCGCCCAGAGGACTCCAACTCCAACTCTTCGCTCTCGGGATTTCTCGGAAGACGGCGCGCTATAATTCACCGGACTGTCCGGTGTGCACCGGACATGTCCGGTGCTCCAAGGAACCGCGGTCTCCGGAACTCGGCAGCCTCGGGTTCGCGCGGCAGCCGCTCCGCTAAAATTCACCGGACTGTCTGTTGGAGACTTGTTCTCAAATGCTTCGAGTTAAGAACAAGGCAACATAAAAAGTGTTAAATGCTAAAGTCCTTCGTCCTTCGAAACATTATGCCTCTTCGGGAAATAATGATTTCAGGACGAAGGTCATAAAGGACATACCTTCGTAAATATAATAAGTAATGACGAAGGATTCATATAAAGCGTGAAATATAAACATCAACATAGAATCATTTCTATTTTTATTAACATGAAGAAATAGAAATGATTTCAAATTACAAATGTACCTTCGGTCCTGAGAGAAGGTAAAAAAGTACAAGCGTGACACAAAAGCCAATGCCCAGTCAGCGTGAACAGTACGGGAGTACTGTTCATCTATTTATAGACGTGGGACGCAGCCCACGTAAAATTACATCTATGTCCATTACATTTGTTAATGACTTATGGAAATCTGTCGAGGCCCACGTAGTCTTTTCATCTTTAAGTCGGTTCCCCTTTCTGCTATCGTGACGAAGCTTCCTTGCACACAGCTTCGGCTGTGCACCTTCGTAGAGCTTGGTAATCAGCTCGCCCTTCGTCTGGTTCAGGCTTCGTCCTGACCGTGCTTTATAATTCTGAGACCGAAGATACCTGTTCACATAATCCACTTGGAAAACATTGTCAAATCATGTTTTTGAGGACCTTCGGAGGACGAAGGCCCCCAACAGTAGCCCCTCGCAATATTAATTTGTTAATAATAAATTCAGATTGCGATATGGACGAAGGCCTTGAGCCGAAGGTCCGAAAAAAACACCTTCCCTTTGCTAGAATAGCAACATTCACTGACAAGCGGGGCCTTTCAATTTTCAACGCCCTGGGCGTATAAATAAGATCGCACCGCAAACTCATTTGGTACGCACACTTGCCATCTGCTTCGGCCCACTAAAATTTTTAGCTCTCGTGCACTAAGATTTGCTGGTCTTTTTGATTTTAAAGCTTCGGCCTCGGGAACAATTTTTTAGCGTTTCTGAAGATGTCTGAAGGCAAGAAGATCCCTGCTGAGACGAAGCTGAGTCTCGAGGAGGAGAAGAATCTGGGGTTCCTGATAGCGATGGCAGAGACCAATACAGAGAAAATCACCAAGGAGATTCTCGAAGGTTTGTCCGAAGATACTGGTGACATCGACAGCTATGATGTAGAGAGTGGTGGGGAAGAGGCCGAGGATCGTCCATGGCGGCCAAGTCACACGGTTTTCGGGAAAACCACTATCAAGCAGAGCCATATTGATAATATGAGGGGGCGGTATTTTCGAGATATATCTATTGTGAGGGCTGACGCTGGAGAAAAGACTTCTCCCACCCCCGAAGAAGATGAAGTTGTGATTTTCCGAAGCTTTCTCAAGGCTGGGCTTCGATTCCCCCTGAGCAACTTTGTTGTCGAGGTACTGAAAACATTTCAAGTCTACCTTCATCAACTTACTCCCGAAGCTATCATAAGAATGGGGATATTTGTCTGGGCTGCAAGAAGTCAAGGTTTAGAACCAAATGCTAAAAGTTTTTGCAACATTCATGAACTGTTATATGAGACGAAGCCGTGGGGAAAAGAACAATATCACAATAATTTTGGGTGCTACAGCTTCGGTGCCCGCTCCGGGTCAAGCCGCCCTGTGCCAACCTTTCGGAAGAGATGGCCCGGAGCCTGGATGGCTGAATGGTTCTATGTAAAAAACGACTTAACAGTGCAAGAAAATGTCAAGAGTATCATTATGCGCCCTATCTGGCAGCGCTTCGGACTTCGAAGGCCGAAGGTTGAAATGGACGAAGCAGCTGAGGAATGCCAAAGAGCCTTCGGCATAGTCTGCTCTTTCATTGGGACAAGGGACTTGGTCCAAGAGCACATTGCCTTCAGGGTATGGCCACTTGCAGAAAAGTGGGAAATGCCGAAGGAAACTATTAAAGAGTCCGACGAAGGCAGACTAGTTAGACTGAAATACACATTCAAATATGCAGATAAATTTGTTGAACCTGATGATGACTGGCTGAAGAGCATTGAAACTTTAAGTGATGAACTACTTGGGGCATATTCGAAGGCCGAAAATACTGCGCTATCAGCAGCCTTCGGAGGCCGAAAGAAGAAAAGGCTCAACCGTGTGTTTGACGCAGTCGGTTTTATGTACCCTGACTATCACTATCCGGTATTGGGTCGCAAAAGGAAAAATACTTCTCCTGCGACAGAAGCTACCACAAGTGCCCCTAGTGAGCCAGCGCCTCAAAGAAAAAAGATGAAGGTGCTCACCCATCGGACACGCTTTATTGAGCCGGCCACAGTGCCAGAATTCATCGGTGAAGCTTCTTTGGCCTCTGAAGCTATAGAACCAGCTCCAGTGCCGAAGATGGAAGAGAAGACTGAAGCGCCTTCAGCAGTAGAAAAGCCGAAGATTGACGAGCCAAAAATGTCTGAAATCTTAAGTCCTTCGGTAAATGTCGAAGTAATAAAAAACCAAAAGGGGCCATCGGTGACCCCAAAAAGGAAAAGAATGGTAAACGTACTAGATGTCTTGGAGACAATTAAGTCTTCAAGCACGACTCCAAAAAAGAGTGTTGAAGTTGCTGAAGCTTCTACTGAAGCTTCGACGCAACAAGCCGAAGCTGAAGCTGGGCCTTCAGAGCCCTACAAGGAGCAACCTTTGGAAGCCGAAGCAATAAAAATATCAGAACCAGTTGTAGTTGAAGAAATTGACACTGCCATCCCCGAAGCTCCTGCCAGCATATGCGATTACATTATACGACACGCTTCGGGGAAGAAACTGTCTGCAGAAGAAACTTATGAAGCCAACCATTATGCGAAAGAGCTAAAATATCCGAAGGGGGCAGTAATATTCAATGGGACAAATGAAGATGACTTCCTATACTGCCTACCTGATAATAAAGAACTATCTGTCTGCCGAGAGATGGCCAGGAGTATAGGCTTCCCGAAGCTCGAAGCTGGATTAAGCGCCATGACGAAAGAGGATCTCGCAGACAGTCTTGCATACAATAGCCTAAAGGTTTGGGAATTAGGCGTTTGAAAAAACTTTTTTAATACGTAATTCATTCCTATATTCTTATATGGGTTCTTTTTCGTACAGGGCTTAATTCTAAGCAACGCATTAAGAGCCCAAAAAAGCGCCGAAGATGAAAGCTATGAGATTGCGTTCAACAATTTGCGCTCCGAAGTTATCAAACTGAGAAACGAAGCTCTGGAAAAGGATAAAATTCTGCTTACGCTGGTAGACAAAGTAAAGAAGGACGAAGCTGCTTCAAAAACCCAGGCCGAAGCCCAAAAGCGTGAAATTAAAGATCTTCAGAAACAGCTGGCTAGAGCTAGAGAGGAGCGCGTGCTTGAGGAAACAAAACGAGAACTCAGTGATCATATGGTCAACAAATTGGAGTTAAGAGTTAAAGAGCTTCGTGCATCTCAGAGGAAATGTTATGTTAAATCTATAGAATGCGTGAATAAAATTAAAACCAGCTTCGCCAGCGTGGGCGCCTTTTCCAGCGAAGAGAATTTCTCTCGAGGCAATCCCGAAGGTCCACTGGAATGGATTAGTCACGAAGCAGAGGCCTTCGAGGAGATCCTGAGCAGTCGCGGCGATATCTGCGCTTTTTCGGGCGCCAGAGGAATTGCTTCTGTCTTAGAGAAAAAAGGTTGCGAGCATGTAAAATTTTTAGCTCAGTCCGAAGCTACCTTATCTTCCGAAGACATCAAGGACCCCTCGGCCGAAGCAAGCGTGGTTGGTGGCAAATTTTTTACTGATATCTGGAACGACGGCGGCCGAGGAATGGCGCAAGAAATCATCCAAAGGAGCGAAAAAGGCATTCATGATGCTAGGAAAGTGGTAGAAGCTGCCGAAAGGAGTACAGAGCCCGAAAGGCAATTAGGTACCAATTAGTCGTTCTTGTTGTGTTGTAATTTTTATTTCAAACTTTGCTCACGGTTTGTAATAGTACTGAAGAAATATTCTTTTCCCTCAGTAGCTGCTGAATCGACTGCCGACCCGCACACAAAAGGGGATGATGAAATTAAACAAATGGCCGAAGCTATCATGGACAAAGTTGTTGATCAACTTCTAAATGAAGCCGCCGAAGCAGTATTAAGAGAAGACTAGATGCTATTTAGAAAAAACATTTAAAGTGTGATCTATGTACCATTTTGTACATTTGAATGTAATATACAAGTTTCTTTTCATTATTCAATTCTTTACGATGCATGAAACTCTACATACATACCATTTTTGAGCCTTCGGCGAAAAAACACCTTCCCTTCTTTTCATGCTTCGTGAAGAAAATATTCTCCGTTAAAACTGTTCTGATAAGTCACATCCATGCTTCGTGAAAGCATTCTCCGAAGCTAAACAATTTTGATATTGCTCTGATGAAGCTCATCCCTGCTTCGTAAAAACAGCCTCCGAAGCTATTTTCCGAAGATTATCATTGTGAATTCGTGACTTTGCACAATTTGCACTTTCTCAAATCATTCTTTCGAAGGTTAATACTGTGTGCCCTTCTTTTGCCGTATGCAACATGATGTATGATGCTTATGCTATGCGAAATGATGTGATGATGTTATGTTATGCAAATGACGTCTATTCCGAAGATACACACAAAATACATTCGTAAGCTCTGCATTCCCTTAGGAACGTCTTTGGAGCTTCTTCGCCTTTTACTTAGACGGTATAAGCTCTGCATTCCCTTAGGAACGTCTTTGGAGCTTCTTCGCCTTTTACTTAGATGGTATCAGCGTTGACTTTTCGCTGTAAGCTCTGCATTCCTTTAGGAACGACTTTTGAGCAGAAAACTTACACTGCGCTCCCTTTGGAACGGCTTTTTGGAACTTCGGCAACTTACTCTGCGTTCCTTAGAACGACTTTCTGTTACTCCGAAGGATTTTTAATAATCCGAAGACCCTCCTTGTTAACACAAAAACTTCATCAACTTAGGCCTGTGGAGAAAATAGATTTTCCTCGTGGGAAACAGCGAAATTATTACATGGAAACTATCAATGTTTTTGCTACAGAGAATAGAACTGAATGGAAAAGACTGCTATCGAAGGTAGGATATGTGTCAATAAATGTGCTTCGACTCTGGCACAGTGCTGTTGACTGTGCGAGCTTCGGATTGTTCTCTAAAGTCCCTTTGATGTGGAGCATATTGAGTCCCTTCTGGCTGTTGACCCTGTTGCAATGGAGGTGGAGGTGGGGGCTGTTGCCAGGAAGCTTGAGGTTGACTTGCCGAAGCTACAGAAGCTGCAGGATGGTTGTCTATGTATTGTGGGATGTAAGGCGGATGATACGAAGCAGTATGCATGACCTGCTTCGGCTGAACTTGTTGGGATGCAGCTTCGGCTATCTCCTTTTGCTTCTGGATTGTGATATAGCACGTCCTGGTGGTATGGCCCTTGTTTTCTCCACAGAACAAGCAAAACAATTTCCTTGGTTGATCTCCGAATCTTCCGCCGAAGCCCCTGGCGCCTCTGCCTCTCGGAGCTGGTGGCCGGAAGGAAGCTTGTTGTTGCCCCGAAGCCTGTGAAGAGCACTGTGGTCTGCTCTGCTGACTCCCCTTATCATCATTCTGAGTGGAGCTGTGGATGGACCGGACATGCCTCGGGTAGTATCTTCCTCCGAAGCCCCTGGTCATTTCAGAAAATCTGAAGGCCTCCTCCCTTCTTTGGCGAAAGTCATTGTCAGCACGAATGTACTCATCCATCTTTTGGAGCAGTTTCTCCAGGGTCTGAGGCGGCTTTCTAGCAAAGTATTGAGCTGCAGGCCCAGGATGAAGCCCCTTGATCATGACTTCGATAACAATTTCATTGGGCACCGTTGGTGCCTGCGCCCTCAAACGTAAGAACCTTCGGACATACGCCTGAAGGTATTCTTCATGATCCTGAATGCACTGGAACAAGGCTTGAGCTGTGACCGGCTTCGTCTGAAATCCTTGAAAGCTGGTCAGTAACATATCCTTCAGCTTTTGCCATGAAGTGATCGTTCCTGGCCGAAGGGAGGAATACCAAGTCTGAGCAACACTCCTGACGGCCATAACGAAAGACTTTGCCATTACTGCAGCATTGCCACCATACGAAGACACTGTTGCTTCGTAACTCATCAAGAACTGTTTCGGGTCCGAATGGCCATCGAACATGGGAAGCTGGGGTGGCTTATAGGACGAGGGCCAAGGTGTAGCCTGCAGCTCAGCAGACAAAGGAGAAGCATCATCGAAAACAAAATTTCCCTGATGGAAATTATCATACCAGTCATCCTCGTTGATGAAGCCCTCCTGATGAAGGTCTTTCTGCTGAGGCCTTCTGTTTTGCTCATCATGGGTAAGATGGCGAACTTCCTCAGAGGCTTCGTCTATCTGCCGCTGTAACTCAGCTAGCCGGGCCATCTTCTCCTTCTTCCTCTGCACCTGTTGATGTAGCATCTCCATATCCCTGATTTCTTGGTCTAGCTCTTCCTCCTGAAGCGTCGGGCTAACGACCTTTCTCTTCTGGCTTCGGGCCTCCCGAAGAGAGACGGTCTCCTGGTTGTGGTCCAGCGGTTGCAGTGCTGAAGCCCCAATTGCTGAAGCTTTCTTCGGCGCCATAGCGAAGGTCTATAGCTTCCGAAGGTGTTCAAAAAAACTCGAAGTGGAAGTGAGTTCACCGGAGGTGGGCGCCAATGTTGGAGACTTGTTCTCAAATGCTTCGAGTTAAGAACAAGGCAACATAAAAAGTGTTAAATGCTAAAGTCCTTCGTCCTTCGAAACATTATGCCTCTTCGGGAAATAATGATTTCAGGACGAAGGTCATAAAGGACATACCTTCGTAAATATAATAAGTAATGACGAAGGATTCATATAAAGCGTGAAATATAAACATCAACATAGAATCATTTCTATTTTTATTAACATGAAGAAATAGAAATGATTTCAAATTACAAATGTACCTTCGGTCCTGAGAGAAGGTAAAAAGTACAAGCGTGACACAAAAGCCAATGCCCAGTCAGCGTGAACAGTACGGGAGTACTGTTCATCTATTTATAGACGTGGGACGCAGCCCACGTAAAATTACATCTATGTCCATTACATTTGTTAATGACTTATGGAAATCTGTCGAGGCCCACGTAGTCTTTTCATCTTTAAGTCGGTTCCCCTTTCCGCTATCGTGACGAAGCTTCCTTGCACACAGCTTCGGCTGTGCACCTTCGTAGAGCTTGGTAATCAGCTCGCCCTTCGTCTGGTTCAGGCTTCGTCCTGACCGTGCTTTATAATTCTGAGACCGAAGATACCTGTTCACATAATCCACTTGGAAAACATTGTCAAATCATGTTTTTGAGGACCTTCGGAGGACGAAGGCCCCCAACACTGTCCGGTGTGCACCGGACTGTCCGGTGTACCAGTGGGGCAACGGCTCTCTGCGGCGCCAACGGCTCCCTGCGGAGCATTTAATGCGCGCGCAGCGCGCGCAGACGTCAGGCACGCCCATACCGGTGCACCGGACATCAAACAGTACATGTCCGGTGTGCACCGGACACCCAGGCGGGCCCAGAAGTCAGAAGCTCCAACGGTCAGAATCCAACGGCAATGGTGACGTGGCAGGGGCACCGGACTGTCCGGTGTGCACCGGACTGTCCGGTGCGCCATCGAACAGACAGCTTCCAGCAACGGTCACTTTTGGTGGTTGAGGCTATAAATACCCCAACCACCCCACATTCATTGCCATCCAAGTTTTCCACTTCTCAACTACTACAAGAGCTCTAGCATTCAATTCTAGACACACCAAATAGATCAAGTCCTCTCCAAATTCCACACAACACCATAGTGACTAGAGAGAGTGATTTGCTTGTGTTCTTTCGAGCTCTTGCGCTTGGATCGCATTCTTTTCTTTCTCACTTGTTCTTGAGATCAATCTCAATTGTAACCAAGGCAAGAGGCACCAATTGTGTGGTGGCCCTTGTGGGGAAGTTTTGTTCCCGGTTGATTGAGAAGAAGAGAAAGCTCACTCGATCCGTGGGATCGTTTGAGAGAGGGAAGGGTTGAAAGAGACCCGGCCTTTGTGGCCTCCTCAACGGGGAGTAGGTTTGCAAGAACCGAACCTCGGTAAAACAAATCCTCGTGTCACACTCTTATTCGCTTGCGATTTGTTTTGCGCCCTCTCTCACGGACTCGTTTATATTTCTAACGCTAACCCCGGCTTGTAGTTGTGTTTATTTTTGAGAATTTCAGTTTCGCCCTATTCACCCCCCCTCTAGGCGACTATCAATTGGTATCAGAGCCCGGTGCTTCATTAGAGCCTAACCGCTCGAAGTGATGTCGGGAGATCACGCCAAGAAGGAGATGGAGACCGGCGACAAGCCCACTACAAGCCAAGGGAGCACTTCATCGGAAGAGTCCCGCACCAAGAGAAGGGAGAAGAAGAAGAACTCCTCCAAGCGGAAGGAGAAAAGATCTTCTTCTTCTCACCACAAGGAGAAGAAGGAAAAATCTTCTTCTCACAAGCCGCATCGGAGTGGGGACAAGCACAAGAGGATGAGGAAGGTGGTCTACTACGAGACCGACACTTCATCGACATCTACCTCCGGCTCCGACGCGGCGTCCGTCACTTCTAAACGCCAAGAGCGTAAGAAGTATAGTAAGATTCCCCTACGCTACCCTCGCATTCCTAAACATACACCTTTACTATCCGTCCCATTAGGCAAACCACCAACTTTTAATGGTGAAGATTATGCTATGTGGAGTAATTTGATGCGATTTCATCTAACCTCTCTCCACAAAAGATTATGGGATGTTGTTGAGTATGGTGTACAGGTACCATCCGTAGGGGATGAAGACTATGACACGGACGAAGTGGCCCAAATCGAGCACTTCAACTCCCAAGCCGCAACCATCCTCCTTGCCTCTCTAAGCAAGGAGGAATACAACAAAGTACAAGGGTTGAAGAACGCCAAGGAGATTTGGGACCTACTCAAGACGGCGCACGAGGGTGATGAACTCACCAAGATCACCAAGCGGGAAACGATCGAGGGGGAGCTCGGTCGCTTCCGTCTTCGCCAAGGGGAGGAGCCACAAGACATGTACAACCGGCTCAAAACCTTGGTGAACCAAGTGCGCAACCTCGGGAGCGCAAAGTGAGATGACCACGAGGTGGTTAAGGTTATTCTAAGAGCACTTATTTTCCTTAACCCCACTCAAGTACAATTAATTCGTGGCAATCCTAGATATCCACTAATGACTCCCGAGGAAGTTATCGGGAATTTTGTGAGTTTTGAATGCATGATTAAGGGCTCCAAGAAGATCAACGAGCTTGATGAACCCTCCACATCCGAGGCGCAACCGGTGGCCTTCAAGGCAACGGAGGAGAAAAAGGAGGAGTCTACACCAAGTAGACAACCAATTGACGCCTCCAAGCTCGACAACGAGGAGATGGCCCTAATCATTAAGAGCTTTCGGCAAATCCTCAAGCAACGGAAGGGGAAGGATTACAAATCCCGTTCCAAGAAGGTTTGCTACAAGTGTGGTAAGCCCGGTCACTTTATTGCAAAATGTCCTATGTCTAGTGACAGTGACAGGGGCGACGACAAGAAGGGAAGAAGAAAGGAGAAGAAGAAGTACTACAAGAAGAAGGGCGGCGATGCCCATGTTTGTCGGGAGTGGGACTCCGACGAAAGCTCAAGCGACTCCTCCGACGACGAGGACGCCGCCAACATCGCCGTCACCAAGGGCCTCCTCTTCCCCAACGTTGGCCACAAGTGTCTCATGGCCAAGGACGGCAAAAAGAAGGTAAAATCAAAGTCCTCCACTAAATATGAAACATCTAGTGATGAGGATGATGATAAAAATGAAGAAGATAATTTGCGCATTCTTTTTGCTAACCTCAACATGCAACAAAAGGAAAAATTAAATGAATTGATTAGTGCTATACATGAGAAGGATGATCTCTTGGATTCTCAAGAGGACTTCCTTATTAAAGAAAATAAGAAGCATGTTAAGGTTAAAAATGCTTATGCTCTAGAAAGAGAAAAATGTGAAAAATTGTCTAGTGAGCTAAGCACTTGCCATGAGACTTTAGACAACCTTAGAAATGAAAATGCTAATTTGTTAGCTAAGGTTGATTCTCATATTTGCAATGTTTCAATTCCTAGAGATGATAATGATGATTTGATTGCTAGGATTGAAAAATTGAACTGTTCTATTGCTAGCCTTAGAAATGAGAATGAGAAATTAATTGCTAAGGCTAAGGATTTTGATGTTTGCAATGCTACCATTTCTGACCTTAGAGCTAAAAATGATATGTTGCATGCTAAGGTTGTTGAACTAAAATCTTGCAAACCCTCTACATCTAATGTTGAGCATATTTCCATTTGTACTAGATGTAGAGATATTAATGTTGATGCTATCCATGATCAACTAGCCTTAATTAAAAAACAAAATGATCACATAGCACAACTTAATGCTAAAATTAGAGAGCATGACTTAGAAAATGAAAAATTTAAATTGGCTAGAAGCATGCTCTATAATGGGAGACGCCCTGGCATTAAGGACGGCATTGGCTTCCAAAGGGGAGACAATGTCAAAATTAATGCCCCTCCAAAGAACTTATCTAACTTTGTTAAGGGCAAGGCTCCCATGCCTCAGGATAACGAGGGTTACATTTTATACCCTGCCGGCTATCCGGAGAGCAAAATTAGGAAAATTCATTCTAGGAAGTCTCACTCTGGCCCTAATCATGCTTTTATGTATAAGGGTGAGACATCTAGATCTAGGCAACCAACCCATGCCAAGTTGCCTAGAAAGAAAACTACTAATGCATCAAGTGATCATGCCATTTCATTTAAAACTTTTGATGCATCTTATGTTTTAACTAACAAATCCGGCAAGATAGTTGCCAAAATTGTTGGGGGCAAACACAAGGGCTCCAAGACTTGTGTTTGGGTACCCAAAGTTCTTGTATCTAATGCTAAAGGACCCAAAACCGTTTGGGTACCTAAAATCAAGATCTAAAATTGTTTTGTAGGTTTATGCATCCGGGGGCTCAAGTTGGATACTCGATAGCGGGTGCACAAACCACATGACAGGGGAGAAAAAGATGTTCTCCTCATATGAGAAAAACCAAGATCCCCAACGAGCTATCACATTCGGGGATGGAAATCAAGGTTTGGTCAAAGGTTTGGGTAAAATTGCTATATCTCCTGACCATTCTATTTCCAATGTTTTTCTTGTAGATTCGTTAGATTATAATTTGCTTTCCGTATCCCAGTTATGTCAAATGGGCTACAACTGTCTTTTCACTGATATAGGTGTTACTGTCTTTAGAAGAAGTGATGATTCAATAGCTTTTAAGGGAGTGTTAGAGGGTCAGCTATACTTGGTTGATTTTGATAGAGCTGAACTCGACACTTGCTTGATTGCTAAGACTAACTTGGGCTGGCTCTGGCACCGCCGACTAGCCCATGTTGGAATGAAGAATCTTCACAAGCTTCTAAAGGGGGAACACATTTTAGGACTAACAAATGTTCATTTTGAGAAAGACAGGATTTGTAGCACATGCCAAGCTGGGAAGCAAGTTGGTGTCCATCATCCACACAAAAATATCATGACTACCGACAGGCCACTGGAGCTCCTACACATGGATCTATTCGGCCCGATCGCTTACATAAGCATCGGCGGTAGTAAGTATTGTCTTGTAATTGTGGATGATTATTCTCGCTTCACTTGGGTGTTCTTTTTGCAGGATAAATCTCATACCCAAGAAACTTTAAAGGGATTCTTGAGACGGGCTCAAAATGAGTTCGGCTTAAGGATCAAGAAAATTAGAAGCGACAATGGAACGGAGTTCAAGAACTCTCAAATCGAAGGTTTCCTTGAGGAGGAGGGCATCAAGCATGAGTTCTCTTCTCCCTACACTCCACAACAAAATGGTGTAGTGGAGAGGAAGAATCGAACTCTATTGGACATGGCAAGAACCATGCTTGATGAGTACAAGACACCGGATCGGTTTTGGGCCGAGGCGGTCAACACCGCCTGCTACGCCATCAACCGGTTATATCTTCACCGAATCCTCAAGAAGACATCTTATGAACTCCTAACCGGTAAAAAGCCCAATATTTCATATTTTAGAGTTTTTGGTAGCAAATGTTTTATTCTAGTTAAGAGAGGTAGAAAATCTAAATTTGCTCCTAAAACTGTAGAAGGCTTTTTACTAGGATATGACTCAAACACAAGGGCATATAGAGTCTTTAATAAGTCCTCAGGACTTGTTGAAGTTTCTTGTGACGTTGTGTTTGATGAGACTAACGGCTCTCAAGTAGAGCAAGTTGATCTTGATGATATAGGTGAAGAACAGGCTCCATGCATAGCACTAAGGAACATGTCCATTGGGGATGTGTGTCCTAAGGAATCCGAAGAGCCTTCACATGCACAAGATCAACCATCCTCCTCAACACAAGCATCTCCACCAACTCAAATTGAGGATGAGGCTCAAGATGTTGAACAAGAAGATCAAGAAGATGAGCCACCTCAAAATGACGGCAACGATCAAGGGGGAGATGCAAATAATGAAGACAAGGAGGATGAACAACCCAGGCCGCCACACCCAAGAGTCCACCAAGCAATACAACGAGATCACCTCGTCGACACCATCCTCGGCGACATTCATAAGGGGGTAACTACTCGATCTCGTGTTGCACATTTTTGTGAACATTACTCGTTTGTTTCCTCTATTGAGCCAACCAGGGTAGAGGAAGCACTACAAGATTCGGATTGGGTAGTGGCGATGCAAGAGGAGCTCAACAATTTCACAAGAAATGAGGTATGGCATTTAGTTCCACGTCCTAATCAAAATGTTGTAGGAACCAAGTGGGTCTTCCGCAACAAGCAAGACGAGCATGGTGTGGTGACTAGGAACAAAGCTCGACTCGTGGCCAAGGGTTATTCACAAGTCGAAGGTTTGGATTTTGGTGAAACCTATGCACCCGTAGCTAGGCTTGAGTCAATTCGTATATTATTGGCCTATGCTACTTACCATGGCTTCAAGCTTTATCAAATGGACGTGAAGAGTGCCTTCCTCAATGGACCAATCAAGGAAGAGGTCTATGTTGAGCAACCTCAAGGCTTTGAAGACAGTGAGTATCCTAATCATGTTTATAGGCTCTCTAAGGCGCTTTATGGGCTTAAGCAAGCCCCAAGAGCATGGTATGAATGCCTTAGAGATTTCCTTATTGCAAATGGCTTCAAAGTCGGCAAGGCCGATCCTACTCTATTCACTAAGACTCTTGACAATGATTTGTTTGTATGCCAAATTTATGTTGATGATATCATATTTGGGTCTACTAACAAATCTACATGTGAAGAATTTAGTAGGATCATGACACAGAAATTCGAGATGTCGATGATGGGGGAGTTGAAATATTTCTTAGGATTTCAAGTCAAGCAACTCCAAGAGGGCACCTTCATTTGCCAAACAAAGTATACTCAAGACATTCTAAGCAAGTTTGGAATGAAGGATGCCAAGCCCATCAAGACACCCATGGGAACCAATGGGCATCTCGACCTCGACACGGGAGGTAAGTCCGTGGATCAAAAGGTATACCGGTCGATGATTGGTTCATTGCTTTATTTATGTGCATCTCGACCGGACATTATGCTTTCCGTATGCATGTGTGCAAGATTCCAAGCCGACCCTAAGGAATCACACCTTACGGCCGTAAAACGAATCTTGAGATATTTGGCTTATACTCCTAAGTTTGGGCTTTGGTACCCTCGGGGATCCACTTTTGATTTGATTGGATATTCGGATGCCGATTGGGCAGGGTGTAGGATTAATAGAAAGAGCACATCGGGGACTTGCCAGTTCTTGGGAAGATCCTTGGTGTCTTGGGCTTCAAAGAAGCAAAATTCGGTCGCTCTTTCCACCGCCGAAGCCGAGTATATTGCCGCAGGCCATTGTTGCGCGCAATTGCTTTGGATGAGGCAAACCCTGCGGGACTACGGTTACAAATTAACCAAAGTCCCTTTGCTATGTGACAATGAGAGTGCAATCGAAATGGCCGACAACCCCGTCGAGCATAGCCGCACTAAGCACATAGCCATTCGGTATCATTTTCTTCGGGATCACCAACAAAAGGGGGATATCGAGATTTCTTACATTAATACTAAAGATCAATTAGCCGATATCTTTACCAAGCCTCTTGATGAACTATCTTTTACCCGACTTAGGCATGAGCTAAATATTCTTGATTCTAGGAATTTCTTTTGCTAGTCTTGCACACATAACTCATAAATATACCTTTGATCATGTCTCTTTTTATGTGCTATGACTAATGTGTTTTCAAGCGTATTCCAAACCAAGTCATAGGTATATTGAAAGGGAATTGGAGTCTTCGGCGAAGACAAGGCTTCCACTCCACTCTACTACTCTTCCTTCGCCGTCGCTCCGCATCATCTCTCCAACTTTGGTATAACCTTCACTCATTCATTTCATGACCAAAGGGGGAGAAAATTACTTCACTTGGGCTCTAATGATTCCGTTTTTGGCGATTCATGCCAAAGGGGGAGAAAATATGAGCCCAAAGCAAAAGGACCGCACCACCACCTACCACCACCTAATTTTATAAATTTGATGATTTTATTGGTAAATTTCAAAATTGGTATCTCTTTGTGTTCTAAAGGGGGAGCAACTAGTATTTTCAAAATTGATGTCTTAAAACCCTCTTGAACACTAAGAGGAGACCTTATTTGAGGGGGAGTTTTGTTTAGTCAAAGGAAAAGCATTTGGGACAAAGGAAGAAAATTTTAAAACTTGAAAATGCTTTGCAAAATCGTATTCATTTACCTTTGACTATCTTGCAAAATGACTTTGAAAAGAATTTACAAAAGAATCTGCAAAAACAAAACTCTTGGTGCAAATATGGTCCAATATGTCAAAAAAAAACCAAGAAACAATCCATGCGCATCATATAAGTATATATTGGCTCAATTCCAAGCAACCTTTGCACTTACTTTATGTAAACTAGTTCAATTATGCACTTCTATATTTGCTTTGGTTTGTGTTGGCATCAATCACCAAAAAGGGGGAGATTGAAAGGGAATTAGGCTTACACCTAGTTCCTAAATAATTTTGGCGGTTGAATTGCCCAACACAAATATTGGACTAACTAGTTTGCTCTAGTGCATAAGTTATACAGGTGCAAAAGGTTCACACTTAGCCAATAAAAAGATCAAGTTTTGGATTCAACTAAGGAGCAATGAGGCAACCGAGGGCACCTCTGTCTGGAGGCACCGGACTGTCCGGTGTGCACCGGACAGTGTCCGGTGCGCCCAGAGGACTCCAACTCCAACTCTTCGCTCTCGGGATTTCTCGGAAGACGGCGCGCTATAATTCACCGGACTGTCCGGTGTGCACCGGACATGTCCGGTGCTCCAAGGAACCGCGGTCTCCGGAACTCGGCAGCCTCGGGTTCGCGCGGCAGCCGCTCCGCTAAAATTCACCGGACTGTCCGGTGTGCACCGGACTGTCCGGTGTACCAGCGGGGCAACGGCTCTCTGCGGCGCCAACGGCTCCCTGCGGAGCATTTAATGTGCGTGCAGCGCGCGCAGACGTCAGGCACGCCCATACCGGTGCACCGGACATCAAACAGTACATGTCCGGTGTGCACCGGACACCCAGGCGGGCCCAGAAGTCAGAAGCTCCAACGGTCAGAATCCAACGGCAATGGTGACGTGGCAGGGGCACCGGACTGTCCGGTGTGCACCGGACTGTCCGGTGCGCCATCAAACAGACAGCTTCCAGCAACGGTCACTTTTGGTGGTTGAGGCTATAAATACCCCAACCACCCCACATTCATTGCCATCCAAGTTTTCCACTTCTCAACTACTACAAGAGCTCTAGCATTCAATACTAGACACACCAAATAGATCAAGTCCTCTCCAAATTCCACACAACACCATAGTGACTAGAGAGAGTGATTTGCTTGTGTTCTTTCGAGCTCTTGCGCTTGGATCGCATTCTTTTCTTTCTCACTTGTTCTTGAGATCAATCTCAATTGTAACCAAGGCAAGAGGCACCAATTGTGTGGTGGCCCTTGCGGGGAAGTTTTGTTCCCGGTTGATTGAGAAGAAGAGAAAGCTCACTCGATCCGTGGGATCGTTTGAGAGAGGGAAGGGTTGAAAGAGACCCGGCCTTTGTGGCCTCCTCAACGGGGAGTAGGTTTGCAAGAACCGAACCTCGGTAAAACAAATCCTCGTGTCACACTCTTATTCGCTTGCGATTTGTTTTGCGCCCTCTCTCACGGACTCGTTTATATTTCTAACGCTAACCCCGGCTTGTAGTTGTGTTTATTTTTGAGAATTTCAGTTTCGCCCTATTCACCCCCCCCTCTAGGCGACTATCAAATACCACCACAAACTTGCCTAGCTCGGGCATGAATACCGAGTTCATCAAATATGTGAAGTGGGTCGGAGCATTTGTTAACCCGAAAGACATTACCAGATATTCAAACAACCCATACCGCGTAGTGAATGCGGTTTTTGGTATATCCTCGGGCCGAATACGGATCTGATGATAGCCCGATCTGAGATCAATTTTGGAGAATACCCTTGCCCCGGTCAGTTGATCAAATAAGATGTCAATCCTCGGAAGAGGGTACTTGTTCTTGATAGTGACCTCATTCAGGGGTCGATAATCCATGCACATCTGTAAGGTTTGATCCTTCTTCTTGATGAATATGGCTGGACAACCCCATGGCGACGAGCTTGGCCGGATGAATCCTTTCTCTAGGAGATCTTGTAATTGAATCTTCAATTCTGCCAACTCATTCGAAGGCATACGGTACGACCTTCGAGAAATGGGAGCCGTACCGGGCTTCAACTCAATTACAAACTCTACATCCCTTTCAGGTGGCAATCCCGGCAAATCCTCGGGAAAGACATCGGGAAACTTGCACACTACCGGAATATCCTTGATTTCCGGTACTATGACTTCATAAACTCTGCCAGCAGTTTTGTTTGGAATGGGGATGGGCAAGAGAATTTCTTCTCGATTATGACTCAACCTGATGGTTCTTTGATCAGTATTGAGTGTTGCTTTATGCTTGGCCATCCAATTTATACCCAAAATGACATCTATGTCTTGGCCTTTTAGAACGATCATATTGGTAGGAAAGTCCCGTCCGGCCAATGATACGGGCACTTGATAGGCCACTTCTCTAGTAAAGATTTGTCCCCCAGGTGAGTGAATTTTAAACCCCTCTTTTGATTCATGGCATGAAATGTGATGTTGCTCCACAAATTTCTTGCTAATGAACGTATGCGAAGCACCAGAATCAAAAAGAATGACTGCAGGATGATTGGCCACGAGGAACATACCCATCATTACCGGCTCTCCGTCCGGTGTAGTGGCCACTTGTGTATAATATACGCGTCCCGTCTTCTTGATATTTTTGCCCTTAGTATTTCCCTTGCCTTGAGATGAATTCCCCGATCCTTGTTGATTATTTGACAGGTTCTGCTTGGGATAGGGGCAATCTTTGATGAAATGCCCAGACTTGCCACAATTGAAACATCCGGTTGAGGAGCTGGGCAAAGCAGGGAATCGAGTGCCTGGGGCACCCGGCTGACTTGGGGCAGTGGGGGTATTATTGGGACGAATAATTATTGGCTGCTTGAAAGGGAAGGATGGTGCACGTGAACGATTCTGGTTAGAAGGCCGGAGAACAAACCGTTGCCTTTTTACCGGGCCCTGACTAGGCTTATCACCTCCAAATCCCTTAGATTTTCCGATACCTGCATACTTCGCTTCCACAGCCAATGCTGTACTGACAGCTCTTCCATACGTAAGATCTATGCAGGTTGCCATTTTTCTCTGCAGTCGATCATTTAGACCTCTCATAAAACAATTCTTCTTTTTCAAATCAGTGTTCACTTGATCAATTGCATATTGTGATAGATGATTGAACTTATTGAGATATTGATTAACAGTATCCCCTCCTTGCTTTAGCTTCATGAATTCTTCTTGCTTCATGTGTAGAACACCTTCGGGTATATAATGCTCACGGAAGGCCACCTTGAATTCTTCCCAGGTTATTTGATGATTGGCCGGTTGAACGGCCACGAAATTTCCCCACCAAGTGCTGGCAGGGCCGCGTAGTTGCTGGGCTGCGAATAAAGGCTTCTGGGTCTCCGAACAACGTAGAAGTCCGAATTTTTGTTCAATCACTCGAAGCCATTCATCGGCTTCCAACGGATCTTCAGCTTTAACAAACAAGGGTGGACGTGTCTCTGAGAAGTCCAGGTAAGAAGTTTCGCGGGGGCCCTGTTGATAACCCCGCCCACCTTGCTGCTGGAGCTGTTGGCCCGCCATTTCTCTCAGAAAGCGGGTATTATCAGCGGTCGCGTTCACTAAGGCGACAATCGCCTCAGCCAGTGTGGGAGGAACAAGAGGTGGATTTGGAGTAGATTCCCTTCCACTAGAGGGTCCCGCTGCATCCTGGGATCGAGTCTTGGACGGCATCTGTGGCAACAAACATTTGAACACAAATATAATATGCCAAAGACAAAACCATCCAATTTACATTACCAAAAAGAGTAATGTACAGACTCGATTTTACAACAGGATACATTACCCAGTATACAATAGCATTACCTATTATACAATAGTACAACCTACACTACTTCTATTTCTACAACTATACCACTATTCCTGCTTCTGGTTGTTCCTGGCAACCTCGTCGTCGGGTGTGGGAGACCATTCATCGACTAGCCTCATAGAAGGAGGGGGCTTAAAAAGGTCTAGCTCACCACCAAGCGCTTCTCCCGCAACGTGCGAGGGTCCGGCTGCCGACCCGACAGGATCCATAGGGGCACTGGGATGTAGTTGCGAATACAGTACATGGACTTCCTCATGTAGGGTATTGCAATACGCCTGCAGGTTGTCAATGGCAGAACTAAGTTCCTCGACTCGGGCTCGAGCCTTTGCTGCCTTAGCCCAAGCCACTGAACGAGAATGTACCGCCCAGTCGAGCGCTAAATCCCGATCAGCAAGCTGATCCTGCAGACGGCGGATGTAACTCCTTAATTCGTTTATCCTGTTGCCATCCGCGACCCACATACTGGTCCTGCGTTGCAGTTCCGTTTGAAGTTGATTCACGCGGGCTTCGAGATCCCTGATTGGATCGTTGCTTCCGCTACTACTATCCTCATCCCGCGGGGCAAGTTGATGACGAGGTACTCCAATTGGGCCTGTTGACTTACGTGCGGTCTTCCTCGTGCGCGGCGGCATTTCTCTAGGGGAAAATTTTATTAGTATAATTCTTAGCATGATGCATGTGTAATTACAGAATCAACCTTAGTTGATTCATACCTTCTATACATTGCACTCCTCCTATCTGGTCTTTCATATAGATTCTTCAGATATGGGGGATAAGAATAGAAGAAATCTTTCTAGGTGAGTTTTTAGAAAATCCTTTTGAAAATGCCTCATAACATCTGCGAAGAAAGGCTACGCTCCGATACCAGCTGTGATGGAACCTCCCAAGTCATTAGGCCCACCTACAGTTGTCCTTGTCTAACAGACATCAGACAACCCTGTAGATGTTCCTGAACCACTTGACAAGTTCGGTATCTTTTCTTACCTTTCCAGGAACGTTTGACCCGTCTTGCAGACATTACAGAACATTGGAGATATCAAAATGCGGAAGTGACTACATAACTTACATTTATTAAAAAGTAAGATTAAGTTGCTTATTACAGACCATCAACATATAAACGAGTGCAGAGTAGTATTATTACATAACCAAGGGAGGCAAAAACTCCTCCCGATAAGTTTTTACATAAAAGTTTTCTTATGGAGGACCATGTCCTCCCGCATCTTCACTCTTGCTTTTCCTCATGAGGAACCACCTTGGTACAGAAGCAACAGAAATCTGCTACTTCCTCACCTAAAAACAACGAGGGAATAAACCCTGAGTATGGAATTACTCAGCAAGTCTTACCCGACTAAAGAAAAGACTCTCAAGGGTATGCTAGTTATAATGGAGTCAAGGTAAGGTATCTCAAGATCAATGACTCTATTGTTGCATAAATGCTTACTAAAAGTGGATCCTTAAAAATTCAATTTTATTGTCAAGTTAGGTAAAATTACCTACATCTAGAGTTCTTTCTAACCTAGTTCAAACACTCATCCTGAACTAGCCAAGTTCTTAATCCATCCTTCATCTTTACTGGAGTTCTACGTATAGGGCAGTGACCAAGTCTTCATAACCGCGAAGGTACGGCGATCCGAATCGATTATACTCAGCTGAGGATCTCCGATCACACGACATATGTAGCACTTAACCCTTGCATATGTCAACCCGCCACCGGGTTTCTTAAGACCAGATCAGGTTCACGCAAACCGAGAGCACAGATACACCACCATCGAGCCTCTTGCTATGGAGGGTACACGCTACTCTCGCCACCGCTCCACGCCCATTTCGTGTTATCTTATTCTGGCCTTAGTCTGCTCGAGGCAAGGCTTACCCATGACGAGGCATGTGACCAGTTAAAGGGTCCTCGGTCATCAAGCCTACATCGAGACGGTCCTTAATCGACTCAAACGGAGACACTACACCGATACTCTCTTCTCGTGCAAGTCACCCGCCCGGTCTCAGCTTAATCATTTAACCCCAAAACTTGGTACCTGACAGAGGTACATCTTTTCCGATGTTGAACCCATCACGGCCATGATGGATCCACCATCAAGTTTTATTTTCAAAAACCTCCCACTTTGCCAATCATCTTTTGTAAAACAAAACTTTTTGTTTTGCTAGAGCAATACTAAGCACAGTAAAAACCTTTTGTAAAACAGGGTATCAAGGAAGGTAATCAAAGATCAAGGAAGGTAATGCAGGAATTGTTTAAGCATTCAACTCCTATCACCTAATGCATCAATCAAGTGAGAAAGATTTTAAATTCATCAAGGAAGGTGGCAAATGCACCGGGGCTTGCCTTCGTTAGTAGGTGAGTCAGGCTCAGGCCCGCAGATGTCAAAGTAAAGACAAGATCCTGCCTGAGAGTCCGAAGGTGGTGGTGCCTTTTCTTCACTCACTTCAACTTCTTCTTCGTTTTCTAAACATAACCACATATATGTATATATAAGAATGAATGCCATATAATTCTCATGAGAGTGCAAAGATAATAAAAACTTATTATCTAAGGTCTTGAATACAACTTTCCTTCACGGAACTCCGAGAACTTAGGGTTTTCGGAGTCAGTAAAGGAGTTCACAGGGCAGGGGGGTTTTGGGTTCTAGTTATCAAACAAGGTCCAAATCAACCCAAATTCTACCCAAGGCTTCTAAATAATGTATAGAGCTTATGTAAAAAGTTTGAGGAATTTTGGGATTATTATCTATTTTCTAAAAATCCAGAACCAACACTTTAAACTACTTTAAATGCCTTAAAATTCCTTATTTCCTCTAAAAATCATAAAACTATTTTTATTAAATTCTAGGGAAAATAAGAAGTCTAGGAAAATTGGTTTCATAATTTTAGGATTTTTCTACAATTTTTAACAAATTTCCAAAGCTCTATTGAAAAAGAAAAAGGAAAAGGTTGCAACAGTGATGGGCTGGTTTCAGCCCATCGGCCCAGTCCAGAGGGAGAGCGCGCCCGCGTACGCCCGCGCGCACTAGCGACTTTACACAGGGACCCTCGGGTTTCAAGCTAAACCGCAGTAGGGTCATTTACTATTTAATACGGTCGCTGACAGTTTGCAAAAATGTCCTTGGTCTTCTATTCCTTTACATCACGCGGTCCCCGACGGCGTTCACGCCCAGCCGAGCTCCGGCGAGCACCTGTACCGGCCAACTGGGGTAATGACTAGGGTCTCTGAGCGGCTGACACGCAATTGGATCTATCCCGACCATTTCTCCCAACCCAATTTCACTAATGGTCATAAGGATTGCTCTGGCCACGGTGACCGTGAACATTGCGGCAAGACAGTCGCGTTCCCGGCGACCAAGGGGCTCGTAACTCGATTGTGTGGGTCGGCAAGCATCGTAGACCTAAGAGAAAGCTTAAACGAGGGAGAGAAGGAGATGAACTGGCCGGAATAAGGCTGGCCGCGGTGAGGTTGGGTTTCGGGTGGCGTTGAATTGATTTGGGGCGAATTCAAAATTCGCGAGCTCGGGCGAACAATTGCTAGCAATACGCGGTGGCTGGGTGGGTGATGATGTTGTGAAGCTCTCTGCGGGGTCAATTTATAGATCCCAGGGGCGGTGGCGCTTAATTTGAGCGGACAGTGTGGGCGGCCGGAGATAAGGAAGATCATCGGCTTCGCGCTTTCGTGTCCACCGCCGTGGCGGGCTCACCGGCAATGACGAGACAGCAGTGGGGAGTCATGGCGATGCGACAGAGGTGCCCGGATACGTGGCGTAAGGCCGAGCGGCGGCAATCACCGGCGGGCTTATCTGTTCAAGCCGCACGGCAGAGGGGAAGTACTAGGGGTTCACCGGAGTGCCGTGTAGCGCATGGCTTTACCGAGCGGTCTGATCTGTTCACCGACGACGTGAATCACAACGGCGGCGGCGTGAATCTTGTCGCGGAGGAGTCGCCGGCGGTGAGGATCCAACGCTGGCAGTCTGATCCTTATTGGACTACTGTACCATGGGATATGTTCATCAGTGTGCCTGACAACCAAATTTGAAGCTGGGTTTTCTCTTGATTTCCAATAACAACTCCAACTAAGATCTGCAGCAAAGTTGTAAAGCAACATGCCATCTACAATATTGCCATATGATGTTGCCCCAAAAAGCCAGCAGATCATGCATAAAATTGGGCTTGAAATTGATGTCAGTCCACTGTCAGTCTGAAAATTCAGACATTGGTACCCTGACAGCCCAACTTTAGGCTTAATTATCTCTGGATTTTTCTTAACAACTGAGCTCACAACCTTAAGCAAAGTTGTCCTCCTATGATTGATCTACAACTTTGATGTGATTCCCTAGGGCAAAAACCCTATAATCTGAAAGTTACAAGGCTCCAAAGTTGAGCCCTTAACACTAAAATTCAGACTTAGAATGAAATCTCAATTAGGGACCTTTTTGCAAATGAATCCAAAACTTAGGGTTTGGCTTGTAAATCCTTCCAAATGTAAATCATGTGACTTTATATGCTTTATCATGATAGTTTTTACACTTTAGTCCAAATGTGCACAATTTTTGCACATAGGCCCCTAGGGTTTGGACTTAGGGTTTTCCAGGGTTCAAATGGGGTTTTTGGATATCCCAAGGGTATAAATGTAATCCAAGTTTATTTTTGGGAATATTTCATGACTATCTCCCCAAAGTTTTTAAGTTTTCTCAACTTGGGCTAGGTTTTACCCCTTTACTCCCTATTTAGGGTTGAGTTGCCTATATCAGGGGCCTATTTGCAAAATGCTCTAACATTACAACTTGTTTGAAATTTTACCTAGTGAATGCACTCTAGGTGTGTCAAACATATGCAATGCCAATGTTTATGATGTCATGCTCAAGTTTTAGTTGCAGTAACACCAGGGGTGTTACAGTTCGCGCCATTAGCCCAGACATTCCACCTTACATAGTAACGACTATTTTTCCATTTGAAACCTTGTCACAGCTGTCAGAAAAGGTGAGCTCGGACTGTCTGTCGCACATGGTGGATGGTCCGAGACCTGGTGACATGAGCTACTCGAGCTATGACCAAGTTACATTAACATGGGCGGACTGTCCGCCCTCAGAGGCCGGACGGTCCACCGCCTGCAGTTAGCATTGTCCAAGCTGAAGCACCGAACAGTCCGCAATACAAACGCCCAAAAACACACAGTCCCTATCCAAACCCATTTGGCACCTGCGTATGGTCCGTCACACATGGTCGGACAGTCAACACAAGCTCACAGGGCTTTGTGCAAACTTAGACCCTCTCTAGTCAAGACTGCAGACGGTCCGGCCCCAAGGCCTGGAGGGTCTGCAGTGCAAACAATTTGATCCACACCAAAGTAAGCAAACTTTGGACCTCTCTAGATGGACCGCGAAAGGTTGGGCCTCTTGGCCCGGACGGTCCGCCGACCATAGAGACTTAGTTACTTTTTAAACACGCTTTTTGAAAAGATTTTTTCTATCAAACTCAAAAGTACAGTTAGTCCTTATGCAATGCAAACACTTGATGCTCTATGAGTGAAAGTCACCTAGAGGGGGGTGAATAGGCGAAACCTGAAAATTATAACTCTAAACCCAGACTTGATCCCTTTATTATTGGTTAGAACAAGATGCACAATTATCGAAGTATAAAACTAAGTCCTTTGCAAAGAGTATTGCTTTGAAAGAATGCGGAATTAAAACAAAGCAACACAACTAAAATGTTTATGGAGAATAATGCAAGGGGGCTTAGATAAGAAGAGAAATAACACAAGTTCTTTCTTGCAAGGTGTTGCTTCTAAATATGAGAATTTAACTTAAGGTAACACAAAGTGAAATCAACAAAGAATAGTGCAAGAGAACATAGAGAGGGAGAAAGGAAACAAATCACAAGCATTAAACACAAGTGACATGGGTGATTTGTTTTACCAAGGTTCGGTTCACTAAAAACCTAATCGCCGTTGAGGAGTCCACTAATGACGGGTCTTTTTCAACCCTTTCCCTCTCTCCACCGATCACCAAGACCGGCGAGTGCGTCTTCTTAATCTCAAGGATCACTAAGACCCCGCAAGGACCACCACACTCTTAGGTGTCTCTTGCTAGCTTTACAAGTCTCCAAAAGGTTTGGAGAAAGATGAATGGGAGTCAAAACTCCACGCTCAAATGATCACAAGATGTAGCACACACTTTTTCTCAATGATTTTCACAAGGCACTATCACTAAACACACACGAGTAGCTCTCTTTTGCTTGATCTTTCCTTTGTGGCACTTGTGAGGCTTTGATGTGGCCTAAATCTTGTGTATGAGATAGATCAATGAATGGAGGTGGTTGGGAGGGCTTGAATATGTCAACTATATGCCTTGATATGTTGCTTGGGCTCCCACTTCTTGAAATGGTCGATTGGGGTGGTATTTATAGCCCCCAACCCCTCAAATAGCCGTTGGACAGAAAGCACTAGCTTTCTGTCGACGGGCGCACCGGACAGTCTCGTGCGCCACCGGACAGACACTGTTCCTTGTCCGGTGCGCCGCCACGTCACTCAATCGTTAGGGTTCTGAGCTGGTCTACCATTGGAGGCTTTGTCCTCTTGCGGCACCGGACAGTCCGGTGCCACACCGGACAGTCTGGTGCCCCTCTGACTTTGCTGCTCTGACTTCTGCGCGACACTGTTCATCACTGTAGCACTTTGCAGAGTCGACCATTGGCGCGGATAGCCGTTGCTCCGGTGGCACACCGGACAGTCCAGTGAATTATAGCGGAGCGCGCCCTAGAATTCCCGAGAGTGGCTGGTTGAGAGTTGTACGGCCTGGTGCACCGGACACTGTCCGGTGGTGCACCGGATAGTCCGGTGCGCCATTCTTCAGCACACTCAAGTCCTTTTGCTCCAATTAAATTGTGTCCCTAACTTGATTTCTCTCTTGGTTTGTGTTGAACTTTATGCACCTGTAATACATGAATTCTAGACAAACTAGTTAGTCCACGTGTTTACGTTGGTCATCAACCACCAAAATTAATTATAGGAAATGGTTAGCCCAATTTCCCTTTCAATCTCCCCCTTTTTGGTGATTGATGCCAACCCAAACCAAAGCAAATATATAGTGCAGAAATGTAATTAGTTTGCAATTGAGATGACAGTGCATAGGTTACTTGGAATTAAACCAATTGACAATCTTACTAAGTATGAATGGATTGCTTTCTTTTGTTTAATATTTTGGACCACATTTGCACCACATGTTTTGTTTTCGCAAATCTTTTTGGAAAATCTTTTCAAAGTTTTTTTGCAAATAGTCAAAGGTATATGAATAAGATTGCAAGTAGCATTTTCAAGATTTGAAATTTCTCCCCCTATTTCAAATGCTTTTCCTTTGACTAAATAAAAACTCCCCCTGAGTGAAATTCTCCTCTTAGCTTTCAAGAGGGTTTGTGAAATAGATATCAATTTGAAATTTTATACCAATTGGAATTTTTGTGTATCGATGTGAAGTTTTGAAGATACCAAATTGAAATTTTACTTTCACAAATAAAGTGAAACATAGATACCAATTGATACTAATTGAAAATACATCATTTGAAAATTTCATTTAGAAAATTTTTGTTTTGAAATGGTGGTGCGGTCCTTTTGCTTTGGGCTTAATATTTTCTCCCCCTTTGGCATGAATCGCCAAAAAACAGAGAACTTTGGAGCCCTTGAGCATTTTCTCCCCCCTTTGGGGCTTAACACCTTCTCCCAAATGGTGAAATAAATATGAGTGAAGATCATACCATTGAGAGTTTGTGGAGTAGCGGCAAAGATTAAATGATACCGTCAGAGTTTGGAGTGGAAGCCTTGTTTTTGCCGTATCCTCCAATTTCCTTTCAATCTAAGACTAAGTATAGAAATACACTTGATAACCCATTAGTCTTAGTCTTGGCACAAGAAGAATAAGAAATATACAATTGTACCAAATGAAAGATATATGATCAAAAGATATGTCAATTAAGCTTTATCATAGTTCTATGATATAGATTGCTCCCCCTAAGTATGTGCCTTGAGAGGAATACATATTTTGGCCTTAAATGGTAAGTGCACATAATGAGGTTAATGAGAACATATCTATATCATAGAAATTATGAAGTCTAATGTGTCATAATATAAACATGAGGCTCATGACAGATTGTTCACTTAAGAAAGCATGTTATAAACATTTGAAGCATTTACCCTTAAGGATTCAAAGAAGCTTAAGGAACCTCCACCTTTGGAAAAAAGTTAGCTTATCCTCGTTACAAGGTATGCTTTAAACTCTTTAGCAAGAATATTACTTCACCTAGATTTAACAGAAATGCATCAAAGCAGGAATGAAATTTTGAGAGGTTAAACTAGGTATGAAGCAGGGTTATGCATAGACATGCTTTTTCTTCCTCTTGTAATTTAAAGATATGCTATATACGTATAAGAGGGAAATCTAGGTACATGTTTAAATGATAGGAAGTAGTTTTACCTTTTTGTACCTTCACACAGAGATGTTCTCTTCATTGTGCTTTGTTCTTAGTCTTGGTTACTTAAGTCCTATGCTCAAGAAAATATATAGAATTATTTTGCACAATAGAGAATTCTATAGCTAGTGATCCTTTTCTTTAAACAGATCATTATTATCACATATCAAGTAGATCACAAATTTCATAAATTTATCCTAAACTCTCCTTTTAACTTGGTGCATATACATGAGAGACATCAATTGATAGTACATGAAACATTAGGCAACATAAGTATCAATTGAAGCTATTCAATGATCAATAGTATAACAAATGTGATCAAATGAACAACATATGCACTAGTTTATCAAATAAACTTATAACAGGAGAATCCAATAATTATGCTACTGTAATAATGAAAGCTATAATCCTTGATAAAAGTGATACTACTTTACCAAATTGGATTGAGTTGTAGTAGCATACTTCATGAGAAACTTATTCTCATACTTGAGACTCCATGAGATTACTAAGAGAAAATGTTAGTCTCAATATGATCAAGATATAGAAATGGGGCTCCCCCTAAAGATATGCATCAAGAATTTGAATGACTTGGTTAGATGCACTTCTCCTTTAAAGAAAAATAGGGGAATTCATTGAACATCTTGATCAAGGCATGTAATATTTGCAATAATCTACTTATGCCTGGTATTCTCAAAATGAAAAGGTTTAGAATACTTACAACCACACCATTGATTAATTTGAAGATCTTACTGTCTAAGTAGGTGTTGTTGTTCTTGACGTCTTCTTTTTAATTTGAGTGTCCTCCCTTTGTAGTTGTCTCTTTTTCTTTTCAAACTTATTGAAAATACTCAAAAGAGATATTAGCAGCAAAAGGGAGTATATGATAAATGATGATTTCTTTAGATAAGAGATATAAACAATTCAGCATCCACAAGTCACACAGACATGAAGTAATATCCTTAATATTAGTGCACAACATTAGAAAAGAGGAATATGCACCTTTTAACATTTCTAATCAATCATAGGAAATTTACTTCTTCATATTGAATTTATTAACATAAATTAGAAGCATATCAATATGAGAACATATATAGCAAAGGCATGAGTTAGATTCTAATGGACTAGTGCACATATGAAAGCAAGATTGTATGCACTTTTAGCCATTTTAAGTTAAATAATGAATCTAATATTCACATTGGTAGATTATGATAATTTAGAATAAATACCAATTGATGGGAACTATTATTGATTAAGAAGATGAGTTCCCATACTATGGCAGAACCTCCCATGTTATTAGGCCCACATGCACCTGTCCTTGTCTTAAAGACCTCAGACGGCTATGCATGTACACCAGGTAACTTAAAAGGATCCGTCTGAGTGCCCCAAGGACACCGGATAAACCACTTACAACCAAGATCACGAGATTAAGTAACACAAATCACACACACCAACATTTTTGCAGCGGAAATCTTATTACCAAATTCTACAAGTTACATCAAGTTTACTTTATGTTTATCAGAGTGATTACACTAGTGATTCAAAGAAATAAACTTTGAAATGTTATAAATTATTTATAAATTTGAAATATATGCTAGCTCAAGTGACCATCCTCAATAAGAAGTATAGAAGAGTTACTTAGACTTATAAGAAGGCCAAGCCCACCGGCACTTAACACCATCAACATCAACACAAAGTTATAACCTGAAAAACAACAGGGAATAAAACCCTGAGTACACATTTACCCAGCAAGACTTACCCGACTAAAGAAAATACTCTCAAGGATATGCTGGCTTGAGGGAGTCAAGGTAAAGCTGTTCAAGGATCAAAGACTCTATTTGCAGAAAAGCTTACTATGTGTGGATCCTTAAAATCCATTGTTACTTGTCAAGTTAAGTAAAGTTACCTGCATCTATAGTTCTTTCTATCCTAGTTCAAGCACTTGGCCTATACTAGCCGTCTTTTTATCAACCCTTCAGCTCACTGGATTGCTACGTGTAGGGCAGTGACCAAGTCTTCATATCCGAGAAGTAACGGCGATCCAAATCGATTAATACCCAGCCGGGGATCTCCAACCACACGACATATGTAGCACTTAACCCTTGCATATGTCAACTCATCACCGGGTTTCTTAAGACCAGACCAGGTTCACGCCAACCGAGAGCACAGATACACCACCGTCCAGCCTCTTGCCACAGAGGGTACACGCTACTCTCGCTATCTCTCCACTCCCATTGCGTGTTGGCCTTTCTGGTATTAGTCTGCCCAAGGCAAAGCTTACCCATGACGAGGCATGTGGCCAGTTAAAAGGTCCTCAATCATCAAGCCTACATCGACACGGTCCTTAATCGACTCATACGGAGACACTACACCGAGACTTCCTTCTCGTGCAAGTCACTCATCCGGTCTCAGCTTTATTATTTAAAACCCAAAGTTTGGTACCTGGCAGAGGTACATCTTTTCCGATGTTGAACCCATTAAGGCCTTTGACGGATTCACATCATAAGTATTTTCTTTTGTAAAAATTCCCATCCACTGTGAAGCATAACTTTTGTTTTAAAACAAAACATTTTGTTTTTCTAGAGCAAGGCTAAGCATCGTAAAATCCTTTTTATAAAAGGGTATCAAGGAAGGGTAATCAATTTTCCAAGGAAGGAAATGCATCAACGGTTTTACACACAACTCATATCACCTAATGCATCATATAAGGTGATAAAGATTTTGAAACAGCAAGGAGGTGGCAAATGCACTGGAGCTTGCCTAGATAACCCTAGGCTAGTGTTTGTTAGACGTCGATCACTTGACGACATCCTTTGTCTTGGCACTCGTTCAGTTGGTCCATCTTCTGGTTGGTCCCACTGACGATATCGTCCTACGGAGATGTTCAATCTCTACATTATCTTGGCGTCGATTTGGGTCGTCTTCCGCATCACGCGATTAATTATCGTACCTAATTGAAATGCATAATGCACATGAATGCATATCAAGACGAATATCACAAGGTAATATTACGATTTTACACAATAAAGAATCAAACACTTAAGAAGAAGGCATCACGACCTTTCATAAGCAAACGCTAGCTATCGCCATATGACCAAGCGCAATAATCACGCTTATCTAGATTAACCGAATATAACGCAAACATCCCGAAACAACATACCATACACACTAAGCATGTATTTTATATATTTCTTAGCTAACACATAATACCAAAGACTAACAATACTTAGGTTAATTAATCTAGTATACCCACCGAAGCTCTATTCCCATAACCTACATCTCAAACTGGCGATTCACTACACGACATTGACCAAATCGCTGCAAGCGATTCGGGTATCCTAATAAATATTATACCTACAATCATAACACACATATGCTATGAGCAAGAGGACCGACATAATTAATATATCCAAACCATTAATCAAACACTATCTGAACCCGATTTGAATCCGTGAGATTGATGACGATGTCCGGTGGGAGCATTTCATAGCACACCATGGGAGCGACAGATGGGGTTCGCTTTTTCTTCACCTGGATTCCATAGATCTCTCTCGCGGCGTACGGAACAACAACAAATGAATGTGGCTATTGACGGAATCGATGGTCGATAATGCACGGTGGGACGAAGGACTCAGGGTGCTCGCGACCATGACGAGGAAGATGTACAATGTGCGTGCTACAGGGCGCAAGCGACACAGACATGGAGGATCAACCACTCGGACATAGCAGACGCTCGACCCTAGCTCTAGAGACCTAGCGCCACAAGGGATAGGGGGAGACTGCCGAGAGGAAGTCTAGCGTCTATCATCTTGCCAAGGCCAACAAGGTCAACGACGAGAAGGTGGGGAGGGCGCACAGCCCGGCCAGTGGCGGAATTGAGTGCCAGGGAACTCCGGCGCACACGAAGCCATACACCGGCCATGTGACCGAGCTGGAGAAGCGACGCGATGGACCTTGCAGGGGATCCGGCCACGACAAACAGAGAGGGACGACCATGGCAAGCAGGGACAGTTCGCCGAGCTGGAGGGGCAAGGGGCGGCGCCATGGGAGGGAGAAGCAGGAAGCTTCACGAGCTGGTGAAGGGGCTTAAAGAGAGGGGCGCGTAGAGGCGAGCACCAGAGGAGAACAGCGGGGACTGGAAGCGGTGGACGCGACCTGCAGAGGAGCACCGGCGAGCTCTAAAAGCCAAGCAGGGCACGCGACGCTAGAGCAGGGAGATGGGCGGCCGAGCTGCCGAGCACTGGGGCAAACTAGGCGAGATCCAGGCTAGGGAAAATCAAGGGCCGTGGGCAAGCTTGCAGCTGAACACCAGCTAGAGAGTAGAGCGGAGCTGGAACGTGCGCAGGGGTCCATGACGCAGACGCAAGGGCGCACGGCGCGTACGCAGGGAGGTGCGCGCGCGGGAGCTTGACGACGGCCGGGCAGAGGGAGCTTGGAGGGGGCCGTGCTGAGGGGAGAGAGAAGGAGCACCACGGCGAGCGCAGGGGCGCGTCCAATGAGCTAGAGCTCGAAGAAGCTCCGGCCATGGGGGAAACAAGGGGCCGGGGCGAGCTCGGACTGGAGATGGAGAGCGCCGGCACAGGGGAGGAATGGCTGGGCGTGCGCAGGGAGGAAGAAGACCCAGGCGCGCGCTAGGGAGCCGCTCAGCCATGGGAGATCCAGAGGAGGGAGCGACGGGAGAGAAGTAGGGCGCGGCTGCAGAAAAAATCTGCCGACGGGATGAGGCTGAGAAGATAAGGATGACGGCAATGAAAAATCCTAGGTGTAGGAGAAGAAATGGAGAGAGGGCGGCTGGAGATAACGTCGGGAGGAGAAAAATCTCCACGGTGCGCAGGAGACAAGGCTACGGCTGAAGATTTTTTTAATTTCTTTTCTTTTTATAGAGAATCACAGATATTTTGGAATTAGGATTTTCAGCGATAAACAAAGGGTCGACACGCTATACAGCTACACATTTTATTTTCTAAATCATGAAACGGAAAGTCAGAGGAATAACAGCTTAGACGGTTCTATCCAAATCTCGTTTGGATAATTTTTGTGACTATTCCGGCCACGATGTAAACGGACCAGATTGAAACGAGTTCGGCTTCGGTATTTTAATCTGTATTTGATTTAGTTGAATTTAGACGAATTCTGTTCGCTACTCAAACACTCGACTAGATAACAATTCAATTAAAAATCCATAGACGCGATGTTATGGATGACAAAAGAGGACTAAATTATTTTACACCGAAAACTTAGTCATCGAGTTCTACTTAATCTATTCGGGATAAAATCATCTGAGTGGGTCAGGCTTACGAATTCGTATTCGCTTAACTGATGAATTTTAAATAGGAGCATGACTCACAAACTTTCAGAACAATTACATTCCAAAATCCGCGAAAACTTTAGGAGGAGTCTAAATAGATAGAAATAGATACGATATTAAAATCGCGATAGACGAAGATGATTAAAATTTAGCATCTGTTTTATCCACTGATATTACGTTCTTAAATCCATATTCGTTGTCGAGCAGAATATAAACACCAGGGGTGTTACAGCCCTCCCCCTTTAAAAGAATGTCGTCCTGAGATTCGGAACAAAAGACTTCTAAGAGTAGAGAAGCATGTAACCCTATCCATATCAGCGATAACCATAAAATAGTTCCAAGCAAAGGCGAGTGTCTTAGGATGTGGTTTCTCTAGTGGACATATCATGTATCGCCTTAGGCTAATTTAGAGATGTCCACAATAGAGACAATGTCTGCCCAAAGAACACATAAGGTTCCATGTGTGCAATTTGCTTTTTTATGATGACACTGTACTATCTGAGTCCGTTGGACGAGCGGTAGATATGCGGCTTTACCCAAACAGAATTAGTTACAACCTCTTGGGTAAAACACATAGAAAGAGGTTTACCAACAAGTGGTCACGATAAGTTCATAGCACACGAGACGGGTGTGAATGTTGAATAACATCACAGTTAACTCGTGTTAAGCTAGAAAATTCAAGTCCAATGATGATAATGGAGACTCGAGGAAACATCAGTGAAGGTTATCAATAAATGTTGGCTTCACAATGTACCAACCTCATCATGCACTAGTGCGACTCCGCCCAATCACATGAGAGGCGATCGAGGCGCGACTAGAGTGATGATTAGGTGGTTACTGGCTGACTTAATCTCGATTCTTATAAGTACTTCCTTAGGATGGGTTGAACCAAAGTGAGTTTAGACAACTTGATAAAACAATCTCTAAACTCAACCTTTGTTCACAATGCAGTTACAAGTTAGTAAAACCAACTTGTTGAACTACCATTAACACTTAGCAAGTCTTCTTATTATCCATCAGTAATCCAATGGTCGAGGGTTCACTTTTGTTAACAGGAGATCATGCACTTGAGTAGAAATCCATTCGGTCATGCTGTTCATCCGTTTCTTCATACAAGATGAACCAACTTAGTTCGGGAATACATAGATTAATAAGAGAGCGAATGAACAAACTCCTGAATCTCAACCGCAGGGAAAATCAGTCTCCATTTTGAGAGCTAACCAGCTATTTTCCAACACTAAAAAGCTTCAAGGCTTCACCTTTACACAAAGGACGTAAAGGGAACTTGTATGAGTAGTCACTACCATGATCAAAAGAAAAGAAACCACACATGAAAGTGGTATGCCCTTTTGATCCAACACAGATGATAGATGTTGCTTGATCACTTAACAAACAACATAGAAACTGTTTCAAGGAAGAAATCCACGGAAGATAATATATCAATGTAGTTCCATAATGGATCATGACCAGAGACCTTGACACCAGCATCCGACGAGGGGCACAGTCCTATGTGCGCATTCACAGGAGGCTCTCAATTTTGCTACGGCACCATCAGACCTTAATCGTGACAACATTACTAAACTGGCACCAATAATGAATCTCACATGTTAAGAATAATTTGTGCAGAGATAACATATCGATATACTCTCATAATGGATTATGATTACTAACTGTGATACCAGCGTGTGCCAAGTAGCACAACCATGTGCTGATCACCCACAGGAGGCCCTCGGTTTCGTCGTGGTACCGTCAGTTTTAGTCATAACGCCATTACCAAACTCAACCAATGAGAAACCTTACATGGCACAATTAGACTGAGCAAGGATGGCAATATACAAAAATAGACTCCACTTGTAAGAATGGTTACAAGTAGAGAGCCAATAGATCATGGCCCGATGAAATGAACAAGGCATGGCCATAACCTAAACTTGATGAAAGGAGTATGATGGGAGACTGTTATTTTAGCCCAAGCATATTTCTATGCCCATCATAGAGATTACAAGGTCAAGGATTAGTAGCTGATTAGATACGAAGGGAAAACAATCACAAGATTAAGTTGGTATGCCTTTGATAGATATGAGGAAATCAAAGGCATCATATTAAAGAAGATGATCAGGCAGGACTTTCCTAGGTTGGGTTGATAAAACGACAAGATGATCCACAAGGAGAGGCCAAATACAATAGAGACCTCAACTTGCATCAACTGAGCAAGGGCAGGATCTAAGATGGAGGCACGACCACTAAGGCAGTTACAAGTTAATTGCCAAGATCATGGACTCAAGATCCTTATTTGAAGTCTGAGTACACCTTAGGTCCAATAAAGAGATTATCTAAACATTCATTTGCATGAGTTTAGTCATGGAGTGATAATGGAGAATTCAACTTTGGGTCATAGTTCACTAAATAAGAACATGACCTAGTTTTGAGTTTAGGCAATCAAGTCACCAACTCTCTATTGGCACAACAAGTTCAAGAGCAAACACATATAACACCTAAACAAATGGAGAATAACTATTTCACTGACATTCATAATACCACATTACACCACATTATCTACAATCACTGGTTACTGGAATAAAGGCGAGAGAAGCATTTTGGATGTATTGGTGACAAACACGATGCAACAATCAGGATGAATGCTCGTCCTATACATCTTCACAAATTTTGCCAACATAATGTGGTAATAGCGTTCTATATCGGTGGCATACTTATGACTCTCTCGAAATTTTGCTAGTCGTCAACTACACATACGTTTTTGAGGTTAGCGTACCTGTAGAAAAATCCATCACAGCCCATTTTCCCATGATGCAGTTCACACATGACAGTTTATCACAGTTTATACTCCATATATTGCTATATGGAGGCCAGCTCATCATTAAGCGTCGAGCCACGCATAGGCGCCGCTGCCACACTTTAACCATAGGGCAGCTCATTATGGTAACTTACCTTCTTACCTGAGCGTAGGTGCATCATTGCAAGTACATTACACTTTTCAGTATTCCCATGTCTGTATACCCATACACATCCATGGGGTACCGAATTTCCAGAAAAGTAAATACTCTACATCGCAGCTTTCGTATATACATATGTAGAACATGTATATAGTCAAGCGCTTTTTACACTCTTCCCTAGATCGACATTTGTTCGGTCATGCTCTCACATCTCACCTTACCTGAGCGTCGATCCATTCAAGACTAAATGGCCATAAAAATAACATTACACATGTATGCAATATCCCCGGTTATGGGTTAGTGGTTTTTAAATAAACCACCTGATAGTCCTTAGTTTAGGGCTTAACAGAGGATGTCGCTAGCATTATACTTTTTCAAAGCTGTTTTTTTCAAAGCCAAACAATGTGTTTAGTTGAAAATAGGTTTTCCAAAACTAAAACTTTTGTTTTGAAAATACGTATGTGACCGTATATACTTAATCTTGCTCTGATACCAGTCTGTGGCAGAACCTCCCAAGTTATCGGGCCCACATGCACATGTCCTTGTCTCAAAGACCTCAAACGGCTATGCATGTACACCAGGTAACTTAAAAGGATCCATCCGAGTGCCCTAAGGACACCGGATAAACAACTTACAACCAAGATCACGAGATTAAGTAACACAAATCACACACACTAACATTTTTGCAACAAAAATCTTATTACCAAATTCTACAAGTTACATCAAGTTTACTTTATGTTTATCGGAGTGATTACAATAGTGATTCAAAGAAATAAACTTTGAAATGTTATAAATTATTTATAAATTTGAAATATATGCTAGCTCAAGTGACCATCCTCAATAAGAAGTATAGAAGAGTTACTTTGACTTATAAGAAGGCCAAGCCCATCAGCACTTAACACCATCAACAATAGCACAAAGTTATAACGTGAAAAACAACAGGGAATAAAACCCTGAGTACGCAATTACTCAGCAAGACTTACCCAACTAAAGAAAAGACTCTCAAGGATATGGTTGCTTGAGGGAGTCAAGGTAAAAATGTTCAAGGATAAAAGACTCTGTTTGCAGAAAAGCTTACTATGAGTGGATCCTTAAAATCCATTTTTACTTGTCAAGTTAAGTAAAGTTACCTGCATCTACAGTTCTTTCTATCCAAGTTCAAGCACTTGGCCTATACTAGCCGTCTTTTTATCATCCCTTCAGTTCACTGGATTGCTACGTGTAGGGCAGTGACTAAGTCTTCATATCCGAGAAGTAATGGCGATCCGAATCGATTAATACATAGCTGGGGATCTCCAATCACACGACATATGTAGCACATAACCCTTGCATATGTCAACTCGCCACCAGGTTTCTTAAGACTAGACCAGGTTCACGCCAACCGAGAGCACAGATACACCACTGTCCAGCCTCTTGCCACGGAGGGTACACACTACTCTCGCCATCTCTCCACTCCCATTGCGTGTTGGCCTTTCTGGTATTAGTCTGCCCGCGGCAAAGCTTACCCATGACGAGGCATGTGGCCAGTTAAAAGGTCCTCAATCATCAAGCCTACATCGACATGGTCCTTAATCGACTCAGATGGAGACACTACACCAAGACTTCCTTCTCGTGCAAGTCACCCGTCCGGTCTCAGCTTTATTATTTAAAACCCAAAGTTTGGTACCTGGTAGAGGTACATCTTTTCGATGTTGTAGCCATCAAGGCCTTTGACGGATTCGCCATCATAAGTATTTTCTTTTGTAAAAATTCGCATCCACTGTGAAGCATCACATTTGTTTTAAAACAAAACATTTTGTTTTTCTAGAGCAAGGCTAAGCATCATAAAATCCTTTCTATAAAAGGGTATCAAGGAAGGGTAATCAATTTTCCAAGGAAGGAAATGCATCAACGGTTTAGCACACAACTCCTATCACCTAATGCATCATATAAGGTGATAAAGATTTTAAAACAGCAAGGAGGTGGCAAATGCACCGAGGCTTGCGTAGATAAGCCTGCGCTAGTGTTTGTTAGACGTCGATCACTTGATGACCATCCTTTGTCTTGGCACTCGTTCAGTTGGTCCATCTTCAGGTTGGTCCGACTAACGATATCGTCCTGCGGAGATGTCCAATCTTTACATTATCCTGGGGTCGACTTGGGTCGTCTTCCGCATCACGCGATTAATTATCGTACCTAATTGAAATGCATGATGCACATGAATGCATATAAAGACGAATATCGTAAGGTAATATTATGATTTTACACAGTAAAGAATGAAACACTTAAGAAGAAGGCATCACGACCTTTCATAAGCAAATGCTAGCTATCGCCATATGACCAAGCGCAATAATCACGCTTCTGTAGATTAACCGAATCTAACGCGAACATCCCAAAACAGCAAACCATACACACTAAGCATGTATTTTATATTTTCCTTAGCTAACACATAATACCAAAGACTAGCAATACTTAGGTTAATTAATCTAGTATACCCACCGAAGCTCTATTCCCATAACCTACATCTCAAACTGGCGATTCACTACATGACATTGACCAAATCGCTACAAGCGATTCGGGTATCCTAATAAATATTATACCTACAAACACAACACACATATGCTACGAGCAAGAGGACCGACGTATGTAATATATCCAAACCATTAATCAAACACTATCTGAAACAATAAATCGACTTATCATTACCTAAACCCGATTTGAATTCGTGAGATTGACGACGATGTCCGGTGGGAGCATTTAACAGCACACCATGGGAGCGACAGATGGGGTTCACTTTTTCTTCACCTAGATTCCCTAGATCTCTCTCTCGCGTTGTACGGAACAACAACGAATGAATGTGGCTATTGACAGAATCGACGGTAGACGATGCACGGTGGGACAGAGGACTCAGGGTGCTCGCGGACATGACGAGGAAGATGGACGATGTGCGTGCTGCAGGGCGCAAGCAACGCAGACATGGAGGATCAACCACTCGGACGTAGCAGACGCTCGACCCTAGCTCTAGAGACCTAGCGCCACCAGGGACAGGGGGAGACTGCCGAGAGGAAGTCCGACATCTATCATCTTGCCAAGGCCGACAAGGTCAACGACGAGAAGGTGGGGAGGGTGCACAGCCCGGCCAGTGGTGGAATCGAGTGCCAGGGAGCTTCGACGCACACGAAGCCGTACACCGGCCATGTGAATGAGCTAGAGAAGCAACACGATGGAGCTTGCAGGGGATCCGGCCACATCGAATAGAGAGGGACAGCCATGGCGAGCAGGGACGGTTGGCCGAGCTGGAGGAGCAAGGGGGGCGCCATGGGAGGGAGAAGAAGGAAGCTTTGCGAGCTGGAGAAGGGGCTTAGGGAGAGGGGCACGCTGAGGCGAGCACCAGAGGAGAACAGCGGCGACTGGAAGCGGTGGACGCAACCTGCAGAGGAGCACTAGCAAGCTCCAAAAGCCAAGCAGGGCGCACGACGCTAGAGCAGGGAGATGAGCAGCCGAGCGGCCGAGCGCTGGGGCAAACTGGGTGAGATCCAGGCTAGGGAAAAGCAAGGGCCATGGGCGAGCTTGCAGCCAAACACTGGCCAGAGAGCAGAGCGGAGCTGGGACATGCGCAGGGGTCCACGGCGCGGACGCCAGGGCACACTGCATGTACGCAGGGAGGCGCACGCACGAGAGCTTGACGACGGCCGGGCAGAGGGAGCTTGGAGGGGGCCGCACTGAGAGGAGAGAGAAGGAGCACCGCAGTGAGCGCCGGGGCACGGTCGACAAGCTGGAGCTGGAAGAAGCTCCGGCCATGGGGGAAACAAGGGGCCGGGGCGAGCTTGGACTGGAGATGGAGAGCGCCGGCACATGGGAGGAACGGCTGGGCATGCGTAGGGAGGAAGAAGACCAGGGCGCGCGCCAGGGAGCCGCTCGGCCATGGGAGATCGAGAGGAGGGAGCGCGGGAGAGAAGCAGGGCGCGGCTGTAGAAAAAAATCTGCCGACGGGATGAGGCTGAGAAGATGAGGATGACGGCCAATGAAAAATCCCAGGCGTAGGAGAAGAAATGGAGAGAGAGGGCGGCTGGAGATAACGTCGGGAGGACAAAAATCTCCACGGTGCACAAGAGATAAGGCTACGGCTGAAGTTTTTTTTAATTTCTTTTCTTTTTTTAACAGAGAATCACAGATATTTTGGAATTAGGATTTTCAGCGATAAACAAAGGGTGGATACGCTATACGGCTACACATTTTATTTTCTGAATCATGAAACGGAAAGTTAGATGAATAACAGCTTAGACGGTTCTGTCCAAATCTCGTTTGGATAATTTTCGTGACTATTGCGGCCATGATGTAAACGGACCAGATTGAAACGAGTTCGGCTTCGGTATTTGAATCTGCATTTGATTCAGTTGAATTTAGACGAATTCCGTTCGCTACTTAAACACTCGACTAGATAACAATTCAATTAAAAATCCATAGACGCGATGTTACAGATGACAAAACAGGACTAAATTATTTTACACCGAAAACTTAGTCGTCGAGTTCTACTTAATCTGTTCGAGATAAAATCATCCGAGTGGGTCGGGCTTACGAATTTGTATTCGCTTAACTGATGAATTTTAAATAGGAGCATGATTCGCAAACTTTCAGAACAATTACGTTTCAAAATTCGTGAAAACTTTAGGAGGAGTCTAAATAGACAGAAACATATACGATATTAAAATCGCAATAGATAAAGATGATTAAAATTTAGCATCTGTTTTATCCACTGATATTACATGCTTAAATCCATACTCGTTGTCGAGCGGAATATAAACACCAGGGGTGTTACACATACCTTTACTTTTTACCTTTCTTCCTTTAGGTGAAGAGCAACCCTTGAGGCTTGTGTCTTTTGATAAATTGAACATGCACTCACTCTCTTGTAGATTTTCATAAATATGCTCAAGAGATATGTCATCAGTAACACAAGCACTAGTTTCCCTTTTAGTAATCATTTTTTAGAAGGAATGAAAGGTAGATTACTAAAGCATGGAAACTTCATAACATGAACTAGATTATCCCATAGATGATGTTATGCTTAGTTTTAACTCATAAAACAAGCATAGTTAATCTCTCAAGATTATGGAAACAAATTTAATTCATAACATGGAGAGCAATTAATGTAGAAGAATCATATCCAATTTAAGCAAGAAGAATTACATCATAAGTCATTGGATTGATTTTTCTTTTTATGTGAGATTACACATTTCCATAGAGAAACTTATTCTCTATACGTGAGACTACTTAAGTCACTTAGACAAAAGCATTAGTCTCACGATTCTAGTCATAAAGAGATATTCCCTTTATAAGTGTCCTAAGGATTTGAATTCCTTATACGATACCTTGTTCTTTTAAGAACTTAGAATATGTCTCTATGTCTAGAACATGGCAATAATGGGATGATCAGTGTAAAACATGTCATGAGGTACTTACAATAATTTAAAGCATGTAGATTGCCATAATATAGGCATGATGAATACGCAATCTACCAAATGAGAGGAATAGGACAATCCAAGGTTAGTCAACAAAGATCTAGGAACCCAAATGTCCTTTGTGCTAGCACTTGGTAAACTCAATACCTTTCTAGCACAAGTTGCAGTTTTGGGTTGCCTAGTTACATATGAATTAATTGACAAGTTAGGAGCGGGATAGTTACCAATAGGACAATCCTTACATTGATGTCCCTTCTTTCGGCATATGTAGCAAAGGCGATCTTCATGTCTTGAAGAATTCTTCTTTCCTTATTTCTTGCTTGCTACATGGTTAGTAAATATTTTCTTTTCTAAAACTATGCCTTTTGGTTTTACATAGGGACATGACTTAACTAAATGTCTCTTCTCAGAGTATCTAAAACAATGTTTATCATCCTTGTTAAGAATCAAGCCATTTTCTTTGATATGGGGACATGACCTAATCAAGTGCCCCTTTTCAAAGCATTCACTACACTTCTTACTTTTCTTAGTGTGAAGTGTGGTTTGATCATTACCTTGGATGTTACCTTGTATGGAGGCATGGTTGAAGCTTTTGACAGAGGTATTGATTTTCTTCTTTTGTTCCTTTCTCTTGACATTCCTCAAGTCCTTGACATTTTCTTCAAGGGAATTTGTGCATGCCACAGTTGTTCCCGTCTCAAGCTTCTTCACCATGTAATCACGGTTATCTTGAGAAGGTTGAGCAGTGCACTTCCCTTTTAGTTGTGTCAAGCTCATTCTTAGCCTCTCATTTTCTTCCTTGAGCTCTTGACATGTATCATATTTTATTCCTGGAAATTCTAGCTCAAAGGAGGATTTGCTTGCTGACGAGCAACAAGCATTAGCACATGGCAATATAGTTTTAATTTGAATACCTATGCCCGAGTGAGATTGTTGAGATTTTAAGTTTTCTATCACAACCTCATGAGCAATGTTTAACATGATATGATCATCCATAAGATTTTCATGAGAACATAGAAGCATATCATATTTATCTTGAGAATCTAGATTTTCAATTTTTAGCCTTTCTACTTGGTCCTTAAGTAGGGTGTTCCTATTTACTAATTGTTGGGGGCCTTCGGCTTTCGAAGGTCCTCAAAAACATGATTTAACATTGTTTCTAGAGCATAATATATGAACAGGTACCTTCGGACTTGGATCGGAACTACAGTGTGAAGAAGCACAAAGAGTACGAAGGATGGCGCAGAAACGAAGCTATGTGCAAGGAAGCTTCGGCATGATAGCAGAAAAGGAAACCGACTTAAAAAGGAAAAGGCTATTCAGACCTCGATGAGTCACTATAGAGCCATTGGCAAATGTAAAGGGCATGGGTGTAATTTTACATGGGCTGCGTCCCGTGCCTATAAATAGATGAACAGTGCTCCAGTACTGTTCAGGCTGACTTGGCATTTTACTTTTGCGTCACACTTGTACTTTCACCTTCTTTCAAGCCGAAGGTACATTTGTAATTTGATATCATTTCCAATTTCCATAGTAATAAAATAGAGATGAAATAGAAGTGAATTGATAATAATACATGATTGTTTATGTTATTTTATATTTCATATTTCATATGATTCCTTTTCCATCATTTTATCTTATGCTGAAGGTTTGTCCTTCACAACCTTCGTCCGAAGCCATTATATCCCAAGGGAAATAATGTTTCGAAGGACGAAGGACTTTAACGTTTAACATTTTCTGTGTTGCCTTGTTCTTAATTCATAGCACTTGAGAACAAGTCTCCAACACTAATTGAGCGACACATAATAAAGAGTTATCTTGCTCAATTGAAATAGTTTCATACCTTCGGACCAAATCAACATGAGAGCACTTTAGCTCCTCATGTTCTTTAGTCAATTCTTCCAAGCTTTGGATTTTTGTGATGAGGACATCTTCTAGCTTGTGAAGATCTTCGCTTTGCTCTCTCGCTCTTTTTAGAAGTTTGAGCATGACCGCCTTATCTTCTAGGCTTAGATGAACGTAGAGTTGCATGAAGCTTCTTTCATCCTCCTCATCCTCATTTGTGCTTCCGCTATATTTTTCATTAGCCACACAACATATGTGGGAATCGAAATGGGAAGACAAACCTTTTGGAGAGGTGGATTCATCGTTTGGTCTCCAACGTTCATTTTCTTCTCCTTCCTTCAAAGGGTTAGTTTCACAAGAACTAAAGGAAGTAGAAGCATCATATGAACTATGTTTGGACTCATCATATTTACTTTTAATTCTAGTCCAAATATCGTGCACATCATGAATAGCTTCATCATATCTCATTATGAAGGCATGATAATCTTCTTTGCTAAGAGAATTACTTAAGATGTCATAAGCAAGATAATTTAAGCGTAAACATCTTTGATCTTCCTCGAAAGTATTTGTCTTATTATAACTAGAGGGTATAATACTCTTGTCTAAAATTTGTTCTAATTGTGAGTCTATGGTTCTAAAAGCATTTATCACACTAGTAGACCATAAGCATAATTAGAACAATCGGAAAGTAATATCTCAAGAGTTACCTCATTGTTTTCCTTCGGAGGTGCCTTCTTGTTCTTGTGAGATCTTCTTCGAGCCATCACTTCGAGTTGTTAGACTCAATATGAAGTGCCTAGCTCTGATACCAATTGAAAGTCGCCTAGAGGGGGGTGAATAGGCGAAACCTAAAAATTATAACTCTAAACCCAGACTTGATCCCTTTATTAGTGGTTAGAACAAGATGCACAATTATCAGAGTATAAAACTAAGTCCTTTGCAAAGAGTGTTGCTTTGAAAGAATGCGGAATTAATACAAAGCAACACAACTAAAATTTTTATGGAGAATAATACAAGGGGGCTTAGATAAGAAGAGAAATAACACAAGTTCTTTCTTGCAAGGTGTTGCTTCTAAATATGAGAATTTAACTTGAGGCAACACAAAGTGAAATCAACAAAGAATAGTGCAAGAGAACTTAGCGGGGGAGAAAGGAAACAAATCACAAGCAATAAACATAAGTGACACGGGTGATTTGTTTTACCGAGGTTCGGTTCACTAAGAACCTAATCCTTGTTGAGGAGTCCACTAAGGATGGGTCTTTTTCAACCCTTTCCCTCTCTCCACTGATCACCAAGACCGGCGAGTGCTTCTTAATCTCAAGGATCACTAAGACCCCGCAAGGACCACCACACTCTTAGGTGTCTCTTGCTAGCTTTACAAGTCTCCAAAAGGTTTGGAGAAAGATGAATGGGAGTCAAAACTCCACGCTCAAATGATCACAAGATGTAGCACACACTTTTTCTCAATGATTTTCACAAGGCACTATCACTAAACATACACGAGTAGCTCTCTTTTGCTTGATCTCTCCTTTCTGGCACTTGTGAGGCTTTGATGTGGCCTAAATCTTGTGTATGAGATAGATCAATGAATGGAGGTGGTTGGGAGGGCTTGAATATGTCAACTATATGCCTTGATATGTTGCTTGGGCTCCCACTTCTTGAAATGGTCAATTGGGGTGGTATTTATAGCCCCCAACCCCTCAAATAGGCGTTAGACAGAAAGCACCAGCTTTCTGTCGACGGGCGCACCGGACAATCCGGTGCGCCACCAGACAGGCACTATTCCTTGTCCGGTGCTCCACTATGTCACTCAATCGTTAGGGTTCTGAGCTAGTTGACTGTTGGAGGCTTTGTCCTCTTGCGGCACCAGACAGTCCGGTGCCACACCGGACAGTCTGGTGCCCCTCTGACTTTGCTGCTTCGACTTCTGCGCGACATTGTTCATCATTGTAGCACTTTGCAGAGTCGACCGTTGGTGCGGATAGCCGTTGCTCCGGTGGCACACCAGACAGTTCGGTGGCACACCAAACAATCTAGTGAATTATAGCGGAGCGCGCCCTAGAATTCTTGAGAGTGGCTGGTTGAGAGTTGTACGGCCTGGTGCACCAGACAGTTCGATGTGCCATTCTTCAGCACACTCAAGTCCTTTTGCTCCATTTAAATTGTGTCCCTAACTTGATTTCTTTCTTGGATTGTGTTGAACTTTATGCACCTGTAATACATGAATTCTAGACAAACTAGTTAGTCCACATGTTTGCATTGGTCATCAACCACCAAAATTAATTATAGAAAATGGTTAGCCCAATTTCCCTTTCAATGAGGCACTAAGTTTTACACAGACCAAGGCCATTTACCCCTCTTGATAGTATGGCTATCTAGCCTACTAATCCAGTCAAATACTTCTCTAAACACCTGGTGACCGGCAAAAACAAAACCTATATTATACCTTTGCCTTCACCTGATCCACAACTAATGTCTTAAGTCTCCAAAACTTCTGATAAAACTTTTTTCCTTATGGTCCAACCTACATTCTTATTTCTCCAAGAATTTGTTAGTCCACATATGGTTGTCATTAATTACCAAAACATCACTAAGGGGCCTAGATGATTCACAATCTCCCCCTTTTTGGTAATTGATGACAACACTACACATTTCATCTAGAGGTCGTTTCGGTTTTCAAACTTTCCTCATACACTAGGTATAATAAGAATTTTAGGGGTGAGTTTCGAGTAACTTATATTGTTTTGAAGTCCTATTTGAGAAATAGATAAGTTAGGTCAAAGCTCTGAGTGTAGGAATAGCTCCCCACTACATGTGTGCATGATATATCCAGTTGAAGATTTCACACATTTAGTTTATCAGAGTTTTGGCAGAGATCTTCCTACAATCATGATTATCAAGGCATACAAGTATAATATGGTATGAAATAAGCATAGCAAATTTAATCACTCCTCGATCAACCATACACATGATACTTCAAACTAATAGAAACATAAGATGCAACAAACATAGTTCAAACATAAATTATCACCAGACATTGTTCACGAACAACACATGACATAGTTCCACAAGTGTATAAAACATAAAGTTTAGATAGTAAACATGCTCATGCAAATATATAGATGTCCATAGGTGAGCTCCCCCTGACTGTGACATCTCCCATCTTTTTTGGAATCTCTCCCCCTTTGGCATCAATTGCCAAAAAGAAGAGCCTCACTGACCACCAAGAGGAGGGCGCGGGTACATAGAGTAGTAATGAGAGCTAAAACTGTCAAATATCGAAGTGAATTGACTGAAGTCATTTTGGAGCTGTTATTGCCTCTAATCAAGTGCATGAATACTGTCACTGGTGGACCGTGTCTCAAACTGATTGGAGAGAGCACCCATGTTGTCTTGAAAAATCTACTGCATGTTATTCATCCTTGACATGAGAGGATCATGAACATTCTCTCAAATGTGATCACGAAACTCCCCAAACTCATGGTGAAGGGAATCAAACTGATCATCGACAACATCCATCCTAGTTGTCAAAGCAGAGTAATGACCAGTCATGTGAGTCTACAGAGCATCAAACCTGCCATCCATATGAGTCATCATGCCCTGATACTAGCTGTCCATGTGATGCTGAAGTCCTTGCTGCATCTGATGAAAATAGGGATCAAAATATCTAGGACCAGGCTGGCAGTACTATCCTTGCTGAGGAGGAGGTGGAGGAGGAGGCATCTACTGAGCTGTGTCCGCTTGAACATCATCATTAGTTGCCCCTTCATTGTTAGGAAAGGGAGTTAGAGGATGACGGAGAAAAGATGTATCATTCTTGAAGGGCCTAAAGGAGGTATGAGCAACCTCACGTCTGCCCTCAAACCTGTTCTTGGCTAATATGAGATCCATAATGTAAGGAGCATATGCTAGATTCTGATTCTTGTCCATTTTAAGTCATTTAGATGTCTCATCGTAAATAGGTCAACATTCATTACCTCGCCCTGCATGACATGGTGGATGATGTTCTAAAACTTTTCTATGGTCTTGCTCTTATCTCCACGCTTGGGATAATAGTAACCCTTGCAATCTTATTGATGACAGCAGGGTGGTGTCTGAGTCCTGTAGTCTCTCCAATCCTCCTTGGAATACCAAGCCTCGTAGGCTCATAGTACTGCTCATAGTGTTCAAAGATGTCTTCAGTGTATAGATCAATGCCTGTGAGATCAAGTTATAGTCTAGGCTATTTGCTACAGCAAACTCAGCAAAGGTAGCACAGTGCCTTCTGTGACCTATCATCCAGATGATAGTCCCTTCTTCTATGTCAATATCTAATGTGGCCAAGAACTGTCTAACCACCATCTCATTGTAGTGGGTGTTCTGCCCCATAAATTCATATAAGCCAAGTCTGAAATTTAGGAATCAGCCCCTACAATCACATCTCATTTTGCATATATTCCTAGTCTACAACTTGTTGCATATGAAAATTAGTATCAAGAAGATGACCCTAGAACACCTCAAATTGTAGCTGAGTATGAAAGAATGCGATGTTAGTGCCTTGGGGGACAGAATAGTGATTCACTGTCCTTCTGGATGCATACTCAATAGCTGAGAATCTCCGTTTGGGAAAGGTCCACCTAGTGATATCAATCTCCATATCCAGGTGCAGGAGAGGAGTATCCTCAGTATCCATAGAGAAACTTCCATCTACAGAGGATTGGGCCTCAGAATTTATAGGATCATAATCAGCATCTTGATCAGATCTGTGATGCTTGGATACCCCAATCTTGAAAGGTGTAGCCAACTTTTTAAGCTTTCCCTAACCACTGCAATATATATGAAACAATACCTAATAGTCAATAGTGTATCACAACAAAACACAAGGATTGACGGTGTGTGGAACTGCTAGGAGCCGGACGGTCCCCGCAACCAAGCCGGACGGTCCCCGCAACCAAGCTGGACGATCTGCACCAGCCTGGCGGACGGTCCACGGCCCAGCAAGGTCCACTCAAGTTTGATCTTTGAATCACTTGAGAGGGGTTGAGTGCAACCCTTGACCAAAGGAGGTCACCACAACATGGAGTAGGCATTAGCCGAACCATAGTAAAAATCGTTGTGTGTCTTGTCCATTTTACTTATTGTGATTATTGTCTTCTTGAGTTCTCTACTCACTTGCAATACTGCTCCTAAGTTTAACACTCATCCTAAAGGAGCAATCAAGCGAAGAGTTCTCCTCTTCCTCTCTCTCTCTATTCTCATTCTAACTTGGTTTTAGTTCTCACTAACACATATTATAAACCAAGTTTGGGTTGTTTAGAGTTAATCTCACGGGATCACCTATTCACCCCCTCTTGGTGCTCTCAGTCTAGATGCGGTAATATAAAACAAACTACCAATTAGTGAACGAAAAAGTTTTTGATCAACAATTGTACCTCCCTCATCTAAGTCAACATGACCATTTGTTACCAGATGCAAGCGATTATGTTGTGGTAGCACTACTAGGCCAAACTAGGGATATAAAGCACCATGCTATCTATTATGCAAGAAAGACTCTTACTGGCCTGCAACTAAATTATTCAACCACTGAGAAGGAATTCCAAGTCATTGTCTTTGCAATAGACAAGTTTATGTCATACTTGGTGGGAGCAAAAGTCATCATTTATACAGATCATGTAGCTCACAAATATCTCCTCACCATGAAGGATGCAAAGCCATAATTAATATGGTGGGTTCTACTCTTTCAAGAATTTGACATAAAGGTCAAAGATGAGAAGGGAGTGGGGAATTTAGTTATAGATCATCTCTTAAGAATGCCCTTGCCGATAAATGACTTGAGAGATGATACACTCCTTAAATTTATATCCTCCTTACCATGGTATGCAGGTCTAGTGAATTACATGGTGGATGGATATATCCCTCCAGGAGTGAACAAGAGGAAACTGATCCACAACAGTTGATTCTAGGAAGACCCCTACCTATATAAACTTTATGCGGATGAACTCCTATATCGCTGCATTCTAGGATGTGAAACACTGTAGGTACTAGATAGATGTCACTCATCTTCATATGGGAACATTATGGGGCTTATCAAACTCATGTGAAAGTTTGGCTATGTAAGTCTTTTCGCCCACTTTGTACGAAGATTCAAAAGAGTTTGTAAGGTGTACAAGGTACCAGTGCCAAGTGAATATAAAACTAAGAGATGATATGCCACTGTCACACCCGAGTTTCGGGGCACCAAGACCCGGGCGCGAACAATCACCAGGTGTGCTGGGACCAAGTCTCACATATATGATGAATCATGGCACAGGATCGAATGTCATATCTTTACTACATAACAGGAGTTCCATACAAAATAAATAAATAATTACATTATAAGGAGACAATGGTCCAGCAACCCAAAGTTGACTGGGAGACGACGGCCTAGACCTCTCACGAACACGTCGCAGCATCCTCCATGCGCCTCATCCTGTGGTACCTGTTCTTGACCTGTGGGGGTGTGAGACAGCAAGAGTGAGCTCACATACGTTCATCACTCAACAAGTTGTGGGGAATAATGTGCATGAACTCGCTAAAGGTGGGAGCTCACATGAAGTGTAAGGCTTACCAAAGGGGATGGTTAGAGCTGAGCATTGCTTTTAAAGTTGGTCAAAATTTTATTAGCAATTACTAAGTATAAGTAAATACCGATCCAATTAAGTAGTAGAACAAACGTAATGTTGGTCACTTGTTCTCAAATGCTATGAGTTAAGAACAAGCCAATACAAAATGTCAATGGTTAATGCCCTTCGTCTTTCGAACCATTATCTCTCTTAGGATATAATGATCTTCAGACGAAGGTCATGAAGGACATACCTTCATCATCGCAGTATATATATTAATGAAAGAAGAAGCATATGAGACATGAAAGATAACTTGAATAATCTATTGGGGCGAAGGCGAAGACGCTACCCTTCGCTCGATGCCTTCGTCGCCTCGCTATGCCATCGAAGACCGCGCCCGGGCGAGCCGAGGGCGCTGGCCAGATGAAGACCGGCGCGGTCGCCCTTCGTCCCCTCCAATGCAAGACGAAGGCAAGGCTCCGTCGAAGTTTGCTAGTCCCATGTCCTCATCACGTCCGGAGGCCCATGTGGGATTCGGCCCACCGTAACGGGCCCCGCACGGATAAGCATGTTACGGGCCTCATCTGTAATAGCCTTTTATGTAATGACGGTCTGTAACCTCACCTTGTGGGAATATTCTAAGGATAGTCTGGGTACCCGAGGGCATAAACGTCCTTGCCTAGGGGACGGTGGACACTCGGGTGCCTATAAATACCCCCATACAGTGCTCTTGAGAGGCCAGATTAACAGAGCTATCGCCATTCCCCGTTGAACTTTGCAAACACTCTCTCCACACTCCCGTTGGATCTACTTGCCCAGAAAAGCAAGTGCCAACATTTGGCACCCATCGTTCATGCTATGAACAAACAACCCGTGATGGCACCCAAGCGAGCTAGTTTGAAGGCAGTCCCATCCATCGACGAAGCAGCGAAGGCGACGCTGCTGGCTAAGAAAAAAGGCAAGGCCCTCACGGACAACACCCACCAAGAAGCCTCCAAAGACGAAGCTGTCAGCAAAAGACAACATCAATAGCACCCCACCCTAGAAGGCACCCTACGCACTTGCAGCTCCGCAGGACTACCGCAAGCACAACCTCCAGGCTTCGCTCCACCAGAGGGCAAAGACACAATAGAAGACGGCGAAGTCATCGGCATATCAGCCAAGGAACAGCTACAGTTGTGGGCCCTGTGCATCAAGAACCACAACCTCCAAAAACAGAGAGACATCCTCGAGGCCAAGCGCCAACGTGTCACCGCGCAGGCCAAGGTGCGCCAGATGATACGAGACGAGGAGCAGAGAGCTCGGGAGCTTGAGCAAGAAATCGCGCTCATGCAAAGCGAAGGCCAGCATGATCTATGGCATGGATCGCCGCGCGTCCCAGCCGGAGACCTATTCATACCTCAGCGTGGGCCCTTCGTCCCACATGTCATAGCTTTCCAAGGGATCAACTACCTTGATGAGCGAAGCCCCGTGGCTCTGCAACTCCAAGCGTCACCTTGGCCCGCCAACTTCAGGGCAGGGACCTACCCCAAGTACTACGGCAGCACTGACCCAGCACAATACATCATGAGCTACCAAGTCGTTGTCGCATCGTCCGGAGGGGATGACGCCACAATGGCCAAATCTTTTATCATCGCGCTCGAGGGTCCGGCCTTGACCTAGTACACTAGGTTGCCGCCACTATCCATCGACTCCTGGAAAGGACTCCGGGACAAGTTCGTGCTCAACTTCTAAGGGTACCGACCCGATACTGACGCCTTGGCCGAGCTGTCACTCTGCAAGCAGCAAGAGAAGGAAACCCTTTGGGAGTACTACCGAAAGTTCCTCACTCTCAAGTCACAACTGCCATCGGTCCATGACCACATCGCGATCCATTACGCCATCAGTGGCCTTTGGGCTAGCGTCCTATACAGTCACTGCATCAGGGACCCACCCAAAAACCTCCAAGAGCTATATCAGCTATTCGAAAAGTATACCAGATCCAAAGAGCTACATCAGCGAAAGGTCGAATATCAGAGAAAGCCTAAGGACCCTTCGTAGTCCAGCAGAACCTGGACCAGGCCTTCATAGCTAGACTCCGGACGGGACAGCCGCAGTCAGCAACAGCACAACATAGCCAACCAGCACCCCGCAGGTGAGGCCGCTCGCCGTCAGGAATATCCCCCCTAGGGCCACGGTAATGGCATGAGAAGGCGAGGCCGGGGACAGGCGCAGCAACCACGCAGATTTTACTGCCTGTTTCATGGTGAGGATTGCACACACCCAACAAGAGATTGCTCGGAAACGAAGGCCACCAGGGATAGGATGTATCGAGCAGAACCAGCCGACAACCAAAGAGTCATCGCGCACACATACCACCACCAACAACAACAACCATACAATAACGACCATGTCCAGCATCCACCTAACCATGCATACCAGCACCATCAGGAAGTACAAGTTGTTCCACCCCCGCATCCGCCTCCGCATCACCCAAACCCACACCACCAAAATCACCCCCAACCACCAAAGCTGGAAGACTTCACCGAGCAGCCATATCGCGGAGTCATCCACATGATCACCGGAGGGTCCAGCGTCGACTTCGAAATGAAGCGGTAGAAGAGGGATCATTACCAAGCATCAACCACGTCGCTCTCACTGGCCCAGTGGTACAAACAAGGTGGTCGCATGTGCCACTAACCTTCGACGCCAGATATGTTGATCTGCGCAGTGCACCCCACGTCGACGCCATGGTGATCAACTGCAACGTAGCAGGCTGGGACCTACACAAAGTCCTGGTTGACAACGGCAGCCAAGCTAACATCATCTTCCTACATGCCTTCGACCGCATGGGTATCAGTTACTCAAGCCTTCGGACAACCCCTTATATGGCTTCGGCGGCAAGGGCACCTTCCCCGTCGGCAAGATAGAACTACCCCTGTCATTCGGTGTTGCACCCAATGCACGAAGTGAGTAGGTCACCTTCGACATCGTCGACATGGTTTACCCATACAACGCCATAATGGGTCGGGGCTCCATCAATAAATTTGAAGCGGCCATTCACGGACTTTACCTTTGCATGAAAATTCCGGGTCTGCAAGGCATGATAACAGTTTATGGTAACCAGCAGACTGCATGCAATATTGAAAGAGACTTCATTCTAGGACAACGGAACATACACTGCCTCACAGCACAATGCAAAGTCTTCGAAGGGACCCGCCCAGTCGCCGACGAAACAGTAAAGGCACAGCTACAGAGCAACGACAGAACGAAGGCGGTACCCCTCGATCCGGCGACGCCCAAGCAAATGGTCGTAATAACCGAAGACCTGACCCCGCAGGACGAGGAGAAACTCATCTCCTGTCTCTCTCGAAACAAGGACGCCTTCGCTTGGTCTACCCTCGACCTAGTCGGAGTCAGCCGCACCATCATTGAGCATGGTCTGGGCATCGACCCTTCGGTGCGCCCAAAAAAGCGGCGACTGCGCAAAATGTCCAACGAAAAGACAGAAGCCGCCAAAGCTGAGGTGCACCGCCTGCTGGAAGCCAACTTCATCGAACCAATCGCTTATCCTACATGGCTCGCCAATGTGGCCATGGTACAGAAGAAAAGCGGCAAGTGGCGCATGTGCATCGACTTGACCAGCCTCAATAAGGCCTATCCCAAGGACAATTTGTCGCTACCACGGATTGACAAAATAGTCGATAGCGCAGCCGGATGCAAAGTCATGTCCCTCCTCGACTGCTTCTCCGGCTACCACCAGATATACATGAAAGAGGGAGATAAGGCCAGCACCAGCTTCATCACACCCTTCGGCACGTATTGCTTCATCAGGATGCCAGAGGGACTCAAGAACATCGGGTCAACCTTCTCTTGCCTCATCAAGAAGGTGCTCAAAAGCCAAGTGGGCCACAACATTTTCACATACGTGGATGACATCGTTGTCGCGAGCAAAAATAAAGAAGATCACCTGGCCGACCTCGCAGAGACGTTCGCTAATATGCGGGACACATGACTTCGTCTCAACCTCGAGAACTGCGTCTTCGGAGTTCGCTAGGGAAAAATACTTGGCTACCTGGTGTCGCACCGCGGGATCGAGGTCAACCCAACCAAGATCCAAGCAATCATCAACATGACACCCCCGCAGTCAGCCAGGGATGTCTAGCGACTGACAGGCAGACTAGCCAACTTGAACAGATTCATTTCCAAGTCCGCAGAGCAAAGCCTACCCTTTCTCAAGACACTGCGTGGCACAAAAGACTTCACGTGGGGACCAGAGCAGGCGGCAGCCTTCGAGTCACTTAAGCAACACCTATCAGACTTGGCAACTGTTGCCAGCCCCAACCCCTCGCTGCCTCTGCTACTCTACATTGCAGCCTCGCCATGTGCAGTCAGCGCAGCGCTAGTCCAGGAGCAAGATAGAGAGGGCACGACCTGGCAATGCCTAGCCTACTATGTCTCCGAAGTCCTCACGGCCTCCAAGTGCAACATGACTGAACTAGAAAAAATTTCATACACAGTTGTCATGGCATCACGTAAGTTGCACCACTACTTTGAGGCGTTCAAGGTGCGGGTCACCTCGGACAGAGGTCTGGGAGAACTATTCAGAAACCCGGAGGCGTGCGTCCAAATCGCCAAATGGGCAGCCGAACTCTCTGGGTACCACATCACCTTTGAACCCAGGATAGCGATCAAGTCGTAGGTCCTGGCAGACTTCATTGTTGACTGGATAGGGCCAACATGGCAGCAAGAAGAGTCCCCAGAGAAGGTGTGGACCATCCACTGCGACGACGCGTGGTGCCATGCGGGAGCAGGCACAGCGGCAATTATCACGTCACCCACAGGCGTCAAGTATAGATACGCGACACGCCTTAGCTTCGCCTTGGAGTCTGATAGATGCACCAACAATATAGCAGAATATGAAGCCATCAGCCTAGGCCATCGCAAACTGCGAGCACTCGGTGTCACCACATGCATAGTCAGGATAGATTCCAAAGTAGTTGCTGGCTAGGTCAAAAAAGAATACTCAACAAAAGACCCCGTGCTCATGCAATATCTCACAGCTGTCCACAATCTCGAGAAACAATTTAAGGGCTTCACCCTATAGCATGTGCACCGTGCCAGGAATGAAGAGGCCGACGCGTTGGCTAAGGCAGCGGCCAAAGGCGAGGCCTTGCCCTCCGACGTGTTCTACCACGTCATCGGCACACCAGCCGTCCGCAACCCAGAAGGCTTACAAATAACTAACGACGTCAAAGGCCATCACATTGTCAATCTCATCATGGCTAAAGATTGGCGGGCCCCAATAACTTTGTATCTGCAATGCCATTACCATCCAAGTGATATCAATGAGGCCAAACACCTAAAGCACCGAAGCCGGGACTTCGCACTACTCGAGGGTCAGCTGTACAAGAAGGGGATCAGTCAGGCCATGCTAAAATGCGTGACTGAAACCGAAGGCATTCAAATCCTTCGTGAAGTCCACAGCGGAACTTGCGGCTCCCACTCAGGACCCAGGGCCCTCGCTGCCAAGGTGAACCGTCAAGGATTTTACTGGTCCGTAATAATCTGTACTGCGAATCGAGTCACGAGGTCTTGCGAAGCATGCCAAAAGTTTTCCCCTCACTCAAGCAACCCTTCGCAATTCACCAAGCTAATCACCCATACATGGCCACTTCAACGCTGGGGGCTGGATATTGTCGGACCTCTGCCTACGGCTCAAGGGAACCTCAAATTCACCTTCGTTGCCATTGAATACTTCACCAAGTGGATCGAGGCCAGTCGGGGACCATAATTAGGGGTACCCTCAAGGCTCCTAATTCTCAGCTGGTAACCCCCATCAGCATAAAGCTGCAAAGGCCTGATGGGTGCGATCAAGTCAGGGATCAGTCCATTCAAGGGACTCGATCATGCCTCACCCGAGCCTAGCCTCGGACAAGGGCAACCGACCCCGGAGGATCTCCGCCTCGCCCGAGGCCCCCCTCCAACGGCGAACACGTTCCTGGCTCGCCCGAGGCCCTGTCTTCGCCGAGAAGCAACCCCGACCAAATTGCGGGAGCATTTAATGCAAAGGTGGCCTGACACCTTTATCCTGACGCGCGCCCCCCAGCTGACAGAGCCGAAGTGACTGCCGTCACTTCGCCGCTCCCCTGGCCGGTCTGACAGAAAGACAGCGCCGCCTGCGCCGCTCCGACTGCGGTGCCACTTGATAGAGTGAGGCTGACAGGCAGTCAGGCCCGGCCGCACACCATAGGAAACTCTGCTCCGCCCGACCCAGGGCTCGGACTCGGGCTAAGCCCCGGAAGACGGCAAACTCCGCTCCGCCCGACCCAGGGCTCGGACTCGGGCTAAGCCCCGGAAGACGGCGAACTCCGCTCCGCCCGACCCAGGGCTCGGACTCGGGCCAAGCCCCGGAAGACGGTGAACTCCGCCCCGCCCGATCCAGGGCTCGGACTTAGGCTCAGCCCCAGAAGACGACGAACTCCACCTCACCCGACCCAGGGGCTCGGCCTCGGCCTCGGCCACGGAAGACGGACTCGGCCTCGACCTCGGAGGAGCCTCCACATCGCCCAACCTAGGGCGCGGACCAGCCACGTCAACAGGAGGCGCCATCATTACCCTACTCCAGGCTGACTCAGGCTACGGAAAACAAGACCGACGTCCCATCTGGCTCGCTCGACCAGATAGGCGATGATGGCGCCCCGCACGCTCCCTGACGATGGCGGCTCTTGGCCCCCTTACGAAAGCAAGAGGACGTCAGCAAGGACTCGACGGCCCCGACAGCTGTCCCTCCACCAGGCTCCAGCGCTCCTCCGACGGCCACGACATCACACAAACCGGGCGCCAAGATCTCTCCGGCCGCCACGATGGCGTGTACTTAGGGCACTAGCTCTCCTCCGCTAGACATGTAGCACTCTGCTACACCCCCCATTGTACACCTGGATCCTCTCCTTACGCCTATAAAAGGAAGGACCAGGGCCCTCTTAGAGAGGGTTGGCCGCGCGGGGACGAGGACGAGATGGGCGCTCACGTGAGGCCACTCGCTCCTTCCCCCATGTGGACGCTTGTAACCCCCTACTGCAAGCGCACCCGACCTGGGCGCGGGACGAACACGAAGGCCGCGGGATTTCCACCTCTCTCACGCCCATCTCCGGCCACCTCGCTTTACCCCCTTCGCGCTCGGCCTCGCGTCGACCCATCTGGGCTGGGGCACGCAGCGACACTTCACTCGTCGGCTCAGGGACCCCCCGGTCTCGAAACGCCGACAGTTGGCGCGCCAGGTAGGGGCCTGCTGCGTGTTGACGAACAGCTTCCCGTCAAGCTCCAGATGGGTAGTCTCCAGCAACCTCTCCGGCTCGGGACGGTGCTCCGTTTCGGGAGCCTTGAGTTCATGTCCTTCGACAGCAGCTACGACATGATACTCTTTCCACCGCTGGGCGATAGCGACAATGGCGGTCGACAGTCCGCCCGCCGGCGGCGGGATCGACGACGTCTTCCTCGTGTGGTGGAAGAACAACCTTCGAGCTCGCCCCGTCTTCTTCCCCGTCGACAGAGGAGGAGGAGGCGGGGCGACCAAGGCCAAGCAGGAGGCGGCGCCTCGTCGGCCGTCGAGCGAGTCGACAACGCCAGCGCTCCAACGAGGGGCGCGCCGGGCATCGGCCTCGCGCTTGAGACGAAGACGAGCGCTGTCCCCCCGCGACACGTCAATCCCGAGCAAACAGACGACGCCAGCACGCTCGCAAAAGGCTTGCTGGGTGTCACCCTCGTACCTGAGACAACGGTGCAGTCAGCCCCCGACGCGACCTCATCACCGCCCGTCGACCAGGAGGTACCGACCGATTCCCATCCCACGCCTCTCGGATTTAGCCTCGACTAGCCTAGCGGCTCCGCTTTGGCGGACGCTTTCGTAGAGGCGAATCCGAACCCTCTGGGATCTCGTATGCGGTCGCCTTGGGACCGGCTGACGGACGTCTCGACCTATGGGCCCTCCGGGTCCGAGGAAGACGACGAGCCCAGCTTCTGTTGGGATTTCTCCGGACTTGGCAACCCCAGTGCCATGCGGGACCTCATGACCGCATGCGACTACTGCCTTTCCGACGGTTCCGACGGTAGCCGTAGCCTCGGCGACGAGGACTACGGCCCGAGCCGCGAATGTTTCCACGTCGATCTAGGGGGTCCCTCCGAAGGCAACCATCTCGGCATGCCGGAGGACGGTGATCTCCCTAGGCCGGTGCCTCGCGTTGACATCCCGCGGAAGCTAGCTGTGGTCCCCATTCCGGCGGGGGGTCACGACCCACAACTCGAGCAAATTCGCGAGGTGCAGGCCAGGCTCGACGAGGGAGCAGGAGCGCTCGAGCCAATCCGCCGGGACGTTGGGCAGGCATGGGCAGGCCAACCTCTGGCCGGAGAAATGCGTCATCTACCCCAGGGTTTCCAGCACCGCATCACCGACGATGTCAGGGTCAGGCCGCCACCCGCATCCAGTGGGGTCGGCCAGAACCTGGCTGCAGTAGCAATGCTCCTCCGCGCGATGCCGGAGCCATCAACCACCGAGGGGCGGCAAATCCAGGGAGAGCTCAAGGATCTCCTGGAAGGCGCCGCGGTCCGGCGGGCCGAGAGCTTCGCCTCCCGAAGGCAGGGGTACCCCTCGGAACCTCATGCCGCGACTTCCCGATTCGTGCGGGAAGCCTCGGTCTACACCGGGCGCACGTGCAACACAGCGCCTGCGGCCCCGGGTCGCCTCGGCAACGAGCACCATCATCACGATCGTCGGGCCCACCTCGACGAGAGGGTGCACCGAGGCTACCACCCCAGGCGTGGGGGACGCTACGACAGCGGGGAGGATCGGAGTCCCTCGCCCGAACCACCCGGTCCGCAGGCCTTCAGCCGGGCCATACGACGGGCGCCGTTCCCGACCCGGTTCCGACCCCCGACTACTATCACAAAGTACTCGGGGGAGACGAGACCGGAACTGTGGCTCGCGGACTACCGTCTGGCCTGCCAACTGGGTGGAACAGACGATGACAACCTCATCATCCGCAACCTCCCCTTGTTCCTCTCCGACACCGCTCGTGCCTGGTTGGAGCACCTGCCTCCGGGGCAGATCTCCGACTGGGACGACCTAGTCCAAGCTTTCGCCGGCAATTTCCAGGGCACGTACGTGCGCCCCGGGAATTCCTGGGACCTCCGAAGCTGCCGACAATAACCGGGAGAGTCTCTCCGAGACTACATTCGGCGATTCTCGAAGCAGCACACCGAGCTGCCCAACATCACCGACTCGGATGTCATCGGCGCATTCCTCGCTGGCACCACCTGCTGCGACCTGGTGAGCAAGCTGGGTCGCAAGACCCCCACCAGGGCGAGCGAGATGATGGACATCGCCACCAAGTTCGCCTCCGGCCAGGAGGCGGTCGAGGCTATCTTCCGGAAGGACAAGCAGCCCCAGGGCCGCCCATCGGAAGATGCCCCCGAGGCGTCAGCTCAGCGCGGCGCCAAGAAGAAGGGCAAGAAGAAGTCACAAGCGAAACGCGACGCTGCTGACGCGGACCTTGTCGCCGCCGCCGAGTACAAGAACCCTCAGAAACCCCCCGAAGGTCCCAACCTCTTCGACAAGATGCTCAAGGAGTCGTGCCCCTATCACCAGGGGCCCGTCAAGCACACCCTTGAGGAGTGCGTCATGCTTCGGCGCCACTTCCACAGGGCCGGGCCACCCGCGGAGGGTGGCAGGGCCCATGACGACGACAAGAAGGAAGATCACCAGGCAGGAGAGTTCCCCGAGGTCCGCGACTGCTTCATGATCTATGGCGGGCAAGCGGCGAACGCCTCGGCTCGGCACCGCAAGCAAGAGCGCCGGGAGGTCTATTCGGTGAAGGTGGCGGCGCCAGTCTACCTAGACTGGTCCGACAAGCCCATCACCTTCGACCAGGCCGACCACCCCGACCATGTGCCGAGCCCGGGGAAATACCCGCTCGTCGTCGACCCCGTCATCGGCGACGTCAGGCTCACCAAGGTCCTCATGGACGGAGGCAGCAGCCTCAACATCATCTACGTTGAGACCCTCGGGCTTCTGCGTATGGATCTGTCCTCGGTCCGGGCGGGCGCTGCGCCTTTCCATGGGATCATCCCCGGGAAGCGCGTCCAGCCCCTCGGACAACTCGATCTACCCGTCTGCTTCGGAACACCCTCCAACTTCCGAAGGGAGACCCTGACGTTCGAGGTGGTCGGGTTCCGAGGAACCTACCACGCGGTATTGGGGAGGCCCTGCTACGCGAAGTTCATGGCCGTCCCCAACTACACCTACCTCAAGCTCAAGATGTCGGGCCCCAACGGGGTCATCACCGTCGGCCCCACGTACAAACACGCGTTCGAATGCGACGTGGAGTGCGTGGAGTACGCCGAGGCCCTCGCCGAGTCCGAGGCCCTCATCGCCGACCTGGAGAGCCTCACTAAGGAGGTGCCAGACGTGAAGCGTCATGCCGGCAACTTCGAGCCAGCGGAGACGGTTAAGTCCGTCCCCCTCGACCCCAGTAGCGACGCCTCCAAGCAAGTCCGGATCGGTTCCGGGCTCGATCCCAAATAGGAAGCAGTGCTCGTCGACTTTCTCCGCGCAAACGCCGATGTCTTCGCGTGGGGTCCCTCAGACATGCCCGGCATACCGAAGGATGTCGCCGAGCACTCGCTGGACATCCGAGCTGGAGCCCGACCCGTCAAGCAGCCTCTACGCCGATTCGACGAGGAGAAGCGCAGAGCCATAGGCAAGGAGATCCACAAGCTAATGGCGGCAGGGTTCATCAAAGAGGTATTCCATCCCGAATGGCTTGCCAACCCTGTGCTTGTGAGAAAGAAAGGGGGGAAATGGCGGATGTGTGTAGACTACACTGGTCTGAACAAAGCATGTCCGAAGGTTCCTTACCCTCTGCCTCACATCGATCAGATCGTGGATTCCACTGCTGGGTGTGAAACCCTGTCTTTCCTCGATGCCTACTCAGGGTATCACCAAATCAGGATGAAAGAGTCCGACCAGCTCGCGACTTCTTTCATCACACCCTTCGGCATGTACTGCTATGTCACCATGCCGTTCGGCTTGAGGAATGCGGGCGCGACGTACCAGCGGTGCATGAACCATGTGTTCGGCGAACACATTGGCCACACGGTCAAGGCTTACGTTGATGACATCGTAGTCAAGACGAGGAAAGCCTCCGACCTCCTTTCCGACCTTGAAGTGACATTCCGATGTCTCAGGGCGAAAGGCGTCAAGCTCAATCCCGAAAAGTGTGTCTTCGGGGTGCCCCGAGGCATGCTCTTTGGGTTCATCGTCTCCGAGCGGGGCATCGAAGCCAACCCGGAGAAGATCGCAGCCATCACCAGCATGGGGCCCATCAAGGACTTGAAAGGCGTACAGAGGGTCATGGGATGTCTCGCGGCTCTGAGCCGTTTCATCTCACGCCTCGGCGAAAGAGGTCTACCCCTGTACCGCCTCTTAAGGAAGGCCGAGCGCTTCACTTGGACCCCTGAGGCCGAGGAAGCCCTCGGGAACCTGAAGGCGCTCCTCACGAAGGCGCCTATCTTGGTGCCCCCAGCTGCCGGAGAAGCCCTCTTGGTCTACGTCGCCGCGACCACTCAGGTGGTTAGCGCCGCGATTGTGGTCGAGAGGCAAGAAGAGGGGCATGCATTGCCCGTTCAGAGGCCAGTCTATTACATCAGTGAGGTACTGTCCGAGACCAAGATCCGCTACCCACAAATCTAGAAGCTGTTGTACGCGGTGATCTTGACGCGGCGGAAGTTGCGACACTACTTCGAGTCCCATCCGGTGACGGTGGTGTCATCCTTCCCCTCGGGAGAGATCATCCACTTTCGAGAGGCTTCGGGTAGGATCGCGAAGTGGGCGGTGGAGATCATGGGCGAGACGATCTCGTTCGCCCCCAGGAAGGCCATCAAGTCCCAGGTCCTGGTGGACTTCGTGGCTGAATGGGCCGACACCCAGCTCCCGACGGCTCCGATCCAACCGGAGCTTTGGACCATGTTTTTCGACGGGTCGCTGATGAAGACAGGGGCCGGCGTAGGCCTCCTCTTTGTCTCGCCCCTCGGGAAGCACCTACGCTACGTGCTACGCCTCCACTTCCCGGCGTCCAACAATGTGGCGGAGTACGAGGCTCTGGTAAACGGGTTGCGAATCGCCATCGAGCTAGGGGTCCGACGCCTCGACGCTCGCGGTGACTCGCAGCTCGTCATCGACCAAGTCATGAAGAACTCCCACTACCGCGACCCAAAGATGGAAGCCTACTGCGATGAGGTTCGGCGCCTGGAAGACAAGTTCTACGGGCTCGAGCTCAACCACATCGCTCGGCTCTACAACGAGACTGCGGACAAGCTGGCTAAAATAGCCTCGGGGCGAACAATGGTTCCCCCGGACGTCTTCTCCCGAGACCTGCATCAACCCTCCGTCAAGATCGACGACGCGCCCAAGCCTGAGGCGCCCTCGGCCTAGCCCGAGGTACCCTCAGCACAGTCCGAGGCACCCTCGGCCCAGCCCGAGGCACCCTCGGCTCGGCCCGAGGCACCCTCGGATCGGCCTGAGGTACCCTCAGCCCCCGAGGGCGAGACGCTGCACGTCGAGGGGGAGCAAAGCGGGGTCACGCCTGATCAAAACTGGCAGACCCCGTACCTGCAATATCTCCACCGAGGAGAGCTACCCCTTGACCGAGCCGAAGCTCGGCGGTTGGCACAGCGCGCCAAGTCGTTCGTCTTGCTGGGAGAAGGGAAGGAGCTCTACCACCGCAGCCCTTCAGGCATCCTCCTGCGATGCATCTCCACCACCGAAGGCCAGGAACTCCTCCAAGAAATACACTCGGGGTCTTGCGGCCACCACGCAGCACCTCGAGCCCTTGTCGGAAATGCTTTCCGACAAGGTTTCTACTGGCCAACGGCGGTGGCCGACGCCACTAGAATTGTCCGCGCCTACGAAGGGTGTCAGTTCTACGCAAGACAGACCCACCTGCCCGCTCAGGCTCTGCAGACAATACCCATCACATGGCCTTTTGCTGTGTGGGGTCTGGACCTCGTCGGCCCCTTGCAGAAGGCACCCGGGGGCTACACGCACCTGTTGGTCGCCATCGACAAATTTTCCAAGTGGATCGAGGTCCGACCCCTGAACAGCATCAGGTGCGAGCAGGCGGTGGCGTTCTTCACCAACATCATCCATCATTTCGGGGTCCCGAACTCCATCATCACCGACAACGGTACCCAGTTCACCGGCAGAAAGTTCCTGGACTTCTGCGAGGATCACCACATCCAGGTAGACTGGGCTGCCGTGGCTCACCCCATGACGAATGGGCAAGTAAAGCGTGCCAACGGCATGACTCTACAAGGACTCAAGCCTCGAATCTACAACGACCTCAACAAGTTTGGCAAGCGATGGATGAAGGAACTCCCCTCGGTGGTCTGGAGCCTGAGAACGACACCGAGCCGAGCCACGGGCTTCACGCCGTTCTTCCTAGTCTATGGGGCCGAGGCCATCTTGCCCACAGACCTGGAGTACGGTTCCCCGAGGACGAGGGCCTATGACGACCAAAGCAACCAAGCTAGTCGAGAAGACTCGCTGGACCAGCTGGAAGAGGCTCGGGACAAGGCCTTACTACACTCGGCGCGGTACCAGCAGTCCATGCGATGCTACCACGCCCGAGGGGTCCGGTCCCGAGACCTCCAGGTGGGCGACCTGGTGCTTCGGCTGCGACAAGACACCCGAGCTCGACACAAGCTCACGCCTCCCTGGAAAGGGTCGTTCGTCATCGCCAAGGTTCTGAAGCCCGGAACATACAAGCTGGCCAACAGTCAAGGCGAGGTCTACAACAACGCTTGGAACATCCAACAGCTACGTCGCTTCTACCCTTAAGATGTTTTCAAGTTGTTCATATACCTCGCTCTCACACAAAGTTTAGTCATCAAGGAAGGGTCAGCCTTGCCTCGGCAAAGCCCGACCCTCCCTCGGGGGCTAAAAGGGGGGAACCCCCTCTGCGTCGAAATTTTCCTCGAAAAAAAAAATCTTTTCTGCCAGAATGCTTTTCGTGCTCTTCGACTACTTCAAAAGTGGATCCTGAAAACGGTGGAGTACACGTAAGCAGCCAAGGCTGACCGAGCCGAGGGACTCCTACGCCTCCGGGATACGGATACCTCACTCATCACCTTCTGCGATAAGTAACTCGCGCTTGGATAAGTGACTCCACGGACCGAACAAGTCTTCATGCTCGAGAAGCTCCTCTGCTGAAATGATTTTTTGGGCCTTCTAGACTACGTCGGTAACAGAACCCTATGGACGAGTAGGAGCGCGCGTAAGCGGTAAGGCCGACCGAGCCGAGGGATTCCTACGCCTCCGGGATACGGATACCTCACTCATCACCTTCCGTGAAAAGCAACTCTCGCCCGCACAAACAGTTCTGTTACCGACAAAAAAGTCCAGATACTCGAAACAGGAGGAAAGGAGACGCGGTTTTACAACACGGCGAGGGTGTGTTTCGGCCTCGACGGCCGCAGAAAACACACGCTACAAGATAATCCGATCCTACAGGCTCGGATCTTGACGGCTAAAGGGAGCAGCAGCACCCTCGGCATCGACAACACCTCTGGCGAAGTTCGACCTAGCCTCGGACGGCGACGCGGTCCAAGGGCCTCCGCTCTGAAGGACGACGTCATCACCAAGCCCGGGCCATCGCCGCCCGGGTCTTCTCCAAGAATCCGGCCCGAGCAGGCGGCTCGGCCGGTCACCCCGGGGCCTCGGCTAGCTATCCCCCAAGGACATCAGCCCGGCCCGAGGCCTCGGCAGGTCAATTCCGGCGTCGGTCCCGCTAACGGACGACCCGGCTAGGCTCCGGCCGACCTGGTCTTCTTTTCGAGCCGACTATGCCTTTGTTCACGCTGGCACCGCTACCCCTGGCCTCGGCTCATCAAAGAGCGGCCGAGGTTTCCCTCTAACTAAGCAAGGGAAGCCTCGGACAACAAGGTTGACCGAGCCGAGGGACTCCTACGCCTCCGGGATACGGATACCTCACTCGTCACCTTTACACGGGGCGACTCACGCTTGGTAAAGCGGTGCAGACATCCAACAGGCGAGTCTTAGTGCTCGAAAATGGGGAAAAACACGGCTCCGTGCCGAATTTACATACATGTTCAGGCCTCGACATCTGCAATGAACATAACACCGGCACTCAAGGTGCCATTACAAACGGAACTCTGGTTCCGTCTCCACAGCAGCAGCCATGATCCTAGAACGGGCGCGGCCACCGGAAGGCTTTCGTTCGTTCGCGTCCCTACTCAAGGGACGCGAAACAGACATCAAAGCCAAAGAGCCGGGGGCCGGCCCGTGGGCGGCGCTGACGGCCTCAACGAGCGGGGAGCTTCCTCCGACTGCCACCACAGCAGCACGGACGGTGGCGTCCGCCTCTCCACCAACGCCGATGGTCTGTGAGGCGCACCGGCAGGTCCTCACTCCCGTCCTCGCCGCGAAAGCGAGGAAGAGGGCAGAATGTTGCATCCTAGCTGGGCAGCAACAGTTCGCCTTCCCCGGCATGGCTGGAGGACGCCTCCCCCGCAGAGCTGGAGGATGGTTTCCACCACCAGAAGCTGGAAGAGGAGGTGGTAGGCCGACCCGCGCAGGAGGTAGAGCCCCGGCTCGCCTCGCTCTCCGCCCCTTCAAGGATGATGAACATCCTTGAAGCTGAGGGCGGGGCCAAGATCGCAGCCTGGCTTGCTCCTCCCCACCCGGAGGCTGGTGGTCACCGTCTTGGGTGACCACCGGTGAGGGAATGTAGTCGGGCTGCATGATGAAAATCCTTGAAGCCGAACGACGGCTGAAAGGTACCAACTCCCGCAGAGTTGCGTTCCTCCAACGACGAAGCGGAAAGATGGCGGATACCCCCCATCTGGGGGCTTGGAAGATGGAAAGACACGATGCATAAGGGAGCGCGAAGACATGGTCGCCTTCTAAGAGGGTCACCCTCCATTTAAAGGTGACTCTCCCCACTTGCGTCCCCAGCCGTCGTGGGCTGAGTCTTCTCCGACATGCTCCAAGGTCCTCCCCTACGGCGCGGGGGCTGGGTCCCACACGTCATGCAAGCCGGCCTAGAGCAGAAGAAGCCAAACCGCCGCGCGCGGTGCGTGCAACCGCCCAGCGGTTACAAGCGACTCCCCACTTTTGCCCAGACCAGCGGGCGAAAGGGCGGGCAGCCATGCAGGCGGCATGCAACCGTGCCAAGTGGGCGCACTTCTCTGACTCCCAACACGCCCGGCAGGGAGGCCCAGACCCACGCGTCATGCAACCGGCGCGCCGAATGCTTCGTGCATGCAACTGCACCGCCACGTGCGCCACCACCACGCCTCTGTCGACTGCGGAACCAATACCGCGACTCGAGGCGACCCAGCGCACGACCCAGCGGCTCTAGCCTGGTGCGATGGTCAATGCGGCCGAAAACGGGCCGGCAGTAATGGCGGTGGCAGGCGGGCAAGAGCAGCGGTCATGTCGTCAGCAGAGCTCACGTTCCATCCGGGGGCAGCGAGAGAACCCTCTCTCACGGCGTGAAGACAACGCGCCCGTGACCCGTTCCTCGAACGGCTCGTGCACGCGCAACAGCTACCCCGCGAACCACTCGCCCCGTCGCATTAACTCCGCGGTAGGACAGGCGGCGCCTCTGGCAGGAGAAGCAAGCAACGCTTCGCCTTCGCCATAATGACCGCGTCAAAAAAAAGGTACGCCGCATCGTTCGATTTCGTATCCTTTTCCTTTTTTCTCTTTCTCTCTCTTGCAACAGGGACCGGGAAAGGGGGATACCCCGAAAAGGATCCTTCCCTGTGAAGGAACCAGGCTCCGAGCCTCCCTACTGATCAGAGGTTCGAAGGCTGGCCCCTCGGAAGGGTTCAACAGCCGCCTCAGAGCATGTGGGCTCCACACCCACTACTGGTCAGAGGTTCGAATGCCGGCCCCTCGGAAGGGTTCAATGGCTGCCTCAGGCTACTCGGGCTCCGCGCCCACTACTGATCAGGGGTTCGAAGGCTAGCCCTCGAAGGGTTCACAGCCGCCTCAGACACAGAGCGAGGGATGACCATGGGTACGTTCGATACATAACCAAGGCTCGGGCTGCGCTCCCGAGGTACCCTAGGACATTTCCGAGACCAGCGGGAACGATCTTGTAACGGAATCCCATCAGAGGGAGGCATCGAGCCCTCGGACCCCATCGCCAGGGGATCGGGTCCGGCAGATCACCCGCAGCTACTTTTGGGCGTGCCTCTAGGCCCCTAGCCGACCCCTAATGAACGGGGCACGGACGTCCGCTCGGATCACCCGCCTGCAGCTCACCGGAGACACCATGTTCGGCGCCCACCGAGGGCAACATGGCGCTCTCCCCCCCTCCAAATTGCGGAAAGGCGATGCAGGGGCGTATGTAAAAAAGTCGAGTCTGTCCCTGATCGCCCTCTCGCCCTGTGCAGAGGCTCGGGGGCTGCTCTCGCAAACCCAGCTCCAGCCAAACCGTTGACAGCGTCAACATACCAGCTCGAGAACTTGGGACCCGACTGTACACCCGGGCTATGGCCAGCTCGCATGAGGGAACGACCAGACCAGCCGAAGCATTGCACGAGGCGTTAAGACCTCGGAGGAGTCAAGCCACTCCTCCGAGGCCTCGGGGGTACACCCGGCGGGTGCGCTCGCGCGCACCCACCGGAACAAAACGCAACCGAGAAAGGCTGGTCCCCTTGCAAAAAAGTGCGACGAAAGCCTCCAAGCGAGTGCTAACACTCCCTTTGAGGCTCGGGGGCTACTGTCGGGGACCATAATTAGGGGTACCCTCAAGGCTCCTAATTCTCAGCTGGTAACCCCCATCAGCATAAAGCTGCAAAGGCCTAATGGGTACGATCAAGTCAGGGATCAGTCCATTCAAGGGACTCGATCACGCCTCGCCCGAGCCTAGCCTCGGACAAGGGCAGCCGACCCCGGAGGATCTCCGCCTCGCCCGAGGCCCCCCTCCAACGGCGAACACGTTCCCGGCTCGCCCGAGGCCCTATCTTCGCCGAGAAGCAACCCCGACCAAATCGCGGGAGCATTTAATGCAAAGGTGGCCTGACACCTTTATCCTGACCCCCCCCAGCTGACAGAGCCGAAGTGACCGCCGTCACTTCGCCGCTCCCCTGGCCGGTCTGACAGAAAGACAGCACCGCCTGCGCCGCTCCGACTGCGGTGCCACTTGACAGAGTGAGGCTGACAGGCAGTCAGGCCCGGCCGCACACCATAGGAAACTCCGCTCCGCCCGACCCAGGGCTCGGACTCGGGCTAAGCCCCAGAAGACGGCGAACTCCGCTCCGCCCGACCCAGGGCTCGAACTCGGGCTAAGCCCCGGAAGACGACGAACTCCGCTCCGCCCGACCCAGGGCTCGGACTCGGGCTAAGCCCCGGAAGACGGCGAACTCCGCTCCGCCCGACCCAGGGCTCGGACTCGGGCTAAGCCTCGGAAGACGGCGAACTCCGCCCCACCCGATCCAGGGCTCGGACTTAGGCTCAGCCCCAGAAGACGACGAACTCCGCCTCGCCCGACCCAGGGGCTCGGACTTGGCCTCGGCCACGGAAGACGGACTCGACCTCGACCTCGGAGGAGCCTCCACATTGCCCAACCTAGGGCGCGGACCAGCCACGTCAACAGGAGGCGCCATCATTACCCTACTCCAGGCTGACTCAGGCTATGGAGAACAAGACCGGCGTCCCATCTGGCTCGCTCCACCAGATAGGCGATGATGGCGCCCCGCACGCTCCCTGACGATGGTGGCTCTCGGCCCCCTTACGAAAGCAAGAGGACGTCAGCAAGGACTCGACGGCCCCGACAGCTGTCCCTCCACCAGGCTCCAGCGCTCCTCTGATGGCCACGACATCACACAAACCGGGCGCCAAGATCTCTCTGGCCGCCACGATGGCGTGTACTTAGGGAACTAGCTCTCCTCCGCTAGACACGTAGCACTCTGCTACACCCCCCATTGTATACCTGGATCCTCTCCTTACGCCTATAAAAGGAAGGACCAGGGCCCTCTTAGAGAGGGTTGGCCGCGCGGGGACGAGGACGAGACAGGCGATCACGTGAGGCCACTCGCTCCTTCCCCCGTGTGGACGCTTGTAACCCCCTACTGCAAGCGCACCCGACCTGGGCGCGGGACGAACACGAAGGCCGCGGGATTTCCACCTCTCTCACGCCCATCTCCGGCCACCTCGCTTTCCCCCCTTCGCGCTCGGCCTTGCGTCGACCCATCTAGGCTGGGGCACGCAGCGACACTTCACTCGTCGGCTCAGGGACCCCCCGGTCTCGAAACGCCAACAAGGCCAGAGCAGTATCCACCATAACGTCGAAGACCGCCCAAAAGTTCTTCTGGCAAAACATTGTCTGCCGCTTTGGAGTGTCGTCCAAACTCATAGTCGACAACGGCAAACAGTTTGACAGCCAAGACTTTAGGGATTTCTGTTTCTCCATCGGCACCAAGCCTATCTTCACCTTGCTATACCACCCGCAATCCAACGGCGTCGTTGTGCGCGCCAACGACAAGATCTTCACTGCCATCAAGAAAAGACTTCTCGATGACAAAAAGGGCAAATGGGCTGACCAACTACCTGAAGTGGTATGGGCCCTAAACACGATAGAATGTCGGGCAACCGGATTCACACCATTTTGTATATTGTATGGATCCGAGGCCATGACGTCGCAAGAGATAAAGCATGGGTCGCCCCGAACAAGCACATTAGCAGTCCCCGACATCGACGAACCAACGTCCAAAGATCTCATCGATGGAGACCGCGTCCTCGCCCTACAGGCCCTCAATAAATATCAGGCTTGAACCAAGGCCTGGAGCGACAACGCGGTTGTCCCAAGAGAGTTTATGTGATTGCGAATTTGAGGTCCTCCTTCTCGGCCTCCGCAGCCGCCAACTTCTCCATCAGCCTGCGGCTCTTGTTTTCTGCAGCTGACTTGTCTCACACAGCTTCCGTATGCTGCGTCCGGAGGCGCTCAATCCTACCCTTGAGTCGTTGCCTCTCGGTAGTGAACTCCAAGGTCAGAGTGCCCGATGCAACATGATCAGCGAAGGCAGCCGCCTGCCATGACAAGTTCATCAAATTCGCAATCACATAAACACAACAAACTGACGAAGTCCAAGACAACTTACATGCTTCAGCTGCTGAGCAACAGAACCCGCCACGTCTTTAGTGGCGGTGGCCGAAGTAATCTCGCCGCTGGCGCAAAACTTAGACCATGGGTCCTGCGCAGCAACCTTCGCCTCGGCCGCCGACGCGGCCATCACTGGAGCCGAGACAACAGCCAGTTGCCCAGCATCCTACCCTGCATCACAATCTTGTCCAAGACTCAGACTCCGTAAAAAAAAACTCACCGACATGTCCCCGCCCTGTGCGGGCATCGAACATCATGACGCCACCCACGTGGTAGTCATCCACGCAGATGTCCTTGGAGAGGTCGGCCCCACCCACTGCCGCCTCGGCAGCACGCAGCGGAGACGGTGGCCCTTGCTCCTGCGTGGGCTGAACAGAAGGTTTGCTCGAGCCGAGAGCGAAGGCCCTTGCACCCGATGAAGGTTTGCTGGGGCTGGGGGCGGCAGGCTTCGCAGCCGGCGGCAGCTTGCTGCTGCCGGGGGCGGCGGACTTCGTGATTCACCACGCCTTCTTGACCTCGCGACTAGGGTCCCAGACCCTAGTGAACGCCTGGCGTTTCCGTGTCGCATCTTGGCGATCCTTATCCATCACTGCTGATACAACACCAGCAATATTCCGTCCATAAGGAAAAATCTTCATCTCACGAGCTAAGCGAGACGTAAACATGTCCTCGCCGGCCGCCCGGGGGATCGGAACATTCCTCGGCCAGTGACCCCTGGTAACCTTCAGCATTCGCGCGAAAGATTCCCGGAGCTCGGGCGAAGACATCCTTCCCCCCGGGGCCACACAAGTTCCCATTAAATCCATAGCAAAACGATTGGAGACCCCCAACCCCTCAACTGCAGTACCTAGTTTTCTCTTTTTAATGACTAGCACAGCTCCCTGTGACGGGCCTTCCTCAACCGCAGCCGCTGCCTTTTTTCCCCAGTGATCGACAGTAGTAACAGCGTCGTCTCCCGGGTAACCGCCAAATGGCAGATGGTTCAACTCGAAGACACGGTTCAGACAAACATTGGAACTGTGAATATCCCAACTCCACAAAGCCTCCATCCTCGGCACATATCGCCCCACAATCCTCACTGCCCCATCCTCTACTTCACGCACAAACTCGGCTGGGTTCTAGCCGCGCAAATCCAAAGCGAAGGCAGGACTTCGCACCAACTGCCCGCCCAAGGTAGGCATCTGGCGAGGGCACACTTCGCCAAGCACCCAGTCATGCGCCAAGGGCCATACTCCATAACCGATGAACTCCTCAACCAGATCACGCCCGCTACTCATGCGGGCAGCATACCAGAGGGCCCCTTCGTCCTCATCGTCCTTCGCCACCTCAAACGGTGGGAATGCCACGTAACAGTGGGAGCACATGACGGCCACAGGGAGCCCTGGGAGGTCCACGACTTCCCCTCCCGAGACATAAAACCAATAGTCCCACCAGTTGCCCCACTTGTTCTGAGTGCAGGGGACTATTTCCACGACTTCCACCGAAGTCTTTCTAGTTCTCGGCGTGAAGGTGCACGATCCAAATTGTGCAATCTTATTTCCAATTTTCCTCTTTTGCTAGTGCAGACAATAGTTTTTGGCGAAGACCTCCATGGATGGCTGACCATCGTACGAAGGCACCGCCCAGACATACTTCGCCAGGGCAACCACGACGTTTGGTGTCAACTGGTGGACCTGGACGTCGAACCTCTGTAGGACCTCCGCCATGAAATGATGCGCCGGTAAGCGAAGGCCGGCGATGAAGAATGCCTCGAACACAACTAATTTGCCCTTAGGCTCAGGAATATCCTCAGCGCCCGGGACGCGCCCAACACCGTCACCAAAGTACCCCAGCTGCTGCATCTCCTGCACGTGAACCGAGGAAATCCTCGAGGTGCCAAACTCCACCGTGTGGCTCGGCTGCAACTCCATCGCCGCCAAATTTCTCAGGGTATCCTCGGACGATGGATCAGCCGATGACGCACTCGCAGCAGACGAGGAAGAAGACATTGCTACATACCGTTGGCGGCGGCGGTGCGCAGTCTGCTTGACACGGGCCAGATCTCCGAAGCAGAAGAACAAGGAGGGCAGGCGAGCGGGCGAGCGGTTTGAAAAAAGTTAGGGTTTTCCAGCGCACACAAGGGTAAGAAACAGCCCCAGCCGCGCCGCCTTTTTATAGACAAGGTGCGGCGCTTTGGGAAACACGAAGTCCAACAGTGCCACGTCCATTAACGGTCACCTCAAAAACCACTGCGGGACCACTTCGAGCGAGGGTAGCGTCTCCACCATCTAGCGATGTCTTCGGCACCAGATGACTTAGTCAAACTGGTCCCTCGGAGGGCAAATGTTGGGATGAAGGCGAAAACGCTACCCTTCGCTCGATGCCTTCGTCGCCTCGCTACGCCATCGAAGACCACGCCCGAGCGAGCTGAGGGCGCCGGCCGGATGAAGACCGGCGCGGTCGCCCTTCATCCCCTCCAATGCAAGACAAAGGCAAGGCTCCATCGAAGTCTGCTAGTCCCACGTCCTCATCGCGTCCAGAGGACCATGTGGGATTCGGCCCACCGTAACGGGCCCTGCACAGATAAGCATGTTACGGGCCTCATCTGTAATAGCCTTTTCTGTAATGACGGTCTGTAACCTCCCCTTGTGAGAATATTTTGAGGATAGTCCGGGTACCCGAGGGCATAAGCGTCCTTGCCTAGGGGACGGTGGACACTCGGGTGCCTATAAATACCCTCGTACAGTGCCCTTGAGAGGCCAGATTAACAGAGCTATCGCCATTCCCCGTTAAACTTTGCAAACACTCTCTCCACACTCTCGTTGGATCTACTTGCCCAGAAAAGCAAGTACCAACATAATCATATGACATCATTAATATATTTTAATTAAATCATTATGAATGAAAGTGAACAATATTGAATTACATTTATACCTTCGGCTTGATAGAAGGCAAAAGTCCAAGTGTGACGCACGAGTGAATACAAGTCAGCGTGAACAGTACGGTATTACTGTTCATCTATTTATAGACACAGGATGCAGCCTGTGTAAAATTACATCCATTCCCTTCATGTTCACTATTGACTTGAGGATAATCTATCGAGGGCTAAACAACCTTTTCCTCTTCAAGTCGGTTCCTTTTTCTGCTACTGGGCCAAAGCTTCCTTGCGCATAGCTTCGGAGCTGGCTCAACCTTCGTCCTGATCATGCTCTTCGTATTATGTATAGCTTCATTCCGAGTTCGAAGGTTCCTGTACATATATTACACTTGGGAAACATTGTTAATCATATTTTTGAGGACCTTCAGAAGACGAAGGCCCCCAATAGTAGCCCCTCGCAGTATTAATTTGTTATAATAACGAATTTAAACTGCAACGTGAACGAAGGCCTTAAGCCGAAGGTCCGAAAAAACACCTTTCCTTTGCTAGAATTGCAACATTCAATGACAAATGGGGTCCACCAAATTGCAGAGTACTGGGTGTATAAATATTAACCATAGCGGCAGTATTTGATACGCCATTTCTGCCATTTGCGTTATTTTCTCAAACTTTTAGCTCTTGCTCACTAGCTCTTGCCTGATTTTCGAGTTTTTAGAGCTTCGGTTTAAAGACACGTTTGCTCCAAATTTTGAAAAGAAGATGATGATTGGAGAGAAGAAGATGACTGAAGAGAAGAAAACGACCGGGGAGATGAAGCTGACTGAGGAAAGGAAAATGACTGTGGAAGAGAAGCTTTATGAAAAGAAGAAAGCTGCAGATCCTTTTATTTCTGGGTTTATTGAGTCCATGGCAAAAACAAATACGGAGAAGATTACTAAGGAGATCATGGAGGGTTTATCTGAAGATTCTGATGACAGTGATAGCTATGACATGGAAAGTCATGATGAAGACTCTAAGGATCAGCTGTGGCGCCCAAGCCATACTATCTTCGGAAAATCGACTATCAAGCAGAGTCACATTGATGCCATGAGAGGAAGATACTTTCGTGATATGACTATTGTGAGGGTTGGAGGGGATAGCGTTTCTCCTGTTTCTGAAGCAAATGAGGTGATTATCTACCGAAGCTTTTTGAAAGCAGGGCTTCGGTTTCCATTGAGCAGGTTCTTGGTTGAAGTGCTGAAGATGTTTCAAATCTTTCTTCATCAACTTACCCCTGAAGCTATAATCAGAATGGGTTTATTTGTTTGGGCTATAAGAAGTCAAGGATTGGAACCAAGCACGAAGTGTTTTTGCAGCATGCATGAACTTCTGTACGAGACAAAGGCCACCGGGAAAGAGCAGTATCACAACAACTTCGGTTGTTACGGATTCATTGCCCGATCCAATGCAAGCCATCCAATTCCCACATTCCGAAAGAGATGGCCTGGGGCCTGGATGGAAGAATGGTTTTATGTCAAGAATGATCTGATTGAAAGAGAAGACATTAGGGAAATCATCCAACGCCCTATCTGGTCGCGTTTTGGCCTTCGGAGGCCGAAGGTGGCAATGGATCAGAATGACGAAGCGTGTCAAAAGTCTTTTAGCAACGTCTGTACCTTCATTGGCACAAGGGATATAGTTCAAGAGCACATAGCGTACAGAATATGGCAACTTATGGAAAATTGGGATATGCCGAAGGATACTACTGCCGAGTCAACTGAAGGTGGGTTGGTTCGATTAAAATATACCTTCAGGTTCAGAGACCGGTTTGATGAGCCAAATGATGATTGGCTGAAAAGTATTGAGGCTATCAGCGATGAACTACTTGGAGTACATAGCAGGGCTGAAGATGACGCCTTGTCCGCAGCCTTCGGGGGTCGAGGGAAGAAAAGATTAAACAAAGTATTTGATGCCATTAGCTTCGTATACCCTGACTATCACTACCCGCTGCAAAGGCAAGGGAAGAAGAGGAAAACTATCGCTTCGGGCGCTACTGCTATGCCGAAGGGCAAAAGGTTGAAGGTCTTTACCCACTCGCCGCGATACATTGAACCGACCATGGTGCCTGAACTTGGCAAAGGGCCCTCTTCAGCTGCCGAAGCAAGACAAACTGCTTCGATTGCGTAGAGCGCTGAAGAGCCGACTGTAGTGCCGAAGGTGCCTACAGTCAGGCCAGCCGAAGCTAAAGATGATAAGGCCGAAGAGCCACAGGTGGAGAAAGTGGTAAAAGTGCCAGAAATCCTAAGCCCACCAGCAGAGGCAGATTTGCCGAAGGTGCAAAAAACTCCTGCTGCAACTCCCAAGAGGAGGAGGATGGTCAGCGTACTAGATGCTGTTATAGAGACCACGAAGGCCTTAACTCCGGCTCCTACCAAGAAAACCGTCGAAGCTACGAAAGTTCAGGCCGAAGCTGGGCCTTCAGTGCCCACCGAAACGAAGCCTGCCGCACCCGAGGACAAAACAACAGGGCAAATTGTATCAGAAAAAACCGAAGCTCCTGCTCCCAAAGCTCCGGTCGAAGTTATTGACTACATCATTCGACATGCTTCAGGGAAGAATTTATCCGAAGAAGAAATAGTAGAATCCAGACACTACGCCCAAAGATTAAAATATCCGAAGGGGGCCTTAGTGTTCAATGGAAGTAACGAAGATGACTTCCTATACTGCCTCCCGGACAACAAAGAAATATCCATTTGCCGGGAGATAGCTAAAACTATGGGATTTTTGAAGCTGGAAGATGGCCTTTCGGTTATGTCGAAGGATGATCTCGCTGATAGCCTCGCGTACAATAGTATAAAGGTATAAAAGTTAGCTTTGAAGTTGGAAAATAAAATATGTTAATGTCATACTAAAAATTTTCTCTTCTTTGCAGGGCTTAATTCTTAGTAATGCCTTGAGGGCACAGAAAAGTGCTGAAGACGAAAGTTGTACAATGGCTCTTAACAACCTTCAATCTGAGGTGATTGAACTGAGAAACGAAGGTCTAGAAAAACACAAAATTTTAATTTCACTCGTGAACAAAGTAAAGGAAGACGAGGCTAATTACAAAGCTCAGGCCAAAGCCCAGAAAATCGAAATTGAAGACCTTCGGAGACAGCTGGCCGAAGCTAAAGAAAACTGCACGCTTGCATAGGCTAATCAAGAAATTAGTGAATATTGGAAAATTAGGCTAGAGAAAAATGTTGAAGAACTTCGCGAATCTAAGGAAAGGTGTTTTGAAAAATCCTTGGATTGCGTAAAGAAGTTAAAAACTAGCTTCGCCAAAGTGGGCGCCTGTTCTGCTGAAGAAAACTTCATACGAGGCGACCTCGAAGGCGTTGTTGAGTGGATAAGTGGAGAAGCTGAAGCCTTCGAGGAAATTTTAAGTGATCGCGGGGATATTTGCGCATTTTCTGGTGCACGAGGAATTTCAGCTATCCTGGAGAAGGTCGGATGTGATCATGTTAAGGCCATGGCCTAGGCCGAAGCTGCCTTCTCCATAGATGATACGAAGGATTCTTCAGCCAAAGCAACTTTAATGGGTGGAAAAATCTATAACGATGTCTGGGTGAACGATGGTCGAGAGCTGGCCCACGAGATTAAAAAAAAGAGTGAAAAAGACACCCACGATGATCGGGCAGAAGCAAAGCGAGCTGAAGAAGCTGCAGAACGCGAGAGGCGTATAGATACTGTTTCTTGATTATTTAGCTTCGTACTTGCTTTATGGCTTCGAACTAAATGTGTTTACCTATTTCAACTGAACTATCCCCGCCACCAAAGCCGTACGATCCCCTAGCTGATCTAGAGATGAAAGAATCATTGGATATCATAAGCATGGCTGAATCCATTGTCGACGAAGTCATCGACAAATTACTGAACGAAATTGCAGAAAAAGTTCTTAGAGAGGAATAGGTTTTATTGTAATAATCATTTTGAGAGGCTTGATGTAAAAACTAATAAAGGAAGATTAGACCTCTTTTTGTAATGAAACTATGTAACATTTGATGTTTGTGACATTGAATCGAATATGTAAATTATTGCAATTTATTTCTTTGTGATGCATGAAATTTACACACATACCATTTTTGAGCCTTCAGCGAAAAAACACCTTCCCTTCTTTTCATGCTTCGTAAAGAAAAAGATCCCTTCTTATGATAAGGCAGGTAAAACTGTATTCCCCGAAGCTTACTTTGTGCGTTAACACATTTTCATGCTGACAAAGTATTTGTCGAAGATTGGCTTCGTATTCGATTCTTGTGCCATTAATGCAATATGATGTATGATGCAATGTTATGCGAAATGATGTGATGATATGATGCGAAATGATGAGGATGTCGAAGACACACACCCACACAGGAATACACAAGCTCTGCATCCCCTTAGGAACGTCTTTTGAGCTTCTTCACCTTTTATTTCGGTGATATAAGTTCTACATCCCCTTAGGAACGTCTTTTGAACTTCTTCGCCTTCTATTTCGGCGGTATAAGTTCTACATCCCCTTAGGAACGACTTTTGAACTTCTTCGCCTTATATTTCAGCGGTATTTGGCTCTGCATTCCCTTTGCAACGACTTTTGAGCAGAAAACTTACACTGTGCTCCCTCAGGAACGACTTTTTGTAGCTTCGTCGACCTTGGCTCTGCATCCCCTTAGGAACGACTTTTGAGCAAAAGACTTACGCTGCGCTCCCTTAGGAACGACTTTTGTAGCTTCGTTTATGTTGGCTTTGCATTCCCTTAGGAACGACTTTTGAGCTTCGTAAATCTGTGAAGAAGATATATTTCATTCTGGTTCAGGCAGAATTATTACAACAAATTAAAACAAAGTTTTCATTACTTGTTCCTTATATAGAAAGCAAAATGGCATAGAAAATAAAAGTATTTCAGAAGTAGGATATTGCTCAGTATATGTGCTTTGATTCTGGTATAGTGCTGTTAACTGTACGAGCTTCAGACTCCTCCCTGAAGTCATGTTGCTATTGGGGGTGCTGGTACCCTTCTGGCTGCTGGCTTCGAGTGTAAGTGGGTTGCAATGGTGGTGGCGGTTGAAGCTGAGGCAAAGAAGCTTGTGAACGACTTGCCGAAGCGACAGAAGCTGCAGGTTGGTTGCCCACATATTCTGGTATGTAGGGAGAATGGCATGAAGCAGTATGTAGGACCTGCTTCGGCTGATTCTGCCAGGCTTCTGCTTCGGTGATCTCTTTTTGCTTTTGAATGGTGATCTAGCATGTTCTTGTCATATGGCCCTTGTCTTCACCACAAAATAAGCAATAGATTTTTCTGGGCTGATCCCCATATCTACCTCCGAAGCCCTTGCCGCCTCGGCCTCTTGAAGCTAGTGGCCTAAAGGAGCTTTGCTGCTGTCCTAAAGATTATGAACTGTGTTGTGGCCTTTGAAACTGGCCTCCTTTGTCATCATTCTAACTGGAACTATGGAATGATCTGACATGCCTAGGGTGGACTCTTCCTCTGAAGCCTCTAGTCATCTCAGAAAATCTGTAAGCTTCCTCCCTTCATTGGCGGAAGTCATTATCAGCCTGGATGTACTCATCCATTTTCTGAAGCAGCTTCTCTAGAGTCTGGGGGGCTTCCTGGCGATGTATTGGGCCGTAGGCTCTAGCCGAAGACCTTTGATCATGGCCTCAATGACGATTTCATTGGGTACCGTAGGCGCTTGTGCTCTCAGGCATAAGAACCTTCGGACATATGCCTGAAGGTACTCCTCATGGTCTTAAGTGCACTGGAACAAGGCCTGAGCAGTAACTAGCTTCGTCTGGAACCCTTGAAAACTGGTGATTAGCATGTCCTTAAGCTTCTGCCATGACGTGATTGTCCCTGGCCGGAGAGAAGAGTACCATGTCTATGCCACATTTCGAACTGCTATGACGAAGGACTTCGCCATGACTGCGGTATTGCCCCCATACGAAGATATAGTCGCTTCGTAGCTCATCAGAAACTGCTTCGGATCTAAGTGCTTATCATACATGGGAAGTTGGGGTGGCTTGTATGATGGGGGCCATGGGGTAGCCTACAGTTCTGCTGATAGAGGAGAAGAATCATCAAAAGCAAAATTTCCATGATGGAAATCGTCATACCAATCATCATCATTGTAGGAATTGTCTTGACGAAGCTCTCTTTGTGGAGGTCTTCGGTCTAGGTCATCTTGAGTGAGATGACGTATTTCTTCAGCAGCTTCATCGATCTTCTTCTGTAGATCGAAAAGACGAAGCATCTTCTCTCTCTTTCTTTCGACCTGCTGATGGATAGCTTCGAGATCCCTTATCTCCTAGTCCAGCTCCTCCTCCTGAGGTGTTGGACTTGTAGCCTTCCTCTTTTGTGTTTGAGCTTCACGCAATGTATCCTAGTTGACGTCCAGTGGCTGTAGTGCAACCCCTAGCCCTGAAGCTTTCTTTGGCGGCATGATGAAGGTCGCGGTTTGTCGAAGGTGGTCAAATGAGTTCACCGGAGGTGGGCGCCAATGTTGGTCACTTGTTCTCAAATGCTATGAGTTAAGAACAAGGCAACACAAAATGTCAATGGTTAATGCCCTTTGTCCTTCGAACCATTATCTCCCTTAGGATATAATGATCTTTAGACGAAGGTCATGAAGGACATACCTTCATCATCGCAGTATATATATTAATGAAAGAAGAAGCATATGAGACATGAAAGATAACTTGAATAATCATATGACATCATTAATATATTTTAATTAAATCATTATGAATGAAAGTGAACAATATTGAATTACATTTATACCTTCGGCTTGATAGAAGGCAAAAGTCCAAGTGTGACGCACGAGTGAATACAAGTCATCGTGAACAATACGGTATTACTGTTCATCTATTTATAGACACAGGACACAGCCTGTGTAAAATTACATCCATGCCCCTCATGTTCACTATTGACTTAAGGATAATCTAGCGAGGGCTAAACAGCCTTTTCCTCTTCAAGTCGGTTCCTTTTTCTGCTGCTGGGCCGAAGCTTCCTTGCGCGTAACTTCGGAGCTGGCTCAACCTTCATCCTGATCATGCTCTTCGTATTATGTATAGCTTCATTCCAAGTTCGAAGGTTCCTGTACATATATTACACTTGGGAAACATTGTTAATCATGTTTTTGAGGACCTTCAGAAGACGAAGGCCCCCAACACGTAACAACACCACCTGCGATGCAATGCATATGACAAATTGAATTTAGTTCCATAATTAATCATGTGAGTGTTCGAGCTGCTCATGACCGTGAGCACGACTGATATACCAGTTTTACACTCTGCAGAGGTTGCACATCTTTACCCACAAGTCATATTACCCATCTGCCAAGAGAAGGCCAATCCCATACACCTCTACCGAGGAGGCGAGGCAGGGTAACACTACGAGGCCTTTACAAAGTTACACTAGCTTTAGAAAACCCGCTACAGTTTATAGGAAGCTCCAGTGCAGGAATCCCTCGCTTGACCGCCATCGCAGCAAAATCAACCCGAGGACCTCCCCACACTGACCACTCCCCTACTGCCCTTGCCCCTTTCGGGTAAGGTAGTCTTCCACTAGCTTTCCTAATTAACCAGCCAAGGGGTCCCATTCCTCCCTTATGGTAGCACTGTTTTCCCGGGTGGTTCTCCATATTCCAATTAACATAATGATCTTAACATGAACAGTAAATAACAACTAATAATAAAGATATAATCATGAACATTGTGTATCTCTATACCCAAAACCACATAAAGTAATAGCAGGTACTACCCAAAAATTCAGTGGTAAACAAGGTATAAAGATAGTCAAACTAGGGTAACCTATTGGGTCCCATCAAAGTTAACCTATGCAGATCATTATGATTAATCTGAACATAACTGGGTAAAAAGAAGTGATCAAGGGCACAACTTGCCTGGGACTTGAGATTCTAGGTACCAACTTGCTCTTCAGGTGACATGTGTCCTCACTACTAAACATAGTAATACAGACAAACATGGTGTGGGCAAAAAAATAAAACCAAACATGTAAACAAAATACATAATAATAGTCTAAACATTAAAATAAGATTCTAGGAATAGGAATCATTAATTTTGGATTTATAGATTTTACGTTATGAATTTCTAAAGGTTTTATGTGTTTTGTACAAGATTAAATAGGATACAAATTTTATTGTGATATTCATGTCAAAACAGTGGTACTAAATGATAAACAATAATATTACAAAATTATAGGAATTGGAATGAATTAATTTGGACTTATTATGAATTTTCTATGAATTTTACAAGTTTCTAGCATTGTTTTTGTATTAAAAATCATTTTAAATTCTGAATTGCCCTAGGATTCTGGACTGCGGACACTATTTTAACAAAGCCTAGGGGGTTCTGCAATAAATTCCAGGACCGATCGTAAGAGTTCCTGAGCCAAGGTGGATGGCGGGTTAGTATTCGCGTTACATAGGGTTTCTTTTGCAAAGATGACCACATCGAAAGGGTATCATATGTTTTGAGCCGTCCAATCAGCAACACATGGCTCGGATTATAATCCCATGCTCCCGAACCGGTATCCCATGCCAGTGGATGGATCTCGATCCAACAATCATCCATTAGCGTACCAGTGCCAGAGCCATAGCCGATGGATCCAAGATCAACGAAGCAGGATCGATCCATTGAAGGGTATGCCTATATCTAATCCTAGCCGTTGAACGGGAGATCAGTGGCCAGCATCCAATGCATGGCCAACTAAATCCTAGTGGCCTGTTTTCTGACCAACGTACAGGGACATCCCCCACGCCCGACCGCGTCTTACGATGGCCGGGATCAACCCGCAGCGGCGCCATCACTAGGGAACACCAACCCTCCCCCCCCCCCGCTAGGGCACCATCCCACAACCTAACTGGATCTATGCGCAGCAGAAGACAGGGCGATTCGTGTGTTGCCTTACCGGAGATGAAGGGCCGATAAGGCTGGCTTCGTGAACGGGACAGTGCATGGCGGGGCGTCCGCGCTGGCTCTCCAGTCACCGCACGCCAAACACGCTCACGCACACAGAGGGTTGGAGGAGATCCTACCAGAGAGCTATGGCCGAGAAGGAGTCCAAGGTTCACCTTTATATGCCGTGGATACCGAATCCCTAACAACCGCGCGAGTCTGTTGGAATTGGATCTGATTCGGCCGTTGAGAAGCGCACCAGATGGGATTCCACAGAGAGAGGGGAAGTTTGTTATCCAGGTGCTGAGGATGCCTGGTTTCCACACTGAGGGAACACGAGGTAGCGACGCCCACGCATTCTGGGCGCGCAACATTCACCGCCCAAGCGCCAGGTCGCGTGTGTTTAGCAGAGTTCGCCACCATCGGTTTGGGGAAGAAGCTTCTGCGGGTGGGACCCAGCCATCAGCGAAACCAGAGAAGAGAAGCAGGCTGACCAAGGGAAAAAGTCGGTAGTGGGCCGGCGGGCGCGACTTAGCCGTAGGGTGGGCCGAGGAGTGGAAAACCGGCCGAGCAAGATATGAATCTTCCTTTTTTATTTCACATTTGGTATTCAAATTTGCACTGAAATACAAATGCAGCACTCAAAATAATCTCAACATGATTCAATAATATTTTATTAATTATTTTGTTATTTTTAATAATACTAATGTTTACTTCATGAGAGAGAATAATAGAATAATTTACGCACATCAATATTTGAAATTCTTTAGGTTTATTAATTGATTTTCACTTTCTAGTTTGAGTTCAACTTCTAACTTTAACAATTCCAAATATAATATTGTCATTTATTTATGGATGGAATAAATGGTTTCATTAGAAATTCCCTTTCTTGTTTTCTATCTTTATGTCTTCATTAAAATTGGAGGTCCAATTACATGTTTTCCATAAAATGCATCACCACAAAATTACCAAGAGATTGATTGTTCTTATCTATTTATTGGTCCCTTAATTAATTTACTATTATCGTTTGAAGATGAGGAGAGAGAATCCCAATAGATTTTCAAAGGTCTTCAAAATTCTCACAGCACTATTATATCTACTCTTATTTCCTTATTATATTATTTTATAATATATGTATTTATTTATTTTATTATTTTACCTTATACGAACTTTAGGTCTTTACAAATCCTACCCCCTTAATAGAAATCTCGTCCTCGAGATTTGTAAGAAAAAGGAGGTATAATCATATTGTCTCAGAAAATATGCACAAACAAGAATCTCGGCATGATGCATAATTTATTAATGAAAGATATGATCAATAGACCTTTTTATAATAAAATACTAACTACTAGCTAAACTAATATTTAGGTCTTACAAATAGTAATATATATATATATATATTTGTTGGGGGCCTTCGGCTTCCGAAGGTCCTCAAAAATATGATTTAACAGTGTTTCCGGAGTATAATGTGTGAACAGGTATCTTCGGACTCGAATCGGTATCACAGTGGGAGAAGAATACGAAGGGTGATACAGAGCCGAAGCTGTGAGTAGGAAAGCTTCGGCAGGATAGCAGAAAAGGAAACCGACTTAAAGATGAAAATGCTATTTAGACCTCGGTGGATTACTATAGAATCACTACCAAATGTAAAGGGCTTGGATGTAATTTTACATGAACTGTGTCCCATGCCTATAAATAGGTGAACAGTGCCCCCGTACTGTTCACGCTGACTTGGCATTTTACTTTTGCGTCACGCTTGTACTTACATCTTCCTTCAAGCCGAAGGTACACTTGTTATTGAATATCATTTCTATTTTTCCATAATAACAATAATATAAAAAAATGAGTTGAAGATTATACATAATTGTGTACGTTATCTTTTATATTTTACATGCTTCTTTCTTCATTATTATAAGTTGTGTTTATGAAGGTATGCCCTTCATAACCTTCGTCCGAAAATCATTATATCCCAAGGGAAATAATGCTTCGAAGGACGAAGGACTTTAATACTTAGCATTTTTTGTGTTGCCTTGCTCTTAACTCATAGCATTTGAGAACAAGTCCCCAACAATATTTATGTTTATTTCTATGTATGCTCTACTCTTGTTGCTCGTTGACTTCTTCACCGACTACTTCATCTTCAACTAGCACTTCTTCTTGAATTTCAAGTTTGTCAGGTTCAACTTCTACTTCTGCATGATGGGCTTGTCCCCGGTTGATAGATAGGGGCTGACTCTTTCTTGCCGAAGCCTGACCTTGTTTCATTGGAGCCGGTGTAGTGTAGGCAGCCCTGCTGGCACAGTAGTTGGCATAGTGTCCCGATTGTCCACACTTGAAGCATGCCCTATTGGTGGATGTGTTAGGAGCAACGGGTCCTGCTGGGGTGCTTGCTTGCGGAGGAGCAGTTGGTGCCTGTTGAGTTTGCTGCCCGAAATCACCATGAGCTGGTGTACTTGGAGTGGTAGTATAGCGAGGATGGGAACTATTTCCAGCCTGTCCTTGGTTAGCAGCCCTTCTTTTCTCTCCAAACTCACACCTCTTGTTTTCCACAGCAATAGCTTTGTCAAGCAGTCGTTGAAAGGATGGAAATGTGTGTGATACCAGTTGATATTGTAGGGGTCCAATCAAACCATCCAGAAAGAGCTCATGCTTCTTCTCATCATCCTCAACATCCCTAGTAGCATATCGAGATAGCTGAATAAATTTGTCCCTATATTCGCTCGCGGACATACTTCCTTGCTTGAGGGATAGAAACTCCTTTCTTTTAATCTTCATAAGTCCAGCAGGAATATGGTAATTCCTGAATTGAGTAGAGAATTCTGCCCAGGTAATTGTGTCGATGACAGCATGAGCGGCGCAATATGCATCCCACCAATCCGCAGCGGGACCAGTAAGACGACCTGATGCGTAGAGCACTTTCTCTCTGTCCGAGCACTGAGCTATGTTGAGCATCTTCTCTACAGACTTTAGCCAGTCATCTGCTTGCAGCGGATCCGTGGAGTTGGAGAAGGTTGGTGGTTTGTGGCTCATGAATTCCCGGTGCTTGTCCCAGGGTGGAACTGGTGGCGGAGGTGGAAGCAGTGGTGCTTGTTGCTGTTGTCGTTGTTGTTGCGCCCTTCTCTCCTAGCGTATGTCCTCTTGCTCTCGGCACATCTCCTAGCATATCTCCTCTCTTTCTTGCCACATCTCTTGACGTTCCTGTCGCATCTGTGCGTGCATGTCTGCCATAGTGTCCGCCATTTGCTTCATTATTCGCATTTGGGCTGAGACTGTTGGATCAGCACCGACTGGTGGAGGATTTGGGGGATTCATCTCTGCTTGTTGTTGTTGTTGTCTAAGTACCCTCCGGTTATATGGATTGGCAGGTAGATCAATTCCACCACCCTTCCTGATATTGACCATCTGAGTTAGAAGCATATGGTAAGATAGCTTTTCAAGGGAAATCATTTGGTAGGCAGAACGAATAAGCTAATAGCTGGTTATGTACTGAAGATTCCTTGGCAGGGCTTAATCCATTGTTTTATGTCAAGATTGGGGTAACTAGTCGTATAAGGTGAATGTCCAAAGGTAAGATAGAATCTGCCAAGATGAGATAGATACGGAATACTAGATACATTTTAATGGGGATAATCTAGATTGTCTAGTTATTTTATAAATACTATCCTTTATGCCTAGATATATATATGCAGATGTAATTGTGGACATTAATCCACAACCCATCACACTCAATCAAAGATCCAAATAACAAAGTATCATAAGAACAAATATTCAAGTTCATAGATATTTGTTGGGGGTGTGCTTCATAGCCGAAGATCCTAAAGAAAGAGAACACCTTCGGCAGACACTCTCAGGAGCAAGCGCCGAAGCTATTACTTAAAGAGCTTCGGCACAATGATAAATCTTAAGACGAAGGGCTGAACCGACTTAAAGATGGATTGACTCAAAGACCCATGATGTTTGCGTCATTACTGTAATCAATTGTAAAGGGTTTAAATGTAATTTTACGCAGGTTGCATCCTGTGTCTATAAATAGGTGAACAGTACGCCGACACTGTTCATGCGATCTTGTGATCACTGACTCGTTACGCTTGAATTGTTACTTTCCACCAAAACGAAGGTATAATTGTATTCAAACGTTATATTCTGATACTTATATGGTCATATAATAAAACATGTGAATATATTTTATACTTTATATGTCATTTCTCATTTTTTGTTGTTTTACGAGTACGATTAAAAAGATGAAATCTTCGTAATATTTTACTCTCGACCTTCGTCCGAAGCTCATTAAATCCTTGAGGAGATAATGATTCAGCGGACTAAGGGCATTTATACTTAACATTCTCGTGTTGTCTTGTTCTTAATTCATAGCATTTGAGAACAAGTCCCCAACATTGGTACCCACCGTGGGTGAACTCACTTCCACTTTTTGAGTTGATGGCTTCGTTCAAGAACCAGGCTGCAACTGCTTCGGCTTCAAAGCTTGTTCTCCCGATCACAGGCGGTTCATGCTCAGAGCCAGCCAACAAGAAACAGAAGAAGGAGGCACAGAGAAGGGTACAGCATGTCGGAGTGCAGGGACCCTTCATCACGTCAAGATGGTCTCACATTCCAATTACCTTCTCCCAAGAGGATCTTCAGCTCAAGGATTTCCCTCACAATGATGCTATGGTTATTTCTTGTGTTATCAAAGGGTTTCTGGTCCACAATGTTTTGGTTGATACAGGCAGTGTAGCTGATATCATATTTCCTAAGGCCTTCAGACAAATGCAAGAGCCAAAAGACAAGATTCATGATGCTACACACCCTCTCTGTGGCTTCGGAGGAAGACAAATTGTAGCACTTGGCAAGATCACCATGCCAGTGACCTTCGGATTTGTTAACAACACCAGAACTGAGCAAGTTGTGTTTGATATTGTTGACATGGAATACCCCTATAATGCAATCATTGGTCGTGGAACACTTAATGCTTTTGAAGCAATTCTTCATCCAGCATATCTTTGCATGAAGATACCTTTGGATTAGGGACCTATTGCAGTATTGCTATTCATGGGAGTCAGGAAGCTGCCAGAAAAGCTGAAGGGAACTGGACACATTCAAAGGCAATCCATAATATAGATGGAAACGAAGCTTGTGAGCAGTACAAGTACAGAAGGGAGAAGGCTGCTTCGGCCGATTAGCCGAAGCCCATGCTTTTATGTGAAGATATTGCAGAGTAGAAGGTGCTGCTGGGTTCCCAATTGTTTGAAGAACAGGAGAAAACCCTGATAAGGTTTTTGTTCAACAACAAAGATGTTTTTGCTTGGTCAGCCAATGATCTCTGTGGTGTCAACAGGGATGTTATTGAACATTCGCTCAATGTGGGTCCATCCTTCAGACCCAGGAAGCAGAGGCTTCGGAAGATGTCCGATGACAAAGCCAAAGGTGCTTAGAATGAAGTGAAAAGACTCCTCAGTGCTGGAGTCATTAGAGAAGTAAAATATCCAGAATGGCTAGCTAACACTGTTATGGTGAAGAAAGCCAATGGTAAATGGAGAATGTGCATTGATTTTACTGATCTCAACAAGGCTTGTCCAAAGGATGAATTTCCATTACCAAGGATAGATTCCCTGGTAGACGCAGCAGCGTCGTCAGAGCTCATGAGTTTGCTAGATTGTTACTCAGGCTACCATCAAATCTGGATGAAGAAAGAAGACGAGCCAAAAACCAGCTTTATCACCCCCAGTGGTACATATTGTTACCTTCGGATGCCTGAGGGGCTCAAGAATGCTGGAGGAAGCTTCAGCAGAATGACAGCAAAGGTCCTTCATTCTCAGATAGGCAGAAACGTGCTAACATATGTTGATGATATCATAGTAAAAAGCACAAAGCAAGAAAATCACATTGCTGATCTGCAGGAGACATTCGCTAATTTTAGGCAAGCTGGTCTGAAGCTGAATCCGGAAAAGTGTGTCTTCGGGGTAAAGAAGGGGAAATTCCTTGGTTGTCTGGTTTCAACAAAAGGAATCGAAGCTAATCCAAATAAAATCGAAGCTATCCTTCGGATGGAGCCACCAAGCACAAAGAAAGGGGCTCAGCGGCTGACAGGAAGATTGGCATCTTTGAATCGATTTATATCCAGATCGGCAGAGAGAAATTTACCATTCTTTGAAGTGCTGAAGTCAGCCAAAGTTTTTCAATCGGGATCAGCTCAGCAAAAAGCTTTCGAAGAACTGAAACAGTATTTGATAGATTTAACAACTTTAACTCCACCAGCGCCAGGGGCTCCTCTGCTGCTGTATGTGGCAGCTTCACACTCTGCAGTAAGTGCGGCGCTTGTTCAGGAGAAGCTTGAAGGCCAATTAAAAAAGCAGGCTCCAATATACTTTGTTTCCGAAGTTCTCAGTTTATCAAAGAAAAATTACACAGAATTGGAGAAGGTGTTGTATGTTGTTTTAATGGCCTCCAGGAAGCTTCGACATTACTTTCAAGCATACCATATAATTGTTCTTTCATCACAGCCTTTGAAGGATATTATGAGAAACAGAGAAGCTACATGAAGGATTGGAAAGTGGGCTGCGGAACTCAATGAGTTCTACATTGATTATGTGCATAGATCTTCGATTCAGTCCCAGGCGCTAGCAGATTTCATCGCTGACTGGACGCCAGGGGCTCACGAAGAAGAAGCAAGTAAAGATGCCGAAGCTTGGACAGTATTTTGCGATGGTTCCTGGGGAACCTTCGGGGCAGGTGCAGCTGCCGTTTTAATTGCACCTTCAAAAGTCAGAACATGCTACGCAGTGAAACTTGATTTTAGTTGTACAAATAATATTGCTGAATATGAAGCTTTGCTCTTGGGTCTTCGGAAGCTGAAGGCAATGGGGATAAGAAGGGCGATTCTCAAAACTGATTCTCAAGTCATTTCTGGCCATGTTGACAAAAGTTGCAAAGCAAGAGATCCGAAGCTAGAGAAATATTTGGATACAGTTCGAAGACTTGAAGCTTCCTTCGAAGGGTTTTCTGTCAAGAATATTCCATGAGGAGAAAATGAGCACGCTGATCTACTAGCCAAGTCAGCGGTGCAAGGGCTGCCCTTACCTTCAGAAGTATTCTTTGAAACAATAAAAGCACCTTCGGTTGACCTTCTTGAAAGAGCAGTACTCAATATATCTCCCGTCTATAGTGAAGATTGGAGAACTGAGATCATATCTTTTCTTCAGGGCAATTTCCTTTCAGATGACGAAGCTTATCATAAGAGAATAGCGGCAAGAGCCCGTCCATATGTAATAATAGAAGGGGAGTTATATAAGCATGGACTCTGTTCTCCATTACTCAAATGTTTATCCAGAGCTGAAGGTATAGAGCTAATGAAAGAAATACATGCAGGCCTGTGTGGATCTCACATTAGATCTAGGCCTTTGTTGGGTAAAGTTTTTCGTCAAGGATTTTATTGGCCGAAGTCAGCTTCGGATGCAGCAGAATTAGTCCAAAAGTGCGAAGGTTGTCAAAAATGTGCAAGAGACCAAAAACAACCTTCGTCTCTAACTCAATTAATACAGCCCACTTGGCCATTGCAAAGGTGGGGCCTTGATTTGCTAGGCCCACTTCCACCAGCACAAGGGAATTTAAGGTATGTTGTGGTGGCAGTAGAATATTTTTCTAAGTGGATTGAGGCGAAGCCTTTAGCCACAATAACTTCGGTTACTGTTCAAAAGTTTTTCTAGCAAAATATTGTGTGTCGCTTTGGGGTGCCAAAGGCTATCACTATGGACAATGGAACACAATTTGATTCCGAAGCTTTCAGAGAGTTTTGTGAACGAATTGGCACGAAGATCCATTTTGCATCGGTTCGGCATCCGGAGTCAAATGGACTTGTTGAAAGAGCTAATGGCATTATAATGACAGAAATAATGAAGTTAATCTTCAATCAGCCTAGGGGAAAGTAACCAGATGAATTAATCAAAGTGGCATGGAGTCACAACACAACAGTGTCAAGATCAACAGGCTTTACACCATTCAAATTGTTGTTTGGTGATGAAGCAATAACCCAGAAGAAGCTAAAACGGGATCAATAAGAACAGTGGCTGCGGCAGAAACTGTCGGCGTTCCGTGACCGGGGGGTCCCCGAGCCGACGAGTGAGAGTGCCGCGTGCCCCAGCCCAGATGGGTCGAGCGCGTGGGCGAGCGCGAAGGGGGGAACAGAGAGAGAGGTCGGTGGCCGGAGCCGGGTCGTGAGGGAGTCGGAGAATTCCCGCGGCCTTCGTGTTCGTCCCGCGCCCAGGTCGGGTGCGCTTGCAGTAGGGGGTTACAAGCGTCCGCGCGAGGTGAGGGGAGCGAGCGGCCTCAAGAGAGCGCCTGCCCCTGCCCTTCGTCCTCGCGAGGCCAACCTTCTCTAAGAAGGCCCTGGTCCTTCCTTTTATAGTCGTAAGGAGAGGATCCAGGTGTACAAGATGGGGGTGTAGCAAGGTGCTACGTGTCTAGCGAGAGAGAGCTAGCGCCCTATGTACATGCCAAGGTGGCAGCCGGAGAGATCTTGGCACCCTGTTGGTGTGGCGTCGTGGCTGTTGGAGGAGTAACGGAGCCGGACGGGGGGACAGCTGTCGAAGTGGCTGGGCCCTTGCTGACGTTCTCCTGCTTTCGTAAGGGAGCTGAGAGCCGCCGTCGTCATGATCTAGCGGGGCGCCATCATTGCCTATCCGGCGTAGCTGGCTAGATGGGACGCCGGTCTTGTTCTCTGCGACCCAAGTCGGCTCTGGGCAGGGTGATGATGACGCTTCCTGTTGACGTGGCGGTCTCGTGTCCTAGGTCGGGCGTCGTGGAGGCTTCTCCGAAGCCGAGGTCGAGTCCGTCCTGCAAGACAGAGGCAGAGTCCGAGCCCTGGGTCGGGCGAGGCGGAGATCGTTCGGCAGAGGCCGAGGCGGAGTCCGAGCCCTGGGTCGGGCGAGGCGGAGTTCGTCGTCTTCTGAGGCCTTAGCCCGAGTCCGAGCCCTGGGGTCGGGCGGAGCGGAGTTCGCCGTCTTCCAGGGCCTTAGCCCGAGTCCGAGCCCTGGGGTCGGGCGGAGCGGAGTTCGCCGTCTTCCGGGGCCTTAGCCCGAGTCCGAGCCCTTGGGCGGAGCGGAGTTCGCCGTCTTCCGGGGCCTTAGCCCGAGTCCGAGCCCTGGGATCGGGCGAAGCGGAGTTCGCCGTCTTCCGGGGCCTTAGCCCGAGTCCGAGCCCTGGGTCGGGCGGAGCCTCCTAGGGCACCTCTGGCGAAGTCTGGTCGCCCGTCGGTCTTACCTTTTGCGTCAAACGCCCCGGTGACTCGGTCGGTTGGTGCGGTGATTTAGTCAGGGTTTCTTCTTATCGAAGGCGGGGCCTAGGGCGAGCCGGAGATGCGTCTGCCGTGAAAGAGGAGGCCTCAGGCGAGACGGAGTCATCTTAGGGTCGGCTGCCCTCGCCCGAGGCTGGGCTCGGGCGTGGCGTGGTCAAGTCACTCGTATGGACTGATCCCTGACTTAATCAAACCCATCAGGCCTCTGCAGCTTTATGCTGATGGGGGTTACCAGCTGAGAATTAGGCGTCTTGAGGGTACCCCTAATTATGGTCCCCGACAGTAGCCCCCGAGCCTCGAAGAGAGTGTTAACACTCGCTTGGAGGCTTGCATCGCACTTTTTTGCAAGGGGACCAGCCTTTCTCGGTGGTACTTTGTTCCGGTGGGTGCGCGCGAGCGCACCCGCTGGGTGTAGCCCCCGAGGCCTCGGAGGAGTGGTTTCACTCCTTCGAGGTCTTAATGCCTTGCGTAATGCCTCGGCTGGTCTGGCGGTTCCCTCATGCGAGCAGGGCGTAACCCAGGTGCACTGTCGGGGCCCAAGTTCTCGGGCTGGTATGTTGACGCTGTCAACGGTTCGGCCGGAGCCGGGTTTGCGAGAGCAGCCCCCGAGCCTTCGCACGGAGCGAGAGGACGATCAGGGACAGACTCGACTTTTTATATACGCCCCTACGTCGCCTTTCCGCAAGGAGGAGGGGGGGAGTGCGCCATGTTACCCTCGATGGGCACCGAACATGGTGTCTCCGGTGAGCTGCAATCGGGTAATCCGAGTGGACGTCCGTGCCCCGTTCGTTGGGGGTCGGCTAGGGGCCCGGAGGCACGCCCATAAGTACCTGCGGGTGATCTGCCGGACCCGGTCCCCTAGCGACGGGGTCCGAGGGCTCGTTGCCTCCCTCCGATGGGATTCCGTTACAGAGTCGTTCCCGCTGGTCTCGGAAATGTCCTAGGGTACCTCGGGAGCGCAGCCCGAGCCTTGGTTATGTATCGAACGTACCCCTGGTCATCCCTCGCTCGGCGTCTGAGGCGACTGTGAACCCTTCGACAGGCCAGCCTTCGAACCCCTGATCAGTAGGAAGGCTCGGAGCCTAGTTCCTTCACGGGGAAGGATCCCTTTGGGGTTATCCCCCTTCTCGGTCCCTGTTGCAAGAGATAGAGAAAGAAGGAAAAGGGAAAAAGGATTCGAAATTGAACGTCGTGGCGTACCTTTCTTCGGCGTGGTCGTTTTGGCGAAGGCGAAACGTCATCAGCCGCTCCCGCCCGTAGCGCTGTCCGCCGAGCCGCGGAGTTAATGCGCCGGGGTGAGTAGTTGGCGAAGTTGCCGTTGCGCGTGCGAGAGCCGTTCGAGGTACGGGTCACGGGCGCGTCGTCTTCACGCCGTGAGAGGTGGTTCTCTTGCTGCCTCCGGATGGGACATGAGCTTGGCAGATGGCGTGACCGCTGCTCTCGCGCGCCTGCCACCGTCATCACTGCCGGCCCATTTTTGCGCCGTGAGAGGTGGTTCTCTTGCTGCCTCCGTGGGAGTTGGTACCTTTCAGCCATCGTTCGGCTTCAAGGATTTTCATCATACAGCCCAGCGGCTCCCCTCCGCTGGCGATCACCCAGGATGGTGGCCTCCAGCTCCCGAATGGGGAGGGGCAAACCGGGCTGCGGTCCCGGCCCCGCCCTCAGTGTTGAGGGTGTTCGTCATCCTCGCCGGGGCGGGGAGCGAGGCGAGCCGGGGCTGCACCTTCTACGCGGGTCGGCGGGCCACCTCATTTTCCAGCTTCTGGTGGTGGCAATCGCCTTTTAGCCCCACGACAGAGACATCCTCCAGTCATGCCGGGGAAGGAGAACTGTTGCTGCCCAGCTAGGATGCAACATTCCGTCTTCCTCCTCGCGTTCGTGGCGAGGACGGCTGCGAGGATCTGCCGGGGTGCTTAGGGGCGTCCCGCGTTTGCTGGCGATTTGCCCAGAGCTTGTTGCTCCACGGGCTTCCCTGGCGGGGAGGTCGCCCGTACCCGCGGGGACGGAACCGGAGTTCCGTTTGTAATGGCACTTCGAGTGCCGGGTTTTTTGTTCATTTCGGCTTTCGGGGCCTGAACATGTATGTAACTCCAGCACAGAGCCGTGTTTTTCCTCATTTCTGAGCACTAAGACTCGCCTGTTGTTTGCCTGAACCGCTTCACCAAGCGTGAGTCGCCCCGTGTCAAGGTGACGAGTGAGGTATCCGTATCCCGGAGGCGTAGGAGTCCCTCGGCTCGGTCAGCCCTGTTGCCCGAGGCTCCTCCAGCTTAGTTAAAGAGACCCCTCGGCCGCTCTTCGACGAGCCGAGGCCAGGGGTAGCGATATCAGCATGAGCAGAGGCGTTGTCGGCTCGGAAATGAAACCTGGTTGGCCGGAGCCTAGCCGGGTTGTTTGTTGGCAGGATCGACGTCGGAGCTGTTCAGCCGAGGCTTCGAACCGAGCTGGCGCCCTCGGAAGGCGGTCGGCCGAGGTCTCGGAGGTAGCTGGCCGAGCCGTCCGCTCGGGCCGGGTTCTCGGAGAAGTCCCTGGCAGAGATTGCTCGAGCGTGGTGATGACGTCGTCCTTCGGAGCGGAGGCCCTCGGACCGCGTCGCCGCCCGAGGCTAGGTCGGGCCTTGCCGAAGGTGCTGTCGATGCCGAGGGTGTCGTCGCCCTCTTCCAGCGTCAAGATCCGAGCCTGCAGGGTCAAATCGTCTTGTAGCGTGGGCCTTGCGCGGCCGTTGAGGCCAGAACACATACCCTTGTTGCGTTATAAAGCTGCGTCTCTTTTCCTCTCGTTTCGAGTATCTGGACTTTTTGTCGGTAGCAGGGGTGTTAGTGCGAGCAAGAGTTGCTTCTCGCGGAAGGTGATGAGTGAGGTATCCGTATCCCGGAGGCGTGGGAGTCCCTCGGCTCGGTCGGCCTTGCCGCTTACGCGTACTTTTACCCGCCCATGAAGCCCTGTCACCGACTTGGTCGAGAAGGCTCGAAGAATCGCTTCGACAGAAGAGCTCCCGTACGTAAAGACTCGTTCGATCCGCGGATTCGCCTTATCCGAGCGCGAGTTACTTATCGCAGAAGGTGATGAGTGAGGTATCCGTATCCCGGAGGCGTAGGAGTCCCTCGGCTCAGTCAGCCTTGACTGCTTACGTGTACCCCGTCGTTTCCAGGACCCGCTTTTCGAAGTAGTCAAAAAGCACGAAAGATGTTCTGGTGAAAGAGATTTTCTTTTCGAGGAAAATTTTGACGCAGAGGGGGTTTCCCCCCTTTTAGCCCCCGAGGGAGGGTCGGGCTCTGCCGAGGCGAGGCTGACCCTTCCTTGTTGACTAAACTTTGCGTGGGTGCGGGGTATATGAACAACTTGGAAACATCTTAAGGGTAGAAGCGACGTAGCTGTTAGATGTTCCAAGCGTTGCCGTAGACTTCGCCTTGGTTGTTGGCCAGCTTGTACGTTCCGGGCTTCAGAACTTTGGCGATGATGAACGGCCCCTCCCAGGGGGGTGTGAGCTTGTGCCTCCCTCGGGCGTCTTGCCGCAGCCGAAGCACCAGATCGCCCACCTGGAGACCTCGGGGTCAGACCCCTCGGGCGTGGTAGCGTCGCAGGGACTGCTGATACCGCGCCGAGTGTAGTAAGGCCCTGTCCCGAGCCTCGTCCAGCTGGTCCAGCGAGTCTTCTCGGCTAGCTTGGTTGCTTTCTTCGTTGTAGGCCCTCGTCCTCGGGGAGCCGTATTCCAGGTCCGTGGGCAGGATGGCCTCGGCCCCGTAGACCAGGAAGAACGGCGTGAAACCCGTGGCCCGGCTTGGCGTCGTCCTCAGGCTCCAAACCACCGAGGGGAGCTCCTTCATCCATCGCTTGCCGAACTTGTTGAGATCATTGTAAATCCGGGGCTTGAGCCCCTGTAGAATCATGCCGTTGGCACGTTCCACTTGCCCATTCGTCATGGGGTGAGCTACGGCGGCCCAGTCCACCCGGATGTTGTGATCCTCGCAAAAATCCAAGAATTTTTTGCCGGTGAACTGGGTGCCATTGTCGGTGATGATGGAGTTTGGGACCCCGAAGCGATGGATGATGTTGGTGAAGAACGCCACCGCCTGCTCGGACCTGATGCTGTTCAGGGGTCGGACCTCGATCCACTTGGAGAATTTGTCGATGGCGACCAGCAGGTGCGTGTAGCCCCCGGGCGCCTTCTGCAGAGGGCCGACGAGGTCCAGACCCCACACAGCGAAGGGCCAGGTGATGGGTATCGTCTGCAGAGCCTGAGCGGGCAGGTGGGTCTGCTTCGCATAGAATTGGCACCCTTCGCAGGCGCGGACAATTCTAGTGGCGTCAGCCACCGCCGTTGGCCAGTAGAAGCCTTGGCGGAAAGCGTTCCCGACGAGGGTTCGAGGTGCTGCATGATGACCGCAAGCCCCCGAGTGTATTTCCTGCAGGAGTTCCTGACCCTCGGCGATGGAGATGCATCGCTGGAGGATGCCCGAGGGGCTTCGGTGGTAGAGTTCCTTCTCATCGCCCAGCAAGACGAACGATTTGGCGCGTCGCGCTACCCGCCGAGCCTCGGCTCGGTCGAGGGGCAGTTCCCCTTGGCGGAGATATTGCAGGTACGGGGTCTGCCAATCTTGATCTGGCACGACCCCGTTCTGCTCCTCCTCGATGCGCAGTGCTTCGCCCTCGGGCTCCGAGGGTTCCTCGGGGTGAGCCAAGGATGGCTTGGGCTGGGCCGAGGTCACCTCGGACGAGGCCGAGGGTACCTCGGGCTCGGGCGCGTCATCTATCTTGACGGAGGGTTGGTGCAGATCTCGGGAGAAGACGTCCGGGGGAACCGTCGTTCGCCCCGAGGCTATCTTCGCCAGCTCGTCCGCAGTCTCGTTGTAGCGCCGGGCGATGTGGTTAAGCTCGAGCCCGTAGAACTTGTCTTCCAGGCGTCGAACCTCCTCACAGTAGGCCTCCATCTTCGGGTCGCGGTAGAGGGAGTTCTTCATGACTTGGTCGATGACGAGCTGCGAGTCGCCGCGTGCATCGAGGCGTCGGACCCCTAGCTCGATGGCGATTCGCAATCCGTTGATCAGAGCCTCGTACTCAGCCACATTGTTGGACGCCGGGAAATGGAGGCGGAGCACGTAGCGCAGGTGTTTCCCGAGGGGCGAGACGAAAAGCAGGCCTGCGCCAGCTCCCGTCTTCATCAGCGACCCGTCGAAAAACATGGTCCAGAGCTCTGGCTGGATCGGAGCCGTTGGCAACTGGGTATCGACCCATTCGGCTACGAAGTCCGCCAGTACCTGGGACTTGATGGCCTTCCGAGGTGCAAACGCGATTGCCTCGCCCATGATTTCCACCGCCCACTTCGCGATCCGTCCTGAGGCTTCTCGGCACTGGATGATCTCCCCCAGGGGGAAGGATGACACCACAGTCACCGGATGGGACTCGAAGTAATGTCGCAGCTTTCGCCTCGTCAGGATCACTGCGTATAGCAGCTTCTGGACTTGTGGGTAGCGGATCTTGGTTTCGGACAGCACTTCGCTGACGAAGTAGACTGGCCTCTGAATGGGCAAAGCATGCCCCTCCTCCTGCCTTTCGACTACGATCGTGGCGCTGACCACCTGAGTGGTTGCGGCGACGTAGACCAGGAGGGTTTCTCCATTAGCTGGGGGTACCAAGATGGGCGCATGGGTGAGGAGCGCCTTCAGGTTCCCGAGGGCTTCCTCGGCCTCGGGAGTCCAAGTGAAGCACTCGGCCTTCCTTAAGAGGCGGTACAGGGGCAGGCCTCTTTCGCCGAGGCGCGAGATGAAACGGCTCAAGGCCGCGAGGCATCCCATGACCCTCTGTACGCCTTTTAAGTCCTTGATGGGCCCCATGTTTGTGATCGCTGCGATCTTCTCCGGGTTGGCTTCGATGCCCCGCTCGGAGACGATGAACCCCAAGAGCATGCCTCGGGGCACCCCGAAGACGCACTTCTCGGGATTGAGCTTGACGCCCTTCGCCTTGAGACACCGGAATGTCAGTTCGAGGTCGGAGAGAAGGTCGGAGGCTTTCCTCGTCTTGACTACGATGTCATCGACGTAGGCCTCGACCGTGCGACCAATGTGTTCGCCGAACACATGGTTCATGCACTGCTGGTACGTTGCACCCGCGTTTCTCAACCCGAACGGCATTGTGACATAACAGTACATGCTGAAGGGCGTGATGAAAGAAGTCGCGAGCTGGTCGGACTCTTTCATCTTGATTTGATGATACCCTGAGTAGGCATCGAGGAAAGACAGGGTTTCGCACCCTGCAGTGGAGTCCACAATTTGGTCGATGCGAGGTAGAGGGTAGGGGACCTTCGGACACGCTTTGTTGAGTCCAGTGTAGTCTACACACATCCGCCACTTCCCCCCTTTTTTCCTCACAAGTACAGGGTTGGCAAGCCATTCGGGATGGAATACCTCTTTAATAAACCCTGCTGCCATCAGCTTGTGGACCTCCTCGCCTATCACCCTGCGCCTTTCCTCGTCGAATCGGCGCAGAGGCTGTCTGACCGGCCGGGCTCCGGCCCGAATATCCAGCGAGTGCTCGGCGACATCCCTCGGTATGCCGGGCATGTCCGAGGGACTCCACGCAAAAACGTCGGCGTTTGCGCGGAGAAAGTCGACGAGCACTGCTTCCTATTTGGGGTCGAGCCCGGAACCGATCCGGATCTGCTTGGAGGTGTCGCCACTGGGGTCGAGAGGGACGGCCTTAACCGTCTCCGCTGGCTCGAAGTTGCCGGCATGCCGCTTCACATCCGGCACCTCTCGGGAGAGGCTTTCCAGGTCGGCTATGAGGGCCTCGGACTCGGCGAGGGCCTCGGCGTACTCCACGCACTCCACATCGCATTCGAATGCGTGTTTGTACGTGGGGCCGACGGTGATGACCCCGTTGGGGCCCGACATCTTGAGCTTCAGGTAAGTGTAGTTGGGGATGGCCATGAACTTCGCGTAGCATGGCCTTCCCAACACTGCGTGGTAGGTTCCTCGGAACCCGACCACCTCGAACGTCAAAGTCTCCCTTCGGAAGTTGGAGGGTGTTCCGAAGCAGACAGGGAGGTCGAGCTGTCCGAGGGGCTGGACGCGCTTCCCGGGAATGATCCCGTGGAAGGGCGCAGCGCCTGCTCGGACGGATGACGGGTCGACGCGCAGGAGCCTGAGGGTCTCGGCGTAGATGATGTTGAGGCAGCTGCCTCCATCCATCAGGACCTTGGTGAGCCTGACGTCACCGATGACGGGGTCGACGACGAGCGGGTACTTCCCCGGGCTCGGCACGTGGTCGGGGTGGTCGTCCCGGTCGAAGGTGATGGGCTTGTCGGACCAGTCTAGGTAGACTGGCGCCGCCACCTTCACCGAGCAGACCTCCCGACGCTCTTGCTTACGATGCCGAGCCGAGGCGTTTGCCGCATGCCCTCCGTAGATCATGAAGCAATCGCGGACCTCTGGGAACTCTCCTGCTTGGCGATCTTCCCTTTTGTCGTCGTCGTGAGCCCTGCCACCCTCTGCGGGTGGCCCGACCCTGTGGAAGTGGCGCCGAAGCATGACGCACTCTTCGAGGGTATGCTTGACGGGCCCCTGATGGTAGGGGCACGTCTCCTTGAGTGCCTTGTCGAAGAGGTTAGCACCTCCGGGGGGCTTCCGAGGGTTCTTGCGCTCGGCGGCGGCGACAAGGTCTGCATCGGGAACGTCGCGTTTCGCTTGCGACTTCCTCCTGCCTTTCTTCTTGGCGCCGCGCGGAGTAGACGCCTCGGGAGCATCTTCCGACGGGCGGCCCTGGGGCTGCTTGTCCTTTCGGAAGATGGCCTCTACCGCCTCCTGGCCGGAGGCGAACTTGGTGGCGATGTCCATCAGCTCGCTCGCCCTGGTGGGGGTCTTGCGACCCAGCTTGCTCACCAGGTCGCGGCAGGTGGTGCCGGCGAGGAACGCGCCGATGACATCGGAGTCGGTGATGTTGGGCAGCTCGGTGCGCTGCTTCGAGAACCGCCGGATGTAGTCTCGGAGAGACTCTCCCGGCAGTTGCCGACAGCTTCGGAGGTCCCAGGAATTCCCGGGGCGCACGTACGTGCCCTGGAAGTTCCCGGCGAAAGCCTGGACCAAATCTTCCCAGTTGGAAATCTGCCCCGGAGGCAGGTGCTCCAACCAGGCACGAGCGGTGTCGGAGAGAAACAGGGGGAGGTTTCGGATGATGAGGTTGTCATCGTCCGTCCCACCCAGTTGACAGGCCAGGCGGTAGTCCGCAAGCCACAATTCCGGTCTCGTCTCCCCCGAGTACTTCGTGATAGTAGTCGGGGGTCGGAATCGGGGCGGAAACGGCGCCCGCCGAATGGCTCGGCTAAAGACCTGCGGACCGGGTGGTTCGGGCGAGGGACTCCGATCCTCCCCGCTGTCGTAACGTCCCCCACGCCTGGGGTGGTAGCCTCGGCGCACCCTCTCGTCGAGGCGTGCCCGACGGTCACGATGAGGGTGCTCGTCGCCGAGGTGGCCCGGGGCCGCAGGCGCGGTGTTGCGCGTGCGCCCGGTGAAGACCGAGGCTTCCCGCGTGAGTCGGGAAGTCGCGGCACGAGGTTCTGAGGGGTATCCCTGCCTTCGGGAGGCAGAGCTCTCGGCCCGCCGGGCCGCAGCGCCTTCCAGGAGATGCTTGAGTTCTCCCTGGATTCGCCGACCCTCGGTGGTTGATGACTCCGGCATCGCGCGGAGGAGCATCGCTGCGGCGGCCAGGTCCTGACCAGTTCCGCCGGATGCGGGTGGCGGTTTGTCCCTGGCATCGTTGGCGATGCGGTGCTGGAGACCTTGGGGCAGGTGACGTATTCCTCCGGCCGGGGGCTGGCTCGCCCACACCTGCCCGATGTTCTGGCGGATTGCCTCGAGCGCTCCTGTTCCCTCATCGAGCCCGGCCTGCGCCCCGCGGACTTGCTCGAGCTGTGGGTCGTGACCCCCCGCCGGAACGGGGACCACAGCTAGCTCCCGCGGGATGTCGGCGCGAGGCGCTGGCCTAGGGGGATCACCATCCTCCGGCATGCCGAGACAGCCGCCTCCGGAGGGATCCCCTAGCTCGATGTGGAAACATTCGCGACTCGGGCCGCAGTCCTTGTCGCCAAGGCTGCGGCTGCCGTCGGAACAGTCGGAGAGGCAGTAGTCACATGCGGTCATGAAGTCCCGCATGGCACTAGGGTTGCCAGATCCGGAGAAATCCCAGCAGATGCTGGGGTCGTCATCTTCCTCGGACCCAGAGGGTCCGTAGGTCGAGACACCCGTCAATCGGTCCCAAGGCGACCGCACACGAAACCCCAGAGAGGTTGCACTCGCCTCAATGTGAGCGCCCGCCAAAGCGAGGTCGCCAGGCGGGCTGAGGCCGAGTCGAAATGACGAAAGATGGGTAGCAGTCGGTACCTTTTTGTTGACGAGGAGCGATGAAGTCACATCGGGGGCTGACCGCGCCGTCGTCTTGGGTACGAAGGCGACGTCCTTTGCCTCGAACGCGAGGGCGACGCTTGGCGTGTCCTCCGTTGAGGCGCCGGGGATGTCGATTTGCTCGACAGCCGTCGGAGCGCGATCTCCCGCTCGGCCCCGGTTGCCCCGCCTCCTCCTCCTCCGATGGCGAGGGAGAGGATGGGGCGAGCTCGAAAGTTGTCCTTCCCCCACGCGGGAAAGACGTCGTCGATTCCGCCGCCGGCGGGCGGGCTGTCCGCCACCAATGTCGCTGTCGCGCGGCGGTGGAAGGAGTACCATGTCGTAGTCGCCGTCGAGAGACATGAACTCGAGGTTCCCGAAACGGAGCACCGTCCCGGGTTGAAGAGGTCATTGGAGACTGCCCATCTGGAGCTTGACGGGAAATCGAACGTCAACACGCAGCAGGCCCCTACCTGGCGCGCCAACTGTCGGCGTTCCGTGACCGGGGGGTCCCCGAGCCGACGAGTGAGAGTGCCGCGTGCCCCAGCCTAGATGGGTCGAGCGCGTGGGCGAGCGCGAAGGGGGGAACAGAGAGAGAGGTCGGTGGCCGGAGCCGGGTCATGAGGGAGTCGGAGAATTCCCGCGGCCTTCGTGTTCGTCCCGCGCCCAGGTCGGGTGCGCTTGCAGTAGGGGGTTACAAGCGTTCGCGCGAGGTGAGGGGAGCGAGCGGCCTCAAGAGAGCGCCTGCCCCTGCCCTTCGTCCTCGCGAGGCCAACCTTCTCTAAGAAGGCCCTGGTCCTTCCTTTTATAGTCGTAAGGAGAGGATCCAGGTGTACAAGATGGGGGTGTAGCAAGGTGCTACGTGTCTAGCGAGAGAGAGCTAGCGCCCTATGTACATGCCAAGGTGGCAGCCGGAGAGATCTTGGCACCCTGTTGGTGTGGCATCGTGGCTGTTGGAGGAGTAACGGAGCCGGATGGGGGGACAGCTGTCGAAGTGGCTGGGCCCTTGCTGACGTTCTCCTGCTTTCGTAAGGGAGCTGAGAGCCGCCGTCGTCATGATCTAGCGGGGCGCCATCATTGCCTATCCGGCGTAGCTGGCCAGATGGGACGCCGGTCTTGTTCTCTGCGACCCAAGTCGGCTCTGGGCAGGGTGATGATGACGCTTCCTGTTGACGTGGCGGTCTCGTGTCCTAGGTCGGGCGTCGTGGAGGCTTCTCCGAAGCCGAGGTCGAGTCCGTCCTGCAAGACAGAGGCAGAGTCCGAGCCCTGGGTCGGGCGAGGCGGAGATCGTTCGGCAGAGGCCGAGGCGGAGTCCGAGCCCTGGGTCGGGCGAGGCGGAGTTCGTCGTCTTCCGAGGCCTTAGCCCGAGTCCGAGCCCTGGGGTCGGGCGGAGCGGAGTTCGCCGTCTTCCGGGGCCTTAGCCCGAGTCTGAGCCCTGGGGTCGGGCAGAGCGGAGTTCGCCGTCTTCCGGGGCCTTAGCCCGAGTCCGAGCCCTTGGGCGGAGCGGAGTTCGCCGTCTTCCGGGGCCTTAGCCCGAGTCCGAGCCCTGGGATCGGGCGAAGCGGAGTTCGCCGTCTTCCGGGGCCTTAGCCCGTGTCCGAGCCCTGGGTCGGGCGGAGCCTCCTAGGGCACCTCTGGCGAAGTCTGGTCGCCCATCGGTCTTACCTTTTGCGTCAAACGCCCCGGTGACTCGGTCGGTTGGTGCGGTGATTTAGTCAGGGTTTCTTCTTATCGAAGGCGGGGCCTAGGGCGAGCCGGAGATGCGTCTGCCGTGAAAGAGGAGGCCTCAGGCGAGACGGAGTCATCTTAGGGTTGGCTGCCCTCGCCCGAGGCTGGGCTCGGGCGTGGCGTGGTCAAGTCACTCGTATGGACTGATCCCTGACTTAATCAAACCCATCAGGCCTCTGCAGCTTTATGCTGATGGGGGTTACCAGCTGAGAATTAGGCGTCTTGAGGGTACCCCTAATTATGGTCCCCGACAGAAACCGAAGCTGATTATTCTGTGGCAAAAGATGTTATAGAAGGGATCAGACTTCAGGCTGTGGAGAACATCAATAAATATTAAGCAGAAACAATAAAATGGCGTGACAGAAAGGTTCGGTTAAAAAATATTAAGCCGGGACATCTGGTGCTTCGGAGAGTGGCCAACCCCGACACAGTAGGCAAGCTTCAGCTGAAGTAGGAAGGACCTTTTCTGGTAACATCTTCGTCAAGACCCGGTTCCTTCAGGTTAAAGGATATGGACAGCAACGACATTTCTAGATCTTGGAATGCGGATGAGCTTCGGCGGTATTATGTGTAACCTGATGTAATCTTTTTTATTCTTTCCTATGGCACCCTTTTCCTTTCCAAAGGGGAGAAAGGTTTTTAATGGGGCCATAGCATGTAATTTCTCTTTTTCTAATACTAGCTTTGCAAGAGCAATATCCCCCGAAGATGTAAATGTAAAAACTAGGCATGCACCATCGAGTGCAAAGAGAAAAAGGAAAAACAGGGAGAAGCTCGAAAGATGTCCCTAAGGGGATGCAGAGCATGACGAAGCTACAAAAAGTCGTTCCTAAAGGAGCGCAGCGTAAGTTTTGTGCTCAAAAGTCGTTCCTAAGTTAATGCAGAGCTTACAGCGAAAAATAAACGCTGATTCCGCTGAAGTAAAAGGCGAAGAAGCTCCTAAGGGAGGCTTACGGCGAAAAATAAACGCTGATTCCGCTGAAGTAAAAGGCGAAGAAGCTCCTAAGGGAGGCTTACAGCGAAAAGTCAGCGCTGATACACCAAAAATAAGCGGTGAAGCCAAAAAATAAACGGCAAAGATTTTTTATACCTAAGGGAATAAGAGTTGTGGTTATGGCTTCGTATGTGTCTTCGAACATTCATTTGCACGATACATTACATCATACATTTGCATTCATAAACATTCACTTAGACATACATAGGATCATCATCATCATAACATACAAACTTCCTTCGGCTTTGAAAGAGAAGGCTTCGGAAAAAAGGAAAAAGAGGCAATTTTATGCTTCGCTGTGTACGCAAAGAAGGGAAGGTGTTTTTCGCCTTTGGCTCAAAAGTATTAATTTCGTCCACACCAAAGCATTTTATACATTGACGGAAAAGTAAGATTATATTACAAAGTCAAAATTTGATTACATCATATTTTATACAAAGTTTTTTGAGCTATTCTTAACAGACTATTCGAGCTTCGACAGCACCCATAGAGCTTCATCCTTTTACTCTGCAGCTTCAGCTTCAGCTTGGTCAACCTGTATGTAAGTATTATAAGCAAAATTCAAAATTCAAAGGAAAAGGTAAGTATAAGGTATGATTTCGTTACCAGTTTAAGGTGGCTTCGAGCTTCGTCACCAGCTTTGCTCCGGCCACCCTTTGTCCATACTAATTTTATGAATCTATTAGCAATACTTCGAGCCAAGCTAGGAATATTATCTAAGTCTTCTAGTGACAGGCTGAAGTTGGGTCTATTAACAATCTTTCTGTGTTCACAGCCAGACTTCAAAAAGGCAACAGCTGTGCCCCGAGAAGCTGCCAGGGCACAGAAATCGCCATGCGCAGCTATGACTTCGTCAAGATCATTGATTTCACCTTCAATATGCTCGAAGGCACCAGGCAGGTCTTCAGCCGAAGGAGTGAACCTTTCGCTGCTAGCTCCGACAAAATGAAACACCTGCTTCAACTGTTGGATGCATCGATTGCTGAACTCCAGGCATTTATTCTGAAGATTTGTCAAGGATTCTTTCAGCTCCGAGCTTTTTTGAATTTCGGCTTCAAGCTTTACATCAAGTTTCTGCTTTTCTTGTTCAAAATTTTCTGATTGGGAAAGAAGCTTCGAATTTAATTCTGTTATTTTGGCTTCAGCATCCGCTAATAAGCCTTCGGCTGATTGGAGCTCGAAGTCTTTCTTTTCGATGGCAGCTGATTGCTCTTTTATTTTGTTTTCTAAGTTCTCAATTATGACTTCGTGCCTTTTGTCTTCTAAGTCCTGCTGCATTTTTAAGGCCTTGCTCAAGAGCATACTCTGTGGACAAATGACCTTCGTTAGAAAATATTTGTGTTATTACAAATAGTAAGGGTTAGACGCAAGATTTTTACCTTAAAATTGGAATAGAACAAACTACCGACAATGTGTTGTCGTCGATAGCGGCTGATATCTGCTTCGAGCTTCGGGAAACCAATACTCTTTGATAGAGTACCGATGACCTTCGCGCCAGTCTGATCTCGTATGCAGCCTAACTTTTCGTCATCAATGCCACCAAAGAGAAGTGCTCCCGGCCGATACCCGCAGGATATAGCATATTCTTTTAATTCTTCTTTCTCAGCTTTTGTCAGCTCTTGGCCAATTAAGTTTTGAAAGTCAAAGGTCTCATCTTCCGAAGTATCTCCGATCATCTCTTCCTTCTCGGGTTTTGCGGTCGTAGTCTCTTCGGTAGCTGCAGCAGCTTCTTCCGCGGTCATGTTCAGTAACATCTTGTCTATATCAGCAGCTACGCTCTCTAAATTAATATCTTCGGATTTGGCATCTTCGGCTCTGATCTCTTCTACGAGAGCCTCCGAAGGTACAGCTTCGATAGCTGTCATGCTTTCAATGGCTGGCACCTTCGGAGCTGAAGCTCTTGGTGGAGTTGCTTCAATAACTTCTGTTATAGTAACGATTCTTTGCCTCTTCGGCTTAGGTGCTTCTGTTTTTATGGGCTCCTTTTCCTTCTAAAAAAAGCTTCGTCAGATGTAACCCCAGTGGACTTAGTTTGACAGGCAAAGTTTTAGTCATTACCTTCAGGATTTCCTCTATTTCAGAACCAGAGGATGTCGTAGAAGTCTTTTCTTCTTCATCAGTTGGTTTTTGCTTCGAAGTCGAGGTTTTTCTTTTCTTCGAAGCAACTGTCTTCGCATCAGACTCTTGTTTTTTCTTCTTTGGTTGATCTTCGTCGTCCTTATTTAGAGCACTAGCCACCCTTTTTCTTTTTTATCCTTCGGCACCCTTGTCCAGTAGATCGTAGTCAGGATATTCAAAGCCTATAGCATCCATCACTCGATTTAGCCTTCGTTTCGGACGGGTGCCGAAGGCTGCTGTCATCAATTGATCTTCCTTTTTAGAATAATTTTGTAGTCTTCCGGTACGCAAAATTGATCACAGGAAATTTTGTAGTCTTCCGGTACGCAAAATTGTAGCAACCGAAGTTTTCGTGCAATCCATCTTTCCTAGCCTTGGTTTGGTAATGCAGTTCATGTACTCGGCAGAAACCTTCGGCAAACGGTTCCACCCCTTGGCTTCGGAGAGCCCAAATATAAACGCTAAGCCTAACGATAGCATTAGGAGTTAGCTGATGGAAGTAGATCCCAAACTTCTTCAGCACATTAGCAATCATCTTATTCAAGGGAAATCTCAAACCAGCTTTGAAGAAACTCTTAAAAACTACTATTTCATCTTTTTCCGGCTTCGGAATAGTTTCCTCTCCACCAAAGCGAACCAGCTTTTTATTCTCTTCATTGAAATACCCCAATTTCAACATTTTAGGTAGGTCACCTTTGGAGACTGTGGATTTCCCAAAATCAAGGTGGCTGGGTTTGCTCGGCACAGCGCTGCTATAATCATCCTCAGAATCAGTCTCCTCAGCATCAACTTGTTCTGCCCCGGCGACAGGGACGTCCTCCGATGTTGCTAGCCCAGACCGCTTCATAGCTTCGGAAATCGGAACGGTCTCAACAGCTTCGGTCTCATCTCCCTCGCGATCAACCCTAGCAATGGAGCGAACTCTGGCCATTTAATTATGTCTTTCTTGAAATTTTTCGTTGTTGACTTGTCTGATCTTCCCGAAGCTATTCCTTTTGTGACAAAGCAGATTCAAAAGCAGGGTTTCGTCTGAGGATGATGAATAAGCTTCGGCTATGACTAAAATTTTGGCAGCAAAACAGTGCAATAGCAATGAATGCTATGGTAACTTCACACCTACCCGTCTGTTTATATAGTGTCGCAGGTGAGAAGGTGAATCGTCAAAGACTCCCGCACCGAACAAACAGTCACCCGCACCCGTTGAACGGTGGGCCATAGGGTTCGAGAGGGTGAATCGCCAGGGCGCGCGTAACTGCTGCAAGATGGAGCCACCTCGAGCACGGAATATTTTAATCGTTTCTCGCCAACGAGCTCAGGGAAGGTGTTTTCGGATCTTCGGCATCCCTAAGCATAGAAGATTTTTTCACGGATCAAGCTCGTTACGAAAAATGATCTAGCACCGCGAAGGGGCTACTGTTGGGGGTGTGCTTCGTAGCCGAAGATCCTAAAGAAAGAGAACACCTTCAGCAGACACTCTCAGGAGCAAGCGCCGAAGCTATTACTTAAAGAGCTTCGGCACAATGATAAATCTTAAGACGAAGGGCTGAACCGACTTAAAGATGGATTGACTCAAAGACCCATGATGTTTGCGTCATTACTGTAATCAATTGTAAAGGGTTTAAATGTAATTTTACGCAGGTTACATCCTATGTCTATAAATAGGTGAACAGTACGCAGGCACTGTTCACGCGATCTTGTGATCACTAACTCGTTACGCTTGAATTGTTACTTTCCGCCAAAACGAAGGTATAATTGTATTCAAACGTTATATTCTGATACTTATATGGTCATATAATAAAACATGTGAATATATTTTATACTTTATATGTCATTTCTCATTTTTTGTTGTTTTACGAGTACGATTACGAAGATGAAATCTTCGTAATATTTTACTCTTGACCTTCGTCCGAAGCTCATTAAATCCTTGAGGAGATAATGATTCAGCGGACGAAGGGCATTTATACTTAACATTCTTGTGTTGTCTTGTTCTTAATTCATAGCATTTGAGAACAAGTCCCCAACAATATCTATATAAAAGAAAAATAATTTTGTTTTTGTTCCTAAGAGTAGGTCTCCTATTCCTAAAAGTCATTTTAGGCACCGGTTCTCAAAGTGTGAAATCCACTTTTGTCTTTAGAAGGAAAAGATAAGAATAATCAGAGTAAAGCAGCAGTGGATGAGAAAAGATTAAGAAAAGTTTAGAAAAGAATCAAAGTAGCTAAGGTAAGTAGACAATGGTTGTCCAGTTCTATCTAGGTTTCGTCCTACAGTCAACATTGCTCTGATACCACTTCTGTCACACCCGGGTTTCGGGGCACCAAGACCTGGGCACAAACAATCACCAGGTGTGCTGGGACCAAGTCTCACACATATGATGAATCATGGCATAGGATCGAATGTCACATCTTTACTACATAACAGGAGTTCCATACAAAATAAATAAATAATTACATTATAAGGAGACAATGGTCCAACAACCCAAAGTTGACTAGGAGACGACGGCCTAGACCTCTCACGAACACGTCGCAGCATCCTCCATGCGCCTCATCTTGTGGTACCTGTTCTTGACCTATGGAGGTGTGATACAGCAAGAGTGAGCTCACATACGTTTATCGCTCAACAAGTTGTGGGGAATAATGTGCATGAACTCGCCAAAGGTGGGAGCTCATGTGAAGTGTAAGTCTTACCAAAGGTGATGGTTAGAGCTGAGCATTGCTTTTAAAGTTCATCAAAATTTTATTAGCAATTACTAAGTATAAGTAAATACCGACCCAATTAAGTAGTAGAACAAATGTAACAACACCGCCCGCGATGCAATGCATATAACAAATTGAATTTAGTTCCATAATTAATTATGTGAGTGTCCGAGCTGCTCATGACCGTGAGCACGGCTGATATACTAGTTTTACACTCTGCAGAGGTTGCACGTCTTTACCCACAAGTCATATTACCCATCTGCCAAGAGAAGGCCAATCCCATACACCTCTACCGAGGAGGCGAGGCAGGGTAACACTACAAGGCCTTTATAAAGTTCTACTAGCTTCAGAAAACCCGCTACAGCTTATAGGAAGCTCCAGTGCAGGAATCCCTCGCCTGACCGCCATCGCAGCAAAATCAACCCAAGGACCTCCCCACACTGACCACTCTCCTACTGCCCTTGCCCCTTTCGGGTAAGGTAGTCTTCCACTAGCTTTCCTAATTAATCAGTCAAGGGGTCCCATTCCTCCCTTGTGGTAGCACTATTTTCCCGGGTGGTTCTCCATGTTTCAATTAACATAATGATCTTAACATGAACAGTAAATAACAACTAATAATAAAGATATAATCATGAACAGTGTGTATCTCTATACCCAAAACCACATAAAGCAAGAGCAGGTACTACCCAAAAATTCAGTGGTAAGCAAGGTATAAAGATAGTCAAACTAGGGTAACCTATTGAGTCCCATCAAAGTTAACCTATGCAGATCATTATGATTAATCAGAACATGACTGGGTAAAAAGAAGTGATCATGGACACAACTTGCCTGGGACTTGAGATTCCAGGTACCAACTTGCTCTTCAGGTGACACGTGTCCTAACAGCTAAACGTAGTAATACAGACAAACATGGTGTGGGCAAAATTAACATCACACCAAACATGTAAACAAAATACATAATAATAGTCTTAACATTAAAATAAGATTATAGGAACAGGAATCATTAATTTTGGATTTATAGATTTTAAGTTATGAATTTCTGATGGTTTTATGTGTTTTGTACAAGATTAAATAGGATACAAATTTTATTTTGATATTCATGTCAAAACAATGGTACTAAATGATAAACAATAATATTACAAAATTATAGGAATTAGAATAAATTAATTTGGACTTATTATGAATTTTCTATGAATTTTACAAGTTTCTAGCATTGTTTTTGTATTAAAAATCATTTTCTAAAATAAATTCTGAATTGCCCCTGGATTCTGGACTGCGGACACTATTTTAACAAAGCCCAGGGGGTTCTGCAATAAATTCCAGGACCGATCGGTAAGAGTTCCTGAGCCAAGGTGGATGGCGGGTTAGTATTCGAGTTACATAGGGTTTCTTTTGCAAGATGACCACATCGAAAGGGTATCATATGTTTTGAGCCGTCCGATCGGCAACACATGGCTCGGATTAGAATCCTACGCTCCCGAACCGATATCCCATGCTAGCGGATGGATCTCGATCCAACGATCATCCATTAGCGTACCAGTGCTAGAGCCATAGCCGATGGATCCAAGATCAACGAAGCAGGATCGATCCATCGAAGGGTATGCCTATATCTAATCCTACCCGTTGAACGGGAGACCAACGGCCAGCATCCAATGCATGGCCAACTAAATCCTAGCGGTCTGTTTTCTGACCAACGGACAGGGACATCCCCCATGCCCGACCGCGCCCTACGACGGCCGGGATCAACCCGCGGCGGCGCCATCACTGGGGAACACCAACCCTCCCCCCCCCCCCCCCCGCTAGGGCACCATCCCACAACCTAACTGGATCTACGCACAGTAGAGGACGAGGCGATTCATGTGTTGCCTTATCGGAGATGAAGGGCCAATAAGGCTGGCTTCGCGAACGGGACGGTGCACGGTGGGGCATCCGCGCTGGCTCTCCAGTCACCGCACACCAAACATGCCCGCGCACAGAGAGGGTTGGAGGAGATCCTACCAGAGAGCTATGGCCGAGAAGGAGTCCAAGGTTCACCTTTATATGTCGTGGATACCGAATCCCCAACAATCGCGCGAGTCTGTTGGAATTGGATCCGATTTGGCCGTTGAGAAGCGCACCGGATGGGATTGCGTAGAGAGTGGGGAAGTTTGTTATCCGAGTGATGAGGATGCCTGGTTTCCACACTGAGGGAACACGAGGTAGCGACGCCCGCGCAGCGCGCAACATTCACCGCCCAAGCGCCAGGTCATGTGTGTTTAGCAGAGTTCGCCACCATCGGTTTGGGGAAGAAGCTTCTGCGGGTGGGACCCAGCCGTCAGCGAAACCAGAGAAGAGAAGCAGGCTGACCGGGGGAAAAAGTTAGTAGTGGGCTGGCGGGCGCGACTTAGCCGTTAGGTGGGCCGAGCAGAGGAAAACCGGCCGAGCAAGGTATGAATCTTCCTTTTTCTTTTTTTCTATTTCTTATTTTTTAGATTTAAACTTCACGTTTGGTATTCAAATTTGCACTAAAATACAAATGCAGCAGTCAAAATAATTTCAACATGATTCAATAATATTTTATTAATTATTTTGTTATTTTTAATAATACTAATGTTTACTTCATGAGAGAGAATAATAGAATAACTTACGCACATCAATATTTGAAATTCTTTAGGTTTATTAATTGATTTTCACTTTCTAGTTTGAGTCCAACTTCTAACTTTAACAATTCCAAATATAATATTGTCATTTATTTATGGATGGAATAAATGGTTTCATTAGAAATTCCCTTTCTTGTTTTCTATTTTTATGTCTTCATTAAAATTGGAGGTCCAATTACATGTTTTCCATAAAATGCAGCACCACAAAATTACCAAGAGATTGATTGTTCTTATCTATTTATTGGTCCCTTAATTAATTTACTATTATCGTTTGAAGATGAGGAGAGAGAATCCCAATAGATTTTCAAAGGTCTTCAAAATTCTCACAGCACTATTATATCTACTCTTATTTCCTTATTATATTATTTTATAATATATGTATTTATTTATTTTATTATTTTACCTTATACGAACTTTAGGGCTTTACAGCCACTCACTAGCAATCTTAAGATAAAAATCTTTGATGAGTGGGGCATAGATTTCATGGGACCTTTTCCCAAGAATGGAGACAAGGAGTACATTCTATTCACAGTTTACTATGTCTCAAAATGGGTAGAAGTGTTGCCATGTGCAACCATAGATTCTAAACATGCCATTAAGATGTTCTATGAGACCATTTTCCTTGATTTGGCGTACCGCGGCTAATCATCAGTGATGGAGGGACACACTTCATCGATAAATGTTCCAAAGATGTCTCGTGGACCATGTTGTGGATCACGTGTTGCCACCCCTTACCATCCACAAACAAGTGGCCAAGCTGAGATGTTAAACAAGCAAATCATGAACATCCTACAAAGGACAGACTCAACCATGGGAAAGGATTGGGTATATGTTATCACCGTAATTTAACTGTACTAGAAGTGGGCCATAACCTAAATGGGCTTCAAGGAGCAATTAAGGAAGTTTGAAAATAGGCCCCTGCGTGGGTATTTCCCAGCCAAATCGGTCATGTATCTAGTAGGTTAGTTTAGAGCATAAGCTCAGAGATTGGAAGATAGCGTCTGACATGGATGCATAGGGTTAGTAGATAGTGCAAGTCTCTAGACTATAAATATGTACTCTAGTTCACTCATTGGGGTGATCGTAAATCTTCACACGTTTTGTGACCATAAGCTTTTGGCGTACCGCCGCCCCTGTTTCCAAGGTTTTTCATGGGTAAGTGTCATGCCACCCTGATCGCATCTCACGATCAAGGTGGTGTTGTTCTTACTCATTTATCTTTGTGTTTTCTCATATTGAAGCATTTTTTATGGCGAAAAGCACTAGTTATCGTAGCATTCATGGAGTAGCATCGACAGTTTCATATGTATGCATGTTGTTTGCCAATCATAAGCGTCTAGTTGTCCTCATGCATGTTCTCGAGCGTGAGGGTGACGCCTTGCTCCTTTCCGTCGAGTAGATCTAACCTGTTGCGGTTAGTCCTTGTCCACCAAGGATCTGCTTTATATCCGTATAATTATGCCCTGCACATGGGTTGGATGTTCCGGTGACGTGTTAGGTGTTTCACGTCGACTTGAATAGGGATCGTTCCTGGAATCGGCTCCGACTGGTTTTTAGACCCTTTGATATGGTCGTCGTCCTCTCACCCTTCATGCTCGTTAGGCCGACTATGCATAGGATGTTATGATTATGCAGTGAAAGCTTTAATTACAGTAGATTGGATCGACTCGATGAGAGTGGAGCAGTGTTCCACATGTTTCGTCTCTATGTGTCCTTGACGCATAGATCCGATCTGATGCCGAGCGACAATCGGCTATTTCCAGTCGATACAGCTTGGGAAACCGAATACGACTCGAACTAATGTTTTCATGTGTCTATTTATGCAAGAGAACCAGTTCAAAGAACGTCAACACCTTCCTAATTGGGTATAGGTTAGGTGGCATGCCTTGCGAACTCCAAAGCTAGGTCATGTACTAGTGTCTGGGCTATTGATCGAGGGATCAGAGCCTACCAACTGCTCCAGAGGCTTTCCGACTCCTCATGTTGCCTATCGTCTCTCACCGGTGAGTTTGGGACGACAATAGTATCCAAGCTACTCGATGCTCGCTGGCTTATCACAAAAGCGTACGAAACCCCAGTTGGCATGACACTGTATTAGATAGCGTACGACAAGACTTGTCATCTGCTGGTGGAATTAGAGTTCAAATCTCATTGGGTGATGAAGAGATAGAACAAGGATCTCCAATCAACATGAGTTCAAAGGCAAATTCAACTCGCTGAACTAGAGGAATGTAGGGAGAAGGCATACCACAATGCCAAGCTCTACAAGGAACGTACCAAAAGATGGCATGATAAGTGTATTAAGATCAAGACATTGAAACTAGGAGACAAGGTACTACTATTTAATTCTCATGTCCATTTGGTTGGTCATGGTAAGCTTAGAAGTAAGAGTGAAGAAATGTTTACGGTCCTTGAAGCCATTGATCACACTCTTTTCACCCTTGAGGACAATGACAAGTAGATTTTCAAGGAAAATGGGCAATGCCTTAAAATCTTTCTCAAGCCCAAAATGCCACTGCTCTAAGATATGGACATCTTTGAGCTACTTGAAATAGCACGATCACGCGTTCATGATCTAGCCCTGACCTAAAATGATCCTTGTACACTACCATGCTACCTTATCTTTTTTCTAGTCTCACCTTTTCTTCCATTCACACAAAAACCACACTTAAGCCAAGTTATAACATTAAATATGGTTCTTAACATGTTATAGGGGAATGCCTTGCACCTGGTTGGCCTAGCTAAGGGCAACGAGGCCACTCATCCTAGAGCCTGGTTCTTGGCTGCTCGACCATGTTGTTGGTCGTCCGATCAAAGCTCATTCAGTTCAACGTTCCAAATTCAATTTTGAACATGCCAAATGAGTAAGAACCATATACTTGCAAAGGTGAGTGGATTTGGTAGCTCGGTTCTTTATAAGGAGAAGTGATTTCTCCTTCCCCTTCATCACAAATCTAGACTTAGCCAAGTCCTCAGAAGCATTGGTCTCACACACCCCTTATCCTGCCAAAGCCACTCTTTTCAGCAACCATGGGTGAACCAAACCCTTCTCTGTCATTCTTTTGGGGCAAAATTTCACCCTTGCAGCAAGTACCCTAATGACGACTTGCCGCTGGCCAACCGACTGGCTGTCATGGCTGCTCGACCACCTTGGTGGCCACCCAAATACACCTCGGTCGACTGGCCTTCCTCAAGGGCGCACAAATACCTCACGTCTTTCTGACAGTGTGGGAAAGCTAGCATGTTGCTTGTCACCACCACTAAATATTGGGAAACAGGCCCAACATCTGACTCCCCTATGTCCTACCACTGGGGTGTTGAGCCCCAAGAAAGTGGTGGTGTGAAGCCTCTTCCTGGCCCGGAAAGGGGAGAATATCGAGCACATGACAAGAAAGGGGATTAATAACTTCACCGTACAAGGAGAAAAAAGTCTAATAGGGTAAGTGAAGGTGTTAGTTCCCCAACACCTATAGGTAAATGCATCAATTGATGAATCCATCAAATCAACACCACCTAGAAGGATGGTGAAGAGGGTGTTGAAATCACCCTCTATCAAGGGACCTTCAAGAGAGTTTGAAGATTCTAACAAGGAGGAAGTCACAATGGAGTCCCTGAAGGCAGAGCTCATAATGCTTAGAGCAAAATTTAATATTGTTTTAGAGTGTTGCGTAGAAAGAGAGCTTTGGTGCATGGATCTTGAAGATAGAGACCCTTAAGAAAGCATTATGCACCGAAGTTTGTCGGTTAGTGGAAGCCACTAGACATGCGGAATTATATAATTTGCAAATGCCTTGAGTGCTTAGTACTTCCAATTAATAAAGAGGCATTTAGTTAGTCAAGTTTAGTTTAGTTTTGATTTAGTTTGTAATCAAGTGCCTCACATTTTATCATCATTCAATAAAGTAGTTGAGTTTGATCCTTTTGAATGGAAGTTTTTCATTTTCGTAAGAATTTGCAATCCCTACCACTAACCCTGATGAGAAAACATAGATATAAACTAATGTGTGTAGGATACAAAAGAAGTTCCCTTCCTGAGTTCAAAAAGTTTTGAAAAGCAAAACAACAACAAAATAAGTTCCCTTCGTGAATTTGGAAAGTTCTGAAAAGCAAAATAGCCACCCAGCCAAAATCTGGCCACCTAGTTCGCAATAACTTTACATATTTTTTCGAACAAGTACACATTTTAGCTTATGAGATTTTATTAGCAGGAAGCAGGCTGCTCGACCCTATATATTTTGGTCGGCCCTTAGCAACCGTTGGGACCTCCTATGAACACTTAGGACCCCCTTATGAATGGCTGAAGCACTAGCCCTCAATGGCCCCAACCTGGTCATTGTAAGCTTGGAGCCCCTAGATGCTATCGGGCCCTCCCATGAACACTTAGCACCCTAGACATCTCCTAGAGGACTTAGGGAATGTTGAGAGCTCTCGGCCCATGCTAGGACCCTTAGTGGCCCAACCCTAAAGCAAAGGCTACCACTCCTATGCATGAGTTGGATGAACCTATGGAGGTTGAGACAAGATTAGAGTTTATGGCCCTTCAGATGAGGCATGTTGTCCCTCTAGATCCCAATCTCGTCGAGTTGGTCACTTCTCACCATGCTATGTCATGTCTAGTAGCATGTCTACTTTACTAGTGAAGTCCTCCATGATGCCAAAGCAAGGTGCCTAGAGATGCAAAAGCTCCTCTACATAGTCCTTGTCGTGTCCTAGAAGTCGCACCATTATTTCCATGTGCACTTGGTCTCAATGGTTATATCCTTTCACTGGGAGCAAAACTTCACAACCTACATGCAACTAGGTGCATCGCAATGTGGGTGGCAGAGCTAGTTGAGTTCAATTTCAACTTCATCCCTCACTACACCATCAAGAGCCAGGCTCTTGCTTACTTCGTGGTTGCTGACTAGTGCCAAATTCCTACCATGCCGGACCTAAACCCAACTTCAATGGGGACCACTAGGTGATGTACTTTGATGGTTTGAGTTAGTCGATAGTGCTAGCGCTAAATTTATCCTATGTCCTCAACCAACGAATAGATCTGCTACATGTGCCGCCTCTACTTCACAATCACAAAAAACATGGATGGGTATGAGGCGCTTTGAGGTCTCCCACCTGTTTGTCAAAGGTAACTTTCAGTTGGAGATCAACCAAGTATGTATGGTCTATGTGTGTAAGAACATGCAGATCATAGCCTACCTCATCAAAGTCAAGCAGTTGGATCTATCGTGTGACACCATACACTTCAAGTATATCATTCAAGAGGGAACATAATGTCGAATGAGCTCTGTACACTCGCTTCAACTCAAGCATCAGTGCCTAAGGGAACCTTTGATCTAAGGCTTTCCTGACCTGCTATCCTGCCTAGTAACCTAAGCGAGCAGGGTCTAGTCGGAGCGCAAGCGCTAGTGGCCAACGTCACCAAGATGGTGTTGATCTAGCCCTTACCCATTTAAAACCATACTCGGATTTCAATCTGATGCGTCGCTAAGAGAGTTAACCCTTGTCCATTTAACACCACACCATACTTTGATTCTGATATGTTGCAACGTTAAGAAGATTACACCCCAAAAAATTATTTTAGGTTTTATCTGCATTAGAATGGAGAGATTTAACTTTGGCTTAGGGTCTATTTGGTTCAGCTATAGATTTCTAAAAATCTAATTCTAGATGTGAGCTATAAGAAAGCTATTGTAATCTGATAATTATAAAAAAATAAAATTTATTTAATTAAAACAGCTGCCAACTATAAATTATATAAAAGCATGACAACCTGTAACATATATGATAAGAATCTAAAAAATCTGGTGTAGAAAATAATTTTGATTTGAACTACAGAAATCTATAGATTTTCAGGAAGATGAACCAAACATACTTTAATGGAGAGATTTATCGTTGGCTCACCGGCTTTAGCAGGTTTATGGATAGAAGTCAATCGTTTATTCTTAGATAGATGCTTTGTTATTCTTTTCTTAATTCTAGTTATTCTTATGCGAGATAGAATTTTTCGTGACATGACGAACATAAGTAAAAAGAAAGAAAAGATGGATAAGGATTGTATTCTTTAATTATTTTTCTATGTTTTATTACTTAATTTACTAATTTTGAGGAAACAAATCAACTTGACGACCTTCAAATGCGCACTCGCGCAAATCTCAAATTTCGATAATGGCCATCACTCATCACGTTGCTAGAGCCTACAACGCAAAAGATTACCATCCACCTTGAAGACATAACCCGTAAACAGATGTCATTAAAACAAGCACGAAAGCAATTGACCAGACTGTAAGATCAACTATCCTGTATGTCTTTTTCCAGCATGTACCACAACAAAGAAATGCCTAGGGTAGTTAACATCTACGGCCAAATTGAAGAGTATTGTTTGGTTGATCAGCTGAGTCAGCAATAGGAGGCCAGCAGCTCCAAGATTTTATTGCCTGCTCTTTTTGTAGCTGCAATCAGGGCACTTGTAGTGCTTTATCTGTTCTGCTTTTGCTGGGGTTATCCTCACACATTTGCCGTGGAACCACCGCTCACAAATGTCGCATCCAATCCAGAACTCACTTGAGTTGTAGAGACCACTGCAAGAACCACAAAGGGTTTCGCTGTGGTCTTCATCATTCTCATACCTACATTCACCAACTGCCACTCTTGAGTTCTTTATCTTTCCATCATTTGATCGCTGCATAAAAAAAAGTAAAATGCCAGTCTGTGAAAGCTCAAAAAATGCAAAATGCCAGTCCGTGAAAGCTCAAACACGTCCGATAACAAAGTGCAAACAGAGTAATAGGGTATCAAAATGGCACCTTCGTTGAGTGTCTGGATTTGCTGCTGTTATTAACACCAGGGTTATTCTCCCTTCCCTTCCGGTCAGCCATTATTTCATACACAGATGGATGATCATTAATCATGTTGAATAATCGCTTCCTGATGAATAAAAAGGTAGCATGCTGAGTGCAGGAGAAAAATTCAGCTATAATACATTCAGTAACACTTTCCATTAACCATGCCCACTGCATACCCTAAAAAAATCAGTACGAATAACCCTGATGGAATAACCCTAAAAAAATTCAGCTATAGCAGTCACTACAAATCAGTACGAGAATCAAGGACAGTAGGCATTTCACATATCAAGTAAGCCATTATTTCAAATTGTCACGTTTACTAACAAGGATAAATCAAGAATAACCCTGATGGAATCTGAAACAGAGAGTATGAAGAAAAATCTAGTGTGGTACAACAATTAACGTGTAACCTTATAAAACTATTGTTTTATCATCTATGTTTGTGACTACTGTAGGATTTCATATCTAACCTACCCCAACTTTGTTTGGGACTAAAATGCTTTGTTGTTGAATGATAAATAATTAAATAGTACTGTGAAAACAGAGTGTAATCCAATCTTGTGAGCTTATGAAATAACTACCAGTCTACCACAAAATATTATTAAACACTTTACCAATGATAAATATTTAGCAAGATTATATTCCCATGCCAGAAGACAGTCTAGAAACTATCCTGGATATTCTATAAAGAGATAGACAACACCACAAAAATGCAGTATACATTGAAATACTATCAATAGCACACAAGCTGACAGTGTCCCTATTGGAAAAGAAGAAACACCTCTGGAAATGGTTGAGAAATAACTTGGTAAATCACAGGTTCCCTTAACTATGCTCACGCACAGAAACAATAGAAAAATAGTCATAAAGCACCTAAGCAATATCACAATGGTAATCAAGGTTTTGTGAAAGGTTAGGATGGTCCACCATTCAAGTAGGTCGATGGCCGAAAAATATATTTATACGCAAAACATAAAATTGCAATATATATTAGCAGGGATGTCTATGTTAAGCTGAACTAACAAAATGAAAAAAAGTTCTGTAAAATAAAATTAAAAAAATACATAAACCCCACGAGCATAACGCATACAAGACAAAAAACATAAGATTGACGGTTATGAGAATCCAATTCTCCAATATTGCCGGTAATATGACACCTAAGAGAATCCAATCCTCAACGGAGGTCGTTAACCGACATCAAACAAGTGGAGCCAAACCTAGAAGACACCAAACGCGAAGCCGAGCACTACCGGTCTAAGGCTGGTGCCAACGCAGGCGGCAGTAGGGGCGAGAGGGAGCTACTGCCACCCGACACTGAACGAGAGGAGAGCGAGAACGTGTCCCTGGGCGGCGACGCCGCTTGTGTCCGGCGAGAGCGAGCGATATCACCCAGCTCTTGCCCACCCTGGAGCGTGTGCTCGGGCGAGAGGCGGGCGACGCGAGGGCGAGAGCGATGTGGTGGCTTCTGATTGGTCCATATGTGCTAGCCGTTGCAAATCGCAGTTTTGAACCGTTTGGAGTCCAAAAAAATTAAAAAAAATGTAAAAAATCACAAATTTCATCTCCAATTTCTCTATGATATATCACAAATTATCTTGTGTAATTTCTGAGCGTTAAAATAAATCCGTGTGAATTGCTTAATTCTGAAATAGAAAAGTAGGCCTCAGCCTGCTGCACTCTGTGCCCTAGAGTGCAGGGTGAGAGTGAAGTCGAGAGCTGATGTGGCAGGAGCGAGAGAGAAGCTGTGCACAGTGCACTGAAACCAGCCTAATGGAAAGACGTAGCATATCAAGTACCTGTCGTTGCCGTTGAGTTTGGCGGCGAAGAAGAATGCGACGGAGACGAGCCAAGCGTCAGAGTGTACGGCGACGAGCGAGAGCCAGTCGCGACGCTTCATGCCGTCCCTGGCGAAGTTGATCCCGAGCGCTGGTTCGGGCATCTCCGGCGGCACCTCCTCCACCGGCAGCGATACCTCCCAGCCGCCGTTCGGGAGACCGTACAGGCACAGGTTCTCCTTCTCTGCACGAACCCCGATGAAAGCAGTCAAACTACCAAACCCCAAACAGAGGCAGGAGCGCAACCAAAGCGTTGCGGCTCAGATCGGATCCGGTATTACCTGGGTCGCACATGCTGTAGAACCCGTCGACATCTGCAAGCAGCAGCCAAAGGAAACCGGCACGGTGTGAGACGCGAGATCCGGAGAAGAGGCGCGCGCGAGAACGGGAAACAGGGAGACCGGCGAGTACTGGGTGGGGGTGAGTCCTCGACGTTACCAGAGGTGAGAGCGCGGACGAGGCCGGCGCGGCGGGCGGCGTAGTCCTTGTAGATGTCCTCGACGGTCCGGGGCGCTGAGGAGACGGGGCCGGCCATCTCCGTCAGCGGCGGCGCGGGGCTGGGGACGCCTCCGGTTGCGCGGCGGGGGGTTCTGGTTCAGTTCGGAGGTCTGTCACCGCCCGGCATTTAAGGTGAGTACCGGGCGGTGAGATTTTTGCATTCGTGGCATCATCTTTGTCGGCTTCCCACTATTTCCATTCCCAGCAATTACAAACTAGTGTATTGCGCGCGCCGTGCGCGCGTGTCGAGTGTCACACCCGACTTTAACGAGTAAAGTCAGGTGTATCTCATACATGCGCTAAAAAAAAATATATATAATAACAAAAATAACAGAGTATATAGAGATAAATGTTACCATAACATCAGAGTATTTATTATATAGCGGAAGACTTATTACAAAATAAAAGAATAAATATAAAACGAACTAAGGATCATCAGCGCCAATGTCAACTGAGAAACACCACCTAGATCAGATCAAACTCCTCGACTTGTGGCTCCTCCTGAACCACATATTCTTCTCCTGTGGGGGTGTGAGACAGCAAGGGTGAGCTCACACATGATCATAGCTCAACAAGTTGTGAGGAACTAGTGGACATGAACTCACAAAGGTGGGAGTTCATGTGATGTGTAAGGCTAATCAATGACAGGGGTTAAAGCTAAGCATTGCTTTTAAGTAGTTGGTCAAAATTTTATTAGCAGTTACTAAGTGTAAGTAAATACCAAACCTTAAGTAAAAGTAATAGAACAAAATTAATAATAATCCCATGCTGATAGGAATACGGTCCCTACCACGGATTGGCCTTAGGTTGTATGAGTGTGAGGGGACTGGGCGAGGGAGGAAACGCCCACGGCTGTGTTTGGGCGCCGTGGATGCTGGGCGCAGAGAAAGAGGGAGATGGGCTGCTGAACGGAAGAACACACTGATGAACAGTAGCGCGATGAACAGTGGCGGCTAGGGTTTCTCCCAGCTCCCAGAGGGAAGCTAGAAACTATAATTGTTTCTGCTTAATTCCCTATAGGGTGGTGCTTACAATTATTTATACTCCCTTCTAGTACTTATCTAATGAGATCAAATCCCTCTTTTCTCTCTAACAAATCTTATCCCTTAATCTTCTAATTCTTATCCAACTAATCTGCATGTGTAGATCCGTATCCAACTAATTTGCATGTCTATCTGTTGCCTCTGCTGTTATCCGGCGCCTGTAGTGGCGCCGGTTATAACATCTCTCCCCGCATGCGCAAACAGCTCGTCCTCGAGCTGGAAGTCGGGGTAGAGGCCCCGAAAGTCGTCGAGCGGCTCCCATGTAGCTTCCTCCGGAGATAGGCCCTGCCATTGCACCAAAATGTGCCACGTTCCGCGCCGCTATTGAGCACGCAGCACCTTCAGCGGCACCGGTAGTAGTCTGCCATCCTAGACAGGGGGTAACCCCGCACGCTGCTCCGGCGGTTCACCCTTGTGGCGCTTGAGGAGGCCCACATGAAATACGTCGTGCAGGCGGGCTCCCTCTGGTAGCTCCAGCCGGTATGCCACCTTGCCGATGCGCTCCAGGACTCGGAACGGTCCGGCGTAGCGAGGGCCGAGCTTCCCTTTTGCGCGTGGCTCTAGGGACTGCACGGGCCGATGTAGAAGGCGCAGCCACACCCAATCCCCGACAGCCAGCTCCATGTCACGATGACCAGCGTCGTAGTACCGCTTGGACAGATGTTGCGCCTGAACGAGGCGCTGTCGGACCTCCGCAAGGATGTTGTCCCGGTCGCGCAGCAACTCCTCCGCCGCTGCCGTCCGTGCGGACCCGGGCTGGTATGGCAGGATCGGCGGTGGGGGGCGTCCGTACACCACCTCAAATGGCGTGGCACGGAGGGCGGTGTGGAACGAGGTGTTGTAGCAGTACTCCGCCCAAGAGAGCCAGTCCACCCAGGCCCGAGGCCGATCACCTATCACACAACGAAGGTACATGGCAATCACCTTGTTGACAACCTCGGACTGGCCATCCGTCTGTGGATGGAACGCCGTGCTCATGCGGAGGGAGACGCCGGCGCACTTGAAGAGGTCGCGCCAGACGTGTCCGGTAAACACAGGGTCCCGATCGCTGACGATGGAGGAGGGGAACCCGTGTAACCGGACGATGCCATTGAAGAAGGCCCGCGCAACCGATGCCGCCGTATACGGGTGGCCGAGCGGAATGAAGTGGGCGTACTTGGAGAAGCGATCGACCACCGTGAGGATGACCGATTTGCCGCCCACCTTAGGCAGCCCCTCGATGAAGTCCATGGAGATGTCAGCCCACACCTGGGACGGCACCTGGAGGGGCTGCAGCAGCCCCGCCGGCTGCAGGGTCTCTGTCTTGTTCCGCTGGCACGTTGTGCACGTCCGCACCCAATCAACCACCAAGGTGCGGTCGCCAGGAACGTAGAACTCAGCGTGGAGGCGATGCAGGGTTTTCTGAATGCCCTCATGCCCCGCCGAGTGGGCCAGGAGGATGGCCTGATGTCGGAGGTCGCCGTGGTTCGGTACATAGACGCGCGAGCCGTGAAGAAGGAGGCCATCCTCCAGGCGCCATGGGGCGGTCAAGGTACCATCCTAGAGCTGCTGGCACAGGCGGCTACTGTCCAGGGATGTCGCTGTGGCGCGGCGGATATCGTCGAGGAAGGCGAACGAAGGCCCAGAGAGGGCCAGGGCTGCTGCTGCCCCTGGCTCCCCTGCGGATGGTTGGAGTAGCTCGGCGTCGCGGCGGGACAGTGCGTCCGCGGCGACATTGAGGCGGCCCGGACGATACTCAACCTCAAAGTCGAAGTCGAAGAGCTTGCTCAGCCACTGGTGCTGGGGCACTATAGACAGTCGCTGGTCGAGGAGGTACTTCAAGCTGTAGTGGTCAGTGCGGACGGCGAAATGACGACCCCAAAGATAGGGCCGCCAATGGCGCACCGCCTGAACCAAGCCGATCAGCTCCCGCTCGTAAGCGGCAAGCTTGAGGTGTCGCGCCGCAAAGGGACGACTGAAGAACACCACCGGTCCCGTGCCTTGGTGAAGGACGGCGCCGAAGCCCGTACCGGAGGTGTCGCAGTCCACGACGAAGGTCTTCTCGAAGTCAGGCATCTGAAGGACCGGACCCGTGGTCAAGGCTGTTTTCAGCTGCTGGAAGGCGGCCTGGGTGTCGTCGTCCCAGGTGAAGGCATCGCGCCGTAGAAGGCGCGTGAGAGGTGTCGCGATGACACCGAAGTCGCGGATGAACTTTCTGTAGTAGCCGGCGAGGCCTAAGAAGCCCTGCAGGCCACGAGCGGAGTGTGGTGCTGGCCACGAGGAGACGGCCTCCACCTTGGCCGCATCCATGGCCACCCCCGCGGCGGAGATGACGTGCCCGAGGTATGCCACCGAGCGTGCCCCGAAGGAGCACTTGGAGCATTTGAGATGTAGCTGGTGGTCGCGCAGGGCGTGGAGGACGATGCTGATGTGCTGGAGGTGTTCCGCCCATGTCTTGCTGTAGATGAGGATGTCATCAAAGAACACAAGCACATACTTGCGCAAATAGGGGCGGAGGACGTCGTTCATGAGGGCTTGAAAGGTCGCCGGAGCGTTGGAGAGGCCAAACGGCATGACCAAGAACTCATAGTGTCCCTCGTGTGTCCGGAACACCATCTTCTCGACATCAGCGGGGTGCATGCGCACCTGGTGGTAGCCCGAGCGCAAGTCGAGCTTGGTGAAGAAGTGGGCGCCATGCAGCTCATCGAGCAACTCATTGACCACCGGAATAGGGAACTTGTCCTTCGATGTCTTAGCATTCAGGGCCCTGTAGTCGATGCAGAACTGCCACGAGTTGTCGGGCTTGCGGACCAGCAAGACCGGGGCCGAGAATGGCGATGTGCTGGGGCGAATGATCCATTGGGCGAGCATGGCGCTGCACTGACGCTCTAACTCATCCTTCTGGAGCTGGGGGTAATGGTAGGGCCGAACCGCCACCGGTGCCGCCCCCGGAAGAAGATGAATGCGGTGGTCGTAGGGGCGGGCGGGTGGCAGCCCTTGCGGCTCGGCGAAGACCAGCTCAAATTGCCGAAGAAGATCGTCGAGGAGCAGCTGTGTGGGCGTGCTGGATACCACGCACGCAGCCGGCTGTGGGGGAACCGCGCCGGGCGCCCCCAGGCCGGACCAAATGATGCGGCGGCCCTCCTTGGTGAAGGACATGGACAGGCGGTCGCAGTCCCAGAGGATCGGCCCCAGCAGCCGCAGGAACTCGAAGCCCAAAATGACGTCGAAGGTGCCGAGGGTGAGGCCGATACAGTCGATGGAAAACTGTTCGGTGCCCACCCGCAGGTCGACGCTCTGTGCCATACCTTGGCACGGTATGTTGTCACCGTTGGCCACCTGCACTTTGATGGTGGGGTGTGGCGTGGATGGCAGCTGTAGGCGGCTCATCAGACCCACCGACATGAAGTTGGTGGTGGAGCCGGAGTCGACGAGGGCCACAAGACAGTGGCCATTGATGGAGACGGGCAGCAACAGGGCGTTTGGTGTGCGCACCCCTGCCAATGCGTGCAGCGAGACCGTCGGAATGATGGCCACGGCGCACGAGGGTGGCTCCTGCTCGAGCGCGATCTGTAGGTCAGCTCCCTCCTCTTGGGGCTCGTCGTCGATGTAGTCGTCGTTCTCCAAGTAGAAGAGGCGGGGACACACGTGCCCACGCACATAGGGCTCATCACAATTGAAACAGAGCCCTTGACGACGTCGTTCCTGCTGCTCGGCCGGCGTAAGCCGACGGAACGGTCGCGCTGGGGTGGCTGTACCTGCTGGTTGCGCTGCAGCGGTTGGCGGAGCAGTCAGCGGACGCGGTAGTGCTGGCAGTCCCGGGCGAGACTGCCGGAACCCGCGCGCTGGAGGCGGAGTGGTCTGCGCCGCTGCACACTGCTCGAAAGCACGCGCCAAGTACATCGCTGATTGAAGGTCCTGGGCGTCTCGGATGGCCACATCAGCCCGAATGTGGTCGGGGAGGCCGCCGACGAAGAGTTCGGCCTTCTGCTGCGCGTCGAGCTTGCGCGTGTGGCCGAGCATAGCGTTGAAGCGGTCGGCGTAGTCCTGTACCGTTGAGGTGAAGGGCAGGCGGGCAAGTTCGGACAGGCGGGTGCCTCGAACAGGCGGCCCAAACCGAAGGGTATAGACCTCCTTGAAGCGTCCCCACATTGGCATGCCCTCGTCTTGCTCCAGGGCGTAATACCAAGTCTGCGCAGCGCCCTTCAGGTGATACGAAGCGAGCCAAGTGCGGTCAGTCACCAGGGTGCGCTGGCCCCGGAAGAACTGCTCGCATTGGTTCAACCAATTTAGGGGGTCAACGCTGCCATCATAGGTGGGGAAGTCGATCTTGTAGTAGCGAGGGGGAGTCTGTGCCGCCTGGCTATAGCCTAGGCCAGCAGCGGGCTCGACGACCCCGGAGGAGGTTGTTTGGGTCGTGGGTTCATGGAAGAGGACTCCCTCGACGCCTTTGTAGAAGACCCCCCCAGAGGCCGGCGCGTGGGGGGCTTCAGACTGCACCACCGACGACGTGATGGTCGCTGGAGTAGAGTAGATCGGCGGCTGCAGCACATATGACGGGACTTGCGACGGTGATCGGGGCCACTGCATTAAGTGCAGCGGTACGCCAGGCGCAGCCCTGGTCATGGAGGATGCGGCAGTGGCGGATGTTGGGAGAGATGCGGTGGGCGGCGGCGCAGATGGGCTGGGCGGCAGTGGCATGGTGGTGGAGGCAGGCAGCGGTGGGTTCTGGGTGCCGGTGATGTAGGTATGGATGGAGGAGATGTTCCCCTGCATCGCGATCATGTTTCCCTGCATGACAGCTATGTTCCGTGAAATTTCCCGGACTACTTCAGTGAGGGAATCTAGGGTCAGGGGAACAGATGAGGTGCCTGGCGGCACATAACCGGTGGACAGCACCGTGGATGGCACCGCGGCTAATGGCAGCGACGCCGACGCCTGAGAAAGCGACGACGCTGATGGCGAGGAGGGCAGCGGCACGGACGGATCGCTGGACATAGCCGATACCAGATTGATAGGAATACGATCCCTACCACGGATTGGCCTTAGGTTGTATGAGTGTGAGGGGACTGGGCGAGGGAGGAAACGCCCACAGCTGTGTTTGGGCGCCGTGGATGCTGGGCGCAGAGAAAGAGGGAGATGGGCTGCTGAACGGAAGAACACACTGATGAACAGTAGCGTGATGAACAGTAGCGCGATGAACAGTAGCACGATGAACAGTGGCGTCTAGGGTTTCTCCTAGCTCCCAGAGGGAAGCTGGAAACTATAATTGTTTCTGCTTAATTCCCTATAGGGTGGTGCTTACAATTATTTATACTCCCTTCTAGTACTTATCTAATGAGATCAAATCCCTCTTTTCTCTCTAACAAATCTTATCCCTTAATCTTCTAATCCTTATCCAACTAATCTTCATGTGTAGATCCTTATCCAACTAATTTGCATGTCTATCCGTTGCCTCTGCTGTTATCCGGCACCTGTAGTGGCGGCCGGTCATAACACATGCATATGCGAATGACAAATTGAATTTAAGTTCCATAATTTAATCATCAGAGAGTCCTGAGCTGCTCATGACCGTGAGCTCGGCTAGTATACCAGTTTTACACTCTGCAGAGGTTGTACCCTTTACCCACAAGTCATGTTACCCATCTGCCAAGGGGTCGCGAGTCCCATACACCTCTACCTAGGAGGCGAGGCAGGGCAACACTATGAGGCCTTTACAAAGTTCCACTAGCTTCCGAAAACCCGCTACAGTTTATGGGAAGAGCACTTGCAAGAATCCCCCATCTGACCGCCATCGCAGCTAAATCAACCCGAGAACCTCCTTGCATGCAACTCCCCTACTGCCCTTGCCCCTTACGGGTAAGGTAGTCTTCCACTAGCTTTTCTAATTAGTCAGCCAAGGACGTCCCATTAAACCCTTGTGGTGGCACGTGTTTCTCAAGTTAAGCTCTATGTTCCAATTAACATTAATGATCTTGACATGAACATAAATAGAATAACAACAAGAATTGGAACATAGATGTAATAAATGATTATCCCAAAACCATGTAAAGCAATAGCAAACTACCCAAGTGATTCAGGGGTAAACAAGGTAATGAGATAAAAATCTAGGGTGACCTATCGGGTCCCATCAAAATTAACCTATGCATAAATAAATGATATTAAAGAACATTATTGAGTAAAAAGTGGTCAAGGGCACAACTTGCCTTCAATGAGCTCCTGCTCAGCTACCTCTATCTGCTGCTCACCAGGATCCTAAGTCACGGGTTCGTCTACTCGCCATAATACAAACAAGCACAGTATATATAGAGAAATTAACATCACACCAAACATATAAACAAAATACATAGTAATAATCTACACATTAAAATAAAATCCTAGGAACGGGAATCATAATTTTTGGAGTTATAGATTTTAAGTTATGAATTTTCCAAGTTTTATGTGCTTAAATTAGGATTAAGTGAGAAATTATTTTTTTTTACTATTTTCATGACAAAACAGAGACTCTAAGTGATAGAGAATAAAATTACAAAATTTTAGAAAGTGGAATGGACTAATTTGGACTAAAAATGGATTTTCTATGAATTTATCAAGTTCTAGTAATTATTTTCATATTAAAAACCTATTTTCCAATTTACTTATTCAATTTTAAACTACACTGGACTGGGCCTCAATTTCAGAGAAACCCAGGGGCTATTCCACAACTAATCCCGAGACTCAGAGCATTATTGCTCTAGACGGCGGGTTTATTTCAGGTAAACGCGAGGTCTCTTACGCAAAGTTACAAGGTCGAAGGGGTACGATGCGCTCACAGTCGTCCGATCTTAAACGGAGCGCCCAGATTAAAAGCACACTCGCTACATACTGTATTTTTTTCCGATCGCCAGATCTGTAATGGATGGTTTGGATTTTAAACTGGCTAGTTCCAATCGCCCCCATCAGATCCGAATCGAACGCCGCAGATTTACTTGGACGAACAGGTACACTTACGTTCTAATCTTAGTTGCTCCTGGTTGATCCAATGGCCACCAGCCCTTCTTCCACCAACCACACCGGACGACGACGCAATCCCCAGAGCCACGGCGGAACTCACCGGCGAGAAACCCAATCCGATGCCCAGGCGCGCTAAGACTCCAACCCTAGTGCCCTACACGATGCTACAAATTCGGTGAAGGTAAACAGGGACTTACCAGAGACGGAGATGGCTCACGGACAGCTGCTCACGGCGAAGCGCGGATTTGAGATGGTGCGTCAGCTCCGACGAGCGATTCGGACACAATCACCCGCCATCCCGCCCGATAACTTGACGCGCAGATCGCCCGAATGGCGCTGAACTCCTGCGCAGCTGCCCCCAACCACGCGACGGCGTGAATCCGGGTTTGGTCCGTGCGGCGCTCCTCCCTTTTCTCTGGTGGTGGTGGCGGCTCTCGAAATTGTGTGTTAACGCGAACCCAATGAGGCAGTGGAGCGAAGAAACGGCTAGGGCGACTGGGATTTTATCTCCCCCCGGTGTGGTCAAAGGCCGTGCGCGCAAGAATCGCGCAGGTAGCCTGCCGCCATTACCGACGAGGTTGTTGCGGAAAGGTGCTGACGGCACGGGACCACACAGCAGCGGGACGACGTGAGATGGTTACGACTGATGCGTGGGGTCGATGGCGCAGTGACAGCCGCCGCACAGTCCCGATCGTGCGAATGACCAGTGGGGCCCTCGTGTCGGCACACGCGCGCCTGCGTGGAAAGGAGCCGTGGGCTGCGCTGGGGAAATCCCCTGGTGGGCCAAATTGTGGGAAGCCGGCCCAGGTAAGCTCTCTCTCCCTTTTTCTTTTTTTCCTGTTTGGTTTTCTTTTATAATTATTTTGAATCAAGTTTGAATTTGGATGTGAGTTTCACCCTTGAGTCCATTTTACAAATTCACACTCTAGTGTAGGAATAATATATTTTTACTTATTTTTATCCACATAATACTTATTTCCTTTTTCTTTTCTAAATTCTAGAATTTTTTTTATGATTTAGTTTCCCATTGGAGTATTAACATACTCATTATTATATATATTTTTACTATATTTTTATATCATCACCAAATGCACACAAAGTAAGTTCCAGCATGATGCACAGGTTAATTATGTGTTCTTTGTTCTATTTATCCACTTTAGCTAGTGTTGATCACATGTCACGAATAGCAGAGGCCACAAACTATTGAGATTATCTCTATTCTCTTTATTACACTTTTGAGTATTACAAATCCTACCCCCCTTAAAAAGAATCTCGTCCTCGAGATTTAGGAAGGACTAGGGAAAAGATGGGGAAAATCTATACGAAGCTCTTCTTCTCTTTTCCAAGTTGCTTCATCTTCACCGTGGTGGCTCCATTGCACTTTGCACATCTTTATAACCTTATTCCTCGTGACACGAGTCAGTGTATCCAGAATCTTGATGGGGTACTCATCATAAGTCAGGTCATCTTGAACACTAAGGTCTTTCATTGGTAACTGGTCTTCGGGTACCCTGAGATATTTCTTCAGTTGAGATACATGAAAGACATCATGAACATCCGCAAGATGATCCGGTAACTCCAATTGATATGCCACCTCTCCCACTCGTTTTAAGATTAAGAAGGGTCCAATAAAACGAGGGGACAACTTTCCTTTGACTTTGAATCTTCTCATACCCCTGAGTGGTGACACCTTCAAATAGACATAATCACCCTCTTTAAACTCTAGTTGTCTTCTCCGAGTATCAGCATAGCTTTTCTGCCTTGACTGTGCAGTTCTCAAATTTTCCCTTATTTGCTGGACTTGTTCTTCTGCTTCTTGTATAATCTCAGGCCCAAACAACTGCCTTTCACCAGTTTGATCCCAATACAATGGAGTCCTGCACTTTCTGCCATACAAAGCTTCAAATGGTGACATCTTCAAACTGGCCTGGTAGCTATTATTGTAAGAGAACTCGCATAAGGCAAACTCTTATCCCAACTTCCACCATGCTTAAGGGCACAAGCTCTTAACATATCTTCCAGCACTTGGTTGGTCCTCTCAGTCTGCCCATCAGTCTGGGGGTGGTAAGCCGAACTAAAATTCAATCTTGTATCCAATGACTCGTGCAACTTCTTCCAATACCGAGATGTAAACTATGATCCCCGGTCTGACACAATCTTCTTCGGCACACCATGTAGGCATACAATCCATGCCATGTACAGCTCTGCTAACTTGGCTCCTGAATATGTGGTCTTTAATGGAATAAAGTGGGCTACTTGTCGGTGTTTTGGGTCCGACCGCACACTCGGGGTTGCCCCTCAAGGTGTTTTTAGGAGTAGGACGGTGTCGACGACTGTAGCAAAATGGTTCGTGCCAATTGCACGAGGGACAGCGGACAATGTTTATAGGTTCGGGCCGCTTAGAGATGCGTAACACCCTACGTCCTGATGAGTATGCTGGGTGAATGAGGTTACAAAAGAGCTCTCTGAATTGAGAATGCAGAGAGTTGAAGTGGGTGGCTAGGTAATAGAGTCGATTGATTTGAAGGGATGCCCCCTAGGCCTTATATATTCGACCGTGGGGCAATACATGTGGATATGATAACAACGTGCGCCTAAAAGATAGTGAACTGCTTGGGTCTATCTCCCTAGGATTCTGTCGACCTATCCTCGCGTGGCTCCGTTGCATGAGAGCTCCAGCGCGGGAAAGTCGGATCTCTGTTGTGATCGCTCGCTCAACTTTGTGGACCGTCCAGGTTTACACCGGTCCGGCCTCGTGTCACCCTGCCCTGCTGATTGTTCCTTCCCAGGCCCACGAAAGAATGGCCTCACGATTTATTGGGCCCTTAGGCCTTTCATGAGGTCTTTTACTCTTTTAGTGGACCCGGGGGATATCTGTCCCCCACAAGCCCCCGATCTTTGGGTTAATTTAGAAGTAATCAGCCCAAAGATCCCAGGTCCAGCTTGCAGGCGGTTTGAAGAGGACGACTTCTTACTGTTTCCTCCTGCTTTTGATCTTTCACAAACTGAAGCTTTGTCTCGTGCCCGTGCCTTAGAGGTCGGCATTTCGCTTCGCAGGACCCTGAACTTCATTGGGTGCACCGGAGGTGCACCCAATGGGTGTAGCCCCCGAGCTTCGAGTAGATTTTTTTAAAAAATAATCTACTCGAAGGTCTTCACCAGAAATTATTCCCATTTTTACTCCTGCATTTTGGTTGAGTGCCAGATTTGTCTTTAATCTTGTCCCATGCATTAGAAGTCGGCACTATCTTGGCTTGGAATGATGATTCATGGGGTGCACCGGAGGTGCACCCAATGGGTGTAGCCCCCGACCTTCAAGTGGATTTTTGAGGATAATCCACTCGAAGGTCTTCCTTTTGTGTATTTTTGCTGAAGATTATCCTTTCTGCTTGTAAAAATCGGCATGATGTCATCCGCATTATGTCATCAATATTATGCTTCAGAGGTCAGCATGTATTTTGTCTTTTGCAGCCGAATTCGCAATCCGTCCATATCTTGCTAGGTAGTGTAATTTATTTGCTCTGTGACTGATTGGACATTTGATGGACGTTCTCTGCCTAGTCTTCAAGTCGCTTCTGTCGGTCATATTTTGTACTTCACTGGCTATATTTGGCTTTCCTCTAATCCTCACTGATATCTCTTTTTTGTCTTGAGGCATTCACTGCATGCTCTGCACAGATGTGACCATTTTGAAAAATATATTGGTAATTCCTGGGCGTCCCCCCCCAATGGGTGTGGGCAAGGGATGACTTGGTACGCTGAGTGTTTTAGCCGGCTGCTTCTGAGTAGTAATGTGATGCGACGGCAAGTGTAATCATATCCTTCGCGCTATTGACTGGAGTCCCAATGGGTGTTGTTGTTGCGTGAAACGGCGTCCGCCGCCTGACGTGTCTTCAGATGGGTTGGAGTGCTTATTGAATGCTTTGCGACTGTTCAGTGACCACTGTTGGAGGTGAGCGGTTGCTTTCTTTTTCCTATAAATAGTGCCCTTGCCTGCCTGATTTTTTCACATCTCTCGCTGTCCTCCATTGCCTGCCTTCTCTCTTCTATCTGCATTTCCACCATGGGCAAGAAACGCAAGCGCGAACCAACTCCTCCGTCTGAGGATTTCGGTGACTCGGAGTATTCAGAGGAGGAGTTCTCCTCTGAATCCGAGGGGTCTCCGGCTCCCATCCCCCTGCGTGAGTCATCTAACGACTCAGACGACTCCCAGGGGCTCGCGGCGGAGGTCTGGACGTACATCCGGGCCGTCGAGCGCTCCGGGCTCGAGGGCTCGGATGAGTCGGAGTACTCCTCAGATGAGGAGGACTCGGACGGCGGCGGCGAGGATGAGGACGGTGACGACGACGACGACGACGACGAAGGCGGTGGCGGCGGTGGCGGTGACGGCAGCGGCAGGGGCGGCAGCAGCGGCAGCAAGGACGGCGACGGTGGCGGCAGCAGGGGCGGCAGCGGCGGTGGCGGCAGCAGCAGAGGCAGCACCAGGGGCGGCAGCGGCGGCGGCAGCAACAGGGCCAATGGCTAGATGCCACTGGTCTTTTAGATATTAGTATAATATAGTTAGAATAATATAGTAGTAATTACTAGTGTAGAGTAGTATAGTGTAGTGTAGTAGTAGTAGCAGTAATGTAATGTAATGTAATGTATTAGTAGTAATAGGGAAGTATCAACTCATAAAGAGTTGATTTGTAAGTATGACATCTTTCCCTTAATAAGTAATGATGTTGGTTTCTCTGTGGTGATTATCCTGCTTATTTGTGAAGCTGATTTCCTTGGAGTTTGCACGTAAATAACTCTGGCATCGCTTCGACGCTTTTAGAGGTAGCTGCCGAGCGACTTGTAGATGATGTCGGAGTTTTAGAATCAACTGCCGAGCGACTTGAGGGCAACGTCAGCGTTTTAGAGGTAATGTCGAGCGACTTGACACGATGTCAGCGTTTTAGAGATAATGCCGAGTGAGTGGAGGGCGACGTCAGCGTTTTAGAGGTAACGTCGAGCGACTTGAGGGCGAAGTCAGCATTTTAGAGGTAATGCTGAGCGACTGAACACGATGTCGGAGTTTTAGAGTTAACTGCCGAGCGACTTGAGGGCAACGTCAGCGTTTTAGAGGTAATGCCGAGCGACTTGACACGATGTCAGCGTTTTAGAGATAACGCCGAGTGAGTGGAGGGCGACGTCAGCGTTTTAGAGGTAACGCCGAGCGACTTGAGGGCGAAGTCAGCATTTTAGAGGTAATGCTGAGCGACTGAACACGATGTCGGAGTTTTAGAGTTAACTGCCGAGCGACTTGAGGGCGAAGTCAGCATTTTAGAGGTAATGCTGAACGACTGAACACGATGTCGGAGTTTTAGAGTTAACTGCCGAGTGACTTGAGGGCGCTGTCGGCGTTTTAGAGGTAACGCCGAGCTACTTGAAGACGATGTCAGCGTTTTAGAGGTAACGCCGAGCGACTGGAGGGCGACGTCAGCGTTTTAGAGGTAACGCCGAGCGACTGGAGGGCGAAGTCGGCGTTTTAGAGGTAGCGCCGAGTGACTGGAGGGCGACGTCAGCGTTATAGAGGTAACACCGAGTGATAGCGGGCTGCGTGGGCCACTTTGAGGTTAATAGCCGAGTGATGATGTGGCGCGCCGATGTTTTGGAACTAACTGCCGCGTGCTGACTGGGCGCTTTTTTGAAACGGTATCTGGCTCGGGAATATCCCTTAAGTGCTGCGCTTTTAGCCGTCTCTGCTTTCCGTGCCCTAGCTCTTGCCTTCTCGCTTCCAAATCCTCTCTGCATTCCACCTCCTACTCTGCTCGCCGGTAGAATCGAGATGGCGCCCAAGAGGAAAACCTTGAGTTCGTCCGCCATGGTGATTCCTCCAATCGATCCCAACAGCCAGTTGCCTTTCGCAGGTAACCACATGTCCGTCATCTCTGAATCCGAACTTGTCCACCTCGTGTCCATCGGGGTTCTTCCTCCGAGGGAACTCTGCTCTTGGTGGATTTGTCATGGGGTTACTGTCCCAACTGAGGATACCCATGAGTCCGTCATTTATGCCCCTTTCCTTCTCCGCGGCCTTGGCCTTCCCATTTCTCCATTTTTCCGCGGCCTCCTTGATTTCTACCATATTAACTTGACCCATTTGAATCCCAATTCTATCCTGCAAATCTCCATTTTCGTTCATTTATGTGAAGCCTTTCTTGGCGTGCTACCTCATTTCGGGTTATGGAAGTGTTTGTATCACTGTCGCCCCGGGATGGCCGGGGGACAACATCAATTGGTTGGGGGTGTCAGCTTGGAGATGCGCCGTGGGAGGAAGACGGAGTATCTCGAAATCCCTCTTAAAGACAGTATTAAAGGGTGGCGCTTGGAGTGGTTCATAGTTGAGAATTATGGAAACTCTCTCCCCCCGGCCGGGAAGACAGCCGGACGTTCGCACCCCCAGCTGGACCGAGTCTCCCACGGATCAGGAGGTAACTGAGGCAGGTGCTTTGCTTGCTGAAGTTGGATTGCTGAAAGAAAGGGGTCTGACCGCTGAAGCCGTGGTTGCTGATTTTGTCTTCAAGAATATCCAGCCGTTAAAAGACAGGGCATACCCAGCTTATCTGTATCGAGGCCTAGCCGACTCAACTCGGGTCACTAACAGAAGAATTCCCTCTACGGACCTGGTGAGCCGACTTGAGATGATCCTTAGAGGCAAAGTGTCAAATGTTGGTGCTCCCGTGGCATTCTCAGCTTGGAACTTGCCTCCTCCTAAAGCCTTCACTCTTTTTGTGTCGAATCCTCCTGCTACTGACGGCAGTTTGGGCCTTAGAGTGCAGCCCTCTGCTGAAGAAGTTAGTGCCTTGGTTGCCACACTCGGGGGAATTCCTGATGATGAACGGCAGATTTATTTTGAGGTGCCCCTGAACCCTAGTGATGCGGAGATAGGTGCCATGCTTGATTTGCTGGCTGAGGACTCTTCTGACACTGCTCCTGCTGGGGCATTAGTGGTGGCGCCCCTCCCAGAGGCTGGTATGACCTTAGATACTCAGAAACCTGCTGGTACTCGCCCGAGGCGCCCTTGCCAAGCCAATCCATCCGATCTTTCTGCTGATGAACAGAAAAAGAAAAGGAGACGCCTTCGGCAGGTACCCAGTTTGGGTCGGGACGTTGGTACTTCGGTTCCTGATGCTGAAGAAGTGCCTGCGACTGAATTTACTGACGCTGATCCCAATGGGTGTCCCGAATCAGTTGCTGATCCCAATGGGGGTGCTGCCTGTGTTGCTAATGCGGATGATGAGGAGGGAGAAAATGAAGTTCCTTTGACTCGGAAAAACAGTCGGCAATTCATCGCTAGCGGTGAAAGTAGTGGAGTTCCCTCTCCTGCTTTGTCTGCTCTCATTGGTCTGCAAGAACTGTCCCTGGCCAATTTTGATCAGACTCTCGAGGATATGGTTCCGGAGGATTTGTTATCGGAGCCAGCAGATGATGGTGTGATGGAGGTTTGCGCTGATGTGCTTGATGCTGGGTTGAGGTCATCCCGTGCCTCGTCGACCTTAGAGCGCGATCTTGAGGATCGGGAGACTGACTTGGGTCGTCCTGGTCTCATGGAAGTAATTGAAGGCCCATCAGCCTTAGAGGTGGCTACCACGGAGAGCTTGGACCCCAAGGATGGTGTTGACACGTGCCCAGCCCCCGAGGATGTTGTCGGGGATGACTTGATCCGGGTGGGAAGTGCAAGCCACTGCCCAGCCCCCGAGGGTGCTGCCGGGAGTGATCTGGCTCAAGTGGGCAGTGCAAACTATGACCTAGCCCCCGAGGATGCCCGAGCGGGGTCTTTCTCTGGTACTTCCATGGACGTTCATGCGGGGTCGTCTCCACGCTCCGGCTGTATGGTGGTAGCCCAAACCTTGGACCAGGGAGTCGCTTTAGAGGATAGCGTCCCCACTGACCAAGTGTTGGGTTCTGTTGATGGCACCAAATTGATTCCTGCTGGTTCGTTGCAAGCTGCTTCGGGTGGTGGCCTTATGCCTGGTTACCAATTGATCTCTCCTGATTTGGGGATCCCTTCGTTCTTTTCCAACCTCCAGGTACTGTGATGTATTTTAGCTTGGCTTATTACATTACACGAACTGTTGTCATTACATTCATCTGCTCTCCTCATCAGGCTTTGGTGGATGGGATGGCTGGCCAGCTGAGGCTACAGGGTGCTTCTATCATAGAAGTAGCTTCGTCACTTGCATGTTGGAATCCAGTATCGCTTCAACATCGTGTCTCTGAATTGGAGGCAACCAACGCTGGTTAGTGCCCTTTTGCTTCTCTTTGCCTTCACTGTAGACTGCTCTACATTTTGACCATTATTTTGTTTGATTATCTCCCGCTAGGCATGACTCAGCAGATTTCCATTCTTGAAGAAAAACATTCCCGAGATCAGGCTGAATTGGCCCAGCGATGCACTGACTTTGAGGAAAAGTACTCTCAGAGTCAGATTGAGTTGGGTCAGGTCTCCGTTGCTTTAGATGACGCCAATGCACTGAGTTCTTCTCTTCATGCTTAGCTCGACTCTGAAAAGGTGATTTATGAAACTGCGCTTTGCCTTGTTGTGCTGCCATTACTTGCTTGGTGTTTGAGGGAGTTGACTTTTGTTTGCAGGAAGAAAAACACATCCTTGCTGCTTCTCGAGACAATCTTGAAAGGTTGTATCGTGATTCTAGCAACTCGCTGACTATCTTGGAGAGAAGTCATCGCTTCACCATGGAAGAGTTAGACCACCAACGTTGTAAGCTGCAGGAATCCATGGATGAGGTAACCCGGCTCAAGCAGTTGATATCAGCAAAGGATGCTACTATCAAAGAGCTCCGAGTTTCCAAGAAATCCATCGCCCAAGAGTTAGAAACTGCTCAGCTAGCTGCCAAGGTTGCCGAAGAAACTTCTGTTACTCTTAGAGCCCAGCGTGATAGAGCCATGTACAAGGCTATTCGGGCGGGGCGAATCTTGATGAGGAGACCCGGCGTGGTTGTTCCTGAAGACATAAGGGCTGATGTTAATGCTGCCCCTGATTCCTCAAGTCGTCCTTCCCCGTCGATTGCTCCTGAGAAAAATATTACGAAATAGAAAAACACTTTGCGTGCTTTGAGCGCGCGGTTAGCATGGTCAGACATTTGTTAGAGGACGTCATTTCAGTATTTGGACGATATTGTTATTTTCATATTGTTTCAGAATTCATAAGATCATAAATTTGTAGTAGTAAAATGATGTGCGGTGGTTTGAAATTTGTTCGCGGGATATAGAAGCCGTCCTTATATGAGTAATTGTGATCTCGTCAAATCGCCTTAAGTCGCCACTGACTTAAGTCGATTGCTTCTGCTAATAGGGCGTAGTGGTCACCCTGAGTTGTGTAGGCGCGAGCATGTTGCACCGGCTTAAGTTGCTGCCGACTTAAGCCGATTGCTCTTGGCAGGGTATAGTGATCACCCCGCATTAAGTTAGCGTGAGCCTGTTGCACCGGCTTAAGTCGCTGCCGACTTAAGTCGATTGCTCCGTTAGCAGGGCGTAGTGGTCACCCCGAGTCAAGTAAGCGTGAGCATGTTGCACCGCCTTAAGTTGTTGCCAACTTAAGCCAATTGCTCCGTTGGCAGGGCATAGTGGTCACCCCGAGTTAAGTAAGCGTGAGCATGTTGCACCGCCTTAAGTTGTTGCCAACTTAAGCCGATTGCTCCGTTAGCAGGGCATAGTGGTCACCCCGAGTCAAGTAAGCGTGAGCATGTTGCACTGCCTTAAGTTGTTGCCAACTTAAGCCGATTGCTCCGTTAGCAGGGCATAGTGGTCACCCCGAATCAAGTAAGCGTGAGCATGTTGCACCGCCTTAAGTTGTTGCCAACTTAAGCCAATTGCTCCGTTAGCAGGGCATAGTGGTCACCTCGAGTCAAGTAAGCGTGAGCATGTTGCACCGCCTTAAGTTGTTGCCAACTTAAGCCGATGGCTCCGTTAGCAGGGCATAGTGGTCACCCCGAGTCAAGTAAGCGTGAGCATGTTGCACCGCCTTAAGTCGTTGCCGACTTAAGCCGATTGCTCCGTTAGCAGGGCATAGTGGTCACCCCGAGTTAAGTAAGAGTGCAAGTCAACCGTGAACAAACTGAGTATATTTGAAGCCTTTCTTTATTGATGACATGTTTCCATGTTACAGAGTACATCGTCGTCCCGATAGCTTTTGAAATGCAGCTAGGGATAAAACTTCCTGAGGTGTTCTATGTTCCAGGAGTTCCCGACTTCTGTGCCATCCATCTGAGTGAGACGATATGATCCTGGCCGAGTGACTTCTGCTACCACGAAGGGTCCTTCCCATAAGGGCGACAACTTGTGCCGTCCCTCCCCCGTTAGATTTCGGCGGAGGACGAGATCTCCTACTGAGAAGGATCGTTGTCGCAGGGCTTTGTCGTGATAGCGTCTCAGAGTCTGCTGATACCACGCCGATTGAATTACTGCATTTAGCCGTTCTTCCTCGAGTACATCGATGTCCTCCATCCTAGTAGCCTCAGCTTCTGCTATGCTCTCGAAGACCAACCTTGGGGCCCCGAACTTGAGATCAGTGGGTAATACTGCCTCTGACCCATAGACCATGAAGAAAGGAGTATTTCCATGTAGAGCCCGGCTTGGCTGAGTTCTTAGGCTCCAAACGACGTAGGGTAATTCCCTTATCCATTTCCCTGCGAACTTTTCATTTTTTTCGAAGACCTTCTTCCTGAGTGCCTCCAGTATCATTCCGTTGGCTCGTTCAACCTGCCTGTTGGCCCTCGGGTGTGCTACCGAAGCGTACTTGATCTGAATGCCTTTTTGCTCGCAGAAATCGAAGAATTCCGAACTTGTGAAATTGGATCCCCGGTCAGTTATAATGTTGTTTGGTATTCCGAATCTGAATATTATGTCTTGCATGAGTTCCACGGCTTTGGCTGAGGTTAAAGAGGCAATGGGCTTGAACTCTATCCATTTAGTGAACTTGTCGATTGCTACCAATACATGAGTATATCCTCCTTGAGCCTTCTTGAAAGGTCCAATCATATCCAGTCCCCAGCATGCGAAAGGCCAGGTTACTGGTATGGTCTGCAGTTGCTGTGCTGGTAGATGTTGTTGCTTCGACAAGTACTGGCAAGCTTCGCACCTCTGAACTAACTCGGCTGCATCACTCTTTGCTGTTGGCCAATAGAATCCTGATCTGAAGACCTTCCCGACTAGTGTTCTGGATGCTGCATGTATTCCACATTGCCCAGCATGAACCTCCTCTAGAAGTTGTTTCCCAATGGATGAGAGAATGCACTTCATGAAGACACCCGATGCACCCCTTCTATATAACGTTTCTCCAATGAGTGTGTAGTGGGCTGACTGTCTAGCGATGCGTTCGGCTGCGTTTTTGTCATCTGGCTCCTCTTCGTTCTTTATATATCTGATGATCGGCCTTCTCCAGTCATCGGGGTCCGGCCCGGGTTGATCCACGATATTACATTCTTCTGCTTGATCTGTCGAGATGCTCGGTCGTGGTATTTCTTGCACGAAGACTCCGGGTGGAACCTGAGTTCGGCTGGATCCTAACTTTGACAATACATCAGCTGCCGTGTTTCGATCTCTCTCCACATGATGAAATTCTAGACCTTCAAACTTATCTTCTAGTTTCCGGACGGCAGTGCAGTATTTTCCCATTGAATCCATTGAACAGTCCCATTCCTTGTTTATCTGACTTATGACCACCAGAGAATCCCCGTATACCATTAATCTCTTGATGCCCAATGATATGGCAATGTTTAGTCCATGGATCAGAGCTTCGTACTCGGCTGCATTGTTAGAGGCTGGAAACAGCAACTGGAGGGCATATTTGAGGTGCTCGCCTCCAGGTGCGGTGAAGAGAATTCCTGCTCCTGCTCCCTGCAGCTTCAGCGAGCCATCAAAATACATCTTCCATACTTCTGCCGTTTCTGGGTTCTCTGGTATTTGTTGTTCAGTCCATTCTGAAACGAAGTCAACCAATGCTTGAGACTTTATGGCTGTACGAGGTCGAAATTCGATGTCATGAGACCCCAGTTCACAGGCCCACTTATCTATTCGGCCAATTGCTTCCTTGTTGTGGAGAATATCCCCTATCAGAAAGCCGGTGACTACTATGACTTTGTGGTCATCAAAGTAGTGATGCAGCTTGCGGGCAGTCAGAAGTACTGCATATAATAGCTTCTGCACTTGAGGATATTTTTTCTTCGAGGGACCCAGAACTTCGCTGATGAAATAAACAGGATGTTGCACGGGGTAGGCATGTCCTTCTTCTGCTCGCTTGACTACCAACGCGGTGCTTACCACGTGAGTCGTGCAAGAGATATATAGCAACAGATCTTCAGCCGGTTGGGTTGACGTGGCTCGTCGTGGTGGTTTTAGTACTGGTGGTGTTGTCAAGAATTTCTTCAGTGCATCTAGAGCTTCCTGTGCCTCTGAAGTCCACTGAAACTTATCCACCTTTTTGAGTAGCTTGTAAAATGGTAAACCTTTCTCCCCCAGCCTGGATATAAATCTGCTCAGAGCTGCCATACATCCAGTAAGTCGCTGAACCTTCTTTTGTGATCGAGGTGCTTCCATCTTCATGATAGCTTCAATCTTATCTGGATTAGCCTCAATTCCCCGGTTGCTAACAATAAATTCGAGTAACTTTCCTGCCGGTACCCCGAAAACACATTTCTCGGGATTAAGCTTCCATCTATACCGCCTCAGACTGTTGAAAACCAGTTGTAAGTCTTCGATGAAGTTTTCTGAGTTTTCCGTTTTGATTACCACATCATCCACGTAGGCCTCCACACGCTTGCCCCAGTGATCGGCTAAGCATGTTTGAATGGCTCTCTGGTAGGTTGCTCCAGCGTTTTTGAGGCCAAACGACATGGAGGTATAACAGAAAGCACCAAAAGGAGTAATGGATGCCGTCTTTTCTTCATCTTCCTTTGCCAAACTAATCTGGTGGTATCCGGAATAGCAATCCAGGAAAGACAGCACAGAACATCCAGCGGTGGAGTCCACCACCTGATCTATCCTCGGGAGCCCGAAGGGATCCTTCGGACAGTGTTTGTTGAGATCAATATAATCAACACACATGCGCTAATCCACTTTATTCTTTTTGAGTACAAGAACAGGGTTGGCTAACCACTCGGGTCGGGATGTAACACTTCTCTAATGAACCCGGCCGCGACCAAGCGGGCCAGCTCAGCACGAATGGCCTCTCTCTTGTCGGGCGTGAAATGACGTAGTTTCTGCCGGATCGGCCTTGCTTGTGGATAGACCTTCAGTTTGTGCTCGGCCAGCTCTCTCGGGACTCCCGGCATATCCGCAGGTTGCCATGCGAATACATCTCGGTTGTCTTGCAGAAACTGGACGAGCGCGCTTTCCTATTTATCACCCAGGCTAGAGCTGATGATGGCAGTTTTACGTTCATCAGCAAACCCCAGATTGATCCGTTTAGTTTCTTCAGTCGGCCGCATAGAGGTCACGGCTTGAGCTTCCTTCGCCGGTGCTGTGTGACCTTCCTCAGGCTTAGAGTTTGCCTGGGTCAAAGAAGTCGCCGACGGTTTGGCAATGAGGGCCGCCTGGATGGCCACTCGGAAACATTCTGCGGCGCCTTGGAGGTCAGCACGCACAGTTATGATTCCTTGCGGTCCCGACATCTTCAATATCATGTATGTGTAATGCGGAATGGCCATGAATTTTGCCAGTCCCGGCCTCCCGATGATTGCGTTGTACCCGCAGTCGATGTTCGCCACTTCGAACCTCAGGAACTCGGTTCTGTAGTTTTCCGGAGTCCCGAAGGTGACAGGCATGTAGATGTGGCCCAACGGGTATTCTCCCTCAGTTGAAACGATGCCAAAGAAGGGAGTGTCTGACTCATGGAGTTCTTTGAGGTGAACTCCCAAGCCTCGGAGTGTCCGGGGGAAGGTGACGTTGATGCTGCTCCCCCCGTCCACTAACACCTTCTTCACCCGGCTCTCTCGGATCACCGGATCGACGAGAAGCAGGTATTTGCCCGGATGGTCGAAGTTGAGCCATTGATCCGCCCGAGTGAAGGTGATCGAGTGCTCTGACCACCGGTATGGGGCAGGAGGGCCGGTGGTCGCCACCAGTATCTGGCAATCGTTGAGCTTTTGCTGTCTTTTGTTCTCCTGCGATCCGTGTCCACCAAAGATGACGTTGACCTCCCTGTCAACGCGCGGGAAGGCTCCTCCCCCTCCCTCCTCCTGCTGCTGGGGTTGTCGTGGTTCTTCTGGTCCTCCTCGCGGCGGGGGAGGGGGTAGAGGTTGGAAGGGTCGGCCGTGCCCAACGGAATGCTTGAAGTCCCGGCAGTTTCGAAGAGTGTGGCGCATGTCCTTGTGGTACGAGCATTGGGCGTCGAGGATGTCGTCCAGCGTGCGCTCACCTCCGCGAGGTCCTCCCCGGGCGCGAGAGGCAGGTGGTCCGGCGGCGTGCACCTCTTCGTGCGGTCTCTTCTCCCAGCGTTTGTCAGGTTGCTGGTTCGTGTCGCGTCGTGGTGCTGCCGGTGCGGGCTTTGCTCCTCCGATGAGGTCCTGGGCTCGCTCGTCGGCGGTGATGTAGAGGTCGGCTTCCCGGAACAGCTCCTCGGAGGTAGTTGGCGCCTTCTGTAGTATGGCTCGGACGAAAGCCGAGTCATTGGATCCTCTGTAGAAGTCCTTGATCACGGCCGCCTCCGTGACTTCAGGGATACAATTTCTCATGGTCTGGAACCTTTTGAGGTACGATCGGAGAGTTTCATCCCCCCGGCGCTTGATGGATTTGAGGTCCCATGGTTGCGCCGGTTTGTCGGAGAGGGACTGAAAATTGGCAGTGAAGCGCCGGCTGAAGTCGCTCCAGTCGTCGATGCAGTGTCGGGGTAGATGTCGCAGCCATTGCAGCGCGTCTTGCCCAAGGACAATGGGTAAGTACGTGGTCATCATGTCTTCGGATGCTCCGGCGGCTCGAGCGGCGGTAGTGTAGACGGCCAGCCAGCCTCCTGGGTCATGCTTAGGTTCATATTTATCGACATTGGATACCTTGAAGTTTGGGGGCCATTGAATGGCCCTAAGGCGTGGAGTGAGGGCTGACACTCCACATGTGTCCTCCTGTCGTCGGGGATGATGTCTGTCCTGGGGAGGAGAGTAGTTGTTGTGGTTCCTCGACCGTCCCCGGGCAGTTCCACCAGTCGAGGCCGTCGTTGACTCGGTTCTGGTGGCTTGACTCCGAGTGGGGATGCCATGATCCCTGTCGTATTCCTCCCGGCGGCGTATCTCGTTCTCATGCTGTCGTTCGCGCGAAGCATTGATAGAACTCCACGCGTCCCGGCGACTGTTGATGGCGTGCCGCAAGTCGTTCGGCGGGTGAGCGAGAGGTAGAAGATGGTTGGCTGCCTGGGTGAGCAGGCATCGATAGCCCTCGACGTCTGGAGTCCGAGGGAGTCCGTCAGCTATCCGAGCTAGCACTCCTCCGATTTCACTCGGCGTATTCATGGCTCGGGCGAAGTCGGGGTTCAGGTTACGGCCGAGTAGTGGATTTTCTCGGCGTTGCCTCGCGTCTTGCTCGGCTTGTTCCTGAGCTCGTCGACGATCACGTCGTCGGGAGTTCCTTCGTTCCCTGAAGACGCGTTCTTCCGGAGTTTCTCCCATCTCCGAGACCTCGTCTCGCGAGACAGGCTGCTCCGGATCCTGTTCTCCGGCTTGGTGATGTCTCTGGATGTTTCGGCGCCGATTTCTTCGTCGACGGGATTCCCACTGAGGTGGTTCTTCCCCAGGCGCGGTTGGCTCATCGTCAGAGACGGGAGGTGACTCCGCTCTTCCGATGAAGAGGACGTCGGGGTAGAATGGCGTAGCTGTCGTGGCGATCTTCTTTTGGGGAGCTGAGGGTAATGCTTCCCCAGCTCTTTCGGAGTTTGTTGGTGGAGGCTTCCTTCCCGGCGGATCTGCAACGCGGTGCAGAATTCCTTTTTCGTCGGCTATGGATGAAATCGTCCCAAAGCAGAACATGGATCCGGGACGGAAGGTGATCCTGCTGTTGATGATGACGACCATTGAGCTAGCTTAGATCGTTGACACCACCCCTACCTAGCGCGCCAGCTGTCGGTGTTTTGGGTCCGACCGCACACCCGGGGTTGCCCCTCAAGGTGTTTTTAGGAGTAGGTCGGTGTCGACGACTGTAGCAAAATGGTTCGTGCCAATTGCACGAGGGACAGCGGACAATGTTTACAGGTTCGGGCCGCTTAGAGATGCGTAACACCCTACGTCCTGATGAGTATGCTGGGTGAATGAGGTTACAAAAGAGCTCTCTGAATTGAGAATGCAGAGAGTTGAAGTGGGTGGCTAGGTAATAGAGTCGATTGATTTGAAGGGGTGCCCCCTAGGCCTTATATATTCGACCGTGGGGCAATACATGTGGATATGATAACAACGTGTGCCTAAAAGATAGTGAACTGCTTGGGTCTATCTCCCTATGATTCTGCCGACCTATCCTCACGTGGCTCCGTTGCATGAGAGCTCCAGCCCGTGAAAGTCGGATCTCTGTTGTGATCGCTCGCTCAACTTTGTGGACCGTCCAGGTTTACACCGGTCCGGCCTCGTGTCACCCTGCCCTGCTGATTGTTCCTTCCCAGGCCCACGAAAGAATGGCCTCACGATTTATTGGGCCCTTAGGCCTTTCGTGAGGTCTTTTACTCTTTTAGTGGACCCGGGGGATATCTGTCCCCCACACTACTTTAGTTAGCCTATCCACAATCACCCATATAGAATCGTACCCAGCAGATGTGCGGGGTAATCCAACAATGAAGTCCATGCCAATCTCTTCCCATTTCCACTCAGGTATCTTCAGTGGATGCAGTAGTCCGGCTGGCCTCTGGTGTTCAGCCTTAACTCTTTGACACACATCGAACATAGCCACATGTGCAGCCACATCTCTCTTCAATCCATACCACCAATATTTTTGCTTCAAATCCTGATACATCTTAGTACTCCCAGGGTGAATAGAATAAATGAGTCATGTGCCTCCTTCAATATGGTTTCCCGAAGACTATCGATATTAGGAACACAAATCCAATTCTTGAACCATATCGTGCCTTGCTCATCTTCTGTGAAATCTGGGCCTCTACCCTCTGTTATCAGATCCTTGATCTCCTAAATTTTAGCATCACCAACCTGACCTATACGAATTTCTTGCTCCAAGGTAGGTTCCAATTCAATGGTAACTCCTTCCATATGTGTAACAATCCCCAGGTTGAGCCTCTCAAAATCTTTTGCTGATTCATCGGGTAGCTGGACAACAAAAGCGGAGTGAACATGCTCCTTCCGACTCAAAGCATCTACGACCAAATTTGCCTTGCCTGGGTGATAGTGAATCTCCAAATCATAATCCTTGATAAGCTCCAACCAACGGCGTTGTCTAAGGTTGAGATCCTTCTGAGTGAATATGTACTTCAAACTCTTATGATCCGTGTATACTTGGCACTTAGTTCCCATAATGTAGTGTCTCCAAATCTTAAGTGCATGCACAATGGCTGCCAGTTCTAAATCATGAGTGGGGTAGTTCAATTCATGTTTCCGCAACTGACGAGACGCATAGGCGATCACATATCCTTCTTGCATAAGAACACATCCCAATCCTTGGCCACATGCATCACAATAAATATCAAATCCTTTCTGTAGATCTGGCATAATCAATACTAGTGGTGACATCAGTCTGTTCTTCAATTGATTAAAGTTGTCTTGGCATTTCTCATCCCACTTAAATTCTCTTCCTTTCTCCAACAGCGAGGTCATAGGCTTAGCAATCTTAGAAAATCCTTCAATAAATCTCCGATAATATCCTGCTAGTCCCAAGAAACTCCGTATCTCAGTAACTGTAGTGGGTACTCTCCACTCCATTATCTCCTTAACCTTAGCAGGATCCACTAAAATTCCTCCATTAGAAATAATATGACCAAGAAATGACACCTCGCCAATCCAAAACTCGCACTTGCTAAACTTGGCATATAGTTGGTTATCTCGTAGCTTCTGTAGCACCAACCTTAGATGTTCCTCATGATCGCCATCACTCTTGGAGTAGATAAGAATATCGTCGATGAACACCACGACGAATCTGTCCAAGTACTCCATAAACACCTTATTCATCAAATTCATAAAATAAGCTGGTGCATTGGTTAATCCAAATGACATAACAGTGAACTCATATAATCCATATCGGGTTGAGAAGGCCGTCTTAGGAATATCCGATGGTCTAATCTTCATCTGATGGTATCCCGATCGGAGATCAATCTTCGAGAATACCCTGGCTCCTCTCATCTGATCAAACAAATCCTCAATACGGGGTAATGGATACTTGTTCTTCACAGTGACATCATTAAGTGATCTATAGTCCACAAACATCCGTTGTGATCCATCCTTCTTCTGTACAAATAGCACCGATGCTCCCCGTGGTGAGGAACTCGGACGAATGTACCCCGCCTCCTGTAACTCTGTTAATTGCTTCTTAAGTTCCTTTAGTTCTTCTACAGCCATCCTGTATGGTCGTTTAGAAATAGGGGCAGTTCCAGGTAAAAGATCAATGACAAACTCAACTTCCCTATCAGGTGGCATCCCTGGTAACTCCTCTAGAAAGACATCCGAAAAATCTCTAACCACACGGATGTTGTCACCAACAAACTCCTCAGGTATAAAGAACATTGCACGTTTGGATGAGGTGGTTACTGCAATATTAACTTGAAATCTTTCTCCTTTAGGACTGGTGAGTTCTACGGTACCTCTACCACATGCTATAATGGCCTTTGCCTTTCTTAACCATGACATACCAAGGATCAGATCTATACTGCTTGCCTCTAATATTATAGCAGTAGCTCCAAATTCTCTACCCATAATGGTCAATGTCAATCTATGTGTCATTTGATTTGCCTCAACAGGCCCTTTAGGTGTAATTACTATCATTGGTTTTCTCATTTTTAACAGTGGTATCTCATTTGTGTTGGCATATCGAGCAGACATAAATGAATGTGTAGCACCAGAATCAAATAAGAAGGTTGCAGGAATTGCATTAACATAAAACATACCAAGTATGATGTCAGCACCATCCGGAGTAGCATCAACGCTGACTTGATTAACCTTGGCAATAGAATATCCCTTGCCAGATCCTGGAGTTTGCTGGTTATTCTGAACTGGAGTAGTAGCAATCCTCTGTGGGCAGACATTTGCATAGTGTCCAGTCTTCCCACACTTGAAACACGTAGTGCCTGGACTCTGTCCTGAAAACTTCGTTGGGGTGCCAGTGGGGGTAGCCTGTCGAGGAGGTGGAGTCCTCAGAGGTGATTGCTGAACTGGGCGCTGGCCTCCGCCAGTGCGAACTGGTGTACCCTGGGGTGAACTATAGCGAGGACGAACACTGCTGCTTCCTTGTCCTTGAGATATAGCCTTTCTCTTCAAATCTCCCAGCTGAACACGCTTGTGTTCAATAGCTAGCGCCTTATCGAGTAGCCTCTGAAATGATGGGAATGTATGTGCCACTAGAGCATACTGCAGAGGTCCATTAAGTCCTTCAATAAAATGCTCCTGCTTCCTCTCATCCTCAGCAACTTCATCTAGGGCATATCTGGATAATTGAATAAACTTGTCGCGGTACTTGCTGACTGACATACTTCCTTGCTTTAGCGACAGAAATTCCTTCTTTTTAATGTTCATCAATCCAGCTGGTATATGATAGTTCCTGAACTGTGTACTGAACTCTGCCCAAGTAATAGTATCAGCAGCATCGTGGGCAGCAGTATATGAATCCCACCAGTCAGCAGCAGGACCTGTCAGACGTCTAGAAGCATATAAAACCTTCTCCCGGTCAGTGCATTGTGCAATATTCAACATCTTTTCCACAGATTTCAGCCAATCATCTGCATCAAGTGGATCAGGGGAGCTTGCAAATGTAGGTGGCTTATGACTCATGAACTCCCTATGCTTATCTCGGGGTGGAACTGGTGGTGGTGGTGGAGGCAGTGGTACTTGTTGTTGTTGCTGCTGTTGCTGTTGTTGTTGCATTTGCTGTTGCAGCTGCTGTTGCGCCCTTCTCTCCTGGTGTATCTCTTCTCTCTCCTGGCGCAACTCCTGGCGTATCTCTTCTCTTTCCTAATGCATCTCCTGGCGTTCTTGCTGCATATGGGAACACATATCAGCCATAGTGTCCGCCATTTGCTACATCATCCTCATCTGAGCTGCAATCAGTGGGTCAACTGTGACACCCCAGTGTCACCTAGGGTTTCTCTTAAAATGCCAAACCAAGAACCATCATTTTATGTGAACCAAAGTAAGCATGAGCATCAAATTAACTTAAGAATAAAGAATTCACCAAGCATATACTTAAAAGTATCATGATCACAACAAATGGGTCTTTCAAAAAAAGTATTAATGTTGTAACCCTAATATAAACCCTAAGTGAGCCCCATGAGCAAAATTCAAGAAAATAAGGAAAAGGGTATGAAAAATTTAAAATTTTGACTTGAGCCAATTATAAAAATTGAAGTATATTTAATAAACAACAAGAAAGGTTGAGAAAGCTTAGCCAAAATAACTCAATTAAAACCCCAAATCAAGCTTCTCATGTGGGGACTTAATGGGAATTCTGAATTTCAGAATTCTGAAATTCAGACCTTGAGCTAAAGATCAGGGATGTTCACCTTGATCCCCAACTCGAATCCTAATGGCCCCATTGACAAAATTTTGTCTAACTAACCCCTCTGTCGTGTGCCAGAAGATGGCATTGGGACGCGAGCCCCAGACACGACAAAACCTTGGATTTGCCTCGGGTTTGGGCAGGGAGACAGACCGGATTTTCTGGCTCCATATCTCTACAACCAGTAGGCAAAATCCTATGACCTCCACACAAGAATGGTAGCTTGTAGGGAGGAGAAGAGGTTTTGTGCACTGACCAAGGCGAGAGCAGGCTCGGATGAGCGACCACACGCGCCAGAACTTGGGCAGAACGCACGGGCACACGTGTTCGACCCTGGTCGGCACGCCAGAGCTCGCCCAACCCCCGCGCGCGCTCGCCCCGGCGTCCGGTCAAGCCCACAGCGCGCCCATGCCCTCGGCCGTGCTCGCCCGCGCCTATAAAGCCTCCCCGGGCGCACCTCACTTCGCCCCGCACTCACCCTCACCGGCCAGCCACCTCTCCTTAGCTCCGGCGAGCTCAATTCCGCCCGCCATCGCCGCCAGAGCTCCGGCCACCGTGGCCAGCCCACTCCAGCCATCCTCAAGTCGAGCCAGTGCTTCGGCTAGCTCCGCCAGTAGCCCGTGAAGCTTGCCAAGCCCTCGGACCCGGCCGGACTTCACCGGAGGCCCGAGATCGACCTCACCGGACTTCGGTCTTCCGCCGCCGCGCGTGGACCGAGCTATCCAGTGAGTCTCCGACCGATTCCTTGCACCCATATCTTCTCTGGCATCCCATGAACCTCTCTGACCCATCCAACTGGTCTATCTCGCCATGACCAGGCCGGACTCCTCGCCGCCGACGAGCATCCCCGCCTGCGCGCGTGGACCGACCGACTCCGGCCATCTCCGACGGCGACCCGCACCTCGTTGTGATCCTCGAGACCTCCCCTACGTCCTCGACCACTTCACCGGAGCAATCTCGCCGCCGGTAAGCCCCTCCGCCCTTTCTTCCGTCGCGGTTACTGTTTAACTTAGAGGAAGGACCTCGGGTTAGGATTTGTAGAACCCGGGGGGTTTTCTGTAATGTCAGAGACTCATGTGAATAGTAGCTTAAGGACTGATTTGCGAGGAAAACTTAAAAAACCCGCCAGGGACCCCAGTGCAAAGTGGATTTCCATTAAACCAATTCTGTTATTTTTTTTAATTGACCAGAGGACTTAGAAAATCCATAACTTGATGAATTTTTCATAAAAAGTTGTCAAACCAATTTTGCTAGCTCCTGAATATTACGAACTATCATTTAAAAATGATAAACCCTATGCTTTCTGTTCTAAATTTTAAAGTTTAAAATTAAAAACAGAAACCCACCAAACCTTGTTTAATTAAGGAAAATTAGTTTTTCTTCTGTGCTGAACTTAAGAAAATTTGTAGATGTTCAAACCTCATTTAGACATTGTCTAAAAATAGTAGGAACCCCAGCATTAGAAATTATGATGTGCTTATTCATTTAAAGCTATTTTGCCCAAAACTTAGAAAAATTAGAAAGGCATTGGAAATTGATGAACAGTGATTAAGATTATTTTTCCTAGTTTACTTATGTAACAGAGAACCTAGGAAAAATACAGAGACCATTAATTTGGACCAGTTTTAAATTAAGATGTTTTATTTAGCCTTATATGGACTGAAAATCAATTATTAGAATAGCAAAACTATAACCAAAATGAGTAGTAAAAATCCAGTGGACTTACAACCACCAGAGCCCCACTACAAAAATAAAGAACACCTCAGTTCAACTTTTTAAGTAAGGAGAATAAATATAAAATGATATTGAGGCATTCTCCAAATAAATCATAAACAAGCCCTAATAATATGATAATGGGCAACCAAAAATTAGCTAAGTCCATAATGAGATAAACCATCAGAGAAAAATGCAAACCCATGAAAAGGAAGCAAATTCTTATCTATTGCTACTGTTTTATGAGAAAGGCCACTAAATTCAAATAGTGCATACCACCCCTCTCCTTAAGCAAAAAGATGCCAAACTTCAGAATGATTGCTCTTCCACAAAACAATGGCTAAGAAAAATAAAAACTCTGTTGTTTGATATTTTTCAAATATAGTGGTAGTAGAAAGCACCTATTTGGCTAGAAACTTGAGAAAACCATAGTAAAATAACTAAAAGGTATTAATTGCTAGAAATTTGTATCAAGTCATGTTATAACACCTAAAGGCCAGCAAAAATAAGTTTTATAGAACTACCCACAGTTAAATAATAGTTGTAGTTCAAAGCACCCCTTCTGCCCTAGAATTTAATAATTTTGTCCAGAGCAAACTATTCACTTTCTGATCCCCAAATTTTGAAACAAAGAAACAAACACCAGTGCCAAGCCACTGTAATTTTTGCAGAATTTTTAGAATTTTATAGAAGCAACTTGTAGTTCAAACCTACTCCCAAAACATTAAAGAGAATAAAAGAAAAGGAAAGAAGACCTGAACCTCACTCTAATAAGCCTATCTTGAATATTTATTAACCCTCACCAAGACTTAAAAAGAATTCAGTGGAACCCCTAAAAGTAAAACCTACCACTTGCCTTAGCTAAGTTTAACTTAATTTACCAAGTATACCACCCAAGGGTCTTACATAAGTAAAGTTAACCTTGTTTAAATCAAGTGGATCATACACCGTCAAAAGTTGTAATTTCTAAAAGCACGTATCATATCATGCATATATCTTACGCATTGCATTCATTAGATTGTAATCTTGCCGACGGAGAGTACGTGCTCATCCCCGAGCAAGGACCTGTCCAAGAGGAGGACCAGGAGCAGGCTTCAGAGGCTGCTATTGAGGATCTCCCCGCAGCCCCAGCAATTGAAGGCAAGCCCCGGTTTTATGCATAACCATTTACATATGCTATTTTACTACACTTAATGTTTGTAGGTTTGTAATGTGCACTTAAGTGTAGGAGTTGCTTGGAACCTCTAGTTGCATGAACTTAGGATTCCTTTTTGAGATGAATACTAGTATGCTAGGTCGAGTAGCTGCTTTGCTAATCAGGATATCGGTAGAAGTCGAGTGATTTTTCTAGCACTCGCGCGAGGTCAGGAATTGATTGTATTCATCTTGATAACGGGATATATATGTTGGTCTATGGACTTGGATCCAGGGAGGATGTCTTGTCCATGAGACGGGAAAAAGAATTAAGGATTAATGTGTGGATACCTGAGTCAAGCTTTTGAACGTACTAAGCACATGCCGGGAAATATGGTAACCGGTAAACCAAGTACCTGAGTGAAGCCGGGCGCGGACTTTATCCCTCATGCGACCTGAGACTGGGTCTCCCATGCTAGCTATGGTGGGTACAAGTGCGGTCACTGCACGGCGGCAGCCGGGGTCAGTGGAGCATTGTATGCCGAGGCGGTGAGGCCTGGACGCGAACGGGGAATCGATGGGGACGGTTGTCATGTGTGGGGTCGGAGTACCCTGACATGCCGTGTGTTTAGGTTTACCTTGCAAGGTTAAAACTCGATTCGAATCGTCTGCTTCTCGCAGCTAATGAGACTGCTTGATTCCTTGTACTGCATCGAGTAAGAAGTGAAATGAGGTTACATGAGATAACTTGTTGATTGATCTAAATGCTTGTTACCATGTATGCTTAGAAGAAGTAAATCTAGCTAAGTAATGATGGTAGAATTTGAAAAGCTAAAAGTTGATTTAGAAACAGCTAGTGCTTTTTGGCAAACCAAACCCCTCAGCCAAACAGCTGCATAGTCTAGAGGTAGAGGAGTAGATTCCTCACACCGGGTAAGTCTAGCTGAGTATTAGTATACTCAGCCTTGCTTGTGGCACAATTTTTGCAGGTACCATTCAGGAAATGGTTGATGGTGTGACTTGGCCTACCACCCTGCCATCGGGTTGGACGGTCGAGTGGGATGTTGCTCCGGCGGGAGAGGAGCACGAGGAGTAGTGGGCTAGGCCTTGCCCATTTCCTCAATACCGACGACATCGATTATCCGCTGCACTTTATTTTGTGAACTCTCATTGGCTACTCAAAAACTCTGATTTATGTAATAACTCAGTACTTAATTTTGTGGATTCCTGTTTTATTGTATTTCTTCTGTGACTCACCTTCGAGTGAGATTGTGGAATTTGATCCTGGTTAAGTGGCTCTATCAGACTAGATCTGAGGGACTGACGGGTTATTCCGATTTAAGTGTGTTACGGCCCCTGGGGCGTGACTTAGGCACTTAAGCTAGAATAATTCGGGTGGTTCCGCCACAGCTGGTATCAGAGCAAATTCCACCACAGAGAAGGACAATAAACCATGAATACCAAATTTCAAAATCTAAAACTTGCCTAGAAACTGCTAAGGATCGTCAGGACTAGACCGTTAGACCTAGGACGAAAGGCCTTAGGCATAGAGGGAAAATGGGTGGCTAATTACTTAGGCCCCGTGGGCCAGTACTTATATTTTCAAGGATGCCCTGAAAAGCACCCTATTTTCTTTCGAGAGGCAACATTTTTCTTTTTCCCAGCATGCATGCATCATAAAACACAAAGAGGAATTAAAATTTGAGCTAACCCACTTTCTTTAAACCATCCGGGCTCTCTTTTTCTTTTTCCTTCCACCATAATCTTTACCTTTGATTCCCTTCCGCAGATGAATTCACCCACCCCCGCCAGTGGAGGAGACTCTAGTTTCAGTTCTGACTTCCTTTCTCGCGATGGTTTTCCTTCCATCTTGTGGGAAGTGCTTAACTCCGCCGGTTACCCTACGCCCTCTTTGTACACGGTGCAGTTGTATGAGGAGCATCGGGTACCTCGTTGTTGGGTCTGGCTGACCTTGGAGGCTCATCCCCTTCAGCCGGGTTGGCGTTCTCTTGATTCTGAGACAATTGGACTCAGGACGGACGACACCGTCGAAGCAGCAGCCATGAAGACTCTGACGACTTTTTGTGGCTACCATCCCCTGGAGATGGTGATGCACCCTTTGGGACTCTTCCCTGCTGAGAGGAAGGATGATCCCATGTGGTGTAACCGCGTGAGCCATGTGAAGGATGTGTGGGCAATGTATCCTGACTTGGTTGGGAGGGTCACTGTTCAGTGCATGAGTGCGCTGTACCGCCTTCAGGCCCTTCAGAGCGACGCTATGGCACACCTTGCCAACATCGCTCAAACCACTAAACTCACTCTCGACAGTCGAGAAGATTTTGTGGTCGATTTATCCTCCGAGTTAGTGGAGAAGGATCTGCAGGTGGAGAGGCTAAGCCAGCGCATTACCACCTTGGAGCAGCAGGTGGAGATCCGAGACAACACCATTGATGTCTTGGAGAACCAGCTTCACGATGTGCAGAGGGAACTCGATGAAGCAAATGACCACCTGGACATGCACCATTTAGAGATGGAGGCTAATGAAGCAGGAAGCGAGGGAGAAGAGGATCCCGAGGAGCTAGGACCAACCCCTGGTGCCAATGGGACTACCTCCGTGATGCCCCCTTCACCCGTATCCAGTGTCGCTTCCACCGCTCAGGGTTAAGCAGTCGCTTCGACACTTTTAGGCGGATAGAAACCTATGCGAGCTTAGTAATATCACATTTTGGACTAGGCTTATGGGTACTTTCCTCCTAATTGATGTAACCCTGTAAACTTTTGAAATCTGTGGGATATTTGTCACCGTGTTATCTTCATTTCGAACCTAATATTATGGTTATGGTATTTTTTCCTTCCATATGAGATGATATCTTGTCGTTCGAAACTGTGAGTTGGGATAACAATGGCGGCAATCTCTGTTTCAGATGGCAGCTAGGCAGCGTCGCGGGCATAACGAGCAGGTTCCCCCGCCACCTCCTCCAGCTCCCATAGTGCAGGAGCTGATGGCCCAGCAGAATGAGATTCTGCGACAGCTCTTGCAGCGCCAGCCCCACCCTTAGCAGCATGGTGGAGGCCAGCCTCAGCGACCTCCGGCTATGGCCACTTACCAGGAGTTTCTGAGCACGCAGCCGCCCTTGTTCGCCAAGGCAGAGGATCCGTTGGACACCGACGTATGGCTTCGCGTCGTCGAGTCCAAGTTTCCCCTCCTCACGGGAGACTGCCCTGATGCTACCAAGACCCGCTTCGCCGCGCAGCAGCTTCGCGGATCTGCTCGGACTTGGTGGGATCACTTCCGTGCTATGCTTCCCGCTGATCGTGAGGTGTCTTGGGAGGAATTCAAGACTGTCTTCAGAGGACACCACATCCCCGCTAGCATTCTTGATCGGAAGTTGAATGAATTCCTGGCCCTTAATCAAGGAACCCGCACGGTACTGCAGTATGCGCAAGCTTTCAACGACTTATGCCAGTATGCAGGGTACCATGCTGATTCTAATGAGAAGAAGAGGGATCGCTTCCGCAGGGGTCTCAATACCAAGCTGCGGGAATGACTCAACACTGTCCGGGCTGATAGCTTCAATGAGTTGGTCAACCTGGCCATCTCCCAGGAGGATTGCATTGTTGCTCACCGGGCAGAGAAGAAGAGAAAGGCACCAATGGCAGCACCATCCGCACAGGCTCAGAGGTTCCAGATTGTTTCTCATAATCAGAGCAGGGGTTTTCAGCAGCAGGCAGGCAAATGGGTGATTAGGCCACCTCAGCAGCAGCAGCCGGCACCCAATCGCTTCCCAGCTCCTGCTCTAAGAAACAACCAGCCGCAGCAGCAGTTCCGCCAGGGCAATGGGAACAAGTGTTTCACTTGTGGCAATGTGGGCCACTATGCCAAGAATTGTCCCAGGAACCAGTAGAGGCAGATGCCAGCACCAAATCAAGACAAGGGAAGGAAGCAGAAGGTGCAAGTCAGGCAGGGGAAGCTCAACTTCACCACTGTGGAGGAAATACCTGAAGGAGCTCCTATCATGACTGGTATCTTTTCAGTTTATAATCAACCTGCTTTAATTCTGTTTGATTCTGGTGCATCTCATAGTTTCATTAGCCAAAGGTTCAGTGCTAAATGCAAACTGCCATTCTCTCACTCTAGAGGGTCATTCATGATAGTCACACCTGGGGGTAAAATTGCAACTAATCAATTAAACCAAAGTGTGCCTATTCAACTAGGAAGCCACATTGTCAAAACCACTCTTCTTGTGTTGGGATTGGAAAATGTGGACATTATTCTAGGAGCTAATTGGATGACCTTGCACCAAGTTGTGCTTGATATAGCCAGTCGTACCGTGGAAGTTAATTCTCCGTTCTGTGGGAACTTCACTTTAATTCTGCCCCGTCAGGGTTCTACTCAGTCATGTGCTTTCTCTATGACGGAGTTACCTCTGAAGAAGATCCCAGTGGTCTGTGAGTATGCAGATGTTTTCCCTGATGAATTGCCAGGAATGCCGCCGGACTGGGATATTGAATTCGCCATCGAGTTGCAACCGGGAACGGCCCCAATTTCCAAGAGGCCCTACCGAATGCCACCCGCTGAGTTGGCAGAGTTGAAGAAGCAATTGCAAGAGTTGCTGGATAAAGGATTTATTCGCCCAAGCACTTCGCCTTGGGGATGTCCAGCACTATTTGTGAAGAAGAAGGATGAAAGCTTGAGGCTGTGTATAGATTATCGCCCTCTTAATGCGGTAACTATCAAGAACAAGTATCCTTTGCCTCGTATTGATGTTCTTTTTGACCAATTGGTCGGGGCCAAGGTATTTTCCAAGATAGACCTTCGCTCTGGCTACCATCAGATCAAGATACGAGCAAGTGATATTCCGAAGACGGCATTCTCAACCAGATATGGGCTATATGAATTTTTGGTGATGTCATTCGGGCTGACAAATGCACCAGCATATTTCATGTATCTGATGAATTCTGTTTTCATGCCTGAATTGGACAAGTTCGTGGTGGTTTTCATCGATGACATCTTGGTGTACTCAAAGAGCGAAGAAGAACATGCCAGTCATTTGCATGTAGTTCTTCAACGTCTGCGAGAGCACCACCTTTATGCCAAGTTATCCAAGTGTGATTTTTGGCTAAAGGAAATCAAATTCTTGGGTCACACTATCTCTCAGGCTGGAATAGCTGTTGATCCTGATAAAGTGCAAGAGGTGATGAACTGGAAGCCACCAACAACTGTTCGTCAGATTCGGAGTTTTCTGGGATTAGCTGGTTATTACCGAAGATTTATTCCGGACTTCTCTCGAATTGCGAAGCCTATAACTGAGTTGCTGAAGAAAGAAGTCAAATTTGTCTGGAGTCAGGAGTGCGAAGATGCCTTCCATGCATTAAGGCAGCATCTGACCACAGCACCAGTATTGGCGCAGCCTGACAACAGCAAGCCTTTTGATGTATATTGCGATGCCTCTGGCACAGGGCTAGGTTGTGTCTTGATGCAAGACAACCGAGTCATTGCTTATGCCTCAAGAGCACTCAGGCCTCATGAGCAGAACTATCCCACTCATGACCTTGAGCTAGCAGCAGTGGTTCATGCATTGAAGATGTGGAGGCATTACCTAATGGGGACCCACTGCAACATCTTCACTGATCATAAGAGCCTTAAGTACATTTTCACTCAGGCTGATCTCAACATGAGGCAGAGAAGATGGCTAGAGCTGATCAAGGATTATGACCTGGAGGTACATTACCATCCAGGAAAAGCTAATGTGGTAGCAGATGTCTTGAGCCGGAAGATGCAGTGCAATTGTATTCTGATGGATTCTCGCATTAACACCTTGTGTGATGAGTTGAGCAAGATGCAAATTGAAGTGATTCCTTCTGGTTCTTTGTCTCACATTTCTGTTGAGCCAGCTTTGCAAGACCAGATTGTCATGGCCCAGCTCAGTGACAAGGGAGTGCAAATTATCAAGAAGAATCTCCATCAGAAGGTTGAGAAGTATAATTGTTTCCGCCAGGATGAAAAGGGTGTGTTATGGTTTAAAAGCAGATTGGTGATTCCTAAGGACCAGGATCTCAAGAGAAAAATCTTGGACGAGGCTCATCTCTCCAAATTCTCTATGCATCCGGGAAGCACCAAGATGTACCATGATCTGAAGCCTTTGTATTGGTGGACCAGAATGAAGAGGAAGATAGCCCAGTATGTATCAGAATGTGACACCTGTCAGAGGATAAAGGCTAGCCACTTGAAATCAGCTGGAGCTTTGCAACCCCTGTCCATACCTTCATGGAAGTGGGACGACATCAGCATGGATTTCATTGTGGGTCTGCCCAACACCTCTCGTCATCATGATTCAATTTGGGTTATTGTGGACCGATTGACGAAAGTGGCACATTTTCTTCCTGTGCACACCACTGATAAGGCTCAGAAATATGCAGAATTGTATATTGACCGGATCGTGTGTTTGCACGGATTACCTCGGACCATTGTTTCTGACCGAGGAGCCCAATTTGTTGCCAGATTTTGGGAACAATTGCAAGAGTCTCTGGGGACTAAGCTAATCAGGAGTACAGCTTACCACCCACAGACTGATGGTCAGATGGAAAGGGTAAACCAAATACTGGAGGATATGCTACGAGCTTGTGCGATCGATTGTGGCAAGAACTGGGATAAGCACCTCTCCTTAGCAGAGTTTGCTTATAACAATAGTTATCAATCCAGCCTAAAGATGGCACCTTTTGAAGCTCTCTATGGAAGAAGGTGCAGGACACCACTCAATTGGTCTCAACCTGGTGAGAGAGAAGTTTTTGGACCTGATTTAGTGACTGAAGCCGAAAGGAAGGTCAAACTAATCAGGAAGAATCTAGAAGCTGCTCAGGCCAGGCAGAAGAGTTATCATGATAGAAGAAAGAAACCTCTCCAGTTCGAGGTGGGAAGTTTTGTATACCTCAAGGTATCACCCACCAAGGGAGTGCAGAGGTTTGGGATCAAAGGCAAGCTAGCCCCTCGTTACATTGGACCTTATGAGATCATAGAGGCATGTGGACCCGTGGCATACAAGCTGAAGTTACCTTCAAAAATGTCTGCCATTCACGATGTATTCCATGTATCTCAACTGAAGAAGTGTGTTCGGTTGCCGACTGAGATCTTAGCAGAGCCAGAAATGGAGATAGAGTCAGATCTATCGTACCAAGAGTACCCCTCCAAGATTCTGGATTGCAAGGAGAGATCAACTCGGGCTAAATCGATCAAGATGTACAAGGTCCAGTGGAGTAATCACTCAGAGGAGGAAGCTACTTGGGAAACCGAGGAATTCCTGAGATCCAACTTCCCCGATTGCCTACCTAAGGAAGTTGGTACGTAATCACCCCCGACCCCTCCTCCTGCCCTTCGAATCTAATTTCCAAAAGTAAGGTCTTAATTCAGAATGAAGTAACTATGAAGTAAAACATAAAAAGGACTTCCTTTTGAAGTTGCAAAGAGAATGACATTCGAAGAACAATTTTATCCTAATAATAACAATAATCACCCATTTCCTATAAGTCTCACCCTTCGCTTCACCCTGGGAGGACTCTGGCCCGAATCTCGGGACGAGATTCCTTTAAGGGGGGAAGGCTGTGACACCCCAGTGTCACCTAGGGTTTCTCTTAAAATGACAAACCAAGAACCATCATTTTATGTGAACCAAAGTAAGCATGAGCATCAAATTAACTTAAGAATAAAGAATTCACCAAGCATATACTTAAAAGTATCATGATCACAACAAATGGGTCTTTCAAAAAAAGTATTAATGTTGTAACCCTAATATAAACCCTAAGTGAGCCCCATGAGCAAAATTCAAGAAAATAAGGAAAAGGGTATGAAAAATTTAAAATTTTGACTTGAGCCAATTATAAAAATTGAAGTATATTTAATAAACAACAAGAAAGGTTGAGAAAGCTTAGCCAAAATAACTCAATTAAAACCCCAAATCAAGCTTCTCATGTGGGGACTTAATGGGAATTCTGAATTTCAGAATTCTGAAATTCAGACCTTGAGCTAAAGATCAGGGATGTTCACCTTGATCCCCAACTCGAATCCTAATGGCCCCATTGACAAAATTTTGTCTAACTAACCCCTCTGTCGTGTGCCAGAAGATGGCATTGGGACGCGAGCCCTAGACACGACAAAACCTTGGATTTGCCACGGGTTTGGGCAGGGAGATAGACCGGATTTCCTGGCTCCATATTTCTGCAACCAGTAGGCAAAATCCTATGACCTCCACACAAGAATGGTAGCTTGTAGGGAGGAGAAGAGGTTTTGTGCACTGACCAAGGCAAGAGCAGGCTCGGATGAGCGACCACACGCGCCAGAACTTGGGCAGAACGCACGGGCACACGTGTTCGACCCTGGTCGGCACGCCAGAGCTCGCCCAACCCACGCGCGCGCTCGCCCTGGCGTCCGATCAAGTCCGCCGCGCGCCCATGCCCTCAGCCGTGCTCGCCCGCGCCTATAAAGCGTCCCCGGGCGCACCTCACTTCACCCCGCACTCACCCTCACCGGCCAGCCACCTCTCCTTAGCTCCGGCGAGCTCAATTCCGCCCGCCATCGCCGCCAGAGCTCCGGCCACCGTGGCCAGCCCACTCCAGCCATCCTCAAGTCGAGCCAGTGCTTTGGCTAGCTCCGCCAGTAGCCCGTGAAGCTTGCCAAGCCCTCGGACCCGGCCGGACTTCACCGGAGGCCCGAGATCGACCTCACCGGACTTCGGTGTTCCGCCGCCGCGCGTGGACCGAGCTATCCAGTGAGTCTCCGACCGATTCCTTGCACCCATATCTTCTCTGGCATCCCGTGAACCTCTCTGACCCATCCAATTGGTCTATCTCGCCGTGACCAGGCCGGACTCCTCGCCGCCGACGAGCATCCCCGCCTGCGCGCGTGGACCGACCGACTCCGGCCATCTCCGACAGTGACCCGCACCTCGTTCTGATCCCCGAGACCTCCCCTACGTCCTCGACCACTTCACCGGAGCAATCTCGCCGCTGGTAAGCCCCTCCGCCCTTTCTTCCGCCGCGGTTACTGTTTAACTTAGAAGAAGGACCTCGGGTTAGGATTTGTAGAACCCGGGGGGTTTTCTGTAATGTCAGAGACTCATGTGAATAGTAGCTTAAGGACTGATTCGCGAGGAAAACTTAAAAAACCCGCCAGGGACCCCAGTGCAAAGTGGATTTCCATTAAACCAATTCTGTTATTCTTTTTAATTGACCAGAAGACTTAGAAAATCCATAACTTGATGAATTTTTCATAAAAAGTTATCAAACCAATTTTGCTAGCTCCTGAATATTATGAACTATCATTTAAAAATGATAAACCCTATGCTTCTTGTTCTAAATTTTAAAGTTTAAAATTAAAAACAGAAACCCACCAAACCTTGTTTAATTAAGGAAAATTAGTTTTTCTTCTGTGCTGAACTTAAGAAAATTTGTAGATGTTCAAACCTCATTTAGACATTGTCTAAAAATAGTAGGAACCCCAGCATTAGAAATTATGATGTGCTTATTCATTTAAAGCTATTTTGCCCAAAACTTAGAAAAATTAGAAAGGCATTGGAAATTGATGAACAGTGATTAAGATTATTTTTCCTAGTTTACTTATGTAACAGAGAACCTAGGAAAAATACAGAGACCATTAATTTGGACCAGTTTTAAATTAAGATGTTTTATTTAGCCTTATATGGACTGAAAATCAATTATTAGAATAGCAAAACTATAACCAAAATGAGTAGTAAAAATCCAGTGGACTTACAACCACCAGAGCCCCACTACAAAAATAAAGAACACCTCAGTTCAACTTTTTAAGTAAGGAGAATAAATATAAAATGATAATGAGGCATTCTCCAAATAAATCATAAACAACCCCTAATAATATGATAATGGGCAACCAAAAATTAGCTAAGTCCATAATGAGATAAACCATCAGATAAAAATGCAAACCCATGAAAAGGAAGCAAATTCTTATCTATTGCTACTGTTGATTCCAAACTTCAGAATGATTGCTCTTGCACAAAACAATGGCTAAGAAAAATAAAAACTCTGTTGTTTGATATTTTTCAAATATAGTGGTAGTAGAAAGCACCTATTTGGCTAGAAACTTGAGAAAACCATAGTAAAATAACTAAAAGGTATTAATTGCTAGAAATTTGTATCAAGTCATGTTATAACACCTAAAGGCCAGCAAAAATAAGTTTTATAGAACTACCCACAGTTAAATAATAGTTGTAGTTCAAAACACCCCTTCTGCCCTAGAATTTAATAATTTTGTCCAGAGAAAACTATTCACTTTCTGATCCCCAAATTTTGAAACAAAGAAACATACACCAGTGCTAAGCCACTGTAATTTTTGCAGAATTTTTAGAATTTTATAGAAGCAACTTGTAGTTCAAACCTACTCCCAAAACATTAAAGAGAATAAAAGAAAAGGAAAGAAGACCTGAACCTCACTCTAATAAGCCTATCTTGAATATTTATTAACCCTCACCAAGACTTAAAAAGAATTCAGTGGAACCCCTAAAAGTAAAACCTACCACTTGCCTTAGCTAAGTTTAACTTAATTTACCAAGTATACCACCCAAGGGTCTTACATAAGTAAAGTTAACCTTGTTTAAATCAAGTGGATCATACACCGTCAAAAGTTGTAATTTCTAAAAGCACGTATCATATCATGCATATATCTTACGCATTGCATTCATTAGATTGTAATCTTGCCGACGGAGAGTACGTGCTCATCCCCGAGCAAGGACCTGTCCAAGAGGAGGACCAGGAGCAGGCTTCAGAGGCTGCTATTGAGGATCTCCCCACAGCCCCAGCAATTGAAGGCAAGCCCCGGTTTTATGCATAACCGTTTACATATGCTATTTTACTACACTTAATGTTTGTAGGTTTGTAATGTGCACTTAAGTGTAGGAGTTGCTTGGAACCTCTAGTTGCATGAACTTAGGATTCCTTTTTGAGATGAATACTAGTATGCTAGGTCGAGTAGCTGCTTTGCTAATTAGGATCTCGGTAGAAGTCGAGTGATTTTTCTAGCACTCACGCGAGGTCAGGAATTGATTGTATTCATCTTGATAACGGGATATATATGTTGGTCTATGGACTTGGATCCATGGAGGATGTCTTGTCCATGAGACGGGAAAAAGAATTAAGGATTAATGTGTGGATACCTGAGTCAAGCTTTTGAACGTACTAATCACATGCTGGGAAATATGGTAACCGGTAAACCTAGTACCTGAGTGAAGCCGGGCGCGGACTTTATCCCTCATGCGACCTGAGACTGGGTCTCCCATGCTAGCTATGGTGGGTACAAGTGCGGTCACTGCACGGCGGCAGCTGGGGTCAGTGGAGCATTGTATGCCAAGGCGGTGAGGCCTGGACGCGAACGGGGAATCGATGGGGACGGTTGTCATGTGTGGGGTCGGAGTACCCTGACATGCCGTGTGTTTAGGTTTACCTTGCAAGGTTAAAACTCGATTCGAATCGTCTGCTTCTCGCAGCTAATGAGACTGCTTGATTCCTTGTACTGCATCGAGTAAGAAGTGAAATGAGGTTACATGAGATAACTTGTTGATTGATCTAAATGCTTGTTACCATGTATGCTTAGAAGAAGTAAATCTAGCTAAGTAATGATGGTAGAATTTGAAAAGCTAAAAGTTGATTTAGAAACAGCTACTGCTTTTTGGCAAACCAAACCCCTCAGCCAAACAGCTGCATAGTCTAGAGGTAGAGGAGTAGATTCCTCACACCGGGTAAGTCTAGCTGAGTATTAGTATACTCAGCCTTGCTTGTGGCACAATTTTTGCAGGTACCATTCAGGAAATGGTTGATGGTGTGACTTGGCCTACCACCCTACCACCGGGTTGGACGGTCGAGTGGGATGTTGCTCCGGCAGGAGAGGAGCACGAGGAGTAGTGGGCTAGGCCTTGCCCATTTCCTCAATACCGACGACATCGATTATCCGCTGCACTTTATTTTGTGAACTCTCATTGGCTACTCAAAAACTCCGATTTATGTAATAACTTAGTACTTAATTTTGTGGATTCCTGTTTTATTGTATTTCTTCTATGACTCACCTTCGAGTGAGATTGTGGAATTTGATCCTGGTTAAGTGGCTCTATCAGACTAGATCTGAGAGACTGACGGGTTATTCCGATTTAAGTGTGTTACGGCCCCTGGGGCGTGTGAAAGGGAATTAGGCTTACACCTAGTTCCTAAATAATTTTGGTGGTTGAATTGTCCAACACAAATATTGGACTAACTAGTTTACTCTAGTGCATAAGTTATACAGGTGCAAAAGGTTCACATTCAGCCAATAAAAAGACCAAGTGTTGGATTCAACAAAGGAGCAAAGGGGCAACCGAAGGCACCTCTGGCTGGAGGCACCGGACTGTCCGGTGTGCACCGGACAGTGTCCGGTGCGCCCAGAGGACTCCAACTCAAACTCTTCGCCCTCGGGATTTCTCGGGAGACGGCGCGCTAAAATTCACCGGACTGTCCGGTGTGCACCGGACATGTCCGGTGCTCCAAGGAAGCGCGGTCTCCGGAACTAGCCAGCCTCGGGTTCGCGCGGCAGCCGCTCCGCTAAAATTCACCGGACTGTCCGGTGTGCACCGGACTGTCCGGTGTGCCAGCGGAGCAACGGCTATTTCGGCGCCAACGGCTACCTGCGGTGCATTTAATGCGCGCGCAGCGCGCGCAGACGTCAGGATCGCCCATACCGGTGCACCGGACATCAAACAGTACATGTCCGGTGTGCACCGGACACCCAGGAGGGCCCAGAAATCAGAAGCTCCAACGGTCAGAATCCAACGGCAATGGTGACGTGGCAGGGGCACCGGACTGTCCGGTGTGCACCGGACTGTCCGGTGTGCCATCGAACAGACAGCTTCCAGCAACGGTCACTTTTGGTGGTTGGGGCTATAAATACCCCAACCACCCCACCATTCATTGCATCCAAGTTTTCCAACTTCCAACCACTTACAAGAGCTAGGCATTCAATTCTAGACACACCAAAGAGATCAAATCCTCTCCAATTCCACTCAAGCCTTTAGTGACTAGCGAGAGAGATTTGCCGTGTTCTTTTGAGCTCTTGCGCTTGGATCGCTTTCTTTCTTTCTCACTTGTTCTTGTGTTCATCACTCAATTGTAACCAAGGCAAGAGGCACCAATTGTGTGGTGGCCCTTGCGGGGAAGTTTTGTTCCCGGTTGATTGAGAAGAAGAGAAAGCTCACTCGATCCGTGGGATCGTTTGAGAGAGGGAAGGGTTGAAAGAGACCCGGCCTTTGTGGCCTCCTCAACGGGGAGTAGGTTTGCGAGAACCGAACCTCGGTAAAACAAATCCGCGTGTCACACTCTTATTCGCTTGCGATTTGTTTTGCGCCCTCTCTCGCGGACTCGTTTATATTTCTAACGCTAACCCCCGGCTTGTAGTAGTGATTATTTTTAAATTTCAGTTTCGCCCTATTCACCCCCCCCCTCTAGGCGACTTTCAATTGGTATCAGAGCCGGTGCTTCATTAGAGCCTAACCGCTCGAAGTGATGTCGGGAGATCACACCAAGAGGGAGATGGAGACCGGCGATAACAAGCCCACTACAAGCCAAGGGAGCACTTCATCGGAAGAGTCCCGCACCAAGAGAAGGGAGAAGAAGAAGAACTCCTCCAAGCGGAAGGAGAAAAGATCTTCCTCTTCTCACCACAAGGAGAAGAAGGAAAAATCTTCTTCTCACAAGCCGCATCGGAGTGGGGACAAGCACAAAAGGATGAGGAAGGTGGTCTACTACGAGACCGACACTTCATCGACATCCACCTCCGGCTCCGACGCGGCGTCCGTCACTTCTAAACGCCAAGAGCGTAAGAAGTATAGTAAGATTCCCCTACGCTACCCTCGCATTCCTAAACATACACCTTTACTTTCCGTCCCATTAGGCAAACCACCAACTTTTAATGGTGAAGATTATGCTATGTGGAGTAATTTAATGCGATTTCATCTAACCTCTCTCCACAAAAGTATATGGGATGTTGTTGAGTATGGTGTACAGGTACCATCCGTAGGGGATGAGGACTATGACACGGATGAAGTGGCCCAAATCGAGCACTTCAACTCCCAAGCCGCAACCATTCTCCTTGCCTCACTAAGCAAGGAGGAATACAACAAGGTGCAAGGGTTGAAGAACGCAAAGGAGATTTGGGACCTACTCAAGACGGCGCACGAAGGTGATGAACTCACCAAAATCACCAAACGGGAAACGATCGAGGGGGAGCTCGGTCGCTTTCGTCTTCGCCAAGGGGAGGAGCCACAAGACATGTACAACCGGCTCAAGACCTTGGTGAACCAAGTGCGCAACCTCGGGAGCGCAAAATGGGATGACCACGAGGTGGTTAAGGTTATTTTAAGAGCACTTATTTTCCTTAACCCCACTCAAGTACAATTAATTCGTGGTAATCCTAGATATCCACTAATGACTCCCGAGGAAGTTATCGGGAATTTTGTAAGCTTTGAATGCATGATTAAGGGCTCCAAGAAGATCAACGAGCTTGATGAACCTTCCACATCCGAGGCGCAACCGGTGGCCTTCAAGGCCACGGAGGAGAAGAAGGAGGAGTCTACACCAAGTAGACAACCGATTGACGCCTCCAAGCTCGACAATGAGGAGATGGCCCTAATCATCAAAAGCTTTCGGCAAATCCTCAAGCAACGGAAAGGGAAGGATTACAAATCCCGTTCCAAGAAGGTTTGCTACAAGTGTGGTAAGCCCGGTCATTTTATTGCAAAATGTCCTATGTCTAGTGATAGTGACAGGGGCGACGACAAGAAGGGCAAGAGGAAGGAGAAGAAGAGATACTACAAGAAGAAGGGCGGCGATGCCCATGTTTGTCGGGAGTGGGACTCCGACGAAAGCTCAAGCGACTCCTCCGACGACGAGGACGCCGCCAACATCGCCGTCACCAAGGGCCTCCTCTTCCCCAACGTCGGCCACAAGTGTCTCATGGCCAAGGACGGCAAAAAGAAGGTAAAATCAAAGTCCTCCACTAAATATGAAACATCTAGTGATGAGGATGATGATAAAAATGAGGAGGATAATTTGCGCATTCTTTTTGCTAACCTCAACATGCAACAAAAGGAAAAATTAAATGAATTGATTAGTGCTATACATGAGAAGGATGATCTCTTGGATTCTCAAGAGGACTTCCTTATTAAAGAAAATAAGAAGCATGTTAAGGTTAAAAATGCTTATGCTCTAGAAATGGAAAAATGTGAAAAATTGTTTAGTGAGCTAAGCACTTGCCATGAGACTATAGACAACCTTAGAAATGAAAATGCTAATTTGTTAGCTAAGGTTGATTCTCATATTTGCAATGTTTCAATTCCAAATCCTAGAGATGATAATGATGACTTGCTTGCTAGGATTGAAGAATTGAACATTTCTCTTGCTAGCCTTAGAAATGAGAATGAGAAATTAATTGCTAAGGCTAAGAATTTTGATGTTTGCAATGCTACTATTTCGGACCTTAGAACTAAGAATGATTTGTTGCATGCTAAGGTCATTGAATTGAAATCTTGCAAACCTTCTACATCTACTGAGCATATTTCCATTTGTACTAGATGTAGAGATATTAATGTTGATGCTATCCATGATCACCTAGCCTTAATTAAAAAACAAAATGATCACATAGCACAACTTAATGCTAAGATTAGAGAGCATGACTTAGAAAATGAAAAATTTAAATTTGCTAGAAGCATGCTCTATAATGGGAGATGCCCTGGCATTAAGGACGACATTGGCTTCCAAAAGGAAGGCAATGTCAAAATTAATGCCCCTCCAAAGAACCTATCTAACTTTGTTAAGGGCAAGGCTCCCATGCCTCAGGATAACGAGGGTTACATTTTGTACCCTGCCGGCTATCCTGAGAGCAAGATTAGGAAAACTCATTCTAGGAAGTCTCACTCTGGCCCTAATCATGCTTTTATGTATAAGGGTGAGACATCTAGATCTAGGCAACCAACCCATGCCAAGTTGCCTAGAAAGAAAATTCCAAATGCATCAAATGATCATGCTATTTCATTTAAAACTTTTGATGCATCTTATGTTTTGACTAACAAATCCGGCAAGATAGTTGCCAAAATTGTTGGGGGCAAACACAAGGGCTCCAAGACTTGTGTTTGGGTACCCAAGGTTCTCGTTTCTAATGCCAAAGGACCCAAAACCGTTTGGGTACCTAAAACAAAGAACTAAACTTGTTTTGTAGGTTTATGCATCCGGGGGCTCAAGTTGGATACTCGACAGCGGGTGCACAAACCACATGACAGGGGAGAAAAAGATGTTCTCCTCATATGAGAAAAACCAAGATCCCCAACGAGCTATCACATTCGGGGATGGAAATCAAGGTTTGGTCAAAGGTTTGGGTAAAATTGCTATATCACCTGACCATACCATTTCCAATGTTTTTCTTGTAGATTCCTTAGATTACAATTTGCTTTCCGTATCCCAATTATGTCAAATGGGCTACAACTGTCTTTTTACTAATACAGGTGTTACTGTCTTTAGAAGAAGTGATGATTCAGTAGCATTTAAGGGAGTGTTAGAGGGTCAGCGATACTTGGTAGATTTTGATAGAGCTGAACTCGACACTTGCTTGGTTGCTAAGACTAACTTGGGTTGGCTCTGGCACCGCCGACTAGCCCATGTTGGAATGAAGAATCTTCACAAGCTTCTAAAGGGAGAACACATTTTAGGACTAACCAATGTTCTTTTTGAGAAAGACAGGATTTGTAGCGCATGCCAAGCCGGGAAGCAAGTTGGTGTCCATCATCCACACAAAAATGTCATGACTACCGACAGGCCGCTGGAGCTCCTACACATGGATTTATTCGGCCCGATCGCTTACATAAGCATCGGCGGTAGTAAGTATTGCCTTGTAATTGTGGATGATTATTCTCGCTTCACTTGGGTGTTCTTTTTGCAGGACAAATCTCATACCCAAGAAACTTTAAAGGGATTCTTGAGACGGGCTCAAAATGAGTTCGGCTTAAGGATCAAGAAAATTAGAAGCGACAACGGGACGGAGTTCAAAAACTCCCAAATTGAAGGCTTTCTTGAGGAGGAGGGCATCAAGCATGAGTTCTCTTCTCCCTACACTCCACAACAAAATGGTGTAGTGGAGAGGAAGAATCGAACTCTATTGGACATGGCAAGAACCATGCTTGATGAGTACAAGACACCGGATCGGTTTTGGGCCGAGGCGGTCAACACCGCCTGCTACGCCATCAACCGGTTATATCTTCATCGAATCCTCAAGAAGACATCTTATGAACTCCTAACCGGTAAAAAGCCAAATATTTCATATTTTAGAGTTTTTGGTAGCAAATGTTTTATTCTTGTCAAAAGAGGTAGAAAATCTAAATTTGCTCCTAAAACTGTAGAAGGCTTTTTACTAGGATATGACTCAAACACAAGGGCATATAGAGTCTTTAACAAGTCCTCAGGACTTGTTGAAGTTTCTTGTGACGTTGTGTTTGATGAGACTAACGGCTCTCAAGTAGAGCAAGTTGATCTTGATGAAACAGGTGAAGAACAGGCTCCATGCATAGCGCTAAGGAACATGTCCATTGGGGATGTGTGTCCTAAGGAATCCGAAGAGCCTTCAAATGCACAAGATCAACCATCCTCCTCCATGCAAGCATCTCCACCAACTCAAATTGAGGATGAGGCTCAAGATGTTGAACAAGAAGATCAAGAAGATGAGACCCCTCAAAATGACGGCAATGATCAAGGGGGAGATGCAAATGATGAAGACAAGGAGGATGAACAACCAAGGCCGCCACACCCAAGAGTCCACCAAGCAATACAACGAGATCACCCCGTCGACACCATCCTCGGCGACATTCATAAGGGGGTAACTACTCGATCTCGTGTTGCACATTTTTGTGAACATTACTCGTTTGTTTCCTCTATTGAGCCACACAGGGTAGAGGAAGCACTTCAAGATTCGGATTGGGTGATGGCGATGCAAGAGGAGCTCAACAATTTCACGAGGAACGAGGTATGGCACTTAGTTCCACGTCCTAACCAAAATGTTGTAGGAACCAAGTGGGTCTTCCGCAACAAGCAAGACGAGCATGGTGTGGTGACTAGGAACAAAGCTCGACTCGTGGCCAAGGGATATTCACAAGTCGAAGGTTTGGATTTTGGTGAAACCTATGCACCCGTAGCTAGGCTTGAGTCAATTCGCATATTATTAGCCTATGCTACTTACCATGGCTTCAAGCTTTATCAAATGGACGTGAAGAGTGCCTTCCTCAATGGACCAATCAAGGAGGAGGTCTATGTTGAGCAACCTCCCGGCTTTGAAGACAGTGAGTACCCTAACCATGTTTATAGGCTCTCTAAGGCGCTTTATGGGCTCAAGCAAGCCCCAAGAGCATGGTATGAATGCCTTAGAGATTTCCTTATTGCAAATGGCTTCAAAGTCGGCAAAGCCGATCCTACTTTGTTCACTAAAACTCTTGACAATGATTTGTTTGTATGCCAAATTTATGTTGATGATATCATATTTGGGTCTACTAACAAATCTACATGTGAAGAATTTAGTAGGATCATGACACAAAAATTCGAGATGTCGATGATGGGGGAGTTGAAGTATTTTCTAGGATTCCAAGTCAAGCAACTCCATGAGGGCACCTTCATTAGCCAAACAAAGTATACTCAAGATATCCTAAGCAAGTTTGGAATGAAGGATGCCAAGCCCATCAAGACACCCATGGGAACAAATGGGCATCTCGACCTCGACACGGGAGGTAAGTCCGTGGATCAAAAGGTATACCGGTCGATGATTGGTTCATTGCTTTATTTATGTGCATCTCGACCGGACATTATGCTTTCCGTATGCATGTGTGCAAGATTCCAAGCCGACCCTAAGGAATCACACCTTACGGCCGTAAAACGAATCTTGAGATATTTAGCTTATACTCCTAAGTTTGGGCTTTGGTACCCTCGGGGATCCACTTTTGATTTGATTGGGTATTCGGATGCCGATTGGGCGGGGGGTAGGATTAATAGGAAGAGCACATCGGGGACTTGCCAGTTCTTGGGAAGATCCTTGGTGTCATGGGCTTCAAAGAAGCAAAATTCGGTCGCTCTTTCTACCGCCGAAGCCGAGTACATTGCCGCAGGCCATTGTTGCGCGCAATTGCTTTGGATGAGGCAAACCCTGCGGGACTACGGTTACAAATTAACCAAAGTCCCTTTGCTATGTGACAATGAGAGTGCAATCAAAATGGCCGACAATCCCGTCGAGCATAGCCGCACTAAACACATAGCTATTCGGTATCATTTTCTTCGGGATCACCAACAAAAGGGGGATATCGAGATTTCATATATTAACACTAAAGATCAATTAGCCGATATCTTTACCAAGCCACTTGATGAGCAATCTTTTACCAGACTTAGGCATGAGCTCAATATTCTTGATTCTAGGAATTTCTTTTGCTAGTCTTGCACACATAGCTCATAAATATACCTTTGATCATGTCTCTTTTATATATGCTATGACTAATGTGTTTTCAAGTGTATTTCAAACCAAGTCATAGGTATATTGAAAGGGAATTGGTGTCTTCGGCGAAGACAAGGCTTCCACTCCACTCTACTACTCATTCTTCGCCGTCGCTCCGCATCATATCTCCAACTTTGGTATAATCTTCACTCTTTCATTTTATGGCCAAAGGGGGAGAATGTACTTCATTGGGCTCTAATGATTCCGTTTTTGGCGATTCATGCCAAAGGGGGAGAAAATATGAGCCCAAAGCAAAAGGACCGCACCACCACCCTAATTTTAAATTTGATGATTTTCAATTGGTAAATTTCAAAATTGGTATCTCTTTATGTTCTAAAGGGGGAGGAAGTAGTATTTCAAAATGATAAATCAAAACCCTCTTGAACACTAAGAGGAGGATCTCATTTAGGGGGAGTTTTGTTTAGTCAAAGGAAAAGCATTTGAGCAAAGGTAGAATATTTCAAAACTTCAAAATGCTTTGCAAAATCTTATTCATTTACCTTTGACTATCTTGCAAAATGACTTTGAAAAGAATTTGCAAAAACAAAACTTATGGTGCAAATGTGGTCCAATATGTCAAAAACAAAGAAAACAATTCATGCGCATCATGTAAGTATTTATATTGGCTCAATTCCAAGCAACCTTTGCACTTACATTATGTAAACTAGTTCAATTATGCACTTTTATATTTGCTTTGGTCTGTGTTGGCATCAATCACCAAAAAGGGGGAGATTGAAAGGGAATTAGGCTTACACCTAGTTCCTAAATAATTTTGGTGGTTGAATTGTCCAACACAAATATTGGACTAACTAGTTTACTCTAGTGCATAAGTTATACAGGTGCAAAAGGTTCACATTCAGCCAATAAAAGACCAAGTGTTGGATTCAACAAAGGAGCAAAGGGGCAACCGAAGGCACCTCTGGCTGGAGGCACCGGACTGTCCGGTGTGCACCGGACAGTGTCCGGTGCGCCCAGAGGACTCCAACTCAAACTCTTCGCCCTCGGGATTTCTCGGGAGACGGCGCACTAAAATTCACCGGACTGTCCGATGTGCACCGGACATGTCCGGTGCTCCAAGGAAGCGCGGTCTCCGGAACTAGCCAGCCTCGGGTTCGCGCGGCAGCCGCTCCGCTAAAATTCACCGGACTGTCCGGTGTGCACCGGACTGTCCGGTGTGCCAGCGGAGCAACGGCTATTTCGGCGCCAACGGCTACCTGCGGTGCATTTAATGCGCGCGCAGCGCGCGCAGACGTCAGGATCGCCCATACCGGTGCACCGGACATCAAACAGTACATGTCCGGTGTGCACCGGACACCCAGGAGGGCCCAGAAATCAGAAGCTCCAACGGTCAGAATCCAACGGCAATGGTGACGTGGCAGGGGCACCGGACTGTCCGGTGTGCACCGGACTGTCCGGTGTGCCATCGAACAGACAGCTTCCAGCAACGGTCACTTTTGGTGGTTGGGGCTATAAATACCCCAACCACCCCACCATTCATTGCATCCAAGTTTTCCAACTTCCAACCACTTACAAGAGCTAGGCATTCAATTCTAGACACACCAAAGAGATCAAATCCTCTCCAATTCCACTCAAGCCTTTAGTGACTAGCGAGAGAGATTTGCCGTGTTCTTTTGAGCTCTTGCGCTTGGATCGCTTTCTTTCTTTCTCACTTGTTCTTGTGTTCATCACTCAATTGTAACCAAGGCAAGAGGCACCAATTGTGTGGTGGCCCTTGCGGGGAAGTTTTGTTCCCGGTTGATTGAGAAGAAGAGAAAGCTCACTCGATCCGTGGGATCGTTTGAGAGAGGGAAGGGTTGAAAGAGACCCGGCCTTTGTGGCCTCCTCAACGGGGAGTAGGTTTGCGAGAACCGAACCTCGGTAAAACAAATCCGCGTGTCACACTCTTATTCGCTTGCGATTTGTTTTGCGCCCTCTCTCGCGGACTCGTTTATATTTCTAACGCTAACCCCGGCTTGTAGTAGTGATTATTTTTAAATTTCAGTTTCGCCCTATTCACCCCCCCTCTAGGCAACTTTCAGCGTGACTTAGGCACTTAAGCTAGAATAATTCGGGTGGTTCCGCCACAGCAACTCCGCCTGGTGGAGGATTAGGAGGATTCATCTCTGCTGGCTGTGGCTGAGGTTGTTTATATATCCACCGAGTGTGTCGATTAGGAGGCAAATCAATTCCACCACCCCTCCTGGTATTGACCATCTGAGTTAGATACATATGGTAAGAGAGAGTAGTAGACAAGGCAGTAATTACGAATCGTGTTACTTTGGGGGATTTATTAGCTAAGCAGATTAATGTTCTACCTACCATAGCTAATTTATTACCTTATGGTGGTACATGCTAAGATGTCCACATATAATATCTCAATCAATCAAAGAAGCAAATCAGACATTTATCATCAGAACAATCAAACAATATTTTTAAATATAGAAAATAGTTTTGGTTTGGTCTTAGGCCTCCTATCTCTTAAAAATGTCATAGGGGTAGGGATTCCAAAGTGTGAAATCCGTCTTGTCTCAGAATAGAAAAGATAAGAATGATCAGAGTAGAACAGTAGAAGGTGAGACAGGATCAAGATAAGTATAGAAAGAATCAGAGTAAGATAAGTGTAGAATGATTCAGAATAAGATAAGTAGGTAAGTGTTTTGTCCATTTCTATCTAGGTTTCGTCCTACAGTCAACATTTGCTCTGATACCACTTCTGTCATACCCGGCTTTAAGGAGCAAAGCCAGGTGCATCTCATACATGCGCCAAGAAGACAACATATATAATAACAGAGTGTATAGAGATAAATGTCACCATAACATTAGAGTATTTATTACATAGCGGAAGACTTATTATAAAATAAAAGAATAAATATAAAACGAACTAAGGATCGTCGGCGCCAATGTCAACTGAGAAACGCCACCTAGATCAGATCAAACTCCTCGCCTTGTGGCTCCTCCTGAACCACCTGTTCTTCTCCTGTGGGGGGGTGTGAGACAGCAAGGGTGAGCTCACACATGATCATAGCTCAACAAGTTGTGGGGAACCAGTGGACATGAACTCACAAAGGTGGGAGTTCATGTGATGTGTAAGGCTAATCAATGACAGGGGTTAAAGCTAAGCATTGCTTTTAAGTAGTTGGTCAAAATTTTATTAGCAGTTACTAAGTGTAAGTAAATACCAAACCTTAAGTAAAAGTAATAGAACAAAATTAATAATAATCCCATGCATATGCGAATGACAAATTGAATTTAAGTTCCATAATTTAATCATCAGAGATTCCTGAGCTGCTCATGACCGTGAGCTCGGCTAGTATACCAGTTTTACACTCTGCAGAGGTTGTACCCTTTACCCACAAGTCATGTTACCCATCTACCAAGGGGTCACGAGTCCCATACACCTCTACCTAGGAAGCGAGGCAGGGCAACACTATGAGGCCTTTACAAAGTACCACTAGCTTCCGAAAACTCGCTACAGTTTATGGGAAGAGCACTTGCAAGAATCCCCCGTCTGACCGCCATCGCAGCTAAATCAACCCAAGAACCTCCTTGCATGCAACTCCCCTACTGCTCTTGCCCCTTTCGGGTAAGGTAGTCTTCCACTAGCTTTCCTAATTAGTCAGCCAAGGGCGTCCCATTAAACCCTTATGGTGGCACGTGTTTCTCAAGTTAAGCTCTATGTTCAAATTAACATTAATGATCTTGACATGAACATAAATAGAATAACAACAAGAATTGGAACATATATGTAATAAATGATTATCCCAAAACCATGTAAAGCAATAGCAAACTACCCAAGTGATTCAGAGGTAAACAAGGTAATGAGATAAACAATCTAGGGTGACCTATCGGGTCCCATCAAAATTAACCTATGCATGAATAAATGATATTAAAGAACATTATTGGGTAAAAAGTGGTCAAGGGCACAACTTGCCTTCAATGAGCTCCTCCTCAGCTACCTCTATCTGCTGCTCACCAGGATCCTAAGTCACGGGTTCGTCTACTCGCCACAATAGAAACAAGCACAGTATATATAGAGAAATTAACATCACACCAAACATATAAACAAAATACATAGTAATAATCCACACATTAAAATAAAATCCTAGGAACGGGAATCATAATTTTTGGAGTCATAGATTTTAAGTTATGAATTTTCCAAGTTTTATGTGCTTAAATTAGGATTAAGTGAGAAATTATTTTTTTTTACTGTTTTCATGACAAAACAGAGACTCTAAGTGATAGAGAATAAAATTACAAAATTTTAGAAAGTGGAATGGACTAATTTGGACTAAAAATGGATTTTCTATGAATTTATCAAGTTCTAGTAATTATTTTCATATTAAAAACCTATTTTCCAATTTATTTATTCAATTTTAAACCGCACTGGACTAGGCCTCAATTTCAGAGAAACCCAGGGGTTATTCCACAACTAATCCTGAAACCTAGAGCGTTGTTGCTCTGGACGGCGGGTTTATTTCAGGTAAACGCGAGGTCTCTTACGCAAAGTTACAAGGCCGAAGGGGTACGATGCGCTCACAGTCGTCCGATCTTAAACGGAGCGCCCAGATTAAAAGCACACTCGCTACGTACTGTATTTTTTTTCCGATCGCCAGATCTGTAATGGATGGTTCGGATTTTAAACTGGCTAGTTCCAATCGCCCCCATCAGATCCAAATCGAATGCCGTTGGATGAACAGGTACATTTACGTTCTAATCTTAGCCGCTCCTGGTGGATCCAATGGCCACCAGCCCTTCTTCCACCAACCACACCGGACGACGACGCAATCCCTAGAGCCACGGCGGAACTCACCAGCGAGAAACCCAATCCGATGCCCAGGCGCGCTAAGACTCCAACCCTAGTGCCCTACACGATGCTACAAGCTCGGTGAAGGTAAACAGGGACTTACCAGAGACGGAGATGGCTCACGGACAGCTGCTCACGGTGAAGCGCGGATCCGAGATGGTGCGTCAGCTCCGACGAGCGATTCGGACACAATCGCCCGGCATCCCGCCCGATAACTTGACGCGCAGATCGCCCAAATGGCGCCGAACTCCTGCGCAGCTGCCCCCAACCACACGACGGCGTGAATCCGGGTTTGGTCCACGCGGCGCTCCTCCCTTTTCTCTGGCGGTGGTGGCGGCTCTCGAAATTGTGTGTTAACGCGAACCCAATGAGGCAGTGGAGCAGAGAAACGGCTAGGGCGACTGGGATTTTATCTCCCCCCGGCGTGGTCAAAGGCTGTGCGTGCAAGAACCGCAGAGGTGGCCTGCCACCATTACCGGCGAGGTTGTTGCGGAAAGGTGCTAACGGCACGGGACCACACGGCAGCGGGACGACGTGAGATGGTTACGACTGACGCGTGGGGTCGATGGCGCAGTGACAGCCACCGCGCAGTCCCGGTCGTGCGAATGACCAGTGGGGCCCTCGTGTCGGCACACGCACGCCTGCGTGGAAAGGAGCCGTGGGCTGCGCTGGGGAAATCCCCTGGTGGGCCAAATTGTGGGAAGCCGGCCCAGTTAAGCTCTCTCTCCCTTTTCTTTTTTTCCTGTTTGGTTTTCTTTTATAATTATTTTTAATCAAGTTTGAATTTGGATGTGAGTTTCACCCTTGAGTCCATTTTACAAATTCACACTCTAGTGTAGGAATAATATATTTTTACTTATTTTATCCACATAATACTTATTTCCTTTTTCTTTTCTAAATTCTAGAATTTCTTTTATGATTTAGTTTCCCATTGGAGTATTAACATACTCATTATTATATATATATATATATATTTTTACTATATTTTTATATCATCACCAAATGCACACAAAGTAAGATCCAACATGATGCACATGTTAATTATGTGTTCTTTGTTCTATTTATCCACTTTAGCTAGTGTTGATCACATGTCACGAATAGTAGAGGCCACAAACTATTGAGATTATCTCTATTCTCTTTATTACACTTTTGAGTATTACATCGAGCCATATCATAAAACCTTTTTATGAGCATGTCTAATAAGATATATTTGTAGCGTGAACATTTGCATATGCAAAATAGTCGTTATAGAGCATGTAAGTACATAAGTACAAAACTTAGGCAAATTATATTGTTTTGCGCCAGCTGGCGACTAAACTGAAACGAGAATTGTAGTACTTACACCAGTTGTACAGTGAAATGAGATTACAATACATATGAAGTAGCATTAAAGTAGCGCACGTCGAGAGCTAATAACGGTGTGTTACCAGGGTTTCATGAATATATACAGATTCAGAAATGCTCAAACAACTGGTTTATGTGTACATAGAAGTTTTTTTATTGCATCAAAAAAAAGAAAAACATCAAGTTCAAGTTGACCAAAAAAATTTCTTTGTTTTTGAATATGCAAATTTTTAACCTAAGAATATTTGTCTCCCTCCCTCCATTTGTATTCTCTCAATCAAAATTGATTATGCACAGTCATGAAGCATGCTTCTATGTTTCTTCACAAACGAATAATTCTATAGTTGATTACTTTGTAATGGAATCAACTTTGTCTCACTTGCACCAATTAGGAAAGGTATACTGTGTTAGCTAACAGGAAACTAAGCTGATATTTAAGAAAGTGGTAACATGGTTATCTCAGAGGCGTTGGCTACAAAATGTAGTCAAAAGATTAGGTTGTGAATTGTGATGTGCAGGTGACAAAATATAGATCGTTCACCTTATTTTGGGCATCACTTTCATAAATGAATAATAATGTAGAAATTTTCAGAAAAAATTATAAGAGAAAGGTTACCATCTCATCATGAAGATCTCCAATATTCAAATGCAAGAAAACTTACCTGTACTGGTAAATCTGAGATGAAGCAAACGGTATCACTAAGAAATGCTTTTCTCCTGAATAGACAAATGCAAGGTCATGGGCTAAACCAGTGCTAACGCTAATCAGCTTTACCAATATATGATTTCATAATTTCTACAATACCATGATGGAAGAATCACACTTCGTAACCGGGAATCTACTGTTGCAAACAGCCTGAAACAAAATAGGAGCATGATTTCTCTAGTCATAGCTGAAGCAAGTGAATACATGTAGAAGCTAGTTTTAGCATATCTGTCATCACTATACGCCTAGCAGGTTGCGTCGGGCAGCGGCTCTAGCTGGCAGAGCGATGCGGTGGCTCATGTCGAAGCTGGAACACAAGGTGACGGCGGCCACGGCCGACCGCGTCATTCACAGCAACGTTGACACCAAGTCGCAGCTCACCGCCCTCACCATGCTCTCGAGGCTCCTCATGGACTCCGACCCCCTTCGCCATATCGGTGCGCCCCCTCTCTCACCTCTCCCAGAGATGGCCAAGCGTCGAATCAAACGGAAGTATCCAGAGACGGAGGGAGCAGGGGAGCAAAGGAGCCATCAATCATTGATTGACGATCGGACAGTTCAATTTTTTTGACGACGTGGATAGCCTCGCCATTACCGTTTTGGACCTACTTTAATATTTTATCCAGTATCCAGCAGAGATTTTCTTGTGGTACTGATGGAATTCCAGTCATTCAAGGCGTTCAAGGCACTGACAGAATCAAGTCAAGATTTTTTTGTTATGTCGTGTGTTAACACAAGAATGAACTAGAAATCCAGAATACAAACCTACCACTTGCTCTGTCATAAATGAAATTGTCAGAGCTTGCAAGAATATGAAGATGTAATCAAAAGCAACCTTCCTATTGTTGCGAGTATCAGTGTTCTTAAGGCGTCGCCTAGGCGACGCCTAGGCGTCCAGGCGCCCGGGCAAAACTGGTCGCCTTGCTCGCCATTCCCGCCTAGGCGTCGCCTAGGCACCGCCTAGGCGCTAAGGCGCTTGTCTAGTCCACTTGCTCGCCTAGGCGCCTTAAGAACACTGGCGAGTATCATAAAACCTGAAAATAACTGGAGAGAAAACATCAAAAACTGACAAAAAAGGATTTGAAAGAATATCCACACTACACATTGGCAAAAAAATAGAATAAGCATGCATGATTAAACATCACCTTTTTGTAGATTTGATAAAGTCCATAGCCTTCTTGACAACATCATCAGGTTTGTTTGCTGGGACAAGCCAAAGCCAGACCAACAAAATGTCAAAATTTGGTAGAGACCCAATGTAAATGGAGGCCATATTTTGCAGGGAGGTTAAAATTTGGCCAGGCTAGCTAGAATGCAAGATGAATCCAAATGGAAACTCTTTGTTAGACTGGAGATATGATCAATGGATTTTTGTCTGTGAGGCTTATGCATAGACACTCCCATAAAATAGACACCATGGATCATTCTAGTTCAGATTTTACTGAAAAAACAGTGCTCCTTAAGTCTTGATAAAACCATGTTGGCATGCCGACTAGAACAAAACCATCCTTCCGAGGAATAAAAGACATCACACCATAGGCCACCAGATTATGAAACCCAATTAAAAAATGAAATGCAGGAAACACTAGAACTACACAATGTTTATGTGCCAGGGCATAATAGGTATTGGATATATTTTCTCCTTTAGTTGATGAAAAAGTAATATCAAGTCACCAACTTGAGGAGTGCACATTCTTTTTGTCCAAGAAAATTTCCCCTAGGGGCCACAACAGTGGACAGTGGACAGTTAGAGCTCTAGCAGAAACTATTAACAGGTGCTGCAGAATAAAACAACATATCTTAGAATTCTCGATGTAATGATTACTTGACCACACTGTTTTATTATGAAAAATTCTTATAATAAAAAGCAAGAACAATTATGATTCGATCACATACCGAACAATTATGATCCGATCACATATCGAACACAGTATGACAGTTGATCCATGATACAACATTGCTTTGAGAGGCATATACATTTTATTTTTTCATGATCCATTTCCATTCCATGACCCTTCACAAATGCATGTCATTGTTATCAAGCCACCATCTCTTTGAATGTTCAGGGCCTTGCATCCTCACGGCCTTTGTTTGATTGCAAATGGATGATCACAAGAAAACTTCTAGCACTGCTACGCAGAGCACCAGAACATTACCTCTTATCGGCCAGCTTCCTCCAGGTCGTCAACCACGCAGTGGAGCTCCTTCTAGCACTCCCGCTCCACCATCTTCTCCAGTCGGTCCCTCATCCCTACGCTACTGTTCCCGCTCCCTATCATGGTCACGGTCGCAGTCGTGTCGTCTCGGTCCCTGTCGCGCGAGATGTGTAATATCGGTCGCGGTCACTATCTCGATCCCAATCAAGGTCGCGGCAGGAGTCGTTGTCGCGGTGACGTCCTCAGTCCCTGTGTCGGTCTCGGTCCGGATCGAGGGAGTCACAGTGGGAGTTGGTGGAGCCGTAAGCCTGCAACAAGCAGGGTTGGGGGCAGACAGAGGAGCGCCGCTGGGAAGCGGCAGAGGTAGAGGCTGGGGAAGGGATGGTGGAGGTCGAGCGCGTGCGGCTCTGGTCAGACTGTGGCATGGCAGGGCTCGAGCACGAGGCCCTCCCACTCCGCCTTGGACAGGAACCTTCGAGAGAGCCGGGATGGACTCGAGAGTCAGAGGATGAATCGAGAGAGCCAAGCGACCGTATTTCCCTAGCTGTGCCATTTTGCTCGATCAAGCCGTCGATTCCTGATCGAGGGGTGGGTAAAAATTCAGTTGACGTGGATAGGCTAGAAAGCGACATTTTGGACCGCCTTTCATAATAAGGAAACTTGACATTATAATCATATCCTAACGGGAAAAATGGCATTGGGTATCCTTAATCGCCATTAGCATTCATCACATGTCCGACGTGCCTCTGGCTCCGTTTTCCATTCGCCTTCGCAGTTAGTTCCTCACACCCGAATGGAAATATTTGCTGCCCTCCTTTTCTCTTTTGTTCTTGTTCTTCGCTGTGTTCTTCTTTTCCGCTGTCGTTCTCTGGCTGGCCTTCACTGGCCCCTGCTCCTACGTACGGGCGACCTGAGGCCTGCGCCGTCGCCACTGGTCCTCTTCTTCCCCCACCCCCATTCTGCTCCAACCCTGTGTGGCGACATTGGCTTTTCCACGACATTCGCTTCTCCGTTCACTGCCATAGAGGTTTGGTTACATAGATAGGTACATTTCTGCAGATCCTAGAATTGTTAGACAAGTTTGACATAATTTAAGTATAACTTGTATGTGTTTTAGTGTTATGGATGATGGAGTACTCCCTGTTGATGTTTCGAATCCATGCAATGTCCAAGAGCAAGAGTGGTCATTAGCTTGTATTGGACATGAGGATCGTGAGACAAACACAAGCATTGTTAGTTTGATTTATTTGAATTTATGCAAATGAGAAGTTATATATGATTTTACAATTTGTTGGGTATTTTAGGCAACTGTCCATGGTTTTCATGAAGTCGATTGGGATTCAATTATAGTAGAAGAAAGGTCGAGTGAAGAAGGAAGACAGGACATTATAAGTGGGGAAGTGGGGCCAAGAAAACTAACAAAGAAACAGGGAAGAAAAGCCCTCGTCGAAATTGGTCTGTGGGGACAATATATGATCCTAGTGAGCTACCAGGAGTAAGTACCACCGGTCCAAGGATTGGACGGGGTGTTATAGTCGCCCTCGTGCTCAGTGACTCCTCTGAATATCTTTACAAGCTTGGGTGCCTCCCCACGAACCCTAGCAGAGGCACGATAATGATTATGGCTCCAGTTCCACTTCGACGGTCCCCCTCCTTTCTCTCTCCCTGCACCCAGCCTCAAGTAGCAATGGTGGTTCATGGGATGGCGCTAGCTCCTCTCCTATGCGGTTTGCTGGCACGAGCGAGGGGCTCTTATGGATGCTTTTATAGGGGCATGGGGCGAGTCCGCAGCAAGGAGGTCGGTAGCAGGGTAGCGCGGAATTTGGGGTGGTTCTATTATGGAGATCATGACGGAGAAGAGATATCTGGCGTGCAGGCCCCACATGGTAGTGAACACGGGCGCGCGGGCTGCACGAGCGATATTGTGAGGAGATGCTGGCCATGTGGTCAATTGGTCGCTGGAAGCCCGGCCCCACGCACCAGAGAGCAGGTGTGCGCACGACTGGCGTGAGTATGGGGAGTTGGCAGGTGGGACCCATCAGTCGGCGCTGTGCATCAAGCTGGGACGACGATATGGGCTGGTAAGAGGAGTGAATGTGGGCCACAACATGAATTTTGGCCCAGGGCTCGGTTTGTTCTTTTCTTTTTCCTATTTCCAGTTTTCTTCTTCTTTTCTTTTTTTATTTTAGTTTTCAAATTAAGTTTTGAATCCAGAATTTCAAAAATAGATGCGCAATCAAAACATCAGCATGGGGATACAAGGTTTTATTAGATATATATTATTTGTCTTTATCCCTTTATGTAAATGCTTCATAACATATGACTTAATGAAGAACAAGTTATACCATGAGATTATTAAAGATTCTTTTATTAAATAAATTAAATAATAACCTTATTTGAGAATTGAATGTTTATAACCTATTCTTAATTAACCATGAACTTTTTATTAGGCAACTGTTGGAACCGATTGACATGTGGTCAAACGGTCCCGAACACTAGAGTAAGGGAGTATTCAAATGCTAAACAAAACAGTAGGCAGGGAACTATAGCGTCTTGTTAGGTGTGTTCTATCAATGTATAGTGTGGGGGTATTTATACGTAATCAGGTGGGTGCGCGTGCCCTTCTAAGTACAACTATGCCTCTGGTTACCTGCTACAGCCCCGGAATATTCCCCCTATAGGGTCATTACAGGTCATTACGATGATGTTAAGTATAGCTTGATTAAATACACAGTAAACCCTACCCTAGGGAGGGGCTTACAAATGGGCCTGAATGGTCAGCAGGAAGCAGCATGGGCCCCGCCAATGGACATCGCAATCCTCGCCTATGCGCGACACTCTTCACTCTAAGGCGCCGGGTCATTGATCTTCGCCAAGGCTGTGGCTCAGAACCACCCAAGCTAGCAGCGTCGCCGAGCGAAGTCATGAGGAGCCCCCGCTTTAAGCGGTAGAACCCTTCTCTTCAAAGCCTTCGACGGTTCTTGGACAAAGACCTCGGCTTTGGTAACACTCGAAGTACCGTTCGCCTCCTGTGTTTATGATAGAACCTGTCCAATTTATGTTAAAGAAAACTGATCGAGGGGGCGGACGACCTTCGCTCCAACACTATCCCCCAAGGGGCCAGATCAACTTGGTGAGGTGGCCCCGAAGTCTTTTCTGGGAGTTGGCCGAAATGCTTCCCGTTAGGTTGAAGTGGTCCCCATGGGGGGTTTGAAATGTGACTATTGAAAGGTGACATTTCAGTGTGGGAACGTTGGTTTCCCGAGATGTCTTTTTGAGTCTATAAAAGTCATTCATGGCCGTGGTGGAAAGACTTTTACACGCTGGTTTACAGAAACCTTGGCTTCTCCGCTTAAGCAAACTGCTGCGCACTTTCTATTTTCTCGCCACCGGTGAACTAGCCCACGTGAAGCAAACCGCTTGCCACCGTAGACAGTACGTTATGTCGTCTTCTTCTTCGTCACCGTTTGCCGCGACTGCGTCGTTGAACGCGCCGTCGTCAGAGAAGACAGTTAGTGATCCGACGGTGGTAGTGGAGTTGTTACTGGGGCATACTATTGAGTTTGGGAATCGAGGATTTACTTGGGCCATGTGCAAGAGATGCAGCGTTTGGGGTATTTCAGGGACGGTGTGGGGCACGCTCTGGAAGCCAAAGAGGTCCTAGAGCCGGAGGGGGAGTTGGTTGTTTTTGAAGCGTTTTTCACTATAGAACTTCGCTTGACCGCGCATCGGTTCATTGTGTGGGCTGTGACTTTGTACGGTGGTGCGACGGTTCAAAGTTTAGATTCATCAGCTAACATCTAACGCCATGGTGACGCTGGCGAAGTTTGTGTGGGCTGTGACTTTGTATGGTGGGAGCCCTCGGTCGAGGTCTTCACCAAGAATTATTGTCTCCATTGGTAGAAAAAGGTGATTGGTGGCAAGGTTGCGCAATTTGGTACCTACACATTAACGTCGAGGACTAGAAAGATTTCGGGTGAAGTTTTGGAGATTGTGCCATGCACCAAGAAAAAATGGGGGAACTAGTGGGATTTTTGGTTTTACGTGACATTGGAAGACACCAAGGGGTTCCCGGGCTGCCTCCGTCTATTCTGTGCTTGCACTGCTATAACGCGTTCTCGCGGTTTAAACTAAAGAAGGGGGATAAAGGCGAAGACACCCTTCGGCATGAGCGCTAGGACGAGCAGCGGTCGCGACTTGGTAGAAGAGTTTATTGCGTGCGTGGTATGGCCGCTTACGCATGGCTAGGATCTGGGTGCAGTAAAGCTACACCTGATGCCCTTTATGGATAATTGGATGGTGCTGAGCCCCGCCTTCGCTATTGAGTTGCGGGGTGAGATGTGGCCACCTTTGTTAGGGAAGTGGAAGCAGAGGCAGTGAGAATTGTTGGAAAGTACTCAGCGAAGACAGAGCTGACGAGAAGCTAGGATATATGGGGTTCAAATGTCAGGTTGAACCATGTGCTTGAATTGAATGGCCTTTGCGCCCATATCCTGAGGAGGGCTCCACTAAAGTCGGGGATGAACGAGGAAAGAGAAAGGTGGCGACCCGGGCAGACGAAGGCTGCTCGAAGGGGAAAGCTGTGGTTACGAGAACGAGAAAGATGAAAGTTGTTGAGGTGAAAGGTACGATGAAGACATCATGGGTTTCGATGGCCTCAAAGGGTTTTGTTGAGGAGTTGACAGAGACGTGCGCTGAGCCTGGGGAGGTCATGACTTCGCCCGACCTTCGGAAATTATCTTCGCGAATGCCAAAGGTGACCGGGGGGTGAGTGGCATAAAAAATACCCTATCCCCCTAGCCTCCGATGAAGATGATTTTACATCTCGCTTGGCTCAAGATTTTAAAATTTTTCCTTATCGGAGAAACATTGGTGCTGTTGTAACAGTAGTGAAGGAAAGGGACTGTCAGGAGTCTGCGTGGAAGAAGTGGAAGGCTCCGCTATGGCTGGTGGACCAACAACACGATGCGAAGGTGTCGTGCCCCACCGTGAAGGGCTCCACCGTGACTGCTAGGATGCCTCCTCCTGCTGTGCCTGTGACAGCTGCTAGGAGAATGCCCTCGCCTGCACGGGTTGATGAGGTGGTTGGGCGAAGGGGGCCGAGATTGGAGAAGCTAGCCAGGAGTTGTCTGTGGACGACTACCTGATTGAAGATGTTGCCGTGTTTGACACTTGGACGGGGCTGTCGTCTGGCGGTGAGTGTGTTTATTGTTGTGTAGATTTTTATGATGGTATGTGTTCTTCTATTGATTTGTTTTTTGGCTATAGGGGCTAGGTCTAGGCAAATGGTGGTACTACCGGCGAAGCCGGTTGAAGAGAGGACCCAGACGAAGACCACGATGGAGACTTCGCTGGACCCATGGGCACAATTCTGTGCTGCTGCTGACGGGGGCAGAGAGGTCGCCAGCGCATTTGCGGCTGAGGGTGTGGTGACGACTATCGCGTGACAACTGCTCTATGTGAGTTTTTACCGAGGTTTGTGTAATGGTAGGTTGCTGAATTTGCCGATCAAGTGGCATCTAGGGCGCTAGTGAACGTTGTGACCTTGCAGCTACGTTCCGAGAAGAAACGACTAGAGGAAAAGATAGAGCGCCTTTGGATGCTGAACACTAAAGCTATCAGGGACAAGTCTACGACCAATAACAAGAGTCTGAACCTTTTGGAGAAGGTTGGCTTACTTGAGAAAGAGAATGAGAGTCTCGATCGTCGGCTGAGCGAAGAGAAAGATGCCGCTAACCAGGCAAAGACAGAGGCCAAGACTGCCCGGGCGGACGTCCAAGCCGCCTAGAAGCGAGCTACTGAATTGGAGCTGGAGCTAAAGAACATGCGCGCCTACCACGAGAGGGTGGATGCTGCCACACGGGTTGGCGTGGACAGGGTGCATACACTTTTTGTTAACACCTATCATGATCTGGGCGTGGGGACAGTCCCTTCGATAAGTCTTGGGGAGGTGGGGACCCGCTTCCTCGGCTAGTTGCAAGAGGAGTTGGAGTCCCTCTTGTCTATCGTGATGAGCCCGGCAATGATGAAGAGGCTAACATGCTAGCAAAGGCAGCAGCAAAAGGTGACTCCATACCCTCATATGTATTCTTCCACGCAATCGGCACACCAACTGTAATGTAACACTCAAAAATCTTAACTTGAGATTTAAGGAAATCCTTTAGAGAAAATAATAATAATAAATATAATCACCAAAATAAGCACCCGTGATAAATAATTAGGCTTTAGAAGTCACCCTTTCTAAAGAGATTGGTCAAAATAAGATAATGTTAGCTAAATCATTTCTTAATAAAGATTTAGACATTGGAAAATGTTTTCTATCAAAACAATGGAATCATAATTTAAAATTTGAATTTAAATTATAAATGAGGATATAAAACAAAAAATGATGAATAAAAAAGAAAGGAAATGTTGATAAAATCACTCTTCCTTCCATAATTAAATAGTGGGAAGGAGAATATATAATAAATAAATTACAAGAAGTGTTATTCAGGTTAGAATTGTTTTTGATATTTGGGAATTCAAAGTACAAACATGAATTTAAATTGAGTTTGAAATCTAAAAATGGGAGAAAGGAGAATAGAAAATAAAATGAAAAGGAATTGGGAGTAGCCTCGGTTTGGGCCGAATTCTTGCCCTTGGCCTAGCTTGACAAGCTCGCGCCAGCCCACCTTCCCTCCCCTTGGCCCATCGCGGCCAGCCGACCCACAGCTCCCCATCCCCGTGCCATGTCTCTGGTTTGTGGGCCCGCTCGGCCAGCGTCGCGCTCACGCTCGTGGTTTCCTCCCTGGGCCACTGAGATGTGGGCCCCTGCCGTCAGCTCTATCGTCCAACTCGGGGTTGTTGCGGCAAACTTGTTGTGACCCGGTGCAATCCCCTGCCGTCTGAGATCCTCTTTGCCCCCCTTTCTCAGGCCATTTCATGCTCCTCCTAGATATAAGTATCAAGCTGAAGCCCTCATCCCCTAGAACGAAGAGCTAGAGCTCCGGCGCCATCGTAGAGACGGAGAAAAGAACACAGGGGATCTATCGCCATTGTGTCACGCTTGCTCCATCGGTGGGGTCTCGGTAGTAGACCGGGGGGGCTCCAGCACGCACCCACGAAGGTGTCCATGGCCTCGCCGTGCTCGATTAGTGCCCGGGCGTTGTGGATTGCTCATTGAAGCTTCATGCCGTCGCGGGTCCACTTCGGTGCGTGGGAAAAGCACCGTCTCCACCTTTGACGCCGGTGAGTACCCTACCCACATGTTCGCCATCGCCACCCCTTCATGTAGCATGTTCTGATCGGGGGTATACTGCCCTGGTGCACCCAATCACGCGTGACCCACGAGTGCACCGCGTGCGTGGTGGCCTACTCTGTCGCGATGGTGGCAGGTTGGGGAAGACGACCTCGGGCCGTCAATTGTGGAGTGGGCCATCGCGATTAGACCACAAGGTTACCCCTTCAAACGTGCAATCGGGACCGTCGGTACAAGCACGGGTGGTTCGGACGGAAGTAGGGAGTCCAATCGAATCGAAGCCGTGGATCTTGGAACCGTGATGAGTTTGTGAGTGGTCTAGGCCGTCATCTCCCAGTCAACTATGGTTGCTGGATCGTTGTCTTCGTATGATGTAATTATTTATCTATTTTGTACAGAACTCCATTATATATTAATGATGTGACATTCGTTTCTGTACCATGAGTCATCATATGTGTGAGACTTGATCCCAACACTTAGTGATTATATCTCGCGCCTGGATTTTGGTGCCCCTAGAGCCCGGGTGTGATAGAAGTGGTATCAGAGCAATGTTGACTGTAGGACGAAACCTAGATATAACCGGACAACCATTACTTACTTACCTTTGCTACTTCGATTCTTTCTAAACTTTTCTTAATCTTTTCTTATCTATTGCTGCTTTACTCTGATTATTCTTACCTTTTCTCTTCTAAAGACACAAGTGGATTTCACACTTTGAAATCCTGTACCTAAAGTGACCTTTAGGAATAGGAGGCCTAATCTTAGGAACAAAAACGAAACTATTTTTGTAGGTATCTATACGATCGAATGTTTGTTCTTATGATACTTGTCTAATTTGGTTCTTTGATTGAGTGTGATGAGTTGTGGAGAAATGTCCACAATTACATCTGCATATACACACCTAGGCATAAAAGAGAATATTTATAAAATAACTAGACAACCTAGATAATCCCCATTAAAATGTATCTAGGGTCACATATATATCTCATCTTAACAGATTCTACCTTACCCTTGGAGATTCATCTTATAAGCATAGTTATCCCAACATAGACACAAAACAACAGATCAAAGCTTTGCCTAAGATCGTTCAGTATATGACCAGCTACTAGGCTATCTATTCTGCCTACTAAATTATTCACCCTTGCAAAACCATCTTACCATATATTTCTAACTTAGAAGGTCAATACTAGGAAGGGAGGTGGTATCGATCTACCTGCTAACCACCATAGCAAGAATATTGTTAATCTAGCACAACCAAAGATGAACCCTTCATCAGCTAGAACAGATCCCATTGCCACCGCTCCGATGCAGTTGCTGCAACAAATGGCAAACACCATGATGGAAATGCAAGTGCAAATGCGACAAGAACACCAGGAGATGCACCAAGAACGGCAGGAAATACGACAGGAAATGAGGCAAGAACGCCAAGAAATACGCCAAGAACGGCAGGAACGACAACAACTGCCACCTCCACCACCACCATCTTCGCCTAGGGATAAGCAATGGGAGTTTATGAGTCACAAGCCACCTACATTCTCTAACTCCGTGGATCCACTACAAGCTGATGACTGGTTAAAGTCCGTGGACAAGATGCTCAACATAGCTTAGTGCTCCGACATGGAGAAAGTACTCTATGCACCGGGTCGCCTTATTGGCCCCGCTGCGGATTGGTAGGATGCATATTGCGCTGCTCACGCTGCTGCCAACACCATCACCTGGGCAGAATTCACCACTCAATTCAGGAATTACCACATCCATGCTGGCCTTATGAAGATTAAAAAGAAAGAGTTCCTATCCCTCAAACAGGGAGGGATGTCAGTAAGCGAATACAAAGACAAATTCATCTAGCTATCCCGATATGCTCCTAGGGAGGTCGATGATGATGAGAAAAAGCAGGAGCTATTTCTGGAAGGTTTGATCAGGCCACTACAATACTAGCTGATATCACACACATTCCCGCCCTTTCAAAGACTACTGAACAAAGCGATTGCTCTGGAAAACAAGAGGGTTGAACTTGGAGAGAAGAGAAGGGCTATTAACCAGGGATAGGCTAGAAGTAGTTCCCGTCCCTGTTATACTACACCTCAAAGTACACCTGTCTGTGGTAGTTCCAGGAAACAGACTCAACAGACACAAGCTACTCCTCAAGCAGGCACTCCAGCTGGACCTGTTGCTCCTAATACATCCATAAATAGGTCATGTTTCAAGTGTGGATAGGCTGGACACTATGCCAACTATTGTCCTAATAGGGCTGCTTATACTACTCCGGCTTCGATGAAGTAGGGTCAGGCCTGAGCAGGCAAGAGTCAGCCCTTATCTGTCAATCGGGGTCAAGTCAACCACGTGGAAGCAGAAGCTGAACCTGGTGAACCCGAAAACCTAGAAGAGGTGCCGGTTGAAGGTGAAGAAGTTAGTGAAGAAGGAAATGAACAACAGAATTAGAGTATATATATATATATATTAGGAGTACTATTTGTAAGACCTAAATATTACCTTAGTTGGTAGCTAGTATTTACTATTTTTAGGAGTAATAATAAGGTCTATTTGACCCTATGTTTTACTAATAAGTGGTGCATCATGCTGAGATTCTTGCTTGTGCATATGTTTGGGGATACGATTGGGATACATCATTTTTCTTAAAATTTGAATTTAAATTATAAATGAGGATATAAAACAAAAAATGATGAATAAAAAAATAAAGGTAATGTTGATAAAATCACTCTTCCTTCCATAATTAAATAGTGGGAAGGAGAATAAATAATAAATAAATTACAAGAAGTAGAAGTGTTATTCAGGTTAGAATTGTGTTTGATATTTGGGAATTCGAAGTTCAAACATGAATTTAAATTCAGTTTGAAATCTGAAAATGGGAGAAAGGAGAATAGAAAATAAAATGAAAATAAAATGGGAGCAGCCTCGGTTTGGGCCGAATTCTTGCCCTCGGGCCAGCTTGACAAGCTCGCGCCAGCCCACCTTCCCTCCCCTCGGCCCATCGCGGTCAGCCGACCCACAGCTCCCCATCCCCGCGCCATGTCTCTGGTTTGTGGGCCTGCTCGGCCAGCGTCGCGCTCACGCGTGTGGTTTCCTCCCTGGGCCACTGAGGTGTGGGCCCCTGCCGTCAACTCTGTCGTCTAACTCAGAGTTGTTGCGGCAACCTCGCCGTGACCTGGTGCAATCCCCTATCGTCCGAGATCGTCTTTCCCCCCTTTCTTGGGCCGTTTCAAGCTCCTCCTGGATATAAGTATTAAGCCGAAGCCCTCAGCCCCTAGAACGAAGAGCTAGAGCTCCGGCGCCATCGCAGAAACGGAGAAAAGAACACAGGGAATCCGCCACCGTTGTGTCACGCTTGCTCCATCGGTAGGGTCTCGGTAGCAGGCCGGGGAGCTCCAGCACGCACCCATGAAGGTGTTTGTGACCTCGCCATGCGCGGTTGGTGCCCGGGGCTTTGTGGATTGCTCATCGGAGCTTCATCGCTGTCGTGGTCCACTTGGTTGCGTGGACAAGCACCGTCTCCGCCTTTGACCCTAGTGAGTACCCTACCCACATGTTCGCCGTCGCCACCCCTTCATGTAGCAAGTTCTGATCGGGGGTATACTGCCCTGGTGCACCCAGTCACGCACGACCCACGAGTGCGCCGCCGTGCGTGGTGGTGGCAAGTTGGCAAAGACAACCTCAGGCCGTCGATCGTGGAGTGGGCGATCGCGATTAGACCACAAGGTTACCGCTTCGAACGTGCAATCGGGACCATCGGTACAAGCACGGGCGGTTCGGATGGAAGCAGGGAGTCAAATTGAATCGAAGCCATGGATCTCAGAACGTACGGACGCGATTAGATCACGTGTAGCGTTTCGGCCGGGATCCGAGTTCGCCATAGAATCTTGATCGGATGGGTGAGAATAGTTTAGATCCCATAAAATCTGGACCGTTAGATATTGATCCGGTGGCCATCATCCCATACCGGTTCACATGAATCACGATTTAATCTAGAACGTGCGTGCTTGATCGGACGACTCAAGATTGAAGATACCCCTTCGCAAGCGGATTTTTTCGAAAAGAGCCCTCGGGTTTCATTAAAATTAACCTGCCATCAATTATAGTGATAAGATCATTGCACCAAGGTCCTGAAATTTACATGTGACCCCCTGAGCTTCTGGTAAATAGTGGCCGCAGCCCATGGGTTAAATAAAATGGGTAAAATTAATAAAGAAAGGCATTTTTAGTATAAAAATAATTTCAGAAACTTGTTTAATTCATATTTAATTCATTTTAACTCCTTTTGATCCATTCCAGTTGCATTAAATCCATAATAACATTGTTTATCATCTAATAACCTTATTTTGGAAACATAAATTAAAATTATGCACTTAATTTCTTTTGTATCCAACTCCTAAATCTTTAGAAAATCATAACTTTATAATTGTAACTCCGAATTTAGTGGTTCTCGAACCTATGTTCTCGTAGTAGCGCGTAGACCATTATTATGCAGTTTGTTCTTATGATTGGTGTGATGTTAATTTTGCCTATACCATGTTTGTTTGTATTGCTACGACTAGCAGTGAGGTCAGGAGAATCTGAAGATCATCCTGGTACCTGGAATCTCAAGTCTAAGGCAAGTTGTGCCCTTGATCACTTTTCTTTACCCAATAATGTTCATGTTAATCACTGTGACATGCTCAGGTTAATCAGATAGGACCTAATAGGTTTCCCTAGACTTAGCTTGTTTATTCCACACCTTGTTTACCACTGAACTTTTGGGTAGTTTTGCTATTGCTCTACCTGGTTTTGGGATTAATATTACATTATGATCATGATCAAGTTATACTGTTGTTTAATTATTGTTCATGACAAGATCATTGTGTTAATTAGAACATGGAGCTTAACTTGAGAAACACGTGCTACTACAAGGGTGGAATGGGACGCCCTTGGCTGACTAATTAGGAAAGCTAGTGGAGGACTACCTTACCCAAAAGGGGCAAGGGCAGTAGGGGAGTTGCGTATAGGGAGGTTCTCGGGTCGATCATGCTGCGATGGCTTTTCGGACGAGTGATTCCTATATTGCCCTTCCTAGAAACTATAGCGGGTTTTCTAAAGCTAGTGGAACTTTGTAAAGGCCTCGTAGTGGATCCCTAGCCATTCACCTCAGAAGTGTCTAAGGGTCTAGCTAATCCTGGCTATATGAGATACACGACTTGTGGGTAAAGGGTGCAACCTCTGCAGTATGTAAAACTAGTATATCAGTCGTGCTCACGATCATGAGCAGCTCAGGACTCTCGCATGATTAATCTATAGAACTAAACTTAATTTGTCATATGCATTGCATTGTGGGTGTTGTTATTAATTTGATCTCTCACTTATTTGGGGTTGGTATCTACTTATACTTAGTAACTGCTAATAAAATTTTGACTAACTTTAAAAGCAATGCTCAACTTCAACCATCTCCTTTAGTAAGCCTTACACTTCACATGAGCTCCCACCTTTGGTGAGTTCATGCACATTATTCTCCACAACTTGTTGAGCGATGAACGTATGTGAGCTCACCCTTGTTGTACTCACATCCCCTAGGTCAAGAACAGGCACCATAGGATGAGGCGCACGAAGGATGCTGTGATGAGTTTGTGAGTGGTCTAGGCTGTCGTCTCCCAGTCAACTATGGTTGCCGGATCGTTGTCTTCATATGATGTAATTATTTATTATTTTGTATAGAACTCCATTATATATTAATGATGTGGCATTTGTTTCTGTACCATGAGTCATCATATGTGTGAGACTTGATCCCAACACTTGGTGAATATATCTCGCGCCTGGATTTTGGTGCCCCTAAAGCCCGGGTGTGACATGTGAGAAATCCCGAAGGCCTACAAATCACAGATGATCCCGAAGGCCAAAGAATTGTAAACCTAGTAATGACCGAAGACCGGAGAGCACCCATAACCCTCTACCTTTAGGGCCACTATCACTCCATCGACCAGGCCGAGGCCAAGAGGTTGAACTACCGAAGCCGTGACTTCACAATAATAGATGGTCAGCTATATAAAGAAGGAATGAGTCAACCTTTGCTCAAGTGCATCACAATGGTCGAAGGCATCAAACTCCTCCAAGAAGTCCACAAGGGCATATGCGGTTCACACTCGGGACCTAGAGCCCTCACCGCCAAGGTCATGTGCCAAGGATTCTACTAGCCAGCAATTATGTCCTGTAACTGAAAGGGAAATGTGCCCTTGGGCCATTTCTAAGTATTTTGGTGATTTAGTGTCCAACACAAGTGCCTAAGTGTAAAATGGTGGACAAAGTACAAATCAAGGATAAAGGTATGTTTCTCAGACTTAGTACATTGTTTTATGGACTAATGTATTGTGTCTAAGTGCTGGAAACAGGAAAAATCCAATTGAAAATGCCTTGGCTCGAGCAGCCAAGACTTTGCTCAGTCTGGAGCACCGGACTGTCCGGTGGTGCACCGGACAGTGTCTGGTGCGCCAGGTTGACTCTGGCGAACAGGCTGCTCTCGGGACTTCGACGGTGGTGTACGGCTATAATTCACCGGACTGTCCGGTGGTGCACCGGACTGTCCGGTGGGCCGTTCACAGGCGAACTCGTCGCTCTCGGGAATTCACCGACGACGTACGGCTATAATTCACCGGACTGTCCGGTGTGCACCGGACTGTCCGGTGTGGCCAACGGTCGGCCGCGCAATCTGCGCGGGACACGTGGCCGAGCCAACGGCTAGAAGGAGGCACCGGACTGTCCGGTGTGCACCGGACATGTCCGGTGTGCCAACGGCTTTCAGGCTGCCAATGATCGGCTTCGCCAAATAAGGAAAGCAATCTGCACCGGACAGTGAACAGTAGATGTCCGGTGGTGCACCGGACTGTCCGGTGCGCCAGTCGACAGAAGGCAAGATCAGCCTTCCTAGATTGCTCTCAACGGCTCCTAGCTGCCTTGGGGCTATAAAAGGGACCCCTAGGCGCATGGAGGAGTACACCAAGCATTCCTACAACATTCCTAAGCACCAAGACATCGATTCCGCGCCTTTGATTCTTTGCGATAGCAATTAGAGCTCTAGTTGAGTGGTGAACTCATTGAGTTGTGTTGTGAGCTCTCGTTGCAACTTGTGTGCGTGGTGTTGCTGTGATTTCTTGTCTTGAGTGCGTTGCTAATCCCTCCCTTGCTCTGTGCTTCTTTGTGAATTTTAAGTGTAAGGGCGAGAGGCTCCAAGTTGTGGAGATTCCTCGCAAACGGGATTGAGTAAAGCAAGCAAAACACCGTGGTATTCAAGTGGGTCTTTGGACCGCTTGAGAGGGGTTGATTGCAACCCTCGTCCGTTGGGACGCCACAATGTGGAGTAGGCAAGCGTTGGTCTTGGCCGAACCACGGGATAACCACTGTGCCATCTCTGTGATTGATTTCTTGTGGTTATTGTGTTTTGTTGAGACTTCTTTCTAGCCACTTGGCATTTACTGTGCTAACGCTTAACCAAGTTTTTGTGGCTTAAGTTTTCAAGATTTACAGGATCACCTATTCACCCCCCCCCCCTCTAGGTGCTCTCAATTGGTATTAGAGCCGTTCTCTTCACAAAGGGACTAACCACCCGAAGAGATGGATCCTAAGGGGAAGGGTATCGTGATCAACGATAAAGAGAAGGAGTCTTTCGTCAACGAGCCAAAGGATGACAAGCCTACTGACTCGGGCTCGGGTCATAGACGAAAAGATGGGAAGAAGAAGAAGACAAGGCACATTAAGGAGATCGTCTACTACGACGACAGTGATGAGTCCACTTCTTCCCACAAGGACGACGACGAAATCGACTACGACAAAAGAAAGACGGTTAACTCGAACTTTTCTTTCGATTATTCGCGTATTCCTCAAAGTTCAAATTCACATTTGCTCTCCATTCCTCTCGGCAAGCCTCCACACTTTGATGGGGAGGACTACGGATTTTGGAGCCACAAAATGCGTAGTCACCTATTCTCTCTTCATCCAAGCATATGGGAGATTGTTGAGAATGGAATGAAGTTTGATAGCTCGGATAGTCCCATTTTTATTAATGAACAAATTCATAGAAATGCACAAGCTACTACTGTGTTGTTAGCCTCCTTGTGCAGAGACGAGTACCATAAAGTGAGCGGCTTGGACAATGCCAAGCAAATCTGGGACACCCTCAAGATTTCTCATGAGGGGAACGACGTCACCTTGCTCACCAAGATGGAGTTGGTGGAGGGCGAGCTTGGACGATTCGCGATGATAAGGGGCGAGGAGCCGACACAAACATACAACCGGCTCAAGACCCTTATCAACAAAATAAGGAGCTACGGAAGCACGCGATGGACGGACCACGACGTCATCTGACTGATGCTAAGGTCCTTTACCGTTCTTGATCCTCATTTGGTGAATAATATTCGTGAGAATCCCAGGTACACCAAAATGTCGCCCGAAGAAGTCCTTGGGAAATTCGTAAGCGGGCGAATGATGATCAAGGAGGCGAGGTACGTGGACGACGCTCTAAACGGTCCAATCAATGAGCCTCAACCCATTGCTCTCAAGGCAACAAGGAGCAAGGAGGCGTTACCTAGCAAGGTAGCACAAATTGAGGTGGCCGGACTTAATGATGAAGAGATGGCCCTCATCATCAAAAGATTTAAGACGACGATAAAGGGTCGCAAGGGACAGCCAAGCAAGACCAAGTCAAAGGGGAAGCGCTCATGCTTCAAATGTGGTAAGCTTGGTCATTTTATCGCTAACTGTCCCGACAATGATAGTGACCAGGAAAAGGGAAACAAGAAGGAGAAGAAGAAGAGTTACAAGAAGGCCAAGGGCGAGGCACATATCGGAAAGGAGTGGGATTCAGATTGCTCCTCCTCCGACTCCGACAATGAAGGACTCGCCGCCACTGCCTTCAACAAGTCATTCCTCTTTCCCAACGAGCATCACACATGCCTCATGGCGAAGGAGAAGAAGGTATGTACTCGGGATACCACTTACTCTTCTTCAAGTGATGATGATTCTAGCGATGAGGAAATAGATTACTCTAGCTTGTTCAAGGGATTGGATAGAAATAAAATTGATAAAATCAATGAATTGATTGATGCCTTGAATGAAAAGGATAGGCTTTTAGAAAAGCAAGAGGATTTGTTGTATGATGAACATGATAAATTTGTAGAGGCACAAAAATCCTATGCTTTAGAAGTTAAAAGAAATGAAATGTTTTCTTATGAACTATCTACTTGTCATGAAACCATTTCTACTTTACAAGGTGTTAACAATGATTTAAATGCTAAATTAGAAGTAGCAAATAAATCTAATTCTTGTGTAGAACATGTTATGATTTGCACTAGGTGTAAGGATTTTGATATTGATGCCTGTAGTGGACACCTAGTTTCAATTTCAAGATTAAATGATGAAGTAGCTAGTCTTAATGCCCAACTTAAGACTAGCAAAAGTGATTTCGATAAACTAAAATTTGCAAGGGATGCCTACACGATTGGTAGACACCCCTCAATTAAGGATGGACTTGGCTTTAAGAGGGAAGCCAAGGACTTAACAAGCCATAAGGCTCCCATCTCCACCAAGGAGAAAGGGAAGGCCCCTATGGCTAGTAGTGCTAAAAGGAACTATGCTTTTATGTATCATGACAAGAGACAATATAGAAATGCTTATAGGAGTTATAATGCATATGATGCTTTTGATTCTCATGCCATGTCTGCTTCTAGTTCTTCCTATGTGCATGATAGAAATGTTGGTAGGAAAAATGTTGTTCATAATGTGCCTAGGAGAAATGTTGTTAATGTTCCTAGGAAAGTTAATGAACCATCTACAATATATCATGCTTGCAATTCTTCATTTGCCATTTGTAGAAAGGGTAAGAAGGTATTGGCTAGGAAGTTAGGGGCCAAATGCAAGGGTGACAAAACTTGCATTTGGGTCCCTAAAACAATAGTAACTAACCTTGTAGGACCCAACAAGAGTTGGGTACCTAAGACCCAAGCCTAAATTTGCCTTGCAGGTTTATGCATCCGGAGGTTCAAGCTGGATTATCGACAGTGGATGCACGAACCATATGACGGGGGAAAAGAAGATGTTCACCTCCTACGTCAAGAATAAGGATTCCCAAGATTCAATCATATTCGGTGATGGGAACCAAGGCAAGGTGAAAGGTTTAGGCAAGATTGCAATATCAAATGAGCACTCTATCTCTAATGTGTTTTTAGTTGAGTCTCTTGGATATAATTTACTATCTGTCAGTCAATTATGTAATATGGGGTATAACTGTCTATTTACAAATGTAGATGTGTCTGTCTTTAGAAGATGTGATGGTTCACTAGCTTTTAAGGGTGTACTAGACGGCAAACTTTATTTAGTTGATTTTGCAAGAGAGGAGGCCAGTCTAGATGCATGCTTAATTGCTAAGACTAGCATGGGTTGGCTGTGGCATCGCCGCTTAGCACATGTGGGGATGAAGAACCTCCACAAGCTTCTAAAGGGAGAACACGTGATAGGTCTAACTAATGTACATTTCAAAAAAGATAGACCTTGTGTAGCTTGTCAAGCAGGGAAACAGGTGGGAGGCTCTCATCACACCAAAAATGTGATGACCACTTCAAGACCTCTGGAGCTGCTGCATATGGACCTCTTCGGACCCGTCGCCTATCTGAGCATAGGAGGAAGTAAGTATGGTCTAGTTATTGTTGATGACTTTTCCCGCTTCACTTGGGTGTTCTTTTTGCAGGATAAGTCTGAAACCCAAGGGACCCTCAAGCGCTTCCTAAGGAGAGCTCAAAATGAGTTTGAGCTCAGGGTGAAGAAGATAAGAAGCGACAACGGGTCCGAATTCAAGAATCTTCAAGTGGAGGAGTTCCTTGAGGAGGAGGGGATCAAGCACGAGTTCTCCGCTCCCTACACACCTCAGCAAAATGGTGTGGTAGAGAGGAAGAACAGGACGCTCATTGATATGGCGAGGACTATGCTTGGAGAGTTCAAGACCCCCGAGCGTTTTTGGTCGGAAGCCGTGAACACGGCTTGCCACGCCATCAACAAGGTCTATCTTCACCGCCTCCTCAAGAAGACCTCATACGAGCTGCTAACTGGTAACAAACCCAATGTGTCTTATTTTCGTGTATTTGGGAGCAAGTGTTATATTCTTGTGAAGAAAGGTAGAACTTCTAAATTTGCTCCCAAAGCTGTAGAAGGGTTTTTATTAGGTTATGATTCAAATACAAAGGCGTATAGGGTCTTCAACAAATCATCGGGTTTGGTTGAAGTCTCTAGCGACATTGTATTTGATGAGACTAATGGCTCTCCAAGAGAGCAAGTTGTTGATCTTGATGATGTAGATGAAGAAGATGTTCCAACGGCCGCGATACGCACCATGGAGATTGGAGATGTACGGCCTCAGGAACAATTGGAGCAAGATCAACCATCTTCCTCAACTATGGTGCATCCCCCAACCCAAGATGACGAACAGGTACCTCAAGTGGAGGCGCATGATCAAGGGGGAGCACAGGATGTTCAAGTTGAGGAGGAAGAAGCACCTCAGGCACCTCCAGCCCAAGTTCGAGCGACGATCTAAAGGGATCATCCCGTCGACCAAATATTGGGTGATATTAGCAAGGGAGTAACTACTCGCTCGAGATTAGTTAATTTTTGTGAGCATTACTCCTTTGTCTCTTCTATTGAGCCTTTCAGGGTAGAAGAGGCCTTGCTAGATCCGGACTGGGTGTTGGGCATGCAGGAGGAACTCAACAACTTCAAGCGCAATGATGTTTGGACACTAGTGCCTCGTCCCAAGCAAAATGTTGTGGGAACCAAGTGGGTGTTCCGCAACAAACAGGACAAGCACGGGGTGGTGACAAGGAACAAGGCTCGACTTGTGGCAAAAGGTTATGCCCAAGTCGCAGGTTTGGACTTTGAGGAGACGTTTGCTCCTGTGGCTAGGCTAGAATCAATTCGTATTTTGCTAGCATATGCCGCTCACCATTCTTTCAGGTTGTACCAAATGGATGTGAAGAGCGCTTTCCTCAACGGGCCGATCAAGGAGGAAGTGTACGTGGAGCAACCCCTTGGCTTCGAGGATGAACGGTACCCCGACCACGTGTGTAAGCTCTCTAAGGCGCTCTATGGACTTAAGCAAGCCCCAAGAGCATGGTATGAATGCCTTAGAGACTTTTTAATTGCTAATGCTTTCAAGGTCGGGAAAGCCGATCCAACTCTTTTTACTAAGACTTGCGATGGTGATCTTTTTGTGTGCCAAATTTATGTCGATGACATAATATTTGGTTCTACGAACCAAAAGTCTTGTGAAGAGTTTAGCAGGGTGATGACGCAGAAATTCGAGATGTCGATGATGGGCAAGTTGACCTACTTCCTTGGGTTCCAAGTGAAGCAACTCAAGGACGACACTTTCATCTCCCAAACAAAGTACACGCAAGATTTGCTAAAGCGGTTTGGGATGAAGGACGCCAAGCCCGCAAAGACGCCGATGGGAACCGACGGACACACCGACCTCAACAAAGGTGGTAAGTCCGTTGATCAAAAAGCATACCGGTCCATGATAGGTTCTTTGCTTTATTTATGTGCTAGTAGACCGGATATTATGCTTAGCGTATGCATGTGTGCTAGATTTCAATCCGATCCTAAGGAGTGCCACTTAGTGGCCGTGAAGCGAATTCTAAGATATTTAGTTGCTACGCCTTGCTTCGGGATCTGGTATCCAAAGGGGTCTAACTTTGACTTGATTGGATATTCAGATTCCGACTATGCTGGATGTAAGGTCGATAGGAAGAGTACATCAGGGACGTGCCAATTCTTAGGAAGGTCCCTGGTGTCGTGGAACTCTAAGAAACAAACCTCCGTTGCCCTATCCACCGCTGAGGCCGAGTACGTTGCCGCAGGACAGTGTTGCGCGCAACTACTTTGGATGAGGCAAACCCTCCAGGACTTTGGCTACAATCTGAGCAAAGTCCCACTCCTATCTGATAATGAGAGTGCTATCCGAATAGCGGAAAATCCTGTTGAGCACAGCCGCACAAAGCACATTGACATCCGGCATCACTTTTTGAGAGACCACCAGCAAAAGGGAGATATCGAAGTGTTTCATGTTAGCACCGAGAACCAGCTAGCTGATATCTTCACTAAGCCTTTAGATGAAAAGAACTTTTGCAGGCTGCGTAGTGAGCTAAATGTCTTAGATTCGCGGAACTTGGATTGAATTGTAGCATACATGTGTTTATGCCTTTGATCATGTTCATTCTGCATTTTGTTGCTTATTGTGGTGCTCAAGTTGTACAAGCACTCCCTGGATCTCACAAGTCCTTGTGCAAGTGATGCACATACTTAGGGGGAGGTGTGTTACAACTTGACCCTTTGAAAACTAACCATGTGCTTGAGCTTGTTTTAGTCTCAAAGGAGGATTGAAAGGGAAAAGGTGGACTTGGACCATGCAAGACTTCCATTGCACTCCGATGAAAAGAGTAACTTTTCCAAGTTCATCTTTATCCTCTTATTGCCTTTGTGTTCTCATTTGAAGATTTTGGTGAGGCAATGGGGTTAAAGGGCCAAGATTGATCCCGTTTTGGTGCTTGATGCCAAAGGGGGAGAAAATAAAGGCCAAAGCAATAGATGGATCAGCTACCACTTGAGAAATTTTGAAAATAGTAGATTAGAGCTTTTGGTTTGTTAAAACTCTTTTATTGTCTCTTATATCAAAAGTTGGCCTCTTGTGGGGAGAAGTGTTGATTATGGGAAAAAGGGGGAGTTTTTGAAATCCTTGATCAAATTTCTTTGGAAAACCTCTCTTTATGTCTCTACAAGTGGATTTGACTTAGAGATAGAAATTTGAGTTTGATTTGCAAAAACAAACCAAGTGGTGGCATAGAGTGATCCATATATGTCTAATTTGAATCAAAACAATTTTGAGTTCTTAGTTGAATTGATTTTGTACTTGTTCTACTTGCTTTATGTTGTGTTGGCATAAATCACCAAAAAGGGGGAGATTGAAAGGGAAATGTGCCCTTGGGCCATTTCTAAGTATTTTGGTGATTTAGTGTCCAACACAATTGCCTAAGTGTAAAATGGTGGACAAAGTACAAATCAAGGATAAAGGTATGTTTCTCAGACTTAGTACATTGTTTTATGGACTAATGTATTGTGTCTAAGTGCTGGAAACAGGAAAAATCCAATTGAAAATGCCTTGGCTCGAGCAGCCAAGACTTTGCTCAGTCTGGAGCACCGGACTGTCTGGTGGTGCACCGGACAGTGTCCGGTGCGCCAGGCTGACTCTGGCGAACAGGCTGCTCTCGGGACTTCGACGGCGGTGTACGACTATAATTCACCGGACTGTCCGGTGGTGCACCGGACTGTCCGGTGGGCCGTTCACAGGCGAACTCGTCGCTCTCGGGAATTCACCGATGACGTACGACTATAATTCACCGGACTGTCCGGTGTGCACCGGACTGTCCGATGAGCCAACGGTCGGCCGGGCCAACGGTCGGCCGCGCAATCTGCGCGGGACACGTGGCCGAGCCAACGGCTAGAAGGAGGCACCGGACTGTCCGGTGTGCACCGGACATGTCCGGTGTGCACCGGACATGTCCGGTGTGCCAACGGCTTTCAGGCTGCCAACGGTCGGCTTCGCCAAATAAGGAAAGCAATCTGCACCGGACAGTGAACAGTAGATGTCCGGTGGTGCACCGGACTGTCCGGTGTGCCAGTCGACAGAAGGCAAGATCAGCCTTCCTAGATTGCTCTCAACGGCTCCTAGCTGCCTTGGGGCTATAAAAGGGACCCCTAGGCGCATGGAGGAGTACACCAAGCATTCCTACAACATTCCTAAGCACCAAGACATCGATTCCGCGCCTTTGATTCTTTGCGATAGCAATTAGAGCTCTAGTTGAGTGGTGAACTCATTGAGTTGTGTTGTGAGCTCTCGTTGCAACTTGTGTGCGTGGTGTTGCTGTGATTTCTTGTCTTGAGTGCGTTGCTAATCCCTCCCTTGCTCTGTGCTTCTTTGTGAATTTTAAGTGTAAGGGCGAGAGGCTCCAAGTTGTGGAGATTCCTCGCAAACGGGATTGAGTAAAGCAAGCAAAACACCGTGGTATTCAAGTGGGTCTTTGGACCGCTTGAGAGGGGTTGATTGCAACCCTCGTCCGTTGGGACGCCACAACGTGGAGTAGGCAAGCGTTGGTCTTGGCCGAACCACGGGATAACCACCGTGCCATCTCTGTGATTGATTTCTTGTGGTTATTGTGTTTTGTTGAGACTTCTCTCTAGCCACTTGGCATTTACTGTGCTAACGCTTAACCAAGTTTTTGTGGCTTAAGTTTTCAAGATTTACAGGATCACCTATTCACCCCCCCTCTAGGTGCTCTCAGTAACACTCGGGCTTTAAGGGACAAAGCCAGGTGCATCTCATACATGCGCCAAGAAGACAACATATATAATAACAGAGTGCATAGAGATAAATGTCACAATAATCAGAGTATTTATTACATAGCGGAAGACTTACAAAATAAAAGATAAATATAACAGGATCTAAAATCCATCCTTGACGCCAGAAAGTCAACTGGGAGATGACGACCTAGACCTCTCACGAACACAGCGCACAACCACCATGCGCCATCCAGTGGTACCTGCTCTTGACCTGTGGGGGGTGTGGGACAGCATGGAAGAGCTCACATATGATCATAGCTCAATAAGTTGTGGGGAATAATGTGACATGAACTCGCCAAAGGTGGGAGTTCATGTGATGTGTAAGGCTGGTCAACAATAGGGGTTAAAGCTGAGTATTGCTTTTAATAAGTTGGTCAAAATTTTATTAGCAATTAATAGGTGTAAGTAAATACCAAACCATAATAATAATAATTAAAGAACAAAATTAATAATAAACCCATGCAAATGCAAATGACAAATTGAGTTTAGGTTCCATAATTTAATCATCGGAGAGTCCTGAGCTGCTCATGACCGTGAGCTCGGCTAGTATACCAGTTTTACACTCTGCAGAGGTTGTACCCTTTACCCACAAGTTGTGTTTCCCATGTCGCCAGGGCTAGCCAGACCCTTAGACACTACCAAGGTGAATGGCTAGGGATCCACTACGAGGCCTTTACAAAGTTCCACTAGCTTCCGAAAACCCGCTACAGTTATGGGAAGAGCACTTGCAAGAATCCCCCATCTGATCGCCATCGCAGCAAATCAACCCGAGAACCTCCTTGCATGCAACTCTCCTACTGCCCTTGCCCCTTTCGGGTAAGGTAGTCTTCCACTAGCTTTCCTAATTAGTTAGCCAAGGGGTCCCATTCCTCCCTTGTGGTGGCACGTGTTTCTCAAGTTAAGCTCCATGTTCCAATTAACAATAATATAATAATCTTGACATGAACATAAATAAATAACATAATAACTGGAACATGGATATAATAAATGATTATCCCAAAACCATATAAAGCAATAGCAAACTACTCAAGTGATTCAGGGGTAAACAAGGTAATGAGATAAACAATCTAGGGTGACCTATCGGGCCCCATCAAAATTAAACATATGCATTGAATAAATGACATTAAAGAATATTATTGGGTAACAAAAGTGGATCAAGGGCACAACTTGCCTGGCACTTGAGATTCCAGGTACCAACTTGCTTTTCAGATGATATGCCTTCGCGCTAGTCGTAGCAATACAAACAGACATGGTATAGATAAAATTAACATCATACCAAACATAAGAACAAATTGAATAATAATGATCTACGCGTTGCTACGAGACTAACGCAACTTGAACGGATCAAATCGGAGTTAAAACGGAGGAGTTATGATTTTCTGAAGATTCTATGTGTTTTGTACAAGATTAAATGGGATATAAATTTTAATGTGACTTTAATCTCAAAACAGTGGTACTAGATGATAGACAATAATATTACAAAATTTTAGAAATTGGAATGGTTCAATTTGGAGCTAAAATGAATTTTCTATAGAATAAACAAGTTTCTAGATTTGTTTTTGTATTAAAAACGAATTTCTAATATTATTTCTCTATTTTTAGTCCACACTGGACTGGGCGCCAATTTTCAGAAAGTCCAGGGGCCTCTGCATAACTAAACCTAAGACTCAGAACACTGCCGCGGTGGACGGCGAGTTATTCAAGAAAAAGTGCAGGGGCTCTTTACGAAGATTGCCACGGCGAAGGCTACGGGCGATTCTCGGCCGTTGGATCAACGACCGACGCGCCAGATTAAACCTAAGTCTAAGCGAACCGGTACGCAATGCCGTCCACTGGATCTCGATCCTACGCCCATGATTTAATGAAGCCAGTCCTACCCTGAATCGTAGGATCGCGGATCTACGGCGTCAGCACACTCGCGCGAACGGGTACGAGTAGCTCTAATCTTGGCCGTTCAGTTCGAATCTGACGGCGCCGGACACTCCCCCCAAACTCGACGGGTGAGCGCGGCGGCGCCATCACCGTCGAGCAGGCAAAACGGCGCATGAGGAGGCTAAATCCCATACGGGTGTGAACAAATCGCGTACAAGGCCAAGGCGGACAGGTTAAGGAGGTTCTCACCGAGGATTTTGCTGCCACGAGCTCAATCCCTAGCTGAGCGCAATACCGCGGCGGAGGAGGAAGGGCGACGAGGAATTCCGGAGTTCTCGAGGCCACACAGTTCAAATTGAAGGCGTGGTCAGCTTCACGGGTCTCCAGCGAACGCCCTCACCCACACGCGTGGACCCGTGCGCGAGCATAGAGGAGAATCACCGGCGGCGGCGCAGCGGATTTCTATTCCTCCTCTCTGCTACGACGGTGGTGCTCGGGTCGCGGGGCAAGTGCGGCAAAGCGATTAGGGAAGTGCCGCAACGGAGGCTTATACGCGAGGGGGAACGGGGTCAGTCTTCAATAGCCTGTCGATTTCGGCGCGGTCTCCCGCTGAGCTCGGGAGCGTCCGTTGAGGGAGGTTGACGACGTGCTGACTGCTAGGCCCCACGTGCCAGTGAAACCGCCAGTGGAACGCGCGGCGCAGAACCGACTGATCACGGTTGGCAAGCGGGTCCCGCAGGCAGATAAGGAGCAGGAGGGCGAGCGCGCGCAAGAAAAAGGATTGGGCCGCGCAGAGTGGAAGTTGTAGTGGGCCGGATTGGTGTTCCACGACCCAAGTTGCCCCCTTTCTTTTTTCTTTTATCTTTTCTTTTCTTTCCTCTATCTCTAAGTTAAATTTGAACTTCGAATTTTGAATTCAGACTTGTACCCAAATCATTCTCTTATTACTTTTGTGAAGTTTAAAAATACCAATTTTATAAATATAATTATATTATACATATGTTTATATCATTTCTCTTCTTCTCATTTTCAAAACCCTAATTTCAAATTTAGGGTTTAATTCAACTTCTAGTAATTATTATCTTATTATCATTAACATTATTATTTTATTTAATGCACAAACATATAAACTCTAACATGATGCAATTTTTTATCATTTGTTTGAATTAATCTCTAAATTCTGTGTATGCTCTTTTTAAGATGCAAATGAGGCACATAAAATTGAGGATAACTCTCTATTATTCTTGGTATACAACTTGGAGTATTACATGTCCACAATAAACCATGTAATTCGTTCATCTGAAGCATGCTAGAAATTCTCACCTCAAGCGGGGGCACCTTCACATTTCACAAAGCTGATCACCCACACCTGGCCGCTACAACGATGGGGCCTCGACATAGTCGGACCACTACCCACAGCGCAAGGCAACCTCAAATTTGTCTTCATGGCAGTGGAATACTTCACCAAATGGATTGAAGCAAGGGCCGTATCTTCTGGCAGAACGTCGTCTGGCGCTTCAGAGTCCCCTCCGAGTTGAAAGTGGACAACGAAAAACAATTTGACAACCAAGACTTTCGAGAATTCTATGGTTCTATTGGCACGCGTGCAGCCTTTGCATTAGTCTACCACCCACAATCCAATGGAGTCGTGGAACGCGCAAACGGTAAAATTTTCACCACAATCAAAAAAGACTGCTAGAAGATAAAAAAAGGTAAGTGGGCACAGCAGTTACCCGAAGCATTGTGGGCACTCAACACAACCGAGACCCGCAACATAGGATATACTCCATTCAGACTAATGTACGGGGCAGAGGCAATGAATCCACATGAACTCAAGCATGGCTTGCCCTGGACTGACCCCAAGGCCATCCCAGACATCGACGAGATAACAACGAAAGACCTCCTTGACGAAGAATCGTGTCGATGCCCTCAACGTATTGAACAAATACCAAATAGCAACGAAGACCTAGAGAGATAGAGCCGTCACCCCTAAAGAGTTCGAAGATGAAGACCTCATCCTCATTAGGACCCAAAGAACGAAATCCAAAGGCAAACTCCAGCCAAAGTGGGAAGGACCCTTCATCGTCAACAAGAAAACGTCCCCAAATTCATATAGGCTTGCAAGCCAAATAGGCGCAGACCTTGAACATTCCTGGAACATAGACAATTTGAGAAAATTCTACTTGTAGGATGGCACACAGCTAGGGCCTTCACGCCTTTGTAATAATTTTTGATACATCGCTCCATTTAGGCCCGCACTCTTTCCCTTGCAGGGGGCGAGGTTTTTAATGAGGCGGCACTATGTAATAAAATAAACAAGAAAATCCCCCCACAAAAAAGTGTGGCCCAAACACGTCGAAAAAGGCTACGAAGTCGGCCTTCGCTTTTCGACTGTAGGACAGTCACCACGACGGCAAGTCTTAAGTTAGCCATCGTGTGCGACAACTAAATCCAAGCAAAAGTTGCCTAAGGGTGCAGTCGGATTAGCACAAAAAATGCGCAAAGACACCAAAGGGTGTGAAGTCGTCTAATGGACGCAACATATATCCAAGCAAAAGTCGTCTAAGGTGTGTAAAGACACCTAAGGGTGTGATGTCGTCTAATAGACTCAACATATATCCGAGTAAAAGTCACCTAAGGGTGCAGCCAGATACGCACAAGAAGTGCGCGAACACACCTAAGGGTGCGAAGTCGTCTAATAGACGCAACATATATCTGAGCAAAAAGTCGCCCAAGGGTGCAGCCGGATATGCACAAGAAGTGCGCAAAAGTCACCTAGGGGTGCGAAATCGTCCACGGACGCATCACTCATCCGAGCAACAAGTCGCCTAAGGGTGAAGCCGGGTATGCACAAAAAACACAAAGCGAACCGGCAGGCACAGAAAAACAAAAAGCCTAATACATTCAAGAACTGAAGACTCGGCGAAGGGGGGGGGGGCGAGGGCAGCGTTTCACTCTAATTCACAAAGCCATGACAATACAAATCTTCCATATATTACAAAGGCTCCGCCTCTAGGATTAGACCAGCCTCCCAAAAATTAAACAACATAAGCCTAAGCTCTTCGTCTTCGAAAAGCGCCCTAAGGTCCTATTCTTCAAACCCTCGTTTGGTTGTTGGTGCAAGAACAATTCAATGAGGCCCCTCTTCCGACCGCGCCCTCTCCCGTTCTTGAGAATGGAAGGGCGATATACGAAGCACCTCGCGGAGCGAAACCCGGGGGCGAGGCCCTCCCAGTCCCATATGGCGACACCTTCAGGAGCCTTCGCCTCCTCTTGGTGGCGCGCCGGCATTCCCCAGGTTTCGTTTCGGTACACCCACTCTTCTCTTACGTTTCACCACAGTCGCCAGGGCCCTAGACAAAGGCTCCCCCATCCTAGATTCCGCTGCAGACACATCTAAAGCAACAAAGAAATCCAAATCCTCTTCCGAGGACTCTTTGTCCATCTTGGTGAAGGGGCGCAACCATCCTTCGCTACCCGACGACCATGAATCAAATATAGAGTCCTCATCGCTAAACCCTGTTGGTCTCTGACAAGACAATGGTGTAACACATTCAATAGCCCCAACAATTTCTTTCCCCTTGTCCAAGAGGCCAAAATTTGCTTCCGCAGGCCCAATCACCAGAACCTACACAGCAGCCGACTTTAAGTATTAACAAATATCAAAAGTATTGTCACAACAAGCATACTCCTATTTTTACACCTGCTCAGAGGCAGATGGCTATGAGGTCCCCACTGCTCCAAGGTCGGTACCACCGACCCTTGCGTGCGATGACTACTCTTCTGTATCTACCTCCGCACCAGCATCCTGCATAGCCATTAAGCTCTCCAAGACAGCGAGGTCCTTGATCTCTTTGTCCCTCATCACCTACAAAAACAACATATCAAAGCATCAGAAATCAGACAAAAAGCATCCTCCCCCAACAAAAGAACAATCAATCATTCACCTGTGCCAGCGCTCGGCCAGCCCAAATGTTGGAACCGGTTGACACGTGGTCAAACAGGCTCGAACACTAGAATAAGGGAGTATTCAGATGCAGAACAATTATGCCCCTTATTACCTGCTACAGCACCGGAATATTCCCCCTATGGGTTTATTACAGGTCATTACGGTGATGTTAAGTATAGTTTGATTAAATACACAGTAAACCCTACCCCATGGAGGGGCTTACAAATGGGCCTGAATGGTCAGCAGGACGCAACATGGGCCCCGCTAACGGACGGTCCTCGCTTGTGCGTGGGACTCTTCGCTCTGGGGCGCCTGGTCTTCGATCCTCGCCAAGGCTATAGCTTGGAACCGCCCAAGCTAGCGGCATCGCCGAGCGAAGTCATGAGGAGCCCCCGCTTTAAGCGGTAGATCCCTTTGCTTCAAAGCCTTCGACAGTTCTTGGACAGAGACCTCGGCTTTGGTAATGATCGAAGTACCCTTCGCCTCCTATGTTTATGATAGAACCTGTCCAATTTATGTTAAAGAAAACTGATCGAGGGGCGAACGTGCTTCGCTCCAACAACAACAATTTTGTGTAATCCTTCATATAATATTTCGAGGTGTAAGTTTTAACGAAAGGAAATATTTAACTCACTAGAGGCTCTTTCTGTTTAATCCCTTGTTTTGAAACATAATTATTTAAATCTTGATATAAATATTTCCTAAATTCAAAATAGAAATTTGAGGTGTTACAGTGGGCATGCTGCAACAACGCGCTACGTTCCTACAAAGACTGCATTAACTCTATGCACTCGGGTACAGAAATGTTACTAAAGTTAGTTTATTGATACATTAATATGCACTTGCTAGCATATTTTTACCTGATTATACATTTTGCGACACCCTGCTATGTTCATTCATCTCCAATCTCCCAAAAAAAGGCATCACAATCACAATAATAGGTAAGATCAGATAAGGGCACATCGCTACACCTCCTCTGTTCGTTCATTGTTTCCTGTTTGATTTACGTTAGTGCTGACATCTTTTCTGCCCGTTGTCTTTCCATAGAGGTTCTTTGCTTTACTTGCTAAAACAACAACCACCAAATCTTTTCACCTCGAAATGTTACAAACCCAAACATTAATGGCACAAAAAAATGTTTGTAGCTGCATGTATCAAAACTGATATAGCTACTAAAGATTGGGCAATTACTTTGTTACACACCAAAAAATATATTTTTTCGTTTATGACATTACAGGTTCTTTTAATGCTTTGAACAATCGCAAATCCCATTCAACGTGTTGGATCTTCTATCGGGCTAGGTATAACTATCCACATTCTTAAATTACACTCGACTTTATGTTCTTCCGAAATAATTCTATGTTTACACAAAAACAAAACCATCATTCTATGCTTTATTACAGAACATGTGTATATCCATGAATGTTGTTGATTACATGTTTGCATGCTTACATATTCACGCACACATTCACATAATTTTCCATTACACATAATACACATTCTTAAATACAAAGATACACCTCCGCTAGCTATTGACACCTCCGCATTTGGATAATGATAAAGGTAATGCTAATGTTTACTAAACTGGCCTCTTATGTTCCTAGCTATTGACACCTCCACATTTGATTTCATGAAAATAATTATACACATATGGATCACAGTGTACCAAAAAATATACCAAGCTAACGTGAATGTGTACATGTTCATTTCCTATGCTTTAACGAATCCATTACAAAATTGTAGGTGCTCTTGTGCAGCTCGTAATTGTAATTTATATGAATTACATACTTTGCCTCACAAAGTATTTTGATAGGCAACCTGTTGGGGGCCTTCGGCTTCCGAAGGTCCTCAAAAATATGATTTAACAGTGTTTCTGGAGTATAATGTGTAAACAGGTATCTTCGGACTCGAATCAGCACCACAGTGGGAGAAGAATACGAAGGTTGATACAGCGCCGAAGCTGTGGGCAGGAAAGCTTCGGCATGATAGCAGAAAAGGAAACCGACTTAAAGATGAAAATGCTATTTAGGCCTCGGTGGATTACTATAGAATCACTACCAAATGTAAAGGGCATGGATGTAATTTTACATGGGCTGTGTCCCGTGCCTATAAATAGATGAACAGTGCCCCCGTACTGTTCACGCTGACTTGGCATTTTACTTTTGCGTCACGCTTGTACTTACATCTTCCTTCAAGCCGAAGGTACATTTGTTATTGGATATCATTTCTATTTTTCCATAATAATAATATAAAAAATGAGTTGATAATTATACATAATTGTTTACGTTATTTCTTTATATTTTATATGATTCTTTCTTCATTATTATATGTTGTGTTGATGAAGGTATGTCCTTCATAACCTTCGTCCGAGAATCATTATATCCTAAGGGAAATAATGCTTCGAAGGACGAAGGATTTTATCACTTAGCATTTTTTGTGTTGCCTTGTTCTTAACTCATAGCATTTGAGAACAAGTCCCCAACATTGGCGCCCACCTCCGGTGAACTCACTTCCACTCTGAGTTTTGAACATCTTCGGCAACCATAAACCTTCGCTATGGCGCCGAAGAAAGCTTCAGCAACTGGGGCTGCAGTTCTGCAACCGCTGGACCCCAATCAGGAGACTCTCTCTCTTCGGGAGGCCCGAAGCCAGAAGAGGAAGGCTGTCAGCCCGACACCGCAAGAGGATGAGCTAGACCAAGAAATCAGAGACATGGAGGTGCTTCATCAGCAGGTGCAGAGGAAGAAGGAAAAGATGGCCAGGCTAGCAGAACTGCAAAGGCAGATAGACGAAGCCTCTGAAGAAGTTCGTCATCTTACTCAGGATGAGCAGAACCAAAGGCCTCAGCACAAGGATCTTCATCAGGAGGGTTTCTTCAATGAAGATGACTGGTATGAGAATTTCCACCATGGAAATTTTGCTTTTGATGATGCTTCTCCTCTGTCCGCTGAGCTGCAGGCTACACCTTGGCCTTCATCCTACAAGCCGCCCCAGCTTCCCATGTTCGACGACCATTCAGACCCGAAGCAGTTTTTGATGAGCTACGAAGCAACAGTATCTTCGTATGGTGGCAATACTGCAGTCATGGCAAAATCTTTTGTTATGGCTGTCAGGAGTGTTGCTCAAACCTGGTATTCCTCCCTTCGACCAGGAACGATCACTTCATGGCAAAAGCTGAAGGACATGTTGTTAACCAGCTTCCAGGGGTTTCAGACGAAGCCAGTCACTGCTCAAGCTCTATTCCAGTGCACCCAGGATCATGAAGAATACCTTCAGGCGTACGTCCGGAGGTTCTTACGATTGAGGGCACAGGCGCCAACAGTGCCCAACGAAATTGTAATTGAGGCCATGATCAAGGGACTTCGGCCGGGACCTTCAGCTCAGTACTTTGCTAGGAAACCTCCTCAAACTTTGGAGAAGCTGCTCCAGAAGATGGACGAGTATATTCGGGCCGACAATGATTTTCGTCAAAGAAGGGAGGAAGCTTTCAGGTTTTCCGAAATGACCAGGGGCTTCGGAGGAAGATTTTATCTGAGGCACGTCAGGTCAATTCACAGCTCTACTCAAAATGATGATAAGGGGAGTCAGCAGCAAAGGCCACAATGCTCCTCACAAGCTTCGGGGCAACAGCAAAGCTTCTTCCGGCCGCCAGCTCCAAGAGGCAGAGGCGCCAGGGGCTTCGGCGGAAGATTTGGAGATCAACCAAGGAGAACATTTTGCTTGTTCTGTGGTGAAAACAAGGGCCATACCACCAGGATGTGCCATGTTACCATCCAGAAGCAAAAGGAGATAGCCGAAGCTGCAGCACAACAGGGTCAGCCGAAGCAGATTATGCACACTGCTTCGTATCATTCGCCTTACATCCCAGAATATGTAGGCAATCACCCTACAGTTTCTGTTGCTTCGGCGAGTCAACCTCAAGCTTCCTGGCAACAGCCTCCGCCTCCACCACCGCTGCAACAAGGCCAGCAGCCAGAAGGGGGCCAATATGTTCAACAGCAAAGGGACTTCAGAGAACAGTCCGAAGCTCGCATAGTCAATAGCACTATGCCAGAGTCGAAGCACATTTATTGACAAATATCCTACTTTGATAGTAGTCTTTTCCATTCAATTTTATTTTCTGTGTAATAAAGGACAATTTTTAAATCTCATGTAATAGTTTTGTTGATTGCCACAAGAAAAGTATATCTTCTCCACAGGCTTAAGTTGTTCAAGCTTAAAGATTTGCGATAGCAAGGAGGATCTTCGAATTATCAAAAATTTATTTTAAAAGGAACGGCATGAATTCTTCGAAGCATCAAAAAGTCGTTCTAAGGAACGCAGAGTAAGTTTGCTGGAGTTACAAAAAGCCGTTCCAAAGGGAGCGCAGTGTAAGTTTTCTGCTCAGAAGTCGTTCCAAAGGGAATGCAGAGCTTACAGCGAAAAATAAACGCTGATACCGCCTAAGTAAAAGGCGAAGCGCGAAAAGTCAACGCGAATACCGCCGAAAGTAAAAGGCGAAGAAGCTCCTAAGGGAGGCTTACAGCGAAAAATAAACGCTGATTCCGCTGAAGTAAAAGGCGAAGAAGCTCCTAAGGGAGGCTTACAGCGAAAAGTCAACGCTGATTTAAAAAGATTATGTGTTTTATTGCAGGGATGTGAGTGTATCTTCGGAATAAATACCATTTTACATAACATAACATCATCACATCATTTCGCATAGCATAAGCATCATACATCATGCTGCATATGGCACAAGAAGGGGGCACAATATCGATCTTCGGAAAAATGCTTTGAAAAAGGGAAAATTATGCAAAGTCACAAGGAGATACAATATTGATCTTCGGAGTGTAGCTTTGGAAAATATTTTCACGAAGCTTGGAAATTCTTCATCAGAGCACTATGGATATCGTTGTGATGAATGAAAATTCTTCTTCACGAAGCATGAAAAGAAGGGAAGGTGTTTTTTCGTCAGACTCAAAAACGGTATGTATGTAAAATTTCATGCATCGTAAAGAATTGAACCATAAAAAACAAGTATATTACATTCAGGGTTACAAGATATCACACATATTACATTTCAGATGTTTTTACAATAGTACCTAGTCTTCCCTAAGTACTACTTCCGCAGCCTCGTTCAGGAGTTGATTGACAACTTGATCCATGATAGCTTCGGCCATCTTTTTAATTTCATCGTCGTCCTTCGGGTGAGGGCCCGGAGGCGTTTTAGCAGGATCTGAGGGAGGACAGGATACGGCTACATTGCTATTACAATTGGCGAACGAAGTTTGAAATAAAAAATTACAACACAATAAAAACCATTAGTTAATACCTATTTGCCCTTCGGGCTCTGCGCTTTTCTCAGCAGCCTCGGCCACTTTTCTAGCATCATGAATGCCTTTTTCACTTTTTTGGATAATTTCTCGGGCCATTTCTCGGCCACCATTATCCCAGATATCGGTGAAAAATTTTCCACCAACCATGCTAGCTTCAGCCGAAGGGTCTTTAGCGTCTTCGAAGGACAAGGCAATTTCGGATTGTGCTAAAATTTTTACATGTTCGCAGCCTTTCCTTTCTAAAATGGTGGCAATCCCCCTGGCACCCGAAAAAGCGCATATGTCTCCGCGACTATTTAAAATTTCTTCAAAGGCCTCAGCTTCGTGATTAATCCATTCAATGGGACCTTCGGGGTTGCCTCTCGTAAAGTTTTCTTCACTCAAAAATGCGCCAACGCTGACGAAGCTAGCTTTCATTTTCTTAACACACTCCATGGATTTGTCATAGCATCTTTTCTTGGACGAACGAAGCTCTTCGACAGTTCCTTCTAAATGATTTTCCCATTGGTCGCTAAGTTCTCGCTTCGTTTCTTCAAGTATGCGTTCTTCTTTAGCCCGGGCTAATTGCTTCCGAAGATCATCAATCTCGTGCTTTTGAGCTGCAACTTGTGCTTTAGACGCAGCTTCGTTCTCCTTTATTTTATCCACCAATGTAACTAGAATTTTGTCCTTTTCCAAGGCTTCATTCCTTAGTTTGATAACCTCTGTTCGAAGGTTGTTGAAAGCAATTTCATAGCTCTCGTCTTCGGCATTCTTTTGCGCTCTCAGTGCGTTGCTAATTATTAAACCCTATACGAAAAAGAGTTAGTATAAGAATAAAACAATAGATTTCAAATCATAAAGTTTCCAAATGCGCAGATCTCGTACCTTCAGGCTATTATACGCAAGGCTGTCCGCAAGATCGTCCTTTGTCATCGCGCAGAGGCCAGCCTCCAGCTTAGGAAACCCCATGCTTTGGGCCATTTCCCGGCAGACGAGTAATTTTTTGTTATCCGGGAGGCAGTATAGGAAATCTTCTTCATCTGTACCATTGAACACTAGTGCCCCCTTCGGATATTTCAATTCTTTGGCATAGTGATTAGCTTCAAAAACTTCTTCTTCTAATAACTTTTTCCCCGAAGCGTGCCGAACAATATAATCAAGGACTTTGGAGGATGCTTCGGGGGCAACAGCACTGACTTCTTCAACAAGAATTGGCTCTGTCATTTTTTCTTCCTCGGTTTCCAAGGATTTTACCTTTGTGGGCTCTGAAGGCCCAGCCTCAGTCTCAGTTTGTTGCTTTGGAACTTTACTGTCAAAGATTTCAGTTTCCACTTCGGAAGTTTCAACAGTCTTCTTCGGAGTCGTGCTTGAAGACTTAATTGTCTCCAGTACATCTAGCACATTGACCATTCTTTTTCTTTTCGGGGTCACTGCTGGGCCTTTTTGGTTTTTTATTGTCTCAACACTTGCTGAAGGACTTAAAATTTCCAATTTTTTCGTTCCTTCAGTTCTCGGTTTTTCTGCTTTCTCTGCTGAGGGTGCTTCAGTTTTTTCTTCGACCTTCGACACTGAAGTTGGTTCTTTAGTTACGATGGCCGAAGAGGTTTCACCGCCGAACTCAGGCACTGTAGCTGGTTCAATGTAGCGTGGCCGGTGTGTGAGAACCTTTACCCTTTGTCTCTTCGGCATTGGCTCGCTGGGAGCGGCTGAAGCAGTTTCTTGTGCAGAGGTTGCGCTTTTTCTTTTTTGGCCCCGCGCTGGATAGTGGTAGTCGGGGTACACGAACCCAATTGCGTCAAACACTCGGTTCAGTCTTTTCTTTTTCCGGCCTCCGAAGGCTGCTGACAATGCAGTATCTTCGGCCTTTGAATAAACCCCAAGTAGTTCATCACTTAAATTTTCAATGCTTTTTAGCCAGTCATCATCTGGCTCAACGAATTTATCTCCAAACTTGAAAGTATACTTCAGCCTGATAAGTCCACCTTCGTCAGCCTCCTTTATGGTTTCCTGCGGCATTTCCCATTTTTCCGCGAGCGGCCATACTCTGAAGGCAATATGCTCTTGGACCAAATCCCTCGTTCCAATAAAAGAGCAAACAACTCCGAAGGCTCTCTGGCATTCTTCGGCAGCTTCATTCATTTCAACCTTCGGCTTCCGCAGGCCGAAGCGTTGCCAAATAGGACGCATAATTATACCTTTAACATCTTCCCGTGTTTCCAGGTCATTCTTCACATAAAACCATTCTGTCATCCAGTCGCCGGGCCATTTCTTCCGAAAGGTTGGCACGGGGCAGCTTGACCCAGACCGAGCGACGAAGCTGTAGCAGCCGAAATTATTGTGATACTGTTCCTTACCCCAGGGCTTTGTCTCGTATAACAATTCGTATATGTTGCAGAAACTTTTCGCATCCGGTTCCAGACCTTGGCTTCTCACCGCCCACACGAAGATATTCATCCTTATGATTGCTTCAGGGGTGTCGGGCAAGTCTTCTCTCCTTCGTCGGCCCTCACAACGGACAAGTCCCGGAAATATCTTCCCCTCATATTGACAAGATGATTTTCTTTGATACTCGATTTGCCGAAAACCGCATGGCTTGGTCGCCAAGGGCGATCTTCGGAGTCTTCACCACCACTATCCACATCATAACTGTCGCTGTCATCAGTATCTTCAGATAAACCTTCTAAAATCTCTTTGGTGATTTTTTCTGTATTGGTCTTCGACATTGCTTCAAGAAACCCCAGGTTTTTCTCTTCAGAAAGACTCAGCTTCATCTCGGCAGCAGCCTTTTTACCTTCAGTCATCTTCAAAAATGCTAAAAACTGTTTTCAGAGCCGAAGCTTAAAAACTTAAAAAACTAAGCAGTTGGTGCGCAAGAGCTAAAAAATTAAGCAAGAGCAGACGGCAAGAAAGCGTACCAAATAAGTTCGTGGTATGCTCTTATTTATATGCCCAGTGCATTGAAAATTGGGAGACCCTACTTGTCAGTGAATGTTGCTATTCTAGCAAAGGGAAGGTGTTTTTTCGGACCTTCGGCTTAAGGCCTTCGTCCATGTCGCAATCTAAATTTATCATTCTAACAAATTAATATTGCGAGGGACTACTGTTGGGGGCCTTCGGCTTCCGAAGGTCCTCAAAAATATGATTTAACAGTGTTTCTGGAGTATAATGTGTAAACAGGTATCTTCGGACTTGAATCAGCACCACAGTGGGAGAAGAATACGAAGGTTGATACAGCGCCGAAGCTGTGGGCAGGAAAGCTTCGGCATGATAGCAGAAAAGGAAACCGACTTAAAGATGAAAATGCTATTTAGGCCTCGGTGGATTACTATAGAATCACTACCAAATGTAAAGGGCATGGATGTAATTTTACATGGGCTGTGTCCCGTGCCTATAAATAGGTGAACAGTGCCCCCGTACTGTTCACGCTGACTTGACATTTTACTTTTGCGTCACGCTTGTACTTACATCTTCCTTCAAGCCGAAGGTACATTTGTTATTGGATATCATTTTTATTTTTCCATAATAATAATATAAAAAATGAGTTGATAATTATACATAATTGTTTACGTTATTTCTTTATATTTTATATGATTCTTTCTTCATTATTATATGTTGTGTTGATGAAGGTATGTCCTTCATAACCTTCGTCCGAGAATCATTATATCCTAAGGGAAATAATGCTTCGAAGGACGAAGGATTTTATCACTTAGCATTTTTTGTGTTGCCTTGTTCTTAACTCATAGCATTTGAGAACAAGTCCCCAACACAACCCATAAGTTTTTTTCTTTGCGTTTAATTACCATTCAATTTATAACTGCACTCCTACTTTAAACTTGCAAAAATTATTCTATAGTTCTTATCCACTTAATCATAGGATGATGAGCAAAATACAAGTTAGCTTAACAAAGAAGACCTGCCATCACCATCTAAGAAGTATACCTAAGAAGTATGTGGTATAAAGGATTATTGAAGCAAATAACTTTCTTTTTTATAGCTATAAGTTATAATTCATACTGATGACACAATGCATACGCAGGATGAAGACTAGCCAACTTCACAAACTTCAATTAGATTCTACAGACACCAAAAACTATGACCATTAGATCGTTGTTAATTGCATGAATGTACAACACCATATATGGTCCTTTGTAAAGAGCTTAGTAACAATATAGTTTGTATACCATTCCTCGTTCCCCCTTCTAAAGTTTGCACAACAATATAATATATAACAAGCACTTTAGACACAATTGATCTTCTCTTTGTGTTTGTTTATAGGTAGCTGTTTTGCGTAACTCCGAAAGGCGCCATCACTTTTGAGCAAGAATGCTTTTGTGTACATATAACTAAAGTGGTAAAGCCTTTCCAGCTCTATATATTCATGCAACCCCTACGAACAAAGTGTAATTAACTCTTGGTGTATGTTACTCAAATGCTACTTAATATGTATTAACAGCTTGATTTACTCTATAATTGTTGTAAGAACTACAATCCACTTAAGTTTGGATCTATCCTTATGTACTTATCCGCTCGATAACTACTATTTCTGTTGTACATATGATTGTAATATAAATCTGCTTAAGTTTGTTTATATACTTATTTGTACTATAACTATTATTTTCGTTGTACATATGACCGTGATATAATATCCAATTTATCATGATTATAAAAATGTTTCACACGTACGCACGTGCGCACACAATACACTAGTACTGTTGGATTGAAGATAAAATTGTGCTAACAAGAGAAGCCTAACAAAATAAGTACAGTACTATAATAGAAAAAAGGTCTTCTTTTATTTATTTATTTTTTTACTTTTTCAATTTGGCATAAGAACTCCAGCTTGCGTTGGCAACAGCGAGAAGCTGGCACAGGGAGGGGAAGGGCCGATCCAATCATCAATCGACTACCACTAGCGTCCCTGAGAGGCTGAGAGACGAAGGAAGAGAGCCTAGGACTGACTCACTGACCCGAACCCGTTCCCGGCGGGACTTCCTCTCGAATCGTCCCAGTCGAGATCCTAGTTGCCCCACGAACCGAGGATCCAAGATGAGTTTCCTGTTCGGGAAGAGGAAGACGCCCGCCGGTAAGACCTTCCTTCCAATCCTGAAAGATTCGCTGTGGAATTTGGTCCGATTGCTTGGTCTAGTTGCGCAGTTTGTTTTTTTCTATGTTGGATGATGATGAGGTGTTCCTTAGAGATTTATAGACACTGACGATGCCTTGTGCTGGGCGAAACCATGGCCGAGGTTGAGAGGATTCCATGGCACAAGTCAGGAGCATGTAATTGGAGAGTGGCACGAGCTCGGAATTTCAACGTAGGGGCTTCCGCAAGACTTGTGATATGCTGGAGTTGGGCTGGCGGCTACTGTACTTTCTTAGTTTAGATCTGTAAAAGCTTTCCACCTCTTTGGATTCTCCAGCAAAATCAGCTTGTAATATACTGCAGTAGTTTTGAGGGACAATAAGTCACACATCTTTTATGGGAAACATCTTTCATGTGTGCATTCAACAACATAACCTTACATTTCCTACTTTATTGTTTGAACGAAACATTTCCTACTTTATTTTTTGAACAAAACGTTTCCTACCTTATGACTTTATCTCTTTTGCCAGAGCTGTTAAGAGAAAACAAGAGAATGCTAGATCGATCCATCAGGGAAATTGAGCGAGAGAGGCAAGGATTGCAGGCCCAGGAGAAAAAGCTCATCACTGAGATCAAGAAAACAGCTAAAGAAGGCCAGATGGTATGAACTCTTATAACTTTTGGAAGTTAGAAGTCATATTTTGATTCTATTTCTGTTATTCTAGCCTGCTTGATATTTAGAATTATTGGAAGTCGTTTTTAAATATAAAAAAGAATTCTTTTTGGGGAATAGGTAATGTTTCAATTAACCTTCAGCCATAATGATATAATGTTGTAGAAATCCTATGCATACAATTACAATAGTTACCATGCATGTGGGAACTGGGGACTTCAAGAATCAAGATATGTCCACGTACCTGAAAATCTGTACGTTTAGTTGAGAGACACATTTTACCACAATAAAGTCAGGAAAATTTGACTTTGGCTGCTGGTCTGTTGGTTTGTTGCCACCTATGGCATATTACATTTTCTTAGACCCATATGTGCTGTGTCGCTTGTCATAGATCCGTTCTGTTCCCAAGCTTGCAAGACTCAGATAGATCTAGGGGTCTAAAACTTATATTCTAAATTTTATTTTATTTACTTCAATAGTTTAGCAATTCAATGTCTTGCGTCTTCAATTGACAACACATAAATGTACAAGTTCTGTGTGCATTGTTAGAATTTCATTCATTTTGCATGTAGTGTTTGTGTTCTGACTTTTTGTTACTGTTATAGGGAGCTGTCAAAGTAATGGCCAAAGATCTTATTCGTACCCGGCATCAGATAACAAAGTTCTACCAACTCAAATCTCAACTCCAAGGAGTTTCTCTAAGAGTTCAGGTAGCCATGTGTTTGCTCTTATCCTCTCTTTATCTTGGGACCTTACATTCACTTTGTCAAATATCGCTATCATGTTGCATTAAGTTATCCTAGTTTATGTTGGTCTAGTGTCCAACCAGTGTCGTCTACTGGCCATCAAAACCAGGAGAGGTAAAAGTTCTTAATTTTTGCTGTCTGAAATCTCATGGGCTTTCTACAGCATTATTTTGTGCTGCTTTGTTGTTATTTGACTTAAAAACAGCTTTATGGTGAAGTCCATATTTTTATATGATTAATTAAGTTTTGCATTGCATTCATTCCCCTTCCCCTTAACGTTGGATATGCGCAACTGTTGCAGACACTAAAATCAACTCAAGCTATGGGTGATGCCATGAAGGGTGTCACAAAGGCAATGTCCCAAATGAACAGGCAGCTAAATCTACCAGGATTGCAGAGGATAATGCAAGAGTTTGAGCGACAGAACGAGAGGATGGAGATGGTGAGTGAAGTGATGGGAGATGCCATAGATGATGCTTTGGAAGGAGATGAGGAAGAAGAAGAAACTGAGGAGCTTGTGAATCAAGTACTTGATGAAATTGGCATTGATATCAACCAAGAGGTGATTACTGTGATAATTATACATGTTTAAGCTTTCAAAAAAATTGTCCAATGCCTTTTTAGTTTCTTAAACCTGCTTTCGTTATTGGTTGTGTTTTATACAAATGCCACTGAGTCACCAGGTCGTGGATTCGAAGCAACCTCTCCGCATATACAAGGGGAAGGCTTGTTTTGGTTTATCCCTTCTATAGACCCATTGGACCTGCCTTCTTTTCTATGTGTGCCACCTGTATCAAAATATTTTATGATGTCGGGATATTGTCCATGTTAGAAATATCTCTACTATGGTTCTTTTTTTTTTTGAGAAACTTGCATCCAACATTGAATTAATGTAGAGATCATGCACATGAGGAGGTTATAACTCTAGTAATGCTAAAGCTGACTTTTTAAAGTGTCGCCATGGCCATGTGCTAGATCGGAACTGATGCTTCTGAGTCTGCATGGATAGGTGTTTGGCTGGAGATTACTGCAGAGTGAGAAGATTTAGTGTCTATATATATAACCATATTTTGTATTTGCAGCTTGTTGGAGCTCCGTCGGCCACTGTTGCTCAACCTGCTTCTGTGGGAAGGGTCGCCCAGGCTGAAAGTGCTGGGAATGCTGACAGTGGTATCGACGCTGATTTGCAGGCAAGGCTAGACAATCTGAGGAGAATGTAGGTGCTACACTAGCAAAAAGAGTAGTTCCTGCGAATGTGAATGAATACCTGATCGATCAAAGCAAGGGTTACAAGCCAATGTGTATGTTGAAATGAATGAAGTGTTCAATATGCCGGTAGTAATAACAAATGATGATTATATATTTATTACATGTATTGTCATATGCAATTCTTCCCCTCTTTTTACTTTTTTGTGCATGCGTGGTTAGAATTTTTAATTTTTGCTTTTTTCGGCACGCAACACACATTTCTCCTATGTATGGCTAGACTTTTTTATTTTTCATTTAATTGTCTATTAATAGAAGCAATCAGTAATTTTACAGCAGTAGATGCAATCAAAAATTTTACTGTAGTCATCGCTCAGTAAAATATGGCTAAATAGGTGGGCATTATGAATAATGCCCATATAGCTCATCTATTTTTACAATAATGTCCATTAGTAATAGGCCAACTATCGGATTTGAATCGATGACCCTCGTATTACAAATGTGATGCTCTAACCTCTGAGCTAAGTGTGCTTATATAACAGAAATAGTGTAACAAATAAAAATATATATAGGAAATCTGTAAAATATCATATCTTAATTATTAATCTTAGTTATTAACTAGTTCTAAATTGGAAGTTTCATTTAGATAGAAAAAAAAAATACTAGCGCTAGCATAATGAATTTACATATATTTTTACAATAATGTCCATAGGTAATAGCGCTAGCATAATGAATTTACATTATGTAAAAATAGATGCGCATTATTCTAAATTCGTATAAGGTTGGTTCGTCTCTTCTATAAATAGATGAACAGTACACTACATAAAGTATCTTTAGCCAGGTGCTACAACTTCGTATAGCTCAACATTCGAAACACCTCCATGCTATCTTGCCTTAATAAGCCGAATGTATGATGGTAAACTTGTTTAGTATGAGAAGAGAAATAAAATGTTAAGCCACATGAGATAGTTTTTATATCTTCATTATGCTTTGTGTATTCCATTTTATTACACTTTATCCTCGTCTTTGAGTTGTTATCCCGAAGATATAACATTTCAAGGACAAAGGTTTCTATTTAACTTGTGTTGCCTTGTTTTTGATTCCATATAACAATTGAAAACAAGTGACCAATAATATATTTCATGAATGTGTCTATAATGCGGGTATATGGGTTCACGGGTGTCGGTACCCTGGATCAGGGGTACCCCTTACTACAGCATGAAGACACGGTGCCCACGCGACTATCTCTAGTCACGTGGTGAACAGCACCCGACTTCACCACGTGTGTAACGCCCTGAATTTGGGGGTAGAATTTTTTTCTTCTTCTCTCACCAAATTCGGGCGTTACCCTTTCTTTTTCCCTTTTCCCTCGCTAAACCTTGATCTTTTCCAAAGTTATAGCGAGAATTAGCTCGACATCTTGTGTAAGCAAAACCTAGAACTTTTTTTGTTTGTTGCATCATGTCGGATTTTGCACTCTTTTGTTTGTGGTTGAGTGAAGTGGAGAACTTGGCATATAAAAAATATGGAAATTAGAAAAAGAAAAGCCTTTTCTTTTCTCTCTCCCCTCCCTTCTCCCCTTTTGGCCCAGCCGCCCCCTTCCCCTTGGCCCATGCGGCCCAGCCGCCCCTCCCCCGCCGTGGGCCGGCCTGGCGGCCCAGCCGCGCGCCCCCTCCCCCTCCTTTGGGCCCAGCCGGCCCAACCGCCCCTTTTTTTCTTTTCTTTTTTTTCTTTCTTTTTCCAAAATCTCTCTCTCTCTCCCTCTCCCTAACCCTAACCGCCGCCGCCTCCCCTGCCCCAGCGCCGCCGCCGCCCCTTCCCCCCCACGCGCAGCCGTCGTCCTCCCCCTCCGGTGAGGCCCTCCCTCCTCCTCCCCCTCCCTCCTCCCTCCCCTCCCTCCGGCGCTCCCCCCCGCGCCCCGTCGCGCCCGGCCCCGCCCCCGCCTCGCGCTCGGCTCGGCCGCCCCGGCGCCCCCCGTCCCGCGCCGGCGTCCCCCGCCCCCGCGCGAGCCCCGCTCGGCCCCGCGCCCGACCGCCCTTGGCCGCCCCAGTTCCGGCCCCGGCCTCCCGCGCCCGGCCGCGCCGCTCGTCCCTGACCCCGGCCGCCCCCGGCTCGGCCGCACCCGGCCGCGCCCGCCCAGCCCCTCCCCGCGCCGGTCCCGTGCTCGGCCGCCCCCGGCTCGGCTGCCTCGCGCCGCCCCGCCTCGCCTCCGGCGAGCCCACGCCCGGCCGCTCCGGCGAGCTCCCGCCCCGTCCCACGCTCGGCCGCGCCCCTCGTCCCCGCCCCCGGCTTGGCCGCCCTCGGCCGCCTCGCCTCCGTCGAGCCCCGCGCCCGCTCGGCCCCGCTCCACGCCGCCCCGGCTCGGCCGTCCCCCCCGGCGAACTTGGCCGCCCCGCCCCCCGGCTCAACCGCCCGCCCCCGTGCCCGGCTCGGCCGCGCCGTCCCCGCCCCGGCGTGGTGGCCGGCCGTGTCCTCGCCCCGTCCGTGCCTCGCCCGCCGTGGTCCGCGGCGTCCTCGCTCGCCCGTGCTCGCTTGCCCTGGCGTTCTTGCCCGCTCGCCCCGCCATGCCTTGCTCGCGTCGTGTCGGCCCCAGCGTGGCCTCGAGTTCGGCCCAGCGTGCCTAGGGCACGCGGCCTTGAGCTTGGCTAGCGCATGGCCCCGACGTGCGCACGGTTAGTTCGGGGTGTGTGTGTGCGACCTCGCGCGCGTGCTCGCATAGTGCGCGTGCCTTGGCACGACCCGCCGTGCCTCCGTCTACCCCCTAGACATCCCTGTCTACCCCCCCGTATCCTATGCGCGCTAATCACGTTGTTTATATTAATAAGATAGGAGTCTCAGTTTGGAAATTGGTTACGTTAGTTAATTTGTATAGCTAATCATCTATCTCATTCAATGTTAATCTACTAAAAGTGGTCACGTTTACATTAGTGCATGTAGCTAATTCTTTTGTTAGGACCAATTGGAACTAGAGCACGTGACGTCTAGTTATTCGTTTACCCGTAGTGCATCTCGAGCATAAGCCTTAACCCCTGCAAGACCTTCCCTCGTTTCTTTCTAGCCATGGTAAATTCATTATCGTATGTGATATTCTATGCATATTTACTTTATTCGTTCTCTTGTATGGTGTACTGTTTGTTTTCTAATTTGAATGGATGGATGTATGTATGCTTGCAATCGCATAGAGAACGATCCGGTTGAGGAGCCCGAAGAACTCGCAGGAGAAGCCCCTGACCAGCAGTCGGTTGGTGGAGGCAAGTGTCCCTTGACCTATCTCTGTCCTATTCATTCTTTAATTCACCTCCCGTATTACACATGTATACCTAAGGATTGACTAGCTTTTGATATCCATGTCCTTGTTTACCTATTTGGGTTGGATTATTATTGTTTAGCTTTATGCTATTGCTCAATTTTAATCAATGAACATGATGAGATTATCCATGATACGCTGTTTTCCTCCTTCTTATTATGATGTTGTACTTGTGACCTTCAAGAGGGCTCGAGCGGTTTCTCGAGTGCCTCTCCGTAAGGACCTGTTCTATGGATGACCGCCCGGGAAAACAGTGCAACCATGAGGGTGGAGTAGGACGCCCTTAGCTGAATAATTAGAGGATCTGGGGTGTAGTTCGCTTAGCCGTTGTGCCGTCAATGGGGCTCGGTGTATGCGGCTCACTCTGCCAAGGTTGATTTGTCCCTTGGGGAGGAGTGCGGTACATTTAGGAAACCTAACGGGCGGCTACAACCCTGGGGAATCTTTGTAAAGGCTACGTAGTGATGCCCTGCTGGGTCACCTTGGTAGTGACCAATGGAGAGTCATGATCTCCGGGCAGAAAGGGAATCACGGCTTGTGGGTAAAGTGCACAACCTCTGTAGAGTGTTTGAAAACTGATATATCAGCCGTGCTCGCGGTTATGAGCGGCCAAGGGAGCTCCAATGATTAGTGGTACTCGATCAAAGACATTTTGGTTTACAAGCGGCAATGAGACTGATGGTTTTGGTTATGACTATGGTGCTGGTAAGTGGTATTCTTTCCGTTTGGAAAGGGTACATCAGGCTAATAACTTGGGTTAATGCTAAAACCTGGCTTTCTACTAGTAAGTAATAATCTGACCAACTAAAAGCAACTGCTTGACTTACCCCCACATAAAGCTAGTCCACTACAGCCAAACAGGATACTTGCTGAGTATGTTGATGTGTACTCACTCTTGCTCTACACACCAAACCCCCCCATCCCCAGGTTGTCAGCATTGCAACCACTATTCAGGCGAAGATGAAGCTGTGGAAGGAGATTTCCAGGAGTTCCAAGACTACGACGAGTTCTAGGCGTGGGTTAGCGGCAACCCCCAGTCGGCTGCCTGTGAAGGCCGTGTTATCTACGTTTCTTTTTCGCACTTTGATTTATTGTAAGGACTATATGGACGTCTCAGACGTATGATGTAATCGACTATTATTTCCCTTTTAATACTATTTTGAGCACTGTGTGATGATGTCCATGTTATGTAATTGATGTGTACGTGAATAACTGATCCTGGCACGTACATGGTTCGCATTCGGTTTACCTTCTAAAACCGGGTGTGACATAAGTGGTATCAAAGCCGTGCTGACTGTAGGCCCGCTAACCTAGAGTAGAATGGTCGTTCTAAGGATTATAGACCTCTGTCCCTGCCTTGACTTTGATATCCCTTCAAAAGTTGGTCATACTGACCAAACCTATGTTCTACTATATAATATACCTTGCTGAAAATTGTGTTTTATTCTAATCCTTCATTTACTTATGGTTCATTATTTGCTGGTCATATTAATTCTGTTCTCACTCTTTTGCTTGCGGTGTCTTTTGTAGATGGCTCGACTTAGACACACTGCACGAAAGTCCATCATCCCCTTCTTACCCTCCTGCCTTGCTGAGCGTCCGCTTCGCCGTCCCGTGGCCGGTCAGTCCAGCCATATGGAGAGACTGCACCACCTCCTGCATGAGGAGCAGGAACGTCGACGACAGGAGCAGCAGGGCTCTTCCTTCTCGCTCTAGCAGGAGATAGAGTCCGTGAGGAGCTGCTCCCCTGTGCTTCCTCTGGAGGCGCCTCCTGCACCACCACTGGGCGCCCCAACCTCTGGAGTAGCTGCTGGAGGAGACCCAGACGACGGAGGTGGCGACAATAGCTCGAGCCACGACACCGACTTCCTTGCTGACCAGGAGCCGGAAGGATGGGTTGCTCGACCCATCACTCGCGACGCTGCTCGCGGGTGTCACTTCCACGATGCACTCGACACCCTGCTGCGTCGGGCACTTGACCGACGTACTTGGTCCATCGAGTATCGTTGTGTGGTCTACCAGCATAGTCGTGGGGTCTACCCGGACCGCTGGGAGGCGACCTACTTGGTGGGCCGTCCGGAGAACAGTCTCCAGGGTGCGGAGGCCTGCTCAGAGCACTATTCTATCTCTGAGCGGGACTCAGCTAAGGCGGCCATGCAAGATGCTGCACGGCGTGCGCTTTCGCACTACTGCTCGGTTCTCGGTGGGGTAGCTGACGGTCTCGACCTGAAGTATTACCCCCGCCGTCTATCTGGCAGCACAGGAGGCGTGATTGTTTCACCGGTCGGTGAGGACAATCCTAGGTTGAGCAGCACAGTCAACCTAGCCGCCGTGCTAAACACGGAGCTGGACCATGCATTAGACGAGCTGAGTAGGGCTCGTGCTGAGATTGCCCTGCTGCGGGCTGAGCACGCGGAACGTCGTCAGTTGGATGATGGTTCCCCCGCTCCCGTCGGGACTCAGCACCCGTACCGCTCACCTCGGCGTGGACGCCAGTCTTATGGCAATCCCGACTGCAAGACCAAGATAAATCTAGAACCATAGATCGTTAGAGTTGGATCTTGTAATTAATACAAAATATATACGTAGAAGCTACAGTCTTAGCGTTAGTCTCGCTTTTAGTTAGTCTTAGTTAGACAGGGTAGTTTGCTATATCCTGTGCATTTATGTTTGTCATGATGAACTACGTTTGGTTTGGATCTTTGTAATGACTGTCACCAGAGTGTGGGTATCCCCTGCATTTTGGTTTACCTGTTATATGTTAATGGAGTTAGCTATATAGTTGGGAAACCTTTTATTCCACTTTCCTCTTCATCTGAGAAGCTGTGTGGTCTGTGTTGGAGATCAGTGAAGATGCTCATCTGTTCAGTGCTGTTGGAGAATTCTATACTCTTTTCTTATGCTGCAAGATTTGCCAGATCAGTTCTGATGTGTGGTTGCATTCTGCAGATGTCAGAGAACAGGTGCAGAGGAGGAAGGTGTGCTCAGCAGGAGCGAGCCGCTCAGCCGGATGAGGTGCCTCAGCAACAGCACCTGCCGCCCCCGCCCCCAATGTCGATCGAGCAGATGTTTCTGATGCAGACTCAGGCAGTTCAAGCCATCGGTTAGACTCTGGCCGCCATTCAGCAGCAGCAGCAACAGCAGCAGGCTCCACCTCAACCTCAGCCTCAGATGCCCAGAGACAAGCGCGCTGAATTCATGAGAGGTCATCCCCCAATGTTTGCTCATTCTTCTGACCCCATGGATGCTGAAGATTGGCTGCGCACTGTGGAGCGGGAGTTGCATACCGCTCAGTGCGATGACAGAGAGAAAGTTCTGTATGGTCCCCGTCTGTTGAGAGGAACAACCCAATCATGGTGGGAGTCTTATCTCGCCACCCATGCCAACCCCGACGCCATCACTTGGGAAGAGTTCAGAGGTAGCTTTCATCAGTACCATGTTCCTGTAGGTCTGATGACAGTGAAGAAGGAGGAGTTCCTGGCCCTCAAGCAGGGGCCATTATCTGTCAGTGAGTACCGAGACAGGTTTCTGCAGTTGTCTCGCTATGCTCCTGAAGATGTCAACACCGATGCCAAGAGACAGTACCGCTTCCTGAGAGGCTTGGTTGACCCTCTTCAGTACCAACTGATGAATCATACCTTCCCGACATTCCAGCACCTGATTGACAGAGCAATTATGAAAGAGAGGAAGCATAAAGAGATGGAGGATCGTAAGCGCAAGATCAGTGGACCCCAGCCTGGAAGCAGCAGTCGTCCTCGTTTCTCAGGCAATCAACCTCAGCAGTTTAGGCAGAACCAGCGTCCACCTCAGCAGCGTCAGCAGTTCCAAGGGCAGTATCCCCAGCACCAGTATCAGAACCGTCAAAGCAATCAGTCAGGAGGTCAGTTCCAGAGGCAGAATCAGCAAGCACCTCGTCTTCCTGCCCCAGCAAACCAGCAGAACAATCAGGCAGCATCAGCTCAGGTTGGAAACAGAGCATGTTTCCACTGTGGAGAGCAAGGCCACTAGGTGATGCAATGTCCGAAGAAGGCAGCCCAGCAGCAGTCAGGCCCCAATGCCCCAGCAAAGCAGAACGTGCCTCAGCCTGGAACAGGCAACCGCTCTCAGCCGCGCTATAATCATGGGAGACTGAATCACTTGGAGGCTGAAGCAGTTCAAGAGACCCCCGGCATGATAGTAGGTATGTTCCCAGTCGACTCCCATATTGCAGAAGTGTTATTTGACACTGGAGCAACGCATTCTTTCATTACTGCATCATGGGTAGAAGCACATAATCTTCCAATTACTACCATGTCAACCCCCATTCAAATTGACTCAGCCGGTGGTAGAATTCGAGCTGATAGCATTTGTTTGAATGTAAGTGTGGAAATAAGGGGGATAGCGTTTCCCGCTAACCTTATAGTAATGGGTACTCAGGGAATAGATGTCATCCTAGGGATGAATTGGCTAGATAAGTATCAGGCAGTTATCAGTTGTGATAAGAGGACAATCAAGTTGATGTCCCCACTTGGAGAGGAAGTGGTGACCGAGTTAGTCCCGCCTGAGCCAAAGAAAGGAAGTTGTTATCAGATGGTTGTCGATAGCAGCGAAGCAGATCCAATTGAGAGTATCAAGGTTGTGTCTGAGTTCCCAGATGTGTTTCCAAAGGACCTACCGGGTATGCCGCCAGAGCGGGAAGTGGAGTTTGCCATAGAGCTTCTTCCTGGAACCGCCCCTATCTTTAAGAGAGCTTACCGAATATCTGGACCAGAGTTGGTTGAGCTTAAGAAGCAGATTGATGAGCTGTCAGAGAAAGGTTTCATCCGGCCAAGCACCTCGCCTTGGGCCGCCCCTGTCTTGTTTGTGGAAAAGAAAGATGGCACCAAAAGGATGTGTATCGATTATCGAGCTTTGAATGAAGTCACGATCAAGAACAAGTACCCTTTGCCCAGAATAGAAGATCTGTTCGACCAGTTGAGAGGAGCCAGTGTGTTCTCCAAGATTGATATGAGGTCAGGTTATCATCAGCTCAGGATCCGACCTTCGGACATTTCGAAGACGGCATTCATTACCAAGCATGGTTTGTATGAGTTCACTGTGATGTCTTTTGGTTTGACCAATGCACCAGCGTTCTTCATGAATTTGATGAATAGTGTATTCATGGACTATCTCGATAAGTTTGTGGTGGTATTCATTGATGACATTCTGGTTTATTCTCAAAGTGAAGAAGAGCATGCAGATCATTTGAGGATGGTATTGCAGAGATTGTGAGAGCACCAGTTGTATGCAAAGTTGAGCAAGTGTGAATTCTGGATCAGTGAAGTCCTGTTCTTGGGTCACATAATCAACAAAGAAGGATTGGCTGTGGATCCGAAGAAAGTGGCAGACATTCTGAACTGGAAAGTGCCAACAGATGCTCGAGGAATCAAGAGTTTCATTGGAATGGCCGGATATTATCGGCGATTCATTGAAGGGTTCTCGAAGATTGCGAAACCAATGACAGCGTTGCTAGGCAACAAGGTTGAGTTCAAGTGGACCCAGAAATGTCAAGAGGCCTTTGAAGCGCTGAAAGAGAAGTTGACAACAGCGCATGTACTAGTCTTGCCTGATGTGCACAAGCCCTTCTCGGTGTATTGTGATGCTTGTTACACAGGTTTGGGATGCGTGTTGATGCAAGAGGGAAAAGTTGTGGCTTACTCGTCCCGACAGTTGAAGGTTCATGAGCAGAATTACCCAATCCATGATCTAGAGTTGGCAGCAGTGGTTCACGCACTAAAGACATGGAGGCACTACCTGTATGGATAGAAATGTGATGTTTACACAGACCACAAGAGTCTGAAGTACATATTCACTCAGTCAGAGTTGAATATGAGGCAGCGAAGATGGTTAGAGTTGATCAAAGACTATGAGTTGGAGATCCATTACCATCCAGGCAAAGCAAACGTAGTGGCAGATGCTTTGAGCAGGAAGAGTCAAGTCAATCTGATGGTCGCTCGTCCGATGCCTTACGAGTTGGCCAAGGAGTTTGACAGGTTGAGTCTCGGGTTTCTGAACAATTCGCGAGGAGTCACAGTTGAGTTGGAACCTACCCTAGAGCGGGAAATCAAAGAAGCACAGAAGAATGATGAGAAGATCAGTGAGATCCGGCGACTGATTCTAGACGGCAGAGGCAAAGATTTTCGGGAAGATGCAGAAGGCGTGATATGGTTCAAAGACCGCTTGTGTGTTCCCAATGTCCAGTCTATTCGGGAGTTGATTCTCAAGGAAGCTCATGAGACTGCTTATTCGATTCACCCTGGCAGTGAGAAGATGTATCAGGATCTGAAGAAGAAATTCTGGTGGTACGGAATGAAGAGGGAAATCGCAGAGCATGTGGCTATGTGCGATAATTGTCGAAGAATTAAGGCAGAGCACCAGAGACCAGCTGGATTGTTGCAACCGTTGCAAATTCCTCAATGGAAATGGGATGAAATCGGCATGGATTTCATAGTCGGATTGCCTCGCACTCGAGCCGGCTACGATTCCATTTGGGTAGTGGTGGACCGCTTAACCAAGTCAGCCCACTTCATACCAGTCAAGACCAACTACAGCAGTGCAGTATTGGCAGAGTTGTATATGTCTCGGATCGTTTGTCTTCATGGTGTGCCAAAGAAGATAGTGTCAGACAGAGGAACGCAGTTCATCTCTCATTTCTGGCAGCAGTTGCATGAAGCCTTGGGCACACATCTGAATTTCAGTTCAGCTTATCACCCGCAGACAGATGGCCAGACCGAAAGAACCAATCAAATTCTTGAAGACATGTTGAGAGCCTATGCGTTGCAAGATCAGTCCGGATGGGACAAGAGATTGCCTTATGCAGAGTTTTCCTATAACAACAGTTACCAGGCCAGTTTGAAGATGTCACCATTTCAGGCGCTCTATGGGAGGAGTTGTAGAACTCCGTTGCAATGGGATCAGCCGGGAGAGAAGCAAGTGTTTGGGCCAGACATTCTACTTGAAGCTGAAGAGAACATCAAGATGGTTCGAGAGAATATGAAGGTAGCGCAATCAAGGCAGCGAAGCTATGCAGACACAAGAAGAAGAGAGCTGAGTTTCGAAGTCGGAGATTTTGTTTATCTGAAAGTGTCACCGATCAGAGGAGTCAGAAGGTTCGGAGTCAAAGGCAAGCTAGCACCCCGCTACATTGGTCCGTACCAAATTCTCTCAAGGCATGGAGAAGTGGCCTATCAGCTCAGCCTGCCAGAGAATTTGTCTGCTGTGCATGATGTCTTTCATGTGTCTCAGTTGAAGAAGTGCTTGCGTGTGCTAGAAGAGCAGTTGCCAGTGGAAGGTCTTGAAGTCCAGGAGGACTTGACCTACGTCGAGAAGCCAGTGCAAATCCTTGAGGTTGCAGACAGAGTCACCCGAAGGAAGACCATCCGAATGTGCAAGGTCAGATGGAATCACCACTCTGAGGAAGAAGCAACCTGGGAGCGTGAAGATGATCTGATGGCTAAATACCCTGAGCTCTTTGCTAGCCAACCCTGAATCTCGAGGGTGAGATTCTTTTAAGGGGGATAGGTTTGTAAGACCCTGAATTTGGGGGTAGAATTTTTTTTCTTCTTTTCTCTCACCAAATTCGGGCGTTACCCTTTCTTTTTCCCTTTTCCCCTCGCTAAACCTTGATCTTTTCCAAAGTTATAGCGAGAATTAGCTCGACATCTTGTGTAAGCAAAACCTAGAACTTTTTTTTGTTTGTTGCATCATACCGGATTTTGCACTCTTTTGTTTGTGGTTGAGTGAAGTGGAGAACTTGGCATATAAAAAATATGGAAATTAGAAAAAGAAAAGCCTTTTCTTTTCTCTCTCCCCTCCCTTCTCCCCTTTTGGCCCAGCCGCCCCCCTTCCCCTTGGCCCATGCGGCCTAGCCGCCCCTCCCCCGCCGTGGGCCGGCCTAGCGGCCCAGCCGCGCGCCCCCTCCCCCTCCTTTGGGCCCAGCCGGCCCAACCGCCCCCCTTTTTTTTCTTTTCTTTTTTTCTTTCTTTTTCCAAAATCTCTCTCTCTCTCCCTCTCCCTAACCCTAACTGCCACCGCCTCCCCTGCCCTAGCGCCGCCGCCGCCCCTTCCCCCCCCCCCCCCGCGCGCCGCCGCCGTCCTCCCCCTCCGGTGAGGCCCTCCCTCCTCCCTCCCCCTCCCTCCTCCCTCCCCTCCCTCCGGCGCTCCCCCCGCACCCCGTCGCGCCCGGCCCCGCCCCCGCCTCGCGCTCGGCTCGGCCGCCCAGGCGCCCCCCGTCCCGCGCCGGCGTCCCCCGCCCCCGCGCGAGCCCCGCTCGGCCCCGCGCCCGGCCGCCCTTGGCCGCCCCGATTCCGGCCCCGGCCTCCCGCGCCCGGCCACGCCGCTCGTCCCTGACCCCGGCCGCCAGCGGCTCGGCCGCGCCCGGCCGCGCCCGCCAGCCCCTCCCCGCGCCGGTCCCGTGCTCGGCCGCCCCCGGCTCGGCTGCCCCGCGCCGCCCCGCCTCGCCTCCGGCGAGCCCCCGCCCCGTCCGGCGCTCGGCCGCGCCCCTCGTCCCCGCCCCTGGCTTGGCCGCCCTCGGCCGCCTCGCCTCCGTCGAGCCCCACGCCCGCTCGGCCTCGCTCCGCGCCGCCCCGGCTCGGCCACCCCCCCCGGCGAGCTCGGCCGCCCCGTCCCCCGGCTCAACCGCCCGTCCTCGCCTCGGCTCGGCCGCCCCCCGGCTCAATCGCCCGCCCCCGTGCCCGGCTCAGCCGTGCCGTCCCCGCCCCGGCGTGGTGGCCGGCCGTGTCCTCGCCCCGTCCGTGCCTCGCCCGCCGTGGTCCGCAGCGTCCTCGCTCGCCCGTGCTCGCTTGCCCTGGCGTGCTTGCCCGCTCGCCCCGCCGTGCCTTGCTCGCGTCGTGTCGGCCCCAGCGTGGCCTCGAGTTCGGCCCAGCGTGCCTAGGGCACGCGGCCTTGAGCTCGGCTAGCGCGCGGCCCCGACGTGCGCACGGTTAGTTCGGGGCATGTGTGTGCGACCTCGCGCGCGTGCTCGCGTAGTGCGCGTGCCTTGGCACGACTCGCCGTGCCTCCGTCTACCCCCCAGACGTCCCCGTCTACCCCCCCGTATCCTATGCGCGCTAATCACGTTGTTTATATTAATAAGATAGGAGTCTCAATTTGGAAATTGGTTACGTTAGTTAATTTGTATAGCTAATCATCTATCTCATTCAATGTTAATATACTAAAAGTGGTCACGTTTACATTAGTGCATGTAGCTAATTCTTTTGTTAGGACCAATTGGAACTAGAGCACGTGACGTCTACTTATTCGTTTACCCGTAGTGCATCTCGAGCATAAGCCTTAACCCCTGCAAGACCTTCCCTCGTTTCTTTCTAGCCATGGTAAATTCATTATCGTATGTGATATTCTATGCATATTTACTTTATTTGTTCTCTTGTATGGTGTACTGTTTGTTTTCTAATTTGAATGGATGGATGTATGTATGCTTGCAATCGCATAGAGAACGATCCGGTTGAGGAGCCCGAAGAACTCACAGGAGAAGCCCCTGAGCAGCAGTCGGTTGGTGGAGGCAAGTGTCCCTTGACCTATCTCTGTCCTATTCATTCTTTAATTCACCTCCCGCATTACACATGTATACCTAAGGATTGACTAGCTTTTGATATCCATGTCCTTGTTTACCTATTTGGGTTGGATTATTATTGTTTAGCTTTATGCTATTGCTCAATTTTAATCAATGAACATGATGAGATTATCCATGATACTCTGTTTTCCCCCTTCTTATTATGATGTTGTACTTGTGACCTTCAAGAGGGCTCGAGCGGTTTCTCGAGTGCCTCTCTGTAAGGACCTGTTCTATGGATGACCGCCCGGGAAAACAGTGCAACCATGAGGGTGGAGTGGGACGCCCTTAGCTGAATAATTAGAGGATCTGGGGTGTAGTTCGCTTAGCCGTTATGCCGTCAATGGGGCTCGATGTATGCGGCTCGCTCTGCCAAGGTTGATTTGTCCCTTGGGGAGGAGTGCGGTACATTTAGGAAACCTAACGGGCGGCTACAGCCCCGAGGAATCTTTGTAAAGGCTACATAGTGATGCCCTGCTGGGTCACCTTGGTAGTGACCAATGGAGAGTCATGATCTCCGGGCAGAAAGGGAATCACGGCTTGTGGGTAAGTGCACAACCTCTGCAGAGTGTTTGAAAACTAATATATCAGCCGTGCTCGCGGTTATGAGCGGCCAAGGGAGCTCCAATGATTAGTGGTACTCGATCAGAGACATTTTGGTTTACAGGCGGCAATGAGACTGATGGTTTTGGTTATGACTATGGTGCTGGTAAGTGGTATTCTTTCCGTTTGGAAAGGGTACATCGGGCTAATAACTTGGGTTAATGCTAAAACCTGGCTTTCTACTAGTAAGTAATAACCTGACCAACTAAAAGCAACTGCTTGACTTACCCCCACATAAAGCTAGTCCACTACAGCCAAACAGGATACTTGCTGAGTATGTTGATGTGTACTCACTCTTGCTCTACACACCAAACCCCCCCCATCCCCAGGTTGTCAGCATTGCAAGCACTGTTCAGGCGAAGATGAAGCTGTGGAAGGAGATTTCCAGGAGTTCCAAGACTACGACGAGTTCTAGGCGTGGGTTAGCGGCAACCCCCAGTCGGCTGCCTGTGAAGGCCGTGTTATCTACGTTTCTTTTTTGCACTTTGATTTATTGTAAGGACTATATGGACGTCTCAGACGTATGATGTAATCGACTATTATTTCCCTTTTAATACTATTTTGAGCACTGTGTGATGATGTCCATGTTATGTAACTGCTGTGTACGTGAATAACTAATCCTGGCACGTACATGGTTCGCATTCGGTTTACCTTCTAAAACCGGGTGTGACAACGTGGATGGCTCCAGGGTCGCTATGAGAAAACGATACACTCCAAGATGCCAACAGTGGGTTCGGACCCCCATGTGAGAGTACCGGACCCCTATGCATGTAGACCGGGCCTCCGGAGCAGGGTCTAGGACCCCCGTGGGTGCAACCCAGACCCCCGGGTCGGGTCCCAGACCCCTCTGTGTGGGGTCCGAACTACCCACAAGCGGGTCCTAGGACTCTGGGGGAGGGAATACCTAGGCCTTGCTCGGGCAGGGGTCCGGTGCCGACATGTGTCCAGGCCCAGCCTGGTGCGGACCTGTCCGCATAACGCTTCCGCTTCCCGTCCAGGCAGAGACCTGATGCTGCCACGTGGCCTATTGCGTGTGACATAAGCCAGCGGGCGGAGCCTGACGTAAGGCCTCTGGGCCACGCTGCGTTTGCATTTATTGAGGAGGAGGCGCGCCGCCTATCTATCCCGTTGATAGGTGATGTGGCCCTTCAGCATTTAATGTGTCCTATCCACTCAGCTGGCAGGCGGTGTCTTGGCCATCCTGCAGGCGGCGTGCCTGTCCATTCCAATGCCAAACAGTACGCCCGTGCTGTGAAGTGTATTGTGCCCATCCATCATCACATGTACGTTGCCAGGGAAGCTTCTCCTGCACGGCAAGGCTACGCAGATCACGGATATCAGGGCACAAGGAAGATTGCACCGGGGCAAGCATTATTCGCTCAAAGTATTACATCTGTTATGTTCCTAGGCCCACACGTCGGGGCCCAGCACCCTTGTACGTGCCCCCTTGAAGCTATAAAAGGGAAGGCACACAACGTTACAAAGGGGGCTCGGAGGTTCACAACACCCATAGACTGACTTGGATCCTCACATCCACCCAAGCTCTCAAGCAATACAGCACACAATGGAGTAGGGTATTACGCTCCGGTGGCCCAAACCACTCTAAATCTTGGTGTTCTTGCGTGTTCATCCACCAATCCGCGTAACAAGCAAAATGCTTAGGCCCCTCCTCATCTTAGGATTTAGGGCGGGTAGAATTCCCTCTCCGACATTTGGCGCGCCAGGTAGGGGCCTTGGCTTTAGGTTTTTGCTTGTTTTCCTGTTCGACACCATGGTTCACATCGTCGAGCACCAAGATTTCGTGCTCGAGGACTTCATGCTGGAGGAGGAGGCTGCCTCTTCCACTCTGCGGGCCACTAACTTCCCGGCGACTACTGTAGCGGCTGTTGTGCACTCTGCACGGCAGCACACTCCCACGCAAACATCCAGGGCGTCTAGGGCTACACCTAGGGCGCTATCAGCAGCCAGGGAATTGCTGCGCCATCCTCCTAGCTCCACGGCCTGTCCAGGGGCCATGAAGCAGTGACGGGACGACATCGACCGTCTAGTCGGCATGGCGCACTCTGGCTCAACCAGGCCTAGACCTCGGTCGTCCCGGCGTCAACATGAGGTGTCGGCGTCTGTGCGCTCACCCTCGGTGAGGGCAGTGCTGACTGAGGACCTGCGGGCGGAGCTCAATCGCCGGCGCGCGGCGGAGGACGCTCCAATTTCTCTGGAGAGGTCTAATGACCTACGGGTAGAACTCAACCGCAGGCGTGCGGGCGACGATGCCCGCGTCTCTCTGGAAAGGGCGCAAGAGCTCCAGCAGAACATCAAGGGTCGCAACCTCGATCAAGACTTTGCTGTGGTAGCACCGCAAACCCCAGTGGGCGCCCGGTTCCAGGCGGGTATCCCATTGGCTGGCGTGGGCTGCACCGCTCTCGCGGATCATCTCCTCGCGGCGTCCTGGCCATCCAAGTTCCGGCCGCACCTGCCGAAAAAGTACGACAGAACGTCAAATCCGTCGGAATTCCTGCAGGTGTACATCACCGCTATCACAGCAGCAGGTGGAAACGCCGCTGTGATGGCAACATATTTTCTGTCGCCTTGTCTGGGCCCGCTCGGACTTGGCTCATGAACCTTGCCCCAGGATCGGTCTACTCCTAGGAAGAGCTCAGCGCGCGGTTCACAGCGAACTTCGCCAGCGCTTACCAACAACACGACGTGGAGGCCCACCTTCACGCAGTGAGGCAAGAGCCTGGGGAAACCCTCCGGACGTTTATCTCCCGCTTCACCAAGGTGCGAGGTACTATACCTTGCATCTCCGACGCTTCTATTATCACGGCTTTCCGTCAGGGAGTGCGTGATGAAAAGATGTTGGAGAAGTTGGCCACGCATGACGTGGAAACTATCTCCACTCTCTTCGCTTTGGCCGACAAGTGCGCCAGGGCCGCTGAGGGCCGTGCGTGGCACTCGGCGCCTCAGACCGGGACTGCCCGGACGGGTGGCTCGGGTGCCGTCGCTCAGGACGGTAAAAAGAAGAAGAAAAAGAACCGTGGCCATGAGAAGCCGCATTCTGCCGCTCTGGTCGTTGCAGCTGTGACTGGGGGCCGGGCCGACCGCAACAAACGCCCATGGCCGCAGAAGGGAAACAGCGGCTCATGCCCTATGCACCCCAACGATCGCCACAGTGCCGCAGAGTGTCACGAGATCTTCAACCTTGCGAAACGCGTCAGCGCACGGCACGAGTAGTCTTCCGGGGACGGCTCCCCACCTCGTCGCCGACCTGGCAAGGAAAGGGTCGATGACGACGAGGTGGCCGCGGCTGAACCAGACCTCGGGTATAAGTCACCCGAGGGGTTCCTGAAGGATGTTTTCACCAGAGACTCTGGCTCTGGTGACGACAACTAGACAGGCCACCGGGGGGACCCCGTTCTCCCCGGTCTACGGGGTGAAGCCTGCCTTCCCCCAGAAACCCTACTAGACTCCCCACGGGTCTAGTCTTCTGATGGGTCCATGCAGGAACGGTTACAGCGTGAGGATGTGGACTCCATCATCAAACGTAGATGGGAACCTAGGGTCGGGACCTAACCCTAAGGCGAGTACTGAACCGAGAAGGGCTCCGCAAACTCTCCCCCAGCTGAGAAGGACCCTTCAAGGTGATGGAAATATGCCGACCCGGGGGTGACCACCTTGCTACGACTGAAGGAGTACCTCTTCCTAACCCTTGGAGCATCTCTGTAAGTTCTATCCATAGGAGCAGGTCTCAGGGGTTGAGTTCTTTCCTTTTTGTAGCTAGGTTGTACACATGTGTGCCCCAGCCCGGTGAGGTCCGCCCTCATAAGCTCGGCTTGTTGGTCGGCACCCATGCATGCCAAGTTATAAAGAGGAAATTTACCCCTTCGGATGTGCTTCTATGATAACTTTATCCTCCTGCTCCATGGTTTTATGCTGCAGTTTCCAGATATTATTTTTTACCTAACCCACCCATACAGTTCCCATCTGTCCTGACATGATGACACCCGAATTGAGTTGCCAGGCTTGCAGCTTAGGACCCCCCTTACGAAAGCAAGGAGGTCCGGCAGCCTAGGGGGCCGATTCTAAAGAACGGGAGCCCGTTCCATGGGGTGGTCCGGAGCAGTGTAGCCGCTTAGCCTGGTCCTGTACCGTAAGCCTGCACAGTCCACCACTCTGTGACGGGTACCCTAGTATTTGGAGCTATAGACCTATGGGTCCAACAACCTGGGATCCAACTCTAGAGAATGGACACTTGTCTCCTGGGGTGGTCTGGAGCCATGTAGCCGCTTAGCCAGGTCCCATACCGTAAGCCTGCCCGCTCCACCACTCTGCGACGGGTGTCCTAGTATCTGGAACCGAGATCTAGGGGGTCCGGACACACAACTTGGCTTCCCAGACTAAATCCTGCAAGTCCCGTGCATGTATCAAAGGATGGCTAATGTCAGGCGAGGGGCCCTATGGGTGTGCTACTAACGCTCCCTAGCCGAAGCTGTGTACAGGTCTAGATCCCAGTCGAGGCTACCTCCTGGGGACCATTGCCAACTCTTTCTTACGTATGCTGGTATACAGCCTCGACACGTCGAGCCTGCATCCCAGGGGGCTAGGTACTAGGGAGGAGTCGGCAACACCACACACAATAGGGACAAGTGGTACACAAATAAGTGCTTATACTGCTTGATAAATAGTACTCAAAAGTACCTTACAAAAAGCAAAAGTTATTACATCTGCCTTCAAGCGGAGCCCTAGCTCCATCTCTACAGGTGTAAACTACTCGACGCCAACAGGGTTGCGCTGGAAACTCGCGACCACTGTCCTCGCGGAAATCTCCCGGGCGACTTGCCAGCGGCGGTGGCCACCTCAACGCGTGCGCCATAGCGAAGAGGCTCTCGCCCCCGCCTTCCTACGGGGGTGACGGTGAGGTCATTAAAGCCAAAGAGTTAGGTGCACGGCGGCAGGTGGTGCTGGTGGTCTGGCCAACGGCGGCAACCACCTCTGCACCAGCGGCTCGCCAGCGGCGGCGACCACCTCAGCTCGTGCACCATGGTGAAGAGGCCCTCGCCCCTGCCCTCCTATTAGGGTGACGACAAGACCATCCAAGCCAGGGAGTTGGATGCACGATGGCGGTCGGCGCTTGTGGTCCGGTCGGTGCGGCGTAGCCGAAGTTTGCCTCCTTCGCAAGGCTGGTGAACATCCTTTCCTCCGAATGCTGGAGGAAGAAGCGGGCCATCATCCCGTGCGGAAGGCGGAGCCATAACTCAGCTCGCTCTCCACCCCTGCAAGGCTGATGAACATCCTTGAAGCTGAGGACAGGGGGAGGCCGCAGCCCGGCTCGCTTCCCACCACCACAAGTCTGGTGGTCATCCTTGTAGATGACCACTGGTGGGAGACCGCGGCCCGGCTCGCTGATGAAAATCCTTGAAGCTAAGCGATGGCGGAAGAGCGCCAACCCCTACGAGGTCGCGCTCCTCCAGCAACAGCAAGAAGAAGGCGAGATCGGCAGCGCCATCGCGCAGAAAACGAAGAGCTAGAGCTCCCAGGCGGCTCGATGCCCGCGTCTCTCTGGAAAGGGCGCAAGAGCGCCAGCAGAACATCGAGGGTCGCAACCTCGATCAAGACTTTGCTGTGGTAGCACCGCAAACCCCAGTGGGCGCCCGGTTCCAGGCGGGTATCCCATTGGCTGGCGTGGGCTGCGCCGCTCTCGCGGATCATCTCCACACGGTGTCCTGGCCATCCAAGTTCCGGCCGCACCTGCCGAAAAAGTACGACGGAACGTCAAATCCGTCGGAATTCCTGCAGGTGTACATCACCGCTATCACAGCAGCAGGTGGAAACGCCGCTGTGATGGCAACATATTTTCATGTCGCCTTGTCTGGGCCCGCTCGGACTTGGCTCATGAACCTTGCCCCAGGATCGGTCTACTCCTAGGAAGAGCTCAGCGCGCGGTTCACAGCGAACTTCGCCAGTGCTTACCAACAACACGGCGTGGAGGCCCACCTTCACGCAGTGAGGCAAGAGCCCGGGGAAACCCTCCGGACGTTTATCTCCCGCTTCACCAAGGTGCGAGGTACTATACCTTGCATCTCCGACGCTTCTATTATCACGGCTTTCCGTCAGGGAGTGCGTGATGAAAAGATGTTGAAGAAGTTGGCCACGCATGACGTGGAAACTATCTCCACTCTCTTCGCTTTGGCCGACAAGTGCGCCAGGGTCGCTGAGGGCCGTGCGTGGCACTCGGCGCCTCAGACCGGGACTGCCCAGACGGGTGGCTCGGGTGCCGTCGCTTAGGACGGTAAAAAGAAGAAGAAAAAGAACCGCGGCCATGAGAAGCCGCATTCTGCCGCTCTGGTCGTTGCAGCTGTGACTGGGGGCCGGGGCGACCGCAACAAACGCCCATGGCCGCAGAAGGGAAACAGCGGCTCATGCCCTATGCACCCCAACAGTCGCCACAGCGTCGTAGAGTGTCACGAGATCTTCAACCTTGCGAAACGCGTCAGCGCACGGCACGAGTAGTCTTCCGGGGACGGCTCCCCACCTCGTCGTCGACCTAGCAAGGAAAGGGTCGATGACGACGAGGTGGCCGCGGCTGAACAAGACCTCGGGTATCAGTCACCCGAGGGGGTCCTGAAGGATGTTTTCACCAGAGACTCTGGCTCGGGTGACGACAACTAAACGGGCCACCGGGGGGACCCCGTTCTCCCCGGTCTACGGGGTGAAGCCTGCCTTCCCCCAGAAACCCTACTAGACTCCCCATGGGTCTAGTCTTCTAATGGGTCCATGCAGGAACGGTTACAGCGTGAGGACGTGGACTCCATCATCAAACGTAGATGGGAACCTAGGGTCAGGACCTAACCCTAAGGCGAGTACTAAACCGAGAAGGGCTCCGCAAACTCTCCCCCAGCTGGGAAGGACCTTCAAGGTGACGGAAATATGCCGACCCGGGGGTGACCACCTTGCTACGACTGAAGGAGTACCTCTTCCTAACCCTTGGAGCATCTCTGTAAGTTCTATCCATAGGAGCAGGTCTCAGGGGTTGAGTTCTTTCCTTTTTGTAGCTAGGTTGTACACATGTGTGCCCCAGCCCAGTGAGGTCCGCCCTCATAAGCCTGGCTTGTTGGTCGGCACCCATGCATGCCAAGTTATAAAGAGGAAATTTACCCCTTCGGATGTGCTTCTATGATAACTTTATCCTCCTGCTCCATGGTTTTATCCTGCAGTTTCCAGATATTATTTTTTACCTAACCCAACCGTACAGTTCCCATCTGTCCTGACATGATGACACCCGAATTGAGTTGCCAGGCTTGCAGCTTAGGACCCCCCTTACGAAAGCAAGGAGGTCCGGCAGCCTAGGGGGCCGATTCTAAAGAACGGGAGCCCGTTCCATGGGGTGGTCCGGAGCAGTGTAGCCGCTTAGCCTGGTCCTGTACCGTAAGCCTGCACAGTCCACCACTCTGTGACGGGTACCCTAGTATTTGGAGCTATAGACCTGTGGGTCTGACAACCTGGGATCCGACTCTAGAGAATGGACACTTGTCTCCTGGGGTGGTCTGGAGCCATGTAGTCGCTTAGCCAGGTCCCATACCGTAAGCCTGCACGCTCCACCACTCCGCGATGGGTGTCCTAGTATCTGGAACCGCGATCTAGGGGGTCCGGACGCACAACTTGGCTTCCTAGACTAAATCCTGCAAGTCCCGTGCATGTATTAAAGGATGGCTAATGTCAGGCGAGGGGCCCTATGGGTGTGCTACTAACGCTCCCTAGCCGAAGCTGTGTACAGGTCTAGATCCCAGTCGAGGCTACCTCCTAGGGACCATTGCCAACTCTTTCTTACGTATGCTGGTATACAGCCTCGACACGTCGAGCCTGCATCCCAGGGGGGCTAGGTACTAGCGAGGAGTCGGCAACACCACACACAGTAGGGACAAGTGGTACACAAATAAGTGCTTATACTGCTTGATAAATAGTACTCAAAAGTACCTTACAAAAAGCAAAAGTTATTACATCTGCCTTCAAGCGGAGCCCTAGCTCCATCTCTACAGGTGTAAACTACTCGACGCCAACAGGGTCGCGCTGGAAGCTCGCGGCCACTGTCCTTGCGGAAATCTCCCGGGCGACTTGCCAGCGGCGATGGCCACCTCAACGCGTGCGCCATAGCGAAGAGGCTCTCGCCCCCGCCTTCCTACGGGGGTGACGGTGAGGTCATTAAAGCCAAAGAGTTAGGTGCACGGCGGCAGGCGGTGCTGGTGGTCTGGCCAACGGCGGCAACCACCTATGCACCAGCGGCTCGCCAGCGGCGGCGACCACCTCAGCTCGTGCGCCATGGTGAAGAGGCCCTCGCCCCTGCCCTCCTATTAGGGTGACGACAAGACCATCAAAGCCAAGGACTTGGATGCACGATGGCGGTCGGCGCTTGTGGTCCGGTCGGTGCGGCGTAGCCGAAGTTTGCCTCCTTTGCAAGGCTGGTGAACATCCTTTCCTCCGAATGCTGGAGGAAGAAGCGGGCCATCATCCCATGCAGAAGGCGGAGCCATAACTCAGCTCGCTCTCCACCCCTGCAAGGCTGATGAACATCCTTGAAGCTGAGGACAGGGGGAGGCCGCAGCCCGGCTCGCTTCCACCACCACAAGTCTGGTGGTCATCCTTGTAGATGACCACTGGTGGGAGACCGTGGCCCGGCTCACTGATGAAAATCCTTGAAGCTGAGCGATGGCGGAAGAGCGCCAACCCCCACGAGAGCGTCATCCTCCTTGGGCACCAGTTCCTGGGTGCAGGGAAGTCAAACCGCCGCTCGCACCAGTACCGTGCCTCCTTGGGGCCACCACAGAAGACAAAGAAGGTGAATTTTCAAAACCAAATGCAGCAGTATCGAGGCACCCCGTGCATGGTCCAGTAAAGCCATTAATAGTGGAGACCACGGGTCAGTCAGCCGCGGGAACAGGTGCGACAGTTGATGCGACCGATGGCAGGCTGATAGCGCGAGCGCGCCGAGTTAACGCGGCACGCGCAGAGGAGGCGCCCCAGTCACCGGTCATGCCAAGTTGACGCAAGGTACAAGCTTTGGCCCCACCTGCAGGCCTGTATCCTCCCCTGAGGCAGGCCTGGGGGCCATTGTCGGTACCCTAGATCAGGGGTACCCCTTACTACAGCATAAAGACACGGTGCCCACACGACTATCTCTAGTCACGTGGTGAACAACACCCGACTCCACCACGTGGATGGCTCCAGGGTCGCCATGTGACCAGAGAAAACGATACACTCCAAGATGCCAACAGTGGGTCCAGACCCCCATGGGAGCGTACCGGACCCCTGTGCATGTAGACCGGGCCTCCAGAGCAGGGTCTAGGACCCCCGTGGGTGCAACCCAGACCCCTGGGTCGGGTCCCGGACCCCTCTGTGTGGGGTTCGGACTACCCACAAGCGGGTCCTAGGACTCTAGGGGAGGGAATACCCAGGCCTTGCTCGGGCAGGGGTCTGGTGCCGACATGTGTCCAGGCCCAGCCTGGTGCGGACCTGTCCGCATAACGCTTCCGCTCCCCGCCCAGGCGGAGACCCGATGCTGCCATGTGGCCTACCGCGCGTGACGTAAGCCAGCGGGCGGAGCCTGACGTAAGGCCTCTGGGCCACACTGCCTCTGCATTTATTGCGGAGGAGGCGCGCCGCCTGTCTATCCCGCTGACAGGTGATGTGGCCCTTCAGCATTTAATGTGTCCTGTCCACTCAGCTGGCAGGTGGTGTCTTGGCCATCCTGTAGGCGGCATGCCTGTCCATTCCAATGCCAAACAGTACGCCCGTGCTATGAAGTGTACTGTGCCCATCCATCATCACATGTACGTTGCCAGGGAAGCTTCCCCTGCACGCCAAGGCTACGCAGATCGCGGATATCAGGGCACAAGGAAGATTGCACCGGGGCGAGCATTAGTCGCTCCAAGTATTACATCCGTTATGTTCCTAGGCCCACATGTCGGGGCCAACACCCTTGTATGTGCCCCTCTTGAAGCTATAAAAGGGAAGGCACACAACGTTACAAAGGGGGCTCGGAGGTTCACAACACCCACAGACTGACTTGGATCCTCACATCCACCTAAGCTCTCAAGCAATACAGCACACAGTGGAGTAGGGTATTACGCTCCGGCGGCCCGAACCACTCTAAATCTTGGTGTTCTTGCGTGTTCATCCACTAATCCGCGTAACAAGCAAAACGCTTAGGCCCCTCCTCATCTTAGGATTTAGGGCGGGTGCACTCCGCCACCCGGCCGGAGAATTCCCTCTCCGACAACGGGCATTGGCACTACTTTTTCATACTCGCGAGAATTAATAACTAAACATGTGGACAAACAATCTGCACCCTATACGGTTTTTACCCACGGACACACAGGTAACATGTGTTCGTTGTCATCCCTGATTTGGAGTTGTGATCTCTTTCATCCAGATTTATAAGCTAAAAGTGGTGCTAGTTTATATTATTAGAGATGACTTATGTGATGCTAGGTTGGTTGGACTCTAGTCCAGCATAAAATACGTGAAACATAACTCTACTTTATTTTTAGATCCAATTTTCTTCCCCATGTATAAACAAAATTTGTACCTTAACATAAGTTTCAGAATAAATCTAAAGGCTCGCTCATACATAGTGAGTGGAAGTGATGTATTTTTATTGGCTTCATCGGATGGCTCGTACAATTTGTTAGTGTTGAGCACCAAAAGTGGCGGACGGTTCGGTCCTTGGGCCCGAATAGTCTGTGTGCCCCACGATTAGATTAACTCAGGTGATTATCCTTATCTCGTGCGTGGTTATCCATCTAATCACGTGGGAGTTGTTGGCTATCTCCTAGGAATAGGTCCAGACTGAAAGGGAAATGTGCCCTTGGGCCATTTCTAAGTATTTTGGTGATTTAGTGTCCAACACAAGTGCCTAAGTGTAAAAAGGTGGACAAAGTACAAATCAAGGATAAAGGTATGTTTCTCAGACTTAGTACATTGTTTTATGGACTAATATATTGTGTCTAAGTGCTGGAAACAGGAAAAATCCAATTGAAAATGCCTTTGCTCAGTCTGGAGCACCGGACTGTCCGGTGGTGCACCGGACAGTGTCCGGTGCGCTAGGCTGGCTCTGGCAAACATGCTGCTCTCGGGACTTCGACGGCGGTGTACGGCTATAAATCACCGGACTGTCCGGTGGTGCACCGGACTGTCCGGTGGGCCGTTCACAGGCGAACTCGTCGCTCTCGGGAATTCATCAGCGACGTACGGCTATAATTCACCGGACTGTCCGGTGTGCACCGGACTGTCCGGTAAGCCAACGGTCGGCCGGGCCAACGGTCGGCCGCGCAATCTGCACGGGACACGTGGCCGAGCCAACGGCTAGAAGAAGGCACCGGACTGTCCGGTGTGCACCGGACATGTCCGGTGTGCCAACGGCTCTCAGGCTGCCAACGGTCGACTGCGCCATTTATGGAAAGAAATCAGGCACCGGACAGTGTCCGGTGTGCACCGGACTGTCTGGTGCGCCAGTCGACAGAAGGCAAGATCAGCCTTCCTAGATTGCTCTCAACGGCTCCTAGCTGCCTTGGGGCTGTAAAAGGGACCCCTAGGCGCATGGAGGAGTACACCAAGCATTCCTACAACATTCCTAAGCACCAAGACATCGATTCCGCGCATTTGATTCTTTGCGATAGCAATTAGAGCTCTAGTTGAGTGGTGAACTCATTGAGTTGTGTTGTGAGCTCTCATTGCAACTTGTGTGCGTGGTGTTGCTGTGATTTCTTGTCTTGAGTGCGTTGCTAATCCCTCCCTTGCTCCGTGCTTCTTTGTGAACTTCAAGTGTAAGGGCGAGAGGCTCCAAGTTGTGGAGATTCCTTGCAAACGGGATTGAGAAAAAGCAAGCAAAACACCATGGTATTCAAGTGGGTCTTTGGACCGCTTGAGAGGGGATGATTGCAACCCTCGTCCGTTGGGACGCCACAACGTGGAGTAGGCAAGTGTTGGTCTTGGCCGAACCACGGGATAACCACCGTGCCATCTCTGTGATTGATTTCTTGTGGTTATTGTGTTGTGACTCCTCTCTAGCCACTTGGCATTTACTGTGCTAACGCTTAACCAAGTTTTTGTGGCTTAAGTTTTCAAGTTTTACAGGATCACCTATTCACCCCCCCTCTAGGTGCTCTCACAGACCTCATCCCCTATAAATATAAAGGGGTATGGCTGATTGAGAACCCCCGAACACATTCCAATCGAACCAATTACTTTATTTACTTTTCCTGCCCTAGGAGTAGATGTAGCTGTGGCAGAACCTCCAAGTTATTGGGCCCACATGCACCTGTCCTTGTCCCAGAGACCTCAGACGGCTATGCATGTGCACCAGATAACTTAACAGGATCTATCTGATTGCCCCAAGGACATCGGATAAACCACTTTCAACCAGAACCGCGGGATTAAGTAACACAAATCACACACACAACATTTTTGCAGCGGAAATCTTATTACCAAATTTTACGGGTTACAAAAATTTTACATTATTTTTATCGTAGTAATTACAAAAGTGTAGGTTTGAAATATATGCTAGCTCAAGTGACCATCCTCAATAAGAAGTATAGAAGGAGTACTTAGACTTATAAGAAGGCCGAGCCCACCGGCACTTAACACCATCACAGCAGCACAAGGTTAGAACCTAAAAAACAACAGGGAATAAAACCCTAAGTACGGAATTACTCAGCAAGGCTTACCCGACTAAAGAAAAGACTCTCAAGGGTATGCTGGCTAGAGGGATTCAAGGAAAGGCTTATCAAGAATCAAGGACTCTCTTTTGCAGAAAAGCTTACTATGAGTGGATCCTTAAAAATCCATTTTTAATGTCAGGTTAAGTAAAATTACCTGCATCTAGAGTTCTGTCTACCCTAGTTCAAGCACTTGACCTGCACTAGCCAATTTCTTATCAACCCTTCATCTTCACTGGATTGCTACATATAGGGTAGTGACCAAGTCTTCATAACCGCGAAGGTACGGCGATCTGAATCGATTATACTCAGCTGAGGATCTCTGATCACACGACATATGTAGCACTTAACCCTTGCATATGTCAACCCGCCACCGGGGTTCTTAAGACCAGATCAGGTTCACGTGAACCGAGAGCACAGATACGCCACCGTCCAGCCTCTTGTCACGGAGGGTACACGCTACTCTCGCCACCGCTCCACGCCCATTCCGTGTTATCTTATTCTGGCCTTAGTCTACCCGAGGCAAGGCTTACCCATGACGAGGCATGTGACCAGTTAAAGGGTACTCGGTCAGCAAGCCTACATCGACACGGTCCTTAATCGACTCAGACGGAGACACTACACCGAGACTCTCTTCTCGTGCAAGTCACCCGCTCGGTCTCAGCTTAATCATTTAAAACCCAAAGTTTGGTACCTGGCAGAGGTACATATTTTCCGATGTTGAATCCATTAAGGCCCTGATGGATCCACCATCAAGTTTTGTTTTCAAAAACATCCCACCCACTTTTGCCACATCATCTTTTGTAAAAACAAAACATTTGTTTTTCTAAAGCAAGGCTAAGCATTAAAAATCCTTTGTAAAACAGGTGATCAAGGAAGGTAATCAAATTCAAGGAAGGTAATGCAGGAATTGTTTTGGCAATCAACTCCTATCACCTAATGCATCAAGCAAGTGAAAAAGGTTTTTAAAACACAAGGAGGTGGCAAATGCACCGGGGCTTGCCTGAGTAACACTAGGTTAGTGTTTGTTAGGCGATGAGCACTTGACGACCATTCTTTGTCTTGGCACTTGTTAGGTCATCCATCCTTGCGTTCGTCCTTCAGCTTCACCATGCGGAGTAGCCCGCGCTTGGGGTCGACTTGGGTCATCTTCCGTATCACGCGATCAGTTATCGTACCTAATTGAAATGCATTATGCATATAAATGCTTATCGACGGAAATATTATAAATCTAAATAGTGTTACGCGATAGCGGAACACCTAGCGGCGAGGCGTTGCGACTACGCGTAATAATTACGCTTCTCTAAATTAAACGAACCTAACACAAACATCACAAACAACAAATCATACACTTTAAACATAATTAGCCTAATTTTGGCTACACGATAATAAATCGAATACCTAGTGACGAGGCACAAATAACCTTTAAAAGCAATTACCAGATGCCGGGATATTACTAAGTACAACGATCGCGTTCTTCCAGTCTAATTAGATCTAGCTGCCACATCACGGAATCGATAAACTATACACACGCTCTACCCTCCTTAGCTAAAGCTGAACACCCTAAGACTAACAAACTTAAACTTATTAGTTTTAGACATCTAAGTGCAAAACAAAGATAGAGGCACAGTAACTACCTTTGTAAATTCTCATCCGGACTAATGTGCACAATACGCTAATTATAAGAACATTACACTATTCTATAGTCTTGTAGGTAGAGCATTATCAAGGACTATAGACCTTTATACGATCACAACTTAAATCCTAAAGACTTAAAACACTAATAGAAAATATCCATTAAGTAGCTTTCATATTTTAAATGAAGCGGACCAAACGATGTTGCTTACCTCCAAATAATTTGGACCACGATAAACAGGATAACGATAAACATTTATTTGAGACTATTACTCTGAACGATCAATGTCCAACTTCGACGTTTACCAATCAACGATCATGGATTATAATAACAACTAACGCAGGACACCGATCCCATCATATAAACACCTTTCATCAAAAGCAACACTAACAACCTATCAACTAAACGCTCGAGACCCGAAACCTAAACTTTACTAGCGAAACAAATACGATGCAACAAGCGAGGAGTTATTTTCACAAACATCTGACACCACCACCATGCGCCAGTGTTATCGACAAGAGAAACGACGTAACTAACGTGTCTAACCAAATCCATCCGACCAATAGCGGAAGTAACGAATCGAGTTACCACATCACAATTTGTCTCGATATCAGCGAGAACGATGACGACGAACTTTGGTTCAGGTGTTTTGTTGAGCGCCTGGCGAGCGCCATTTCGGGCTTCACTTTCTTCTATACTCCACACCCATTCCTAGTGCGTCGGCTGGAGATGAGGGACGCAACGCACAAGGAGATGACCATGGTGTCGATGACAGCGTACACGCAGGTTCCACCCACACGGCGAGCTAGATAGGACGGGGAGGGAGCTCGACATGGCGAGGAACGACACTGGCAGGCGCGCTACCAAGACGAAGCGAGGACGTGGCGGCATATCGAATTGACGACGAGCATTAGGGAGCCACGACCAGCAAGCAGAGGGGCGCGTGGTCCATCGGTGACTGAGAACGACGCCCAGGGCAGAGCAGAACTGGTAGCCGGCGTGCAGTGAGCCAGAAGCCAAACACCGGCCATGGGCGAGCAGGGATTCGTGCGCGGGGCACTGAATCCGAGCAGGGAAGCAGGCGCTGGAAAGCTGAGAAGGAGCTGGGGTGCTCTACGGCGGAGTCGCGACACAGCGAACCGAAGGACGCGCAGGCTGGGAGCTCGGAACCGAGCAGAGAGAAGCACCATGGGGGCTTGGAGGAAGAAGTTGGGCGAACTCCAGGGTGCCACAGGGAAGAACGTGCGCACCAGGGAGGGAGCAGGGCGCCGCGGCACTGGGGCCCTGGACACCGAGCGCGCGTCGGCAGGGGAAAGCAGAGGGAGCTTGGGCGCGCCATGGGGAAGAGAAAAGGAGCTCACGACTGGGGAAGAGGATAGGGGCGCAGGGAGCTTCACGGCGCTGGGGCTGGGACTCGACCGGTGAGCACCAAGGGGGAAATGGCGGTGGCGTCCGCCATGGCCGAGGACGAGCAGAGCCCAGACGCTAGGAGGAACAGAGGTGAGGGCGCCATGGGGGGGAAATCTTCAGGGAGGAACGGCTGGGCTGCTGGATTTGTACCTATGGCAGTCGAGCGGATAAGGGCAAAGGAATGGCGGCGGCCAGGGAAAATATCCCACCGCCAGCTGAAGATTGAAGCCTAAGAGAGAGACGCGTGAGCTGAGGGATAAGCACCAGAGAAGCTACGTGCGTGAGGAAGACAGTGAAAATATCAACAGACGACGGTCACTTCAACAAAAATCAACGTAGGGATGAATCCCATGAGTAGGGGCGATGGCAGATATTTTCTTTTTCAGATTTTTTTTAATTTCTTTAACCGAAAAATCACAGATATTTTGGGAATTAAGATTTTTGAGTCGAAATTTTTAGCGAGCAACAAAGAGTCGATGCACAATACGGCAATTGACTATGCACATTATTTTCTTGGATCCCGAAAAGGAACATCTGGGGTTTACGATTCTGACTAAAATTCGTTTAGATAAATTTTCGTGACTATTCCGGCCACGATGTAAACGGACCAGATCGACACGAGTTCGGCTTCGGTATTTTAATCTGCTCTGCATGATTCGACCGAAATTAGCCGAAACCAAATCCGCGAACGTATACGCGATTTCGTCGCCAAAACAGCGTGTGGACGGATAAATTGGATCTTAACCTCGCGCACGAGTTCGCGCGACACAGATTATTTTGCCCCGAACATTTTAGTCGTTGAGTTCAAATTAATTTGTTCGGGATAAAAATCGTCCGAGTGAGTCGGGCTTCCGAATTCGTATTTGCGCGAGCGATGAAGTTTAAATATTCACCGGACGCACCGATTCTCGTAACAGCTATGTTCCGAATATCACGAAAATTGGGAAGAGCCCGGATAAATAAAGACGATGTCGAACTCGCGACGGACGAAACAGATGTGATATTAAAATCGCGATAGGCGAAGATGTTTAAAATTGAACATCTGTTTTATCCACTGATATTACGTGTTAAAGTCCGTACTCGTTGTCGAGCAGAATATAAACACCTGGGGTGTTACAACCCTCCCCCTTAAAAGAATCTCGTCCCAAGATTCAGAACGAAAGACTTCTAAGAGTAGAGCAGCATGTAACCCATATACATATCAGCGATAATCGTTAGACAGTCCTGAGCAAAGGCGAGTGCCTCAGGATGTGATTTCTCTAGTGGACAGAACATGAATCGCCTTAGGCTAACCTAGAAATGTCCACCAATAGATACGACGTCTGCCAAAAGAACACATAAGGTTCCATGTGTGCAGTTTGTTTTCTTTGATGACACGGTACTATCTGAGTCTGTTGAGCGAGCGGTGAATACGCGATTTTGCCCAAACAGAACCAGATGCAACCTCTTGGGTAAAACACCCAGAAAGAGGTTTATCAACAAGTGGTTATGGTAAGTTCATAGCACACGAGACGAGTGTGAATGTTGAATAACATCACAGTTGACCCGTGGCTAGCCAGAAAATCTAAGTCCAAGAAAAATAATAAAGACTCGGAAAATATCAACGAAGGGATCCGTTGATGTTGACTTCGCAACCAATTCATTTTATCGAGCACTAATCATGGATCTACTTGATCACACACGCTGGAAAAGCACGCGTGAGGCGATCAAGGCATGTCTAGAACGATGATTAGATGGTTACTGATCGACTTAATCTCGATTCTTGTAAGTGCTTTCCTTTAGATGGGTTGAACCAAAATGAGTTTAGACAACTCGATAAAACGATCTCTAAACTCAACTTTTGTTTACAATGCAGTTACAAGTTAGTAAAACCAACTTGTTGAACTACTTTTGACATTGAGCAGGTCCTCTTAGTACCATCGGTAAGCCAACGGTCGAGAGTTCACTCTGGTTAACAGTTGATCGTGCATTTGGGTAGAAATCTATTTGGTCAGGTTGTTCATCCGTTTCTTCAGGCGAGATGAACTGACTTGGTTCGGAAATACATGGATTAAATAAGAGAGCGAATGAACAAACTCCTGCATCTTAGCAGCAGGGGAAAGTCAATCTCCATTTCGAGAGCTAATCAATTGTTTCTCAACACTAAAAAGCTCCAAGGCTTCACCTTTACAAGAAGGATGTAAAGGAAACTTGTATGAGTAGTCTCTACCAAGATCAAAAGAAATAAGACCACACATGAAAGTGGTATGCCCTTTTGATCCAACGGAGATGACAGATGTTGCTTGATTACTTCACAAACAACATAGAAATTGTTTCAAGGAAAGGTCGACGGAAGATAACATATTGATATAATCTCATAATGGATTATGACTACTAACTGTGAGACTAACGTGCGCCGAGTAGCGCAACCATGTGCGCACACACAGAAGGCCCTCGGTTTCGTCACGGCACCACTGGTTTTAGTCATAACACCATTAATAGACCTAACCAATAAGAAATCTCACGCGACACAAATGAATTGGGCAAGGGTGACAATATACAAAGAGGTACTCCATCTGTAAGGGTGGTTACAAGTAGAGAGCCAAATAGATCATGGCCCGATGAAATGAACAAGGTATGACCATAACCTAAATTTGTATGAGTTTGGTCATGGAGGAATAATGGTAAATTCAAATTTAGGTCTAGGGTCACCAAATAAGAACATGGCTTAATTTTGGGTTTAGGCGATCAAACTACTAACCTTCTATCGGTATATCAAGCACAAGAGGAGGCACATAAAGCACCCTAAGAGGTCACCTAAAGAATGGAGGACACCTATTTCATCGAAGTTCATAATTCAGCATTACACCATATTATCTACAATCAATGGTTGCTGGAATAAAGATGAGAGAAGCATCTTGGGTGTATAGGTGACAAACATGATGCAACAATCAGGATGCATGTTCGTCCTATACGTCCTCACTGATTTTGCCAACACACTGTGGTAATAACGTTCTACATCGGTGGCATACTTATGACTCTCACGGTATTTTGCTAGTCGTCAACTACACATACGTTTTCGAGGTTAGTGTACCTGCAGAAAATTCATCACAGCCCATTTTCCAATGATGCAGTTCACACATGACAGTTTATCACAGTTTATACTCCATATATTGCTATATGGAGGCCAGCTCTTCATTAAGCGTCGAGCCACGCATAGGCGCTGTTGCCACACTTTAACCATAGGGCAACTCATTATGGTAACTCACCTTCTTACCTGAGCGTAGGTGCGTCATTACAAGTACATTACACTTCTCAGTATTCCCATGTCTGTATACCCATACACATCCATGGGGTACTGAATCCTGGAAAAGTAAATACTCCACATCGCAGCTTTCATATATACATATGTGTAACATGCATATAATCAAGCGCTTTTTACACTCTTCCCTAGACCGACGATTGTTCGGTCATGCTCTCACAACTCACCTTACCTGAGCGTCGATCCATTCAAAACTGAATGGCCTAAAAAATAACAATACACATGTATACAATACCCACCCGGTTGTGGGTTATGGTTTTCAACTAAGCCACCTGATAGTCCTTAATTTAGGGCTTAACAGAGGATGTCGCTAGCATTATACTTTTTTTTCAAAACTGTTTTTCAAAGCCAAACAATGTGTTTAGTTGAAAATAGGTTTTTCAAAACCAAAACCTTTGTTTTGAAAATACGTATGTGACCGTATATACTTAATCCAGCTCCGATACCAGCCTGTGGCAGAACCTCCAAGTTATTGGGCCCACATGCACCTGTCCTTGTCCCAGAGACCTCAGATGGCTATGCATGTGCACCAGATAACTTAACAGGATCTGTCCGATTGCCCCAAGGACATCGGATAAACCACTTTCAACCAGAACCGCGGGATTAAGTAACACAAATCACACACACAACATTTTTGCAGCGGAAATCTTATTACCAAATTTTACGGGTTACAAAAATTTTACATTATTTTTATCGGAGTAATTACAAAAGTGTAGGTTTGAAATATATGATAGCTCAAGTGACCATCCTCAATAAGAAGTATAGAAGGAGTACTTAGACTTATAAGAAGGCCGAGCCCACCGGCACTTAACACCATCACAGCAGCACAAGGTTAGAACCTGAAAAACAACAGGGAATAAAACCCTGAGTACGGAATTACTCAGCAAGACTTACCCGACTAAAGAAAAGACTCTCAAGGGTATGCTGGCTAGAGGGATTCAAGGAAAGGCTTATCAAGAATCAAGGACTCCGTTTTGCAGAAAAGCTTACTATGAGTGGATCCTTAAAAATCCATTTTTAATGTCAGGTTAAGTAAAATTACCTGCATCTAGAGTTCTGCCTACCCTAGTTCAAGCACTTGACCTGCACTAGCCAATTTCTTATCAACCCTTCATCTTCACTGGATTGCTACGTATAGGGCAGTGACCAAGTCTTCATAACCGCGAAGGTACGGCGATCTGAATCGATTATACTCAGCTGAGGATCTCCGATCACACGACATATGTAGCACTTAACCCTTGCATATGTCAACCCGCCACCAGGGTTCTTAAGACCAAATCAGGTTCACGCGAACCGAGAGCACAGATACGCCACCGTCCAGCCTCTTGCCACGGAGGGTACACGCTACTCTCGCCACCGCTCCACGCCCATTCCGTGTTATCTTATTCTGGCCTTAGTCTACCCGAGGCAAGGCTTACCCATGACGAGGCATGTGACCAGTTAAAGGGTCCTCGGTCAGCAATCCTACATCGACACGGTCCTTAATCGACTCAGACGGAGACACTACACCGAGACTCTCTTCTCGTGCAAGTCACCCGCTCGGTCTCAGCTTAATCATTTAAAACCCAAAGTTTGGTACCTGGCAGAGGTACATCTTTTCCGATGTTGAATCCATCAAGGCCCTGATGGATCCACCATCAAGTTTTGTTTTCAAAAACATCCCACCCACTTTTGCCACATCATCTTTTGTGAAAACAAAACATTTGTTTTTCTAAAGCAAGGCTAAGCATTAAAAATCCTTTGTAAAACGGGTGATCAAGGAAGGTAATCAAATTCAAGGAAGGTAATGCAGGAATTGTTTTGGCAATCAACTCCTATCACCTAATGCATCAAGCAAGTGAAAAAGGTTTTTAAAAACACATGGAGGTGGCAAATGCACCGGGGCTTGCCTGAGTAACACTAGGTTAGTGTTTGTTAGGCGATGAGCACTTGACGACCATTCTTTGTCTTGGCACTTGTCAGGTCATCCATCCTTGCGTTCGTCCTTCAGCTTCACCATGCGGAGTAGCCCGCGCTTGGGGTCGACTTGGGTCGTCTTCCATATCACGCGATCAGTTATCGTACCTAATTGAAATGCATTATGCATATGAATGCTTATCGACGGAAATATTATAAATCTAAATAGTATTACGCGATAGCGGAACACCTAGCGGCGAGGCGTTGCGACTACGTGTAATAATTACGCTTCTCTAAATTAAACGAACCTAACACAAACATCACAAACAACAAATCATACACTTTAAACATAATTAGCCTAATTTTGGCTACACGATAATAAATCGAATACCTAGTGACGAGGCACAAATAACCTTTAAAAGCAATTACCAGATGCCGGGATATTACTAAGTACAACGATCGCGTTCTTCCAGTCTAATTAGATCTAGCTGCCACATCACGGAATCGATAAACTATACACACACTCTACCCTCCTTAGCTAAAGCTGAACACCCTAAGACTAACAAACTTAAACTTATTAGTTTTAGACATCTAAGTGCAAAACAAAGATAGAGGCACAGTAACTACCTTTGTAAATTCTCATCCGGACTAATGTGCACAATACGCTAATTATAAGAACATTACACTATTCTATAGTCTTGTAGGTAGAGCATCATCAAGGACTATAGACCTTTATACGATCACAACTTAAATCCTAAAGACTTAAAACACTAATAGAAAATATCCATTAAGTAGCTTTCATATTTTAAATGAAGCGGACCAAACGATGTTGCTTACCTCCAAATAATTTGGACCACGATAAACAGGATAACGATAAACATTTATTTGAGACTATTACTCTGAACGATCAATGTCCAACTTCGACGTTTACCAATCAACGATCATGGATTATAATAACAACTAACGCAGGACACCGATCCCATCATATAAACACCTTTCATCAAAAGCAACACTAACAACCTATCAACTAAACGCTCGAGACCCGAAACCTAAACTTTACTAGCGAAACAAATACGATGCCACAAGCGAGGAGTTATTTTCACAAACATCTGACACCACCACCATGCGCCAGTGTTATCGACAAGAGAAACGACGTAACTAACGTGTCTAACCAAATCCATCCGACCAATAGCGGAAGTAACGAATCGAGTTACCACATCACAATTTGTCTCGATATCAGCGAGAACGATGACGACGAACTTTGGTTCAGGTGTTTTGTTGAGCGCCTGGCGAGCGCCATTTCGGGCTTCACTTTCTTCTATACTCCACACCCATTCCTAGTGCGTCGGCTGGAGATGAGGGACGCAATGCACAGGGAGATGACCATGGTGTCGATGACAGCGTACACGCAGGTTCCACCCACACGGCGAGCTAGACAGGACGGGGAGGGAGCTCGACATGGTGAGGAACGACACTGGCAGGCGCGCTACCAAGACGAAGCGAGGACGTGGCGACATATCGAATCGACGGCGAGCATTAGGGAGCCACGACCAGCAAGCAGAGGGGCGTGCGGTCCATCGGTGACTGAGAACGACGCCCAAGGCAGAGCAGAACTGGTAGCCAGCGTGCAGTGAGCCAGAAGCCAAACACCGGCCATGGGCGAGCAGGGATTCGTGCGCGGGGCCCTAAATCCGAGCAGGGAAGCAGGCGCTGGAAAGCTGAGAAGGAGCTGGGGTGCTCTACGGCGGAGTCACGGCCCAGCGAACCGAAGGACGCGCAGGCTGGGAGCTCGGAACCGAGCAGAGAGAAGCACCATGGGGGCTTGGAGGAAGGAGCTGGGCGAACTCCAGGGCGCCACAGGGAAGAACGCACGCACCAGGGAGGGAGCAGGGCACCGCGGCACTGGGGCCCTAGACACCGAGCGCGCGTCGACAGGGGAAAGCAGAGGGAGCTTGGGCGCGCCATGGGGAAGAGAAAAGGAGCTCGCGACTGGGGAAGAGGACGGGGCGCAGGGAGCTTCACGGCACTGGGGCTGGGACTCGACCGGTGAGCACCAAGGGGGAAATGGCGGTGGCGTCTGCCATGGCCGAGGACGAGCAGAGCCCGGACGCTAGGAGGAACAGAGGTGAGGGCGCCATGGGGGGGAAATCTTCAGGGAGGAACGGCTGGGCTGCTAGATTTGTACCTATGGCAGCCGAGCGGATAAGGGCAAAGGAACGGCGGCGGCCAGGGAAAATATCCCACCGCCGGCTGAAGATTGAAGCCTGAGAGAGAGACGCGTGAGCTGAGGGATAAGCACCAGAGAAGCTGCGTGCGTGAGGAAGACGGTGAAAATATCAACAGACGGTGGTCACTTCAACAAAAATCAACGTTGGGATGAATCCCATGAGTAGGGGCGACGACAGATATTTTCTTTTTCAGATTTTTTTTAATTTTTTTAACCGAAAAAACCACAGATATTTTGGGAATTAAGATTTTTGAGTCGAAATTTTTAGCGAGGAACAAAGAGTCGATGCACGATACGGCCATTGACTATGCACATTATTTTCTCGGATCCGAAAACGGAACATCCGGGGTTTACGATTCTGACTAAAATTCGTTTAGATAAATTTTCGTGACTATTCCGGTCACGATGTAAACGGACCAGATCGACACGAGTTCGGATTCGGTATTTTAATCTGCTCTGCATGATTTGACCGAAATTAGCCGAAACCAAATCCACGAACGTATACGCGATTTCATCGCCAAAACAGCATGCGGACGGATAAATTGGATCTTAACCTCGCGCACGAGTTTGCGCGACACAGATTATTTTGCCCCTAACATTTTAGTCGTTGAGTTCAAATTAATTTGTTCGGGATAAAAATCGTCCGAGTGAGTCGGGCTTCCGAATTCGTATTCGCGCGAGCGATGAAGTTTAAATATTCACTGTACGCACCGATTCTCGTAACAGCTATGTTCCGAATATCACGAAAATTGGGAAGAGCCCTGATAAATAGAGACGATGTCGAACTCGCGACGGACGAAACAGATGCGATATTAAAATCGCGATAGGCGAAGATGTTTAAAATTGAACATCCGTTTTATCCACTGATATTACGTGTTAAAGTCCATACTCGTTGTCGAGCGGAATATAAACACCTGGGGTGTTACAGTAGCATAGCTAGTTTGGCCCTTTTGTGGCTCTATATACCCCCTCATATCAGCTCTACTTGGTGTCTTGCCTCCTCCAACTAATAGAACAACCTTGTGAGAGCTAGGGAGACCTATTGCATAGTGAGGTAATTAGAGAAGCAATAATCTTGTGATTAGCAACCTCATTAGTGCATAGAGAGCCACTTGTGTGCATGCACCACTCATATTAGGCTTGTCAGAGTCTAGTACTTGTTACTTTTGGTGATTTACATCAACTAGATGGCTCGGTGGCAATTGAAGTGCAGTGATCATCCGGATTGCTTATGGGTGGCCTAACTTAGACGTTGTACATGATTAGGAGTGGTTCACCATGCCGGAGTGGCAAAGGGCCAACTCATAGTGAACACTAAGTCCTTGTGCGGGTGCTCCAACAAGGACTAGTGGAGTTGTTGACTCTTCGATACCTCAGAAAAATTCAGAGAAGTCATCTTCTCTCTTGCTTTACTTTCTGCACTTGCTTTGAGCAATTTATTCTGAGCATTTACATTTCAAGTATTTTTCATGGTAGCATAGGGTTTGTTTCTAGTGCACTTATCTATAATCTCATTAGACTTTAGGGCGAAATTTGGCTTGTGCTTAGGACTTTATTATTGCAAGAAATTTTAATGAAGCTCAAGTCACCTTCCCCTCTTGGGAATCATGATCATTTTAGAAAGAAAAGAGAATGGGAAGAAAGTTGCCATTGGCAAGTGTAAGGAAAATGGACCTCGGTCCATTTGACTAAATGATTTTGGTGTTTGATGATCAATATAACATGTGGACTAATTTGGTTGCTAGTGTTTATTTTTTGTAGTTCATAGGATGCGAAGAGGACTGAACTAAGGCCCTGAGGATGCAACACCTCAAAAAAGAAGACCTAAATGATGCGTAGAAGTCCAAGACTCAAGACCAAAAGAAGCCCAAGAAAATAGTGAAGAAATCCAATAAGTGGGCAGTCAGCCAGTGCTCTAGTGGCGCATCAGACATGTCTGGTGTTGGGGCCTTCCTCTTCCGAAGGTCCTCAAAAACATAATTAACCATTTGCTTTCAGCATAATGTAAGCTATTACAGGGAGCTTCGTCTTCAGAATGGAAGTTTTTCCCCCACGATGAAGGCATACGAGATGAAGATATGATCTAGAGATGATAAGAATAAACGCTGAAGCTATTGCCAGAGTAACAACTTCGGCTTATAATGGTGATGAAGACTGCTGATGATGCTAGCTGAAAGGGAAAAAGTCTACTTAGTCCTTAATGATTTATGTTATGATCATAAATAAATGTCAGGGACATAAATATACTTTTACCCGGGCTGCGTCTTGTGCCTATAAATAGATGAACAATAGCACCGTACTGTTCACACTGAATTGTAATCACTCTCGCGTCAACACCTTCGAGCAAGCCAAAGGTATCAATGTAATGTAAACTTTGTTAATATTCATGTGTATATTATAAAATGTAAATGTGAATGAACCGATGAATTATATTCTTCGTCCTTATGTATTCTTATTTATCCACAAAATCATGAAGGCATGTCCTTCATGACCTTCGTCCGATGATCATTGAATCCTAGAGGAGGAAATGCTTCGAAGGACGAAGGTCCTTAATGCTTAACAATTGTGTTGCCTTGTTCTTGATTCGCAGCATTTGAGAACAAGTGACCAACATTGGTGCCCACCTCTGGTGAACTCACTTCCACAACCTTCGGCAAGCGTTCGCCTTCGTCATGCTGTCGAAGAAGGCAATAGCGCTAGGGGCTACCCTGCAGCCACTGGACACCAATCAAGAGATGCTCTCACTAAGAGAAGCTAGGAGCCAGGAAAGGAAGGCTACCAGCCCAACACCACTGGAAGAGGAGTTGGACCAAGAAATTAGAGACCTAGAAGCTATACATCAGCAAGTACAGAGGAAAAGGGGGAAGATGCTTTGGCTAGCCGAACTTCAGAGGAAGATCGATGAAGCCGCTGAAGAAATGTGCCACATCACATAGGATGATCAAGGACGAGGGCCTCAACACAGAGAGCTTCGTCAAGAAAGTCCAACCAACAATGATGGATGGTATGATGACCTTTACCATGGTAACTTTCCTTTTGATGATGCTTCCCTAGCAACAGAGTTGTAGGCTACCCCATGGCCACCTTCGTACAAACTGCCACAACTCCCCATGTATGACAGACATTCCGACCCGAAGCAATTCCACATGAGCTATGAAGCAAGCATATCATCATATGGTGGCAACACTGCTATCATGGCAAAGTCCTTCGTCATGGCAGTCAGAAGTGTGGCTCAAACTTGGTATTCTTCTCTTCGGCCGGGAACAATAAAATTGTGGCAGAAGCTGAAGGATATGCTAGTCACCAGCTTTCAGGGCTTCCAGACGAAGCTAGTGACTGCTCAAGCTCTATTCCAATGCACGCAAGACCATGAGGAGTACCTGTAGGCATACGTCCAAAGGTTCTTGCGACTCAGAGCCCAGGCGCCAATGGTGCCTAATGAGATCATCATCGAAGCCATGATTAAGAGGCTCCAACCAGGACCAACAGCACAATATTTTGCAAGGAAGCCACCACAAACCCTGGAGAAGCTTCTCCAGAAGATGGATGAATATATTCGAGCTGACAATGATTTTTGCTAGAGAAGGGAGGAAGCTTACAGGTATTCTAAGATGACTAGGGGCTTTGGAGGAAGACTCCACCCCAAGCATGTCAGAACAATCCATAATCTCAACACAAATGATGACATGGCAAAACACACCCAGAGAAGCCAACGAAGCTCACAATCTTCGGGAATGCAGCAAACTTCCTACAGGCCACCAGCCCCAAGAGGCAGAGGGGGAGAAGCTTCGGAGGAAGGTTTGGCACTTAGCCTAGGAGATTGTTCTGCTTATTCTATGGGGAGGATAAGGGACACATAACAAGGACGTGCCAAGTCACGATCCAAAAGCAGAAGAAAATCGCTGAAGCCGAAGCACGGTAGAATCAGTCGAAGCAGGTCTTGCACACCGCTCCATGCTATTCGCCATATATCCCTGAATATGTGGGCAACCAACAACCCACGACATCAGTTGCTTCGGCAAGTCATTCACAAGCTACATGGGCTCAGTTACCACCACAACCACTGGCGCCTACTTTGGTTCACAATTAGCAGCCAGAAGGGCATCGCCAGGCGCAACAACAGCGCGATACTCAGGAGGAGTCCGAAGCTCGCACAGTCAATAGCACTGTTCCCGAATCAAGACACATCTACTGAAAGCAGCGCAGGGCTTTGACCAGAAAGTTTCCTAATGCAATGTATTTTTACTTTTTTGCCTTTATATTTCCCTTTCAAAAGACAATACAAGGAGGTTTAACCTTCAGCTTGATGTAATAAATCTATGCTTACACCATCAAGTGTAACAAAAAAGGGTGAAGAAGCTACAAAGTCGTTCCTAAGGGAATGTAGAGCTGAAATATCATCTAAATAAAAGGTGAAGAAGCTTCAAAGTCGTTCCTAAGGGGATGCAGAGCTTAGCTCCAAAGTCGTTCCTGAGGGAATGCAGAGCTGAAATGCCACCTAAATAAAAGGTAAAAAAGCTCCAAAGTCGTTCTTAAGGGGATGCAGAGCTTAGCTCCAAAGTCGTTCCTAAGGGAATGCAGAGCTGAATTACCACCTAAGTAAAAGGTGAAGAGACTCCAAAGTCCTAAGGGGATGCAGAGTCTTGTCTTTTATGTTTTGTGCATCAACATCATCTGCATCATGCCATCACATCATATTGTATCATGACATCACATCATACATCACTTTGCATTGACACATACATTGGAAAAACAAGGAAAATTGCCCCTGCAGCTTTAGCAAAAAATTAATGAGAATAGCCTTCGACAATGGTATTCTTATGCAACGTCATTGGCAACAACTACATACTCACTTTGGAAAAGAAGGGGGATTTCTTTCTGAAGCATGAAAAGAAGGGAAGGTGTTTTTTCGCCGCATGCTCAAAAACGGTATGTACGAAGGTTCCACGCATCACAAAGAAATATATTACATCAATATACATGCAAATTGTTCATATGTGTTTCTTACAAAACCAAGAGCCATGTACAAGGACACCAAACTATCAAAAATACACAGCTTCAGTCTTCTTTCAGGACTTTGTCAGCAGCTGCATTCAACAGCTTGTCGACAGCTTCGTCAATAGCCTCATTAGCAATTTTAATTATATCGAGCGGCTCCTTCACAGATGGATCAGTTTCAGGATTATATGGCTCTAAGGGGGGAGACAGCTCACCTGCATTAGAACACAAACATCTGTCAATACCGAACATGCAAAAATTTACAAAGCTGAGTTATAAAGGGTATACCTATAAGTCTGGCCCACTCAGCAGCTTCCTCGACTCTTTTAGCCTTTTCTAAGGCATCATGAGATTCTTTCTCATTCTTTTTAATGACTTAATCAGCAATTTCTCGTCCACCCTTCAGCCATACTTCAGAATAAAACTTCCCACCCAAGGTAGTAGCTTTGGCTGAAGGGTTTCTAACATCGTCAGCTGAGAAGGAAAAATCTGGCTAAGCTATAGCCTTGGCATGATCACAACCAACCTTCTCCAAAATGGACATAGCCCCACGGGCACCGGCGAAAGCACAGAAGTCTCCTCTGTCACTAAGAATTTCCTCGAAGGCTTTGGCCTCGCCGCTAATCCATTGGATAACTCCATTGGGATCTCCGCGGATGAATTTTTGCTCCGAGGAAAATGCACCAACTCTATAAAAGTTGTTCTTCAGATTTTTAGCACATTCCATAGCCATATCGTAGCATTTTTCCTTAGCAACACGAAGCTCATCAACATTTTTTGTGCTCTTGATCTTTCAATTTCACATATTTCATGTTTTACTACTTCAACATTAAAATTCTCAGTTGCTTCAACAACTTTCTTCTTTAGCTCTTGCATGTCGGCTTCATGGGCTTTAGCTTGAGTAGACAGCTTGGCTTCGATGGCTTTTAGTTTCTTGACCAATGATAGCAAAATCTCGTCTTTTGCGAGAGCTTCGTTTCTCAGGGTTATAACCTCCGATCAGAGGTTTCCAAGTGCTATTCGACATCTCTCATCCTCTACATCATTTTGGGCCTTCAGAGCCTTGCTTAGAATTAAGCCCTGACAAACGAAGAGTGAACAAAATAACGATGATAAGAATTACCACAAAAAATAGTTCACTGTAACAAAAATTACAAAATGACAAGCCAAAGTATACAAACCTTCAAGCTATTGTAGGCAAGGCTATCTGCAAGTTGATCCTTCGTCATTGTAGACAAGCCAAGTTCAAGCTTTGGATACCCCATGTTATCCATCATTTCACGGCAAACATTGACCTCCTTACTGTCTGGTAGACAGTAGAGGAAGTCATCTTCGTTATCTCCTCTTTATACCAAGGACCCCTGGGGGTATTTTAGTTCCTTAGCATAATGTTGTGTTTCAGCAACTTGCTCTACCGATAGTTGTTTTCCCGAAGCATGTCGAACAATATAATTCAAATCGCCCTAGGGAGGTGCTTCGGGAGCAGGTGTTGTGGGTTTTTCTGGAAGGCTTTCTCCCACCAGTTTTTTGGCGTAGCTTCTAAAGGTCTCGATTTAGCGTGAACAAAAGAAATGTTTGCAGTGACCACTTCTCTGGCATCTTCAATTTTCCCACCAGAAGCTTCGTTAGAAACAGGAGGTGTCGTTTTCACGGATTCCAGAATAGCATCCAAAACACTAGCCATCCTCCTCTTCCTCAGAGTTGTTGTTGTTGCAGTAGCTGATAGCTTTGGTAACGCTATCACCAACACCTTTGGCTGCTCTACTGCCTTCTCTGATTCTGGCTCTTTGACCGGGTCTGCACTAGCTTCAATCAACATCATAGGAGCTGTCTCTATGGCTAGGGGGCAGTTTCTTCCCTTTCAATTAACTTCGGCACATCAGCCATCCCAATGGACTTCGTCCTACATGTCAAGACCTTAATTTTCTTCGCTTTCGGCACACCAAAAGATGTTGAAGCAGCGACTTTCCTTTTTCTCCCTTGCCTTTGGACGGGAAAGCAGTAATCTGGGTAAACAAACCCAATAACATCGAACACTGTAACACCCTGAATTTGGGGGTATAAAATTTATTCTCTAACATCCACCAAATTCAGGTGTTACCCTCTCTTTTCCTTGCTTTTCTTTTCTCTTGGCTAAATAGTGGAGAAGTATTTTGTTCTGTATCGATGTGTAAGTGTGTCAGCATAGTAAAGTAAAACCTTAGAGGTGCTCTAATCCTTTGCATCATGCCGTAGCATACGTTTATTTTCTTTTGTGGAGTGTGCGTTTAATAAGGAGTTCAATTTGAAATGGTGGAGAAAACAGAAAAGAACAAAATATAAAAAAATAAGAAAGAAATAGAAAAAAGCCCAGCACCCCACCCTGCAGCCCAGCGCCCTTGGCCCACCCTGCGCAGCCGCTTCCACCCGCCCAGGCCCATCACGGTTGTTTGGCCCAGCGCGCGCACCAGCCCACTCCCCCGCATGGCCCCCCTGCCCCCCCCCCCCCCGCGCCCTAGCGCGTGTAGCGCGCAAGCCGCTGCCCTGCCCAGCCGCCGCCACCGCCATCACTCACGGGGCCCGCGTGCCAGGGGCATCTTCCCCGCGCCGCCCACGTCTTCCCCAACCGCCCTTGCGCAACCCCTCTCTCCTCTCATCCTCTCCATCCCCCCCCCCCCCCCGCATCCCCCTTCTCCTTCCTTGCCTCGGCGCGGTTCCCTCCCTCCCCCTCGCGCCTATCTCGGCACGGCCAGCCATGGCACGGCTTCGGCGCGGCCGTGGCGCTCGCGCCCGCCTCGGCCCCCTCCCTCCCCTGTAGGCGTGCGCGCGGCCCCCTGCCCTAGCCGGCGCGGCTCGTGGCCCGGTGCGGTGCACGCGGCCCCTCGCTCCCCGCGTGGCGGCTCGTCCGCCCGGCCAAGGCGCGCGACCCCCCTGCTCCTGTCCCAGCACGCGGCCCTGCCCTGCTCCGGCCACAGCTCTGGCACGCACGCCCTCACCCCGGCCTTGGCGTGCCCTAGCCCCCGGCTCGATCGCCCGGCACGGCACAGCGGCCCCGGCTGGCCCGCCCATGCCCATGGCGCGCAGCTCGGCACGGCGCGGTTGGCCCCCGGCGTGGCCCCGCTGCTCGCACGGTCCGGCGCGACGCGGCCCCGCTGCTCGCCCGATCCGGTGTGGCGTGGCCCCGGCGCGGCATCGGCGCGGCGGCCCGATGGCCAACCTGCTGTGCACGCGGCCCCGGCATGGCGCGCGGCGCCCTCACTCGGCCAGCGCGGCTCGAGTAGCCCCGGCGCAGCTGCTCGCGCCTTTGCGCGTCGGGCAGGATTAGTTCGTGGGTGAGATGGATTGTGGCCATGAGAGATCTCATCGTTTTGAACTGTGAACTAGTACGTATTCAACATGTGTGCATCACAAATACATTTGATCATGTTCTAATTGTGGTAACTTCGTAATCATGTCAAGTACACGTTAATAATAGTATTCTGTCGCATCACAGGATTTAGCTATTTAATTGATTATTTGTGTGTCCAATGATTGACAAAATAACATTCTAATTTAGGTATAGCTCTAACCTGTTCTCGTATAAATACCCGTTAATGTGATTATGTCGATGCAAATGTTGTAATTAACACTTTCTTAATAGGGATGCAGGATCGGTTAGTGATTCTAGCTTATCGTCGCACGGTTTTTGCGTGTTGTCACGTGCATCATCGCGTGTCGTCCGCGCGTGTTGTTCGCACGCGTTGTCGCGCGCCGTTCGCGTGTGTCACGCGCCTTGCCGCGCGCGGGATTAAACCATTCATTTATAATTACTCATGTGAATTAGTTAGTTACTTATTTAATCATCAACTATTAAAATGGTAAGTTAGACAGGAACTAAGTAGTAGTGTTAATTTACATTTAATTAATATCAATTACTATAGAAATATCAGATTAAATATTCCAAGTAATATTTGCTTAGCGTAAACCCATTAACTTCTCGACCGTAGCTCCAACTATCGTGTTTCTTTTTCCTTGTGTGACCGTAGTAGCGCGCTCTATTTCGTTTTGCATGTTTTATTATGTTTATATTTGAATGGTGTAATGTTCTTATACATATATATATGTTTGTTTGCTTGTGCCTGTTTGTATTCGTTGCGCGTCGCGAATAGATTGCGGTCTGTTCCTGAGCTTCGAGGAATCGACGATCAAGATTTGGTGAACCACTGGTCCCGAGATCAAGCTCTTCGAGTTCTACAAGGCTGAAGATCCTGAGCATCTGTTTGGTGAAGGCAAGTGTTCTCTGACCCATTATGTCCCATTTACTTTATAATTCACTGTCCCGCATACTACAAACAACCTAAGGATTGACTAGCTTTCTATTTACCTTGTCCTTGCTTACCTTTTGGGTTGCTATGGTTAGCTTCATGCTATTGCTTTACTTTAATCGATGAACATGATGTGAACACTTATGATACGATGTTGTCATTATGATTATGATGTTGGACTGGTGATACTTTAGGGGGCTCGAGCGGTTTCTCGAGTGCCTCTTCGTAAGGACCTGTTCGTTGGATGACCGGCCGGGAAAACAGTGCAACCATGAGGGTGGAATGGGACGCCCTTAGCTGAATAATTAGAGGAACCAGGGTATAGTTCGCTTCGCCATCGTGCCGTTAATGAGGCTCAGTGTATGCGGCTCGCTCTGCCAAGGTTGGTTCGCCCCTTGGGGAGGAGTGCGGTGCATTTAGGAAACCTAACGGGTGGCTACAGCCTCGGGGAATCTTTGTAAAGGCTACGTAGTGATACCCTGCTAGGCCACCTAGGTAGTGGTCAATGGGGAGTAGCTCTCTCCGGGCAGAAAGGAAATCACGACTTGTGGGTAAAGTGCGCAACCTCTGCAGAGTGTTATGAAACTGATATATCAGTCGTGCTCGCGGTTATGAGCGGCCAAGGGAGCTCCATTGATTAGAGATACTTTGATTAGAGATACTTTGATCAGAGATGGTTGGTTTACAGGTGGTGATGAGGATGATGGTTTTGATTATGATTATGGTAATGGTAAGTGGTATTCTTTCCGTTTAGAAAGGGTACTTTTGGGTTAACAACTTGGGTTAATGTTAAAACCTGACTCTCTACTAGTAATAATTACTGATCAACTAAAAGCAACTGCTTGACCCTAACCCCACATAAAGCTAGTCCACTTCAGCCAAACGGGACATTTGCTGAGTACGTTGATGTGTACTCACCCTTGCTTTCACAAAACACCAGGTTGCCTTTGGTGCAATCTATGCTCAGGTAAAGAAGAAGGTGTCGAGGCAGATCTCCAGGAGTTCCAGGACATCGACGAGTTCGAGGATTAGGCTAGCGACCTCCCCCAGTCAGCTGCCTGTGGTGGGTTGTTTACGTTGGCTACGTTTCGATTCTGTGTACTTCGATTTATATTATGTAAATGGCTCTAGTCTGTAATATTATTACGTACTCTTTATTGTAATTCGAAGCATTGTGCTATGATGAGTCATTTATGTAATCATTGTGTACGTGAATTACTTAGACTGGCACGTACATGGTTCGCATTCGGTTTACCTTCAAAACCGGGTGTGACATAAGTGGTATCAAAGCCGTGCTGACTGTAGGACCGTTGACCTAGAGTAGCATTGGCCGTTTTAAGGACTTATTGATTATTACTTCATCTCATCCTTGATTCTGCTTCAAAATATTAGTCACCTTGACTAATTCTATGTTGTGCTCCTATATGCCCCCTTGCCAAAAAGTATTTTATTCTAGTATGGTCTATACTTCTCTCAATCTATTAGACCTGTGTGATACCCGGTTTGCAAAGAAGAGAAGTTGGGGGTTGTTCTTTTTGTTTTTTTTTTCTCTCATCCAGTTGTTGTTTTGGGATTTGGAATTTTGTGGACAACATTCACAACTAGGGCAGTAGAATTTATTTGGTTTGACGTTTGCGTTGCGGTCGGGAGCTGTCGCGTGGGATAGTTGGGCCGCAATTGGCGTTTCGGCCCAATAACCCTCCCAAACCCTAGCCGCCTCCCTCCTATCTACCCCCCCCCCCCATGTGCAGCCGCCCCCCCCCACTCCTCCTTTTCCCCTTGGCCGCCGCCCCCCCTGCCCACCTCCTCCTCTCCCCATTGTTGCAGCCACCAAAACCCTAGCCCCCCCCCCAATCCCCTCCTCCCAAGGTGCTACTCCGTGCCGCTCGGATCATCGTCTTTTGGTGCGAATCTCCAATCGTTTTGGTGGAGGGAAGAAGGGAGGAAGGAAAGGGGGAGAACCCAAGGTGATTTTTCTTTTATGTTCATCCCTTGTTCATTTGCGCTGCGATTCAATTGATTAGATGTTGCGTTTGCGATTAGATAGAGGGGGGCTGCCCAGAATTTTGCGTGGTGGATGAACAGCGGTAGTTCCAGCAGTTTTTAGGTTTTTTTCGTGAAGATTTAATGGGGATCAATTTGGGGATCTTGTAGAACTTTGTTTTATCTTTCCAACGAGTATTTATGCGCTCAATTTGGAGTTATAAATTAAAAGTTATCATCGTTTGAATCCGGGTATGTGGCTGTCCAAAAAACAGATTTTTCAGAGTGATGAACAGTAGCAGTGTTAGCAGTTTCTGGGGATTTTTCGGGAGTAATTAGTGTTAATCAGTATGAGAATCTTGTAGAACTTTGTTTTATCTTTCCAACGAGTATTTATGCGCTCAATTTGGAGTTATAAATTAAAAGTTATCATCGTTTGAATCCGGGTATGTGGCTGTCCAAAAAAAACAGATTTTTCAGAGTGATGAACAGCAGCAGTGTTAGCAGTTTATGGGGATTTTTCGGGAGTAATTAGTGTTAATAAGTATGAGAATCTTGTAGAACTTTGTTTTATCTTTCCAACAAGTACTTATGCGCTCAAAACGGAATTATATTTTAAAAGTTATCGCTGTTTGAATCCGCGTATGTCGCTGCCCAAATCAGAAAAAACAGATTGCAGGGTTTATTTTGTGGACCGTTTAGAGGTAAGTAGATGTTAGAATTTAATCATGAGTTGTATACAAGACTTGTGGGGAATTTTATGTAGTTGTCTCTGAAGTTTTTGTTTATCATCACTGCTGTCCTAATTTTTAAGTTATGGAATTGTTAAGCAGCGCCGCTGCAGTTTGGTTAGTGGGGGGAGAATTATTACCGCGGCGGGGTTTGAGATTGCGCGTAGGTACGGTGTTGTCTTTGAGTTTCTTTTATGTGAATTTGGGCACTAAGTTGGGTGTCAAAAACAGGTGGTGGACTTCCGGATCGTTCTTAGGGATTTTGCCCGAACTTCGGTGAAGGCAAGTAAACTGTGATGGTTATTCCGTATGTCAGATGAGGAGTCTTATACTTGTTTATGTTGTGCTATCATGTTCAAATTTATATTTTCTTTCGAGTACCATCATTTGAACATGATAGCACAACATAAACAAGTATAAGACTCCTCATCTGACAGACGGAATAACCATCACAGTTTACTTGCCTTCACCGAAGTTCGGGCAAAATCCCTAAGAACGATCCGGAAGTCCACCACCTGTTTTTGACACCCAACTTAGTGCACCAAATTCACATAAAAGAAACTCAAAGACAACACCGCACCTACGCGCAATCTCAAACCCCGCCGCGGTAACAATTCTCCCCTCACTAACCAAACTGCAGCGGCGCTGCTTAACAATTCCATAACTTAAAAATTAGGACAGCAGTGATGATAAACAAAAACTTCAGAGACAACTACATAAAATTCCCCACAAGTCTTGTATACAACTCATGATTAAATTCTAACATCTACTTACCTCTAAACGGTCCACAAAATAAACCCTGCAATCTGTTTTTTTCTGATTTGGGCAGCGACATACGCGGATTCAAACAGCGATAACTTTTAAAATATAATTCCGTTTTGAGCGCATAAGTACTTGTTGGAAAGATAAAACAAAGTTCTACAAGATTCTCATACTGATTAACACTAATTACTCCCGAAAAATCCCCAGAAACTGCTAACACTGCTGCTGTTCATCACTCTGAAAAATCTGTTTTTTTGGACAGCCACATACCCGGATTCAAACGATGATAACTTTTAATTTATAACTCCAAATTGAGCGCATAAATACTTGTTGGAAAGATAAAACAAAGTTCTACAAGATTCTCATACTGATTAACACTAATTACTCCCGAAAAATCCCCAGAAACTGCTAACACTGCTGCTGTTCATCACTCTGAAAAATCTGTTTTTTGGACAGCCACATACCCGGATTCAAACGATGATAACTTTTAATTTATAACTCCAAATTGAGCGCATAAATACTCGTTGGAAAGATAAAACAAAGTTCTACAAGATCCCCAAATTGATCTCCATTAAATCTTCACGAAAAAAACCTAAAAACTGCTGGAACTACCGCTGTTCATCCACCACGCAAAATTCTGGGCAGCCCCCCTCTATCTAATCGCAAATGCAACATCTAATCAATTGAATCGCAGCGCAAATGAACAAGGGATGAACACAAAAGAAAAATCACCTTGGGTTCTCCCCCTTTCCTTCCTCCCTTCTTCCCTCCACCAAAACGATTGGAGATTCGCACCAAAAGACGATGATCCGAGCGGCACGGAGTAGCACCTTGGGAGGAGGGGATTGGGGGGGCGGCTAGGGTTTTGGTGGCTGCAACAATGGGGAGAGGAGGAGGTGGGCAGGGGGGGCGGCGGCCAAGGGGAAAAGGAGGAGTGGGGGGGCTGCACATGGGGGGGGTAGATAGGAGGGAGGCGGCTAGGGTTTGGGAGGGTTATTGGGCCGAAACGCCAATTGCGGCCCAACTATCCCACGCGACAGCTCCCGACCGCAACGCAAACGTCAAACCAAATAAATTCTACTGCCCTAGTTGTGAATGTTGTCCACAAAATTCCAAATCCCAAAACAACAACTGGATGAGAGAAAAAAAACAAAAAGAACAACCCCCAACTTCTCTTCTTTGCAAACCGGGTATCACATTCTACCCCTCTTAAAAAGAATTCGACCTCGAATTCTAACGCTTCTATCGGAATGACACAAGAAAAGATTAGCGAATCAACAACACTTACCCACAACGAAAAGTTCCGGGTACTTCTGCCGCATCAACTCCTCCAGTTCCCACGTAGCCTCGCGCTCCGACTGATTAGACCATAAGACCTTGACATACTTAATTGATCTCTTCCTCAACACACGCTCCGAGAATTCCAATATACGCACTGGACGACACTCCAGAGTCAAATCCTGCTGCACCGTAATTGGCTCCATCTCAATCTGATGGTCCGGATCCCGCAAGAACTTCCTCAACATAGAGACATGAAAAACCGGGTGTACCCCTGCCATGGAATCCGGCAGCAGCAAGCGATAAGCCAGGCTGCCCACTCGGGCCAAGATAGTGAACGGTCCAATGTATCTTGGGCTGAGCTTCCCAGAGACACCGAACCGAACAACTCCCTTAGTGGGTGATACCCTGAGAAGGACTTGGTCACCCACATCAAATTCCAGATCCCGCCTCCTCACATCAGCATAACTCTTCTGACGACTCTGAGCTGCCAAAATATTCTGACGAATTTTCCGAACCTTTTCAGAAGTTTGCTGAACCCAATCAGGACCAACCAGGGATCTCTCTCCCAAAGTCTCCCAGCACAGAGGAGAGATACACCGCCTGCCATACAAAGCCTCAAATGGTGCCATCTTGATGCTAGCTTGGTAGCTGTTGTTATACGCAAACTCTGCCAGAGCAAGATGATCCTCCCAGCTACCCTTCCATGACAGAACACAAGCACGCAACATATCCTCCAAGGTTTGGATTGTTCGCTCTGACTGACCATCCGTCTGAGGGTGAAAAGCGACACTAAGCGAAAGCTTGGTGCCCAATGCACTGTGGAGACTCTCCCAGAATTTGGATACAAATTTGGAGTCTCGATCAGAAACAATAGACTTAGGTACCCCGTGAAGCCTGACTACTTCCTTCATATACAAGGGAACCAAATCTGAAGCTGAATTCGTAGTCTTCATGGGAATAAAATGCGCAGACTTAGTCAAGCGATCCACTACCACCCAAATAGCATCCCTGCCACAAGGGGAACGAGGTAGACCCACCACAAAATCCATGGTGATAAGCTCCCATTTCCACTCTGGAATTTCCAATGGCTTCAGCAAACCTGCAGGCCGCTTATGTTCGGCCTTCACGCGCTGACATACTTCATAGGCGGCCACATACTTAGAAATGTCAACCTTCATCCGCTTCCACCAGAAGTTTTGCTTCAAATCTCGGTACATTTTGGTTTCGCCAGGATGGACGGTGTAAGGCGTTTTATGAGCTTCTCGCAGGATATCTAGCTTCACCTCTGATTTCTGAGGCACACAAAGACAGCCCCTGAAACGAACCAAATCATTCTCATCAATGGTGAACTCCCGCGGTTTACCATCACCAACCCTCCTTCGGGCTTCCTGCAAAAGACGATCCTGCTGCTGAGCCACACGCACTCTCTCTATAAGAGAGGATTGAATAAGCATCTGAGTCTCCTCGCTAGCGGTGCCGACATAACACAAAGCGATCCCCAAATGGTCCAGATCAGTGATCAACGGCAAGGCCACCTTTGGAACCCCGGACCTGCTAAGGGCATCCGCCACCACATTAGCCTTCCCCGGGTGATAATGAATGGACAAATCATAATCTTTAATCAATTCTAGCCACCGACGCTGCCTCAAATTCAGCTCCTTCTGAGTAAAAATATACTTGAGACTTTTGTGATTAGTGAAAATGTCACAAGCCTCGCCATAAAGGTAATGCCTCCACGACTTTAGAGCAAAAACCACCGCAGCCAATTCTAGATCATGAGTTGGATAATTCCTCTCATGCTTCCTCAACTGCCTTGAGCCATAAGCAATCACTCTGCCTTCCTGCATCAGCACACAGCCAAGACCAATACACGAAGCATCCGCATAAACTGTGAAACGCTTACCGCTCTCAGGCAAAGCTAGGATAGGGGCGTCCACCAACTTGCTCTTCAATGACTGATAACTGATCTCACATTCGCCGGACCAGACGAAGGGAACACCCTTCTCCAAGAGCCTAGTCAAAGGTTTAGCAATGCTAGAAAAATTTGGTACGAAACGCCGATAATACCCAGCAAGCCCCAAGAAACTTCGGATTTCAGAGACACTAGAAGGTCTCTTCCACTCCACCACAGCCGCAACATTCTTGGGATCAACCGCAATACCCTGCTGATTAATCACGTGCCCCAGGAAAGCCACTTCAGACAGCCAAAAGGCACACTTCTTCAACTTGCCATAGAATTGATTCTTCCTTAGGGCACCCAGAACGAGACGGAGATGCTGATCATGCTCGGCCTCGGTCTTTGAATAAATCAAAATATCATCCAGGAATACGACCACAAAATCGTCCAGGAATTCATGCAGCATCCTATTCATTGCTTCCATAAAGGCAGCAGGGGCATTAGTTAAGCCAAAAGACATGACTATGAACTCATAATGCCCATACCTGGTGCAGAAGGCAGTCTTCTCAATATCCTCCTCACGAATCCTCAATTGATGATAACCAGAGTTCAAATCAATTTTGGAGAACACCTGGGCACCCCTCAACTGCTCAAAGAGGACCTCAATTCGGGAAAGCGGATATTTATTCTTGATTGTCACTTGATTCAAAGCGCGATAATCCACACACAGCCGCTTGCTTTTATCCTTCTTCTCAACAAACAATACTGGGGAAGCCCATGGAGACCTGCTAGGCCTAATGAAGCCCTTAGCCAGCAGATCATCCAATTGCCGCTTTAATTCAATCTGCTCCTTTGGAGCCATTCGATACGGGGCCTTATGAATAGGCTGCGTACCCGGGATCAGCTTAATCTCAAAAGCTGCATCGCGCTCCGGAGGAATGCCTGGAAGCTCTGCCGGAAACACGTCAGCAAAGTCACACACCATCCGGATGTCCTGCACCCGCAAGGCAGCCTCGCCCTCCACCACCATAGAGAAAAAGATCCCCGACTTCCTTGACCAGTGATCAGGAAGCAATTGCGCCAACAAGGATAATGTGAACTTCGGGGAACTTCCCAAGAATACCACCTCCTTACCCGACGGCGCCTGCAATAACACCGTCTTCCAGAAGCAGGATATAACCGCGCGATACTGGGATAACCAATCCATACCCAGGATAACATCGAATGCCCCCAAGGAAATCACCACCAGATTAGCCGAAAAAACCTCATCAGCAAGAATGACGGAACGCCCCTGACAAACTGAACAGCTACTAATGGAGCCATTAGCAGAACTGACCAAAATTGGGTGACCCAACCTCTGCACCGAAAGTCCAGCCCGCGACACAAAATCCTCCGAAACAAACGAATAGCTAGCGCCAGAGTCAAAAAGAGCATGAGCTGCAAATGAATCAACTGAAATCGTACCTGTCACCACGTCTCCTTGCTCCCTGCCATCCGTAGCGGGTAGCACATAAGCTCCAGAAATACCCGCAGAAGAGGAAGCTCCCGGAGTGAAATTAACAGAAGAACCCCACTGAGCCACCGGAGGAGGCTGGCGCGGAGCTCCAAACTGACTCAGCACAGGGGTAGATGGCGCAGGAGTAGGCACAGCCTGATACTGCGGAAAACCTTGCATCGGCACGAACTGAGAAGTCCCAGGCACATAAAGCTGCTGTGGAGGAAGAGGAACTGAAAACTGCTGCTCAGCACCTGACATCATATTGATAGTGCCCTGAGAAGAGGAGGAAGTTATCGGCTCCCATCTGAGCTTCCCATTGGGATTCCTTCTACACACCACATCCTTGTGGTCCTGACTGCAGATAGAACACCTGCCACTCCACTGGCACTCTACACGGTGATGCGCATCTCCACAGCGGAAACACACCAGCCCCAACCCGGGCTTAGGAACGGCCCGAAACCTCTGAGTACTTCCTCCTGAAGTACCTGAGTCAGAAGATTTGCCACGGTAAGGATGGTGGCGCTGATGCTGAGACTTGCCCCTCTTGTGAGCTGGACCTCCAGTGTTGCCCCTCCTCGTGTCCTGGCTACGAGGCTGATCAACACCCGAAGACTTCTGCGACTCCATGGTGTACTGGTGTTGCATCTCCACCCCCAGCGCCTGCTCCACTGTGGTACGGAAGTCCACCAACGGAAAGGCCCCCAGAGCATGCCTGATAGAAGGCTTCAGACCCTAACGGAATTGGCTCGCCTTCTCCATCTCATTATAAGCCACATGAGGGACAAAGCGGACCATTTTGTTGAAGCCCACCTCATACTCTGTGACAGACTTCTTCTCCTGCTTGTAGGACTGCAAGTCAATCTTCATTTTCTCCAGAAAGGTGACCGGGTAGAATCTCCTTTCGAACTGCCTGATGAAAACATCCCATGATAGGACTCCTGGTGAGGAGGAGTGCGCTGCCTGCACGCCTCTCCACCAAATCTGCGCCTCACCCTTCAGCAGCTGAGTGCCAAAGCGAACCCGATCTCCATAAGCAATCTCGAAGACATTCATCTTATCCTCCACATAAGTCAGCCAATCTGCCGCCTCGACCGGAGTACCACTGCCATCAAAAGAATCCAACTTCATGCCCATCCAGTGCATCAGAGAAAGACCACTGACTGGAAGAGGCACCTCGGCCCCGCCACCTGGAACAGCACCCGCAGGGACAGTGCCCCCGGGCACTTCTCCACCTCCAGCACCTTTAGCAGCACCTGCAGGGGCGACAAGAATGGCTTGCCTCAGAAGGGCCAACTCCTGCTGCATGGCCTGCATCGCGGCTAACATTGCCGCCGGACTCATCGAGTCCCCCCTAGGAGCTTGCGGACTACCCCGAGCTCTACGAGGCGGCATAGCTGCAGCCACAGGGATGAGAATAATAAGTAAAAGAGATAAGCATAGCATCTCTCTAGATAATGTCAAAACTAGCACAGAGAATAACATAATCATATCAATAGCAAGACAGAAAACCCATCCTACATGTGCAGTGTGTCAATTTATTACTACTCCACTTGCTAGGACCTACAGCCTATTGCTCTGATACCAACTGTAACACCCCACTGGTCGCACAAAATGGATAATACCGTAAACCTCATCTACCAAACTTACTAAACACAAGAGATGTAATAAAGAAAGAATATAAAGCAAGAAAAAAAAATCCGGCAGCACCTCCTTTGAAAACTAGCATAACAAGGAGGGGAAAACATGACGCACATACAAGATATAAAGACATATAATTCACATAGTAGAAACTGTAATGCAAGAGTGGTAAAACGTAATTATGACCCAACTGAAGTAAAACAAATGGGATAAGAACTCAGTCCACCCCAAAATAACCGCTCAACCAAGAATAAAGCAAATCCCTAGACTTGTCCAACTCTGATTAACAACATTAATAAATGGTGGTTCCTTTATTAAAGGTGTAGTGACCGTGCTGCTACATCCCTCTATCCCCCAAGCAGAAATTAGATGCCTGCATCAAACAATGCAAGATGTGAGATAACACATCTCAGCAAGTAAACATAACAACAGCAAATAGGACATTGTAAATCAACTGTGCTTACACTACCATGTGTTCAGGACTTCTTTCTTTTCTTTTGAACAGTAAATTGCAGCAAGTATACGAGTAACTAAAAACTCAACACCAAGTAGGAGCACCATGCACAAGTCCAAATTATCCACATCCACATAATAGATTCAACACCTCTCCCATGAATGCACATGGCTACAAATGCAATAATGACTTCTGCCTCCATATCTCTAAGGACATGAAGCTGCACCATACCCCTTCTCGGGCAACATATGATGCTCAATGTACCGGTACGGTCGGACCATAAGATCGCGACGAAACTTCAATGCAATGGATGATGAGTGCATTATGCATGACAACATCATAAGTTCTCCCCAAATAAAAAGGTGCTAGGCATTTACTTCCACCCATTCCACATAATTACCACTTGAGTAACATAATCGAACCTTAAACTCAACTTATGAAATCCATGAAACATGAACATGTTCAAATGATGGTACTCGAAAGAAAATATGAATTTGAACATGATAGCACAACATAAACAAGTATAAGACTCCTCATCTGACAGACGGAATAACCATCACAGTTTACTTGCCTTCACCGAAGTTCGGGCAAAATCCCTAAGAACGATCCGGAAGTCCACCACCTGTTTTTGACACCCAACATAGTGCACCAAATTCACATAAAAGAAACTCAAAGACAACACCGCACCTACGCGCAATCTCAAACCCCGCCGCGGTAACAATTCTCCCCTCACTAACCAAACTGCAGCGGCGCTGCTTAACAATTCCATAACTTAAAAATTAGGACAGCAGTGATGATAAACAAAAACTTCAGAGACAACTACATAAAATTCCCCACAAGTCTTGTATACAACTCATGATTAAATTCTAACATCTACTTACCTCTAAACGGTCCACAAAATAAACCCTGCAATCTGTTTTTTTTCTGATTTGGGCAGCGACATACGCGGATTCAAACAGCGATAACTTTTAAAATATAATTCCGTTTTGAGCGCATAAGTACTTGTTGGAAAGATAAAACAAAGTTATACAAGATTCTCATACTGATTAACACTAATTACTTCAAATTCATATTTTCTTTCGAGTACCATCATTTGAACATGTTCATGTTTCATGGATTTCATAAGTTGAGTTTGAGGTTCGATTATGTTACTCAAGTGGTAATTATGTGGAATGGGTGGAAGTAAATGCCTAGCACCTTTTTATTTGGGGAGAACTTATGATGTTGTCATGCATAATGCACTCATCATCCATTGCATTGAAGTTTCGTCGCGATCTTATGGTCCGACCGTACCGGTACATTGAGCATCATATGTTGCCTGAGAAGGGGTATGGTGCAGCTTCATATCCTTAGAGATATGGAGGCAGAAGTCATTATTGCATTTGTAGCCATGTGCATTCATGGCAGAGGTGTTGAATCTATTATGTGGATGTGGATAATTTGGACTTGTGCATGGTGCTCCTACTTGGTGTTGAGTTTTTAGTTACTCGTATACTTGCTGCAATTTACTGTTCAAAAGAAAAGAAAGAAGTCCTGAACACGTGGTAGTGTAAGCACAGTTGATTTACAATGTCCTATTTGATGTTGTTATGTTTACTTGCTGAGATGTGTTATCTCACATCTTGCATTGTTTGATGCAGGCATCTAATTTCTGCTTGGGGGATAGAGGGATGTAGCAGCACGGTCACTACACCTTTAATAAAGGAATCACCATTTATTAATGTTGTTAATCAGAGTTGGACAAGTCTAGGGATTTGCTTTATTCTTGGTTGAGCGGTTATTTTGGGGTGGACTGAGTTCTTATCCCATTTGTTTTACTTCAGTTGGGTCATAATTACGTTTTACCACTCTTGCATTACAGTTTCTACTATGTGAATTATATGTCTTTATATCTTGTATGTGCGTCATGTTTTCCCCTCCTTGTTATGCTAGTTTTCAAAGGAGGTGCTGCCGGATTTTTTTTTCTTGCTTTATATTCTTTCTTTATTACATCTCTTGTGTTTAGTAAGTTTGGTAGATGAGGTTTACGGTATTATCCATTTTGTGCGACCAGTGGGGTGTTACAACCTGATCTCATTCTTGTGCTTGCGACATTTTTGTAGATGCCCCCTGACCATAACCTTTTTGTCTATTGGGATTCTTCACTCTTCCATCATTAAATTGCTACCCTTTGACTATCTTTGTTCTCTTAATATTAACATGCTCGTACTCATAGATTCTTCAATACTCTTGTTTCAAACACTTACATCTGAATTTCTACTGCCTACTTAGACATTTCAGTTTATATGTTCGTGAACTTCTTGTCTCCTGAGACCCCTTTCCATTCTGTTGTGAAGCCGTTATCTTTTAGCTTTTCCTATTCTCTTGGTCTTGGTACGCTCGTACCATTGGAATCTTGCATACTAATATTTTTATATATGCTTACCTTCATATCCCAATGATTGTTCAAAACCTTTCGGTTAATATGCCCTTGATCACCCTTGCTTCTTGATGGTCCATGAGCGACCATTTTATTTCACACATCCTTGATGATCTCACCGTTTCCTCATAACTTCCCTCGGTAATAATTTCTGTTACTTCAACCCTTCTGTTGGAACCTTACCTATCTTACCCTTGATTGTTTTCTCCACCTTGTCGTTTCGCGAGTCTTGCCTTAACTATATCCTTTGTCATGCTTTTAATTATTATCATATGCACCCTTGACACCTCTATATCCTACATTGATGTTTGTCTCATACCTGCCCTTTAAAATCGCCCCTCTTCTGCCTCATACCTTCCTTCTCTTGGTCGTATCCTCTTCTTTGGCTCACGAGTTTGTAACCTCATCCTTTGTTGTGCTTTTGTTTCTTATTGCCTTTACCCTTCTCATCTCTCAATCTTACCTTGGCGATTACGCTATGTTCATTATCTAAAACCTCCAATCTCCCACCTTAGTTCAAGCATGGTCTCTTACTTATCTCACCTGTGGTTATATCCTATGCTTTACCACTTGCAAGACTTATCTTAACTCTATTCTTGGTTGTACCTAGATTCCTGGTTTTTATGCACATTTACCTCTTCCTTTATATCCTTGCCTATTATCACCTTTGACCCTTGACCTCTCTCCATATTTACCATGATGTTTACCTATTTTTCTTAGCCTCACTTATTCCATTTCAATCCGAGAGTGTTGTTTTCCCTATCCCGCTCTTGTTCGGTTCCTTTCCCTTTGTCGCTTTGCAATCTTGTCTCACTTTAACTTCATCCTTGGTTGAGCTTTTGTTTGATATCATCCTTACCTTTGTAATCTGTAGATCTTGCCTTGATACTTATCTTAGGTTTGCTTGTTGAAATCCCCTCTTTTCGATCTCAATTCGAGAGCTATGTTTTACTTATCTCACCCTTGGCTATATCCCCTTCTTTACCGCGTAAGCCTTGACATACCTCCATTTTTTGTTGTACTTATACCACTGGCTCTTCTGTGCTTTCGTTTTTTCCCTTATGCCCTTGTCTATTATCGCCTTTGGCCCTTGCGATATTTATGTCTTCTACCTAAATGCTTACCTTAAACTTATCCTTTAAATCCTCCCCTTTCTTTCAACCCAGTTTGAGAGTTGCGAGTTACCTACCTCTCCCTTGATTTCTTTTCACTTCTTGTCGCCTTACAAGTTTTGTTTCAATTCCATCCTTTGCTATGTGTTTTATTTGCTATCACCACCTCCTTGTCATCCATCGATCTTGCCTTGATACTCATCTTTATTCTGGCTCTTTAAAATTTCCTCTCTTCCATCTCAATTGGAGAGTGGCAATTCATCTATCTGGCCCTTGGACGCACCCTCTCCTTTTCCATTTGCAGGTCCTGCCTTAACTCCATCCTTTGTGGTATTTATATTCTTGGTTCTTATGCACATTTACCTCCTCTCCTACATCCTTGTCCGTTATCACCTTTAAACCCTCGTGATACCTATGCCCTTGCCACATGCCTACTTTGAACCTACCCTTTAAAGCCACCTCTCCCATTTCATTTCAAGAGCGATGTCTTACCTATCCCGCTCTTGTTCGTTCCCTTTTCCTCTGTCGCGTTGCAAGTCTTGTCCTAACTCTATCTTTTGGTGTGCTTTTGCCTTTCATCTCCATTACCTTAGTAATCTCTAGATCATTCCATGATACTTATCTTATGCCTACCTTTTGAAATATCATCCTTCCCATCTCGATTTGAGAATGGTGTTTTACCTATCCTGACCTTGGTTGCATTCCCTCCCTGTCAGTTTTAATCCTTGCTTTAACTTCATCCTTTATTATGCTCATGCCCCTATCCTGCATGTCTTATCTTTCCCCTTGGCTTTCGATGGTCTTAGAGCAGTTTCCCCTTAGTAAGGAAAGACCACCATTTAATTAAAAGTTACGTATAGCAACGAAATGTTTGTTGTTGTATGCTTGTGTTGTTTGTCTTTGTGTGATGACTGATTTGCTTCTTTGTGATGAGTGTTGATGTGTTGTGGCCCTTGGTCCGCAATGACATCAGTTTACTAGCTGAGTGCCATAGATAAGTGATTGGGTTCTCCCCCCTGCTCTCCCTAATCTGTCTATACTTACCTTTTCTCTCTATTCTTTCCTCTTGCACCTACTCAGTTGGTAACCTCTAACCTCTCTCAATCAGTCAAGATCAGAGTCGGCAACATCTTCACCAAGTGCATATCAACGCTTCTGTTAAGGGGGTTAGCCGCTAACCCCAATGAAGACAATGCGATCGACATCAACCAACAAGATCAAAGTATCGCAGCGGAAGCGTGTGTGGGTCCTAACCCACAGGTCCAAGAGATCCTCAAGAATTGCATCAGGGGGTCGTGAACATCTGAAGATCAAAGCAACCAATCCACAAATTAAGTTTGCAGAGTCAAAGTTAACTCAAGAAAGCCTTCGAACAACCTATGAACCAATCTTGTCATTCTTGCTAGCCTCTTCTTGAATCTCGAGGGCGAGATTCTGTTAAGGGGGTTAGATTTGTAACACCCTGAATTTGGGGGTATAAAATTTATTCTCTAACATCCACCAAATTCAGGTGTTACCCTCACTTTTCTTTGCTTTTCTTTTCTTTTGGCTAAATAGTGGAGAAGTATTTTGTTCTATATCGATGTGTAAGTGTGTCAGCATAGTAAAGTAAAATCTTAGAGGTGCTATAATCCTTTGCATCATGCCGTAGCATATGTTTATTTTCTTTTGTGGAGCGTGCGTTTAATAAGGAGTTCAATTTGAAATGGAGAAAATAGAAAAGAACAAAATATAAAGAAATAAGAAAGAAATAGAAAAAAGCCTAGCACCCCACCCTGCAGCCCAGTGCCCTTGGCCCACCCTATAGATGTCCAATAAGCACGAGGCCCGCGAGCCCGGCACGAAGCCCGCTTTTTAGGCCCGGTCCGAGCCCGGCACGGCCCGGTTATATGCGGGCTCGGGCCGGCCCGGCACGAATAAGCGGGCCGGGCTCGGACAGGAAATTAGGCACGGTGGGCTAGCCCAGCACGGCCCGTTTAGCTCTAAGCCCGTTAAGCCCGTTTTTTTTACACTAAAACGTGCTTTTCGGCCCGCATAGCCCGCTTTTCGGCCCGCTTTTTTCGTGCTAAACGGGCCGGCCCGGCCCGTTTAGGCCCGTTGCGGGCCGGGCTCGGACAAGAAATTGAGCCCACGTGCTTAGTCGGCCCGGCCCGGTTTTTTAATCGTGCCTGGCGGGCCGGGCCCAAAACGGGCCGGGCTTCACCGGTCCCGGGCCGAACCGGGCCGGGCGGCCCGTTTGGACATCTCTAGCCCACCCTGCGCAGCCGCTTCCCCCCGCCTAGGCCCATCATGGCCGTTTGGCCCAGCGCGCGCCAGCCCACTCCCCCGCGCGGCCCCCCTGCCCCCCCCCCCCCCCCCGCGCGCGCGCGCCCTAGCGCGCGTAGCGCGCAAGCCGCTCCCCCTGCCCAGCCGCCACCGCCATCACTCGCGGGGCCCGTGTGCCAGGGGCATCTTCCCCGTGCCGCCCACGTCTTCCCCAACCGCCCTTGCACAGCCCCTCTCTCCTCTCGTCCTCTCCATCCCCCCCACCTCCCCCTTCTCCTTCCTTGCCTCGGCGCGGCTCCCTCCCTCCCCCTCGTGCCTGTCTCGGCGCGGCCCACCCCCGGCGCGGTGTGCGGCACCGTCCGGCTCGGCGTGGCCGGCCATGGCATGGCTTCGGCGCGGCCGTGGCGCTCGCGCCCGCCCCGGCCCCCTCCCTCCCCTGCAGGTGTGGCTTGTGGCCATGGCGTGGCCCGACACGGCTCGCGGCCTGGCGCGGCCCGGCGTGGTGCGCGCGGCCTGACGCGGTGCGTGCGGCCCGTCCCTCCCCGCGCGGCGGCGCGTCCGCCCGGCCAGGGCGTGTGACCCCCTGCTCCCGTTCTGGCGCGCGGCCCTGCCCCGCTCCAGCCGCCGCTCTGGCGCGCACCCTCGCCCCACCTTGGCGTGCCCCAGCCCCCGGCTCGATTGCTCGGCGCGGCACAGCGGCCCCGGCTGGCCCGCCCATGCCCGTGGCGCGCAGCTCAGCTGGCCCCCAGCGTGGCCCTGCTGCTCGCGCGGTCCGGCGCGACACGGCCCCGCTGCTCGCCCGGTCCGGTGTGGCGCGGCCCCGGCGCGGCGGCCCGATGGCCAACCTGCTGTGCACGCGGCCCCGGCATGGCTCGTGGTGCCCTCGCTCGGCCAGCGCGGCTCGAGTAGCCCCGGCGCAGCTGCTCGCGCCCTTGCGCGTCGGGCAAGATTAGTTCGTGGGTAAGATGGATTGTGGCCATGAGAGATCTCATCGTTTTGAACTGTGAACTAGTACGTATTCAACATGTGTGCATCGCAAATACATTTGATCATGTTCTAATTGTGGTAACTTTGTAATCATGTCAAGTACACGTTAATAATAGTATTCTGTCGCATCACAGGATTTAGCTATTTAATTGATTATTTGTGTGTCCAATGATTGACAAAATAACATTCTAATTTAGGTATAGCTCTAACCTGTTCTCGTATAAATACCCGTTAATGTGATTATGTCGATGCAAATGTTGTAATTAACACTTTCTTAATAGGGATGCGGGATCGGTTAGTGATTCTAGCTCATCATCGCACAGTTTTCGCGTGTAGTCGCGCGTGTCGTCGCGTGTCGTCCGTGCGTGTTGTTCGCACGCGTTGTCGCGCGCCGTTCGCGTGTGTCACGCGCCTTGCCGCGTGCGGGATTAAACCATTCGTTTATAATTACTCATGTGAATTAATTAGTTACTTATTTAATCATCAACTATTAAAATGGTAAGTTAGACAAGAACTAAGTAGTAGTGTTAATTTACATTTAATTAATATCAATTACTATAGAAATATTGGATTAAATATTCCAAGTAATATTTGCTTAGCGTAAACCCATTAACTTCTCGACCATAGCTCCAACTATCGTGTTTCTTTTTCCTTGTGTGACCGTAGTAGCGCGCTCTATTTCGTTTTGCATGTTTTATTATGTTTATCTTTGAATGGTGTAATGTTCTTATGCATATATATATATATATATGTTTGTTTGCTTGTGCCTGTTTGTATTCGTTGCGCGTCACGAATAGATTGCGGTCTGTTCCTAAGCTTCGAGGAATCGACGATCAAGATTTGGTGAACCACTGGTCCCGAGATCAAGCTCTTCGAGTTCTACAAGGCTGAAGATCCTGAGCATCTGTTTGGTGAAGGCAAGTGTCCTCTGACCCATTATGTCCCATTTACTTTATAATTCACTGTCCCGCATACTACGAACAACCTAAGGATTGACTAGCTTTCTATTTACCTTGTCCTTGATTACCTTTTGGGTTGCTATGGTTAGCTTCATGCTATTGCTTTACTTTAATCACTGTCCGTATTCAGCCTCTTCTTCCCGCAAGCGCCGAAGGCAGCTGTCATAGCTTCGCCTTCTGCCCTCGAGTACGCTCCAAGTAGTTCATCACTCGTTGCCTCTATAGCGTCTAGCCAATCATCATTTGTCTCATCAAATTGGCTTCTGTACCTAAAGGTATACTTGAGATAAACCAAGCCACTCTGGCTGGAGCTAGCGGTGGCTTCCTTCAGCATTTCCCATTCGTTTGCAAGAGCCCATACTTTATAAGCAATGTGCTCTTGGACTAAATCTCTCGTGCCAATGTAGGTGCATATGGTGTTGAAAGCAATTTGGCACGCCTGCACTTCATTCCCAAGTGCGATGGATGGCCTTCTAATGCTGAAACGTGACCATATAGGACCTTGGATAATGCCTCTCACATCCTCCCTCTGATTCAGGTCATTCTTCCGTAAAACCATTTCTTCATCCAAGAACCTGGCCACTTCTTCCGAAATGTAGGCACTGGGTAATTTGCCTCAGAGCAAGGCACGAAGTCGTAGCAGCCCAAGTTGTTATGATATTGTTCTTTTCCGGTCGCCTTCGTCTGGTAAGATAGCTCATTAATGTTGCAGAAGCATCTAGCATCTAGCTCTAGTCCCTGACTCCTCATGGCCCATATAAAAACCCCCACTCTTATAAGAGCTTTGAGGGTAAGCTGATGAAGGTATATCTCGAATGTCTTCAAAACTTCGACCAGCATTTTGTGGAGCAGAAAGCGAAGCCCAGCTTTTATGAAGCTCCTGAAGACCACCACTTCATCACCTTCAGGATGGGAAACGGTGTCTTCTCCCCCAGCCCTCACTATGGACACATCATGAAAATATTTTCCTTTCATCGCTTCAATTTGCCCTTGTCTGATAGTTGACTTCCCAAAAACAACATGGCTTGGCCTCCACGGCCGATCTTTGGCATCTTCGTTCTCACTCTCAACATCGAAGACCTCGCTGTCGCTTGAATCATCAGATAGCCCAGCTAACATTTCATTAGTGATTTTTCTACGTTGGTCCTTTCCATGGCTTCGTAAAAGCCAGCGAGTGTGGGATCCACGCTTTTCTTATCCTCAGCCATCTCGGTAATAATCACTGTAGAAAGCCGAAGCTCAAAAACAATTGCGCTCACAGAATAAGAAAGCTAAAATGACAACCGCAGCACGAAAGCTAGATGGCATGAAAATTATCTGCAACACAGTCTTCTATATATATACTCAGAACCCCACAGTTCAGTGGGTCCCACGGTTCAGAATGATTCGCTATTCTAGCAAAGGGAAGGTGTTTTTTTGGACCTTCTGCTAAAGGCCTTCGTTCACATTGCAGTCTAAATTTGTTATAAAGGAACAAATTAATACTGCGAGGGGCTACTGTTGGAGCCTTCCTCTTTCGAAGGTCCTCAAAAACATAATTAACCATTTGCTTTCAGCATAATGTAAGCTATTACACGGAGCTTCGTCTTCAGGATGGAAGTTTTTCCCCACGATGAAGGCATACGCGATGAAGATATGATCTAGAGATGATAAGAATAAATGCCGAAGCTATTGCCAGAGTAACAGCTTCGGCTTATAATGGTGATGAAGATTGATGATGATGCTGGCCGAAAGGGAAAAAGTCTACTTAGTCCTTAATGATTTATGTTACGATCATAAGTAAATGTCAGGGACATAAATGTAATTTTACTAGGGTTGCGTCCCGTGCCTATAAATAGATGAACATTAGCACCGTACTGTTCACGCTGAATTGTAATCACTCTCGCGTCAACACCTTCGAGCAAGCCGAAGGTATCAATGTAATATAAACTTTGTTAATATTCATGTGTATATTATGAAATATAAATGTGAATGAACTGATGAATTATATTCTTCGTCCTTATGTATTCTTATTTATCCACAAAATCATGAAGGCATGTCCTTCATGACCTTCGTCCGATGATCATTGAATCCGAGAGGAGGCAATGCTTCAGAGGACGAAGGTCCTTAATGCTTAACAATTGTGTTGCCTTGTTCTTGATTCGCAACATTTGAGAACAAGCGACCAACGTTTGGTGTGCACCGAATTATTCGGTGTGCAACGAACTGTCGGCGCAGAGAGGTTCGCAAACTAGACTCTCAGGTGCTCTAACATCGGACTGTCCGGTGTGCACCGGACAGTCTACCCAACGGTCGGCTAGAACCTTTATCAATGGTCGGTTGCTACATACCTCAATGATCGGTTGACATGGCTAGGGCACCGGACATGTATGGTGCGCCCGACGGCAAAGCAGTCAGCTTTCCATCTGTTGGGGGCCTTCGGTTCCTGAAGGTCCTCAAAAACATAGTTTGACAATATTTTCCAAGTGTAATATGTGAACAGGCACCTTCGGAGTCAGGTCGCGAATATACAAGAGCATGGTTAAGACGAAGCTTGACTGGAATGAAAAACGATCATGACGAAGGATAAGACGATCACGAAGCTATGTGCAGAAAGGCTTCGGCACAATAACAGAAAAGAGGAACTGACTTAAAGATGAAAAGCCAAATTGGACCTCGAAGGATTACTATAGTTATTGATAAATGTAAAGGGCATCAATGTAATTTTACACGGGCTGCGTCCCGTGCCTATAAATAGGTGAACAGTACTCCCGTACTGTTCACGCTGACTTGGCATACGCTTTTTCGCATCATCGTTTGTACCTTTACTTTACATCAGTCTGAAGGTACATTTGTAATTCGTTTTTATGAATTTAATAATGGAAATATATCGATGATAATGCTGGTATTATTACTCGTTCATTATATATCGTTACTCTGTTTAACCATTTATCAACCTAACGAAGGTCTTTTCTTTCGTAACCTTCGTCCGAGATTCATTATACCCGAAGGGATATACTGTTTCTAAGGACGAAGGAGTTCGACATTTAACACTTTTATGTTGTCTTGTTCTTAATTCATAGCATTTGAGAACGAGCCCACAACATTGGCGCCCACCTCCGGTGAACTCACTTCCACTTTTTGGGTTTTGAAAACCTTCGGCAAGCGTCACCTTCGTCATGCCGCCGAAAAAAGCTTTAATGACAGGGGCTGCCACTCTGCAGCCGCTAGACCCCAATCAGGATGTCGTCTCTCTTAGGGAGGCCCAAAGCCAGAAGAGGAAGGCCATCAGTCCAACGCCTCCGAAAGACGACTTGGACCAGGAAATACAAAAAATGGAGATGCTCCATCAACAGGTTCAACGGAAGAAGGAGAAGATGGCTCGTCTAGCTGATCTTCAAAAGCAAATAGATGAAGCCTCTGAAGAGCTTCGACACCTCGCTCAAGATGACCAGAATCAAAGGCCCCCGCGTAGAGAGCTTCATCAAGAGGGTTTCTACAACGAGGATGACTGGTATGAAGATTTCCATCATGGAAATTTTGCTTTTGATGACACTTCTCCCCTGTCAACAGAACTGCAGGCTACACCTTGGCCACAGTCTTATAAGCCACCTCAGCTCCCTATGTATGACGGTCATTTAGACCCGAAGCAATTCTTGATGAGCTATGAGGCAACTATATCTTCGTATGGTGGCAACACAGCGGTCATGGCAAAGTCCTTCGTCATGGCTGTCAGGAGCGTTGCACAAACCTGGTACTCCTCCCTTAGGCCAGGAACAATCACCTCATGGCAAAAGCTGAAGGATATGTTGATAACCAGCTTCCAAGGTTTTCAGACGAAGCCAGTCACTGCTCAGGCTTTGTTCCAGTGCACCCAGGATCACGAGGAGTACCTTCAGGCATATGTCCGAAGGTTTCTACGTCTAAGGGCACAGGCACCAACAGTGCCCAATGAAATTATCATTGAGGCCATGATTAAGGGGCTTCGGCCAGGACCTTCAGCTCAGTACTTTGCTAGGAAACCTCCTCAAACTTTGGAGAAGCTGCTCCAGAAGATGGACGAGTATATTCGAGCTGACAATGATTTTCGCCAAAGAAGGGAGGAAGCTCTCAGGTTTTCTGAAATGACCAGGGGCTTTGGAGGAAGGTTTTATCCGAGGCATATCAGGTCAATTCATAATTCTACTCAAAATGATGACAAAGGGAGTCAGCAGCAAAGATCACAGTATTCCTCGCAAGCTTCGGGGCAACAGCAAGCTTCGGGGCAACAGCAAAGCTCTTTTCGGCCGCCAGCGCCAAGAGGCAGAGGCGCCAGGGGCTTCGGGGGAAGATTTGGAGATCAACCAAGAAAAATTTACTGCTTATTCTGCGGTGAAGGCAAGGGCCATACCACCAGAATGTGTCATGTTACCATTCAAAAACAAAAGGAGCTAGCAGAGGCTGCAGCACAACAGAGCCAGCCGAAGCAGGTTATGCATACTGCTTCGTATCATTCGCCTTACATTCCAGAATATGTAGGCAATCACCCTGCAGCCTCTGTTGCTTCGGCAAGCCAACCCCAAGCTTCCTGGCAACAGCTTCCACCGCCACCACCAATACAACGAGCTCCGCAGCCAGAAGGGAGCCAGCACTCTCACCCCCAGAGGGACTTCAGAGAAGAATCCGAAGCTCGCACAGTCAATAGCACTGTGCCAGAGTCGAAGCACATTTACTGACAAAATATCCTACTCCCACAGCAGTTTTTTATGCTTTCACGTTCAGTTTTATTTTCTTCGTAGTAAATAACAATTATGGGGAGTTTAAGTGTTTTTTATTGTTTTTCAAATCCTTGTAACAGTTTACCGTATATCATAATGAAAATATATCTCCTCCAAAGGCTTGAGTTACCGAAGCACAAGAATTTATGGAGGCACGGAGAACCTTCGGATTATCGAAAACTTGTTCTAAGGAATGAGCCGTAACTCTTTTGAAGTAATAAAAAGTCGTTCCTAAGGGAGCGCAGTGTAAGTTTTCTGCTCGAAAGTCGTTCCAAAGGGAATGCAGAGCTTACAGCGAAAAATAAACGCTGATTCCGCTGAAAGTAAAAGGCGAAGAAGCTCCTAAGGGAGGCTTACAGTGAAAAATAAACGCTGATTACGCTGAAAGTAAAAGGCGAAGAAGCTCCTAAGGGAGGCTTACAGTGAAAAATAAACGCTGATTCCGCTGAAAGTAAAAAGCGAAGAAGCTCCTAAGGGAGGCTTACAGCGAAAAGTCAACGCTGAGATAAAAAGATTGTGTGCTCTATGGCAGGGATATGTGTATTTTCAGCATAAAATGTCATTTTGCATAACATAACATCATTACATCATTTTGCATAACATAAGCATCATCCATCATTTCGCATGGAGAATAGGAAGGGGACACAGCATTGATCTTCGAAGAATGTTTTGAAAAAGAGAAAATCGTGCCAAGGCACAAGATAAATTGAGAAGAAGTGTAGCTTCATTTGAGAGGCAACATAAGACTTTTTTATGGACTCAAAGAATGTTTTCATGAAGTTTGGAGATTCTTCATCAAAGAAATATGGCAATTCTTGTGACACATAAAAGATTTTCTTTACGAAGCATGAAAAGAAGGGAAGGTGTTTTTTCGCCGAAGGCTCAAAAAGCGGTATGTATGAAAAAATTTCATGCATCGTAAAGAATTGAACCGTAAATAGATTATATATTACATTCAAAGTTACAAAGTTTTAAACTTGTCATGTTCCAAGTATTTTTACAATAACATTTAATCTTCCCTAAGAACTACTTCTGCAGCTTCGTTTAGCAGCTGATTGACAACTTCGTCCATGATGGCTTCGGCCATTTGTCTAATTTCGTCGTCTCCCTTCAGAGGAGGGTCCGCAGATGCTTCAGCGGGTTCTGAGGGAGGAGAGGACACGGCTATATTACTATTACAAACTACGAATAAAGTTCAAAATCAAAAATTACAACAAAATAAAAATCACTAATTAATACCTATTTGCCCTTCGGGCCCTGTGTTTTTCTCAGCAGCTCTCGCTACCTCCCTAGCATCATGGATGCCTTTTTCACTTCTCTGAATGATCTCTTGAGCCGTTTTTCGGCCGCCATTGTCCCAAATGTCAATGAAAAATTTTCCACCAACCTGGCTTGCTTCGGCTGAAGGGTCATTGATATCTTTAGAGGATAAAGTAGCTTCAGACTGCGCCAAAGATTTCACATGCTCGCACCCTTTCTTCTCTAAAATGGTAACGATTCCCCTGGCGCCCGAAAAAGCACAAATGTCCCCACGTTTATTCAAGATTTCGTCGAAGACATCAGCTTCGCGACTAATCCATTCAATCGAACCTTCTGGATTTCCTCTTGTGAAATTTTCTTCACTAGAGAGCGCGCCAACGCTGGCGAAGCTGGATTTTATTTTCTTAACACATTCTATGGATTTATCGTAGCACCTCTTCTTCGAAGCACGAAGCTCTTTAACATTTACTTCCAAATGATCTGCCCATTGATCGCTTAATTCTCGTTTTGTTTCTTCAAGAATGCGTTCTTCTTTGGCTCGGGCTAGTTGTTTACGAAGATCTTCGATTTCACGCTTCTGAGCTTCGGCTTGAGTTTTAGAGTTAGCTTCGTCTTCCTTCATTTTTTCCACTAATGTAAGCAGAATTTTGTCCTTCTCCAAGGCTTCGTTTCTTAGCCTGATAACCTCTGTTTGAAGGTTGTTAAGAGCAATGGTGCAGCTCTCATCTTCGGCATTCTTCTGAGCCCTTAAGGCATTGCTGAGTATTAAGCCCTATTCAAAAGAATGAATGAGTTAACATAAGAGCAAAAAACTAATTCAAAATTCATAAACTTCAAAATTCACAATTTTTGTACCTTCAGACTATTGTATGCCAGGCTATCCGCAAGATCGTCCTTCGTCATGGCGCAAAGGTCAGCTTCGAGTTTCGGGAACCCCATGCTTCTAGCCATCTCCCGGCATACGGATAATTCTTTATTGTCTGGAAGACAGTACAGGAAATCATCTTCGTTTGTCCCATTGAACACTACGGCCCCCCTCGGATACTTCAGTTCTCGGGCATAGTGATTGGCTTCAAAAATCTCTTCTTCAGATAGTTTCTTCCCCGAAGCATGTCGCACAACATAATCATGTATTTTGGAAGATGCTTCGGGGGTGGCAGTGCCAATTTCCTCAGTCAGAATCGGCTCTGTTATTTTTGCTTTTTCAGTTTCCAAACTTGCCTTTGACGTTTTTTCGACCCCTAAAGGTTGTATCTTGGTGGATTCCGAAAGCCCAGCTTCAGTCTCAAGTTGCTGCTTCGAAGTTTCAGCAGCAAAGGCTTCAGTAGATACTTCAACAGTTTTCTTTGGAGTTGTGCTTGAAGATTTAATTGTCTCCAAAACATCCAGCACATTAACCATCCTTTTTCTTTTCGGGGTCGCTGCTGGCCCCTTCTGGCTTTTAGCTACCTCAACTTTTAATGAAGGACTTAAAACATCTAGTGTTTTTCTTTCTTCAGTTCTCTCTTCTCCTGTTTTTTCTATTGCTGGTGCTTCGGCCATTTCTTCGGATTTTGGCGCTGGAGTTGGTTCTCTGGCTTCGGTGGCCGAAGAGGCCTCGCCAATAAACTCGGGCACTGTGGCCGGCTCAATACAGCATGGAGGGTGTGTGAACACTTTTACCTTCTTCCTCTTCGGCGCTGGCTCCCCGGGAGCAGCCGAAGCAGTGTCCTTTGCAGGAGAAGTATTTTTTCTTTTTTGACCTCGCATTGGATAATAGTAGTCGGGATAGATAAACCCAATTGCATCAAATACTCGGTTGAGTCTCTTCTTCTTTCGGCCTCCGAAAGCCGCTGATAATGCAGTGTTTTCGGCCTTTGAGTATGCCCCAAGCAATTCATCACTTACATTCTCAATGCTTTTCAGCCAATCATCATCCGGTTCAACAAACTTATATCCGTACTTGAATGTATATTTCAGCCTAATTAGTCCACCCTCGTCAGTTTCTTTAACAGTATCCTTCGGCATTTCCCAGTTATCTGCAAGTGGCCACACTCTGAAGGCAATGTGCTCTTGCATTAAATCCCTGGTCCCAATAAAAGAACAGACTACGCCGAAGGCCCTCTGACATTCTTCAGCTGCTTCGTCCATCTCTACCTTTAGTTTCCGGAGTCCGAAGCGCTGCCAGATAGGGCGCATGATGATATCTTTGATATCTTCCCGAACCTTCAAATCGTTCTTCACATAGAACCATTCCTTCATCCATTCCCCGGGCCATCTCTTCCGAAAGGTTGGCACGGGACAGCTTGACCCAGAGCGGGCACCGAAGCTATAGCAACCAAAATTATTATGATATTGCTCCTTACCCCAGGGTTTCGTCTCATATACTAGCTCGTGTATATTGCAAAAGCTTTTTGCACTTGGCTCCAGGCCCTGGCTCCTCACGGCCTAGACGAAGATTCCCAATCTTATCACTGCCTCAGGGGTAAGTTGATGAAGGTAAATTTGATATATTTTCAGAACTTCTACCACAAACCTGCTTAGAGGGAATCATAGCCCAGCCTTTAAAAAGCTTCGGAAGATCACGACTTCATTATCTTTGGGGGTCGGCGTAGTTTTTTCTCCGTCATCTACCCTTACGATGGATATATCTCGGAAATATCTCCCCCTCACATTTTCAAGGTGACTCTGCTTTATAGTCGATTTTCCGAAGTTTGAGTGACTAGGCCGCCATGGGCGATCTTCGGAGTCCTCTCCACCACTATCCACATCATAACTATCACTGTCGCCAGTATCTTCAGATAAACCCTCCAAAGTTTCCTTGACAATCTTTTCCGTATTGGTCTTCGACATTGACTCAAGAAAACCCAGGTGCATTTCCTCAGAAAGGCTTAGCTTCGAAGCACCAACAACTATCTTATCCCCAGACATCTTCGCGAATGCTGGCAAACTAGACTTGAAACCGAAGCTTAAAAATTTAAGACCGAGCAAATGCTGTCGCGCGCAGGATAAAAGCTGGGTGAGTAAAAAGCAGGTGGCAAAAGGGCGTGCCAAATAAACTCGTGGTGAGCTTGTATTTATACACCCAGTATGTCGAAAACTGGAGGGCCCCGCTTGTCAATGACTGTTGCTATTCTAGCAAAAGGAAGGTGTTTTTTCGGACCTTCGGCTTAAAGCCTTCGTCCATGTCGCAATATGAATTTATCTTTACAATAAATTGATATTGCGAGGGGCTACTGTTGGGGGCCTTCGGCTCCCGAAGGTCCTCAAAAACATAGTTTGACAATATTTTCCAAGTGTAATATGTGAACAGGCACCTTCGGAGTCAGGTCGCGAATATACAAGAGCATGGTTAAGACGAAGCTTGACTGGAATGAAAAACGATCATGATGAAGGATAAGACGATCACGAAGCTATGTGCAGAAAGGCTTCGGCACAATAACAGAAAAGAGGAACCGACTTAAAGATGAAAAGCCAAATTGGACCTCAAAGAATTACTATAGTTATTGATAAATGTAAAGGGCATCAATGTAATTTTACACGGGCTGCGTCCTGTGCCTATAAATAGGTGAACAGTACTCCCGTACTGTTCACGCTGACTTGGCATACGCTTTTTCGCATCATCGTTTGTACCTTTACTTTACATCAGTCTGAAGGTACATTTGTAATTCATTTTTATGAATTTAATAATGGAAATATATCGATGATAATGCTGGTATTATTACTCGTTCATTATATATCGTTACTCTGTTTAACCATTTATCAACCTAACGAAGGTCTTTTCTTTCGTAACCTTCGTCCGAGATTCATTATACCCGAAGGGATATACTGTTTCTAAGGACGAAGGAGTTCGACATTTAACACTTTTATGTTGTCTTGTTCTTAATTCATAGCATTTGAGAACGAGCCCACAACACCGTCCAATGGCTATAATTGAGGAGGGATATTTATACCCCTCCTACCGGCCATTCGAAGGTGTGGGAGCCCAAGCAACATACCAACACATGTTATAGACATTTCCAAGTGCTCAAACACCCATGTGCTTAATAGAATCACTTGGTGATTAGCGTAGGTGCTTTGCGAAGTGCTTAGGTTAGTTAGACCGCTTATGCGCTTGCTCTAGGTGATTCCTAGTTAGTTGAGTGAGTTTAGAAAAAACTAACAAAACCCCTCCGCTCTTGCGTGAGTTGTTGTAATATTGTACCATGTGGGGCGAGAGCCTTGCGAGACCGTGACAACCGAGTTTGTGTCACGGTCGCCACCGTGTACCGGAGGGAATGGGGCCCACGACATTTCAGTCGGAAGCTCGATAGTGGAGACGGCGAGGAGCGTCCGAGAGGAGCCCGAAGCAGAGCACCACTTGCGTGTGGAGAAGGCTCGCGCCACTCTACAGAGTTACTCATCTGTGGTGCTTGGCCCTCGCGTGGGCTACCCTTTACGTATGGGCACCAATGAGGATTAGTCAGGACCATGTGTTGTTTTGGATACCTCGGTAAAAATACCGGTGTCGTCCACGAGAGTTTGTTTTCTCTACTACCTCTTTAATCTTTTGTATTTACTCTCTCTACTTAAGTTACAATCTTTACTAGTCTTAATGTAAATTATATAGGATTGGAACTTAGGTTGCATAACTCCTTTTGCGGTACAGATTGCAACACATAGACAAAACACATAGATAAACTTATTTGCATAGGTTTTGTTCTAGGGATTACTTTGTGGTCTAGTTTAGAAAGAAGTTTTAGAAGTTCTAATTCACCCCCCCCCCAACCACCACCACCACCCTCTTAGGAGTCACTGTTTCCTACAAGTGGTATCAGAGCCTAGTTTGGCTCATTTGAAACGTTTTAGCTTCACCGCTAATCGAGTCTACGCTCTTTAGAGGAATGGGATGGATACGCATAGGCCACCACACTTCAACGGTACTAACTTCCCATATTATAGTGCTAGAATGACTTGCTACCTATAAGCAGTTGATCTAGGTGTTTGGAGAGTCACTCATGACAGGATGAAACCACCTAAGGATCCCAAGAAGCTCACCACGAGTGACAAAAAAGTTCATTTGAATGCTAGAGCCAAAAATTGCGTGTATGAATCTCTTAGCATGGAAATCTTCAATCAAGTATTTACCTTGAAAACTACTAATAAGATTTGGTTAAAATTGCATGAGCTCCATGACGGCACATCTAATGTCCATGAGCAAAAACATTACCTAGTCTTAAATGAGTATAATTCTTTTGTTATGAAAGAAAATGAGCTTGTTAGACATGTATTCTTGCTTAAATCTTGTAATTAATGAGCTCAACTCTAATGGTATTAATAAGCTAGGTGATGTGTAAATTGTGAGGAAGATCATCTCCCTTATGCCACAACAAAAATATGGGAACATCATCACCATTCTTCACAATCTTGAGGACTTGAGCCAAATGACCCCGATGATTGTGATTGGAAAGATTGCGACATTTCAGATGTCGTGGAAAAATGGGTCAAGTAGAGGAGCCAACTTTTTCAAAGCCATATACTTTTGCATGTGATGGAACACAAAAAGATGAAAGGAAAGAAGAAGGCACCAAGCTCAAGTGGAGAAGAGGAGGAAGAAGAAAAAGAAGAAGATGATGAAGATGATCAAGCCTCAACATCATCCTTCGAGGACGAAGAAACAGTCCGACACGTCGCAAAGGTAATGGGGGTGATTTGCAAGATTAATCTAATGGGTGTGCCCCAGCAGATCGAGGATCTTCTCTTTAACATTGATAGGAAAAAGCAAAGAAAGAAGGATGCTTCGCATGTGGGGAGAAGGGCCACTTCAGGGACAACTGTCTAAATATGGTCGAACCCACAAAGAGGAGCAAAGCCAAGGCACTCATAAGTGTCAAGACTTGGGATAATTCTTCAAGCGAAGATAATCCTCCAAGGACTCGCAGCCACCGCTCTTCATCACACTCTTCACGGTCATCTCACAGATGCCTTATGGCAAGAGGTAAAACAAGTATTCTATCCTCTAGTGATGATGAGTATGATGGTGAGGGAAAGCCCTCTGTAGATGAACTTGCGTATGTCATTAAGTTTTTTTAGGATGTTTGCAACTAAACAAAAGGCTCAACTTAAAAATTTGAAAAATAAGTTGATTAGCTCTCAAAATGATTATAAATGTTTGCTAGAAAAATTTTAAACATTTGCAAATTTGAATTGTGAGCTAACAACTAAAATTGAGCAATTAGAGTCTAATGCTCCATCCTCAACTACCGATGATAGCCTTGTCAAAAAGAATGACAAACTTAAGACTAAGTTAGCTAGCTCTCAAGAAGCCATTGAAAACTTGCTAGAAAAAATGGAAATTCTTAGCATACATAATAATGAGCTAAGTAGTAAGCTAGAGAGCATCGGTAGGACCCCAGGAGCATCTTTCCTTGAAATTCCTCAAATTATTAAGAAAGAAGCTTCTGCTTCTTGCTTTGATTTAATTGATGATTCTAATCCCCGCAATCAAGTTCTTGTAAAGAAACATGTTCGGATGAGATTGAAATGGAGAATGAGCAATTAAGGCCAGATGTGGCTCGCTTAGGCAAGGCTTTGTATGGCAAGAAAGGCAAAGCCAAACAAACCCAACCTCTTAAGGATAACATCACTACAGGAGTGAACAAGCCTGTGGAGGGAGAAATCGTGATTTGCAGGCTATGCCACAAGGAAGGTCACAAATCTTACCAATGCAAGGCGAAGACCAGGGAGAAGCAAAAGAAAAGGCTAAAAGCAAAATCTCCAACACCTACATCAACAAGGTGGACAAAAAGGTCGTTACACCATATTTGATTAAGAAGAAAAAGAATGGAAAGGTGATAGCAATCAAGGCAAACAAGCAAGACAAAAAACGAAATGGGGCCAAACGCATCTAGGTGCCAAAGGATATTATCTCAACCATGAAAAGCACCAAGAAGGTTTGGGTCCCAAGAGGGAAGTGAGAAGTCCAAATGATTTTGGGGAATTTGGAGACTTGGCAAAATTGGGATGTATATCACGGGATGTATTACATCGAACCAAGTCTATTGTCAAGTGGGTTAGTGAATACTTTGGACCCAAATTCCCTACCCATGACTAAGGTAACTAGATTTATTGCATTTTTTGTTTTTAGAAATGCGTATCTATTTTCTTGCATCTAGTTTTTATCTTACATGCCTAGTTTTACATGTTGTATTTACCTTCGATTAGAGTTGCATGCATACTAGATCAATCATATGGTAGGAATGCTCATTTTCAATTCATATTATTGAGCAAACCTACATGGTTTAAAATGTTTAGTTAAGCATGGCACATAGATTATTTAAACTCCTAAGCAGAAGACACTAATGCTTTGCTCCAAAGTTTATATTCTACAAGTGTATCTATTTTTCAAGTGGTGTCATCTTGTTTGATATGTGCCAAAGCTCAGATTATAGATAATTTCCCCTCTTGATCTCAAAATCAAGGTGCATGTCCCCTACAAGTATTCAAAACTTGTATGCACACCTTTAGAGGGAGGTTACTCGCTAATCTAAGTCTTTGCGACTAATACTTGTTTTCAAGTCTATTTTGTGTAGTAGTCTCATTAAAGAAAAATGGAGTCCCCAGGAGAAAGACAATAAGTTTCCACTGTAAATCTACAAGTATTTCCGCAAATGGTTTCATTCCACTATCAATATCATTTATATGTCTTCTCCAGATTTTGATTAGACTATATTACATATCTTATGCTTCCCATCTTGCTAATGCATGTGTTGTTAAAATATATCTTTGACCTATGCATAGGGGGAGTTAATATAATCAATCGTGTCTTGTTTCCTCTCTTTCTCATGTGCTTTTCCTAAATAAAGGATCTCTGACAGGGGGAGTATATCTTCTTTCATACAAAGGCGGAGAATATTCTTTTAAAGGGAGAGAACACTCTTGTTCGATCGCCCGATGGTAGAGAAGTCAGCTTTCTGTCCAATTGTTATAATTGAGGTGGAGGCTATTTATACCCCTCCTACCGACCATTCGAAGGTGTGGGAACCCAAGCAACATACCAGCACAAGTTATAGACATCTCTAAGTGCTCGAACACCCAAGTGCTTAATAGAATCACTTGTTGATTAGCATAGGTGTTTTGCAAAGTGCTTAGGTTAGTTAGACTGCTTATGCGCTTGCTCTAGATGATTCCTAGTTAGTTGAGTGAGTTTAGAAAAACCCACAAAACCCCTCGACTCTTGCGTGAGTCGTTGTAATATTGTACTGAGTGGGGCGAGAGTCTTGCGAGACCGTGACAATCGAGTTTGTGTCACGGCCGCCACCGTGTACCGGAGGGAACGAGGCCTGCGGCATTTCGGTCGAAAGCTCGATAGTGGAGACGGCGGGGAGTGTCTGAGAGGAGCCGGAAGAGGAGCACCACTTGCGCGTGGAGAAGGCCTACGGCTCTCTACGGAGTTACTCATCCGTGGTGCTTGGCCCTCGCGTGGGCTGCCCTTTGCGTAGGGACACCAACAAGAATTAGCCGGGACCTTGCGTGGTTCCGGATACTTTGGTAAAATACTAGCGTCGTCCACAAGAGTTTGCTTTCTCTACTGGCTCTTTAATCTTTTGCATTTACTCTCTATTTAAGTTGCAATCTTTACTAGTCTTAGTGTAAATTATATAGGATTGGAACTTAGGTTGCATAACTCCTTTTGCGGTACAGATAGCAACGTATAGACAAAACCTAGTTTGCACATTCTAGTTAACTTATCTGCATAGATTTTGTTCTAGGGATTACTTTGTGGTCTAGTTTAGAAAGAAGTTTTAGAAGTTCTAATTCACCACTAGGTGTCACTGTTTCCTACAGCAAGCTTTAATTAATATTAATAAGTAGGACTTATAGCCTTTAAACTATAGTGAATTCATGATGAGAGTGAAAGTAGCGAGTTTTAGTCCTATATGGAAAGTGAAGAAGATAAAGTCTATTCTACCATTTACCTTGCAACAAAAAATAGAATAAATCTAAAAGGTCTACTTTTACATGTTGGAAGTTGAAGTATGAATTGTAAGCCTACATGAAAAGTGAAAAAAAATAAAGTCGACTTAAATTGCTCATCTCTTGTCATTCCTTAAACAAACTGAAGCATGAAAGGAAGAGAGTTAAAGTCACACATGATGCCCCTACTGCAGATACCACCATCCATTGCCCATGTCGCAGATCCTTTTCTGCATACTACCACGTACCACATTCGAGGTGCACGTAGGGGCGGGTCCTATTCAATTCGAGGGTATTCAATGAATACCCATTATTGTTCACATTTTTTCAATATATACATGTATATAATATATATACATGGAAAATAGGAAGTGAATCAAATAAATGAAAGAATTCTATTAATTTGGACCAAAATATCTCATTCCTACCTCCCATACCTAACCAGCCCAATAGATTGTCGTGGCCCATGAGGCCCAACAAAGCGACAAAGTCTGCCTCAATACTCACGGCAAAAAAATTCATCAAACCCTATTGTAGTCACATCATGACAGAGCCACCATAGCACCAACCACCAAGTCGTGGTCATGTCTTACCGCCCTATGTGCCTGCATGGAGGCATCAGCACCTCGGTCGTGTCACCACGGCACCACGGTGCCACTAGGTGCCTAAATCTGACTGGCTAACCATCGTTGTGTCACACACAGACTGCCAGGGTACGGTCCCTCTTCCAATGTCTAAGCCCGCCTAGGCGGCGGCCACCCAACCTCCCCTGCTTGGCTGCTTGCAATACTAGACTATAGGTTCGACATTAGCGATTGGAAAGTGTCGGTAGGCAGCCAGCCAACAACTGAGCAACAACCAACAAGTGTATTTTGATTTAAACTTTTGAAATAGTTGTATGAAATTTGAGTTTAGTATATTAGTTATTGAATCAGTTACAACCATATCGTGCATGCTTAATTATAGGTTATAGATATTTATAATTAACTATATATGCCTATAGACAAGTTCTAGGTCTTCCAAAAAAATTCATCCTATAAATTTTTTTAATATACACCTTCTAAATTCTAGGCCCGCCACTGGGTGCACCGTGGCCTCTTGCCATACTTTACTTGAAGTAGAATTCTCACGGGCCTCTAAGACTACCGCAAACAGCTTAATCATCCACATTTCTTATTTTAAACTCAACTCTATAAATAGTGCAGTCTATAGTGTTTTGTACGGTCATATATATGATCCATAGCACAAAGTTGTCTCAGTTAAATCATACAAAACACTGTTTTGGATTCTATACTACACTTGTTATGGAGGAAAACTTAAATAAAAAAATAAAATTAGAGATAAGACAGCTTAGCTGTTAGAGACAGCCTAAGAGTCACCTTTGACGCACCTAGGGAATCGGCGAATCTAGAGGCCATCCAGCCTACAGCACATGGTCACATGCTACACGTGGAGAGGGAATTGCGCAAGGTCTATTTTACATCAAAATCTCCAAATCAGAATTACGCTAAGCACAGTAAGGGGTGTTTGGGAACAAAGTTTTTCTGCAGTTTTGGAAGAATACTGCAGTATTCTCAAATACTGCAGTATTATATACATAATGGTGTTTGGTAAGCTGGGTAAAATCTCTGTTTTCAAAACTGAAGTATTGCAAATACTATAGTTGTTTTAAGTCATTCTAAACTTAGCTCTGGACCTCAGTTTTCAAAACTGCGGTATTATAAACTACGGTATTGTCATAACTAAAGTATAGTATAGTATTTCAAAAACTGTGGTTTTCAAAAACTTTGTTCCCAAACAGGGCCTAAGTAATTTAGAGTTGCTCCAGCTTTTACTAGAGCACGTAGATATCAATTGTTCGTTTCAGAATATTTAGTTCTTTAGGTTTAAACACGGGAATTAAGCAAGAGTGCAAAGATGGAGAGAGATGCCAAAGATGTATTGAAAAGAAATATATACTCTACCTTTTACTACGCAGGTATAGCTATAAATTATCTCCGTTTCAAAATATTAATATTTAGTGTGCTAGGTTTAAACACGAGTACAAGAGAAGGATATGATGTATTAATATTAAAAAAATAAGAACGATAGAGAGAAATAGAGATTAAGATGCACTCCCTCACTCCCGATATAGAATTCGTTTTCTCTACTGTAACTAAAGCACTAATTTCAACGGTAGTTCTGCGTCATCTTTTTACAAAAAAAGTTTATATATTTCTTCCAAATCAATTCAGCGTAAATTGTTAAAAAACGGTGTAAAAGGTGGGGTTTAAACCCAAACCCTGATGGAAGAAGGGTGTGAGACACTGGGCGAAGCTGTCTAAGAGCATCATGCTCAGGTGTTTATAATATTGAATATAAATTGTACATATGTATATATGATTTTTTGTAAAATAAAAAAATAATCGTGTCGGGTCGGGGCAACACTACGGGCCGAGGCTACGGCCTAAGCATCGCACGGCGCTCGTGGCGGGTTGGCCCAGGCACTATTAAATAGGTCGTGCCTCGGTCATGCTCCTGGCCTTTCTCCGTGTGTGCCGTCGAGGAGGACATGGTGGCGCCTGCCACGCTTAGGTTATCTTGGCGATGAGGAGTCTAGATCTGAGATATTGGACAACCAAGGCCCGTAGCTTTGCAGCAGTCGGCATATGCTACGGAGTTGGTGGTGTTGTTATGTCGCTTCGGAGGGGTCTAGGGCTGGGAAGATAATCGCATTATCTCGCCCTTCTCGGATTGACGCCTGGTGTGGGTGTCTCTCGGTTTGGAGCTGCTCCGGCTGGGCTTCTTTCTCCGCTTACGTGCTCTCTCCCTATATATCTAGTGGTATACTACCTATGTCTTCTCTATATGCCCAGGTCTTCGTCGTGTCCTTCTCCGGCAACGAACAGGTATATTCGCCTCTTCTCTTCCCCTCCTGCTCTACGAAATCTTGGAAATGGGAGAGGTGAAGGATGAGGGTCTCTGATTTGCTGTCTATGGTACTTGTGCGTTCATAAACAATATTATGCGAAGAGCGAAGACAATTAATAAAAAATCTTGAGATATTTTTGGTGGATAATTTACGTGAGTATTGTTGTGAGTCGTCGCAACGCATGGGTAACTGACTAGTAGCTTGTATTTTTATGTTCATATTTAAATAGATGACAATGTATCTAAACACATAAAACGCATACATCAAATATTATATGAAACCATTCATAATACTCTAAAACGAATACTATTTTGAAACAGAAAGAGTATTAAAAAGAAATGAATATATTAAAAAGAAGAGAAGGTATGTTGAAAATGGGAAATCAAATAATTTAAAAACAAAATTCGAATCTTATAAGATTAAGCATTTTTTTATAATGGTAGCACGTAGTAAAAGCAACGTATTTAAGGGGTGTTTGAATACACTATTAGCTATAGTTAGAAGCTAAAATTAGTTAGAGACATCTAAACACCATAGCTAATATTTCAGCTATTACCTATTTTTAGTAAATTAGCTACTAGTTAACTAGCTATTTGTTAGCTAGCTAATTCTACTAGTAAATTTTTAGCCAATTAACTATTAGCTCTAATGTATTCAAACGCTCCCTAAAAAGAACTTACAATTTGAAAATAAAGCAAGTAGAAAACTTACAATTTGAAAATAGAGCAAGTAGAAGACTTACAATTTGAAAATAGAGCAAGTAGAAGACTTACAATTTGAAAATAAAGCAAGTAGAGGACCGCAGAAAGACTAAAAGCACAATTGTAAAACATCAAGACAGAACAGAGACTCTTGGGCTCCGGAATATGTTTGCCTGATGTCTTCTGTAGGCAACCCAAAACTACTTAAAATACAACAGAACAGACCCAGGACCAGGGCGGACACAATAACGAAGTCGGTTTCCAGTTGTTCTCAATATTCGTGCCCACAAAGCAGCAAATACGATCCTGCAAAGTAGAACCACAAGTTCATCCTACACACAAAACAGAATCCTGGTCGAAAAGAATTCTAGCGTAGAACACTAGGGCTAAGATAGTAAACTTCATGCTTCTGAACGCCCCCAGAAGAGAACGCCTTTCCACCTGTGTAAATAGATTAGTAGAAGAGAACGCCAGAGCCTCATTCCTCCTTCGCTGCCGCTGCATGGTACTTGTCGAGTTCGGCGTCAAGGTCTGCGGCAGAAATGGGCGTGCGGTTCCGGTCCTGCCCTCGGCCTCTCCCCTGTCCGCGGCCACCGCTGGTTTGACTACTGCGTCCACCACGACCGTTGACTTGAGGTGCTCTTCGCTGACCATTTCTTTGGGATTGAAGCACACTGCATAGTAACCAGAATGTTAGAGGATTACATTACATGGTTGGGGTGCATGAAAACTATAAAGTATCATGGATGGATGGATGGATGGATGGATGGATTAGTGCCAAGAAATTGTCAGCAGCAGCAAATTGCCTAACACCAAATTGCCTTCCCGCTCCATCTGTGAAGGGATCCAGCATCAGCAGCGAGCTTGAGCAGGCAAGATGTCATACTCTCTTTCTCTCCTCTCCCATGGCCCATACAAAGTCAAATTAATCAGAGATCTTGCATCTACGCTTTATTTTGTTGCAGATGGCAGAAACAAACTAGAGGTGCTTTCAGTTGGGCTGCTGGATTTTGAGAATACGGTGGATATGCTTGGCTGTTTTTTATGGAAGAAAACGCTCACAAAACTCATCATGAACACTAGAACTAGAAGGACACACTGCCAAACTACACCCCTGCAATAGGGTGTATTCTATTGATCTAATTATATATAGAATTACAAAGGCTCAAAGGCATAAAGGAAACTAATCAATCAGCTATCAGTTAGAAAAAGGAAAGAATCCAATCAGTTATCAACTAGCTAAGAAAGAAAAGTAATCAAACAGCTACCAATTAGCTATACAAATTACAAAGGAAACTAATCAATCAACTAAGAAGGAAACCAATAAATTGAACTGGATTACGCAACAATAGATTCAAATGTCAATTTCTTTGCAGATTCACCCGCTCATTTGACCAAACTGGTTTCAATGCCGTATGCCTTTAGTTTTTTTCTCGAACCATGCAAATGAGTGTACGCCATTAGTAATATACAAGACTTTGCATTTATAACTTAACCATACAAAAGAGTACTTAACACAGATTGAATGATGGATAACAGAAATAAAATGGTTGAACCAACCTGCTGTGGATATCGTTATAGTTCTGCAAAGGACGATTGTGTATTAATGGTGGCAAGGGAGGTGGTTCGACATTGTTTCCAATGAGCTCTAAATTCATTGGCTTCCCATCAAGTAGAACACCATTGTATCTCTTGATAGCATCCAAAGCATCCACTTTCCTTGCAAAAACAACTTCCGCAGTCCCCTAGAATATTGAAGGTTTCAAAGGAGTCCGAAATGGGAAAAGTGCAGATACTAGTAAAAGAAAAAAAATAAAGTCAGCATTCAACCTTGGATCTCCCATCCTTGTCATAGTTCATTGAATAACGCTTGAGCTCCCCAACTTCTGAGAAGAGTTCCTGATGAGACAGAACATTATTGATCAGTGCAATCACATCAATCGAGAATTAGCTGCTACCACTAAAGGCTAACATTTAGATATCACTCCTACACACCCTCCAAGATGCAAACTGCAACCATCAAGTTTTCTCACATGATAAAAATGTGTTTGTAGAAATTACATAAATATGACACTCAAAAGTATATGATAAAACTACATGTGCTATTTTCATGTGACTGACATAAGTATTTAGAATGTTACATGCAGTATATCAAGGACAAGAAAGATCATAGAATCAGGGACAACAATTTCTTAGATCAGCTGATCTGATTGTACATTTTAGGGCCAAATAATATCTATATACGACAAAAAACTACAGACAAAAATATTATTTATTTGCAAATTGTGAACACTAAAATGAATGTTGCAACTTGGCCACAACTATAGACTACATAGAAATAGAATACTACTTTTTTCAAAGGAACCATGTCAAGTGCTAATGGATCAATTCAATCATATAACTTCCATCATACAACCATAAAAGTTGTGCTCATTAAGCGGCTAACACTAATAGTCTGAAATCATATATATGGATCATGTATTGTTAGCAATCAGGATAGCAAGAACCTTTTTGTGTGGAAAGGTGGAAGTATGATATCCAACTCCCTCTATATTGTCTCAATATAGCAGGTCCCAAGCCCTGGTAAAGGAGGTGTGTGATAGGCTTGGTGAACCAACTTTAAAACTAGCCATTCTAATGGAGATGAAACCCAAAATAAATTTGTTGGGGTGCAACCCTCTTAGCAGAGCGCCATATCAGAACCCCAAGTATATGGTGTTAAATGTGCAAGAGCCGGGTCGGCACTCCCCTGATGACATTTGTGTTGTGATCTAGGCATGATGTCAAGTCAGCAAGAATCAGGTCGCTGCTTATTTAGTGGTACGCTACATCGTCGCCCGAGTGTAGTCAAAAATGTGCAAGAGTATCCACGTCATTGAAGGGTGCAAAGGGTAAGAAATCTAGTCGGATTAACTAGGATCTGTTTAGGTAGTTGGAATGTAGGATTGCTTACAAGTAAGTTAAGATAATTAGTTGAGACAGCAACTAGGTGTGTAAATATCGTATGCGTCCAAGAGACTATATGGAAGGGTCAGAAAGCAAAGGAGACGGACAATATTGGCTTCATGCTGTGGTACACATGGACCCTTTTTCTTCTTAACATAATGATGCGCGGTTCTCCTGCGCGGAGAAAAAAAAGAAAAAAAATGCAAATAGAAATGGAATAGGAGTTTTGATTGATAAAAGCCTTGAGAGCGATGTAGTGGTGGTGAGAATGTAAAGAGATAGGACTATCTTAGTCAAGCTTCTCGTGGTGATCTGATCTTGAATGTCACGTATGCCCCCCATGTAAGTCGGATAGAGTGCTAAAAGACTTTTCTAGGAAGTCTTAGATGACATGGTACGAGCTATAATCTCATTTAGTGATCTATAGTTGTGGCCAACACTCTAGTCAGATTGACTTGTCCTCACAAGAAGAGAGAATTAACAAGCATGCTTGGATTGCAAGGTGATACCTAGGAAGTATATTGTCTCTCAACATAAGCTTGTGGTAACGGTCTTTTTCAGGTGAGTATCCGTAGGGATACACAAGCCAAAATTACAAGAACAAAGTGGTAGAAACTGAAAGAGGAGACGTTGGAAGTCTTCAGGAAAAGGGTCATCAAAGAGGACATCTAAAAGGAAGAAGACGACGCAAACAACATATGCGAGAAGGCAGCCTGCATATGAAAGATGGCCTCAGAGGTGTGTGGAGCAACCAAATGGAGTGGAGGTGAAGCTAAAGATACTTGGTGGTGGAATGAGAAAGTCCAAAAGGGCTTTTAAGGAGAAAAAAATGCTATAGAGGCTTGTACCATGACGAGTGTGTGAACACCATAGAGAAGTACTCCCTCTGTCCCAAAATAAAATTTGTTTAAGGGATATAGTGGATTCATACAATAGTTAATGTATGTGTTTTATATATGTCTAGGTTCATCATCATACATTTGAATATAGAGATAAAAATCAAGAGCCAAAACGACTACTATTTTAGGATGGAGGGAGTACAAGGTAGCAAAGAAGACGGCAAAGCAAGCTGTAAGTGTGACAAAGGCTAGGGCGTACGAGGATCTTTACCAATGTTTGAGTATGAAGGAAGGAGAGAAGGAAATATATAGGATGTCTAGGGTCCGTGGGAGGAAGGCAAGGGACTTCAACCAAGTTAAGTGCATTAAGGATTAAACGGAGCGCCTCTCAGTGAAGAAAGACAAGATCAGACATAGATGACAAGAGTGTTTTGACAAATTGTTCAATGAGGAGAATGGAGACCCAACCTTTTAGTTGGATGACTCTTTTGATAACACCAATATGGCAATATGTTCTTTGAGTGTAGGATCCAAGAATATAAGATTATAGAGGCATTGAAAACCATATCTTCCAATCGAACAAGATGTCTAACGAGTGGAGGAGAAGCATATTGGTACCAATCTACAAGAATAAGGAAGATATTCAAAGTTATACTAACTACAGAAGAATTAAGTTGATGAGCCATACTATGAAGCTATGTGAGTTATTGAGCATTGTCTGAGAGGAATAACAAAGATCTCTATGAACTAATTTGGTTTCATGCCCGAAAGGTCAACCATGCAAGCCAGTTTCTTAATAAGAAACGTGATGGAGCAATATAGGCAGAAGAAGAACCTACACATGGTTTTCATTGACATTAAGAAGACTTATGACAAAATACCAAGGAATGTTATGTGGTGGCCTTTGCAAAAAAAATTAAAGTCCCAACAAAGTATATTGGACTCATTAATAACATGTACAATAACGTTGTGACTAATGTTAGAACAAGTGATGTAGACACGGATGACTTCCCGATTAGAATAGGACTACATCAAAGGTTAGCTTTGAACCCCTACTTTTTCTCCTTGGTGATGAATGAGGTCACAAGGGACATACAAGGAGATATCCCTTAGTGTATGCTTTTTGCGAACGATGTAGTGCTAGTTGATGAAAGCCGAACATAAGTAAATGGAAAAGTGAAGTTGTGGCGAGAGACTCTAGAGTCAAAAGGTTTTAGGCTTAGTAGAACTAAAACCGAATATATAAGGTATGACTTGGGCACTACTACACATGAGGAAAGAGATGTTAGTTTGGAAGGTCAAGTAATAACCAGAAATGATATCTTTGGCTATATCAATGCTATAGAGAGACATAGAGATTAATGAAGATCTTAGCCATTTAATCAAAATAAAGTGAATGAAGTGGCGTCAAGCATCTGACGTTTCATGTTACAAGTGGGTACAATGGAAGTTAAAAGGCAAGTTTTGTAGGACGACGATTACACATGTTATATTGTATGGTGCAGAATATTGGCCTACAAAAAGACGACATGTTTAGGAGACCAGTGCTGCGAAAATGCATGTATTGTGTTGAATTTGTGGGATTTGTGGCCATACAAGAAGAGATCAAGGCTAGATGGAACAATGATATACATGATATGCTAGGAGTAGCACCAATTGAAGAAATGTTTGTCCAACACCAATTGATATGGTTTGGACATGTCCAACGGAGATCTCCAGAGCATAGTCATAACAAACAGGTACAGTGGTAACGACCCTCGACCCAGAAATGTTGTCCCCGGCCTAGATACGTGGGATCATTTTTGTTCCCATCATGTAAAAATCTCTCACGGGTAGTGCACCGTGTTCCTCGACCCCGTTCCTCGACCATATCGATCCAGGAACTTTGTGACTATGCTCCAGAAGCACCAATGCATAGTGGGATCGCTAAATCTTGAGAACTGTGTCATTCCTCCATTGACTGAATGACACCAAAGATCCCCAAAAAACGTTGCAAGAAACAGCTAAGACAAATCACCAAACATAGTACTGCTAAATTCATTCACATGAAAGTACAGCAACTTTGAGCCCAATCATATGATTACAAAAACAGGCAGCATATGTCCTTCAAATAACACAGTAGAATTGAACTTATTGACAAATTGCTGAGTGAATTGCCAAGAAACAGGAGCATGGGTAGCACCTGGACATCTTCGACCGTGACGCCGGAGTCAAGATTGGAGATGTGCAGCTTCATTCCCGTCTCGAGCGACCTTGCTTTGGCCGGCAGCGGCGCGGCCGCGGCTATAGCGGCGATCTGCTCGGAGTAGACCCCGTAAGGCGAGTCGGCGGTGGCACGGGCCTGGGTGGGACGAGTGGGCATAGGCCGGCGGCGGCGGCGTTAGGGTTTTCTGGCGGACGTAACCCGGGGCAAGAAGGGTGCAGGGCGCACGCGGCGTACCTTGGGAGCGACCGGTGGGTAGGGCGCGGCGCGAGCGGGGTGTTGCGCGCGGCGGGCAGGCCCCGACGAGGACGCGGGGTTGGCCTTGGGTCGGGACTTAGACTGCTTGATGAGGTCATCCAGGGACATGTCTAGACCGCTCGACATGGTCTCCGGCAGCTCGAGTGAAAATGGCCCTACGGCGGGGAGCGGCCGAGACGACGCCGACGCCGCTGCGATGTCACGGCGGCGGCGGCGCGTTTCGTGGGCGCTGCGGACGAGGGCGAGTGAGTCGCAGCTTGCGGATGCGTCTAGGGTTTTTGTTGTAAAAAAGAATAGAGTTATTTTTAATGAACCCACGCTCACGATGCTTCAATACGTGAATCTTGCCCCAAATATATTTCCTCCTCTAAAATTTTTATTTTTCTTTTTTAATTCAAAAATAAACTAGCAACCAACAAATATTTAAAAACAGACATGGTACCTTTTAAAAGTTTTTTCAGAAGCTTACACATATCTCATATCTTATCTTATACTATTTTAAACTTCACTCTGTATCTCTCCGGTGTCCTATTAATTGTCGTTTAGGACAGCGACACGGCCTCCAAAATATAACTTTGACCAATATTTTTAACACAATTATACTCTTAATACATTTATACTTTTATAAAAGTACTTTTAAAACAAATAAGTATATATCAACATTAGGTTTCAATATTAAATAATAAAACAGTTATTTGTAGTCAAAATTTTATAAGTTTGAATTAAACCTTATCCAAAACGACAACTAATAGTATACCGGAGGGAGTAGTGTTGTCGGAGAGGGAATTCTCCGGCCGGGTGGTGGAGTGCACCTGCCCTAAATCCTAAGATGAGGAAGGGGCTTAAGCGTTTTGCCTGTCTTGCTAAGCGATCATCATCAAGCACATGAACACGCGAGGATTTAGAGTGGTTCGGGCCGCCGGAGCGTAATACCCTACTCCACTGTGTGTTGGATTGTTGTGGAAGCTTGAGTTGTGTGTAAGCCTGAATGACTTGTGTCTCTTAGTCCTCTCACGTTGCATGCTTCCCCTTTTATAGTTCAAGGGGACATGTACAATGGTTCTGAGCCCCGACATGTGGGCTCAGGGACAGATGGAAGGATAGATCTACTGCTTGCCATGCCCGTGTAATCTCCGTGCGCCCTGACAAATGGAAGGATAGATCTACTGCTTCTCGTATAAGGGATGAGTACAGTGCACCTCGCAGCACGGGCACACTGTTTCGACAACGGACTGGACAGGTACGCAGTCTGCAGGGTGGCCCTGGCGTCGCCTGCCAGCGGAATGGACAGGACGCAATAAATGTCGTGGGGGCACATCATCTGTCAAAAGGGTGGACAGGCGGCGTGTCCTCTCCGCAATAAATGCGGAGGCCGCGCGGCTCAGAGCCCTTACGTCACGCTCTGCCTGTTGGCCTACATCACGGACAATAAGCCATGTGGCTGCATTAGACCCTTGGCGGGGCGGGGGCGGAGGCACTACGGATAGAGCCAGGACACGCGTCAGTCTCGGACCCAGGCCTAGGTTATAACACTCCTTTTCCCGGGACCTTGTTATAGGCGATCCGGAGCTCACTTGGTGGGGTCCGAACCCTATCCAATGGCTTCGGGCTGCTTTACTTCGGGGGTCCGGTCGTGCGCACAGGGGTCCGGTGTCTTCTGGGCCCGATGGCGTTGTCTCCGAGAACGCCACCTTAACCGCCCATAAGATACCCCTGAGGTTGTTCTCCGCGCGGCTATGGGTAGCCGCACAGACATCGTGCCTTCATACCGTAGTAAGGGGTACCCCTAATCTAGGGTACCGACAAGTGTATAGTACAAAACAATGTTTTCCACTAACATATACACGATCTGCTGGAGACAGCCTAATGTTTCTCTTTTTCCTAAGATTCTGAAATGATGATTATGTAAATAGTTGTGTTGTGCCTTAGCTATTGCTACAAGAGAAAACTAGTGTGCAGCACTCCTCCGTGTCGTGAGCGAGAACATATAGTGCCCTACCTGCCGCGAGCAAGCCCAACACACATCGCTCCTACAATTCTATACATCTACTAGTATATATCCAGCGTTAAATGCTATGATCTCGAGAAAGGAAAGAGAGGGGTCGACGTCGACAGCGGTGACATAAGAGGAGGGGTTAACGGTGGTGGCGCGAGTAAGGGAGAGGTGGCAGTGGGAACACAGAGGGAGGGGAGGAGGAGTCTAGGGTCACGGGAGAGGAATGAGGGATGATCTAAATAATATTATTCATTGAATTTGAGTAAGGGAAAAGAGTTATCCAGTGATCTGAACCGTTGGTTTTGATTGTATGTTAAGTCTGGTGCAATTTGTTTGGTGGATTTAGTGGAGGTTGTGGGTGGGGTGGTTTGGTTGGGTGAGTTTTATAAAGTTTAAATTTGTGGTTTATATAGTGGTATAGATACGTAGATAAAAATGGATGAAATCGGTCAAGATAAACCATTTCTCATTTTTACTTTTATATTTAAATTTGAAAGCGAATCCGAAATCAGAAATCATCGAAATAGACCAAACACTGAATATGTGGGATGACGGGAACAAACTAATCCGAACATAAACATATGGTGATCGATCGAAATTAGGAAAGATAAAAACAAAACATTATGGATGTGTTTGGTTGGCTGGCTGTTGGTGACTTGTCCTCAAATGCTTCGGATTGAGAATAAGGCAACATAAAAAGTGTTAAATGATAAGGTCCTTCGTCCTTTGAAACATTATTTCCCTTCGAGATATAATGTGCTCCGGACGAAGGTCACAAACAATATATCTTCGTAAGCACAATAAGCCATAACGAAGGACTTACACGCAACATGAAAAGTAATATAAACATTTAAATTTCATCACAACGTCATTTCTATTTTATTATTATATAACAATAGAAATGACTTCAAATTACAAGTGTACCTTCGGATTGCAGGAAGACAAAAGTACAAGGATGACGCAAAAGCAAATGCCAGGTCAGCGTGAACAGTACGGGAGTACTGTTCATCTATTTATAGGCGTGGGACGCAGCCCATGTAAAATTACATTCATGCCCATTACATTTGCTAATGACCTATGGGAGTCTGTCAAGGCCTAAGTAGTCTTTTCATCTTTAGGTCGGTTCCCCGTTCTGCTATCGCGACGAAGCTTTCCTGCGCATAGCTTCGGCTGCGCACCATCCTTCGTACAGCATGGTAACCAGCCCGTCCTTCATCTCAACCCCCTTTCGTCTGGCTTAAGCTTCGTCCTGTCCGTACTCCATGTCCATAATCTGAGTCCGAAAATACCTGTTCATATAATTCACTTGGAAAACATTGTCAAGTCTTGTTTTTGAGGACCTTCGGAGGACGAAGGCCCCCAACACTGGCCTAACTCAGGACCAGGCCCATTTGATACATGCACATCATGTTTGGTTGTCTGGTCTAGTTTGGAAGCCTGGCTAAGGCGGGCCCAACTGACTCCGTGGCCTGGCCCGATCGAAACACAGATAACTTACTTCGCTGGCTGGCCTGGCCCGTGCTCGCCCGGATAAAAATGTGTTGCCTGGCCGCACTTGGCTAGGGTTTTCACTCCACTACGCTATCTCGCCTCTCGAGCTCACTCACAGCAGCCGCCGCGGTGGCGCTCGCCTCTCGCCTCTCGAGCTCACTCGCAGGCTCGCAGACGCCGCCTCTCTCTCGCCTCTTGCCTCTCGCCTCTCGCCTCTCTCGCTGGCGGTGGACGAACTCGCCCGGACCCGGCGAACGATTTGGACAACTGGTTTCTTTTTTGCAAGGATCTTGTCTCTCTCAGCTCGATCAGCTCACCACAGCAACAATCGCATCTTCATCTTCTCAGGTTTGTCCTCCATCTAGATCTGTTGTTCTTTAACATTTTCTTGTATTTTTTGTTTCGATTATAACCAAGATCTACCCTAACCAAGATCTTGATTCCTCAGTTGTACTAGTGGATTGCTAAAACCGCATGGGCGCAGCTACCCTCATCTCATCTCATCGCTATCTCTGTTACCTTGCATTGGGGAGCCAAGTCTTGTGAGGCTTGTCAAGTGAGTACTGCTTCTGCTGCATCGGGGTAAGTGATTTGTCTGATTGTTTCTGACATCCCTCCGACTGGCTTGGCTTGGCTAGCTGATGGGTCGTTTTGTATTGCACAGCTGAGGAATCAAGATCTACCCTAACCAAGATCTGCTGCGGTGCTGCCTGACACAGGCCAGTTTTTACCTCATACATAGGCCAGTTTTTACCTCATACTCCTCTATTTCTTGACTTGATTGTGTAGTTAAATTGTAGTTGTCTGAGCAGATCTGTAAATGCTTAAAGTAAATGCTTATTTCTTGGCCTCATTGTGTAGTTAAAGTGTAGTTGTCTGATTGTTCATCAGTCGTCTCTCTCTGGTTTTTATGGTTAGTTAAGTAAATGCTTCTTTGTGATGTACTAAAATTTATACAAGATATATTTGTTTGTTAACTGATTGTGTAGTTAAAGTATAGTTGTCTGAGCAGATCTGCTTAATTTATTCATCAGTCGTCTCTCTCTGGTTTTTATGGTTAGTTAAGTAAATGCTTCTTTGTGATGTACTGAAATTTATACAAGATATATATGTTTGTTAACTGATTGTGTAGTTAAAGTGTAGTTGTCTGAGCAGATCTGCTTAATTTATTCATCAGTCGTCTCTCTCTGGTTTTTATGGTTAGTTAAGTAAATGCTTCTTTGTGATGTACTGAAATTTATACAAGATATATTTGCTCGTTAACTGCTTGTGTAGTTAAAGTGTAGTTGTCTGAGCAGATCTGCTTAATTTATTCATCAGTCGTCTCTCTCTGGTTTTTATGGTTAGTTAAGTAAATGCTTATTTGTGATGTACTGAAATTTATACAAGATATATCTGCTTGTTAATTGCTTGTTAACTGCTTGTGTAGTTAAGATGTACTGAAATTTTTCAGTGGTGTGTTTAACTGAATATTAACATGTTTTGCCATGTTTCTGCTTGTTTAATATAATGGATTATGCAACTAGCATAATCTATCTATTATATTAAGTAGCTAGTTATTCCTCTTTTCTTCTCCCCCTCTTACCTTCATCTATTCCTGTTTTCCTCTTCCCTTACAACAATCTTACCTCCATATCTCTCTTCCCTTACAATTTTTATACTATGCAGGTAGTTAATGCATTATATTATGCTGCTACCTCCATATCTCTCTTCTTTTATTCTGATAATTTTTCAGTGATGAAATTATTTAAAGTCTGAGCTTAGGACCAGTTTTCAGTGATGTTTTCTGTAAATTTGAGCAGACCACAATTTTTCAGTGATGTTTTTTTCAATCTGAGCAGACCACAATTTTTCTGTGATGTTTTTTGGTTCAACCTGAGCAGATCTCAATTTTTCAGTGATGTTTTTTGGTTAAATCTGAGCAGATCTCAATTTCTCAGTGATGTTTTTGGTTCAATCTGAGCAGAGTACAATTTTTCTGTGATGTTACCAAGCCAGTTTGGAGGAACATCATTAGATGTAGCAACCCTGGCTTGTTTTTTTAAAACTGAGCAGAGTACAATTTTTTTCTCATTCAACAATTCCCTTCTCTTATTTATTCAGATATGTTGGGTCCAAATCGTCATTTGCTGAAGTTGAGAGCATCGGCATTGGTTGTTGCTATATCTTGTTGGCTGTTTGCATGCCTTACGCGTAGGCTCTTTCATCCTCGTGTCACATATGGTCCAATGTTTCAAAGGGACATTGAGAGGCAGGCAAATCTTAGATTTATCTATGAATCTGATGATATCCAATGTGTGGAGCTGCTTAGAATGTCTAAGGTCCCTTTCTTTGAGCTTTGTGGTTTGTTTCGGTCTCGACACTTGCTAAGGGATAGTATTCACAGTTCTGTAGAAGAACAAGTTGCAATGTTTCTACATGTTGTTGGTCATAATCAAAGGTTTAGGGTTCTCAAATTCACCTTCCGAAGATCTACTGAGACTATTAGTAGATATTTTCACGAGGTGTTAAGTGCAATTGGTGAGCTACGCACTGAGATGATCACCCCTCCTTCCACCTCTGTCCATCCCAAAATTCATGTTAGTAGAAGATGGTACCCGTACTTCAAGGTACTTTCCATTCCATTTAGGATTGCACATTAACCATTTAATTGAAATATGTTAGTATTGTCTTTGTTTTAATCATTTTAACTTAAACATTTAGGATTGCGTTGGTGCCATTGATGGCACACATGTATTGGCTAGGGTTCCTAGTTCAATGAGAGCAGCCTTCATGGGTAGAAAGCACACAACGACACAAAATGTTCTAGCAGCTATTGATTTTGATTTGAGATTTACCTATGTTCTTGCTGGCTGGGAAGGTTCAGCTCATGATGCCTTGATTCTATCAGATGCATTGGAAAGATCTGATGGCCTCATTGTGCCACCAGGTAATTCCATAACATGTTTGAATATGCTTTTAAATTACTTCACAATCAAACTAACTAGAATTCTTTGAACTAGGAAAATTCTATTTAGTTGACGCTGGTTATGCTGTTAGACCTGGATTTCTACCTCCATACCGTAGCACAAGATATCATCTAAGAGAATTTGGTGGAGGAAATCATCCACTCAATCCAAGAGTACTCTTCAATCTAAGGCATTCTTCCCTCCGAGTAACAATTGAGAGAGCTTTCGGTGCCTTGAAGAATAGATTCAAGATTCTATACAACAAGCCTTTTCATCCATATCTGACACAAGTTAAGCTTGTGTTAGCATGCACCATCCTTCACAACTGGATTCTTAGATATGGACTGGATTCACATTTTCCTTCGGAAAACACTTGGGCTCCAAACATTGCCAATGTGGAAGGTGCCATTGATGCAGTTCATGATAACCAAACTTGGACCCAACAAAGAGATGCTATATCAACTCAAATGTGGCAGCATAGGGGGTCTAGCCGTGTGTAATTTCTTTATGGTTTTCTTCTAAGAAACAGTGTACTCTGCAGTGATGTTTTTTGTTATCAGCCTTACAATCTGAGAAACATTGTACTCTGCAGTGATGTTTTTTGTGGAACTTAATTATTTTTATATGCTGAGAGAAATTGTGATCTGCAGTGATGTTTTTTGTGGAACTTAATTATTTTTATATGCTGAGAGATTGTGATTTGCAGTGATGTTTTTTCTGGAACTTAATTTATATGCTGAGAGAAATTGTGATCTGCAGTGATGTTTTTTGTTATCAGGCTTACTTTCTGCTTTGAAGCTTAATTATTTTTTATATGCTGAGAAAACTGGTCCTATGCTATGATGCCATTTCATTACCTCTTCTTTTGACTTCAATTTTATATAGACTATGGAAGTTGAGCAAGTTGCTACTGGTAGTAACTCAAGGACTGCCATGCGCTGGACCCCTGTGATGTCAGACTTTATCCTGAGGAAGTTTGCAGACTTGGTTGGGCAAGGAGTAAAAACAGATAAAGGGTTCAAGGAGGTCCATGTCAACTCTGTTGCCAAGGCACTGACTGAATTCAGTGGCCAAGAAGTCACAGGAACCCAGGTCTACAATCATTTGAGGAAGTGGCGTCAGAAATGGATCAGGGTTTGTAGGCTCAAGGACCTAAGCGGTGCTCATTGGGATGAGAATACATTCACAATCATCCTTGATGATGAACATCTGCTGGGCCATACAAAAGACAACCCAAAGGATGCTGAATTCCTCAATGTGGCAATTGAAAACTATGTGCAGATGCAAATTATATTTGGAGCTGGGCAGGCTACTGGCAAGTATGCCATGGCCTCAAATGAGCCCCTTGGCACCATCTCGGATGTCACTGAAGGTGCTGGTGCATCTGAAGAACCATGTCTTGTTGGTACTACTGCTTCTGGTTCTGCTGGTGCCAGCCCTTCTCATAGTGGTGCTGGTGCTGGTAGTTCCTATGGATCATATGGAAAGAAAAGGAGACTCAGTGATGAAGAGTTGGGGATTATGACAGGGCTTACTGGAGCTGTGAACAAATTGGCTGAAGCTGTCTAAGCACATGTTGTAGTCCAGACCACAGATGTCCACCCTGATCTGTATCAAATTTGCATGAGTATTCCAGGTTTCACTGATGAGGAGTTGATGACTTGCCTTACCTACCTATTGGACAACAAAAGGCAAGGTGATGGCTTTGTGAAGATGGAGCCTAAACACCGTGTGCTTTGGCTAAGGCAGCACCTTGCAAAGATTTGAGCAGACCAGTCTTATGCCTATGATGCCTAATACCTTGCTCTATGCGTAGTACTTTGATCTATGCCTAATACTTTGCTCTATGCCTATGGCACTGAATCTGGAACTGTGGATGATAATTAATAATTCTGAGACTTTTCTACCTATCTGTGATGATTTTATATTGAACTGTTGCCTTTACTTTCCTATGATGATATGTTTTATAATGATGATCAATCAAGGGAGTATGACTTGTTGCTTTGTTTTCCTTGCTCATTTTGTGAATTTTGCCTGTGATGAATATATTTGACTGATGACCATTCATGGGAGGTTGACTTACTGCTTTGTTTTCCTTGCTCTTGGTTTTCTTTTTGGGTCAGGCAACCAAACATACTCTCTATCCTTTAATCAGATTTCTCCACCTGCCCTATGTTCTCCCATGTATGGTCATATGATGTGTTTATTCATACAAAACTGAGGCAATCTATTGTATTACTCTCATGAGTTGATCAAGTGATTTTAATTGATAATAATTTCTGAGGCAAACACTTTTCATGAGAAATTGGTGTTACTGTTTTAGTTTCTGTTTCAGGTCTCATGGTATTTTACAGCAGTTTCTGTTTAATGAAACAGCCAACTTACATTGAAGAGTCTAGTGGCACTGAATTTCTGTTTGATGCGCTATTGAGTCAGTTTTCAGTTAATGTAATTCTGCAGTGTTTGCGCTATTGAATATCTATTTAATTCTGTTTATGCAGTTTATGTTCTTTCTTCTCTTCTCAAGTTGTTTCTGAAATCACTGTTTCAGTTAATTGATCTCCTTTAGCTGGGTCTCCAGTTGACTGTGCATGTCATTATTAGTGGAGAGCTGAAGGTTCAGATCAGCAATGTTGTTTTGATGGTGTTCGTTTTCTTCTCTTAATTTCACCAGCTCTTGTTGCAGACTCTCTTCAAGAGATTGCTTTTCCTTCAAGTTCTCTTCAAGAGATTGCTTTTCCTTCAAGCTCTCTTCAAGTTTAGCTTCGTATTCTGCAGTCAGTTCTTCAATTTTCTTATTTTCTTCAGTTATTTGGCTCAATGACTCCATAGTTCTTTTCTTCAAGTTTAGCTGCGGTCTGCGGATCATAGTTGAATTCAGATTCGGCTCGGATCGATTGTTCGCTCTTGATTATTCATGAAATAATCAAGAGAGCTCCTTCTCTTTCTCACTAAATAAGCTCCTTCTCTTAAATCCTGTGGATCGATTGTTCTCTTAAATAAGCTCCTTCTCTTAAACTGTGGATCGATTGTTCTCTTAAATCCTGATCCACAGTTGACTGTGCATGAAATAAGCTCCTTCTCTTTCTCACTTGCTGCTTCCACCACAGCTTCAAGACTAGCTGCTTTTGTCTGATAAGCTTCTAGATCATCAGATGTAATTCTGTTAATTCTGTTAATGTAATTCTGTTAATTCTGTTTATGTTTGTTCTCTTCTCAAGTTGTTGCTGTCAAATGGATCAGGGTTTGTAGGATCAAAATCATATTTTTAGTTCAAATATGTTGCTGTTCGGTTGTATGGATCTGTTTAATTCAGATTATTGTAAATGATATTTAGATGATTGCAATTAGTTCAATTTATGGGTCAAAATCATATTTTTAGTTCAAATCTGTTGTAATCACATCTATTGGATTTCAACGCTTCAGTCTGATTGCAAGAATCACAGCGAGATTTTGAGTTCAAATCTGTTGTAAACATATTTTTAGTTCAAATCTACTGTAATTAGTTCATATTTAGATGATTGCAATTAGTTCGATTTTGAAATTTGGCGGGAGCTGTATTGTAAACATCAAAACTGAAAAGTGGCGGCAACCCAATTGGGCCAAGCTAAAAAAAATGAGAACCAAACAATGTGCCATATGGGCCTAGCTTATTTTGATCAGGCAACCAAACATTTTGAACCATCTCTATAGATGCGGGCTCTCTTGAGCCTGGTTCTTTCAATGAGCCTGGCTCAGGCTGGGCCAAGCAACCAAACATATCCTATCCATACCATACATAATATCATCAATGAACAACAACTATATCTCTACTACCTATTAATCCAATAATGTAGACCACGCCACCCATCCCCTAGACCCCCATCCCACGCCCCCACCCACCCCCTCGTGCGCGCAACAGCTGCCCTGTGACGCCCGTCATGACCCCTGTCGTGCGTCGTCATCCAACCAAGCTCCCCCCTAACACTTAGCCCCGCACCCCTCACCCTCACCTCCCCGCACCCCGCCATCACTACGAGAGGATGAGAGTGGACGGGGCTGAGCGTCATCGTCGCGGGCCACCTATTCGTCGTCTCTGAGTAGGATAGGATGAAGGTCAAGGTGTACGCCTCAGAGATGGGCTCGTGGGACGCGATCGGTGGCGCCCTGATGCCCCAGCATCATGAAGCCCTTCTCGGTCAGCTGCGCCGACAGTAGGATCATCGTTGTCGGGCGAGGCCTCCACTTCGCGATTGGCCATGTGCGGGAGGAGCCCACTGGCAGTCATGGTAGCAGCGGCCAGGCTACTCCGTTCGCTAGTAGAATGTGGATGCTCTAAAAGAGTTCAACGACCTGACGCCTTCAAGCTGTCAGATTATACATGCTTGTAGCTGCTCATTGAGCGATCGACTGTTGGACAGGGGCAGGCCCCACTAAATTCAAAGGTATTCAAGTGAATACCCATTATTTTTTAACATTTTTTAATATATACATGTATGTAGTATATATACATAGGAAATAGGAAATGAGTAAGATAGTGAAGGAATTATGTTACTTTAGGCTAAAAATATGTCCTTCCTACCTCTTCTAGCCGGCTGCCGGCCCATTACCATGTCTTGGCCCATTACCACATGGTCACTTGGCTGGGGCTTTGCCTGTTGCCCTGTTTCGCTGTTCGACTGGTCGCCAGCCACCAGGACAGGAGGATGGATCATGGACGCCAGCCGCCCAACCGCCACCGCCCACCGCTACTCCGCTAGCCGCTAGGGTAGGGCAAGTGCGTGTTGTTCGTCGGCCTAACCGCCTCTCTGCCTCCGGTGCTCACCCAGTCGGCCAGTCGCTCGCCTCATCGGTCGCCGCCTCGCCGCGCACAACACGCTGCCAGGAAATAGGCCGCCAGGCGCCTAGGCGCCCGCAGTGCCTGTCTGGCTGTCTAGCGTGGCGGCGTCCGCCTTAGTCTGTCAGGCAGTCGCTCGACGCCAGCGTAAGGAATGTACTGGCTACAATACCGTCTGAACATTGCAGGATTAATAGTAGTATGCAGATTGTGTTTAATAGTAATTAGCTTCACATTGCAGGATTAAATCGTGAAGAGGAAGAACAGTGGTACTACTGATTTGAGGGCTTTTTTAGCTAGAGCTGCAACAAAGAAACAATCTGAATAAACGAGTGTTGCTCCATCTTGCATTGAAAGGCATATGCAACTGGTGATATTCCAAGAACGGAGTAATGGTGGAACAAGCACAATACCGTCTGAACAAGTGAGAGTTGAAGTTGAGCCCCCAACAATCTCTACTAACTATTAAGAGGGCAGTGTAGACTGCCCCCGCTCCCTACCCGCACGTGCACGCCCCGCCGTCCTCCACTCGCCCGCGCGCCGTAGCCACCGCGAAATCCTACTCCCGCATGCCCGCGCCAGGGAAACCCCACTCCCTCAATGGCCTCCCGCACCCTACCCGCACGCGCACGCCCCGCAACGGCCTCTCGCACCGCACGCCCCGCCATCCTCCGCACGCCCGTGCGCCGCAGCCGCCGCGAAATCCCGCTCCCTACCCGCACGCCTCGCGCGCCGCAGCTTGGCACCTAACCGCCTCGGATTCCCCACGACCGCCGCGATTTTGCTTGGAATCCCCACGACCGCTTGCTATGCTCGGATCCCGTCAGCACACGCGCACCTCCGCGGCCGCTCGCACACCGCCAACAAAACCCCTCTCGCTCCCTCCCCCCAAACCCTAGAGCACATTGTCTCTCTATTCATCAGCAATGGTGGCGGCGGAGGCGAGGAGGAGGCCGGCGAAAGTCGCATGCTATTCGTGGGCAAGATCCCGGCCAGAGGAGCCTGAGCCGCAAGCGCACTTCGCGGCCGCAACGAGCCGACGAGCTAATCGAAGGTAACGACTTCGCCCACACTCCATTTGCTGGCGATCTGGCCGCATGCCCGGCCCGTCCCCTCCCGATCCGGCCGGACGGACGCACGCACGCCTCCCTCCATCGTCTGCTCGCACGACTCCGCCCAGTTCGTTGTGGTTCTCGGTGCCGGAACTGCTTGGTGCTCCCACGGAAGCACGTCGCCCCTCTCCATCCTCCCGCCTCCCCTGGTGTTTAAGTTCTTAGTTTCTCTGTGCATACAGATGTTTCTGTGAAGTTACTTGCAGTTTGTGTGTAGTAAGAACAAGAAATTTGTGTATACAACTGTTTCTGAGATGTAACCAAGATGTTGTTTCTGTGAGTCACAAGCAGTTTGTGTGAATTAAGAACAAGCAGTCTATGTATCTGCAATAAGAAGAACTAGCACAATCATTTTGATGGTTTCTTTCTGAAAGGGAAATAGGCTTACACCTTTTCCTAATTGATTTTGGTGGTTGAATTGCCCAACACAAATAATTGGACTAACTAGTTTGCTCTAGTCTATAAGTTCTACAGGTGCCAAAGGTTCACAATAAGCCAATAAAAAGACCAAAGATGGGTTCAAATAAAGAGAGCTAAAGAAATCCCAAAGGCACCCTGGTCTGGCGCACCGGACAATGTCCGGTGCACCAGGGAACTCGACGCTGAACTCGCTACCTTCGGGAAAATGGAGGCCGCTCCGCTATAATTCACCGGACCGTCCAGTGTATGCACCGGACAGTGTCCGGTGGCGCACCGGACTGTCCGGTGTGCCAGCGGAGCAACGACTACTTCGCGCGCAACGGTCGACTGCAACGCATTTAATGCGCGCCTGTGCGTGCAAAGGTCAGAGCACGCGCAGCATGCGCACCAGACAGTCTACAGGACTTGTCCGGTGCACCACCGGACAGCCCAGAGGCCCCACAAGTCAGAGCTCCAACGGTCGAACCCCAACGGCTGGCTGACGTGGCTGGCGCACCGGACAGTGTCCGGTGGCGCACCGGACTGTCCGGTGCGCCATGCGACAGCAGACTTCCAACGGCCACATTTTGGTGGTTGGAGCTATAAATACCCCAACCACCCCACATTCAATTGCATCCAAGTTTTCAGCATTCACACCTCATACAAGAGCTATAACATACAATTCTAGACACAACCAAAGAGATCAAATCCTCTCCCAAGTCCGGAATCACTCCAAATCAATAGTGACTAGAGAGAGTGACATTTGTGTTCATTTGAGCTCTTGCGCTTGGATTGCTTCTTTTCTTTCTCATTCTTTCTTGTGAACATCTCACTTGTAACCGAGGCAAGAGACACCAATTGTGTGGTGGTCCTTGCGGGGACTTAGTGTCCCGTGTGATTGAGAAGAGAAGCTCACTCGGTCTAAGTGACCGTTTGAGAGAGGGAAAGGGTTGAAAGAGACCCGGTCTTTGTGACCACCTCAACGGGGAGTAGGTTTGCAAGAACCGAACCTCGGTAAAACAAATCCTTGTGTCTCACTCTTTATTTGCTTGCGATTTGTTTTTCACCCTCTCTCTCGGACTCGCTTATATTTCTAACGCTAACCCGGCTTGTAGTTGTGATTAACTTTATAAATTTCAGTTTCGCCCTATTCACCCCCCTCTAGGCGACTTTCACTTTCTTGTATGAAATTTTCTATTCAAGACTGAGGTACCAATTTGAATTAATTTATTTAGTATAATTTGTAATTTTCTTAGTTTCCAACATGGTCAAGTCTGGTTTGATGAAAAGAACCAAGGGGCCTTTATTTTTTTATTATTGCAATGTTATAACATCTATAGGTGCAGAAGTTGGGGGTATTCTGATTGTCCCGGACTCATTTTTGAAGCGACAGCCATTTTCACGTCTAACGCCACTGACGTCTACAACCTCCAAACAATCCTGCCACTCCGCCTTGTCCGATCTCACAAGATCGACACATATATTTATTACTAGGTAGATGCATATACATACATATACAATGGTGTCCACATGCTGAAATTTGTATAATATCAAATAGTAATGAAGAACTTCTGTAGGCTCATTCCTGCTTGTTATTTTTAACCATTTCATTCTGGTATATGCCAGAGGTTCATGATGTCATTTCTGGTCACATTATTGAAGTGTTTAAAATGTAAATTGATGCTCTGTAATCTATATCACTAACTAGACCTTCTCACTTTTGTGACTCAAATTTTTGATAATATATTCTAGCTGCTTACACAGAAATAAAAAGATGAGAATTTATCGTGAGTAACTCGTAGATGTAGTATCAAATGTCATAATCTGTTAGTGTTGGTTACAACACTTTGAAATATGTGTTGTTGGCATACTCCATACTCCAAGATCAAGCTGGGTGTTTTTGAATGTTGACCTCTAACAATATCAAGCAACTTCACAATGTTAGGGCCTCCATAACGATTCTAAAGAATTTTAATCTCTTTTGATCTGCACCAGCACGAGAGCTGTGGCTTAAAATCGAGTAAAAATCGTCACTGAAATTAAGAAATTTAAATAGGTGCGAAATGAAAACAGTAGCCTGTCATAGCCGGAGAATGACATATTGCAGAAAATAGGATTCATGGTCTGCCTTTTTTCCTTCACAGGCTTGAGGATCTTAATGATGCATTTCTCGTTATTGTTAACATTTATACCCTTAATGACTTCACTGTATTTTCCTCTCCCAACCTCCTGTTGTTGTCGTTCTGTCTATAGATTAAATTCTGATTGTTTCTCACGTTGATGCCTCTAAACAGTGCATCTGTCAGGGTGTGTGAACTATAAAGTAACCTTAGGACAGATGCATAGTCTCTTAGATTGTTTCCCAAGGTAGCACAGGGTTAGTTACTACATGCCAGTCATGAAGGTATTAGAAGATAACGTCAAATTAGATAAAGCTGAATTTATATAGATTTCCCTAAGTAAGTAGGTTCTGGACAAGGTTTCATTGGCACAGTATTCATACACCAGGTACTGGTTTAGTGCTGCTGCTTGCAATGTGTTTATTCTTTTGTACCAGTGAAATGTATGTAGCCTATTTGGTGGCAGTTTCCCTTATGCATATTTAGAGTCTGCATTCTCTAATGGTTTTCAATTGGCCAGGATCCTGCAAATAAGAATGGTGGCAAGTGGGTAATTAGATTCAAAAAGGTAGTTTTCAGGTCGATTCTATGTGGATTTGGTAAGTTAACTTGTACTATCAATATATGTGCGTTTACAAGATTGTTTGTTGCGTTGATCATATTTTGGTTAAACCCCAAACTCTTCCATTACCTGAACCCCTACTCTATGATGACAGTCACATAGGCTTGTTTGGTACTATATGCAGAATGATCTGTTAATTGCGAGAGCCTGAGCCAAAAAGTAAAAAAATGTTTGTGCTTCAATTTCTAAATTCTTTCAAAGAAACGCAACAAATTAGTATACAAGTATCAAATAGTTACTGTGAGGTTGAGCCTGAGCCAAAAAGCTAAAAAACATGTTTGTGCTTCGATTTCTAAATTCTGACAAAGAAATATATAGATTAGTATACAAGTGAAAATAGTATATCTTCCATTTCTTGCTTAACTTTAGTTTTATATTTAGGCTTGTACTTTGGGTACCCAGCTTGGAGTGTTTCTTTCTCTCTCTAAAAATTCTCTCTTCATTTTATGAGACTTGAGTGGGAGTATTATTAGGTTCACTATAGTCCTACAGAAGCCAATAACCCACTTGATCTTGCTATAATGATGTTCTTAGAATACTTATAGATGTGTTGGCTGGAACATTAGCTCTGACAGGATAGAAGCTTGTTTGTTTTGTTATTTAGTCATGTCTGCCCCTGAAACTACTGAAACCTAAAATTTAAAACTAAAAATCTGAAAATCTAAAACTAAAAATCTGAAACTGAATATTGTATGTCATGTTTGTGTCATGTTTTCTTAGAATGCATTGAACTCCAACAGAGATTGAGAAACAGGGAATTATAGCTAGAACTTGGATCTATGGCTGTGATATTCTTGCTTGCGGAAACTGGGAAATATAGAGAGACGAAAATACTTTTTAAATTATAATCTAACCTATAGTTTGATTTAGTTCAAGATGCTTTAGTCAATATTCAGAGTTCTACGTTCTGGAAGTTTTGTAAACTACAAATACAACGCCACAAACATCAGTGAAAGGAGAGGCGGTGGGGCGGGGTCATCAAGGAGAGGTGGAACCCCAAGAAGGGGCTCCCGTACAAGGGCTCCATCTACCATGTAATAACATATACTTACATGGTACCAGACTACCAGTCCAATAAGGCAGTCTTTAACACAACTTCGATCACTGATTTGAATTGTGATATTTTTGTAAAACCTGTAGATTGCTCTTGAAACATATTTACACTTTAAACAGTTTGATAGCATGTACAAATTATGTCTGTCCCTTCATGATGTGAGTCAGAATCATAATGCACGTTTTGGCATAATTATATTGTTCTAGCAGATTGATGTTGGTGCAATAATTTCTAATTTCTGTGATGCAGCTGAGTAATTTCTATCCATAGTTCAGATCCGGTCTGGATGGTTTCATCCTCGCTAGATTGACACAATCGTTTCTTGATGCTATTAATAATGGTGTTGTCCCTACAATCTCTTCATCATGGCATGTATATTATGATTGCTTATAGCAATGTGGCTTCTGTTTTTTGGCTTACAGTTTCACAGATCGTGTTTCCCTCTGGGTGGAAGCTATCCAATTCTTTTAAAAATTTATTATGCAGAGTGTGGAGGAGGCAGAATGCCAGAGGGCATTTGATTCTGCTGTGGGCACTTACAATTCTTCTTTTGACACAGATGTGTTAGATCATCTACCGAGATTTATGGATCAAAGCGTGTTTCACTGGTTCCAGTGTCACCAAAATCTGCAATAAATATGCTATTCCTTTGGAATGTAAACAACTGCATATTCATGTCAGTTAATAGAGTTCAGGCACATTTTCTCCATTGTAGTCTTGAGAAGGGCATTTTTCTAATAGATAACTATGAAGTGTGTTGAACATCATGTTTAGTAGGAGTGTCAGGTTTACTCAGGTTGTTGTTTCTTTGCATTGCAACCTTAAAAACAAAGGATTCTTATCTATCTAGACAATATTTCTCTGTTTTACACCCAAATTATAATATTCCATTTTCTCTGATCAATTTCAACATTTTTTACTTCTGCATTTACTACTGCACCTTCAGTCCTTTCATCATTTAATGCAGAATAATCGACTGAGGTTTGCCTCATGATCGAAAAAGACTGAAGATTTAAATCTGCATAGTAGGCTAAGAAAATTTCACATGTCTGTTTTACTTCCATTATTATCTATATATAGCTTTTGTTTATGTCCTTCATAGCAATATTCAATTTTTAGGTTGAGTTGTTTTAACCTCAATACAATCCCTTTTTTTCAGGTTATTATCAAAGCTCGTGATGGTGCTTGGAGCAGTGCTCGGAATAGCTTGTCTCAAAGTAACAATTTGAAGGCTATGGATCACTGCGGTCTCAAAGGATAGTTTCTTTAGCATTTCACAAATGACTACTTGTGTGGGACAATAGGATGTTGAAGGCAAGCATGTCCCTTTTGGTTTCATTGATCGGATGTTGGCACATTTCACAAAAGATGACTATGGTCTTGAAAGGCAGTAAAATGTGAGATATTTTTGCCATGATCGCGTGATCCGGGATCGACTGTTGCATCTGCAGAACATTCGGAAAGCGTCGTCTCTGTCATTGTGTCGTTGCAATGCACGGTCATTGCTTATGCAAATATCTATTTTAGTGATGCTAATAAAAGTGTAGAATAACAATTAGTATTTTTTGTATATTAATTTATTTTACCATATTGATCCCGATATTGATCCCGTAGCAACGCACGGGTATATACCTAGTAGAACATGGTGAAGATAGTAGTGACTCTGAGTCTGCTCATCTAAACCAGTTTGATTCTAGTGATGAAGGAGATCGTGATGGCATTTATGGCATTGAGCATGATCCTAGTTTGAGGCTCCCTATCTCAAGTTATGATGTGAATGACCAAGATACAGTTAGAAGAGCATATGTTGCATTGGGACCATGTCAACCAAAGATGAACAAGGATGTTTTCCCTCAACATGAATGTGGAGGTATGTGTCGCTTTCAACCAAAGTGGTTTTCTGAGTTCAATTGGCTTGAATATAGTGTGGATAAAGATGCTGCATATTGCTTTGTTTGTTATTTATTCAAAGATAACAATAAATTTCCTAGTGGAGATAGTTTTGTCAGTGGTGGGTTTAGAAACTGGAATATGAAAGTTAGATTTTTAAGGCATGCTGGTGGTTTAAATAGTGCTCATTGTGAAGCCGAGGAGAAATATAATTTGTTCATGAAACCTAAGTCATCTATTCGTGAGTCTATTGCACCAAACAGTGTTGAGTACAAGGCTCAATACCTAGCTCATTTGACATGGTCACTTCAGTGCATAAGATATTTGTTGCGTCAGGGATTGGCATTTCGTGGTCACGCATAGGGAAAGGATTCAAATAACAAAGGGAATTTTCGAGAACTTTTGCAATGGCTTGCAGGGAACTTTGAAGAAGTTAATAAGGTGGTTTTAGGAAACGCTCCTAACAATTGTCAGTTGATAGATCACAAGATTCAAAAACAACTCATTTGTTGTTGTGCCAATGAAACTACCAAAAATGTTATGGCCTTGTATCCATCAATTAAGAAAGTTCTCTCCAAGATTGGTAAGGAATATAAAGGAGGTGAGTCTTTGGGAGCTCAAACTATGCTGCAAGTATTTCAATCATTTGAGTTTGTTTTTATGCTGCACTTGATAAATGAAATATTTGGGTACACCCATGACTTATGCAATGCTTTGCAAAGGAGGGACCAAGATATTGTAAATGCAATGGATCTTCTTGATTTCACTAAGGTAGAATTGGATGTTTTAAGAAAAGATTCTAGTTGGGAAGAATTTCTTAAGAATGTCAATTCCTTTTGTGAGAAGCACAAGTTAAAATTGTTGATATGGATGGAAAGTATAAGCCTATACAAAGAGACAAGAAGTTCTATAAAAATGATATCAATTATCACCGGTTTCATGCTGATATGTTTTTGGGTGCTATTGATAGGCAACTTGTTGAGCTTAATAACAGGTTTGATGAGGTCAACACTAAGTTACTTAGATGCATGACATCATTTAGTCCAGCCAAGAATTTTTCTGCCTTTGATGTTGAGAAATTAGTTAAACTTGCTGGACATTATCCTCATGATTTTGAATTTGAAGAGAAGGCACAACTTCCTTTTCAACTTAATCGCTATATTGAAGATGTGAGGCATGATGAAAACTTTAAAAACTTGAAAGGCCTAGCTGAGTTGTCTATGATGCTTGTTAAAACATATAAGATTCTGAGGTATGACATTGTCTACAAACTTCTTAAGTTGGTGCTAGTTCTCCCTATTGCAACTGCCGGTGTTGAGAGGATTTTTTCTTCAATGAACTACATAAAAACAAGCTAAGAAGCAAGATGGGTCAAAAATTCTTGAATGGATGTTTGGTTACTTTCATCGAAAGGGAATTCTTCTTGGAAGTCAAAGATGAGGACATCATTACTCAATTTCAAAGCATGAAGGACCAGAAAGTTAGATTATGATTTGTAAGCTTTCTTCTCATTTTATCATATCAAACAATTATTTGTCTTTACTCTTTGTATTATGGTATGTTCTAGAATTTTAAATTATGATAACTAGTTATTGAATCAGTTATGCCTATATTGTTTATGCTTAATTGTATGTTATATATACAAATAATTACCTATGTATGCCAGTAGAAAAACTTCAGTCTTTAAAAATAATCATCCTAGAAAATTTTCGAATACCCACACTCTAAATCCTGGGCCCGCCAGTGCTGTTGGAACTGTTTGCTGCCCCACTTTGATGAGATGCGCGATTGTTGTGTCCTACGCAATATGATCTTTTCCAGTATCTATTAATCTGGAGAGAGCTAGAGATGTAAATAAATAAGTCGACGCATCAAATCGTAGAGACGAATTGAGGCTCTTCAAACCTGGTTGTAAAGTAAGTAGAAGCTTGTCAATTTCTCGAACGTTGCTCTATTTCGCTCTCCAGCGTTTCATTCGTCTAAAAAGATTTGTTGTTGAATCCACCCTGCAAAGTAAACACCCCTTGCTTCTGTATCTGTGCTTCCTTCGTAGCATGTACCATTGCACATTGCATAATTGTTGCTTAATGATAGTACACAAGTAGTTCTTTAATCAAAACTACTAATTATCTGATTATCAGAGCTTATGAGTTTGTTATGTATCCTGATCCTACACACTACCTTGGAGTGTTACTGTTTTTTAATATAGTAGGTAGGATCAAGGTCTCCCGAACTTTGCCACTCTACAGGTGAATGGCAACAGTTCCTGAAAAATTTGAACCTGCAACTCTTCTGCTTGAATTAGCTTTTGTTCTGTGCTTCGTTGGCAGGAGATGTTTTTTAACTGGATAAACCAAAAAAAGGCAGATTGGGCAACTTTCTAAAGGATTGGAGAGTGGAGCAGAGATTCGATGCTTACCTCATCTTCATGATATTACGAGCTATCTTTTGTTTTCTCCATGCGAAACAAAACACTTGTCATGTTATCCATACTGACGTGACCCACGATGGCGTCGACGTCGGAGATGTGGAGTTAGTGTAGCCATCCAAGAATCGGGAGACTCCAATCCAGATGGATTGTTTGCTGAGGAAACAAACACGGCTACTCTCGGGCCCACTCCAACTCACCCGAGCGTAGTCATGATTCGCACGAGCGCAGTCACGATTCGCTTGAGCGCATCTTCAGCTCGCTCGAGGGTGTCTTGGTTGACTGTCCTATGAGGCCCAGACTGGCCTAAGTTTGGCCAAAATTAGCCAAACTCCTTCACTCTATTTTAGCTCGATTTGAGAAGTTCCCTAACACTTAGATGAACATTGTTAGCACCTAAAAATGACTAAGTGCTAGAAACATACCTTTATCATTTTTATTCATAGAGGTTTGCAATATGCTCGATTTCGAGCCAAAAGTGCTTTTCTTATTTTCCTTAATCTTTTGGACTTGATTGCTTTAATTTGCTTTCTAAACACATGTGCTCATGCTCATAAGAGGAGTGTTAGTTCATAGTAATGTGTTGAGCATTTAATCACCAAAACAAATGGAAATGGCCTAAAGGCACATTTCCCTTTCAATCTCCCCCTTTTTGGTGATTCACGCCAACACACCAAAAGCAACTTAAAAATTACTAACATATCCAAACATGAGTCAACTTTTGCAAATTGAAGTCAAGTCAAACACCAATAGAATTAGTATCAGATTTGGCATATTTAGATCATTGCCACCACTTGGTTTATTTTCACAAAACAAGTTCATTTTCTCACTTCTAAGTCAACAACACTTTAGTTTTGCTAATCAAGACAATTTTGATCAAGAAGCCAAAAGCTCCCTCTTTTTCCATAATAAAGATTTCTCCCCCATAAGGGAGTAGTTTTGCAATCAGAGGGCTCCTCTTGCTGTTAAGAGGGTTTTGGTCAAAAAGACAAGTTCAAAACATAATACCTTTTGAAATAGACAAGTGGCAGTTGATCCAGTTACTTTGGCCTTAATTTTTCCCCCTTTGACATTAAGCACCAAAATGGAGAAACTAGTGGCCTTAAACCTCATTGCCTCACCAAATATTGCGAATTTAAGAGCAAGAAGGCAATGAACACCAAGTGCAACTTGAACAAGGTACATTGATATCGTTATGCAGTGGAAGCCTTTTCCTTTGTCCAAGTCCACCATTTCCCTTTCAATTTACCTTTGAGACTATACCAAAATCACTTAAGCAAACATATTAGTTTCAAAGGGTCAAGTTGTAGCATATCCTACCCATAAACATATGCATTATTTGCATAAGGACTTGTGAGGTCCAGGGATGACATTCTACAACTTGAGCACCAAAATAAGCAAAAAAAAAACAATTAAGCTCAAAATAACATGATCAAGGGCATAAAAGTACATGTATGTTATAGATCAATCCAAGTTTCACAAATCTAAGACATTTAGCTCACCATGCAGCTTACAAAACCTTTTCTTATCTAAAGGCTTGGTGAAGATATCAGCTAGCTGGTGATCGGTGCTAACATGGCAAACATTGATATTTCCCCTTTGCTGGTGGTCTCTCAAAAAGTGATGCCGGATTTCTATGTGCTTAGTGCGTCTGTGTTCAATGGGATTATCCGCCAAGCAGATTACACTCTCATTATCACCTAGGAGTGGGACTTTGCTCAAATTGTAGCCAAAGTCCCGAAGGGTTTTCCTCATCTAAAGTAGTTGCGTGCAACACTAACTTGCGGTAACATACTTAGTCACGACAGTGGATAGGGCAACAGATGTTTGTTTCTTTGAGCTCCAAGACACTAGGGACCTTCCCAGTAACTGACAAAGTCCTTGAAGTGCTCTTCCTATCAACCTTGCACCCGGCATAGTCGGAGTCTAAATACCTAATCAAGTCAAAGATAGACCCCTTAGGATACCAGAGCCCGATGTAAGACGTATGAACCAAATATCGAAGAATGCGCTTCACAGCCACAAGGTGACATTCCTTGGGGTCGGATTGAAATCTATCACATATGGAAACAGAAAGCATAATATCTAGTCTACTTGCACAAAGATAAAACAAGAATCCTATCATAGACCGGTATACCTTTTGATCTACGGACTTACCACCCGCGTTAAGGTCTAGATGTCCATCAATTCCCATTGGTGTCTTAGAGGTCCTTGCGTCCTTCATCCCAAGCTTCTTTAGGACATCTTGTGTGTACTTCGTTTGAGAGATGAATGTCCCTTCCTTGAGTTGCTTCACTTGAAATCCGAGGAAGTAAGTCAACTCTCCCATCATGGACATCTCAAATTTCTACATCATCACCCTGCTAAACTCCTCACATAACTTTTTATTAGTAGAACCAAATATTATGTCGTCAACATATATTTGGCATATAAAAAAATAACCATTGCTAGTCTTAGTGAAAAGAGTAGGATCAACTTTCCCGACCTTGAAAGCATTAGAAATAAGGAAATCTCTAAAGCATTCATATCATGCTCTTGGGGCTTACTTAAGTCCATAGAGCGCCTTAGAGAGCTTATACACATGGTCAGGTACCTATCATCCTCGAAGCCAGGGGTTGCTCAACATACACTTCCTCCTTGATTGGCCCATTGAGGAAAGCGCTCTTCACATCCATTTGATAGAGCTTAAATGAATGGTGAGAAGCATAGGCTAATAGTATGCAAATAGACTTAAGCCTAGCTATAGGAGCAAAAGTCTCCTCAAAATCCAAACCTGCAACTTGGGCATATCATTTTGCCACAAGTCTCGGCTTGTTTCTTGTCACCACTCCGTACTCGTCTTGTTTATTGCGGAACATCCACTTGGTTCCCACAACATTTTGTTTAGGACGTTGCACCAAACTCCATACTTCATTTCTCTTTAAGTTGTTTAGCTCCTCCTACATGGCCAACACTCGATCCTGTAAGGCTTCTTTTACTATGAAAGGCTCAATAGAAGAAACAAATGAGTAGTGCTCACAAAAATTAGCAATACATGAATGTGTCATAACTCCCTTGCTAATGTCACTAAGGATTTGATCCACCAGATGATCCCTTTGAATATTAGTGCGGACTTGGGTTGGAGGTGCATGCGGTACTTCTTCCTCCTCCTTTTCTTCTTGTTCTTGTGTTCCCCCTTGATCCATGCCCTCAGGCACCCGAGATGCCCTCGGGCACCTGAGACCAATTGAGATGCCCTTAGGCACTTGAGACGCCCTCGGGAGGACGTCGTCTTGAAGTACCTGTTCCCATCTTGAGTTAGGGATTGCACCATCATTGAAAAAGAAGGTTGATCTTGTGCTTGGTGTTCCTGTAGTCACACATCGCCTGTCTACATAGTCCTCATTGCAGCCATTGGAACCTCGTTTTCATCAAGATCAACTTGCTCTCTTGGAGAGCCATTAGTCTCATCAAATAAAAAATCACTAGTGACTTCAACTAAACCCGGAAATTTGTTGAAGCCCCTATATGCCTTTGTATTTGAATCATAACCAAGTAAAAACCCAACAACGACTTTGGGAGCAAACTTTGAATGTCTACCTTTCTTGACTAAGATGTAGCATTTGCTCCCAGATACACGAAAATAAGAAACATTGGATTTGTTACCGGTTAGAAGCTCATATGTCGTCTTCTTGAGGAGGCGATGAAGATAAAGGTGGTTTATGGCATGGCAGGTTGTATTCACGACTTTCGACCAAAACCGCTCCAGCGTCTTGTATTCTCCTAGCAGCGTTCTTGCCATATCAATGAGCATCCGGTTCTTCCTCTCTAATACACCATTTTGTTGTGGAGTGTAGGGAGCAGAGAACTGATGCTTGATGCCTTCCTCCTCAAAACATTCCTCTGCTTGAAGATTCTTGAATTCTGATCCGTTATCGCTTCTTATCTTCTTCACCTTTAGCTCAAACTCATTTTGAGACCGCCTTAAGAAGCGCTTGAGGGTTTCTTGGGTTTCAAATTTATCCTGCAAAAAGAATACCCAAGTGAAGCGGGAATAGTTATCAACAATAACATGACCATACTTACTTCCCTCGATGCTAAGATAAGCAACAGGCCCGAAGCGATCCATATGAAGAAGCTCCAATGGTCTTGACAATATCATCACGTTCTTGCCTGGATGAGTTGTTCCCACTTGTTTTCCTATTTGGCATGCTGCACAAGGTCTATCTTTCTCAAAATAGACATCTATTAATCCTAACACATTTTCCTCCTTAAGAAGCTTATGAAGGTTCTTCGTACCAACATGTGCTATACGGTGATGCTAGAGCCAGCCCCTGTTAGTCTTAGCAAGTAAACATGCATCTAGATTGGCATTCTGCTTACTAAAATCTACTAAGTATAGCTTGCCATCAGATACACCTTTAAATGCTAATGAACCATCACTTATTCTAAATATAGTTACATCAACATTTGTAGATAGACAATTATATCCCATATGACATAACTGGCTGACAGAAAGTAAATTATAACTGAGCAGTTCTACCAAAAAGACATTAGAAATGGAATACTCGGTAGTAATCACTATTTACCTATCCCCTTTACCTTGGCTTGGTTGCCATCTCCAAAGATGATCGTGTCATGGGAATCCTTATTCTTGACATAGGAGGTGAACGTCTTCTTCTCTCCTGTCATGTGGTTTGGGCATCCGCTATCAATGATCCAACTTGAGCCCCCAGATGCATAAACCTGCAAGGAATTTAGGCTTGGGGTTTAGGTCCCCAACTTGTGTTGGGTCCTGTCAGGTTAGTTACATAGGATTTTGGAATCCAAATGCAAGTCTTACCTCTCTTCAATTTTGGTCCCACATTGGTAGCAACAATTTTATCATTCTTACAATAAATTACATAGGAAGCATCAAAAGTATGAAACTTAATAGAAGGACCATGATATGCATTCCTATCCTTAAGCGCGTGAGACCAACATGAGATGCACGACGCCTAGGTCTACTCCTACTATGAGCATAAGAACCACTAGATGAAGCAATCATAGTGTGATGAGCAAAAACAACATCATGACGCGTATGTAAAATGGGATGATCAATGCATGCATCATGATGAACATTATGAGCATTATGAGAAACATTCTTAACATGAGAATATAATTAAGCATGGTTCTTCTTTTTATGAAAAGAATGTGAGCTACTAGCCATAAGCTCCTTTCCCTTCTCCCTAGTGAAGTTGGGGGCCTCTTGGCTCTTTGTGTCCTTGGTTCCCTTTTGGAAACCAAGTCCATCCTTAATGGAGAGATGTCTACCAATGGTGTACGCATCCCTAGCAAACTTAATCTTACCACATTTATATTTGCAAATTTTAACTTGAGCATGAAGTTTAGCAATATCATCATTCAACTTGGAAATAGTAGAGGCATGAACATTGCAAGCATTGACATTAAAGTCCTTACATCTATTGCAAATGGATACATGCTTCAAAGATGAACTAGTAACATTTAACTTTTCTATTCTAGCATTTAAATAGACATTTAAACTCTTAAGGCTAGAAATCAAAGTATGGCAAGAAGATAACTCAGAAGCAAGCATTTCATTCTTCTTTATTTCTAATGCAAGGGATTTTTCTACTTCTACAACTTTATCATGTTCCTCATAAAGTAAATCCTCTTGCTTTTCAAGCAGTCTATTCTTTTCAATAAGAGCATCACTTAATTCATTGATTTTATCTACTTTTGTTCTTTCTAAGCCTTTAAAGAGATCTCTATAGTCTATATCATCATCCGAATCATCATCACTAGAGAAAGTGTACTCAGGGGTATCATGAGAGCGTACCTTCTTTTCTTTTGCCATGAGGCAAGTGTGATGCTCGTTGGGGAAGAGGCGGGACTTGTTGAAGGCAGAGGCAACATGTCCCTCGTTGTTGAAGTTGGAAGAAGAGCAGTTTGAGTCCCATTCCTTGCCGATGTGCGCCTCACCCTTCTTATTCCTATAGAACTTCTTCTTCTCTTTCTTCCCTTTCTTGTCTTGGTCATGGTCATTTTTATTATCGGGAAATTGAGCAATAAAATGACTAGACTTACCACCCTTGAAGCATGAACGCTTTCCTCTTAATTCGTTCTTGTTGGGGTAGTCCTTGCGTCCCTCCAAAGTGGTCTTGAAACGTTTGATCACAAGTGCCATCTCGTCCTCATTGAGACCAACCGCCTTAATTTTTGCCACCTTGTCGGGGAGCGCCTCCTTGTTGGCCGTCGCTTTGAGAACAACAGGTTGCGACTCGTAGTGAGGAAGAGGTATATTGGTGATGTCATCGACGTACCTTGCATCCTTTACCATCATGCACATGAGTCATGTCACACCCGGTTTTAGTAGGTAAACCGAATGCGAACCATGTACATGCTAGGATCAGAAATTCACGTACACCTCGATTACATAACTGGACATCATCACACAATGCTCAAATAATAACGTAAATAGGTATTAATTTGATTACATCATGATGTTCGAGACATCCATAGTCTTAAACATAGATCAAAGCGCGAAAACAAAACATAGTAAAATACGGCCTTCACAGGCAGTCAACTAGGGGTTTGCCGCTAACACACACCTAGAACTCATCAGTCTTGGAACTCTTGGAAATCCTCCGCCATGGCTTCATCTTCTCCTGAGCAGGGGTTGCAATGCGGACAACCTGGTGTTTTGCTATTTTAAAGCAAGGGTGAGTACACATCAATGTACTCAGCAAATGTCCTGTTTGGCTAAAGTGGACTAGCTGTATGTGGCGTGAAGCTCAGAGCAATTGTTTATAGTTGGTCAGGTAACTATTACTAGTGGAGAGCCAAGTTTTAGCAATAAACCCAAATTATTAACCTAAAGGTACTCCCTCCAAAAAGGTAATACCAGAATTCATAATCATAGTCATCACCATTAGAACCATTATCCTCATCATCATCTGTAATCATAGTATATCTAATCAAAGGAGCTACCAAGGCCGCTCATGACCGTGAGCACAACTGATATATCAGTTTCATAACACTCTACAGAGGCTGCACACTTTACCCACGAGTCATGATTCCCTCTCTAGCCTGGGTTGTACAGACCCGATCTTCACTACCAAGGTGAATGGCCAGTGATTCACTATGAAGCCTTTACAAAGATTTTCTGAAGATGTAGCCACCTGTTAGGTTTCCTAAATGTACCACACTCCTTCCCAAGGGGCAAACCACCTTCAGCAGAGTGAGCCGCATACACCGAGCCCCTTTGAAGGCACGACGGTGAAGCAAATTACACCTCAGTTCCTCTAATTAATTAGCTAAGTATGTCCCATTTCACCCTCATGGTTGTACTGTTATCCCAGGTGATCATCCAATGAACCAATCCTTACAGAGAAGCACTCGAGAAACCGCTCGAGCCCCCTTAAGTATCATAGTGCCATCATCATATCCGAAGGTAAACATCGTATCATAAATAATCTCATCATGTTTATTGATTATAGTAAAGCGCTAGCATATAGCTAATCTAGAAATAATCCAACCCAAATAGGTGAACAAGGACAGGATAAACAAAGACTAGTAAATCCTTAGGTATAAATTATGTAAATGTGGGGAGATGAATTATAAAATGTGTAGGACATAAATAGGTCAGAGGACACTTGCCTTCACCAACCAGCTGCTGCTCAGGGTCTTCTATTGCAACTTCCTCGGATTCCACCAACGGACCGTTATCTATACAAGTTCAAACATACATTCCACATTCTTAACATAGAAAGGAACAATACATTGTTGGTCACTTGTTCTCAACTGTTGTGAATCAAGAACAAGGCAACACAATTGTTAAATGTTAAGGACCTTCGTCCTTTGAAGCATTATCTCCTTTCGGATATAATGATCTTCAGACGAAGTTCATGAAGAACACGTCTTCATCATTCATAAAAATAATAGTTTATACACACGAGATGTGCTATCCATTCACATATTTATTCCATAATAATTGTATAAACATTATCAGAATTTATATTACATTGATACCTTCAGCTTGTTTGAAGGTGATGACGTGAGAGCAATTACAATCCAGTGTGAACAGTACGTGGTACTGTTCACCTATTTATAGGCACATGACACAGCCCGAGTAAAAATACATTTATGACCTTAACATGTACATATGATCCTACTACAAAACAACAGGGATTAACTAGTCTTTTCCTCTTCGACTCAACATTATGCCTGACCTTCGTTTTCACCTTAAGCCAAAGTTGTTCACCTTTGGCTTTTCCACACATGTTCGTTGTAGCTTCGGTATTCTATCTTGTCGTTTACAGGCAGTATCTTCGTCTTGAGGACCTTCGACAGAGAAGAACACCCCCAACAGCAGCCCCTTCGCGGTGCTAGGTCGTTTTTTCAAAACGAGCTTGATCCACGAAAACATGAAGGCTTCAGCATGCCGAAGGTCCGAAAAACACCTTTCCTGAGCTTGTTATTAAAAAACGAATAAAAATGTTATGGCGCTTTCTGGTCCACTGATCAGTCAGTACATGCGTTTCGATGGTTCACCTTCTTCACCTGCAGGGGCTATATAAACAGACGAGTTGGTGAGAAGTTACCACATCATCCATTGCTATTGTGTCGTTGTGCTGTTGAAATTTTTTACTGAAGTCGAAGCTTTCTGCTTTTAGTGCACTTGTTGCGTAAGCTTCGAACAAACATCCAATTAGCTAAGTCTAGCTTCGACACATAAAACTGAAATGGATAGAGTCAGGTCTACTGCCAGAGCAGCACACGAAGGAGAAGAAGCTGGAGCTACTGAGATGGCCCCTATCTCAGAAATGATGAAACATTCTGGGTTAGTTGTACGAGAGGAAGAAGAGTCTGTTCTGACAAAAGATGTTGTTGCCGAAGCTAAACCAACTTTTGCCGAAGCTAATAGTGATGACGAAGAAGATGATGACATTCTAAGCCTAAGCAAACCTAGCCTATTGAGTTCGGAAAATCTACAGTTAAGGCAGAGGTTTTGGCTTTAATGAAAAAGATGGGATAGTTTGGAAAAATGATGATGAATTGATTCGGTTTGCTGGGGACGAAGTAGTTCCAGAACCAAGAGACGATGAAGTCATTATGTTTCAGAGCTTCTTCAGAGCAGGACTTCGGTTTCCTCTGTATGAAATGATCGGTGAAGTTTTAAAGAAGTTTAAAATCTACCTTCATCAGCTGACTCCAAATGCTATAGTCAGACTTAGTGTATATATGGGCTCTCTGAAGCCAAGGAAGGAGTGCCAACGCTGAAGGATTTTGTCGGGTACATGAACTCCATAACCAGACTAAGGTTAGAGCTGATGGTCTGCATAAGAACTTCAGGTGTTACAATTTTGCATACCAAAAAGATACTAAAGCTTCTGTGATCGGATATCGTACCAAGTGGCCAAATGGTTGGACAAATGAATGATTTTATGTGAAAGCTGATGAGAAGAGATAGGAGAATCTTATGACTATGGTGATGAGCCCCCTGAGATTGAGCTTCGGCATAACCAGGTCGTTATGCAACATGTAGCTCGGCTCTCCCTGTTAGTTAGTCAAAGTAGAGTTCAGGGTCGTGGCTAAACATATCAGTACATGAGACTTGGTTCAAGAATACATGGCATATAAAATTTTCCTGACGTCAAGTGGATGGGCTCTGCCAAAGAAGAAATAAGAAGGGAATAAATATGAACTTGTACGACTTCCTTACCGTTTTAAATTTCAGAAAAGCTTCGACAAACCTTGTGCCGAATGGTTAGAGGTCATCGAAACAATGTGTAACGAAATCCTCAGAAATTACACTAAGAAAGAGGACCAGCTGATGACCGCTGCCTTCGGTACACGCGAGAAATGAAGGTTGAATCGGGTGATGGATGCCCTAGGCTTCGAGTATCCTGACTATGAAAGACTTGACGAAGAAGCTAGGGGATTGAAAAGGAAAAGGGTTGTGAGTATCTTGAAAAAGCAAGCGCAAAGATTTGTTGAGAGGGCAAGAAGAGAAGGTTGACAAAGAATCTGAAGTTGATACCAAAGCCTTCGTCGCCAAAGAAAGGAAGTTCATGATGTCTAGCCGCGGAGAAGAAGAGAGACCTTCTCCGCCGAAGTATTCAACAGAGACCACTTCGACAACTTCCATTGGCATGACATAAATTCTAGAGGTAATGACTGAACCCTTGCCTTTCACGATGCTAAGTCCTCTAGGATCAGAGCTAACAAGCTTATTATAGCCATAGAAGAAAAATGTTGAGAGAACTGCCGAAGCAAAGCTAATCAAGGATCATTCGGCGCCTGGTAGGGGGAACACTCATAAGAAACGTCAGATGATGAATGAGATGAGAGTTGTCCTTGATACCCCGCCTCCGGTGGTTCAAGAAAAAATGTATCCACTGTGGCCGATGAAGGTCCCCAATAGGCTGAAAACAGCGGTGGTCCCCTCAGGACAACCTTATCAGAAATCAATAGACTTATTGCTAATGTTGCACCTAGAAAAAATACCGAGGGGCAATTGCTATGGATACTTCAATGTCGAAGGAAAAAAGAACTGAAGAAGCCTCTTTGGAAAACAAAAGCTTCGATCTTCAGAACCTGGGCAGCCAACAGCTTTCCGAAGAGGATATATCTGAATTGAAGGAATTTGCTATATCTGGCGGCTACCAGCCCGGTTCTGTTCTCTTCGACAGCGTGGATGAAGAGATTTTAGGATGTTTTCGTGATCACGCTGGGGCAAAAATTGTGAGCACGTTGTTGTTGGTCACTTGTTCTCAAATGCTATAAGTTAAGAACAAGGCAACACATATGTTAATGGTTAAAGACCTTCGTCCTTCGAAGCATTATCTCCCTTAGGATATAATGATCCTTAGACGAAGGTTATGGAGGACAAACCTTCATCATCTCAATATGTAATAATAGAAAACAAGAATATATGAGACATATACAGAGCACGAATAGTTATATCAAATCATTAGATTAACTATATTCTCATTATATGATTATGAACAAACATTGATGATACTGAATTACATTTGTACCTTCGGCTTGGCAGAAGGTAAGAATCTGAGAGTGACGTGCGAGTGATAACAAGTCAACGTGAACGTACAGTGTTACTGTTCATCTATTTATAGGCACAGGACGCAGCCTGGGTAAAATTACATCCATGTCTTTTCCCCTTTAGGTCAGTTTCATTCTCCATCACCGTCTTTGTGCTAAGCCGAAGCTTCTCCATCCATAGCTTTGGAACTGATTCATCCTTCTTCCAAACCGCGCCTTTCATACCGTGCGCACCTTCATCTCAAAGCCGAAGGTTCCTGTAACAGTATATTATACTTGGAAGACATGTTAGTTGTGTTTTTGAGGACCTTCGGAAGATGAAGGCCCCCAACAGTTGTCGAAGAGTATTGGATTTCTGAAGCTGGAAAAGGACATTAGCTGTTACAGAAGACAACATGATATAGGCGACTTATTCTACTCAAATTTCAAGGTATGAGTCTTCTATTGTTTTTCCTTCGTCGGGCTAGTTTTAGCATTTGATTAATGAAGGTCTAACTCGACTTCATCCTTTTACTCAGAGCTTACTGCTGAGCAAGGCTCTGAAGATGCAACAAGACTATGAGGACAGAAAAAACGAGTTTGTTGTGGCTTGGAGAAAAGGATTGAAGAACTTGAAAATTCGTTGAAGGAAAAGGATGTCTTGCTCAGCTCAACAGAGGGCTCTCTTGCCAAAACTCGGGCTCAGAATGAGAAATTGAGTAAAGAGCTGAAGGGAGCACATATACTTCTAAAGGAAAACTCAAGTCGATTCAGCCGTGAGTCCGAAGCTTTAAACCTGACAATCAAGGCTGAAGCTGAGAAGAATCTTAAGCTGAGCGGAACACTTAAGGCTCTTCGGGATAAATGCTTCGGTTTTGCAACCCAATGTACTACCCAGTTAAAAAATATCTTCAATTCTATCGGAGCTATGTCTAAAGAAGCCAACCTTTCTACCAAAGATATCCCAAGAGCACTTGGATGTATTGAGAAGGAAATTGATGTCCTTGACGAAGTTATAATTGGCCATGGTGATTTTTGCGCGCTAGTGGCTTCCCGTGGGACAGCTGCTACTTTCACCAAGGTTGGGTGCAATCATGTAAAAACAGTTAACAAACCAACCTTCAGCCTCTCGCCATCAGATTTGGTTAATATCCCAGCCGAAGCCAGAAGTGTGGGTAACATATTTATTACCCAGATCTGGACTAAGGGCGGCCGAGAGATTGCTGGAAACGAAGCTCGAGCTTTGATTGGCAAGGTATGACAATTTTCTTACTTTCATATTATTATTTCAGGTTTTTTCTTATTATGTTTCTCAATACCTTTGTCTTATTATTTTTAGGGCAATGTTGATGAAGACTGATGAGCCAAAGCTTACTCAAACTCTGAAGAACGCTTTGGAAGTTGTTCCTTCTTCTGCTAGAGACTAAAAGATGCTCTTGAATCTCCTTTGTGAAAAACTATATTATTTAGCAAAAAATTGTTATTGAATGTAAAAATCTTTGTAAATATTCATGGATACCTTGCAATGTTGCTTTACCTTTCTTCCACTGTAGCTTGCTTTGTTGTGGACGAAACCAATGCTTCCAGCTTTTTGAGTTGAAGGTGAAAAACACCTTCCCTTCTTTTCGTTCATATCGAAGCACCTTCAGACCAAAGTCAAAATAGGGCCCTTTCGTTCATAATGAAGCATTTTTGCTCTGAAGGCAAAAACCTTCCTTTCTTTTTCCATTAGTGTCTTATGCAATATGCCATGATGCGATGAAGCTACAAATGTCTAATGTATGTCCGTATGAATGCAAAAGTTGATGTGATGAAGTATGCAAGTGTATGCCGGAGATAAAAAACTCACGTAAATACACACCCAGACTCTGCATCCCCTTAAGAACGACTTTGGAGTTTCTTCACCTTTTACTTAGGTGGTATTTTAACTCTGCATTCCCTTAGGAACGACTTTGGAGCTAAGCTCTGCATCCCCTTAGGAACGACTTTGGAGCTTCTTCACCTTTGACTTAGGTGGCATTTTAGCTCTATATCCCCTTAGGAACGACTTTGGAGCTACTTCACCTTTTACTTAGGTGGCATTTTAGCTCTGCATCCCCTTAGGGGCGACTTTGGAGCTTTTTCATATTTTTACACTCGATGGTGTAATCTTAGATCTTTACATTTTACATATGGGAGAAACTGGCCCTTGTATTGTACAGGGCTACGCAAGGAAAAATGAAAATTACAACCTATGGCCCCATTAAAAACTTCTCGCCCCTCTTGAAAGGAAAAGAGTGCCATAGGGAAAAGAAAGAAAATCACATGGTTTACACATAGTATCGCTGAAGCTTGTCTCTGTTCTAGGATCTTGGAATGTCATTCCTGTTCATATCTTTTAACCTGTGTGATCCAGGTCTTGACGAAGATACTACAAGAAGGCCCCCTCCCACTTGAGTTGTAGCTTCCCCACTATGTCTGGGTTGGCTATTCTTTGAAGCACCAAATGTCCTCGCTTAATATTCTTTAGTCTTACTTTCCTATCTCGCCACTTGATTGTTTCGGCTTGATATTTATTGATGTGATCTATTGCTTGAAGTCTGACCCCTTCTATAGTGTCTTTTGATATTTTGCAAGTGTCTTCGTCCTCTGCCGAAGCTAGAGTCCTTATCGATTCTTGTTCTTGCTTCTTCCGGTGTTATTGCTTCATCTCCAAACAAAAGCTTAAACGGAGTGAACCCTATTGACCTTGAGACAACAGTGTTATGATTCCACACTACTTTCACCAATTCATTTGGCCACTTTCCTTTTGGCAAATTAAAATTTGATTTCATTATTCCTGTGATGATGATTCCATTAGCTCGCTCTACCAAACCATTGGATTCTGGATGTCTCACAGATGCAAAGTGTATCTTCGTGCCAATTTTATCACAAAAAGTTTTAAATGCTTCGGCATTAAATTGTGCTCCATTGTCAACTGTGATAGCCTTCGGCACACCAAAACGGCAAATGATGTTCTGCCAGAAGAACTTTTGAACTGTGGTAGAAGTTATCGTGGCTAGAGGTTTAGCTTTGATACATTTTGAAAAACATTCTACTGCTACCATGGCATATCTCAGATTTCCTGGTGCTGGTGGAAGTGGGCCTAGTAAGTCTAAGCCCCACCTTTGCAGTGGCCAAGTGGGCTGAATCAGTTGTGTTAAAGATGAAGGTTGCTTCTGATCTCTGGCGCACTTCTGATAGTTTTCACATTTTTGAACTAGATCCACTGCGTTTGAAGCTGCCTTCGGCTAATAGAATCCTTGTTTAAAAACTTTTCTAAGTATAGGCCTAGATCTGATGTGGGCTCCGCATATTCCTTAATGTATTTCTTTCATCAGCTCTTGACCTTCGGCTCTAGATAGGCATTTCAATAGTGGGGAACAAACTCCTTGTTTGAATAATTCTCCTTCTATGATCACATATGGCCTTGTCCTAGCATGCATCCCTTTTATGTAAACTTTGTCATCCAAAGGATAATTGCCTTAAAGGAAAGATACAATTTCTGTTCTCCAATCCTCGCTGTGCACAGGTGGAATTGTCAGTACCGCTCGCTCCATGAGCTCGATCGAAGGTGCTTTAAGAGTTTCAAAGAATACTTCTGAGGGGAGTGGGAGCCCCTGTGCCGCTGATTTAGCTAGTAAATCTGACTGCTCGTTGTCTCCTCTTGGGATGTTTTCACTGAAAAACCTTCGAAGGAGGCCTCCATCCTTCAGACTGTGTCAAGATACTTTTCAAGCTTCGGGTCTCTTGCTTTGCTGCTTTTATCAACCTGTCCAATGATGACTTTTGAATCAGATTTAAGAACTGCCCTCTTATCCCCATTGCCGTAAGCTTTCGAATCCCCAAAAGGACGACTGTGTATTCTGCAATGTTGTTTGTGCAATTGAACTCCAATCTGGCTGCACAGCTGGTTTTGATTTTGGATGGTGAGATTAGAATAGCGGCTGCACCTACGCTGAAAGTTCCCCATGATCCATCACAGAATACTGTCCAAGCTTCGGTATCTGTTAGGTGTCCTTCATGAGCCCCTGGCATCCAATCGACAATGAAGTCTTCTAGTGCTTGAGATTGGATCGATGATCTATGAACAAAATCAATGGTGAATTCATTCAGCTCTGTAGCCCATTTGCCAACTCTTCCTGTAGCTTCTCTATTTCTTATGATGTCCTTTAGATGTTGAGATGAAGGTACTATGATGTGGTATGACTGGAAATAGTGCTGAAGCTTTCCGGAGGCCACCAGTACAACGTATAATACCTTCTCTAACTCTGTGTAGTTTCTTTTTGATGGACTTAGTACTTCGGAGATGAAGTATATTAGGACTTGCTTCTTTACTTGTTTGTCTTGTTTCTTTTTCACCAGCGCTGCACTAACTGCCGCATGGGGAGCTACTACATACAATAGCAATGGTGCTCCTAACGAAGGTGGAGTTAAAGTTGTCAGTTGTATAGGATATTGTTTCAAATCTTCAAAGGCCTTTTGTTGATCTGGCCCCCATTGAAAGACATCGACCGACTTTAATACTTCGAAGAATGGCAGATTCCTTTCTATTGATCATGAAATAAATCTATTCAATGACGTGAGCCTGCCTATCAATCTTTGAGCACCTTTTCTTGACTTTAGTGGCTCCATTCGAAGTATAGCTTCTATTTTTCTTGGGTTAGCTTCAATCCCCTTTGTTGATACTAGACAACCAAGAAATTTTCCCTTCTTCACACTGAAGACACATTTTTCCGGATTTAACTTGAGACCAGCCTTCCTGAAGTTGGCAAATGTTTCTTGCAAATCAATAATGTGGTTTTCTTGTTTCATGCTCTTGACTATGATGTCATCAACATATGTCAAAACATTCTTGCCGATCTGAGAATGGAGAACTTTGGAAGTCATCCTGCTGAAGCTTCGTCTAGTGTTCTTGAGCCCCTTGGGCATCCGAAGATAGCAATAAGTTCCACTAGGGGTTATGAAGCTTGTTTTGGGCTCATCTTCCTTCTTCACCCAGATTTGATGATAACCTGAGTAGCAGTTCAGCAGGATCATGATCTTCGGAGTGGCTACCACATCTATGAGAGAGTCTATTCTTGGCAAGGGGAATTCATCCTTCGGACACGCCTTGTTAAGATCTATGAAATTAATACACATCCTCCACTTTTCGTTGGCTTTCTTTACCATCATAGTGTTGGTCAGCCATTCTAGATATGTTACTTCTCTGATCACCCTGGCACTGAGGAGCCTTTTAACTTCATTTCTTGCCCCTTCGGCTTTACCACCTGACATCTTCCAAAGATTATGCTTCCTCGGTCTTACAGTTGGGTCTACATTGAGAGAGTGTTCAATAACATCTCTGTTTACACCGCAAAGATCATTGGGTGACCAAGCAAATACATCCTTGTTATTTAACAAGAATTTTAATAGAGCTTTTTCTTGTTTCTCAGATAATTGGGACCCAAACAACACCTTCTGTTTAGCTATGTCTTCACACAAAAGCATAGACTTTGGTTGATCTGCTGAAGCAACTTTATCTCTTATATACTTATGCTGCTGGTGAGCTTCGGTCTCATCCATATTGTGAATGGCCCTGGTGAGAGCACCTAGAGGGGGGGGGGGTGAATAGGTGATCCTGTAAAATCAAGGACTAACTAGCCACAGACTTGATTATTAAAGTGTTAGTTAAATCAAGTGGCTATAAAACATGTTAGCGTGAACAAAATGATCACAAGAGGCAACACAAGAGACACGCGATTTTTATCCTGTGGTTCGGCCAAGTAACACTTGCCTACTTCCACGTTGTGGCGTCCCAATGGACGAGGGTTGCACTCAACCCCTTTCAAGTGATCCAATGATCAACTTGAATACCACGACTTTCTTCCTTTTAGTCTTCTTCTCGTCTACGAGGAATCTCCAAAAGTTGGAGCCTCTCGCCCTTACAATATAGATCACAAAGAACGCACAAGAGTAAGGTCGGGAGAGCAACACACACAAGACTCAAAATCACAGCACAACCACGCACACGAGTCACGACTTGAGCTCAAAGCACAACACATGGAGTTCACAACTCAAATGGAGCTCAAATCACTAACACAGAGAATCAAATGCGTGGAGTTGGAGTCTTGGAGTCTTAGGATTCTTAGTGAATGCTTGGGTGACTCCTCCATGTGCCTAGGGGTACCTTCTATAGCCCCAAGGTAGTTAGGAGCCGTTGAAGACAAACTTGGAAGGCCATCCTTGCCTTCAATCGAGTGGCGCACCGGACAGTCCGGCGCGCCACCGGACAGGTCCTGTAGACGGTCCGGTGCGTGATCTCCTTCCAAAATTGGCATATCTGACCGTTGCTCCTCTGGGCTGATTGGCTCACCGGACACTGTCCGGTGCACACCGAACAATCCAGTGCACCAGCCGACCGTTGGAGCAGTCCATGTGTCGCGCGAAGATTGCGCGACCGACCATTGGCGCTGGCGACCGTTGGCTCACCAGATAGTCCGGTGCACCACCGGACAGTCCGATGAATTATAGCCACGTCGCCCCTATGCTTTTCTCGAGAGTGACGAGTACGCCACAGACGACTCACCAGACAGTCTGGTGAACCACCGAATAGTCCGGTGAATTATAGCCGTACACCATCGTCAACTCCCGAGAGCGGCCTTTTCACCGGAGACCAGCCTGGCGCACCGGACACTGTCCGGTGCACCACCGGACAGTCCGGTGTGCCAAGCCGAGCTGGAGTTTGCTGCACATAGCCAACTCTTTTTCCAATTCTTTTCTCACTATTTCTAGCACTTAGACAAAACACATTAGTACTCAAAACAATGTACTAAGTCTAGAAACATACCTTTTTCTTTGATTTGCACTTCTCACTTTACTTGGCACATAAGAACTTAATTAATTGTGTTGGGCACTTAATCACCAAAACATTATTGAAATTGCCCAAGGGCACATTTCCCTTTCAATCTCCCCCTTTTTGGTGATTTATGCCAACACATCCAAAAGCAACTAAAAGAAGTTCAACATCAATGCAATTGAGGACCAAATCATTTTTGCACAAGATTTGACATATTTGGATCATTCTTTGCCACCACTTGGTTTGTTTTTGCAAATCAAATTCATTTTCCTATCTCTAAGTCAAACACACTTGTTTGGGCACAAAGAGAAATAATCCAAGAGTGAAATTGATCAAGTGTCAAAAACTCCCCCTTTTCCCATAATAAAAAATTCTCCCCCACAAGAGACCAAATTTTGCAATAAGAGTATTTTGGACAAATCAAAACTTCTAACTCTATTGTTTTCAAAATTCACAAGTGGTAGCTGATCCATTTGCTTTGGCCTTAATTTCTCCCCTTTGGCATGAAGCACCAAAACGGGATCATTTTTAGCCCTTTAACCCCATTGCCTCACCAAAAATGTCAATTAAGAGCAAAAAGGCAAATAGAGCATAAGAATGAACTTGGAATTAAATACACCAATATCGGAGTGCAGTGGAAGTCTTTGCGTCGTCCAAGTTCACCTTTCCCTTTCAATGCACCTTTTGAGACTACATCAAGTATACTCAAGCACAAAGGTTAATCTCAAAGGGTCAAGTTGTAGCATATCTCCCCCTAAATATGTGCATCACTTGCAAATGGACTTGTGAGGTCCGGGGATCATGTGTACAACTTGAGCACCACAATAATGGATTTAAATGCATAAAGTAACATGATCAAAGGCATAAAACACATGTATGCTATAGATCAATCCAAGTTACGCGAATCTAATACATTTAGCTCACTACGCAACCTGCAAAAAGTTTTCTCATCCAACGGCTTGGTAAAGATATCGGCTAGCTGGTTCTCGGTGCTAATATGGCACACCTCGATATCTCCCTTTTGCTGGTGGTCTCTCAGGAAGTGATGCTGGATGTCTATGTGCTTAGTGCGACTGTGTTCAACAGGATTATCCGCCATGCGGATAGCACTCTCATTGTCACATAGGAGTGGGACTTTGCTCAGATTGTAGCCAAAGCCCGGAGGGTTTGCTTCATCCAAAGTAGTTGCGCGCAACACTGTCCTGCGGCAATATACTCGGCCTCAGTGGTGGATAGGGCAACGGATGTTTGTTTCTTTGAACTCCAAGACACTAGGGACCTTCCGAGGAGTTGGCACGTCCCCGATGTGCTCTTCCTATCAACCTTGCACCCGGCATAATCAGAGTCTGAGTATCCAATCAAGTCAAAGGTAGACCCCTTTGGATACCAGATTTCGAAGCAAGGCATAGAAACTAAATATCTAAGAATTCGCTTAATGGCCACAAGGTGACATTCCTTAGGGTCGAATTGATATCTAGCACACATGCATACACTTAGCATAATGTCCGGTCTACTAGCACATAAATAAAGCAAGGAACCTATCATAGACCGGTATGCCTTTTGATCAATGGACTTACTTCCTTTGTTGAGGTCTACATGCCCATTGGTCCCCATCGGTGTCTTCGCGGGCTTGGCGTCCTTCATCCCAAACTGCTTAAGAAGATCTTGTGTGTATTTCGTTTGGGAGATGAAGGTGCCATCCTTGAGTTGCTTCACTTGGAACCCAAGGAAGTAGGTCAACTCGCCCATCATCGACATCTCGAACTTTTATGACATCACCCTGCTAAACTCCTCACAAGACTTTTGATTAGTAGAACCAAATATTATGTCATCGACATAAATTTGGCACACAAAAAGATCACCATCACAAGTCTTTGTAAAAAGAGTGGGATCGGCTTTCCCAACCTTGAAGGCATTAGCAATTAAGAAATCTCTAAGGCATTCATACCATGCTCTTGGGGCTTGCTTAAGTCCGTAGAGCGCCTTAGAGAGTTTGAACACATGGTCGGGATACCTGTCATCCTCAAAGCCAGGGGGTTGTTCCACGTATACCTCCTCCTTTATTGGCCCATTGAGGAAAGCGCTCTTTACTTCCATTTGAAACAACCTGAAAGAGTGGTGAGCGGCATAGGATAATAAAATTCGGATAGACTCTAGCCTAGCCACAGGAGCAAAAGTCTCCTCAAAATCCAAACCTACGACTTGGGCATAACCTTTTGCCACAAGTCGAGCCTTATTTCTTGTCACCACCCCGTGCTCGTCTTGCTTGTTGCGGAACACCCACTTGGTTCCCACAACATTTTGCTTTGGACGTGGCACCAGGCTCCAAACTTCATTCCTCTTGAAGTTGTTGAGCTCTTCCTGCATGGCCAACACCCAGTCCGAATCCTGCAAGGCCTCTTCTACCCTGAAAGGCTCAATAGAAGAGACAAACGAGTAATGCTCACAAAAATTAGCTAAACGTGAGCGAGTTGTTACTCCCTTGCTTATGTCACGCAGAATCTGATCGATGGGGTGATTTCTTTGGATCATTGCTCGGACTTGAGTTGGAGGGACCCTTGGTGCTTCTTCCTCCATCACTTGTTCTTCCCGTGCTCCCCCTTGATCCTGTCCCTCTTCTTGAGGTACCTGTTCACCGTCTTGAGTTGGGGGATGCACCATTGTAGAGGAAGATGGCTGATCTTGCTCCTGTTGTTCCTGTGGTCGCACATCACCAATCGCCATCGTGCGCATTGCGGCCGTTGGAACATCATCTTCATTTATGTCATCAAGGTCAACTTGCTCTCTTGGAGAGCCATTAGTCTCATCAAATACAACATCGCTAGAGACTTCAACCAAACTCGATGATTTGTTGAAGACTCTATACGCCTTTGTATTTGAGTCATAACCTAGTAAAAACCCTTCTACTGCCTTGGGAGCAAATTTAGAATGTCTACCTTTCTTCACCAGAATGTAACATTTTCTCCCAAATACTCGAAAGTAGGAGACGTTGGGTTTGTTACTGGTAAGGAGTTCATACAAGGTCTTATTGAGAAGGCGATGTAGGTAGAGCCATTTTATAGCGTGGCAAGCTGTGTTCACAGCTTCCGACCAAAACCGCTCGGGCGTCTTGAATTCTCCAAGCATCGTTCTCGCCATGTCGATAAGCATCATGTTCTTCCTCTCTACCACACCGTTTTGCTGTGGTGTGTAGGGAGCGAAGAACTCATGCTTGACGCCTTCTTCCTCAAGATACTCCTCCACTTGCAGATTCTTGAACTTGGATCCGTTGTCGCTTCTTATCTTTTTCACCTTGAGCTCAAATTCGTTTTGAGCCCTCCTTAGAAAGCGATTTAGGGTCCCCTGGGGTTCTGATTTATCCTGCAAAAAGAACACCCAAGTGAAGCGGGAAAAATCATCAACAATTACAAGACCATACTTACTTCCCCCGATGCTAAGGTAGGCAACGGGTCTGAAGAGGTCGATGTGAAGAAGCTCCAGTGGTCTTGATGTTGTCATCACATTCTTGCTATGATGAGTGCTTCCCACCTGTTTCCCTGCTTGACAAGCTGCACAAGGTCTATTTTTCTCGAAACAAACATTAATTAGTCCTAACATATGTTCTCCCTTTAGAAGTTTATGAAGGTTCTTCATCCCAACATGTGCTAGACGGCGATGCCACAGCCAGCCCATACTAGTCTTAGCTATTAAGCATGCATCTAGATCGGCCTTCTCTTTCGAAAAATCAGCTAAGTAGAGTTTGTCGTCTAATACACCCTTAAAAGCTAGTGAACCATCACTCCTTCTAAAGACAGATACATCAACGTTTATAAAAAGACAATTGTAACCCATGTGACAGAATTGACTTACAGATAGAAGGTTGTAACCAAGCGACTATACTAGAAATACATTCGATATGGAGTGCTCGTTGGTGATGGCTACCTTGCCCAAGCCTTTGACCTTGCCTTGGTTCCCATCTCCAAAGATAATCGTATCCTAGGAATCCTTGTTCTTGACGTAGGAGGTGAACATCTTCTTCTCCCCCGTCATGTGGTTTGTGCATCCGCTGTCGATAATCTAGCTTGAGCCCCCGGATGCATGAACCTGCAAGGAATTTAAGCTTGGGTTTTAGGTACCCAACTCTTGTTGGGTCCTACAAGGTTAGTCACAATAACTTTTGGAACCCAAATACAAGTCTTGTCTCCCTTGCATTTGGATCTCAATTTTCTAGCTACTACTTTTGCATTCTTACATGAAAGAACAAAAGAAGTGTTGCAAGCATGAAAAACAGTAGTAGATTCATTGCACATTTTCCTAGGCACATGATGCACAACATGATTTCTCCTAGGCCTACTTCTACCATGAACAAAAGTAGAACTAGAGGCAAACATAGCATGTCAATTAAAAGCATCATGATCATAACTCCTATTGTAATGAGCACGATTAGCAATTTTCCTATCATAAATAAAAGCATGGTTCCTTTGAGGATTACTAACCATAGGAGCCTTCCCTTTCTCCTTGTTGGGAATGGGAGCCCTTTGTCTTGTTAAGTTCTTGGCTTCCTTTCGAAAACCAAGCGCATCCTTAATTGAGGGGTGTCTACCAATGGTGTAGGCATCCCTTGCAAATTTTAATTTATCAAAATTAATTTTGCAAGTCTTAAGTTGAGCATTAAGACTTGCCACCTCGTCATTTAATTTGGTAATAGAAATAAGGTGTTCATCACAAGCATCAACATCAAAATCCTTACATCTATTACATATAACAACATGCTCTACACATGAACTAGTATTGTTCACTTCCTCTAGCTTAGCATTTAGTTCATCATTTAAGCTTTTTAAACTAGAGATCGATTCATGTCAAAACAGACAATTCAGAGGATAACATTTCATTTCTCTTAATTTCTAAGGCAAGGGATTTTTGCACACTAACAAATTTGTCATGTTCCTCATATAAAATATCCTCTTGTTTTCTAACAATCTATCCTTTTCATTTAAAGCATCAATTGATTCATTAATTTTTTCTATTTTAGCTCTATCTAAACCTTTAAATAAACTAGAGTAATCTACTTCATCATCAGAAGAATCATCATCGCTAGAAGTAGTGTACTTAGGGGTATCTCGAACATGTACCTTCTTTTCCTTGGCCATAAGACATGTATGGCGTTCGTTGGGGAAGAGAGAGGACTTGTTGAAGGCCGAGGCAGTGAGTCCTTCGTCGTCGGAGTCGGAAGAGGAGCAGTTTGAGTCCCATTCCTTTCCAAGGTGCGCCTCGCCCTTTGCCTTCCTGTGGCTCTTCTTTTTCTCCTTCTTCCTGCTCTTTTCTTGTCCCTGGTCACTATCATTATCAGGACAATTTGCAATAAAGTGACCAGTCTTATCGCATTTGAAACAGGAGCGCTTTCCCTTTGTTTTGTTCTTGTTGGAGTACTCCTTGTGTCCTTTAAGTGCGGTCTTAAAACGCTTGATGATAAGTGCCATCTCATCTTCGTTGAGGCCGGCAGCCTCCACTTGAGCTACCTTGCTTGGTAGTGCCTCCTTGCTGCTATTTGCCTTGAGCGCAACAGGCTGCGGCTCGTACACGGGTAGAGGGCCGTTTAAGGCGTCATCTACATACCTTGCCTCCTTAACCATCATGCGCCCGCTTACAAATTTTCCGAGTATCTCCTCGGGTGTCATCTTTGTGTACCTGGGATTTTCACGGATAAGATTCACAAGATGGGGGTCAATAACTGTAAAGGACCTAAGCATGAGTCGGACGATGTCGTGGTCCATCCATCTTGTGCTTCCATAACTTCTAATCTTGTTGACTAGGGCCTTGAGCCTGTTGTAGGTTTGTGTTGGCTCTTCTCCTCTGATCATGGCAAATCTCCCTAGCTCGCCTTCCACCAGTTCCATTTTGGTAATCATTGTAGCATCATTTCCCTCATGTGAGATCTTGAGGGTGTCCTAGATTTGCTTGGCGTTGTCCAAGCCACTTACTAAGAGATGCTAACAGCACAGTAGTAGCTTGTGCGTTCTTATGAATTTGCTCATTGGTAATCACAGGGTTATCCGTACTATCGAAATGCATTCCATTTTCCACTATTTCCCAAATGCTAGTGTTGGGGGCCTTCGTCCTCCGAAGGTCCTCAAAAACATGATTTGACAATGTTTTCCAAGTGGATTATGTGAACAGGTATCTTCGGACTCAGAATTATGAACATGAAGCACGGTCAGGACGAAGCCTGAACCAGACGAAGGACGAGCTGATTACCAAGCTCTACGAAGGATGGTGCACAGCCGAAGCTGTGCGCAGGGAAGCTTCGTCGCGATAGCAGAGGGGGGAACCGACTTAAAGATGAAAAGACTACGTGGACCTTGACAGATTTTCATAAGTCATTGACAAATGTAATGGACATGAATGTAATTTTATATGGGCTGCGTCCCACGTCTATAAATAGATGAACAGTACTCCCGTACTGTTCACGCTGACTTGGCATTTGCTTTTGCGTCACGCTTGTACTTTTTACCTTCTCTCAGGACCGAAGGTACATTTGTAATTTGAAATCATTTCTATTTTTCCATGTTAATAAAATAGAAATGATTCTATGATGGTGCTTATATTATATTTCATGATCTATATGAATCCTTCGTCATTACTTGTTATGTTTACGAAGGTATGTCTCTTGTGACCTTCGTCCGAAATTCATTATTTCCCGAAGGGACATAATGCTCCGAAGGACGAAGGACTTTAACACTTAACATTTTTTATGTTGCCTTGTTCTTAACTCTTAGCATTTGAGAACAAGTCCCCAACAGCTAGGATGGAGAGAAAATAGATGACTACACATTTTATGACTCCAAAATGAGTAGTCCTCTCCATCAAAGTGTGGAGGTTTTCCTAGAGGAATAGAAAGTAAATGTGCATTCGAATTGTACGACATGCGAGAATAGTCAAAAGAGTAGTTTTGATTAACCGTCTTTTTCTTTGACGAAGAATCGTCATCATCGTCGTCTCTTGGTGAAGAATAAGATGCATCACTGTCGTAGTAGATTATCTTCTTGATGCGCCTCTTCTTCTTCCCGTCCTTCTTCTTGTGACTCGAGCCTGAGTCAATGGGCTTGTCATCTCTTGGCTCGTTGAAGATGGACTCCTCTTTGTTGTTGATCACAATCCCCTTTCCCTTAGGATCCATCTCTTCGGGCGATTAGTCCCTGTGAAGAATACGACTCCGATACCAATTGAGAGCACCTAGAGGAGGGGGGGGGGGGTGAATAGGTGATCCTGTAAAATCAAGGACTAACTAGCCACAGACTTGATTATTAAAGTGTTAGTTAAATCAAGTGGCTATAAAACACGTTAGCGCGAACAAAATGATCACAAGAGGCAACACAAGAGACATGCAATTTTTATCCCGTGGTTCGGCCAAGTAACACTTGCCTACTTCCACGTTGTGGCGTCCCAATGGATGAGGGTTGCACTCAACCCCTTTCAAGTGATCCAATGATCAACTTGAATACCACAGCTTTCTTCCTTTTAGTCTTCTTCCCATCTGCGAGGAATCTCCACAAGTTGGAGCCTCTCGCCCTTACAATATAGATCACAAAAACACACAAGAGTAAGGTCGGGAGAGCAACACACACAAGACTCAAAATCGCAGCACAACCATGCACACGAGTCACGACTTGAGCTCAAAACACAACACATGGAGTTCGCAACTCAAATGGAGCTCAAATCACTAACACAGAGAATCAAATGCGTGGAGTTGGAGTTTTGGAGTCTTAGGATGCTTAGTGAATGCTTGGGTGACTCCTCCATGCGCCTAGGGGTCCCTTTTATAGCCCCAAGGCAGCTAGGAGCTGTTGAAGACAAACTTGGAAGGCCATCCTTGCCTTCTATCGAGTGGCGCACAGGACAGTCCGGTGCGCCACCGGATAGGTCCTGTAGACGGTCTGGTGCGCGATCTCCTTCCAAAATTGGCATATCCGACCGTTGCTCCTCTGGGCTGATTGGCTCACCGGACACTGTCCGGTGCACATCGGATAGTCCGGTGCACCAGCCGACCGTTGGAGCAGTCCACGTGTCGCGTGAAGATTGCGTGGCCGACCATTGGCGCTGGCAACTGTTGGCTCACCGGACAGTCCGGTGCACCATCAGACAGTCTGATGAATTATAGCCATGTCGCCCCTATGCTTTTCCCGAGAGCGACGAGTATGCCATGGACGACTCACCGAACAGTCCGGTGAATTATAGCCGTACACCGTCGTCAACTCCCGAGAGCGGCCTTTTCACCGGAGACCAGCCTGGCGCACCGGACACTATCTGGTGCACCACCGGACAGTCCGGTGTGCCAAGCCGAGCTGGAGTTTGCTGCACATAGCCAACTCTTTTTCCAATTCTTTTCTCACTGTTTCTAGCACTTAGACAAAACACATTAGTACTCAAAACAATGTACTAAGTCTAGAAACGTACCTTTTTCTTTGATTTGCACTTCTCACTTTACTTGGCACATAAGAACTTAATTAACCGTGTTGGGCACTTAATCACTAAAACATTATTGAAATTGCCCAAGGGCACATTTCCCTTTCACCTGGAATCTGTTCAATTCCCTTCAGCTCTTCTTGCAGCCTCTTAACTTCCATGCACATCAATAGGACCCTAATCAGATGGTATCTTCATACACAGATATGCTGGATGAAGTATTGCTTTGAAATCGTTCAGTGTCCCTCATCCAATGATGGCATTATAAGGATAATCCATGTCTACAATGTCAAATACAACTTGCTCTGTTCTAGTGTTGTGGACATAGCTGAAGGTGATTGACATTATTATTTTTCCAAGTGCCACTATCTATTTTCCTCCGAAGCCACATATGGGGTATGTTGCATCATGTATTTTGTCATCCTACTCTTGCATTTGTCTAAAGGCTTTTGTGAAGATAATATCTGCTGCACTACCCATGTCTACAAGGACATTGTGAACTAAGAATCCTTTGATAACACATGATATGACCATGACATTATTGTGAGGGTAATCCTTAAGTTGAAGGTCTTCTTGGGAAAATGTGATTGGTACATGAGACCATTTGGACTTGATGAAGGGTCCTTGCACTCCGATATGTTGTACTCTTCTTTGTGCTTCCTTCTTCTGCTTCTTATTGGCTGGTTCGGAGCTTGAACCGCCTGTGATTGGGAACACTAGCTTCGTGGCCGAAGGTGACACAGCTTGATCACCTTGCGAAGCCATTATCGTGGTCGTGGAAGTGAGTTCACCTGAGGTGGTGTGGCAGAACCACCCGAATTATTCCAGCCTAAGTGCCTAAGTCATGCCTCAAGGGCCGTGACACACTTAAATCGGAATAACCCGTCAGTCCTTCAGATCTAGTCTGATAGAGCCACTTAACCAGGATCAAATTCCACAATCTCACTCGAAGGTGAGTCACAGAAGAAATACAATAAAACAGGAAACCTCAAATTAAGTACTGGATTATTACATAAATCGGAGTTCTGGAGTAGCAAATAAAGTTCATAACGTAAAGTGCAGCGGATAATCGATGTCGTCGGTAATGAGGAAATGGGCAAGGCCTAGCCCACTACTCCTCAGGCTCCTCTCCTGCCGGAGCAACATCCCACTCGACCGTCCAACCCGGTGGCAGGGTGGTTGGCCAAGTCACACCATCAACCAAATCCTGCATGGTACCTGCAAAAATGGTGCCACAAGCAAGGCTGAGTATACTAATACTCAGCTAGACTTACCCGGTGTGAGGAGTCTACTCCTCTACCTCTAGACTATACAGCTGTTTGGCTGAGGGGTTTGGTTTGCCAAAAGCACTAGCTGTTACTATAATCAATTTTTAGCTTTTCATATTTTATCATCATTAGCCTAGCTAGATTTGCTCCTTCTAAGCATACATGGTAACAATCATTTAGTTCAAACAACAAGTTATCTCATATAACCACATTTCACTTCTTACTCGATGCAGTACAAGGAATCAAGCAGTCTCATTAGCTGCGAGAAGCAGACGATTCGAATCGAGTTTTAACCTTGCAAGGTAAACCTAAACACACGGCATGTCAGGGTACTCCGACCCTGCACATGACAACCGTCCCCATCGATTCCCCGTTCGCGTCCAGGCCTCACCGCCTTGGCATACAATGCTCCACTGACCCCGACTGCCGCCGTGCAGTGGCCGCACTTGTACCCACCATAGCTAGCATGGGAGAACCAGTCTCAGGTCGCATGAGGGATAAAGTCCGCGCCCGGCTTCACTCAGGTACTAGGTTTACCGGTTACCATTTTTCCCGGCATGTGTTTAGTACGTTCAAAAGCTTGACTCAGGTATCCACACATTAATCCTTAATTCATTTTTCCGTCTCATGGACAAGGCATCCTCCCTGGATCCAAGTCCATAGACCAATACATATATCCCATTATCAAGATGAATACAATCAATTCCTGACCTCGCGCGAGTGCTAGAAAAATCACTCGACTTCTACCGAGATCCTGATTAGCAAGCAGCTACTCGATCTAGCATACTAGTATTCATCTCAAAAAGGAGTCCTAAGTTCATGCATCTAGAGGTTTCAAGCAACTCCTACACTTAAGTGCACATTACAATCCTACAAGCATTAAGTGTAGTAAAGTAGCATATAATAATATGGTTATGCATAAAACCGGGGCTTGCCTTCAATTGCTGGGGCTGCGGGGAGATCCTCAATAGCAGTCTCTGAAGCCTGCTCCTGGTCCTCCTCTTGGACAGGTCCTTGCTCGGGGATGAGCACGTACTCTCCGTCGGCAAGATTACAATCTAATGAATGCAATGTGTAAGATATATGCATGATATGATATGTGTTTTTAGAAATCACAACTTAAAAGGGGTATGATCTTTCTTGAGTTAACAAAGTTAACTTTACTTATGCAAGACCCTTGGGTGGTATATTTGGTAAATTAAGTTAAACTTTAGCTAAGGCAAGTAGTAGGTTTTACTTTCAGGGGTTCCACTGAATTCTTTTTAAGTCTTAGGGGTAATGATAAGTACTTCAAGTTAGACTTATTGAGGTGGGGTTTATTTCCTCTTTCCTTTTTCTTTATTCTCTTTAATGTTTAGGAGTAGGTTTGAACTACAAGTTGCTTTTATAAAATTCTAAAAATTCTGTAAAAATTACAGTGGCTTGCTACTGGTGTGTGTTTCTCTTCCTTAAAACTTGGGGATCAGAAAGTGAATAGTTTTCTCTGCACAAAATTACCAAATTCTAAGGTAAAAAGGGTGCTTTGAACTACAACTATGATTTAAGAGTGGGTAATTCTTCAGAACTTATTTTTGCTAGCTTTTAGGTGTTATAACATGACTTGACACAAATTTCTAGTCATTGATACCTTTTAATTATTTTTCTATGGTTTTCTCAAGTTCCTAGCCAAATGGGTGCTTTCTACTACCACTATAATTGAAAAATATCAAACAACAGAGTTCTCATTTTTCTTAGTTATTGTTTTGTGCAAGAGCAATCATTCTGAAGTTTGGCATCTTTTTGCTTAAGGGAAGGGGTGGGGTGCATTATTTAGATTAAATGGCCTTTCTCTTAAATCATTAGCAATTGGTATGAGTTTGCTTCTTTTTCTTGGGTTTGCATTTTTCTCTGGTAGTCTACCTCATCATGGGCTTAGTTGATTTTTGGTTGCTCATTATCACAATATTTGAGGCTGTTCATGATTTAGTTAGAAAATGCCTTATTATCACCTTGGATTTATTTCTCTTACTCAAAAAGTTGGACTGAGGTGCTCTATATTTTTGCAGTGGGGCTCTGGTGGTTATAAGTTCACTGGATTTTTGTTAAGCATTTTGGTTATAGTTTTGCCTCTTTAATAATTGATTTCCAGTCTTATTTAGGCTAGACAATTCATTTTAATTTAAAACTGGTCTAAATTAATAGTCTCTGTATTTTTCCTAGGTTCTCTGTTACATAAGTAAACTAGGAAAAATAATATTAGTCACTGTTTATTAATTTCTAATACCTTTCTGATTTTCTCTAAGTTTTGGACAAAACATCATTAAATGAGGAACTACATCATAGTTTCTAATGCTGGGGTTCCTACTATTTTTAATCAGTGTCTAAAGGAGGTCTGAATGCCCACAAATTTTCTTAAGTCTAGTACAGAAGAAAAACTAATTTTCCTTGATTAAATAAGGTTTAGGGGGTTTCTGTTTTTAATTTTAAACTCTAAAAGTTTGAACAGAAAGCATAGGGTTTACTATTTTTAAATGATAGATTGTAATATACAGAGGCTAGCAAAATTGGTTTGACATTTTTTTGAGTAAGAATTCATCAAGTTATGAATTTTACAAGTTCTCTGGTTATTTAAAAGAATATCAGAATCGATTTAAAAGAAAAGCTACTTTGCACTGGGGTCCCTGGCGGTTTTCTAAGTTTTTCCTTGCGAATTAGTCCTCAGGCTACTATTCACCAGGGTCTCTGTCATTACAGAAAACCCCTCGGGTTCTTCACCTCCTAACCCGAGGTCCTTAGTTTAGCTTAAACAGTAGCCGCGACGGGGAAAAGGGCGGAGGGGCTTACCGGCGGCGAGACTGTTCCGGTGAAGTGGTCGAGGATGAAGGGGAGGTCCTGGGGATCACAACGGTGTGCGGAACGCCGTCGGAGATGGCCGGAGTCGGTCGGTCCACGCGCGCAGGCGGGGATACTCGTCGGCGGCGAGGAGACCGGCCTGGTCACGGCGAGGTAGTCCAATCAAATGGGTCAGGGAGGTCCACGGAATGCCAGAGAAGACATGAGCGAGAGGAATTGGGCGGAGACTCACCGGATAGCTCGGTCCACGCGCGGCGGCGGAAGACCGAAGTCCGGCGAAGTCGATCTCGGGCCTCCGGTGAAGTCCGGCCGGGTCCGAGGGCTTGGCGAGCTTCACTGGCTACTGGTGGAGCTGGCCGAAGCACTGGCTTGGCTTGAGGACGGCTGGGGTGGGCTGGCCACGGTGGCCGAAGCGCGGGCGGCAATGGCGGACGGAAATCAAGCTCGTCGGAGCTAAGGAAAGCGGCTGGCCGAAGAGGGTGAGTGCGGGGCGAAGTGAGGCGCGCCTGGGGAGGCTTTATAGGCGCGGGCGGGCACGGCCGAGGGCGAGGGCGCGCGGCGGACGCGACTGGTCGCCGGGGAGCGCGCGCGCGCGGGTTGGGCGAGCTCTGGCACGCCGGCCAGGGTCGAACACGTGGGAGCACGCGTTCTGCCCAAGTTCTGGCGCGTGTAGTCGCTCATCCGAGCCTGCTCTCGCCTTGGTCAATGCACAAAACCTCTTCCCCTCCCTACAAGCTACCATTCTTGTGTGGTGGCCATAGGATTTTGCCAACTGGTTGCAGAGATATGGAGCCAGGAAATCTGGTCTGTCTCCCTGCGCAAATCCGAGGCAAATCCAAGGTTTAGTCGTGTCTAGGGCTCGCGTCCCAATGCCATCTTCTGGCACACAACAGAGGGGTTAGTTAGGCACATTTTTGTCAATGGGGCCATTAGGATTCGAGTTAGGGATCAAGGTGAACATCCCTGATCTTTGGATCAAGGTCTGATTTTCAGAAATCTGAAATTCAGAATTCTTATTAAGTCCACACATGGAAAGCTTGATTTGGGGTTTTATTTGGGCTATTTTGGCTAAGCTTTCTCAACCTTTCTTGTTGCCCATTAAATATACTTCAATTTTTATAATTGACTCAACTCAAAATTTTAAACTTTTTCACTCCCTTTTCCTTACTTTTTGAATCTTTGTTCATGAGGCTCATTTAGGATTTTTAAACTAGGGTTGTATAATCTGATCTTTTAAGGGACTTATTTGCTTTGATTATGACACTTTTAAGTATCTACTTGGTGACTTCATTATTACTTAAGTTAATTTGATGCTCATGCTGACTTTGGTTCACATAAAATGATGGCTCTTGGTTTGGCTTTTGAAAGAAAAACCCTGAGTGACACTGGGGTGTCACAGCCTTCCCCCCTTAAAGGAATCTCGTCCCGAGATTCGGGCCAGAGTCCTCCCGGGGTAAAGCGAAGGGTGAGACTTATAGGAAAAAGGGTGATGATTGCCATTATTAGGATAAACTGTTCTTCGAATGTCATTCTCTTTGCAACTTCAGAAGGAAGTCCTTGTAAGCTTTTCTTTATAGTTACTTCATTCTGAATTAAGATCATATTTTTGGAAATTAGATTCAAAAGGCAGGAGGAGGGGTTTGGGGGTGATTACGTACCAGCTTCCTTAGGTAGGCAATCGGGAAAGTTGGATCTCAGGAATTCCTCGGTTTCCCAAGTAGCTTCCTCCTCTGAGTGATTACTCCACTGGACCTTGAACATCTTGATCGTTTTAGCCCGAGTTGATCTTTCTTTGCAATCCAGAATCTTGGAGGGGTACTCTTTGTACGAGAGATCTGGCTCTATCTCCAATTCTGGTTCTGCTAAGATTTCAGTCGGCAATCGAACACACTTCTTCAGCTGAGATACATGGAATACATCGTGGATGGCAGACATCTTTGAAGGTAACTTCAGCTTGTATGCCACGGGTCCACATGCTTCTATGATCTCATAAGGTCCAATGTAACGAGGGGCTAGCTTGCCTTTGATCCCAAATCTCTGCATTCCCTTGGTGGGTGATACCTTGAGGTATACAAAACTTCCCACCTTGAACTGGAGAGGTTTCCTTCTTTTATCATGATAACTCTTCTGCCTGGCCTGAGCAGCTTCTAGATTCTTCCTGATTAGCTTGACCTTCCTTTCGGCTTCAGTCACTAAATCAGGTCCAAAAACTTCTCTTTCACCAGACTGAGACCAATTGAGTGGTGTCCTGCACCTTCTTCCATAGAGAGCTTCAAAAGGTGCCATCTTTAGGCTGGATTGATAACTATTGTTATAAGCAAACTCGGCCAAGGAGAGGTGCTTATCCCAGTTCTTGCCACAATCGATCGCACAAGCTCTCAGCATATCTTCCAGGATTTGGTTTACCCTTTCCGTCTGACCATCAGTCTGTGGGTGGTAAGCTGAACTCCTGATTAGCTTGGTTCCCAAAGACTTTTGCAATTGTTCCCAAAATCTGGCAACAAATTGGGCTCCTCGGTCAGAAACAATGGTCCGAGGTAATCCGTGCAAACACACGATCCGGTCGATATACAATTCTGCATATCTTTGAGCCTTATCAGTGGTGTGCACAGGAAGAAAATGTGCCACTTTCGTCAATCGGTCCACAATAACCCAAATTGAATCATGATGACGAGAGGTGTTGGGCAGACCCACAATGAAATCCATGCTGATGTCGTCCCACTTCCACGAAGGTACGGAGAGTGGTTGCAAAGCTCCAGCTGACTTCAAGTGGCTTGCCTTTACCCTCTGACAGGTGTCACATTCTGATACGTACTGGGCTATCTCCCTCTTCATTCTGGTCCACCAGTACAAAGGCTTCAAATCATGGTACATCTTGGTGCTTCCCGGATGCATAGAGAATTTGGAGAGATGAGCTTCATCCAAAATTTTCCTCTTGAGATCCTGATCTTTAGGAATTACCAATCTGCTTTTGAACCATAACACACCCTTCTCATCCTGGCGGAAACAATTATACTTTTCAACCTTCTGATGGAGATTCTTCTTGATAATCTGCACTCCCTTGTCACTGAGCTGGGCCATGATAATCTGGTCTTGCAAGGCTGGCTCAACAGAAATGTGAGACAAAGAACCAGAAGAAATCACTTCAATTTGCATCTTGCTCAACTCATCACACAAGGTGTTAATGCGAGAATCCATCAGAACACAGTTGCACTGCAACTTCCGACTCAAGGCATCAGCTACCACATTAGCCTTTCCTGGGTGATAATGTACTTCCAGGTCATAATCCTTGATCAGCTCTAGCCATCTTCTCTGCCTCATGTTAAGATCAGCCTGAGTAAAAATGTACTTAAGGCTCTTATGATCAGTGAAGATGTTGCAGTGGGTTCCCATTAGATAGTGCCTCCACATTTTCAATGCATGAACCACTGCTGCTAACTCAAGGTCATGAGTGGGATAATTTTGCTCATGAGGCCTGAGTGCTCTTGAAGCATAAGCAATGACTCGGTTGTCTTGCATCAAGACACAACCTAGCCTGGTGCCCGAGGCATCACAATACACATCAAAAGGTTTGCTGCTGTCGGGTTGCGCCAATACTGGTGCTATGGTCAGATGCTGCCTTAATGCATGGAAGGCATCTTCGCACTTCTGACTCCACACAAATTTTACTTCTTTCTTCAGCAACTCAGTAATAGGCTTCGCAATTCGAGAGAAGTCCGGAATAAATCTTCGGTAATAACCAGCTAATCCCAGAAAACTCCGAATCTGGCGAATAGTCGTTGGTGGCCTCCAGTTCATCACCTCTTGCACTTTATCAGGATCAACAACTATTCCAGCCTGAGAGATAGTGTGACCCAAGAATTTGATTTCCTTTAGCCAAAAATCACACTTGGGTAACTTGGCATAAAGGTGGTGCTCTCGCAGACGTTGAAGTACTACATGCAAATGCCCGGCATGTTCTTCTTCGTTCTTTGAGTACACCAGAATGTCATCGATGAAAACCACCACGAACTTATCCAATTCCGGCATAAAAACAGAATTCATCAGATACATGAAATATGCTGGTGCATTTGTCAGCCCGAATGACATCACCAAGAATTCATATAGCCCATATCTGGTTGAGAATGCCGTCTTCGGAATATCACTTGCTCGTATTTTGATCTGATGGTGGCCAGAGCGAAGGTCTATCTTGGAAAACACTTTGGCTCCGACCAACTGGTCAAAGAGAACATCAATACGAGGCAAAGGATACTTGTTCTTGATAGTTACCGCATTAAGAGGGCGGTAATCTATACACAGCCTCAAGCTTTCATCCTTCTTCTTCACAAATAGTGCTGGACATCCCCAAGGCGAAGTGCTTGGGCGAATGAAACCCTTATCCAGCAACTCTTGCAATTGCTTCTTCAATTCTGCCAACTCAGCGGGTGGCATTCGGTAGGGCCTCTTGGAAATTGGGGCCGTTCCCGGTTGCAACTCGATGGCGAATTCAATATCCCGATCCGGTGGCATTCCTGGCAATTCATCAGGAAAGACATCTGCATACTCACAGACCACTGGGATCTTCTTCAGAGGTAGCTCCGTCATAGAGAAAGCACATGACGGAGAAGAACCCTGACTAGGCAAAATCAAAGTAAAATTCCCGCAGAAAGGAGAATGAACTTCCACGGTACGGTTGGCTACATCAAGCACAACTTGGTGCAAGGTCATCCAATTTGCCCCTAGAATAATGTCCACATTCTCCAATCCCAACACAAGAAGAGTGGTTTTGATAATGTGGCTTCCCAGTTGAATAGGCACACTTTGGTTTAATTGATTAGTTGCAATTTTTCCCCCAGGTGTGACTATCATGAATGACCCTTTTGAATGAGAGAATGACAGTTTGCATTTAGCGCTGAACTTTTGGCTAATGAAACTATGAGATGCACCAGAATCAAACAGAATTAAAGCAGGTTGATTATAAACTGAAAAGATACCAGTCATGATAGGAGCTCCTTCTGGCACTTCCTCTAAAGCAGTGAAGTTGAGCTTCCCTTGCCTGACTTGCACCTTCTGCTTTCTTCCCTTGTCTTGATTTGGTGCTGGCATCTGCCTCTGCTGGTTCCTGGGGCAATTCTTGGCATAGTGGCCCACATTGCCACAAGTGAAGCACTTGTTCCCATTGCCCTGGCGGAACTGCTGCTGCTGCGGAGGCTGATTGTTCCTTGGGGCGGGAGCTGGGTAGCGGTTGGGTGTCGGCTGCTGCTGCTGCTGAGGTGGCCTGATCACCCATCTGCCTGCCTGCTGCTGAAAACCCCTGCTCTGATTGTGAGAAACAATCCGGAACCTCTGAGCTTGAGCGGATGGTGCTGCCATTGGTGCCTTTCTCTTCTTCTCTGCCCGGTGAGCAACAATGCAATCCTCCTGGGAGATGGCCATGTTGACCAACTCATTGAAGCTATCAGCCCGGACAGTGTTGAGTCGTTCCCGCAGCTTGGTATTGAGACCCCTGCGGAAGCGATCCCTCTTTTTCTCATCAGAATCAGCATGATACCCTGCATACTGGCATAAGTCATTGAAGGCTTGCGCATACTGCAGTACCGTGCGGGTTCCTTGATTGAGGGCCAGAAACTCATTCAACTTCCGATCAAGAATGCCAGCTGGAATGTGGTGTCCTCTGAAGGCAGTCTTGAATTCCTCCCAAGATACCTCACGATCATCAGGGAGCATAGCACGGAAGTGATCCCACCAAGTCCGAGCAGATCCGCGAAGCTGCTGCGCGGCGAAGCGGGTCTTGGTAGCATCAGGGCAGTCTCCTGTGAGGAGGGGAAACTTGGACTCGACGACGCGAAGCCATACGTCGGCGTCCAACGGATCCTCTGCCTTGGCGAATAAGGGCGGCTGCGTGCTCAGAAACTCCTGGTATGTTGCCATAGCCGGAGGTCGCTGAGGCTGGCCTCCACCATGCTGCTGGGGGTGGGGCTGGCGCTGCAAGAGCTGTCGCAGAATCTCATTCTGCTGGGCCATCAGCTCCTGCACTGTGGGAGCTGGAGGAGGTGGCGGGGGAACCTGCTCGTTCTGCCCGCGACGCTGCCTAGCTGCCATCTGAAAACAGAGATTGTCGCCATTGTTATCCCAACTCACAATTTCGAACGGCAAGATATCATTTCATATAGAAGAAATAGAATGCCATAATCATAATATCAGGTTCGAAATGAAGATAACATGGTGACAAGGATCCCACAGATTCCAAAAGTTTACAGGATTACATTAATCAGGGGAAAGTACCCACAAGCCTAGTCCAAAATATGATACTACTAAGCTCGCATAGGTTTCTATCCACCTAAAATGTCGCAGTGACTGCTTAACCCTGAGCGGTGGAAGCGACACTGGATACGGGTGAAGGGGGCATCGCGGAGGTAGTCCCATTGGCACCAGGGGCTGGTCCTAGCTCCTCGGGAGCCTCTTCTCCCTCGCTTCCTGCTTCATTGGCCTCCATCTCCAGGTGGTGCATGTCCAGGTGGTCATTTGCTTCCTCGAGTTCCCTCTGCACATCGTGAAGTTGATTTTCCAAGACATCAATAGTGTTGTCTCGGATCTCCACTTGCTGCTCCAGGGTAGCGATACGCTGGTTCAGCCTCTCCACCTGCAGATCCTTTTCCACCAACTCTGTGGAAAGGTCGACCACAAAATCTTCCCGACTGTCGAGAGTGAGCTTGGCAGTCCGAGCGGTGTTAGCAAGAAGTGTCATAGCATCGCTCTGAAGGGCCTGAAGGCGGTACAGCGCACTCATGCACTGAACAGTGACCCTCCCAACCAAGTCAGGATACATGGCCCACACATCCTTCACATGGCTCACGCGGTTACACCACATGGGATCATCCTTCCTCTCAGCAGGGAAGAGTCCCAAGGGGTGCATCACCATCTCCAGGGGATGGTAGCCACAGAAAGTTGTCAGAGCCTTCATGGCTGCTGCCTCAACGGTGTCGTCCGTCCTGAGTCCGATCGTCTCAGAGTCAAGAGAACGCCAACCCGGCTGAAGGGGATGAGCCTCCAAAGTCAGCCAGACCCGACAACGAGGTACCCGATGCTCCTCATACAACTGCACCGTGTACAAAGGGGGCGTAGGGTAACCGGCGGAGTTAAGCACTTCCCACAAGATGGATGGAAAGCCATCGCGAGAAAGGAAGTCAGAACTGAAACGAGAGTCTCCTCCACTAGCGGGGGTGGGTGAATTCATCTGCGGAAGGGAATCAAAGATAAAGATCATGGCGGAAGGAAAAAGAAAAAGAGAGCCCGAATGGTTTTAAAGAAAAAGGGGTCAGCTCAAATTTTAATTCCTCTTTATGTTTTATAATGCATGCATGCTGGAAGAAACGTTGCCTCTCAAAAAGAAAATAGGGTGCCTTTTTAGGGCATCCTAACATATAGGTATTGGCCCACGGGGCCTAATTAATTAGCCACCTATTTCCCTCTATGCCTAAGGCCTTTCGTCCTAGGTCTAGCGGTCTAGTCCTGACGATCTATAACAGTTTCTAAGCAAATTTTAGATTTTGAAAATTGGTATTCATGGTTTATTGTTCTTCTCTGTGGTGGAATTTGCTCCGATACCAGCTGTGGCAGAACCACCCGAATTATTCCAGCCTAAGTGCCTAAGTCATGCCTCAAGGGCCGTGACACACTTAAATCGGAATAACCCGTCAGTCCTTCAGATCTAGTCTGATAGAGCCACTTAACCAGGATCAAATTCCACAATCTCACTCGAAGGTGAGTCACAGAAGAAATACAATAAAACAGGAAACCTCAAATTAAGTACTGGATTATTACATAAATCGGAGTTCTGGAGTAGCAAATAAAGTTCATAACGTAAAGTGCAGCGGATAATCAATGTCGTCGGTAATGAGGAAATGGGCAAGGCCTAGCCCACTACTCCTCAGGCTCCTCTCCTGCCGGAGCAACATCCCACTCGACCGTCCAACCAGGTGGCAGGGTGGTTGGCCAAGTCACACCATCAACCAAATCCTGCATGGTACCTGCAAAAATGGTGCCACAAGCAAGGCTGAGTATACTAATACTCAGCTAGACTTACCCGGTGTGAGGAGTCTACTCCTCTACCTCTAGACTATGCAGCTGTTTGGCTGAGGGGTTTGGTTTGCCAAAAGCACTAGCTGTTACTATAATCAATTTTTAGCTTTTCATATTTTATCATCATTAGCCTAGCTAGATTTGCTCCTTCTAAGCATACATGGTAACAATCATTTAGTTCAAACAACAAGTTATCTCATATAACCACATTTCACTTCTTACTCGATGCAGTACAAGGAATCAAGCAGTCTCATTAGCTGCGAGAAGCAGACGATTCGAATCGAGTTTTAACCTTGCAAGGTAAACCTAAACACACGGCATGTCAGGGTACTCCGACCCTGCACATGACAACCGTCCCCATCGATTCCCCGTTCGCGTCCAGGCCTCACCGCCTTGGCATACAATGCTCCACTGACCCCGACTGCCGCCGTGCAGTGGCCGCACTTGTACCCACCATAGCTAGCATGGGAGAACCAGTCTCAGGTCGCATGAGGGATAAAGTCCGCGCCCGGCTTCACTCAGGTACTAGGTTTACCGGTTACCATTTTTCCCGGCATGTGTTTAGTACGTTCAAAAGCTTGACTCAGGTATCCACACATTAATCCTTAATTCATTTTTCCGTCTCATGGACAAGGCATCCTCCCTGGATCCAAGTCCATAGACCAATACATATATCCCATTATCAAGATGAATACAATCAATTCCTGACCTCGCGCGAGTGCTAGAAAAATCACTCGACTTCTACCGAGATCCTGATTAGCAAGCAGCTACTCGACCTAGCATACTAGTATTCATCTCAAAAAGGAGTCCTAAGTTCATGCATCTAGAGGTTTCAAGCAACTCCTACACTTAAGTGCACATTACAATCCTACAAGCATTAAGTGTAGTAAAGTAGCATATAATAACATGGTTATGCATAAAACCGGGGCTTGCCTTCAATTGCTGGGGCTGCGGGGAGATCCTCAATAGCAGTCTCTGAAGCCTGCTCCTGGTCCTCCTCTTGGACAGGTCCTTGCTCGGGGATGAGCACGTACTCTCCGTCGGCAAGATTACAATCTAATGAATGCAATGTGTAAGATATATGCATGATATGATATGTGTTTTTAGAAATCACAACTTAAAAGGGGTATGATCTTTCTTGGGTTAACAAAGTTAACTTTACTTATGCAAGACCCTTGGGTGGTATATTTGGTAAATTAAGTTAAACTTTAGCTAAGGCAAGTAGTAGGTTTTACTTTCAGGGGTTCCACTGAATTCTTTTTAAGTCTTAGGGGTAATGATAAGTACTTCAAGTTAGACTTATTGAGGTGGGGTTTATTTCCTCTTTCCTTTTTCTTTATTCTCTTTAATGTTTAGGAGTAGGTTTGAACTACAAGTTGCTTTTATAAAATTCTAAAAATTCTGTAAAAATTACAGTGGCTTGCTACTGGTGTGTGTTTCTCTTCCTTAAAACTTGGGGATCAGAAAGTGAATAGTTTTCTCTGCACAAAATTACCAAATTCTAAGGTAAAAAGGGTGCTTTGAACTACAACTATGATTTAAGAGTGGGTAATTCTTCAGAACTTATTTTTGCTGGCTTTTAGGTGTTATAACATGACTTGACACAAATTTCTAGTCATTGATACCTTTTAATTATTTTTCTATGGTTTTCTCAAGTTCCTAGCCAAATGGGTGCTTTCTACTACCACTATAATTGAAAAATATCAAACAACAGAGTTCTCATTTTTCTTAGTTATTGTTTTGTGCAAGAGCAATCATTCTGAAGTTTGGCATCTTTTTGCTTAAGGGAAAGGGTGGGGTGCATTATTTAGATTAAATGGCCTTTCTCTTAAATCATTAGCAATTGGTATGAGTTTGCTTCTTTTTCTTGGGTTTGCATTTTTCTCTGGTAGTCTACCTCATCATGGGCTTAGTTGATTTTTGGTTGCTCATTATCACAATATTTGAGGCTGTTCATGATTTAGTTAGAAAATGCCTTATTATCACCTTGGATTTATTTCTCTTACTCAAAAAGTTGGACTGAGGTGCTCTATATTTTTGCAGTGGGGCTCTGGTGGTTATAAGTTCACTGGATTTTTGTTAAGCATTTTGGTTATAGTTTTGCCTCTTTAATAATTGATTTCCAGTCTTATTTAGGCTAGACAATTCATTTTAATTTAAAACTGGTCTAAATTAATAGTCTCTGTATTTTTCCTAGGTTCTCTGTTACATAAGTAAACTAGGAAAAATAATATTAGTCACTGTTTATTAATTTCTAATACCTTTCTGATTTTCTCTAAGTTTTGGACAAAACATCATTAAATGAGGAACTACATCATAGTTTCTAATGCTGGGGTTCCTACTATTTTTAATCAGTGTCTAAAGGAGGTCTGAATGCCCACAAATTTTCTTAAGTCTAGTACAGAAGAAAAACTAATTTTCCTTGATTAAATAAGGTTTAGGGGGTTTCTGTTTTTAATTTTAAACTCTAAAAGTTTGAACAGAAAGCATAGGGTTTACTATTTTTAAATGATAGATTGTAATATACAGAGGCTAGCAAAATTGGTTTGACATTTTTTGAGTAAGAATTCATCAAGTTATGAATTTTACAAGTTCTCTGGTTATTTAAAAGAATATCAGAATCGATTTAAAAGAAAAGCTACTTTGCACTGGGGTCCCTGGCGGTTTTCTAAGTTTTTCCTTGCGAATTAGTCCTCAGGCTACTATTCACCAGGGTCTCTGTCATTACAGAAAACCCCTCGGGTTCTTCACCTCCTAACCCGAGGTCCTTAGTTTAGCTTAAACAGTAGCCGCGACGGGGAAAAGGGCGGAGGGGCTTACCGGCGGCGAGACTGTTCCGGTGAAGTGGTCGAGGATGAAGGGGAGGTCCTGGGGATCACAACGGTGTGCGGAACGCCGTCGGAGATGGCCGGAGTCGGTCGGTCCACGAGCGCAGGCGGGGATACTCGTCGGCGGCGAGGAGACCGGCCTGGTCACGGCGAGGTAGTCCAATCAAATGGGCCAGGGAGGTCCACGGAATGCCAGAGAAGACATGAGCGAGAGGAATTGGGCGGAGACTCACCGGATAGCTCGGTCCACGCGCGGCGGCGGAAGACCGAAGTCCGGCGAAGTCGATCTCGGGCCTCCGGTGAAGTCCGGCCGGGTCCGAGGGCTTGGCGAGCTTCACTGGCTACTGGTGGAGCTGGCCGAAGCACTGGCTTGGCTTGAGGACGGCTGGGGTGGGCTGGCCACGGTGGCCGAAGCGCGGGCGGCAATGGCGGACGGAAATCAAGCTCGCCGGAGCTAAGGAAAGCGGCTGGCCGAAGAGGGTGAGTGCGGGGCGAAGTGAGGCACGCCTGGGGAGGCTTTATAGGCGTGGGCGGGCACGACCGAGGGCGAGGGCGCGCGGCGGACGCGACTGGTCGCCGGGGAGCGCGCGCGCGCGGGTTGGGCGAGCTCTGGCACGCCGGCCAGGGTCGAACACGTGGGAGCACGCGTTCTGCCCAAGTTCTGGCGCGTGTAGTCGCTCATCCGAGCCTGCTCTTGCCTTGGTCAATGCACAAAACCTCTTCCCCTCCCTACAAGCTACCATTCTTGTGTGGTGGCCATAGGATTTTGCCTACTGGTTGCAGAGATATGGAGCCAGGAAATCTGGTCTGTCTCCCTGCGCAAATCCGAGGCAAATCCAAGGTTTAGTCGTGTCTAGGGCTCGCGTCCCAATGCCATCTTCTGGCACACGACAGAGGGGTTAGTTAGGCACATTTTTGTCAATGGGGCCATTAGGATTCGAGTTAGGGATCAAGGTGAACATCCCTGATCTTTGGATCAAGGTCTGATTTTCAGAAATCTGAAATTCAGAATTCTTATTAAGTCCACACATGGAAAGCTTGATTTGGGGTTTTATTTGGGCTATTTTGGCTAAGCTTTCTCAACCTTTCTTGTTGCCCATTAAATATACTTCAATTTTTATAACTGGCTCAACTCAAAATTTTAAACTTTTTCACTCCCTTTTCCTTACTTTTTGAATCTTTGTTCATGAGGCTCATTTAGGATTTTTAAACTAGGGTTGTATAATCTGATCTTTTAAGGGACTTATTTGCTTTGATTATGACACTTTTAAGTATCTACTTGGTGACTTCATTATTACTTAAGTTATTTTGATGCTCATGCTGACTTTGGTTCACATAAAATGATGGCTCTTGGTTTGGCTTTTGAAAGAAAAACCCTGAGTGACACTGGGGTGTCACAGCCTTCCCCCCTTAAAGGAATCTCGTCCCGAGATTCGGGCCAGAGTCCTCCCGGGGTAAAGCGAAGGGTGAGACTTATAGGAAAAAGGGTGATGATTGCCATTATTAGGATAAACTGTTCTTCGAATGTCATTCTCTTTGCAACTTCAGAAGGAAGTCCTTGTAAGCTTTTCTTTATAGTTACTTCATTCTGAATTAAGATCATATTTTTGGAAATTAGATTCAAAAGGCAGGAGGAGGGGTTTGGGGGTGATTACGTACCAGCTTCCTTAGGTAGGCAATCGGGAAAGTTGGATCTCAGGAATTCCTCGGTTTCCCAAGTAGCTTCCTCCTCTGAGTGATTACTCCACTGGACCTTGAACATCTTGATCGTTTTAGCCCGAGTTGATCTTTCTTTGCAATCCAGAATCTTGGAGGGGTACTCTTTGTACGAGAGATCTGGCTCTATCTCCAATTCTGGTTCTGCTAAGATTTCAGTCGGCAATCGAACACACTTCTTCAGCTGAGATACATGGAATACATCGTGGATGGCAGACATCTTTGAAGGTAACTTCAGCTTGTATGCCACGGGTCCACATGCTTCTATGATCTCATAAGGTCCAATGTAACGAGGGGCTAGCTTGCCTTTGATCCCAAATCTCTGCATTCCCTTGGTGGGTGATACCTTGAGGTATACAAAACTTCCCACCTTGAACTGGAGAGGTTTCCTTCTTTTATCATGATAACTCTTCTGCCTGGCCTGAGCAGCTTCTAGATTCTTCCTGATTAGCTTGACCTTCCTTTCGGCTTCAGTCACTAAATCAGGTCCAAAAACTTCTCTTTCACCAGACTGAGACCAATTGAGTGGTGTCCTGCACCTTCTTCCATAGAGAGCTTCAAAAGGTGCCATCTTTAGGCTGGATTGATAACTATTGTTATAAGCAAACTCGGCCAAGGAGAGGTGCTTATCCCAGTTCTTGCCACAATCGATCGCACAAGCTCTCAGCATATCTTCCAGGATTTGGTTTACCCTTTCCGTCTGACCATCAGTCTGTGGGTGGTAAGCTGAACTCCTGATTAGCTTGGTTCCCAAAGACTTTTGCAATTGTTCCCAAAATCTGGCAACAAATTGGGCTCCTCGGTCAGAAACAATGGTCCGAGGTAATCCGTGCAAACACACGATCCGGTCGATATACAATTCTGCATATCTTTGAGCCTTATCAGTGGTGTGCACAGGAAGAAAATGTGCCACTTTCGTCAATCGGTCCACAATAACCCAAATTGAATCATGATGACGAGAGGTGTTGGGCAGACCCACAATGAAATCCATGCTGATGTCGTCCCACTTCCACGAAGGTACGGAGAGTGGTTGCAAAGCTCCAGCTGACTTCAAGTGGCTTGCCTTTACCCTCTGACAGGTGTCACATTCTGATACGTACTGGGCTATCTCCCTCTTCATTCTGGTCCACCAGTACAAAGGCTTCAAATCATGGTACATCTTGGTGCTTCTCGGATGCATAGAGAATTTGGAGAGATGAGCTTCATCCAAAATTTTCCTCTTGAGATCCTGATCTTTAGGAATTACCAATCTGCTTTTGAACCATAACACACCCTTCTCATCCTGGCGGAAACAATTATACTTTTCAACCTTCTGATGGAGATTCTTCTTGATAATCTGCACTCCCTTGTCACTGAGCTGGGCCATGATAATCTGGTCTTGCAAGGCTGGCTCAACAGAAATGTGAGACAAAGAACCAGAAGAAATCACTTCAATTTGCATCTTGCTCAACTCATCACACAAGGTGTTAATGCGAGAATCCATCAGAACACAGTTGCACTGCAACTTCCGACTCAAGGCATCAGCTACCACATTAGCCTTTCCTGGGTGATAATGTACTTCCAGGTCATAATCCTTGATCAGCTCTAGCCATCTTCTCTGCCTCATGTTAAGATCAGCCTGAGTAAAAATGTACTTAAGGCTCTTATGATCAGTGAAGATGTTGCAGTGGGTTCCCATTAGATAGTGCCTCCACATTTTCAATGCATGAACCACTGCTGCTAACTCAAGGTCATGAGTGGGATAATTTTGCTCATGAGGCCTGAGTGCTCTTGAAGCATAAGCAATGACTCGGTTGTCTTGCATCAAGACACAACCTAGCCCGGTGCCCGAGGCATCACAATACACATCAAAAGGTTTGCTGCTGTCGGGTTGCGCCAATACTGGTGCTGTGGTCAGATGCTGCCTTAATGCATGGAAGGCATCTTCGCACTTCTGACTCCACACAAATTTTACTTCTTTCTTCAGCAACTCAGTAATAGGCTTCGCAATTCGAGAGAAGTCCGGAATAAATCTTCGGTAATAACCAGCTAATCCCAGAAAACTCCGAATCTGGCGAACAGTCGTTGGTGGCCTCCAGTTCATCACCTCTTGCACTTTATCAGGATCAACAGCTATTCCAGCCTGAGAGATAGTGTGACCCAAGAATTTGATTTCCTTTAGCCAAAAATCACACTTGGGTAACTTGGCATAAAGGTGGTGCTCTCGCAGACGTTGAAGTACTACATGCAAATGCCCGGCATGTTCTTCTTCGTTCTTTGAGTACACCAGAATGTCATCGATGAAAACCACCACAAACTTATCCAATTCTGGCATAAAAACAGAATTCATCAGATACATGAAATATGCTGGTGCATTTGTCAGCCCGAATGACATCACCAAGAATTCATATAGCCCATATCTGGTTGAGAATGCCGTCTTCGGAATATCACTTGCTCGTATTTTGATCTGATGGTAGCCAGAGCGAAGGTCTATCTTGGAAAACACTTTGGCTCCGACCAACTGGTCAAAGAGAACATCAATACGAGGCAAAGGATACTTGTTCTTGATAGTTACCGCATTAAGAGGGCGGTAATCTATACACAGCCTCAAGCTTTCATCCTTCTTCTTCACAAATAGTGCTGGACATCCCCAAGGCGAAGTGCTTGGGCGAATGAAACCCTTATCCAGCAACTCTTGCAATTGCTTCTTCAATTCTGCCAACTCAGCGGGTGGCATTCGGTAGGGCCTCTTGGAAATTGGGGCCGTTCCCGGTTGCAACTCGATGGCGAATTCAATATCCCGATCCGGTGGCATTCCTGGCAATTCATCAGGAAAGACATCTGCATACTCACAGACCACTGGGATCTTCTTCAGAGGTAGCTCCGTCATAGAGAAAGCACATGACGGAGAAGAACCCTGACTAGGCAAAATCAAAGTAAAATTCCCGCAGAAAGGAGAATGAACTTCCACGGTACGGTTGGCTACATCAAGCACAACTTGGTGCAAGGTCATCCAATTTGCCCCTAGAATAATGTCCACATTCTCCAATCCCAACACAAGAAGAGTGGTTTTGATAATGTGGCTTCCCAGTTGAATAGGCACACTTTGGTTTAATTGATTAGTTGCAATTTTTCCCCCAAGTGTGACTATCATGAATGACCCTTTTGAATGAGAGAATGGCAGTTTGCATTTAGCGCTGAACTTTTGGCTAATGAAACTATGAGATGCACCAGAATCAAACAGAATTAAAGCAGGTTGATTATAAACTGAAAAGATACCAGTCATGATAGGAGCTCCTTCTGGCACTTCCTCTAAAGCAGTGAAGTTGAGCTTCCCTTGCCTGACTTGCACCTTCTGCTTTCTTCGCTTGTCTTGATTTGGTGCTGGCATCTGCCTCTGCTGGTTCCTGGGGCAATTCTTGGCATAGTGGCCCACATTGCCACAAGTGAAGCACTTGTTCCCATTGCCCTGGCGGAACTGCTGCTGCTGCGGAGGCTGATTGTTCCTTGGGGCGGGAGCTGGGTAGCGGTTGGGTGTCGGCTGCTGCTGCTGCTGAGGTGGCCTGATCACCCATCTGCCTGCCTGCTGCTGAAAACCCCTGCTCTGATTGTGAGAAACAATCCAGAACCTCTGAGCTTGAGCGGATGGTGCTGCCATTGGTGCCTTTCTCTTCTTCTCTGCCCGGTGAGCAACAATGCAATCCTCCTGGGAGATGGCCATGTTGACCAACTCATTGAAGCTATCAGCCCGGACAGTGTTGAGTCGTTCCCGCAGCTTGGTATTGAGACCCCTGCGGAAGCGATCCCTCTTTTTCTCATCAGAATCAGCATGATACCCTGCATACTGGCATAAGTCATTGAAGGCTTGCGCATACTGCAGTACCGTGCGGGTTCCTTGATTGAGGGCCAGAAACTCATTCAACTTCCGATCAAGAATGCCAGCTGGAATGTGGTGTCCTCTGAAGGCAGTCTTGAATTCCTCCCAAGATACCTCACGATCATCAGGGAGCATAGCACGGAAGTGATCCCACCAAGTCCGAGCAGATCCGCGAAGCTGCTGCGCGGCGAAGCGGGTCTTGGTAGCATCAGGGCAGTCTCCTGTGAGGAGGGGAAACTTGGACTCGACGACGCGAAGCCATACGTCGGCGTCCAACGGATCCTCTGCCTTGGCGAATAAGGGCGGCTGCGTGCTCAGAAACTCCTGGTATGTTGCCATAGCCGGAGGTCGCTGAGGCTGGCCTCCACCATGCTGCTGGGGGTGGGGCTGGCGCTGCAAGAGCTGTCGCAGAATCTCATTCTGCTGGGCCATCAGCTCCTGCACTGTGGGAGCTGGAGGAGGTGGCGGGGGAACCTGCTCGTTCTGCCCGCGACGCTGCCTAGCTGCCATCTGAAAACAGAGATTGTCGCCATTGTTATCCCAACTCACAATTTCGAACGGCAAGATATCATTTCATATAGAAGAAATAGAATGCCATAATCATAATATCAGGTTCGAAATGAAGATAACATGGTGACAAGGATCCCACAGATTCCAAAAGTTTACAGGATTACATTAATCAGGGGAAAGTACCCACAAGCCTAGTCCAAAATATGATACTACTAAGCTCGCATAGGTTTCTATCCACCTAAAATGTCGCAGTGACTGCTTAACCCTGAGCGGTGGAAGCGACACTGGATACGGGTGAAGGGGGCATCGCGGAGGTAGTCCCATTGGCACCAGGGGCTGGTCCTAGCTCCTCGGGAGCCTCTTCTCCCTCGCTTCCTGCTTCATTGGCCTCCATCTCCAGGTGGTGCATGTCCAGGTGGTCATTTGCTTCCTCGAGTTCCCTCTGCACATCGTGAAGTTGATTTTCCAAGACATCAATAGTGTTGTCTCGGATCTCCACTTGCTGCTCCAGGGTAGCGATACGCTGGTTCAGCCTCTCCACCTGCAGATCCTTTTCCACCAACTCTGTGGAAAGGTCGACCACAAAATCTTCCCGACTGTCGAGAGTGAGCTTGGCAGTCCGAGCGGTGTTAGCAAGAAGTGTCATAGCATCGCTCTGAAGGGCCTGAAGGCGGTACAGCGCACTCATGCACTGAACAGTGACCCTCCCAACCAAGTCAGGATACATGGCCCACACATCCTTCACATGGCTCACGCGGTTACACCACATGGGATCATCCTTCCTCTCAGCAGGGAAGAGTCCCAAGGGGTGCATCACCATCTCCAGGGGATGGTAGCCACAGAAAGTTGTCAGAGCCTTCATGGCTGCTGCCTCAACGGTGTCGTCCGTCCTGAGTCCGATCGTCTCAGAGTCAAGAGAACGCCAACCCGGCTGAAGGGGATGAGCCTCCAAAGTCAGCCAGACCCGACAACGAGGTACCCGATGCTCCTCATACAACTGCACCGTGTACAAAGGGGGCGTAGGGTAACCGGCGGAGTTAAGCACTTCCCACAAGATGGATGGAAAGCCATCGCGAGAAAGGAAGTCAGAACTGAAACGAGAGTCTCCTCCACTAGCGGGGGTGGGTGAATTCATCTGCGGAAGGGAATCAAAGATAAAGATCATGGCGGAAGGAAAAAGAAAAAGAGAGCCCGAATGGTTTTAAAGAAAAAGGGGTCAGCTCAAATTTTAATTCCTCTTTATGTTTTATAATGCATGCATGCTGGAAGAAACGTTGCCTCTCAAAAAGAAAATAGGGTGACTTTTTAGGGCATCCTAACATATAGGTATTGGCCCACGGGGCCTAATTAATTAGCCACCTATTTCCCTCTATGCCTAAGGCCTTTCGTCCTAGGTCTAGCGGTCTAGTCCTGACGATCTATAACAGTTTCTAAGCAAATTTTAGATTTTGAAAATTGGTATTCATGGTTTATTGTTCTTCTCTGTGGTGGAATTTGCTCCGATACCAGCTATGGCAGAACCACCCGAATTATTCCAGCCTAAGTGCCTAAGTCATGCCTCAAGGGCCGTGACACACTTAAATCGGAATAACCCGTCAGTCCTTCAGATCTAGTCTGATAGAGCCACTTAACCAGGATCAAATTCCACAATCTCACTCGAAGGTGAGTCACAGAAGAAATACAATAAAACAGGAAACCTCAAATTAAGTACTGGATTATTACATAAATCGGAGTTCTGGAGTAGCAAATAAAGTTCATAACGTAAAGTGCAGCGGATAATCGATGTCGTCGGTAATGAGGAAATGGGCAAGGCCTAGCCCACTACTCCTCAGGCTCCTCTCCTGTCGGAGCAACATCCCACTCGACCGTCCAACCTGGTGGCAGGGTGGTTGGCCAAGTCACACCATCAACCAAATCCTGCATGGTACCTGCAAAAATGGTGCCACAAGCAAGGCTGAGTATACTAATACTCAGCTAGACTTACCCGGTGTGAGGAGTCTACTCCTCTACCTCTAGACTATGCAGCTGTTTGGCTGAGGGGTTTGGTTTGCCAAAAGCACTAGCTGTTACTATAATCAATTTTTAGCTTTTCATATTTTTATCATCATTAGCCTAGCTAGATTTGCTCCTTCTAAGCATACATGGTAACAATCATTTAGTTCAAACAACAAGTTATCTCATATAACCACATTTCACTTCTTACTCGATGCAGTACAAGGAATCAAGCAGTCTCATTAGCTATGAGAAGCAGACGATTCGAATCGAGTTTTAACCTTGCAAGGTAAACCTAAACACACAGCATGTCAGGGTACTCCGACCCTGCACATGACAACCGTCCCCATCGATTCCCCGTTCGCGTCCAGGCCTCACCGCCTTGGCATACAATGCTCCACTGACCCCGACTGCCGCCGTGCAGTGGCTGCACTTGTACCCATCATAGCTAGCATGGGAGAACCAGTCTCAGGTCGCATGAGGGATAAAGTCCGCGCCCGGCTTCACTCAGGTACTAGGTTTACCGGTTACCATTTTTCCCGGCATGTGTTTAGTACGTTCAAAAGCTTGACTCAGGTATCCACACATTAATCCTTAATTCATTTTTCCGTCTCATGGACAAGGCATCCTCCCTGGATCCAAGTCCATAGACCAATACATATATCCCATTATCAAGATGAATACAATCAATTCCTGACCTCGCGCGAGTGCTAGAAAAATCACTCGACTTCTACCGAGATCCTGATTAGCAAGCAGCTACTCGACCTAGCATACTAGTATTCATCTCAAAAAGGAGTCCTAAGTTCATGCATCTAGAGGTTTCAAGCAACTCCTACACTTAAGTGCACATTACAATCCTACAAGCATTAAGTGTAGTAAAGTAGCATATAATAACATGGTTATGCATAAAACCGGGGCTTGCCTTCAATTGCTGGGGCTGCGGGGAGATCCTCAATAGCAGTCTCTGAAGCCTGCTCCTGGTCCTCCTCTTGGACAGGTCCATGCTCGGGGATGAGCACGTACTCTCCGTCGGCAAGATTACAATCTAATGAATGCAATGTGTAAGATATATGCATGATATGATATGTGTTTTTAGAAATCACAACTTAAAAGGGGTATGATCTTTCTTGGGTTAACAAAGTTAACTTTACTTATGCAAGACCCTTGGGTGGTATATTTGGTAAATTAAGTTAAACTTTAGCTAAGGCAAGTAGTAGGTTTTACTTTCAGGGGTTCCACTGAATTCTTTTTAAGTCTTAGGGGTAATGATAAGTACTTCAAGTTAGACTTATTGAGGTGGGGTTTATTTCCTCTTTCCTTTTTCTTTATTCTCTTTAATGTTTAGGAGTAGGTTTGAACTACAAGTTGCTTTTATAAAATTCTAAAAATTCTGTAAAAATTACAGTGGCTTGCTACTGGTGTGTGTTTCTCTTCCTTAAAACTTGGGGATCAGAAAGTGAATAGTTTTCTCTGCACAAAATTACCAAATTCTAAGGTAAAAAGGGTGCTTTGAACTACAACTATGATTTAAGAGTGGGTAATTCTTCAGAACTTATTTTTGCTGGCTTTTAGGTGTTATAACATGACTTGACACAAATTTCTAGTCATTGATACCTTTTAATTATTTTTCTATGGTTTTCTCAAGTTCCTAGCCAAATGGGTGCTTTCTACTACCACTATAATTGAAAAATATCAAACAACAGAGTTCTCATTTTTCTTAGTTATTGTTTTGTGCAAGAGCAATCATTCTGAAGTTTGGCATCTTTTTGCTTAAGGGAAGGGGTGGTGTGCATTATTTAGATTAAATGGCCTTTCTCTTAAATCATTAGCAATTGGTATGAGTTTGCTTCTTTTTCTTGGGTTTGCATTTTTCTCTGGTAGTCTACCTCATCATGGGCTTAGTTGATTTTTGGTTGCTCATTATCACAATATTTGAGGCTGTTCATGATTTAGTTAGAAAATGCCTTATTATCACCTTGGATTTATTTCTCTTACTCAAAAAGTTGGACTGAGGTGCTCTATATTTTTGCAGTGGGGCTCTGGTGGTTATAAGTTCACTGGATTTTTGTTAAGCATTTTGGTTATAGTTTTGCCTCTTTAATAATTGATTTCCAGTCTTATTTAGGCTAGACAATTCATTTTAATTTAAAACTGGTCTAAATTAATAGTCTCTGTATTTTTCCTAGGTTCTCTGTTACATAAGTAAACTAGGAAAAATAATATTAGTCACTGTTTATTAATTTCTAATACCTTTCTGATTTTCTCTAAGTTTTGGACAAAACATCATTAAATGAGGAACTACATCATAGTTTCTAATGCTGGGGTTCCTACTATTTTTAATCAGTGTCTAAAGGAGGTCTGAATGCCCACAAATTTTCTTAAGTCTAGTACAGAAGAAAAACTAATTTTCCTTGATTAAATAAGGTTTAGGGGGTTTCTGTTTTTAATTTTAAACTCTAAAAGTTTGAACAGAAAGCATAGGGTTTACTATTTTTAAATGATAGATTGTAATATACAGAGGCTAGCAAAATTGGTTTGACATTTTTTTGAGTAAGAATTCATCAAGTTATGAATTTTACAAGTTCTCTGGTTATTTAAAAGAATATCAGAATCGATTTAAAAGAAAAGCTACTTTGCACTGGGGTCCCTGGCGGTTTTCTAAGTTTTTCCTTGCGAATTAGTCCTCAGGCTACTATTCACCAGGGTCTCTGTCATTACAGAAAACCCCTCGGGTTCTTCACCTCCTAACCCGAGGTCCTTAGTTTAGCTTAAACAGTAGCCGCGGCGGGGAAAAGGGCGGAGGGGCTTACCGGCGGCGAGACTGTTCCGGTGAAGTGGTCGAGGATGAAGGGGAGGTCCTGGGGATCACAACGGTGTGCGGAACGCCGTCGGAGATGGCCGGAGTCGGTCGGTCCACGCGCGCAGGTGGGGATACTCGTCGGCGGCGAGGAGACCGGCCTGGTCACGGCGAGGTAGTCCAATCAAATGGGTCAGGGAGGTCCACGGAATGCCAGAGAAGACATGAGCGAGAGGAATTGGGTGGAGACTCACCGGATAGCTCGGTCCACGCGCGGCGGCGGAAGACCGAAGTCCGGCGAAGTCGATCTCGGGCCTCCGGTGAAGTCCGGCCGGGTCCGAGGGCTTGGCGAGCTTCACTGGCTACTGGTGGAGCTGGCCGAAGCACTGGCTTGGCTTGAGGACGGCTGGGGTGGGCTGGCCACGGTGGCCGAAGCGCGGGCGGCAATGGCGGACGGAAATCAAGCTCGCCGGAGCTAAGGAAAGCGGCTGGCCGAAGAGGGTGAGTGCGGGGCGAAGTGAGGCGCGCCTGGGGAGGCTTTATAGGCGCGGGCGGGCACGGCCGAGGGCGAGGGCGCGCGGCGGACGCGACTGGTCGCCGGGGAGCGCGCGCGCGCGGGTTGGGCGAGCTCTGGCACGCCGGCCAGGGTCGAACACGTGGGAGCACGCGTTCTGCCCAAGTTCTGGCGCGTGTAGTCGCTCATCCGAGCCTGCTCTCGCCTTGGTCAATGCACAAAACCTCTTCCCCTCCCTACAAGCTACCATTCTTGTGTGGTGGCCATAGGATTTTGCCTACTGGTTGCAGAGATATGGAGCCAGGAAATCTGGTCTGTCTCCCTGCGCAAATCCGAGGCAAATCCAAGGTTTAGTCGTGTCTAGGGCTCGCGTCCTAATGCCATCTTCTGGCACACGACAGAGGGGTTAGTTAGGCACATTTTTGTCAATGGGGCCATTAGGATTCGAGTTAGGGATCAAGGTGAACATCCCTGATCTTTGGATCAAGGTCTGATTTTCAGAAATCTGAAATTCAGAATTCTTATTAAGTCCACACATGGAAAGCTTGATTTGGGGTTTTATTTGGGCTATTTTGGCTAAGCTTTCTCAACCTTTCTTGTTGCCCATTAAATATACTTCAATTTTTATAATTGGCTCAACTCAAAATTTTAAACTTTTTCACTCCCTTTTCCTTACTTTTTGAATCTTTGTTCATGAGGCTCATTTAGGATTTTTAAACTAGGGTTGTATAATCTGATCTTTTAAGGGACTTATTTGCTTTGATTATGACACTTTTAAGTATCTACTTGGTGACTTCATTATTACTTAAGTTATTTTGATGCTCATGCTGACTTTGGTTCACATAAAATGATGGCTCTTGGTTTGGCTTTTGAAAGAAAAACCCTGAGTGACACTGGGGTGTCACAGGTGGGCGCCAATGTTGGTCACTTGTTCTCAACTACTGTGAATCAAGAACAAGGCAACATAATTGTTAAATGTTAAGGATCTTCATCCTTCGTAGCATTATCTCCTTTTGGATATAATGATCTTCTAACGAAGGTCATGAAGAACACATCTTCATCATTCATAAAAATAATAGTTTATACGCACGAGATGTGCTGTCCATTCACATATTTATTCCATATTAATCGTATAAACATTATCAAAATTTATATTACATTGATACCTTTGGCTTGTTTGAAGGCGATGACGCGAGAGCAATTACAATCCAGCGTGAACATCACGGGGGTACTGTTCACCTATTTATAGGCACGGGACACAGCCCAAGTAAAAATACATTTATGGCCTTAAAATGTACATATGACCCTACTACAAAACAATAGGGATTAACTAGTCTTTTCCTCGTCGACTCAACATTATGCCATACCGTCGTTGTCACCTTAAGCCGAAGCTGTTCACCTTTGGCTTTTCCACACATGTTTGTTGTAGCTTCAACATTCGATCTTGTCGTTTACAGATAGTATCTTTGTCTTGAGGACCTTCGTCAGAGAATAAGACCCCCAACATACACCACACAATGAAACAGATCAATTAAACAGACGCGTGGCGAAGGGCTTGCATTTACGACTATGCAAGAAAAGAAACTACGGCGGTCGAAGCTATGGTCGAGAGACATAGCGATTACGTTAAGTGGCTATGGACTAAAATATTTATCTCAACATGATTATATTAATTGATATTCATGCAATGTGCAAATAAAATTGATGCTAGATCCTGATTAGTTCGATACTTGATTAATCGTCGTTATACTATGCACTTTAATTATTATACTCGATCTTAGGTGCATTAAAAGGTCGTCGCGTGACAAAGCACGCGACATGACACATGACCCAAGCGAAATTTAAAGCGCTACGACGTGCGCGAAACACGCTGAAGGCACACATGCTTGGACTGTGCGCCGAGGCCACGCCACAAACGCGACGAGGCTGCGTGCAGGGACCGGGCCGAGCAGGGGCGCGCGCGGGTAGGGGCCACACCGGGGTCGGGGCTGTGCACCGCGCCAGGGGAAGGGCACCGCCGAGGGAGGGGCTCGCTAGGGTGGGGGAGGCTGCGCTAGGGCCGGGGAGGGCGCGCTGGGGGGAGGGGGAGGCTAGGCCGCGCGCTAGGCGCTGGACTAGGCCATGCGCAGGGGCGGGCCGTGGGGCCGAGCTGAGGCTGCTTCTCCTCTAATCGATCTTGTTACTTTCTAATCAAATCCATTCCTCGAATAGAAATCCTAAATTAAATGAATGCACGCCTAGACATGACATCAGACAGAAATAAATATGCTCCGACATGATGCAACAACAATATCAACTTAAGGTTTTGCTTACACGTGGCACAGACACTAGTCTCTATATTGCTTTGAAAATGGGAGGAAGGAGTAGAATAGGAAGAGAAAAAGAGAGTAACGCTTGAATTTGGTGAATACTGGAGAAGAAATTTTATACCCTAAAATTCAGGGTGTTACAAGTGAGGACAAAGTACGCACAAAAGACTCGTGTTGGTCTGTGGGGACAATATATGATCCTAGAGAGCTGCTAGGAGTAAGTACTGCAGGTCCAAGTTTAGACTGGGTGTTACAAGTGGTATCAGAGCCGACCCTCGCGGTTTCACGGGCGTGTGTGGGTTAGGGGTTCGGGTATATGGTGCATGTGGGCCCGGAGTGGTCACATGGCATGGCATATGACGACACTAAACACACAGATGTGGCCAAGAAGGGAGGTTCCTGGCTTGGGGTTGACCAATGAGGACGTCTGTCTTCTAATGGGGTGGATTGTGATATCCTGGGCCTGTAGGATGGTGATATCCTTACCCAAGGCTTAATAGAATTAATAAAGTACTCATATCAACAAGGTGCATCTTCTTTTTCAGAAGACTATCTCGAAAGAACCTTCAAGTTAAGCATGCTTGGCTTGGAGCAATTTGGGATGGGTGACCGACCGGGAAGTTTTATCGGGTGCGCATGAGTGAGGACAAAGTGTGCACAAAAGGCTTGTGTTGGTCTGGGGACAATATATGATCCTAAAGAGCTGCCAGGAGTAAGTACTGCCGATCCAAGATTGGACTGGGTGTTACACCGAGGCAATCATGAGTCGCCCGAGGCCAAGCGCTCGACACAGTCATGACTCACCTGAGGCAGTCATGACTCGACCGAGGCCAATATTGGTGGGGGACGTGGTTCCAATTCGCCCGAGGCCATCCTCTACGAGAGACACCATTCTGACTCGCCCGAGCGCATCTCCGACTCGCTCGAGCACATTTCCTACTCGCCCGAGCGTAGTCATGATTCGCCCGAGCGTAGTCACAATTCGCCTGAGCGAAGTCATGACTCGTTCAGCGCATCTTCGGCTCGCACGAGGGTGTCTCGGGTGACTGTCCGGTGAGGCCCAGACTGGCCTAAGTTTGGCCAAACTTAGCCAAACTCCACTCCATTTCAGCTTGATTTGAGAAGTTCCCTAGCACTTAGATAAACATTGTTAGTACCTAAAACAAATGACTAAGTGCTAGAAACATACCTTTATCTTTTCTATTCATAGAGGTTTGTAATATGCTAATTTCAAGCCCAAAAGCGCATTTCTTATTTTCCTCAATCTTTTGGACTGATTGCTTCAATTTGCTTTCTAAACACATGTACTCATGCCCATAAGAGGGGTGTTAGTTCATAGTAATGTGTTGATCATTTAATCACCAAAACAACTAAAAATGGCCCAAGGGCACATTTCCTATCCATCATGTTCATGACATGTCGATCGTATATTCATCTCAGCCTCGGGGTTCAAGACAAAAGGGGAGACCAAGCTCTCCTGCTAACTATGTTAGAAGCCATGACCATAATCGTGCAATCGAGACTTCATTTACTTAGACGGATGGATGACGATGAAGCCATGGGAGACTAGATCTATGGAGTGAAACCAAACTGGCTCGTAGCTCACGAAGAACTGCGAGGAGCTGAACTTGCTTGCCTCCAAGCTTTTTGATGCGAGCTCAGTCAAGGTTAGACGAAACAACATCACAACTAGGGTAGCAGTAGCAAAGCCTTCACCTCCTTTAATGCTAGCTACAGGTGAGCTTCTGGTGCATCCAGGAGTAGCTGGCACAGCGGCCGTCCGTGGGGGAATGTTGTGCAGATGTTGGACGGGGTCATGGAGCTCAAGAGGCCTCCGCCCCTGAAGTCGTCGGTCCACTTTTTCAGCACCACCAACATGGCTAGTGGTGGCTACTCTAGCATGGTCTTGATGGTTGCCTCCTCGGGAGCCACCTCGATCGCGATGTTTGTCATTTCATATCTATGTTTCATAAAACTTTTTACTCCTGTGGCAACACACGGGTACAGACCTAGTGATAACAATATATTAATATGAGTAACATAATTATATAATGACAGATTGATAATAGGTCAACAAAAACATGTAACAAGTAAATATCAATGTATAACTAATTAAGTAGACACACAATTGCACAAGCACACTGGTAATTTACAAAAAGTCAACCACATAGTAACTCAAACTGAAAATAATACCCTGCAACTACAACTCAAAGCTCAGTATAGCCACCCATAGCATTAGGATCATTGTCAATATATTTATTTTCTTCATCATCATGCTCCTAGTTCTTTCCCTCTATATTTACATGTCATTCTATAATTTTGCATACAGAAATAGAAGATATAATTTTGCATAAGGAAATATGAGATACACCATGTGGCCAGAGTAATGAACCCATAACAATGCAAAAATGGAATGTATTAATACAGTACATGATATACGAAAACGGTCGAGATATAGCCTAAAACATTTTTGTTTTGTTTTTGTTTCTCTCAGTCTGCTTTTCGTATCGTTTTCACATTTGTCCAAAATATGAATTCGAGTGGAATAAATATAAAAATCGGTGCAGAACGAAATAGAATCTTTCTCAAACGTTTACATCCCTAGTCCTACATGTGCCCTTTCCCTACCATCACAATTCAAGTTCTTGAAAAATTGAAAACATTAAGAAGAGTCTTAAAGGGTTGAAAGGGCATGATTTAGAGGAGAAAGCATATTTATGGGTGCTAAATCAAAGATTCATGTATTGAGGGATAAATTTTGAAAGGAGCCCGTATTGAGGGGCAAATTCTAAAATATCTCTAAATTCTATTGACAACATATTAATCTATCTACATTGGAAAAATAAGTAAATTGTGTCTATCATACAACAATTTGATAGATAGGTGAAAATTGATGTGTAAACTGTTAAAACAAATACAACAACTTAGCTAATTAGTACTGAAAGGGAAATAGCCTAAAAGCTATTTCTATAATTGTTTTGGTGTTTAATGACCATCACAACCTTATGGACTAATTGATTTGCTAATTTTATGGTCATAGGAGTAAAAGGATGAATCAGAAGACCAATTTTAGAGAAATAGTTCAGACTAAGGGAAAAGGGACATAATGAGTAGAATGGATATGGGACCATTTCAATACATGGATAAGTTCTAAAGAACCCTAGAAACATATTGAATATGGTTAGAACCCTTAAGAAGATCATAAATGGAAAAAGGGATTCTAGGGGTCAATTGGTGCTAAGTCCAAGGAGAAATGGGCATATGGATTAAGAGAGATCAAATGATGAAGACTTATGACTCAAAGTGTTTGAATGGGCTATGGATATGTTTCTCTAAGTAATAGAAGTTCTCTAGACACCATCAAATCGAAGCCAAGAGTAGAATATCGTAAGGACATGTCCAACTGCTCTGCATGCACCGAACCGGGTCCCGTGGTGCACCAGACCGAACAAGCAGAGAGCATGTTTTCGGACATAGGCGACTTGGCACACACTAAACCATGTTTGGTGGTTGACTGGACCAAAGTTGCAGAGAGTTTGTATTTGGGCACATAGGACTTCGACATGCGGACCAAGTCTGGTGGTGCACCGGACTGAGTTCGCGCAGAAAGGGTGTTTTCTAGCATCAGGCAGATGGTGCACCGGACCGAAGTTCAGTGTGCACCGAATCCCCGGTATACCCAACGTCAGAAGGAACAACCCAATGGTCTGATGATGTGGCACTAACGTGGAAAGGTTCGATAGGTAACGTGATAGTCCAGTGAGTGTTGACAAACTGAAAACTTTATCCAACATCACTGATAGGGATGGATCCACATTGAGGACAATGGTGCCCATGGATAGCAATGATTTTTTGGCATGGCCCAGTATATATCTAAAATTCATAGTGGATGACAACAACCCAATTTGAAGAAGGACCACATTACTTGATTTTTTATCCCCGCATTGCCAAAGGGCAAACCTTTGGACATACATAAATGTGTTCTTTTATTCTATATTACCTACTACTATGATATCTCATTACTTGTTCAGACTTTGGTTTATTATTTTTCTTGCACAAGAACACAAATCCATAATCATGACAACATTAGGTAGCAAATTTACTAAATTAGTTTTTGTATTTTCTATCCATTAACTGCACAAATCACATATACCATGTACACACTCTAATTAATATACAAATTAATTTGAAAAGTGTACATGTGGTATGTACATTATCATATGGTTCTTAAAAAGAAATTTACCACTGCTTTGATAAAGGGAATTCACATAGAGATCGCGTCAAATTTCAATGCTCACACTTGTCCTTCTTCGATACTGTCACTTTAGTGCTTCGAGATGTTCTTTGGAGATCAACTTTCGAAAAAAAGGCATGCCTAGTTAGTATGAGTGTTCTATCAATTATATTAAGCCTTGAACCAGGATGTTACAATCCATTTCATAGTATGGTGTATTTTTTTATTTCTAGGTTACTTCAAATTTGAATTGTCTTTTCACACCAGCTTATTGCGATGCCTACATTGTTTAGATTAGAAATGGTTTGAACTAATATGCATATTTATCCATATTGGTATGCACACCATCCGAAATTGGATTTTTTGTGTGCATTGTTTGTCTTGTGACATCATTGACAAAAAATCCTAGATCCACCCATGATCACTAACCTGGCAGGAACCGTCTAAGGTCCAGTGCACACGATTTCTAAGCAGTTTTGGGAGTGGACCCCCATTGGCTATTTGAGGGCTTGTGGTCTATAAATACAACCCCAACCAGTGTGTTACAAATCCAATAGTTGATATACAAGTGATAGAACATGGAGTAACACTTCTAAGCATTCTAAAGTGATCCAAGTGCCTAATTCAAGTAGTGATCATAAAAATAGCCACTAGAGCAATTTACTAGAGTGCACTCATGTTATGAACAGCAAGAGTGGAGTGTATTGTGATGAAGAGCCTTCGTATTGAGTATCATTGGGTTCAGGGGCGGATATTGGGCCCGAGCCACCTGGGCTATGGCCTAGGTCATAGCCAATTTTTAATAAATGTATACATTTTGACCCAAAAGAAACCCAAACAGACCCATTTCATTGATGCAAAGCAACTACTCACTATCCCTGTCTCCAATCCTAGCGTCGCGCCTCCATGCCTTCAACTCCGATAATGCGCATCCTCCTGATTGGTTATGGGCTGTCCCTGCTTGCCTTGCCTCGCGCCATCGCCGTTCATTATCTGGCGATCGATGACCTGGCCTCCACCATCTACTCTTGTAGGCTCCTCGTCGTTCACCCTACATGGCTCACTGCTCAGCGCTCGTGAGCACCCCCGACTAGACCTGGCAAACGCGGAACGCCTCATGGAGACACGGTAGCACCACGCTTGTCACACCCGGTTTTAGAAGGCAAACCGAATGCGAACCATGTACGTGCCAGGATCAGCAATTCACGTACACAGCAGTTACATAACATGGACATCATCACACAGTGCTCAAATAATATTAAAAAAAGGGAAATAGTAGTCGATTACATCATATGTCTGAGACATCCACATAGTCTTTACAATAAATCAAAGTGCGGAAAAGAAACGTAGATAAACGCGGCCTTCACAGGCAGCCGACTGGGGGTTACCGCTAACCCACACCTAGAACTCGTCGTAATCTTGGGACTCCTGGAAGTCTCCTTCCATGGCTTCATCTTCTCCTGAGCAGTGGTTGCAATGCCGACAACCTGGGGAAGGGGGGTTTGGTGTGTAGAGCAAGGGTGAGTACACATCAACATACTCAGCAAGTGTCCTGTTTGGCTGTAGTGGACTAGCTTTATGTGGGGGTAAGTCAAGCAGTTGCTTTTAGTTGGTCAGGTAATTATTACCAGTAGAGAGCCAGGTTTTAACATTAACCCAAGTTGTTAACCAAAAGTACCCTTTCCAAACGGAAAGAATACCACTTACCATTACCATAAGCATAATCATAACCATCCTCCTCATCTTCATCTGTAAACAAACCATCTCTGATCAAGTATCTCTAATCACTGGAGCTCCCTTGGCTGCTCATAACCGCGAGCACGGCTGATATATCAGTTTCATAACACTCTGCAAAGGTTGCGCACTTTACCCATGAGCCGTGATCCCCTTTTTGCCTCGGGTTGTACGGACCCTTGAACACTCCCAAGGTGAATAGGCAGGGTCTCACTACATAGCCTTTACAAAGATTCCCCGGGGCTATAGTCGCCCGTTAGGTTTCCTAAATGTACCGCACTCCTCCCCAAGGGACAAATCAACCTTGGCAGAGCGAGCCGCATACACTGAGCCCCATTGACGGCACGACGGCTAAGCGAACTACACCCCGGTTCCTCTAATTACTCGGCTAAGGGCGTCCCACTCCACCCTCATGGTTGCACTATTTTCCTGGGCGGTCATCCAACGAACAGGTCCTTACGGAGAGGCACTCGAGAAACCGCTCGAGTCCCCTTAAATGCCACAAGTATGATATCATAAATAAGAGAGAAAATAGCATATCATTGATAATTCTCATCATGTTCATTGATTAGAGTTGATCAATAGCAATAGACTAAGCAACAATAATCCAACCCAAATAGGTAAACAAGGACATGGATAACAAAAGCTAGTCAATCCTTAGGTTTAAATGTGTAATGCAGGGGGGTGATTTAAAGAATGTATAGGACAAAGATAGGTCAAGGGACACTTGCCTCCACCAATCGACTGCTGCTTAGGGGCTTCTCCTGCGAGTTCTTCGGGCTCTCCGACCGGATCGTTCTCTATGCGAGCGCAAACATACATACATCCACATATTTAATACAAAAGAACAGTACACCATACAATAGAATGCAGTATGTAAACAGACGTTCCACGCGGGCTCGCAATTACGGTTAAGAGAGAAAGAGAAACAGACAGTCGAGAAACGATCACGTTACATGATTATAAATTAAACTACTCGCTTAATAGAAGGGAATTAATTTGGACACTACGTTTGGCATAAAGTAAAGTCAAGTTCCACATTTAATCATTATAAACAATTGAAGATGAATGAAAGGGAGTGGCCGCACGTCGAGACGTACGACACGACATTTAGATTGCATTAAGAAGTAAACGACTCGCTGCGCGACAGAGCGCACAACGAGACACTTGCACTAATTATAAAGAGACGTTAAGCATCGCGCGACGAAGCGCACGACGACATATTCCAACAGAGTTGAGTTTAAAGTGGAACGTCGCGCGTCTGGACGCGCAACATCGCACCTTAAACAACCTAAAATTAAAATAGATCATCGCACGACGAAGCGCGCGACACAACACTTTAATGAATATAAACTAAAAGAATCATCGCGCGACGAAGCGTGCGATGCAGCACATTAATAAACACAAATTTAAATTGAATCGTCGCGCGACGATGCGCACGACGCAACACATTGATAAATACGAACTTGAATTGAATCGTCGCGCGGCGAAGCGCGCGACGCAACACACTAACTAACAGAGTTTGAAATTAACTACAACCAAAAATAATCACCGCGCGCGTGGGTTTGCGCACGTGAGAACGCGTTAGGGGGTAAACGGGCTATGCGAGTCGTGCCGGGGGCTGTGCGCCGGGGGCAGGGGGCGCCGCCGCGGGGAGGGGGCAGGGGCGGACGCCGCCGCACATGGGGCCGGGGCGGGGGCGGGCGCCGTCGCGCACGGGGGCCGGGGCGGGCGCCGCCGCGGGGGAGGGGCAGGGGGCGGGTGCCGCCGCGGGCAGGGGCACGCGCGCAGGGGAGAGAGAGGGGGGGCGCGCGCAGGGAAGGGAAGGGGAGGGAGAGGGAGAGAGAGGAGAAGGGAATGGGAGGGGAGCTCACCTCGGGGTCCAAAATCCGGTGATCGCCGTCTCAAATCCCTAGGGCACCACGGGGAGAGAGAGGTGGAAGAGGGAGAGGGAGGTTGCTGCGCGGGAAATCCAAATGAGAGAGTGAGGAGGGGAGGGGGCGCATGGGGGGGGGGGGGGATGGGCGCCAGGGGCGCGCAGGGCTGGGCCGGGCCGGGCTGGGTTGGGGCCGAGCCACTTCGCGGGTCGAAACCCATGACACGCACGACCATCAAACAAACTCCAATCGCGAACCGAAAAACCGAGACGGAACGAGACGAACACACAACATCAGACAAAGAAATGTGCATCGGCATGATGCAACACCCATGACACTTAGGTTTTGTTCATACACGATACAGACACCTGTCACTATACTGGTTTGAAATTAGGAAGAAGAAGCGAAACAGGAGAGAAAAGAGAGTAACGCCCGAATTTGGTGAGAGAAAAGAAGAAAAAATTCTACCCCCAAATTCAGGGCGTTACAAACCTATCCCCCTTAAAAGAATCTCGCCCTCGAGATTCAGGGTTGGCTAGCAAAAAGCTCAGGGTATTTAGCCATCAGATCATCTTCACGCTCCCAGGTTGCTTCTTCCTCAGAGTGATGATTCCATCTGACTTTGCACATTCTGATGGTCTTCCTTCGGGTGACTCTGTCCACGGTCTCAAGGATTTGCGTTGGCTTCTCAACGTAGGTCAAGTCCTCTTGGACTTCAAGACCTTCAACTGGCAACTGCTCCTCTGGCACACGCAAGCACTTCTTCAATTGAGACACATGAAAGACATCATGCACAACAGATAAATTTTCTGGTAGGCTGAGCTGATAGGACACTTCTCCACGCCTTGCGAGAATCTGGTATGGACCGATGTAGCGGGGTGCTAGCTTGCCTTTGACTCCAAATCTTCTGACTCCTCTGATCGGTGACACTTTTAGATAGACGAAATCTCCGACCTCGAAACTCAGCTCTCTTCTTCGGGTATCTGCATAGCTTCGCTGCCTTGATTGCGCTATCTTCAAATTCTCTCGGACCATCTTGATGTTCTCTTCAGCTTCAAGCAAAATGTCTGGCCTGAACACTTGCTTTTCTCCAGGCTGATCCCATTGCAACGGAGTTCTACAACTCCTCCCATAAAGCGCCTGAAATGGTGACATCTTCAAGCTGGCCTGGTAGCTGTTGTTATAGGAGAACTCTGCGTAAGGCAATCGCTTGTCCCATCCGGACTGATCTTGCAACGCACATGCCCTCAACATGTCTTCAAGGATTTGATTGGTCCTTTCAGTCTGACCATCCGTCTGCGGGTGATAAGCTGAACTGAAATTCAGATGTGTGCCCAAAGCTTCATGCAACTGCTGCTAGAAATGAGAGGTGAATTGCATTCCTCTGTCTGACACTATCTTCTTTGGCACACCATGTAGACAAACGATCCGAGACATGTACAACTCCGCTAATACTGCACTGCTATAGTTGGTCTTAACAGTTATGAAGTGGGCTGACTTGGTTAAGCGGTCCACCACTACCCAAATGGAATCGTAGCCGGCTCGAGTGCGAGGCAATCCGACTATGAAATCCATACCGATTTCATCCCATTTCCACTGAGGAATTTGCAATGGTTGCAATAATCCAGCTGGTCTCTGGTGCTCTGCCTTGATTCACCGACAACTATCACACATCGCCACATGCTCTGCGATTTCCCTCTTCATTCCGTACCACCAGAATTTCTTCTTCAGATCCTGATACATCTTCTCACTACCAGGGTGAATCGAATAGGCTGTTGTTGGGGGCCTTCGTCCTCCGAAGGTCCTCAAAAACATGATTTGACAGTGTTTTCCAAGTGGATTATGTGAACAGGTATCTTCGGACTCAGAATTATGAACATGAAGTACGGTCAGGACGAAGCCTGAACCAGACGAAGGGGGATTAAAATGGAGAACGGGCTGATTACCAAGCTCCACGAAGGATGGTGCACAGCCGAAGCTGTGCGCAGGGGAGCTTCGGCGCGATAGCAGAGAGGGGAACCGACTTAAAGATGAAAAGACTACTTGGGCCTTGACAGATTTCCATAAGTCATTGGCAAATGTAATGGACATGAATGTAATTTTACGTGGGCTGCGTCCCGCGTCTATAAATAGATGAACAGTACTCCCGTACTGTTCACGCTGATCTGGCATTTTTACTTTTGCGTCATCTGTGTACTTTTGTCTTTCTGCAATCCGAAGGTACACTTGTAATTTGAAGTCATTTCTATTGATATACAATAATAAAATAGAAATGACATGATAATAAAGTTTAAATGTTTATATTACTTTTAATGTTGCTCATAAGTCCTTCGTCATAACTTATCGCACTTACGAAGGTATATTATTTGTGGCCTTCGTCCGGAGTACATTATATCCTGAAGGGAAATAATGTTTCGAGGGACGAAGGACCTCATCATTTAACACTTTTTATGTTGCCTTGTTCTTAACCCGAAGCATTTGAGAACAAGTCCCCAACATTGGCGCCCACCTCCGGTGAACTCACTTCCATTTCGAGTTTTTCGAACACCTTCGGAAGCTATAGACCCTCGCTATGGCGCCAAAGAAAGCTTCAGCGACTGGGGCTGCAGCACTGCAACCGCTGGACCCCAACCAGGAGACCGTCTCTCTTCGGGAGGCCCGAAGCCAGAAGAGGAAGGCCGTCAGCCCGACGCTTCAGGAGGATGAACTAGACCAAGAGATCAGGGATATGGAGATGCTTCATCAACAGGTGCAGAGGAAAAAAGAAAAGATGGCCAGGCTAGCTGAGCTGCAAAGGCAGATAGACGAAGCTTCTGAAGAAGTCCGTCATCTTACCCACGATGAGCAGAACCGAAGGCCTCAACAAAAAGACCTTCGTCAGGAGGGCTTCTTCAACGAAGATGACTGGTATGACAATTTCCATCATGGAAATTTTGTTTTCGATGATGCTTCTCCTCTGTCCGCTGAGCTGCAGGCTACACCTTGGCCTCCGTCCTATAAGCCACCCCAGCTTCCCATGTTTGATGGCCATTCAGACCCAAAGCAGTTCTTGATGAGTTACGAAGCAACAGTGTCTTCGTATGGTGGCAATGCTGCAGTCATGGCAAAGTCTTTCGTTATGGCCGTCAGGAGTGTTGCTCAGACCTGGTATTCCTCCCTTCGACCAGGAACGATCACTTCATGGCAGAAGCTGAAGGATATGTTGTTAACCAGCTTTCAAGGATTTCAGACGAAGCCGGTCACTGCTCAAGCCTTGTTCCAGTGCACTCAGGATCATGAAGAATACCTTCAGGCGTATGTCAGAAGGTTCTTGCGTTTGAGGGCGCAAGCACCAACGGTGCCCAATGAAATTGTCATCGAAGCCATGATCAAGGGGCTTCGTCCTGGACCTGCAGCTCAATACTTTGCTAGGAAGCCTCCTCAGACTCTGGAGAAGCTGCTCCAAAAGATGGACGAGTACATTCGTGCCGACAATGACTTTCGCCAAAGAAGGGAGGAGGCTTTCAGATTTTCTGAAATGACCAGGGGCTTCGGAGGAAGATTTTATCCGAGGCATGTCAGGTCCATCCACAACTCCACTCAAAATGATGATAAGGGGAGTCAGCAGAACAGACCGCAGAGCTCCTCACAGGCTTCGGGGCAACAGCAAACTTTCTTCCGGCCACCAGCTCCAAGAGGCAGAGGCGCCAGGGGCTTCGGCGGAAGATTTGGAGATCAACCAAGGAGGGTATTTTGCTTATTCTGTGGTGAAAACAAGGGCCATACCACCAGGATGTGCCATGTTACCATCCAGAAACAAAAGGAGCTAGCAGAAGTTGCAGCGCAACAGGGCCAGCCGAAGCAGGTCATGCATACTGCTTCGTACCATCAACCTTACATCCCGGAATACGTGGGCAACCACCTTGCAGTTTCCGTAGCTTCGGCGAGTCAACCTCAAGCTTCATGGCAACAGCCCCCGCCCCCACCTCCGCTGCAACAAGGCCAACAGCCAGAAGGGAGCCAATATGTTCCGCACCAAAGGGATCTCAGAGAGCAATCTGAAGCTCGCACAGTCAACAGTACTGTGCCAGAGTCGAAGCACATTTATTGACAAATATCCTACTTTGATAACAGTCTTTTCCGTTTAGTTCTATTTTCTGTGTAATAAAGAACATTTCAGTTTTCATGTAATAGTTTCGTGGTTGGTTATCAGGAAAACCTATCTTCTCCACAGGCTTAAGTTGCTGAAGCTTAAAAATTTGCGGTAACAAGGAGGACCTTCGAATTATTAAAAATCCTTCGAAGCAACAAAAAGTCGTTCTAAGGAACGCAGAGTAAGTTGCCGAAAGTTACAAAAAGCCGTTCCAAAGGGAGCGCAGTGTAAGTTTTTTGCTCCAAAGACGTTCCTAAGGGAATGCAGAGCATACAGCGAAAAGTCAACGCTGATACCGCCTAAAGTAAAAGGCGAAGAAGCTCCAAAGACGTTCCTAAGGGAATGCAGAGCTTACAGCGAAAAGTCAACGCTGATACCGCCTAAGTAAAAGGCGAAGAAGCTCCAAAGACGTTCCTAAGGGAATGCAGAGCTTACCAATATATTTTGTGTGTATCTTCGGAACAAACATCATTTGCATAACATAACATCATCACATCATTTTGCATAGCATAAGCATCATACATCATGTTGCATATGGCAAAAGAAGGGGACACAGTATCAACCTTCGAAAGGACGCTTTGAGAAAGTGAAAATTGTGTAAAGTTACGAGGGAATACAATGATAATCTTCGGAATACAGCTTCGGAGAATGTTTTCACAAAGCATGGACGCGCTTCATCAGAGTAATATCGAAATTGCACAGCTTCGGAGAGTGTTTTAACGGAGAATGTCTTCTTCACGAGGCATGAAAAGAAGGGAAGGTGTTTTTTTTTCGCCGAAGGCTCAAAAATGGTATGTATGTAGAATTTCATGCATCGTAAAGAATTGAATAATGAAAAGAGACTTGTATATTACATTCAAATGTACAAAATATTACATAGATCACACTTCAAATGTTTTTTCTAATAACACCTAGTCTTCTTTTAATACTACTTCGGCAGCCTCATTTAGAAGTTGTTCAACAACTTTATCCATGATAGCTTCGGCCATTTGTTTGATTTCGTCATCCTCTTTTGTGTGAGGGTCAACAGACGATCCAGCAGGTTCTGAGGGAAGAGAATATTTTTGCATTACTATTACAAACCGCGAGCAAAGTTTGACATAAAAATTACAACACAATAAGAGCGACTAATTAATACCTATTTGCCCTTCGGCAACTTCTGTCACTTTCCTAGCATCATGGATGCCTTTTTCACTCCTTTGAATAATTTCTTGCGCCATTTCTCGGCCGCCGTTGTCCCAGACATCAGTAAAGAATTTGCCACCAACCATGCTTGCTTCGGCCGAGGGGTCTTTGATGTCTTCGGAGGATAAGGCAGCTTCGGACTGAGCTAAAGATTTTACATGTTCACAACCTTTCTTCTCCAAGACAGTAGCAACTCCCCTAGCGCCCGAAAAAGCGCAGATGTCACCACGGCTACTCAGGATTTCCTCGAAGGCCTCTGCTTCGTGACTGATCCATTCTATTGGACCTTCGGGATTGCCTCTTGAGAAATTCTCTTCACTGGAAAATGCGCCCACGCTGGCGAAGCTGGTTTTAATTTTCTTTACGCATTCCATGGATTTTTCGTAGCATTTTTTCTTAGAAGACCGAAGCTCTTCCACGGTTGCTTCCAAATGATCAGCCCATTGGTCGCTGCATTCCCGTCTTGTTTCTTCAAGTATGCGTTCTTCTTTCGCCCGGGCCAATTGCTTCTGAAGATCTTTAATTTCGCGTCTCTGAGCTTCGGCCTGAACCTTTGCAGCAGCTTCGTCCTTTTTTATTTTGTCTACTAATGTAAGCAGAATCTTATCTTTTTCTAGAGCTTCGTTTCTCAGTTTAATAACTTCTGAACGTAAATTGTTGAACGCAATTTCATAGCTCTCATCTTCGGCACTCTTTTGTGCTCTTAATGCGTTGCTTAGGATTAAGCCCTATACGAAAAAGAATCCATATAAGAATAAAAGAATGAATTATGTATTAAAATTTTTTTTCAAGTGTCTAATTCCCATACCTTTAGGCTATTGTACGCAAGACTGTCCGCGAGATCCTCCTTTGTCATAGCACATAATCCAGCTTCGAGCTTCGGGAACCCCATACTTCTAGCCATCTCTCGGCAGACAGATAGTTCTTTATTATCAGGAAGGCAGTACAGGAAGTCATCTTCATTTGTCCCATTAAACACTACTGCCCCCTTCGGATATTTTAGCTCTCTGGCATAGTAGTTGGCTTCGTAAGTCTCTTCTTCAGATAATTTCTTCCCCGAAGCATGACGTACGATGTAATCGCATATGCTGGAAGGAGCTTCGGGGGCGGCAGTGTCAATTTCTTCAACCAAATTTGGTTCTGATATTTTTGTTTCCAAAGATTGTTCCTTGGTGGGCTCTGAAGGCCCAGCTTCAGCTTCAGGTTGTTGCTTCGAAGCTTCAGCAACTACAGCTTCGGTAGACACTTCAGCAACTTCAATAGTCTTCTTTGGAGTTGTGCTTGAAGACTTAATTGTCTCCAAAACATCTAGCACGTTCACCATTCTTTTTCTTTTCGGGGTCGCCGACGGGCCCTTTTGATTTTTTATTGTTTCGACATTTGCTGAAGGACTTAAGATTTCCGATATTTTTGGCTCTTCAATCTTTGGTTTCTCTGCTTTTTCTGCTGAAGGCGCTTCAGTCTTTTCTTCCATCTTCGGCACTGGAGCTGGTTCTGTAGCTTCAGAGGCCAAAGAGACTTCACCAATAAATTCTGGCACTGTGGCCGGCTCAATAAAACGCGCTCGGTGGGTGAGCACCTTTATCTTTTTCCTTTGCGGCGCTGGCTCGCTAGTGGCACTCGTGGTAGCTTCTGTCGCAGGAGAAGTATTTTTTCTTTTGCGACCCGGCACCGGATAGTGATAGTCAGGGTAGACAAACCCGACTGCGTCAAATACCCGGTTGAGCCTTTTCTTCTTTCGGCCTCCGAAGGCTGCTGATAACGCAGTGTTCTCGGCCTTCGAGTACACCCCAAGCAGTTCGTCACTTAATGTTTCAATGTTTTTCAACCAGTCGTCATCAGGTTCAACAAATTTATCCCCGTATTTGAATGTGTATTTCAGTCTGACCAGTCCGCCTTCGTCGGACTCTTTGATGGTTTCCTTCGGCATTTCCCACTTTCCTGCAAGTGGTCACACCCTGAAGGCAATATGTTCTTGAATCAAGTCCCTTGTCCCAATAAAAGAGCAGACTACGCCGAAGGCTCTTTGGCATTCCTCGGCTGCTTCATCCATTTCAACCTTCGGCCTTCGAAGTCCGAAGCGTTGCCAGATGGGGCGCATAATGATACTCTTGACATCTTCTTGCGCTGTTAAGTCATTCTTTACATAGAACCATTCAGTCATCCAGGCTCCGGGCCACCTCTTCCGAAAGGTCGGCACAGGGCGGCTTGACCCGGAGCGGGCACCGAAGCTGTAACACCCAAAGTTGTTGTGATATTGTTCTTTCCCCCAGGGCTTCGTCTCATATAACAACTCATGAATGTTGCAAAAGCTTTTAGCATTTGGTTCTAAACCTTGGCTTCTCGCAGCCCAGACAAACATCCCCATTCTTATGATAGCTTCGGGAGTAATTTGATGAAGGTAGACTTGAAATGTCTTCAGGACTTCAACAACAAAGTTGCTTAGGGGGAATCGAAGCCCAGCCTTGAGAAAGCTTCGGAAGATTACGACTTCATCTTCTTCGGGGGTGGGAGAAGTCTTTTCTCCAGCATCAACCCTCACAATAGATATATCTCGAAAATACCTCCCCCTCATATTATCAATATGATTCTGCTTAATAGTGGTTTTCTCGAAAACCGTGTGACTTGGCCGCCATGGTCGATCTTCGGACTCTTCCCCACCACTTTCTACATCATAACTGTCGCTGTCACCAGTATCTTCGGACAAACCTTCAAGAATCTCCTTGGTGATTTTCTCCGTATTGGTCTCCGCCATCGTATAAGGAACCCCAAGTTCTTCTCTTCGTCGAGACTCAGCTTCGTCTCAGCAGGGATCTTCTTACCTTCAGACATCTTCGGAAACGCTAAAAAACTGTTTTCAAGGCCGAAGCTTCAAAATCAAAAAGATCAGCAAATCTTAGTGCACAAGAGCTAAAAATTTAGTGGGCCGAAGCAGATGGCAAGTGTGCGTACCAAATAAGTTTGCGGTATGATCTTATTTATACCCCCAGGGCGTTGAAAATTGAAAGACCCCGCTTGTCAGTGAATGTTGCTATTCTAGCAAAGGGAAGGTGTTTTTTCGGACCTTCGGCTCAAGGCCTTCGTCCATATCGCAATCTGAATTTATCATTAACAAATTAATATTGCGAGGGGCTACTGTTGGGGGCCTTCGTCCTCCGAAGGTCCTCAAAAACATGATTTGACAGTGTTTTCCAAGTGGATTATGTGAACAGGTATCTTCGGACTCAGAATTATGAACATGAAGTACGGTCAGGACGAAGCCTGAACCAGACGAAGGGGGATTAAAATGGAGAACGGGCTGATTACCAAGCTCCACGAAGGATGGTGCACAGCCGAAGCTGTGCGCAGGGGAGCTTCGGCGCGATAGCAGAGAGGGGAACCGACTTAAAGATGAAAAGACTACTTGGGCCTTGACAGATTTCCATAAGTCATTGGCAAATGTAATGGACATGAATGTAATTTTACGTGGGCTGCGTCCCGCGTCTATAAATAGATGAACAGTACTCCCGTACTGTTCACGCTGATCTGGCATTTTTACTTTTGCGTCATCTGTGTACTTTTGTCTTTCTGCAATCCGAAGGTACACTTGTAATTTGAAGTCATTTCTATTGATATACAATAATAAAATAGAAATGACATGATAATAAAGTTTAAATGTTTATATTACTTTTAATGTTGCTCATAAGTCCTTCGTCATAACTTATCGCACTTACGAAGGTATATTATTTGTGGCCTTCGTCCGGAGTACATTATATCCTGAAGGGAAATAATGTTTCGAGGGACGAAGGACCTCATCATTTAACACTTTTTATGTTGCCTTGTTCTTAACCCGAAGCATTTGAGAACAAGTCCCCAACAGCTGTCTCATGAGCTTCCTTGAGGATCAACTCCCGAATGGACTGGACATTGGGAACGCACAAGCGGTCTTTGAACCATATCACACTTTCTGCATCTTCTCTAAAATCTTTGCCTCTGCCATCTAGAATCAGTCGCCGGATCTCACTGATCTTCTCATCATTCTTCTGCGGTTCCTTGATTTCTCGCTCCAGGGTAGGTTCCAACTCAATTGTGACTCCTCGTGTGTTGTTCAAAAATCTGAGACTCAACCTGTCAAACTCTTTGGCCAACTCATAAGGCATTAGACGAGCGACCATCAGATTGACCTGACTCTTCCTGCTCAAAGCATCTGCCACCATGTTCGCTTTGCCTGGATGGTAATGAATCTCCAACTCATAGTCTTTGATCAACTCTAACCATCTTCTTTGCCTCATATTCAGCTCTGACTAAGTGAATATGTACTTCAGACTCTTGTGGTCTGTGTAAACATCACATTTCTGTCCATATAGATAGTGCCTCCATGTCTTCAATGCGTGAACCACTGCTGCCAACTCTAGGTCATGACTCATGAATTGGGTAATTCTGCTCATGAACCTTCAGCTGCTAGGACGACTAAGCCACAACTCTTCCCTCTTGCATCAACACGCATCCCAAACCGGTGTAATAGGCATCGCAATACAACGAGAAGGGCTTGTGCACATCAAGCAAGACTAAGACAGGCGCTGTAGTCAACTTCTCTTTCAGCGCTTCGAAGGCCTCTTGACATTTCTGGGTCCACTTAAACTCAACCTTGTTGCCTAGCAACACTGTCATTGGTTTCACAATCCTCGAAAACCCTTCAATGAATCGCCGATAATATCCGGCCATCCCAATGAAGCTCTTGATCCCTCGAGCATCTGTTGGCGCTTTCCAGTCCAGAATGTCTGCCACTTTCTTCGGATCCACAGCCAATCCTTCTTTGTTGATTATGTGACCCAAGAATAGGACTTCACTGATCCAGAACTCACACTTGCTCAACTTTGCGTACAGCTGGTGCTCTCGCAATCTCTGCAATACCATCCTCAAATGATCTGCATGCTCTTCTTCGTTTTGAGAATATATTAGAATATCATCAATAAATACCACCACAAACTTGTCAAGATAATCCATGAATACACTATTCATCAAGTTCATAAAGAAGGCCGGTGCATTTGTTAGACCGAAAGACATCACAGTGAACTCATACAACCCATACTTGGTAATGAATGCCGTCTTCGGAATGTCTGAAGGTCGAATCCTGAGCTGATGATAACCTGACCTCAGATCTATCTTGGAGAACACACTGGCTCCTCTCAACTGGTCAAACAGATCTTCTATTCTGGGCAAGGGGTACTTGTTCTTGATGGTGACCTCATTCAGAGCTCGATAATCGATACACATCCTTTTGGTGCCATCTTTCTTCTCCACAAATAGGACGGGGGCGGCCCAAGGCGAGGTGCTTGGCCGGATGTAACCTTTCTCTGACAACTCATCGATCTGCTTCTTAAGCTCAACCAAGTCTGGCCCAGATATTCTGTAAGCTCTCTTGAAGATAGGGGCGGTTCCAGGAAGAAGCTCTATGGCAAACTCAACTTTCCGCTCTGGTGGCATACCTGGTAAGTCCTTTGGAAACACATCTGGAAACTCAGACACAACCTTGATACTCTCAATCGGGTCTGCTTCACCGCTATCGACAGCCATCTGATAACAACTTCCTTTCTTTGGCTCAGGCGGGACTAACTCGTTCACCACTTCCTCTCCTAGTGGGGACACCAACTTGATTGTCCTCTTATCACAACTGATAACTGCCTGATACTTATCTAGCCAATTCTTCCCTAGGATGACATCTATTCCCTGAGTACCCATTACTATGAGATTAGCGGGAAACGCTATCCCCCTTATTTCCACACTTACATTCAAACAAATGCTATCGGCTCGAATTCTACCACCGGCTGAGTCAATTAGAATGGGGGTTGACATGGTAGTAATTGGAAGATTATGTGCTTTTACCCATGATGCAGTAATGAAAGAATGCGTTGCTCCAGTATCAAATAACACTTCTGCAATATGGGAATCGACTGGAAACATACCTACTATCATGCCGGGGGTCTCCTAAACTGCTTCAGCCTCCAAGTGATTCAGTCTCCCATGATTATAGCGCGGCTGAGAGCGGTTGCCTGCTCCAGGCTGAGACATATTCTGCTTTGCTGGGGCATTGGGGCCTGACTGCTGCTGGGATGCCTTCTTCGGGCATTGCATCACCCAATGGCCTTGCTCTCCACAGTGGAAACATGCCCTGTTTCCAACCTGAGCTGGTGCTGCTTGATTATTCTGCTGGTTTGCTGGGGCAGGAAGACAAGGTGCCTGCTGATTCTGCCTCTGAAACTGACCTCCTCCTGACTGATTGTTCTGACGATTCTGATACTGGTGGTGAGGATACTGCCTTTGGAACTGCTGCTGCTGAGGTGGACGCTGGTTCTGCCTGAACTACTGAGGTTGATTGCTTGAGAAACGAGGGCGATTGCTGCTTCCAGGCTGGGGTCCACTAATCTTGCGCTTGCGATCCTCCATCTTCTTACGCTTCCTCTCTATCATGATTGCTCTGTCAATCAGGTGCTGGAATGTCGGGAAAGTATGATTCATCAGCTGATACTGTAGAGGGTCGACCAAGCCTCTCAGGAAACGATACTGTCGCTTGGCATCGGTGTTGACATCTTCAGGTGCATAGTGAGACAACTGCAGAAACCTGTCCCGGTACTCACTGACAGACGATGACCCTTGCTTGAGGGCCAGAAACTCCTCCTTCTTCACTGTCATCAGACCTGCGGGAACATGGTACTGACGAAAGCTTCCTCTAAACTCTTCCCAGGTGATGGTGTCGGGGTGGGCATGGGTGGCGAGATAAGACTCCCACCATGACTGAGCTGCTCCTCTCAACAAACAGGGACCATACATGACTTTCTCCCTGTCATCACACTGAGCGGTATGCAACTCCCGCTTCACAGTGCGCAGCCAGTCTTCAGCATCCATGGGGTCAGAAGAGTGAGCAAACGTTGGGGGATGACCTCTCGTGAATTCAGCACGTTTGTCCCTGGGCATCTGAGGCTGAGGTGGTGGCTGTTGCTGATGCTGCTGAATGGCAGCCAGAGTATGACCAATGGCTTGAACTACCTGAGTCTACATCAGAAACATCTACTCGATGGACATCGGGGGCGGGGGCGGCTGCTGCTGGGGTACCTCATCCTGCTGAGCTGCCTGCTCCTGCTGAGCACGCCTTCCTCCTCTGCGCCTGTTTTCTGACATCTGCAGAATGCAACCACACATCAGAACTGATCTTGCAAATCTTGCAGCATAAGAAAAGAGTATAGAATTCTCCACAACGCTGAGCAGACGAGCATCTTCACTGATCTCCAACATAGACCAACACAGCTTCTCAGATAAAGAGGAAAGTGGAATAAAAGGCTTCCCAACTAGACAGCTAACTCCATTAACATATAACAGGTAAACCAAAATGTAGGGGATACCCACACTCTGGTGACAGTCATTACAAAGATCCAAATCAAACATAGTTCATCTTGACAAACATAAATGCACAGGATATAGCAAACTACCCTGTCTAACTAAGACTAACTAAGAGCGATACTAATGCTAAGACTATAACTTCTATGCATATATTTCGTATTAATTACAGGATCCGACTCTGACGATCTATGGCTCTAAATTTATCTTGGTCTTGCAGTCGGGATTGCCATAAGACTGGTGTCCACGCCGAGGTGAGCGGTACGGGTGCTAAGTCCCGACAGGAGCGGGGGAACCATCGTCCAGGTGACGACGCTCCGCGCGCTCAGCCCGCAGCTGGGCGATCTCAGCACGAGCCCTACTCAGCTCGTCTAATGCATGGTCCAGCTCCGTGTTTAGCACGGCGGCAAGGTTGACTGTGCTGCTCAACCTAGGATTGTCCTCACCAACAGGTGAGACAATCACGCCTCCTGAGCTGCCAGATGGATGGCAGGGGTAATACTTCAGGTTGAGACCGTCAGCTACCCCACCGAGAACCGAGCAGTAGTGCGAAAGCGCACGCCGTGCGGCATCTTGCATGGCCGCCTCAGCTGAGTCCCACTCAGAGATGGAATAGTGCTCTAAGCAGACCTCAACACCCCAGAGACTGTTCTCCAGACGGCACACCAGGCAGGTCGCCTCCCAGCGGTCTGGGTAGACCCTGCGACTATGCTGGTAGACCACACAGCGATACTCGATAGACCAAGTACGCCGGTCAAGTGCCCGACGTAGCAAGGTGTCGAGCGCATCGTGGAAGTGGCACCCGCGAGCAGCGTCGCGAGTGATGGGTCGAGCAACCCATCCTTCCGGCTCCTGGTCAGCAGAAAAGTCGGTGTCATGGCTCGAGCTGTCGTTGCCACCTCCGTCGTCTGGGTCTCCTCCAGCAGCTACTCTAGGGGCTGGGGCGCCCAGTGGTGGTGCAGGGGGCGCCTCCAGAGGAAGCACGAGGGAGCAGCTCCTCACAGACTCTATCTCCTGCTGGAGCGAGAAAGAAGAGCCCTGCTGCTCCTGCTCCAGTCGTCGACGCTCCTGCTCCTCATGCAGGCGGTGGTGCAGCCTCTCCAAGTGGCTAGTCTGACCGGCCACGGGACGGCGAAGCGGACGCTCCGCGAGACAGGAAGGTAAGAAGGGGATGACAGACTTCCGTGCGATGTGTCTAAGACGAGTCATCTATAAAAGACACCGTAAGCAAAAGAGTGAGAACAGAACTAGTATGACCAGCAAATAATGAACCATAAATAAATGAAGGATTAGAATAAAACACAATTTTCAGCAAGGTATAATATATAGTAGAATATAGTTTTGGTCGATATGACCAACTTTTGAAGGGATACCAAAGTCAAGGCAAGGACAGAGGTCTATAGTCCTTAGAACGACCATTCTACTCTAGGTTAGTGGGCCTACAGTCAGCACGGCTCTGATACCACCTTATGTCACATCCGGTTTCAGAAGGCAAACCGAATGCGAACCATGTATGTGCCAGGATCAGCAATTCACGTACACAACAGTTACATAACATGGACATCATCACACAGTGCTCAAATAATATTAAAAAAGGGAAATAGTAGTCGATTACATCATATGTCTAAGACATCCACATAGTCTTTACAATAAATCAAAGTGCGGAAAAGAAACGTAGATAAACGCGGCCTTCACAGGCAGCCGACTGGGGGTTACCGCTAACCCACACCTAGAACTCGTCGTAATCTTGGGACTCCTAGAAGTCTCCTTCCACGGCTTCGTCTTCTCCTGAGCAGTGGTTGCAATGCGGACAGCCTGGGGAAGGGGGGGTTTGGTGTCTAGAGCAAGGGTGAGTACACATCAACATACTCAGCAAGTGTCCTGTTTGGCTGTAGTGGACTAGTTTTATGTGGGGGTAAGTCAAGCGGTTGCTTTTAGTTGGTCAGGTAATTATTACCAGTAGAGAGCCAGGTTTTAACATTAACCCAAGTTGTTAACCCAAAAGTACCCTTTCCAAACGGAAAGAATACCACTTACCATTACCATAAGCATAATCATAACCATCCTCCTCATCTTCATCTGTAAACAAACCATCTCTGATCAAGTATCTCTAATCACTGGAGCTCCCTTGGCCGCTCATAACCGCGAGCACGGCTGATATATCAGTTTCATAACACTCTGCAGAGGTTGCGCACTTTACCCATGAGCCGTGATCCCCTTTTTGCCTCGGGTTGTACGGACCCTTGAACACTCCCAAGGTGAATAGGCAGGGTCTCACTACATAGCCTTTACAAAGATTCCCCGGGGCTGTAGTCGCCCGTTAGGTTTCCTAAATGTACTGCACTCCTCCCCAAGGGACAAATCAACCCTGGCAGAGCGAGCCGCATACACCGAGCCCCATTGACGGCACGACGGCTAAGCGAACTACACCCCGGTTCCTCTAATTACTCGGCTAAGGGCGTCCCACTCCACCCTCGTGGTTGCACTATTTTCCCGGGCGGTCATCCAACGAACAGGTCCTTACGGAGAGACACTCGAGAAACCGCTCGAGTCCCCTTAAATGCCACAAGTATGATATCATAAATAAGAGGGAAAACAACGTATCATTGATAATTCTCATCATGTTCATTGATTAGAGTTGAGCAATAGCAATAGACTAAGCAACAATAATCCAACCCAAATAGGTAAACAAGGACATGGATAACAAAAGCTAGTCAATCCTTAGGTTTAAATGTGTAATGCGGGGGGTGAATTAAAGAATGTATAGGACAAAGATAGGTCAAGGGACACTTGCCTCCACCAATCGACTGCTGCTTAGGGGCTTCTCCTGCGAGTTCTTCGGGCTCTCCGACCGGATCGTTCTCTATGCGAGCGCAAACATACATACATCCACATATTTAATACAAAAGAACAGTACACCATACAATAGAATGCAGTATGTAAACAGACGTTCCACGCGGGCTCGCAATTACGGTTAAGAGAGAAAGAGAAACAGACAATCGAGAAACGATCACGTTACATGATTATAAATTAAACTACTCGCTTAATAGAAGGGAATTAATTTGGACACTATGTTTGGCATAAAGTAAAGTCAAGTTCCACATTTAATCATTATAAACAATTGAAGATGAATGAAAGGGAGTGGCCGCACGTCGAGACGTACGACACGACATTTAGATTGCATTAAGAAGTAAACGACTTGCTGCGCGACAGAGCGCACAACGAGACACTTGCACTAATTATAAAGAGACGTTAAGCATCGCGCGACGAAGCGCACGACGACATACTCCAATAGAGTTGAGTTTAAAGTGGAACGTCGTGCGTCTGGACGCGCAACATCGCACCTTAAACAACCTGAAATTAAAATAGATCGTCGCGCGACGAAGCGTGCGACACAACACTTTAATGAATATAAACTAAAAGAATCGTCGCGCGACGAAGCGCGCGACGCAGCACATTAATAAACACAAATTTAAATTGAATCGTCGCGCGACGAAGCGCACGACGCAACACATTGATAAATACGAACTTGAATTGAATCGTCGCGCGGCGAAGCGCGCGATGCAACACACTAACTAACGGAGTTTGAAATTAACTACAACAAAAAAATAATCATCGTGTGCGTGGGTTTGCGCACGCGGGAACGCGTTAGGGGGTAAACGGGCTATGTGAGTCGCGCCGGGGGCTGGGACGTCGCGCGCAGGGGGCTGCGCGCCGGGGCAGGGGCCGCGTCAGGGGCAGGGGGCGCCACCGCGGGGAGGGGGCAGGGGCAGACGCCGCCACGCACGGGGCCGGGGCGGGCGCCGTCGCGCACGGGGGCCGGGGCGGGCACCGCCGCGAGGGAGGGGTAGGGGCAGGCGCCGCCGCGCCGGGGGAGGGGCAGGGGGCGGGTGCCACCGCGGGCAGGGGCACGCGCGTAGGGGAGAGAGAGAGAGGGGGGGGCGCAGGGAAGGGAAGGGGAGGGAGAGGGAGGAGAAGGGAAGGGGAGGGGAACTCACCTCGGGGTCCAAAATCCAGTGGTCACCGTCTCAAATCCCTAGGGCACCACGGGGAGAGAGAGGTGGAAGAGGGAGAGGGAGGTTGCTGCGTGGGAAATCCAAATGAGAGAGGGAGGAGGGGAGGGGGTGCATGGGGGGGTGGGCGCCAGGGGCGCGCAGGGCCGGACTAGGCTAGGCCGGGCTGGGTTGGGGCCGAGCCACTTCGCAGGTCGAAACCCACGACACGCACGACCATCAAACAAACTCCAATCGCGAACCGAAAAACCGAGACGGAATGAGACGAACACACAACATCAAACAAAGAAATGTGCGTCGGCATGATGCAACACCCATGACACTTAGGTTTTGTTCATACACGATACGGACACCTGTCACTATACTGGTTTGAAATTAGGAAGAAGAAGCGAAACATGAAGAGAAAAGAGAGTAACGCCCGAATTTGGTGAGAGAAAAGAAGAAAAAATTCTACCCCCAAATTCAGGGCGTTACAACGCTGTCTTGTCGGCTCTAGCGGTCCAGTCTCCACCGATCCGACTGTTGGATCTACTGACACATGGTCAAGTGGGCCCAAACACTTAGAAACTATCAGGGCTCAAGTGCATAACAAATCGGTAGGTAGCGAACTGTAGCATCTTGTTATGCATGTCCCATCCGTGTACAGAATGGGGGATATTTATAGGTAACCAGATGAGGTAGGTGGTCCCAAGTACCATTATGCCCCTAGTGACATGCTACATTCCCGGAATATTACCCACAATGGGGTCATTACAGCACAATAAAGTAGATCAACTCAAACACACCTAAAGTCTACCCCTCCAAGGGCCATACAACTGGGCCAGGCCCTAGTCGAGCAGAATCGGGTCCCACGAAGGAAGTTTGAAGCCTTTGCTCATGTACCGGACCCTTCACCCCTCGATGACCATCGGGGGTGCCTTCGCTAGGACCTCAACTCCGTACTTTGTGGGGGTCCCGAGTCATCGCCTGTTGTTGACTTTCGACTCAGTGGCCAATGAGCCCCCATCTTCCCATAGGGCAGTAGGGCCAGAGTCTTCGTCGTCGATTCCAGAAGAAGTCTTCGGGTGTTGTAGGCCCTACATCCAAACATGGTTAATTCTAGTCACGTAAAACTTGATCGAGGTTGAGTTCAGCCTTCGCTCCAACACTAGCCCCCCAAGGGATCGGTTCAACTTGGTGAGCTGGTCCCAAAGTCTGTTTCTGGGAGATGGTCTAACGCTGCCCTCGATCACGAATTGACGTGACCCTGGTGGGTATTTTGTAAAGTGATCGTTGTGATGTGACTGTTGTGATGTGTGATGTTTTTTCTATGCGACTGTTGGTTTTTCGATGCACTTTTTACAAGGTATAAAAACTATGCTAGGTGTACAAGGTTTATTATTTCTCATGTTTGCCTAGGGTTTCCTCTATCCCGCCGTCGACAACACTGGGTGTGCCTTTTTTAACACAATCTCACCGCTGACTGGCCCTTGTGAAACAGACCGTGCACCACCACTGACGATATGTCATGTCGTCCTCCTCTTCATAATTAACTAGTGTTGCTATGTCGGCGAGCTTGCCGTCGTCAGAGAAGACGATTAGCGATTCGACATCGTTCGACGAGTTGTTACCGAGGCGCACCATTGAATTCGAGATGTCCTAGATTTCCTCGGATCACGTGAGGAGATGCAACGATTAGGATATTTTGGATCTAGTGTTGGGCACGCTCCAGGAGCCAAAGAGGTCCTAGAGTCGGAGGACGATGTGGTGGTCTTTGAAGCGTTTTTAGCACTGATATTTGACTACCCATTCTCCGCTTCGTGGTCTAAGTAATGGAGTGCTTCCAGATCTAGCTCCACCAACTCATGCTAAATGCTATGGCATGTTAGCAAAGTTTATCTAGGCAGAAACTACGTATGGGGGTCATCCGTTGGTGGAGGTCTTCGCTAAGGACTACTGCCTCCACTGGCAGAATAAGGTTGCAGGTGGCAAGATTGTGCAGTTTGGTACATGCACCTTTACACCGAGGACGGGTAAAACTTTGGTCGAAGTCGTGGAGCTTGTGTTGTGTGCCAATAATAAATGGGGGGACTGGTGGGACATCTGGTTCTATGTTCAGATGGAGGACATTGAAGTGGTTTCGAAGCCGCCCCTAAGTATTCTAAGCTCGCATTGCTATGTTTCCTACCCTGGATTCAAGGTGAGGAAAGGGGATGTGGACGAAATTGCATTTCGCCGCACGTCCGGGTTAAGTAGCGGGCGAGATTTAATTGAGGAATTTATCACTTGTGGAATGTGGTCGTTGGGGCATGCATGGGGGTGGTGGAAGTGAGGCCATGATTAATGGCATCCCTAAAAAACCAACTGGTTCCAAGTCCTACCTTCGTCGTTGAGTTGTGAGAGTGGGACTCCACAACATTTGTAAGGGAGGTGGAGGCCGAAGCGGTGAAGATCATTGGGAAGTGTGGCAGAACCTCCCAAGTTATTGGGCCCACATGCACCTGTCCTTGTCTCAAAGACCTCAAACGGCTATGCATGTGCACCAGATAACTTAACAGGATCCGTCCGATTGCCCCAAGGACATCGGATAAACCACTTACAACCAAGATCACGAGATTAAGTAAACACAAATCACACACCAACAATTTGCAGTAGAAATCTTATTACCAAATTTTACAAGTTACAAAAATTTTACTTTATGTTTATCGGAGTGATTATAATAGTGATTCAAAGAAATAAACTTTTAACTGTTATAAAGTATTAATAGTTTTGAAATATATGCTAGCTCAAGTGACCATCCTCAATAAGAAGTATAGAAGAGATACTTAGACTTATAAGAAGGCCGAGCCCACCGGCACTTAACACCATCATCAGCAGCACAAAACTATAACCTGAAAAACAATAGGGAATAAAACCCTGAGTACAAAATTACTCAGCAAGACTTACCCGACTAAAGAAAAGACTCTCAAGGGTATGCTGGTTTTAAAAGGATTCAAGGAAAGGCTTATCAAGAACCAAGGACTCTGTTTTGCAGAAAAGCTTACTATGAGTGGATCCTTAAAATCCATTTTTACTTGTCAAGTTAAGTAAAGTTACCTGCATCTACAGTTCTTTCTATCCTAGTTCAGGCACTTGGCCTATACTAGTCGTCTTTTATCACCCTTTTTCTTCACTGGATTGCTACGTGTAGGTCAGTGACCAAGTCTTCATATCCGAGAAGTAACGGCGATCCGAATTGATTAATACCCAGCTGGGGATCTCCAATCACACGACATATGTAGCACTTAACCCTTGCATATGTCAACTCGCCACTGGGGTTCTTAAGACTAGATCAGGTTCACGCCAACCGAGAGCACAGATACACCACTGTCCAGCCTCTTGCCACGGAGGGTACACGTTACTCTCGCCATCTCTCCACTCCCATTACGTGTTGTCTTATTCTGGTATTAGTCTGCCCGAGGCAAAGCTTACCCATGATGGGGCATGTGACCAGTTAAAAGGTCCTCAATCATCAAGCCTAAATCGACACGGTCCTTAATTGACATAGACAGAGACACTACACCGAGGCTCTCTCCTCGTGCAAGTCAACCGCCCGGTCTCAGCTTTATTAATTTCAACCCAAAGTTTGGTACCTAGCAGAGGTAAATCTTTTCCGATGTTGAATCCATCAAGGCCTTTGACGGATCCACCATCAAGTTTTATTTTTGAAAACATTCCCACCCAATGAAGCATTACTTTTGTTTTAAAACAAAACATTTTTGCTTTTCTAGACCAAGGCTAAGCACTATAAAATTCTTTTCATTAAAGGGTATCAAGGAAGGGTAATCAATTTTCCAAGGAAGGAAATGCATCAATGGTTTAGCACACAACTCCTATCACCTAATGCAGAAAACAAGGTGATGAAGATTTTAAAACATCATGGAGGTGGCAAATGCACCGGGGCTTGCCTGAATAACACTAGGTTAGTGTTTGTTAGGTGACGTCCACTTGATGATCATCCTTGTCCTAGCACTTGATCAGGCAGGTTCGTCCATCAGCATCACCATGCGGAGTAGCCCGCGCTTGGGGTCGACTTGGCTTGTCTTCCGCATCACATGATTAATTATCGTACCTCATGAGATGCACAATGCACATGTATGAGCATAAAGTAACCGGATGATACAGAAAAGAGAATCTAATACTTAGCGGCAAGACATCGACACAATCCTACGTAAGCACTAGACACCTATAACTCACTGAACACAACAATCACGATTTTCTAGTTTTACCAGATTTAACTTAAACATCAAGGAACAATAAATTATACGCACGTCTACTTTCCTTAGCTAAGGCCCAACACCAGAAGACTATCAAACCTAGATTCATTTATTAGGAAAACAATAGACCATATAAGTTCCACCTTTCTATTTGACTAAAGCATAATACCGAAAGACTAATTACTTAGACTCATTATTTTGGAACACAAAACTCGAAGTATGGACCGAAACAACTTAACTAACTATTTAAACCACTCTTTTGATTTAATCCTTAAAATATCCTAACTAATAAAACATCACACTATACTTAATCTATCAAGTAGAGCATCATCACACCACATATATTAATAAAACATCACATTTTTAACACCTACAATCCCGCAAACACTGAGACCTATTGAGACCTCTTTCATCCTACGACATCAACCAAATTACCAAAGCGACTTAGGCAATCTAATAAATATTATACCTAGTCAAACCATCCATCAATCCACTAACACGAATAACAAATTTGCTTACCCTGACTAATTCGACACGATAGTCGGAAGCACGATGACGGTTTCCGGTTGACGTCATTGATCACACACGTCTGGCGAGCGAGGCACACAGTTTCTATTCTTGACCAAATACCCATGGGATTCCTTTTTGTCGAGCTGGTGATGTGTGGCCAGCACAAGAGTGTCTTCACGGCTTGGGGCTTGGCGTAGATGAGGATGGCGATCGACGGCATTGGCGTGGCAGCATGACGATGTCCGGTGGGAGCATTGCTCAGCACACCATGGAAGCGATGGATGGGATTCGCTTTTTCTTTACCCAGATTCCTTAGATCGCTTTCTCGCGGAGTATGGAACAATAACGAATGAACGTGGCTATTGATGGAATCGATGGTCGACGAGCCGATCACAATGAGCACGACATTCGAGGCACGATAGGGGACAACGGCGTTGTGGTGAATAGGAAATCAATGACTGGCACAAAAGGCACAACGCCGGACATAGCGAAACGACGGCGATGCACTGGAGCTTCAACGCTTTGCTAGATATTTCGTCGAGAATCCTCCAACAGCAGCAACAAAGCTTTTGCGCACGTCGTTGCTGTCCAAACGAAGGACGGCGCTTCGGATCCTAGCGACGCACAGCCCGGCGAGCGCGCGGCAGAGGAAAGCGCGCAGGGCACGACAGCCAGGGGGTTGGCGTGGCTGCGCGCGGCAACAGAGCAGACGGCGTGTGGGAGCTCGGCAGGGAAGAGATCCGAGCTGGAGCTCGCGGCATAGGAGCAGGGCACGGGCCTGGGCGAAATCCAAGGGCGAGGTTCGAGCAGGGGCCAGAACTAGGGGCGTGATGAGCAGGCAGAGGCTCTACGCACGCAACGGGCGGAGCCGAGCTGCGCGCGGGGAAAAAGAAAAACAGGGGCGCGAGCACAGGTCCGCCATGGGGGAGCTCGACCAGGGCGCCATGGGGGCGAGCAGAGAGTTCCAAGCGGAGCTGGGACGGCGCACAGAGGAGGAGGAAGGAGAAGCGCGACGCTGGGCAGGGCCTGGATGGGCGAGCGCACCAGGGAGTTCTTGGCGCGCGGCACAGGAAGAAGCGCCAGGGAGCAGCGTGAGCTTGGGCGAAATCCGAGTAGGAAAGCTGCTGGGGCGAGCAGGGCGCAGGAACGCTCGGCCGGACATAGCAAGCAGAGAGAAAACGGGAGGAAGGAAGAGGAGCAGGGCGCGCGCCATGGGAGCTTGGTGGAAGGCACGTAGCAGAGGAGCAAACAGCGGGCGCGGCAGAGGAGGGAGAGAAGTAGGGAGGAGCGCGCCATGGGAGCCGCTCGGCGAGCGCAGGGGCGCGGCTCCTCCCCTGCGTGTGGGAGAGGAAGCTTGGAGATGGCGGCGTGGAAGACGCAGAGACCCGAGGCATGCGCAATTTTTATCCTGCGACGGCAAAAAAAATCAACAGGGCGGCGGGATTTTCTTCTCAGGCACAGGGCGACGCAGGGGATAAGGCTGGAGATTTTTTTTAATTTCTTTCTTCTATTTTTTACCGAAAAATCACAAATATTTTGGATCCCAATTTTCTTAGCGATGTATACAGGGTAGACAGTAATTGTGACATGGTTTTGATTTGATTCGAAACACGATAAATTTATCTGCGGTCTAAACATCCAATTCCATGGTTACAGGCAATTTGTGTGATAATCGGATCTCAATTATAATTCCTTGATTATCAACCTCGCGCATGATTTCTCCCAGACACTGCGTGATTCAGATTATTTTGCCCAAACAATTTAGTCGTCGAGTTCAAATAAATTTGTTTAGGGATAAAATGATCCAGTGGGTCGAGCTTCCGAATTCATGTTCGCACGAGCGATGAATTTTAAATAATCACCGGATGCACCGATTTTCGGAACAACTATGTTCCGAATATCACGAAAATTTAGGAAGAGCCCGGATAGATAAAAACAAAAACGATGCCACACACACGACAGATGAAACAGATGCAATATTAAAATCGTGATAGAGGGAGATGATTAAATTTTAGCATCTGTTTTATTCACTGATATTATGTGCTTAAATTCATACTCGTTGTCGAGCAGAATATAAACACCTGGGGTGTTACAGTCCTCCCCCCTTAAAAGAATCTCGTCCCGAGATTCGGAGCGAAAGACTTTTAAGAGTAGAGACACATGCAACCCAGTCCATATCAGCGATAATCATCAGATAGTTCCAAGCAAAGATGAGTGCCTTAGGATGTTGTTTCTCTAGTGGACATAACATGTATTGCCTTAAGCTAATTTAGGAATGTCCACCAATAGAGACGATGTCTGCCAAAAGAACACCTAAGGTTCCATGTGTGCAGTTTGCTTTTTCTGATGACACTGTACTATCTGAGTCTGTTGAGCGAGCGGTGGATATGCGACTTTACCCAAACAGAATCAGATGCAACCTCTTGGGTAAAACACACAGAAAGAGGTTTACCAACAAGTGGTCACGATAAGTTCATAGCACACGAGACGGGTGTGAATGTCGAATAACATCGCAGTTGACTCGTGTTAGCCAGAGAATCCAAGTCCATGAAAGGTGATATAGGTTCGAGAAAATAACCCGCGGAGGGATCTATAAATGCTGCCTTCGTGTCTAATCCATTTTATCAAGAACTAGGCATGGCTCGACTTGATCACATATGCTGGGAAAACACACGTGAGGCGATCGAGGCATGACTAGGGCGATAATTAGGTGGTTATTAGTTGACTTGACTTGACTTGATTCTTGCAAGTACTTCCTTAGGATGGGTTGAACCAAAGTGAGTTTAGACAACTCGATAAAACGATCTCTAAACTAAACCTTCGTTCATTGGGCAGTTACAAGTTAGTCAAAACCAATTTGTTGAACTACTTTTGACATTGAGCAAGTCCTCTCAGTACCATCGGTAAGCCAAGGGTTGAGAGTTCACATTTGCGAGCAAAAAGTCATGCATTTGGGTAGAAATCCATTTGGTCATATTGTTCATCCATTTCTTCATGCGAGATGAATTATCCACTTGGTTAGGGAATACATGGATTAATTAAGAGAGCGAATGAACAAACTCCTGCATCTCAATAGTAGGGAAAATCAATCTCCATTTTGAGAGCTAATCAGTTGTCTCTCCACACTAAAAAGCTCCAAGGCTTCACCTTTACACAAACGATGTAAAGGGAACTTGTATACGTGCAGTCACTACCCAAGTCAAGGGAAAAGAGACCACACATGGAAGCGGTATGCCCTTTTGATCCAACGAAGATGATAGATGTTGCTTGATCACTTGACCAACAACATAGAAATTGTTTCAAGGGAAGGTCGACGAAAGATAACACATCAGTGTAATTCCATAATGGATCATGACTAGAGACCTCGATACCGGCATGCGCCAAGCAGCAGATCCTGTGTGTACATTCATAGGAGCTCTCAGTTTGTTGTGGCACCATAAGTCCTTAATCACGACACCATCACCAAACTGGCACCAATAATGAATCTCACGTGGCAAAACTAGATTGTGCCAAGATAACACATTGATATAGTCTCATAATGGATTACAACTACTAACCACGATACCAGCACGTGCCGAGCAGCACAACTGAAAGTTCCCTTTGCCTGGGAACAGGATCTGGATGTCGCCTAGAGGGGGGGTGAATAGGCGAATAAAAATTATCACTTTAAAACTTTAGTTCTTACTCTACTCAAAGACCAGATCACAGTGGAATGAAAGATCCTTCGAGTAGGTTGCAGCGGAATATACGATCCTGTCTCAAAATGCCCTGCACTTCAAATATAACTTGTACCACAGATAAGTGTTGAAGTGCAGATATAAAAAGTGAGTAAGACAGAGAGTCAGCACACAATACAGAGCGAAGCACACAGACGCAAGAATTTATCCCGAGGTTTGGCCAAGCCTGAAATGCTTGCCTAGTCCTTGTTGGAGTTAGCCACACCTGGGCTTGGAGTCTATTTCAACTCCTTCCTCCGTTTGCTCAGATCTATCAGTAGGACAGATAGAGCCTTCCACTAGGTTGAGTTGGGTTACAACAAAGCCGCGGCTGCTTACAATCTTCTTGACAGCACTCCGGTAGAGTAACAATGCGCTCAAGACTATGCTCTAGCTCTTAGTAGCACTTCTCCACTCTCTAAAGGCTTATAGCTTTGCCTACTACACAAACTAGAGAGATTCACACAAGAGGGAGAGTGAGAATTGATCCGAGTGATGTATACTATTGTAGGCTGCACTTGTGTTGTCGTTAGAGGCGCCTAGGAGTCCCTTTTATAGACCCAAGGGGCCTAGGAGCCGTTGGAATCCCATTTGGAAGGCAATACTTGCTTTCTGTCGGGTGGCGCACCGGACAGTCCGGTGCACCACCAGACAGGTCCTGTAGCTTGTCCGGTGCGTGATCTCCTTCCAAATCTGGCTCAGCTGACCGTTGGAGCAACGGTCGTCTTGGCTCACCGGACAGTCCGGTGCGCCAACTGATCGTTGGCTCAGGTCACGCGTCGCCCGCTGATTGCGCTGCCGACCGTTGGTGCAGTCGACTGTTGGCTCACCGGACAGTCCGGTGAATTATAGCCGTACGCCGCCAAACTTCTCCCGAGAGCGGCCTGTTCACCGGAGTTCAGTCCGGTGTACCACCGGACACTGTCCGGCGCACCACCGGACAGTCCGGTGTGCCAGACTGAGCAGAGTCATGGCTGTACATAGCCAAGTCTTTTGCATCTCTTTTCTTTTCTTCTCTTCTCTATTTCTAACACTTAGACAAATATATTAGTACACAAAAACCAATGTACTAAGTCTAGAAACATACCTTCTCTTTGATTTCACTTCTTTAGCATTTGGCATGCTTGAGATTGATGTTGGACTCATAAATCCTCAAGTCAGCATGACTTGATCTAGATTGACATTTCTGAGCTCCAACATCCTGCAAAGGTCACATAGAATATCTCCAAACATAGGAACAACCCAAACTAAAGGTCAAGGTGCACTTAGCTCTTTTAGGCTGCTTCCAGTTCTGATTTCGACATTGGTTCTCCTTCCAGTGACCTTGTTCACTTCTTGAGCTTGATCTTGAGCCTTATGACTTACACCACATAATTGTAGATGTTACCTCATTGGTTGTAAGTCATGTCCTTATGTAGTGTTCCTTGATGCACCATAACTCTTCTTAACTCGATCAACCTTGATTCCGCAAGTCTCCTTCTTCACCCCTGGCTTTGGGTTCTTGGTCTCCTTGACTTTCTCCCATGCACTCGGTACCTCGAAGCTCTTCTTGCTTCCAACCTTGGTTTGATCGGTTGTCTCCAAGTTATGCACATCAAGTCTCACTTAAGCAATGTCCATCTTCCTTGTGATGTCCATTATATCTATAGGTAACTTCGTCTTTGGACCATCACACCTGTTTACTTGTGTTGAACCCTATTAGCTTTGCATTCAGCACCTGTTCAACACTTAGCACACTTGTTAGTCATTTAATTGAGTTGTCATCCAAACACCAAAACCCACAAGAGAGCTTTCAACAACCATGTGTGTACATTCACAGGAGGCCCTCAGTTTCGTCGTGGCACCATCGATTTTAGTCATAACACCATTACCAGACGTAACCAATAAGAAATCTCGCACGACACAATGGATTGAGCAAGGTGGCAACACACAAAGAAATACTCCACCTGTAAGAATGGTTACAAGTAGAGAGTCAAATAGATCATGGCCCGATGAAACGAACAAGGTATGGCCATAACCTAAACTTGACGAAATGAGTATGATGGGAGACTGTTACTTTAGTCCAAAGCATATTTCTATGCCCATCATAGAGATTACAAGGTCAAGGATCAATATTTGATTAGATACGGAGGGAAAACAATCATAAGATTAAGTTGGTATGCCTTCGATGGATATGAGGAAACCAAAGGCACCAAATTAAAGAAAATGATCAGGCATGACTTTCCTAGGTTAGGTTAATAAAGCAACATTGCGATCCTTAAAAACATGCAAACTGGATAAGGTTGACAAAGGCATGATCTAGGATGGAAATATAACAACTAAAACGTCACAGATTAAATAGCAAGAACATGAACTCGAGATCCTAGCTTTAAGTCCATGCACATCTTGTATTGGATAAAGAAATTTATCCAAACATCCATTTGCATGAGTTTAGTCATGGAGTGATAATGGAGAATTTAAAATTTGGGGTCATGGTTCACTAAATAAGAACATGGCCTAGTTTTCGGTTTAAGCAACAAACTACCAACCTTTTATCAGCACATCAAGTACCAGAGCAAACACATATATAACACCTAAATAGGTTACCTAAAGAACGGAGGACAGCTGTTTCATCGAAGTTCATAATTCAACATTACGCCACATTCTCTACAATCACTGGTTACTGGAATAAAGATGAGAGAAGCATCTTGGGTGTATAGGTGACAAACATGATGCAACAATCAAGATGCATGCTCGTCTTATTCGTCCTCACTGATTTTGCCAACATAATGTGGCCATAGCGTTCTATATTGGTGGCAACCGTTCTCTCTCGGTAATTTGCTAGTCCTCAGCTACACATACATTTTCGAGGTTAGTGTACCTACAGAAAAATTAAATCACAGCCCATTTTCCCATGATGCAAGATCCACACATGACAGTTTATCACAGTTTATACTCCATGTTGGGGACTTGTTCTCAAATGCTATGAATTAAGAACAAGGCAACACAAAAATAGGTCAATGGTTAATACCCTTCGTCCTCTAAAGCATTATTTCCCTAAGGATATAATAATCTTCGGACGAAGGTTATGAAGGACTTACCTTCATGATCACAGCATATATCAATCAAAGACGAAGCATATGAAACATGGGAAACAACATGGATAATTATATGACATCATAATATATATTTTATTATATAATCGCGAATGAATAAGAATAACACAGGATTATATTTGTACCTTCGGCTTGATAGAAGGCAAAAGTACAGGCGTGACGCACAAGCGAGTACAAGTCAGCGTGAACAGTACAGGGGTATTGTTCATCTATTTATAGGCACAGGGCGCAACCTGTGTAAATTTACATCCATGCCCTTCATATTTACTATTGACTTATGGACAACCCAACCGGGACTAAATAGCCTTTTCCCCTTTAAGTCGGTTCCTTTTTCCGCCATTGAGCCGAAGCTCCCCTAGCTTCGGAGCAACATCTGCCTTCGTCTCAACCATGCTTTTCGCATCGTGTATGGTTTTAATCCGAGTCCGAAGGTACCTATTCATATGTTGCACTTGGAAAACATTGTTAAATCATGTTTTTGAGGACCTTCGGACGACGAAGGCCCCCAACAGTAGCCCCTCGCAGTATTAATTTGTTAAGATAACGAATTCAGACTGCGACATGGATGAAGGCCTTAAGCCGAAGGTCTGAAAAAACACATTCCCTTTGCTAGAATAGCTATTATCAATGACAGACGAGCCCCTCCAATTTGCAGCATACTGGGTGTATAAATATGGACTCACACCAGCTGCATTTGATATACTGTTTCTGCCATTTTGCATTATTTTCTCAATCTTTTAGCTAGATTTTCAAGTTCTCCGAGCTTCGGTTTAAAAGACGCATTTTCACCCTGTTTGGTAAAAGGATGTCCTAGGAAAAGAAGGTTGTTGTGGAAGCGAAGCTGATTGAAGAGGCGAAGCTATTCGAGGAGAAGAAGGCTGTGGATCCTTATATTGCTGGTTTTGTTGAATTAATGGCAAAGACAAACACAGATAAGATTACTAAAGAGATACTTGAAGGTTTATCTGAAGATACTGGTGACAGCGACAACTATGATGTGAAAAGTGGAGGCGAAGGTTCTGAAGATTAGCCCTGGCGGCCAAGCCATACAATCTTTGGAAAATCAACAATTAAAAAGAGTCATATTGACAATATGAGAGGAAGGTACTTCCGAGACATATCTATCGTGAGAGTTAGCGGAGACAACACGACACCTACCCCTCAGGAAAATGAAGTTATAATTTTCTGAAGCTTTTTCAAGGCTGGACTTCGGTTCCCTTTGAGCAAGTTCGTAGTTGAAGTGTTGAAAATTTACCAGATTTTCCTTCATCAGATCACCCCCGAAGCTATAATGAGGATGAGGATTTTTGTCTGGGCAGTAAGGAGTCAAGGACTAGAGCCGAGCACGAAGTGCTTCTGCAATATGCACGAACTTCTATACAAGACGAAGGCCATTGGTAAAGAACACTACCACAACAACTTTGGTTGTTATGGGTTCATTGCTCGCCCCAACGCAAGCCACCCAGTGCCGACATTTTGGAAGAGATGGCCTGGGGCTTGGATGGAAGAGTGGTTTTATATGAAGAATGATCTAAAGACGAGGGAAGACATAAAAGAAATCATTATGCGCCCCATCTGGTCCCGCTTCGGCCTCCGAAGGCCGAAGGTCGAAATTGATGACGCCGCCGAAGCGTGTCAGAATGCCTTCAGTTCTGTTTGCTCCTTCATTAGCACAAGAGATTTAATTCAAGAACATATAGTATTCAGAGTATGGCCGCTTGTGGAAAGCTAGGAAATGCCGAAGGAGACCATCACTAACTCTAGCGAAGGTGGTTTGGTCCGGCTGAAGTATACATGTAATACTCAAAGTTGTATACAAAGAATGATAGAAAGATCTCCTCAGTTTTATGTGCCTCATTTGCATCATACAAAGAGCATACATAAAATTTAATGATGAATTGAAACAAAGGATACCAAAATAAAATAAAGTGCATCTTGTTGGAGTTTTATATGTTTGTGCATTAAATAAAAATAAGAATAAGAATAATAATAAGTTAATGATTCTAAGGTTGGATTAAACCCTAGATTGAAATTTGGGTTTTGAAAATAGGAGAAGACAAATGATTTAAAAATATAAATAATATAATTATATTTCTAAAATCGGTATTCCTAATATCACAAAAACAATAGAGAATAAACTTGGCACAAATTCAAATTTAAATTCGAACTCAAATTAAACTTAGAAATACAGAAAATAAAAAGGAGAGGAATACTTACCTGGGCTACAGTACCCCAATTCGGCCCATCCCCCCCTCTAACCTCGCGCGGCCCAACTTTCCTTTTGAACCGAACGGACCAGCTTGGGATGGCGGCGCCGACACTGCGGGCTCGCATGTCAGCTGCTGGCTCACGCGCCTGTCTTCTGGATGTTGCGTCTCTGGCAAACGGGCCCCCCTCGCCAGTCTCGGTGTCCTCCCGTGCATCTTCCCCATCCCGCGCGACGCGTGCTCTCAACAGAACGATCCGCTCTCCACTCCGAGAATCTCGAGCACGAACCAAACCAACCTAAAGATTCGCATCGCCCTCGCGGGAGTATTTAAGAGCCTCTCAGTTCTCCGCTCCACGGCACATCTCGCTGACCCGCACCCGCTGCACCATAGCCGTTTACCAGCCTCCGCCACCACCGGGGGGAAGAGTTTCCAACGCCGCGGGCAATTACGTGTTGGCACAGCGCCGACTCCACTGCGCCTGGGCAGGAAGCTTCGCCGAGTCTCCGCGGAGCTGCAAGTCACCTGGGTGGAAGGAGAGGACCACTGGGTGACGGGAATTTTGCCGCCGCGCAATCGGATTTAACCTACGCCGTGGCCAGGCATCATCACCTATCTATAGCAGGTAAAAACTTGTTATATGAGTTCGCTTTAGTCTCAATTAGGGCTAGGGTCGTTTGATTTGAATTTGGGGCAGCAGAGCTCGTCGGCCGTATGCGCGCGGACCATGGCGCCGCCACAGGGGCAGGCGCGCTGCTGTTCCTGGTCACTCGACCGGGGAAGAAACAATCATCACCGTCCGATTCTCTGCGGAGGGTTAAGATTAGGAGTACATACCCCTTCGCGTAGGATTAGATCCTGGCCGTTGGCGCTAGATCGTGCGCATCGTATTAGATCGCGCTTTATTAAAACCTCAACCGTCGATCTGCGATCTGACGGCCCACTCGTAGATCAGATCTGGGCCGCATAGCTCTAATCGGGCGGCTCTAGTCATCCGATACCCCTTCGCAGTGCCAAACTTACTAAAGAGTCCCTCTGCTTTCAGGAAACCAACCCGTCGTCCATGTGTTACTATTCTCTGTGCCTAGGCTATCTTACGCAGGGGCCCCTGAGCTTTCTGAAATTCGTGCGCCCAGTCCAGAGATCATGAAAATCAAATAAATAAATTCAGAAATAGATTTTTAATATAAAAACAATTCCTAGAACTTATTTAATCCATAGAAAATTCATTTCTAGTCCAAATCACTCCATTCCAGTTTCTAAAATTTTGTAATAATGTTCTCTATCACCCTGTATCTCTGTTTTGACATGAAAACAGTTAGAAAATTAATTTATCATTTAATCCTATTTCAAGCACATTAAATCTTAGGAAATTCATAACTTGAAATCTATAACTCCAAATTCAGTGATTCCAGTTCCTATGATTTCATTTTAATGTGTAGATTTTTACTGTATATTTTATTCATCTGTTTGGTGTGATGTTGATTTTGGCTATACTATGTATGTATTGTGTTGATGCGAGTAGACGAGCAAGCCACTGTGGAAACTGAGGTTCAACAAGTAGAGATAGCTGAGCAGGAGCTCATTGAAGGCAAGTTGTGCCCTTGATCACTTACTTTTCCCAGCCATGTTCTTATTAATTTTAATGATCTGCATAGGTTAATTTTGATGGGAGCCTTTATGTTACCCCAGTTTTGATTACCTCTATACCTTGTTCACCCCTGAAACATTTTTGGGTAGTACTTGCTATTGCTTTATGTGGATTGGGTATGGAGATACACTATTCATGACTATTCTGTTATTATCTTGTTATTATTACTGTTCATGTTAAGATCATTAAATTAATGGGAACATGGAGCGACCACCCGGGAAAACAGTGCTACCACAAGGGTTTAATGGGACGCCCTTGGCTGATTAACTAGGAAAGCTAGGGGAGGGCTACCTTACCCGAAAGGGGCAAGGGCAGTAGGGGAGTGGTCAGTGTAGGGAGGTCCTTGTTTGATTTTGCTGCGATGGCGGTCAGGCAAGAACCCTGCACTGGAGCTTCCTATAAACTATAGCGGGTAGTCTGAAGCTAGTGGAACTTTGTAAAGGCCTCGTAGTGTTACCCTGCCTCGCTTCCTTGTTAGAGGTGTATGGGATTCATGACCCCTTGGCAGATGGGTAACACGGCTTGTGGGTAAAGATGTGCAACCTCTGCAGAGTGTAAAACTAGTATACTAGCCGTGCTCACGGTCATGAGCGGCTCGGACCCTCACATGATTAACTATGGAACTTAAATTTAATTTGACATTTGCATCGCATTTGGGATTACTTTACTATTACTGTTCTTTATTATTATTAAGGTTTGGTATTTACTTACACTTAGTAATTGCTAATAAAATTTTGACCAACATGTAAAAGCAATGCTCAGCCTCAGCCTTTATTTCATTGATCAGCCTTACACTTCATGAACTCCCACCTTTGGTGAGTTCATGCCACATTATTCCCCATGACTTGTTGAGCTATGAACGTATGTGAGCTCACTCTTGCTGTCTCACACCCCCCCACAGGAGAAGAACAGGTGGTTCAGGAGGAGCCGCCTAACACTGAGGAGTTCGATCTGATCTAGGTGGCGTTTCTCGGTCGACATTGGCGCCGACGATCCTTAGTTCGTTTTATGTTTACACTTTTATTTTGTAATAAGTCTTCCGCTATGTAATAAATACTCTGATGTTTTATGACATTTATCTCTATACACTCTGTTATTATATATGTTGTCTTCTTTGGCGCATGTATGAGATGCACCCGGCTTTGTTCTTTAAAACCGGGTGTTACAGAAGTGGTATCAGAGGAAATGTTGACTGTAGGACGAAACCTAGATAGAAATGGACAACCCTTACCTACTTATCTCATTCTGATTCATTCTATACTTACCTTACTCTGGATCTCTCTACACTCATCTTGATCCTGTCTCACCTTCCACTATTCTACTCTGATCATTCTTACCTTTTCTACTCTTGGACAAGATGGATTTCACACCTTGGAATCCCTACCCCTATGATATTTTTAAGGGATAGGAAGCCTAAGACAAAATTAAAACTATTTTCTCTATTAAAAATGTTGGTTGATTGTTCTGATGATCAATGCCTGATTTGCTTCTTTGATTGATTGAAATATTATATGGACATCTTAGCATGTGCCAGCATAAGGTAATAAATTAGCTATGGTAGGTAAAACATTAAACTGCTTAGCTAATAAATCCCCCAAAGTAACATGATTGTAATTACTGCCTTGTCTACTGCTCTTTCTTACCATATGTATCTAACTCAGATGGTCAATACCAGGAGGGGTGGTGGAATTGATTTGCCTCCTAACCGACACACTCGAAGAATATATAGACAACCTCAGCCACAGCCTGCAGAGATGAATCCTCCTAACCCTCCACCAGGCGGAGTTGACCCACTGGTTGCTCCTCAGATGGCGGTGATGCAGCAAATGGCGGACACTATGGCTGATATGCGTGCCCAGATGCAGCAAGAACGCCAGGAAATGCGTCAGGAAAGAGAAGATATACGCCAGGAGTTGCGCCAGGAGAGAGATGAGATACGCCAAGAAAGGAGGGCGCAACAACAGCAGCTGCAACAACAACTTCAACAACAGCAGCAACAACAGCAAGTGCCATTGCCTCCACCACCACCACCTGTTCCACCTCGTGATAAGCACCGGGAATTTATGAGTCATAAGCCACCGACCTTCGCCAGTTCGCCAGATCCACTTGATGCAGACGATTGGTTGAAGTCAATCGAGAAGATGCTGAATATTGCACAATGCACTGACCGGGAGAAGGTTTTATATGCTTCTGGACGTCTGACTGGTCCTGCTGCTGACTGGTGGGATTCTTATACTGCTGCCCATGATGCTGCTGATAATATTACTTGGGCAGAGTTCAGTACACAATTCAGGAACTACCATATTCCAGCTGGTATGATAAAGATCAAGAAGAAGGAGTTTCTGTCATTGAAGCAAGGCAACATGACGGTTAGTGAGTACAGAGACAAATTTATTCAGCTGTCGAGATATGCTCCGGAGGAAGTTGCTGAGGATGAGAGGAAGGAGGAGCACTTCATTGAAGGACTTAATGGACCCTTGCAGTATGCACTGGTTGCACACACCTTTCCATCATTTCAGAGGCTACTGGATAAGGCTCTTGCTATTGAACACAAGCGTGTTCAATTGGGTGATTTGAAGAGGAAGGCTATCTCGCAGGGACAGGGTAGCAGCAGTGTTCGTCCTCGCTACAGTTCACCACAGGGTACCCCGACTCGACCAGGAGGACCGCGCCCAGTTCAGCAATCACCACTGAGGACTCCACCTCCTCGATAGGCTACTCCCACTGGCACCCCGACGAAGTTTGCAGGACAGAGTCCAGGCACTACGTGTTTCAAGTGTGGGAAGACTGGTCATTATGCAAATGTCTGCCCATAGAGGATTGCTACTACTCCAGCTCAGAACAAGCAACCGACCCCTGGCAAGGGATATTCTATAGCCAGGGTGAATCAAGTCAGCGTTGATGATACTCCTGATGGTGGGGACCTCGTAATTGGTATGTTTTATGTTAATGCAATTCCTGCAACCATATTATTTGATTCTGGTGCTACACATTCATTCATGTCTGCTAGATATGCCAACACAAATGAAATACCACTGCTAAATATGAGAAAACCCATGATAGTAATTACACCTAAAGGGCCTGTTGAGGCGAATCAAATGACACGTAGATTGACCTTGACCATTATGGGTAGAGAATTTGGAGCTACTGCTATAATATTAGAGTCAAGCAGTATAGATCTGATCCTTGGTATGTCATGGCTAAGAAAGGCAAAGGCCGTTATAGCATGTGGTAGAGGTACCGTAGAGCTCACTACCACTAAAGGAGAAAGATTTCAAGTTAATATTGCAGTAACCTCCTCATCCATGCGTGCAATGCTCTTTATGCCTGAGGAGTTTGTTGGTGACAACATCCGGGTGGTTAGAGATTTTCCGGATGTCTTTCCAGAGGAGTTACCAGGGATGCCACCTGATAGAGAAGTTGAATTTGTTATTGATCTCTTACCTGGAACCGCCCCTATTTCTAAATGGCCCTATAGAATGTCCGTAGAGGAGTTGAAGGAACTTAAGAAGCAGTTGACGGAGTTACAAGAAGCTGGTTACATTCGTCCGAGTTCCTCACCTTGGGGAGCACCGGTGTTATTCGTACAGAAGAAGGATGGATCGCAACGGATGTGTGTGGACTATAGATCACTCAATGATGTCACGGTGAAGAACAAGTATCTGTTGCCCCGTATTGAGGATTTATTTGATCAGATGAGAGGTGCTAGAGTATTCTCGAAAATTGATCTCCGATCGGGTTACCATCAGATGAGGATTAGACCATCGGATATTCCCAAGACAGCATTCTCGACCCGATATGGATTATATGAGTTTACTGTTATGTCATTTGGATTAACCAATGCACCGGCTTATTTTATGAATTTGATGAATAAGGTGTTTATGGAGTATTTGGACAGATTCGTCGTGGTGTTCATCGACGATATTCTTATCTATTCTAAGAATGAAAGTGATCATGAACAACATCTAAGGTTGGTGCTACAGAAGTTACGAGATAATCAACTCTATGCTAAGTTCAGCAAGTGCGAGTTTTGGATTGACAAGGTGCCATTCCTTGGACATATTATTTCTAATGGAGGAATAGCAGTGGATCCTACTAAGGTCAAGGAGATAATGGAGTGGAGAGTGCCCACTACAGTTACTGAGATTCGGAGTTTCTTGGGACTCGCAGGATATTATCGGAGATTTATTGAAGGGTTCTCTAAGATTGCCAAGCCTATGACCTCGCTTTTGGAGAAAGGAAGAGAATTCAAGTGGGATGGGAAATGCCAAGAGAGCTTTGATCAATTGAAGGAGAGACTAATGTCGCCACCAGTATTGATTATGCCAGATCTACAGAAGGGATTTGACATTTATTGTGATGCATGTGGCCAAGGACTTGGATGCGTGCTTATGCAAGAAGGTCATGTGATTGCCTATGCATCTCGTCAGTTGCGGAAGCATGAATTGAACTACCCCACTCATGACTTGGAATTGGCAGCGGTTGTGCATGCACTTAAGATTTGGAGACACTACATTATGGGAACTAAGTGCCAAGTATACACGGATCATAAGAGTTTGAAGTACATATTCACTCAGAAGGATCTCAACCTTAGGCAACGCCGTTGGTTGGAACTCATTAAGGATTATGATTTGGAGATTCATTATCACCTAGGCAAGGCAAATTTGGTTGCAGATGCCTTGAGTCGGAAGGAGCATGTTCACTCCGCTTTCGTTGTCCAGCTACCTGATGAATTAGCAAAAGATTTTGAGAGACTCAACCTGGGGATTGTTACACATACGGAAGGAGTGACTATTGAATTGGAACCTACCTTGGAGCAAGAAATTCGTAAAGGACATATTGGTGATGCCAAAATCCAGGAGATCAAGGATCTGATAACAGAGGGTAGAGGCCCGAAATTCACAGAGGATGAGCAAGGCACGATATGGTTCAAGAATCGGATCTGTGTTCCCGATATTGATAGTCTTCGGGAAACTATATTGAAGGAGGCTCATGATTCAGTTTATTCTATCCACCCTGGGAGCACTAAGATGTATCAGGATTTGAAGCAAAAGTATTGGTGGTATGGATTGAAGAGAGATGTGGCTGCACATGTGGCTATGTGCGATGTATGCCAAAGAGTTAAGGCTGAACACCAGAGGCCAGCCGGATTATTGCACCCACTGAAGATACCTGAGTGGAAATGGGAAGAGATTGGCATGGACTTCATTGTTGGATTACCCCGCACGTCTGCTGGATATGATTCTATATGGGTGATTGTGGACAGGCTAACTAAGGTAGCCCACTTCATTCCAGTGAAGACCACGTATTCAGGAGCCAAGTTGGCAGAGTTGTATATGGCACGGATTGTATGCCTACATGGTGTGCCAAAGAAGATTGTGTCAGATCGAGGATCACAGTTTACCTCTCGATATTGGAAGAAGTTACACGAGTCATTGGATACGAGATTGAATTTTAGTTCGGCTTACCATCCACAGACTGATGGGCAGACTGAGAGGACCAACCAAGTGCTAGAGGATATGTTAAGAGCTTGTGCCCTTAAACATGGTGGAAGTTGGGATAAGAGTTTGCCGTATGCAGAGTTCTCTTACAATAATAGCTATCAGGCCAGTTTGAAGATGTCACCGTTTGAGGCTTTATATGGCAGAAAGTGCAGGACTCCATTGTATTGGGATCAAACTGGTGAAAGACAGTTGTTTGGGCCTGAGATTATACAAGAAGCAGAGGAACAAGTTTAGCAAATAAGGGAGAATTTGAGAACTGCACAATCCAGGCAAAAAAGTTATGCTGACACCCGGAGAAGACTGCTTGAGTTTAAGGAGGGTGATTATGTCTATTTGAAGGTGTCACCACTCCGGGGTATGAGAAGATTCAAAGTTAAAGGAAAGTTATCCCCTCGCTTTATTGGACCCTTCTTAATCTTAAAGCGAGTGGGAGAGGTTACATATCAATTGGAGTTACCGGATCATCTTGCGGATGTTCATGATGTATTTCATGTATCTCAGCTGAAGAAATGTCTCAGGGTGCCTGAAGAACAATTACCAATGGAAGACCTTAGTATTCAAGAAGATTTGACTTATGCTGAGTACCCCATCAAGATTTTGGATACTTTGACTCGAGTTACGAGGAATAAGGTTATAAAGATGTGCAAAGTGCAATGGAGCCACCACGGTGAAGATGAAGCAACTTGGGAAAGAGAGGAAGAGCTTCGTATAGATTTCCCCCACCTTTTCTCTAGATCTTCTTAAATCTCGAGGACGAGATTATTTTTAAGGGGGGTAGGATTTGTAATACTCAAAGTTGTATACAAAGAATGATAGAAAGATCTCCTCAGTTTTATGTGCCTCATTTGCATCATACAAAGAGCATACATAAAATTTAATGATGAATTGAAACAAAGGATACCAAAATAAAATAAAGTGCATCTTGTTGGAGTTTTATATGTTTGTGCATTAAATAAAAATAAGAATAATAATAATAATAAGTTAATGATTCTAAGGTTGGATTAAACCCTAGATTGAAATTTGGGTTTTGAAAATAGGAGAAGACAAATGATTTAAAAATATAAATAATATAATTATATTTCTAAAATCGGTATTCCTAATATCACAAAAACAATAGAGAATAAACTTGGCACAAATTCAAATTTAAATTCGAACTCAAATTAAACTTAGAAATACAGAAAATAAAAAGGAGAGGAATACTTACCTGGGCTACAGTACCCCAATTCGGCCCATCCCTCCCCCTCTAACCCCGCGCGGCCCAACTTTCCTTTTGAACCGAACGGACCAGCTTGGGATGGCGGCGCCGACACTGTGGGCTCGCATGTCAGCTGCTGGCTCACGCGCCTGTCTTCTGGATGTTGCGTCTCTGGCAAACGGGCCCCCCTCGCCAGTCTCGGTGTCCTCCCGTGCATCTTCCCCATCCCGCGCGACGCGCGCTCTCAACAGAACGATCCGCTCTCCACTCCGAGAATCTCGAGCACGAACCAAACCAACCTAAAGATTCGCATCGCCCTCGCGGGAGTATTTAAGAGCCTCTCAGTTCTCCGCTCCACGGCACATCTCGCTGACCCGCACCCGCTGCACCATAGCCGTTTACCAGCCTCCGCCACCACCGGGGGGAAGAGTTTCCAACGCCGCGAGCAATTACGTGTTGGCGCAGCGCCGACTCCACTGCGCCTGTGCAGGAAGCTTCGCCGAGTCTCCGCGGAGCTGCAAGTCACCTGGGTGGAAGGAGAGGACCACTGGGTGACGGGAATTTCGCCGCCGCGCAATCGGATTTAACCTATGCCGTGGCCAGGCATCATCACCTATCTATAGCCGGTAAAAACTTGTTATATGAGTTCGCTTTAGTCTCAATTAGGGCTAGGGTCGTTTGATTTGAATTTGGGGCAGCAGAGCTCGTCGGCCGTATGCGCGCGGACCATGGCGCCGCCGCAGGGGCAGGCGTGCCGCTGTTCCTGGTCACTCGACCGGGGAAGAAACAATCATCGCCGTCCGATTCTCTGCGGAGGGTTAAGATTAGGAGTACATACCCCTTCGCGTAGGATTAGATCCTGGCCGTTGGCGCTAGATCGTGCGCATCGTATTAGATCGCGCTTTATTAAAACCTCAACCGTCGATCTGCGATCTGACAGCCCACTCGTAGATCAGATCTGGGCCGCATAGCTCTAATCGGGCGGCTCTAGTCATCCGATACCCCTTCGCAGTGCCAAGCTTACTAAAGAGTCCCTCTGCTTTCAGGAAACCAACCCGCCGTCCATGTGTTACTATTCTCTGTGCCTAGGCTATCTTACGCAGGGGCCCCTGAGCTTTCTGAAATTCGTGCGCCTAGTCCAGAGATCATGAAAATCAAATAAATAAATTCAGAAATAGATTTTTAATATAAAAACAATTCCTAGAACTTATTTAATCCATAGAAAATTCATTTCTAGTCCAAATCACTCCATTCCAGTTTCTAAAATTTTGTAATAATGTTCTCTATCACCCTGTATCTCTGTTTTGACATGAAAACAGTTAGAAAATTAATTTATCATTTAATCCTATTTCAAGCACATTAAATCTTAGGAAATTCATAACTTGAAATCTATAACTCCATATTCAGTGATTCCAGTTCCTATGATTTCATTTTAATGTGTAGATTTTTACTGTATATTTTATTCATCTGTTTGGTGTGATGTTGATTTTGGCTATACTATGTATGTATTGTGTTGATGCGAGTAGACGAGCAAGCCACTGTGGAAACTGAGGTTCAACAAGTAGAGATAGCTGAGCAGGAGCTCATTGAAGGCAAGTTGTGCCCTTGATCACTTACTTTTCCCAGCCATGTTCTTATTAATTTTAATGATCTGCATAGGTTAATTTTGATGGGAGCCTTTATGTTACCCCAGTTTTGATTACCTCTATACCTTGTTCACCCCTGAAACATTTTTGGGTAGTACTTGCTATTGCTTTATGTGGATTGGGTATGGAGATACACTATTCATGACTATTCTGTTATTATCTTGTTATTATTACTGTTCATGTTAAGATCATTAAATTAATGGGAACATGGAGCGACCACCCGGGAAAACAGTGCTACCACAAGGGTTTAATGGGACGCCCTTGGCTGATTAACTAGGAAAGCTAGGGGAGGGCTACCTTACCCGAAAGGGGCAAGGGCAGTAGGGGAGTGGTCAGTGTAGGGAGGTCCTTGTTTGATTTTGCTGCGATGGCGGTTAGGCAAGAACCATGCACTGGAGCTTCCTATAAACTGTAGCGGGTAGTCTGAAGCTAGTGGAACTTTGTAAAGGCCTCGTAGTGTTACCCTGCCTCGCTTCCTTGGTAGAGGTGTATGGGATTCATGACCCCTTGGCAGATGGGTAACACGGCTTGTGGGTAAAGATGTGCAACCTCTGCAGAGTGTAAAACTAGTATACTAGCCGTGCTCACGGTCATGAGCGGCTCAGACCCTCACATGATTAACTATGGAACTTAAATTTAATTTGACATTTGCATCGCATTTGGGATTACTTTATTATTACTGTTCTTTATTATTATTAAGGTTTGGTATTTACTTACACTTAGTAATTGCTAATAAAATTTTGACCAACATGTAAAAGCAATGCTCAGCCTCAGCCTTTATTTCATTGATCAGCCTTACACTTCATGAACTCCCACCTTTGGTGAGTTCATGCCACATTATTCCCCACGACTTGTTGAGCTATGAACGTATGTGAGCTCACTCTTGCTGTCTCACACCCCCCCACAGGAGAAGAACAGGTGGTTCAGGAGGAGCCGCCTAACACTGAGGAGTTCGATCTGATCTAGGTGGCGTTTCTCGGTCGACATTGGCGCCGACGATCCTTAGTTCGTTTTATGTTTACACTTTTATTTTGTAATAAGTCTTCCGCTATGTAATAAATACTCTGATGTTTTATGACATTTATCTCTATACACTCTGTTATTATATATGTTGTCTTCTTTGGCGCATGTATGAGATGCACCCGGCTTTGTTCTTTAAAACCGGGTGTTACAATACATTCAGGTTTGGGGATAAGTTTGATGAACCAAATGATGACTGGTTAAAGTGCATTGAAGCTACTAGCGACGAGTTACTTGGGGCGTACTCCAAAACCGAGGACAATGCTTTGTCCCCAGCCTTCGAGGGTCGGAATAAGAAAAGGTTGAACAGGGTATTTGATGCTATCGGCTTCGTATACCCTGACTATTGTTACCCGCTGCGAGGGCAAGGGGTAAAAAGAAAGATTGCTGCTTTTGGAAAGGTTGCCACTTCGGCCATCACAGCTGAGTCGAAGGGCAAGAAGATGAAGGTTCTGACTCACCGGTCGCGTTACATCGAACCGGCCGTGATACCCGAATTTGGCGAAGGGGCCTCTTTAGCTGCTGAAACAAAAGAAAATGTTCCGACTGCACAGAACACTAAAGAGCCGGCTGCAATGCCGAAGGTGATTACAGTCGGGTTAGTTGAAACGAAGTTTGATAAGGCTGAAGGGCCAGAAATTGAAGAAATAATAAAAATGCCAGAGATTTTGAGCCCTCCAACAGAGGTAACTGTGCCGAAGGTACAAAAGGGGTCTGCCGTAACTCCTAAGAGGAGAAGGATGGCGAATGTGCTGGATGTTGTGTTGCAAACAACAAAAACCTTGAGTCCTACTTCTACAAGCAAAGTTGCTGAAGCAGCCAAGGCGCGACTCGAAGCTGATACCAAGCCGGCAGAAATCAAAGTTGCAACAATTCAGGCTGAAACCGAAGCCGGGCCTTCAGCGCCCACCGAGATGGATCCTGCTGACCCTAAGGAAAAATCAACAGAGCGGATTGCAACTAAAATGATCAAAACTCCTATTCCCGAAGCTTCAAACAAATGTACCGACTACGTTATTCGTCATGCTTCGGGAAAGGTACTATCCCAAGAAGAAATGTTAGAAGCACAACATTATGCCAAAAATTGAAATATCCGAAGGGGGCGTTAGTGTTCAATGGCAGTGGTGAAGAAGACTTTTTGTACTGTCTCCCGGATAACAAAGAAATATCCGTCTGCCGGGAGATAGGTAAAAGCATCGGATTCCTGAAGCTGGAAGACGGTCTTTCGATTTTATCGAAGGACGAACTTGCTGACAGCTTAGCATACAATAGCATAAAGGTATAAAAACTACCTATAAATTTGAAAATGAGGTATTTTATTTGTCATACTTATTCTTTCCTCCACTTGTAGGGTTTGATTCTTAGTAATGCCCTTCGGGCACAGAAAAATATAGAGGATGAAGGCTATACAATAGCCCTGAACAACCTTCATTCAGAGGTAATTGAACTGAGAAACAAAGGTCTTGAAAAAGACAAAATCTTATTCTCTCTGGTTAACAAAGTCAAAGAAGATGAAGCTAGCTTCAAAGCTCAGGCCGATGCCCAAAAGATTGAAATTGAAGACCTTCGGAGGCAACTGGCCGAAGCTAAAGAGAAATGCACGCTCGCAGAAGCTAACCGAGAAAACAGCGAATATTGGAAAAATCATTTAGAGAAAAATGTTGAAGAACTTCGCACATCCAAGGAAAGATGCTTTGAAAAATCCTTGGACTGTGTGAAGAAAATAAAAACCAGTTTCGCCAATGTGGGCGCCTACTCTACCGAAGAAAACTTCATACGAGGCAACCCCGAAGGCGTTATTGAATGGATAAGTGGGGAGGCCGAAAGCTTCGAAGAAATCATAAGTGATCATGGGGATATATGTGCATTTTCCGGTGCACGGGGGATTTTAGCTATCTAGGAGAAGGCGGGATGTGATCACGTCAAGACCATGGCCCAGGCCGAAGCTGCCTTCTCCGCGGACGACACGAAAGATCCTTCAGATAAAGCAACCTTGATGGGCAAAAAATTCTATAATGATGTCTGGGTGAATGGTGGCCGAGAGATGGCTCATGAAATTATAAAGAAAAGTGAAAAAGACACCCATGACGCCTGGATAGAAACGAGACAAGCTGAAGAAGCTGCAGAGCGCGAAAAATGTATAGGTATTGTTTCTTGGCTTTTAGCTTCGGCATTGGTTTTTTTATGGCTTCGAACTGATTAACTTTTTCCTATTTCAGCTGAATTATCTCCGCTGTCGGAACCGTTCGATCCCCTGGCCGATCCAGAAACTAAGGAAGCACTGGAGATCATTAATATGGCTGAATCTATTGTTGACGAAGTCGTTAATAAATTGCTAAATGAAGTTGCGGAGAAAATCCTGAGAGAAGACTAGCACTTATTGTAAAAACATTTTTAAATGGTCAATGTAAGATACACTAGGATGGACATTGTGCTTTTACTGTAATGAAGGTGTAATATTTGATGTGTGTAACTTTGGATCGAATATGTAAATTATTGTAATTTATTTCTTTACGATGCTTGAAACTTACATGCATATCGTTTTTGAGCCTTCGGCAAAAAAACACCTTCCCTTCTTTTCATGCTTCGTAAAGAAAGAGAATCCATGGTCCATAAAAATAAAGATATCCATGCTTCGAAAAAAGAGATCCCTCTTTTGAGTGCAGGCTGACGAAGCTATAATTCGAAGCTTACTTCGTGTAACTTTGACAACATTTTCCAAACATCGGCTCCGTATTCCACTCGTGTCATTGATGCAATATGATGTATGATGTGATGATATGATGCAAAATGATAATGATGCCGAAGACACATACTCACACTCCCACTCTGGAACACACAATCTCTGCAATCCCTTAGGAACAACTGGAATCTCTTTGTCGTTTATATTTCGGCTTCACCGTTTATTTTTCGGTGTAAGTTCTGCATCCCCTTAGGAACGTCTTTTGAACTTGTTTGCCTTCTATTTCGGCGATATAAGTTCTGCATTCCCTTAGGAATGACTTTTGAACTTCTTTGCCTTATATTTCGGCGGTATTTGGCTCTGCATTCCCTTTGGAACGACTTTTGAGTAGAAAACTTACACTGCGCTCCCTTAGGAACGACATTTTGTAGCTTCGACAAAACTTACGCTGCGCTCCCTTAGGAACGAATTTTTCGTAGCTTCGGCAATTTTGAGCTCTGCATTCCCTTAGGAACGACTTTTGAGCTTCGGCTATTTTTGAGCTTCGTAAGCCTCTGAAGAAGATATATTCCATCTCTATAAAAACAAAATCATCACAAGAACTTAAAACTAGATTTACATTGTTTGTTCCTTATTAAAAACAAAATGACATAGAACATAAAGGTATTTTAGAGGCAGGATATCGCTCAATAAATGTGCTTTGATTCTGGCACAGTACTGTTGACTGTACGAGCTTCGGATTCCTCCCTGAATTCACGTTGCTGCTGAGCGTGCTGGTGCCCTTCTGGCTGCTGGCTTCGGAAATATGTAGGTTGGAGTGGTGGTGGCGGTGGAAGCTGAGGCCAAGAAGCCTGTGAATGGCTAGCCGAAGCAATAGAGGTTGCAGGGTGATTGCCCACATACTCTGGTATGTAGGGAGAGTGGCACGAAGCAGTGTGCAAGACCTGCTTCGGCTGATTCTTCTGAGCTTCGACTTCTGCGATCTCCTTTTGCTTCAGAATAGTGATTTGGCACATTCTCGTAGTATGGCCCTTGTCCTGACCACAGAATAGGCAATAAATTTTCTTGGGTTGATCCCCATATCTTCCTCCGAAGCCCCTGGCACTTCTGCCCCTTGGAGCTGGCGGCCTGAAGGAGCCTTGCTGCTGCCCCGAAGACTGTGAGGTGTATTGTGGCCTCTGAAGCTGGCTTCCTAGGGTGGATTCTTCCTCCGAAGCCCCTAGTCATCTCAGAGAATTTGTAAGCTTGCTCCCTTCTTTGGCGGAAGTCGTTGTCGGCCCGGATGTACTCATCCATCTTCTAAAGCAGCTTCTCCAGAGTTTGTGGGGGCTTCCTGGTGAAGTATTGAGCCATAGGGCTTGGCCGAAGACCCTTGATCATGGCCTCAATGACAATTTCATTGAGCATTGTGGGCGCTTGTGCCCTCAATCGCAAGAACCTTCGGACATATGCCTGAAGGTATTCCTCATGGTCTTGCGTGCATTGGAACAAAGCCTGAGCTATGACTGGCTTCGTTTGAAAGCCTTAGAAACTGGTAACCAACATGTCCTTCAGCTTCTTCCACGACGTGATTGTCCTTGGCCAAAGAGAAGAATACCATGTCTGGGCTACGTTTCAGACTGCCATGACAAAGGACTTTGCCATGACAGCTGCATTGCCTCCGTATGAGGATATTGTTGCCTCATAGCTCATCAAAAAATTCTTTGGGTCCGAGTGCCCATCATACATGGGTAGCTGGGGTGGCTTGTAGGATTGTGGCCATGGGATAGCCTGCAATTCTGCTGCCAAGGGAGAAGCATCATCAAAAGTAAAGGTATCATGATTAAAATCATCATACCATCCATCTTTGTTGAATAAGCCCTCTTGACGAAGCTCCCTATGTTGGGGCCTTCGGTCTTGGTCATCTTGAGCAAGCTGGCGCACTTCTTCAGTAGCTTCATCGATCTTCCTTTGGAGATCGGCCAGTCGAGCCATCTTCTCCTTTTTCCTTTGCGCTTGTTGATGGATGATTTCCATGTCCCTGATCTCTTGGTCCAACTCCTCCTAGAATGTTGGACTGGTGGCCTTTCTCTTCTGGCTTCTAGCCTCTCGGAGAGAGAGTCTCCTGGTTTGTGTCCAGTGGCTGCAGTGCAGCAGCCCCTGGCGCTGCTATCTTCTTCGGTGGCATGACGAAGGTCAGTGCTTTGCTGAAGGTTGTGGAAGTGAGTACACAGGAGGTGGGCGCCAATGTTGGGGACTTGTTCTCAAATGCTATGAATTAAGAACAAGGCAACACAAAAATAGGTCAATGGTTAATACCCTTCCTCCTCCGAAGCATTATTTCCCTAAGGATACAATAATCTTCGGACGAAGGTTATGAAGGACTTACCTTCATGATCACAGCATATATCAATGAGAGACGAAGCATATGAAACATGGGAAACAACATGGATAATTATATGACATCATAATATATCTTTTATTATATAATCGCGAATGAATAAGAATAACACAGGATTACATTTGTACCTTCGGCTTGATAGAAGGCAAAAGTACAAGCGTGACGCACAAGCGAGTACAAGTCAGCGTGAACAGTACAGGGGTACTGTTCATCTATTTATAGGCACAGGGCGCAGCCTATGTAAATTTACATTCATGCCCTTCATATTTACTATTGACTTATGGACAACCCAACCGGGACTAAATAGCCTTTTCCCCTTTAGGTCGGTTCCTTTTTCCGCCATTGAGCCAAAGCTCCCCTGCATGTAGCTTCGGAGCAACATCTGCCTTCGTCTCAACCATGCTTTTCGCATCGTGTATGGTTTTAATCCAAGTCCGAAGGTACTTGTTCATATGTTACACTTGGAAAACATTGTTAAATCATGTTTTTGAGGACCTTCAGACGACGAAGACCGCCAACACTCCATATATTGCTATATGGAGGCCAGCTCATCATTAAGCGCCGAGACACGCATAGGCGTCGTTGCCACACTTTAACCATAGGGCAACTCATTATGGTAACTCACCTTCTTACCTGAGCGTAGGTGCGTCGTTACAAGTACATTGCACTTCTCAGTATTCTCATGTCTGTATACCCATACACATCCATGGGGTACTGAATTCCCAGAAAAGTAAATACTCCACATCGCAGCTTTCATATATACATATGTGGAACATGTATACAATCAAGCGCTACAATTAAGCACTCCCCTTGACCGACGGTTGTTCGGTCATGATCTCACATCTCACCTTACCTTGAGCGTTGATCCATTCAGGACTAAATGGCCTCAAAAATAACAATACAAATGTATGCAATACCCCCAGTTGTGGGTTAGTGGTTTTGAACTAAGCCACCTGATAGTCCTTAATATAGGGCTTAACAGAGGATGTCGCTAGCATTATAGTTTTTCAAATCTATTTTCCAAAACCAAACAATGTGTTTTGTTGAAATTAAGTTTTTCGAAACCAAAACTTTTATTTTGAAAATATGTATGTGACCGTATATACTTAATCTTGCTCCGATACCAGCTGTGGTAGAACCTCCCAAGTTATTAGGCCCACATGCACCTGTCCTTGTCTCAAATACCTCAGACGGCTATGCATGTGCACCAGATAACTTAACAGGATCCGTCCGATTGCCCCAAGGACATCGGATAAACCACTTACAACCAAGATCGCGAGATTAAGTAAACACAAATCACACACCAACAATTTACAGCGAAAATGTTATTACCAAATTTTACAGGTTACAAAAATTTTACTTTATGTTTATCGAAGTGATTACAATAGTGATTCAAAGAAATAAACTTTGAACTGTTATAAAGTATTTATAGTTTTGAAATATATGCTAGCTCAAGTGACCATCCTCAATAAGAAGTATAGAAGAGTTACTTAGACTTATAAGAAGGCCGAGCCCACCGGCACTTAACACCATCATCAGTAGCACAAAACTATAACCTGAAAAACAATAGGGAATAAAACCCTGAGTACGGAATTACTCAGTAAGACTTACCCGACTAAAGAAAAGACTCTCAAGGGTATGCTGGTTTTAAAAGGATTTAAGGAAAGGCTTATCAAGAATCAAGGAGTCTGTTTTGCAGAAAAGCTTACTATGAGTGGATCCATAAAATCCATTTTTACTTGTCAAGTTAAGTAGAGTTACCTGCATCTACAGTTCTTTCTATCCTAGTTCAAGAACTTGGCCTATACTAGCCATCTTTTATCACCCTTTTTCTTCACTGGATTGCTACATGTAGGTCAGTGACCAAGTCTTCATATCCGAGAAGTAACGGCGATCCGAATCGATTAATACCTAGCTGGGGATCTCCAATCACACGACATATGTAGCACTTAACCCTTGCATATGTCAACTCGCCACCAGGGTTCTTAAGACCAGAACAGGTTCACGCCAACCGAGAGCACAGATACACCACCGTCTAGCCTCTTGCAACGAAGGGTACATGCTACTCTCGCCATCTCTCCACTCCCATTGCGTGTTGTCTTATTCTGGTATTAGTCTGCCCAAGGCAAAGCTTACCCATGATGAGGCTTGTGACCAGTTAAAAGGTCCTCAATCATCAAGCCTACATCGACGCGGTCCTTAATCGACGCAGACGGAGACACTACACCGAGGCTCTCTCCTCGTGCAAGTCAACCACCCGGTCTCAGCTTTTTTAGTTTCAACCCAAAGTTTGGTACCTGGCAGAGGTACATCTTTTCCGATGTTGAACCCATCAAGGCCTTTGATGGATCCACCATCAACTTTTATTTTTGAAAACATTCCCACCCACTGAAGCATCACTTTGTTTTAAAACAAAACATTTTTGTTTTTCTAGAGCAAGGCTAAGCACCATAAAATTCTTTTCGTAAAAGGGTATCAAGGAAGGGTAATCAATTTTCCAAGGAAGGAAATGCATCAATGGTTTAGCACACAACTCCTATCACCTAATGTAGCAAACAAGGTGATAAAGATTTTAAAACATCAAGGAGGTGGCAAATGCATCGAGGCTTGCCTGAATAACACTAGGTTAGTGTTTGTTAGGTGACATCCACTTGACGATCATCCTTGTCCTAGCACTTGATCAGGCAGGTTTGTCCATCAGCATCACCATGCGGAGTAGCCCGCGTTTGGGGTCGACTTGGCTCGTGTTCCACATCACGCGATTAATTATCGTACCTCATGAGATGCACAATGCACATGTATGAGCATAAAGTAACCGGATGATACAGAAAAGAGAATCGAATACTTAGCGACAAGACATCAACACAATCCTACGTAAGCACTAGACACCTATAACTCGCTGAACACAACAATCACGATTTTCTAGTTTTACCAGATTTAACTTAAACATCAAGGAACAATAAATTATACGCATGTCTACTTTCCTTAGCTAAGGCCCAACACCAGAAGACTATCAAACCTACATTCTGTTGGAGGTCTGCTTCGAAGCCGAAGGTCCTGTAAGAAGAAACACCTTCGGAAGATCAGCACGGAAATAGCGCCGAAGCTACCTTACTGGGAACTTCGGCATAGCAACATACCTAAGACGAAGGGTTGCACCGACTTAAAGATGAAAAGACAGATTGACCCATGATAGTTTGTGTCATGAATGTAATCAATTGTAGAGAGTATAAATGTAATTTCACACAGGCTGTGCCCTGTGCCTATAAATAGATGAACAGTACCCACGTACGGTTCACGCTAATTTGTACCCACTCGTGCATCACGCTTGTACTATCTCCTTCTGTCAATCCGAAGGTATAAATGTAATTCTATATTATTTTTATTTATTCATGATAATATAATAGAAAATGAGTTAATAATGTTATATAATCATTCATGTTGTATTTTATGTTTCACATGCTTCTTCTTTCATTAATGTATACTGCGATGATGAAGGTATGTCCTTCATGACCTTCATCCGAAGATCATTATATCTTAAGGAAAATAATGCTTCGAAGGACGAAGGGCCTTAACCTCTAACATCTTGTGTTGCCTTGTTCTTAATTCATAGCATTTGAGAACAAGTCTCCAACATTGGCGCCCACCTCCGGTGAACTCACTTCCACTCTTGAGCTGATGGCTTCGTTCAGCAACCAAGCCGAAGCATCTTCGGCTACAAAGCTGGTGCTGCCGATAACAGGCGGCTCAGGTTCAGAGCCGGCTAACAAGAAGCAGAAGGAGGAGGCATAGAGAAGGGTGCAGCATGTTGGGGTGCAGGGACTCTTCATCAAGTCAAAATGGTCCCACATCCCAATCACCTTCTCCTAGGAGGACCTTTAGCTCAAAGATTACCCTCATAATGATGCTATGGTCATATTTTGTGTCATTAAGGGATTTCTGGTCCACAATGTTCTGGTTGATACAGGCAGTGCAGCGGATATCATATTTGCTAAGGCCTTTAGACAGATGCAAGAGCCAGAAGATAAGATTCATGATGCTACACATCCTTTATGTGGCTTCGAAGGAAGGCAAATTGTAGCACTTGGCAAAATCACAATGCCAATAACCTTCGGCTTTGTTCATAATACAAGGATTGAACAGGTTGTTTGACATTGTTGACATGGAGTACCCCTACAATGCAATCATTGGTCGTGGAACACTTAATGCTTTCGAAGCAATACTTCATCCAGCATATCTATGTATGAAGATACCTTTGAAACAAGGGCCCATTGCTGTTCATGGCAGTCAAGAAGCTGCCAGGAAGGCCGAAGGAAACTGGACAGATTCAAAGGCAATCCATAACATAGATGGAGCCGAAGCCTGTGAGCAGTATCGATACAAAAGAGAGAAGGCTGCTTTGGTGGATCAGCCGAAGCCTATGCTTCTATGTGAAGATATAGCAAAACAAAAGTTACTGCTGGGGTCTCAGTTATCTGAAGAACAGGAAAAGAATTTGCTAAGATTTCTATTCAACAACAAAGATGTCTTTGCTTGGTCAGCCAATGATCTTTGCGGTGTCAACAGAGATGTCATTGAACATTCACTCAATGTGGATCCATCTTTCAGGCCAAGAAAACAAAGGCTTCGAAAAATGTCTGATGACAAAGCTAAAGGTGCTCGGAACAAAGTAAAGAGGCTTCTTAGCGCTTGAGTTATCAGAGAGGTCAAATACCCAGAGTGGCTAGCTAATACTGTTATGGTGAAGAAGGCCAATGGTAAATGGAGAATGTGCATTGATTTTACAGATCTTAACAAAGCTTGTCCAAAAGATGAGTTCCCATTGCCAAGGATAGATTCTCTAGTAGATGCAGCAGCTTTGTCAGAGCTCATGAGTCTACTAGATTGTTACTTAGGCTACCACCAAATCTGGATGAAGAAGGAAGATGAGCCAAAAACTAGCTTCATAACCCCCAGTGGCACATATTGCTATCTTTGGATGCCTGAGGGGCTCAAAAATGCTGGAGGAAGCTTCAGCAGAATGATAGCCAGAGTCCTCCATTCTCAAATAGGCAGGAATGTGTTGACTTATGTTGATGATATCATAGTTAAAAGCACAAAGCAAGAAAATCACATTGCTAATTTGCAAGAGACATTTGCTAATTTCAGGCAAGTTGGTTTGAAATTAAATCCAGAAAAATGTGTTTTTGGGGTAAAGAAGGGCAAGTTCCTTGGCTGTCTAGTATCAACAAAGGGAATTGAAGCTAACCCAAGCAAGATTGAAGCTATCCTTCGTATGGAACCGCCAAGCACAAAGAAAGGAGCTCAACGGCTGGCAGGTAGATTAGCATCATTGAACAGATTTATATCCAGATCAGCAGAAAGAAATCTGCCTTACTTTGAAATACTAAAGTCAGCCGAAGTCTTCAATGGGGTCCGGCTCAGCAAAAGGCCTTCGAAGTGTTGAAGCAATATTTGATTGATTTAACAATGTTAACTCCACCTTCGCCAGGGGCTCCATTGCTCTTATATGTTGCAGCCTCACATTCTGCAGTAAGTGCGGCACTTGTACAGGAGAAGCTAGATGGCCAAGTCAAAAAGCAAGCTCCAGTGTAATTCATCTCCGAAGTTTTGAGTCTATCAAAGGAAAACTACACAGAATTGGAAAAGGTGCTATATGCTGTGTTAATGGCCTCGAGAAAGCTTCGGCATTATTTTCAAGCATATCACATAATTGTTCCTTCGTCACAGCCTTTGAAGGATATTATGAGGAACAGAGAAGCTACTGGAAGGATTGGGAAATGGGCTGCAGAACTTAATGAATTCACCATTGATTATGTGCATAGACCCTCAATCCAGTCCCAAGCGTTAGCAGACTTCATCGCTGACTGGACGCCAGGGGCTCACTAAGAAGAAGTAAACAAAGATGCTGAAGCTTGGATAGTGTTCTGTGATGGTTCTTGGGGAACCTTCGGTGCAGGAGCGGCTGCAGTCCTAGTGGCACCTTCAAAAGTCAAAACATGTTATGCAGCCAAGCTTGATTTCAGTTGCACAAATAATATTGTTGAGTACGTGTAACACCTAAAATCCTATTTTGGGATTTATATTTTTTTTCTCATAAAGATTAAGGATCAAAAGAACTCTTAGTAAAAAAATGTAAATCACTATATCCTTAAACAAGCAAGTAATAAATAGGGACTATATTTAAATACGTTTGAAATAATTCTATTTGAAAGGGATAAGACTTTACGAAATCATTATGTTTTGAAGCATGAATAATAAATACATAAAAAACTATATGTATATTTGCATCCATGTTGGATTCTGATTGTGCATTCAATTTGAAATGAAAACCCAAAACCCACATTTGAATTTGGGACCAAAATTGAATTTTAGAGATGAAATAAGAAAATAAGAAAAAAAAGGAAAAGAGAAACTACCTGTGCTTTGGGCCGAAATAACCCCCAGCCGGCCCACCTCTTCACTCCATGACGCTCAGATAATGGATGACGTGCGTGCCTGGGGTTCTGTCTCGCTGACATGTGGGTCCGCCCTGTCATATCTATCTCTTACCTGCGCTAAAACAGAAATGCGAGATTGTCGTTCCTTCTCTCTCGGCATAGAACTCACCTGCAGCTAGGATTCCGCTTCCAACACACATTGCGTGCACCTGTGTTGAGTTCTCCACTGTGGGTGTATAAATACGCACGCGCTCACCATGATCTCTTCACCGAGGGCTCCATTGATTCCGCGGGTGGGTGTGCGGGGAAAGATTGAACATGGTCTACCGTGATCGCTGGAACGGTGGAGGGAAAATCTAGGTGCGCCGCCATAGCCCTGTCTCTGCTCGTCCGAAGTGGCTCGACTGGGTTACCCGCATGTAGCCTAGAGTCGTTCAATTCCTCACCATACTCCACCCCGCGCCGCATGCTGCTCGATTGCTTTGTCTGCATCCTGGGCGCTTTCGAGTCCGGTAAGAAATCCTCTACCAATTTTGCTCATGTCTTCTCTTTGTTTTCCATCATCGCTTGTCAAGGATGTAGCATTATGGGACCAGCGCACGTTCGACGGCCTTCATGTCACCATAGGGCGTCGCGCCGTCGTTCTCTTGGTGCGCTGGAAGGACGAAGACGCCGGGCCATCGGACCCTGTTCGGAGGGGCGCCGCCGCGGGTCAGCTTCATCGCGCCTGCAACCGAGATCCTGCCGTTGTGCCTGGGAGCCGAGGCAAAGCAGTGCGGCAATGGCGCCATGGCGGTGCACGCTCGCCGCCGGGGCGCGAGATACTGGATGAAGGGGGAGGCATGGTGATCGCCGTGAACCATGGATCTGGGATTCAACGGGTGGGATTAGATCGGGCTCATACCCTCTGCGTTTTTATCTCGGTCGTAGATCCGGATTCTAGTGGCCAGGATTGGACGCGGGGTTTAATCAAATCATGACCGTCGATCTTGGATCGTGCGGTCTGTATGCCATACCGATTCGCTGGGTGTACCTGGGCCGTTTGACCTCGATCGGGCGAATCTAGGGCGAGTTGGGGTATTTTAAATCCGCGTCGTCGGTCGTCGATCGGACGAATATGATCGCGTACCGGTTCGATGTGGCCCAGATATAATCTGAGCCCTCCGTTTAGATCGTACGGTCAGAAACAGTCGTACCCCCTTCGCGCGCGTCAAATGTGCAAAAGAGCCCCTGCTCTTTTTGGGATTAAACCCGCTGTCCCCGCGGGAGTAGCCTGAGTCTAGGAAATATTTCGAGTTAGCCTCTGCGTTTCTTTGTTTTTGACGCCCAGTCCAGAGAACAATGGAAATAGAAAATTAATTATAGAAAATGATTTTTAATACAAAAATAAGTCCAGAAACTTGTTTAATTCGTAGAAAATTCATATTAAGTCAAAATTGATCCATTCCAGTTTCAATAATTTTGTATTAATATTGTCTATCAACTAGTAACATTTTTTAGCCATCAAACTTGAATTAAAATTATTCAATTGAATTAATCTATTCTAGGTGCTAAATAATTTCAGAAATTCATAACTCAATAACCGTAACACCGATTTGATCCATTCTAGTTGCATTAGTCTCACTATAATATTTATTACCATCTAGTAACTTTGTTTTGCCATGAAATATAGGTTAAATTGTCGCACTTAGTCTACTCTATACTTAACCACGTGGATCTTCGAAAAACCATAACTTCTTAACCGTAGCTCCGAATTTAGCGATTCTCGAACCCTCGATCTCGTAGCAACACGTAGATTATTATTACGCAGTTTGTTCTTATGTTTGGTGTGATGTTAATTTTGCCTATACCATGTTTGTATGTATTGCTATGTTTAGCAGTGAGGACACGTGTCATCAGAAGTGCAAGTTGGTACCTGGAATCTCAAGTCATAGGCAAGTTGTGCCCTTGATCACTTGTTTTTACCCAGTCATGTTCTTATTAATCATAATGATCTGCATAGATTAATTTTGATGGGACCTAATAGGTTACCCTAGTTTGACTATCTTTATACCTTGTTTACCACTGAATCTTTGGGTAGTACATGCTATTGCTTTATGAGGTTTTGGGTATAGAGATACATTTTATTCACGATTATACTTTTATTATCAGTTGTTATTCATTGTTCATGATAAGATCATTATGTTAATTGGAACATGGAGAACCACCCGGGAAAACAGTGCTACCACAAGGGTTTAATGGGACGCTCTTGGCTAACTAACTAGGAAAGCTAGTGGAAGACTACCTTACCCGAAAGGGGCAAGGGCAGTAGGGGAGTGGTCAGTGTAGGGAGGTCCTCGGGTTGATTTTGCTGCGATGGCGGTCAGGCGAGGGATTCTTGCACTGGAGCTTCCTATAAACTGTAGCGGGTTTTCGGAAGCTAGTGGAACTTTGTAAAGGCCTCGTAGTGTTACCCTGCCTCGCCTCCTTGGTTGAGGTGTATGGGATTAGCCGTCTCCTGGCAGATGGGTAACATGACTTGTGGGTAAAGATGTGCAACCTCTGCAGAGTGTAAAACTGGTATACTAGCTGTGCTCACGGTCATGAGCAGCTCGGACACTCACATGATTAATTTATGGAACTAAATTCAATTTGTCATATGCATTGCATCGCAGGTGATGTTGTTACTTTTGTTCTACTACTTAATTGGGTTTGGTATTTACTTATACTTAGTAATTGCTCATAAAATTTTGACCAACTTTAAAAGCAATGCTCAGCTACAACCATCCTCTTTGGTAAGCCTTACACTTCACGTGAGCTCCCACCTTTGACGAGTTCATGCACATTATTTCCCACAACTTGTTGAGCTATGAACATATGTGAGCTCACTCTTGCTGTCTCACACCCCCCATAGGTCAAGAACAGGTACCATAGAATGATGCGTATGGAGGATGCTATGATGAGTTCGTGAGAGGTCCAGGTCGTCGTCTCCCAATCAACTTTGGGTTGCTGGACCGTTGTCTCCTTATAATGTAATTATTTGTTTATTTTGTACAGAACTCTTGTTATATAGTAAAGATGTGACATTCGATCCTGTGCCATGATTCATCATATGTGTGAGACTTGGTCTCTGCACACCTGGTGATTATGTTCGCGCCCGGGTCTTGGTGCCCCGAAACCCGGGTGTGACAGAAGTGGTATCAGAGGAATGTTGACTGTAGGACGAAACCTAGATCGAACTAGACAACCATTACTTATCTCTACTGCTCTGATTCTTTCTAAACTTTAATTAATCTTTTCTCATCTATTTCTGCTTTACTCTGATTATTCTTACCTTTTCTCCCTAAAGACATAAGTGGATTTCACACTTTGAAATACTGTACCTAAAGTGACCTTTAGGAATAAGAGACCTACTCTTAGGAACAAAAACAAAACTATTTTTCTTATATAAGTATCTATGAACTTGAATGTTTGTTCTTATGATATTTGTCTGATATGGATCTTTGATTGAGTGTGATGGGTTGTGGAGTAATGTCCACAATTACATCTGCATATACATATAGGAAAAAATGCTTATAAAAATAACTAGATAAACTAGGTTATCCCTCATTAAAGTATCTAGCCTAACAATATCCATTTCATCTTAAAACATTCTATCCTACACTCATAGATCCATCTTATCTCAAAAGATTCTACCTTATCTTTATGGATTCATCTTGCCCTAATTAGCATATTTATCCCACTCTATAATAACAACCATGATCTAATCCAAAGTAATTAGATATTATCTAGTCTAATCTAGTTATACCAATCTAATCTAGATCCCATCTAATCTAATATGGTCCAATCTAAAGTGAGTTACTTAATGGACTAGTTAATACTAGTGAAATAGATTAAACCCTGCTTACCATGTTTTAACTTAATTAGTACAACAGACCAAACCACCCATGAACAAATAACTTGCCAACATATTCATGGTGACCATCCATCCTGTCCTAGATGTTGCCATAATACACTTATCTTATGCCACCAACCAGTTAACCATCTGTCCTTACCTACAAGTTATCCTAACTACATGTCCCTAATTCGGATAAAGACTTCAAGAACGAAGATCGAAGATGATCGACCTCATCAAATCAAGGAAGGATAAGATTCAAGCTAGATCTTCAAAAGTAATCAAGATCCACAATCTTGGATAGAGTCTTTCCTAGCCCTACCCTTTCTTAACCAAACCCATCTATGCTCTAAAGACCTCTTCTATCCTACATAAAAAATTGGACATATATATACCCATGTTTTCGTAATCACCTGCTAATTTGTATTATAAACTTGAACAAGAAAAGAGTCTTTTGGTATTAAAATCCCTTAGAAATTGAAACCAAACTTGTTGCACGCTCTTTCTTACAAATCTCGAGGACGAGATTTCTGTTAAGGGGGGTAGAGTTTGTAACACCTGAAATCCTATTTTGGGATTTATATTTTTTTCTCATAAAGATTAAGAATCAAAAGAACTCTTAATAAAAAAATGTAAATCACTATATCCTTAAACAAGCAAGTAATAAATAGGGACTATATTTAAATATGTTTGAAATAATTCTATTTGAAAGGGATAAGTCTTTACGAAATCATTATGTTTTGAAGCATGAATAATAAATACATAAAAAACTATATGTATATTTGCATCCATGTTGGATTCTGATTGTGCATTCAATTTGAAATGAAAACCCAAAACCCACATTTGAATTTGGGACCAAAATTGAATTTTAGAGATGAAATAAGAAAATAAGAAGAAAAAAAGGAAAAGAGAAACTACCTGTGCTTTGGGCCGAAATAACCCCCAGTCGGCCCACCTCTTCACTCCATGATGCTCAGATAATGGACGACGTGCGCGCCTGGGGTTCTGTCTCGCTAACATGTGGGTCCGCCCTGTCATATCTATCTCTTACCTGCGCTGAAACAGAAACGTGAGATTGTCGTTCCTTCTCTCTCGGCATAGAACTCACCTGCACGTAGGATTCCGCTTCCAACCCACATTGCGTGTGCCTGTGTTGAGTTCTCCGATGTGGGTGTATAAATACGCACGCGCTCACCACGATCTCTTCACCGAGGGCTCCATTGATTCCGCGGGTGTGTGTGCGGGGAAAGATTGAACCATGGTCTACCGTGGTCGCTGGAACAACGGAGGGAAAATCTAGGTGCGTCGCCATAGCCCTGTCTCTGCTCGTCCGAAGTGGCTCGACTGGGTTACCCGCGTGTAGCCCAGAGTCGTTCAATTCCTCGCCATACTCCACCCCGCGCCGCATGCTGCTCGATTGCTTTGTCTGCATCCTAGGCGCTTTCGAGTCCGGTAAGAAATCCTCTACCAATTTTGCTCATGTCTTCTCTTCGTTTTCCATCATCGCTTGTCAAGGATGTAGCATTATGGCACCAGCGCACGTTCGACGGCCTTCGTGTCGCCGCAGGGCATCATTTCGTCGTTCTCTTGGTGCGCTCGGAGGAAGAAGACGCCGGGCCACCGGACCCTGTTCGGACTATCCAGATTGGATGGGGTGCCGCCGCGGGTGAGCTTCATCGCGCCTGCAACCGATGTCTTGCCGTTGTGCCTAGGAGCCGAGGCAAAGCAGTGCGGCAATGGCGCCATGGCGGTGCACGCTCGCCGCCGGGGCACGAGATACTGGATGAAGGGGGAGGCATGGTGATCGCTGTGAACCATGGATCTGGGATTCAACGGGTGGGATTAGATCGGGCTCATACCCTCTGCGTTTTTATCTCGGTCATAGATCCGGATTCTAGTGGTCAGGATTGGGCGCGGGGTTTAATCAAATCATGACCGTCGATCTTGGATCGTGCGGTCAGTATGCCATACCGATTCGCTGGGTGTACCTAGGCCGTTTGATCTCGATCGCGCGTATCTAGGGAGAGTTGGGGTATTTTAAATCCACGTCGTCGATCGTCGATCGGACGGATATGATCGCGTACCGGTTCGATGTGGCCCGGATATAATCTGAGCCCTCGGTTTAGATCGTACGGTCAGAAACATCTGTACCCCCTTCGCGCGCGTCAAATGTGCAAAAGAGCCCCTGCTCTTTTTGGGATTAAACCCGCCGTCCCCGCGGGAGTAGCCTGAGTCTGGGAAATATTTCGAGTTAGCCCCTGTGTTTCTTTGGTTTTGACGCTCAGTCCAGAGAACAATGGAAATAGAAAATTAATTATAGAAAATGATTTTTAATACAAAAATAATTCCAGAAACTTGTTTAATTCGTAGAAAATTCATATTATGTCCAAATTGATCTTTTCCAGTTTCAATAATTTTGTATTAATATTGTCTATCAACTAGTAACATTGTTTAGCCATGAAACTTGAATTAAAATTCTTCAATTGAATTAATCTATTCTAGGTGCTAAATAATTTCAAAAATTCATAACTCAATAACCGTAACTCCGTTTTGATCCATTCTAGTTGCATTAGTTTCACTATAATATTTATTACCATCTGGTAACTTTGTTTTCTCATGAAATATAGGTTAAAATGTCGCACTTAGTCTACTCTATACTTAACCACGTGGATCTTCGAAAAACCATAACTTCTTAACTGTAGCTCCGAATTTAGCGATTCTCGAACCCTCGATCTCGTAGCAACACGTAGATTATTATTACACAGTTTGTTCTTATGTTTGGTGTGATGTTAATTTTGCCTATACCATGTTTGTATGTATTGCTACGTTTAGCAGTGAGGACATGTGTCATCTGAAGAGCAAGTTGGTACCTTGAATCTCAAGTCCCAGGCAAGTTGTGCCCTTGATCACTTCTTTTTACCCAGTCATGTTCTTATTAATCATAATGATCTGCATAGGTTAATTTTGATGGGACCTAATAGGTTACCCTAGTTTGACTATCTTTATACCTTGTTTACCACTGAATCTTTGGGTAGTACATGCTATTGCTTTATGAGGTTTTGGGTATAGAGATACATTTTATTCATGATTATACTTTTATTATCAGTTGTTATTCACTGTTCATGATAAGATCATTATGTTAATTGGAACATGGAGAACCACCCGGGAAAACAGTGCTACCACAAGGGTTTAATGGGACGCCCTTGGCTAACTAACTAGGAAAGCTAGTGGAAGACTACCTTACCCGTAAGGGGCAAGGGCAATAGGGGAGTGGTCAGTGTAGGGAGGTCCTCGAGTTGATTTTGCTGAGATGGCGGTCAAGCGAGGGATTCCTGCACTAGAGCTTCCTATAAACTGTAGCGGGTTTTCGGAAGCTAGTGGAACTTTGTAAAGGCTTCGTAGTGTTACCCTGCCTCGCCTCCTCGGTAGAGGTGTATGGGATTGGCCGTCTCCTGGCAGATGGGTAACATGACTTGTGGGTAAAGATGCGCAACCTCTGCAGAGTGTAAAACTGGTATACTAGTCGTGCTCACGGTCATGAGCAGCTCGGACACTCACATGATTAATTTATGGAACTAAATTCAATTTGTCATATGCATTGCATCGCAGGTGATGTTGTTACTTTTCTTCTACTACTTAATTGGGTTTGGTATTTACTTATACTTAGTAATTGCTAATAAAATTTTGATCAACTTTAAAAGCAATGCTCAGCTACAACCATCCTCTTTGGTAAGCCTTACACTTCACGTGAGCTCCCACCTTTGGTGAGTTCATGCACATTATTCCCCACAACTTGTTGAGGTATGAACGTATGTGAGCTCACTCTTGCTGTCTCACACCCCCCCCACAAGTCAAGGATAGGTAACGCAGAATGAGGCGCATGCAGGATGCTGTGATGAGTTCGTGAGAGGTCTAGGCCGTTGTCTCCCAGTCAACTTTGGGTTGCTGGACCGTTGTCTCCTTATAATGTAATTATTTATTTATTTTGTACAGAACTCCTGTTATATAGTAAAGATGTGACATTCGATCCTGTGCCATGATTCATCATATGTGTGAGACTTGGTCCCTGCACACCTGGTGATTATGTTCGCGCCCGGGTCTTGGTGCCCCGAAACCCGGGTGTGACAGTACGAAGCACTTCTGTTGGGGCTTCGGAAGTTAAGGGCAATGGGAATAAGAAGGGCCATTCTGAAAACTGATTCTCAAGTTATTTCTGGCCATGTGGACAAAAGTAGCAAGGCAAGAGATCCGAAGCTTGAAAGATATCTGGATACAGTTCGAAGGTTGGAGGCTTCTTTCGAAGGTTTTTCTGTTAAGAATATCCCAAGAGGTGAAAATGAGCACGCAGATTTACTAGCTAAATCAGCGGCCTAGGGGCTCCCTCTACCTTTGAAAGTATTTTTTGAAACAATAAAGGCACCTTCGGTTGAACTCATGGAGAGAGCAGTGCTTACTATTTCTCTGGTACACAGTGAAGATTGGAGGACTGAAATTATATCTTTCCTCCAAGGTAATTGTCTTTCAGATGACGAAGCTTATAATAAGAGAATGGAGGCAAGAACAAGACCATATGTGATAATAGAAGGGGAGTTATACAAACATGGAGTCTGCTCTCCACTTCTAAAGTGTTTATCCAGAACCGAAGGTATAGAGCTGATGAAGGAAATACATGCAGGTTTGTGTGGATCCCACATTGGGTCTAGGCCTTTGCTAGGAAAGGTCTTCAGACAAGGATTTTATTGGCCGAAGGCAGCTTCGGATGCAGCAGATCTGGTTCAAAAGTGCGAAAATTGTCAAAAATGTGCAAGAGACCAAAAACAACCTTCGTCGCTAACCCAGTTAATACAGCCAACCTGGCCATTGCAAAGATGGGGCCTGGATTTGTTAGGTCCACTTCCACCAGCACAAGGCAATTTAAGATATGTTGTGGTGGCTGTAGAATATTTTTCCAAGTGGATTGAAGCGAAGCCTTTGGCCACAATAACTTCGGTCACAGTCCATAAATTCTTCTGGCAAAACATTGTTTGTCGCTTCGGCGTGCCAAAGGCTATAACTGTGGACAACGGAACACAGTTTGATGCCGAAGCTTTCAAGGAATTCTGTGATCAAATTGGCACAAAGATTCATTTTGCGTCAGTCAGACATCCAGAATCAAATGGACTTGTCGAAAGAGCAAATGGTATTATAATGACAGGAATAATGAAGCTAATCTTTAATTAGCCCAAAGGAAAGTGGCCAGACGAGTTGATTAAAGTGATGTGGAGCCACAATACAACCGTATCAAGATCAACAGGTTTTACGCCATTCAAGTTATTATTTGGTGATGAAGCTATAACCCCAGAAGAAGCTAAAGCGGGGTCAATAAGAACAACAGCTTCGGCAGAGGACGAAGCTGATTATCACGTGGCAAAAGACAGTATAGAAGGGACCAGGCTTCAGGCTGTGGAAAATATCAATAAATATCAAGCCAAAACAATAAAATGGTGTGACAGAAAAGTCCGGCTGAAAAATATCAAGCCAGGACATTTGGTGCTTCATAGAGTGGCTAATCCGGACACAGTAGGCAAACTACAGCTAAAGTGGGAAGGACCTTTTCTAGTGGTATCTTCGTCAAGGGTCGGTTTTTATAGGTTGAAGGATATGGACGGCAACGACATTCCTAGATCTTGGAATGTGGATGAGCTTCGACGATATTATGTGTAATCTGATGTAATCTTTTTTTCATTTTTTCCTATGGCACCCTTTTCCTTTCCAAAGGGGGAGAAAGGTTTTTAATGGGGCCATAACTTGTAATTTTTCCTTTCTTATTTAGCTCTACGAGAGCAAAGTCCCCCAAAACATGTAAAATGTAAAATCTAAGCATGCACCATCGAGTGCAGAGGGAGAGAAAAAAATAGGGAGAAGCTCGAAAGTCGTCCCTAAGGGGATGCAGAGCACGACGAAGCTACAAAAAGTCGTTCCCAAGGGAGCGCAGCGTAAGTTTTCTGCTCAAAAGTCATTCCTAAGGGAACGCAAAGCCAAATACCGCCGAAATATAAAGCGAAGAAGTTCAAAAGACGTTCCTAAGGGGATGCAGAACTTACACCGAAAAGTCAACGGCGATACCGCCAAAATAGAAGGCGAAGAAGTTCAAAAGACGTTCCTAAGGGGATGCAGAACTTACACCGAAAAATAAGCGGTGAAGCCAAAAAATAAACGACAGAAATTTTAGTCATTCCTAAGGGAATGCAGAGTCTGGATGTGGCTTCGTATCCGTGTGTTTGGACATTCATTTGCACATTACATCACATCATACATTGCATTCATATACATTCATTTAGACATTTGTAGGATCATCATCATCATATCATAGAGTACAGACAATTGCTTCGGCTCTAATGACAAGGCTTCAGCAAATGCAAAAGAAGCAGATTTATGCTTCGTTGTGTACGAAAAGAAGGGAAGGTGTTTTTCGCCTTCGGCTCAAAAAGAACAAGTTTCGTCTACATCAAAGCAGTTCATACATGGATGGAAAGGTAAAATATATTACAAGGTATCGACAAAATTACAGAGTAATGTTTGATTCCTAAATTACAGTATTTTCTATAAGGTTAATTCAAAAATTTCTCTAGAGTTCTTTTATAGCAACTTCATCACTTCATCATTGCCCATCAAGCTTCGGTTCATTGTTCTTCAGCTTCATCATCCTGTACATAACAGCAGTATAAGGAAAGTGCAAATTTTAAGGAAAAGGAAAAGCAACAGGTACAAGTTTATTACCAGCTTGAGGTGGCTTCGAGCTTCGTCACCAGCTAAGTTTCGCCCACCCTTCGCCCAAATTTGAGTTACAAATCTATTCCCAATACTTTAGGCCAGGCCGGGGATATCATTCAAGTCCGCTGGTGATAGGCTGAAGTTTGGCCTATTTACAATATTTCCATGCGTGAAGCCAGCCTTCAAAAAAGCAACAGTTGTGCCGCGAGAAGCTAGCAAAGCACAGAAGTCGCCGTGTCCAGCTATGACTTCGTCAAGAGCATCAACTTCACCTTCAATATGATCAAAAGTGCCTGGCAAGTCTTCAACCAAAGGTTTAAACTTTTCAGAACTGGCTCCAACTGAGTTGAAGACCTGCTTCAGCCGCTGCACACATCGGTTGCCAAAGTCTAGACATTTATCTTGAAGCTCTTTCAATGATTTCTGTAAATTTGAACTTTTTTCAACTTCAACCTCAAACTTCGCATCGAAATTCTGCTTTTCTTGTTTGAAGCTTTCTGTCTTTGCGAGGAGTTCTCTATTCAATCTGGCAATTTTAGCTTGGGCTTCCGCCAGTAAGCCTTCCATTGATTGAAGTTCAAAATCCTTCGTCTCAAGAACAGCATTGTGATCTTTTATTTTGCTCTCTAAGCCTTTAATTATGACCTCATGTTTTTTATCTTCAAGGTCCTGTTGCATTCTCAAGGCTTTACTTAATAGCATGCTCTGCGCAGAAGCAGCCTTCGTCAGAAAACACCTTCGTTGTTAAAACAATGAAAAGTCGAAGTAAAGTTTTTACCTTGAAATTAGAATAGAATAAACTACCAACGATATGCTATCGTCGGTAGCGGCTGATGTCGGCCTCAAGCTTCGGGAAACCAATACTCTTCGACAGAGTACTGATAACCTTCTCTCCAGTTTGGCCTCGAAGACATCCTAAGCTTTCGTCGTCAATACCGCCGAAGAGCAATGCTTCTGGTTGATAGCCGCATAATATTGCATAATCTCTTAGCTCTTCTTTCTCAGCCTTAGACAGCTTTTGACCAATTATGTTTAGAAAATTGAAATCCTTTTCCTCTAAAGTATCTTCGGCGATATCTTTCTCTTTCCTAGGCACTATGGCTAGGGCCTCTTCGGCAGCTGTAGCAGTTTCTGCCGCGGCCATATTCAAAAGCATTTTATCAATATCAGAAAACGTGCCCTCTAGATTTGTATCTTCAGCCGTTGTAGCTTTGGCAGTTGAAGCTTTGGCAGTTGCAGCTTCGGCGGGGGCAGCTGAAAGTCGCCTAGAGGGGGGGTGAATAGGGCGAAACTGAAAATCACAAAAATAATCACAACTACAAGCCGGGTTAGCGTTAGAAATATAGTAGAGTCCGCGAGAGAGGGTGCAAAACAAATCGCAAGCGAATAATGAAGTGAGACACGCGGATTTGTTTTACCGAGGTTCGGTTCTCGCAAACCTACTCCCCGTTGAGGAGGCCACAAAGGCTGGGTCTCTTTCAACCCTTCCCTCTCTCAAACGGTCCCTCGGACCGAGTGAGCTTCTCTTTCTCAAATTACTTGGGAAACAAACTTCCCGCAAGGACCACCACACAATTGGTGTCTCTTGCCTCAATTACAAGTGAGTGTTTGATCTCAAGAAAGAATGCCAAAGAAAAAGAAGCGATCCAAGCGCAAGAGCTCAAATGAACACAACAAATCACTCTCTCTAGTCACTAGGGCTTTGTGTGGAGTTGGGAGAGGATTTGATCTCTTTTGGTGTGCTTTGCAATGAATGCTAGCTCTTGTATAGTGGTTGGAAGTTAGAAAACTTGGATGCAATGAATGGTGGGGTGGTTGGGGTATTTATAGCCCCAACCACCAAACTTGACCGTTGGTGGAGCTGTCTGTCGTATGGTGCACCGGACAGTCCGGTGCACACCGGACATGTCCGGTGCCCCGCCACGTCATCAATGCCGTTGGATTCTGACCGTTGGAGCTTCTGACTTCTGGGACCGCCTGGGTGTCCGGTGCACACCGGACAACCACTGTTCATTGTCCGGTGCGCCAGCATGGGCGCGCCTGACATCTGCGCGCGCTGCGCGCGCATTAAATGCAGCGCAGGTAGCCGTTGGCGCCGAAATAGCCGTTGCTCCGCTGGTACACCGGACAGTCCGGTGCACACCGGACATGTCCGGTGAATTATAGCGGAGCGGCTACCGCGCGAACCCGAGGCTGGCGAGTTGCGGAGGCCGCGCTTCCATGGAGCACCGGACACTGTCCGGTGTACACCGGACAGTCCGGTGAATTATAGCGAAGCGGCCTGAGAAATTCCCGAAGGTGGCGAGTTTGAGTTGGATTCCTCTGGTGCACCGGACACTGTCCGGTGTACACCGGACAGTCCGGTGCTTCCAGACCAGAGGTGCCTTCGGTTGCCTCTTTGCTCCTTTGTTGAATCCAAAACTTGATCTTTTTATTGGCTGAATGTGAACCTTTTGCACCTGTATGACTTATACACTAGAGCAAACTAGTTAGTCCAATATTTGTGTTGGGCAATTCAACCACCAAAATTATTTAGGGACTAGGTGTAAGCCTAATTCCCTTTCAATCTCCCCCTTTTTGGTGATTGATGCCAACACAAACCAAAGCAAATCTAGAAGTGCATAATTGAACTAGTTTGCATAATGTAAGTGCAAAGGTTGCTTGGAATTGAGCCAATATAAATGCTTACATGATGCGCATGGATTGTTTTCTTTATTTTTGACATATTGGACCACATTTGCACCAAAAGTTTTGTTTTTGCAAATTCTTTTGTAAATTCTTTTCAAAGTCCTTTTGCAAGATAGTCAAAGGTAAATGAATAAGATTTTGCAAGGCATTTTCAAGTTTGAAATTTTCTTCCTTAGTTCAAAATGCTTTCCCTTTGACTAAACAAAACTCCCCCTCAAATAAAGTCTCCTCTTAGTGTTCAAGAGGGTTTTAAGAGACCAAATTTGAAAATACTACTTACTCCCCCTTTAGAACACAAAGAGATACCAATTTTGAAATTTACCAAATGAAAATCATCAATTTTAAAATTAGGGTGGTGGTGCGGTCCTTTTGCTTTGGGCTCATATTTTCTCCCCCTTTGGCATGAATCGCCAAAAACGGAATTATTAGAGCCCATCGAAGTACTTTCTCCTCCTTTGGTCATAAAATAAATGAGTGACGATTATACCAACGTTGGAGAGTGATGCGGAGCGACGGCAAAGGATGAGTAGTAGAGTGGAGTGGAAGCCTTGTCTTCGCCGAAGACTCCAATTCCCTTTCAATATACCTATGACTTGGTTTGGAATACACTTGAAAACACATTAGTCATAGCATATATAAAAGAGATATGATCAAAGGTATACATGTGAGCTATGTGTGCAAGTTTAGCAAAAGAAATTCCTAGAATCTAGAATATTAAGCTCATGCCTAAGTCTGGTAAAAGATTGTTCATCAAGTGGCTTGGTAAAGATATCGGCTAATTGATCTTTAGTGTTAATGTATGAAATCTCGATATCCCCCTTTTGTTGGTGATCCCGAAGAAAGTGATACCGAATGGCTATGTGTTTAGTGCGGCTATGCTCAACGGGATTATCCGCCATGCGGATTGCACTCTCATTATCACATAGAAGAGGAACTTTGGTTAATTTGTAACCGTAGTCCCGCAGGGTTTGCCTCATCCAAAGCAATTGCGCGCAACAGTGGCCTGCGGCAATATACTCGGCTTCGGCGGTAGAAAGAGCGACCGAATTTTGCTTCTTCGAAGCCCAAGACACCAAGGATCTTCCCAAGAACTGGCAAGTCCCCGATGTGCTCTTCCTATTAATCTTACACCCTGCCCAATCGGCATCCGAATAACCAATCAAATCAAAAGTGGATCCCCGAGGGTACCAAAGCCCAAACTTAGGAGTATAAGCCAAATATCTCAAGATTCGTTTTACGGACGTAAGGTGTGATTCCTTAGGGTCGGCTTGGAATCTTGCACACATGCAAACGGAAAGCATAATGTCCGGTCGAGATGCACATAAATAAAGCAATGAACCAATCATCGACCGGTATACCTTTTGATCCACGGACTTACCTCCCGTGTCGAGGTCGAGATGCCCATTTGTTCCCATGGGAGTCTTGATGGGCTTGGCATCCTTCATTCCAAACTTGCTTAGAATGTCTTGAGTATACTTTGTTTGGCAAATGAATGTGCCCTCTTGGAGTTGTTTGACTTGAAATCCTAGAAAATACTTCAACTCCCCCATCATAGACATCTCGAATTTCTGTGTCATGATCCTACTAAATTCTTCACATGTAGATTTGTTAGTAGACCCAAATATAATATCATCAACATAAATTTGGCATACAAACAAATCATTATCAAGAGTTTTAGTGAATAAAGTAGGATCGGCTTTGCCGACTTTGAAGCCATTTGCAATAAGGAAATCTCTAAGGCATTCATACCATGCTCTTGGGGCTTGCTTGAGCCCATAAAGCGCCTTAGAGAGCCTATAAACATGGTTAGGGTACTCACTGTCTTCAAAGCCGGGAGGTTGCTCAACATAGACCTCCTCCTTGATTGGTCCATTGAGGAAGGCACTCTTCACGTCCATTTGATAAAGCTTGAAGCCATGGTAAGTAGCATAGGCCAATAATATGCGAATTGACTCAAGCCTAGCTACGGGTGCATAGGTTTCACCAAAATCCAAACCTTCGACTTGTGAATACCCCTTGGCCACGAGTCGAGCTTTGTTCCTTGTCACCACACCATGCTCGTCTTGCTTGTTGCGGAAGACCCACTTGGTTCCTACAACATTTTGATTAGGACGTGGAACCAAATGCCATACCTCATTCCTTGTGAAATTGTTGAGCTCCTCTTGCATCGCCATCACCCAATCCGCATCTTGGAGTGCTTCCTCTACCCTGTGTGGCTCAATAGAGGAAACAAAAGAGTAATGTTCACAAAAATGTGCAACACGAGATCGAGTAGTTACCCCCTTATGAATGTCGCCGAGGATGGTGTCGACGGGGTGATCTCGTTGTATTGCTTGGTGGACTCTTGGGTGTGGCGGCCTTGGTTGGTCATCCTCCTTGTCTTCATCATTTGCATCTCCCCCTTGATCGTTGCCGACATTTTGAGGTGGCTCCTCTTCTTGATCTTCTTGTTCAACATCTTGAGCCTCATCCTCATTTTGGTTTGGCGGAGATGCTTGCGTTGAGGAGGATGGTTGATCTTGTGCATGTGGAGGCTCTTCGGATTCCTTAGGACACACATCCCCAATGGACATGTTCCTTAGCGCTATGCATGGAGCCTGTTCTTCACCTATCTCATCAAAATCAACTTGCTCTACTTGAGAGCCGTTAGTCTCATCAAACACAACGTCACAAGAAACTTCAACAAGTCCTGAGGACTTGTTAAAGACTCTATATGCCCTTGTGTTTGAGTCATATCCTAGTAAAAAGCCTTCTACAGTTTTAGGAGCAAATTTAGATTTTCTACCTCTTTTAACAAGTATAAAACATTTGCTACCAAAAACTCTAAAATATGAAATATTGGGCTTTTTACCGGTTAGGAGTTCATAGGATGTCTTCTTGAGGATTCGGTGAAGATATAACCGGTTGATGGCGTAGCAGGCGGTGTTGACCGCCTCGGCCCAAAACCGATCCGGTGTCTTGTATTCATCAAGCATGGTTCTTGCCATGTCCAATAGAGTTCGATTCTTCCTCTCCACTACACCATTTTGTTGTGGAGTGTAGGGAGAAGAGAACTCATGCTTGATGCCCTCCTCCTCAAGGAAGCCTTCGATTTGAGAGTTCTTGAACTCCGTCCCATTGTCGCTTCTAATTTTCTTGATCCTTAAGCCGAACTCATTTTGAGCCCGTCTCAAGAATCCCTTTAAGGTCTCTTGGGTATGAGATTTGTCCTGCAAAAAGAACACCCAAGTGAAGCGAGAATAATCATCCACAATAACTAGACAGTACTTACTCCCGCCGATGCTTATGTAAGCAATCGGGCCGAATAAATCCATGTGTAGGAGCTCCAATGGCCTGTCACTCGTCAAGATGTTCTTGTGTGGATGATGAGTGCCAACTTGCTTCCCGGCTTGGCATGCGCTACAAATCCTGTCTTTCTCAAAATGAACATTTGTTAGTCTTAAAATGTGCTCTCCCTTTAGAAGCTTATGAAGATTCTTCATTCCAACATGGGCTAGTCGGCGGTGCCAGAGCCAACCCAAGTTAGTCTTAGCAACCAAGCAAGTGTCGAGTTCAGCTCTATCAAAATCTACCAAGTATAGCTGACCCTCTAACACTCCCTTAAAAGCTATTGAATCATCACTTCTTCTAAAGACAGTAACACCAGTATCAGTAAATAGACAGTTGTAGCCCATTTGACATAATTGGGATACGGAAAGCAAATTGTAATCTAAAGAATCTACAAGAAAAACATTGGAAATAGTATGGTCAGGTGATATAGCAATTTTACCCAAACCTTTGACCAAACCTTGATTTCCATCCCCGAATGTGATAGCTCGTTGGGGATCTTGGTTTTTCTCATAAGAGGAGAACATCTTTTTCTCCCCTATCATGTGGTTTGTGCACCCGCTGTCGAGTATCCAACTTGAGCCCCCGGATGCATAAACCTACAAAACAATTTTAGTTCTTGATTTTAGGTACCCAAACGGTTTTGGGTCCTTTGGCATTAGAAACAAGAACTTTGGGTACCCAAACACAAGTCTTTGATCCCTTGGGTTTGCCCCCAACAATCTTGGCAACTACCTTGCCGGATTTGTTAGTTAAAACATATGATGCATCAAAAGTTTTGAATGAAATAGCATGATCATTTGATGCATTAGGAGTTTTCTTTCTAGGCAACTTGGCACGGGTTGGTTGCCTAGAGCTAGATGTCTCACCCTTATACATAAAATCATGATTAGGGCCAGAGTGAGACTTCCTAGAATGAGTTCTCCTAATTTTGCTCTCAGGATAGCCGGTAGGGTACAAAATGTAACCCTCGTTATCCTGAGGCATGGGAGCCTTGCCCTTAACAAAGTTAGATAAATTCTTTGGAGGGGCATTAAGTTTGACATTGTCTCCCCTTTGGAAGCCAATGCCATCCTTGATGCCTGGGCGTCTCCCATTATAGAGCATGCTTCTAGCAAATTTAAATTTTTCATTTTCTAAGTCATGCTCACTAATCTTAGCATTAAGTTGTGCTATGTGATCATTTTGTTTTTTAATTAAGGCTAGGTGATCATGGATAGCATCAACATTAATATCTCTACACCTAGTACAAATGGAAATATGCTCAGTAGATGTAGAGGGTTTGCAAGATTTTAATTCTACAACCTTAGCATGCAACATATCATTCTTAGTTCTAAGGTCAGAAATTGTAACATTGCAAACATCTAATTCTTTAGCCTTAGCAATTAATTTTTCATTCTCATTTCTAAGGCTAGCAATAGAATCATTCAACTCATCAATCCTAGCGAGCAAATCAACATTATCATTTCTAGGATAGGAAGTTGAATCAATACAAACATGAGAATCAACCTTAGCAATTAAATTAGCATTTTCATTTCTAAGGTTGGCAATAGTGTCATGGCAAGTGCCTAGCTCACTAGATAATTTGTTACATTTTTCTATCTCTAGAGCATAAGCATTTTTTACCTTAACATGTTTCTTGTTTTCCTTGATTAGGAAGTCCTCTTGGGAGTCCAAGAGATCATCCTTTTCATGGATAGCACTAATTAGCTCATTTAATTTTTCTTTTTGTTCCATGTTAAGGTTGGCAAAAAGGATACGCAAATTATCTTCCTCACCACTAGCATTATCATCACTAGAAGATTCATATTTAGTGGAGGAGTTAGATTTAACCTTCTTTCTTTTGCCGTCCTTTGCCATGAGGCATTTGTGGCCGACGTTGGGGAAGAGGAGTCCCTTGGTGACGGCGATGTTGGCGGCGTCCTCGTCGGAGGAGGACTCGGTGGAGCTCTCGTTGGAGTCCCATTCCCGGCAAACATGGGCATCGCCGCCCTTCTTCTTGTAGTACTTCTTCTTTTCTCTCCTCTTTCCCTTCTTGTCGTCGCCCCTGTCACTGTCACTAGACATAGGACATTTTGCAATAAAATGACCGGGCTTACCACACTTGTAGCAAACCTTCTTGGAACGGGATTTGTAATCCTTCCCCTTCCGTTGCTTGAGGATTTGCCGAAAGCTTTTGATGATTAAGGCCATCTCCTCATTGTCGAGCTTGGAGACGTCAATTGGTTGTCTACTTGGTGTAGACTCCTCCTTCTTCTCCTCCGTTGCCTTGAAGGCCACCGGTTGCGCCTCGGATGTGTAAGGTTCGTCAAGCTCGTTGATCTTCTTTGAGCCCTTAATCATGCATTCAAAGCTCACAAAATTCCCGATAACTTCCTCGGGGGTCATTAGTGGATATCTAGGATTACCACGAATTAATTGAACTTGAGTAGGGTTAAGGAAAATAAGAGCTCTTAAAATAACCTTAACCACCTCGTGATCATCCCATTTTTTGCTCCCGAGGTTGCGCACTTGGTTCACCAAGGTCTTGAGCCGATTGTACATATCTTGTGGCTCCTCCCCTTGGCGAAGACGGAAGCGACCGAGCTCCCCCTCGATCGTTTCCCGCTTGGTGATCTTGGTGAGTTCATCACCCTCGTGCGCGGTCTTGAGTAGGTCCCAAATCTCCTTTGCATTCTTCAACCCTTGTACTTTGTTGTATTCCTCCTTGCTTAGAGAGGCGAGGAGAATGGTTGTGGCTTGGGAGTTGAAGTGCTCGATTTGGGCCACTTCGTCCGTGTCATAATCCTCATCCCCTATTGATGGTACCTGTGCTCCAAACTCAACAACATTCCATATACTTTTGTGGAGTGAGGTTAGATGAAATTTCATTAAATCACTCCACCTAGCATAATCTTCGCCGTCAAAAGTTGGCGGTTTGCCTAATGGAACGGAAAGTAATGGAGTATGTCTAGATGTACGGGGATAGTTTAAGGGGATCTTACTAAACTTCTTGCGCTCTTGGCGCTTAGAAGTTACGGACGGTGCATCGGAGTCGGAGGTGGACGTTGATGAAGTGTCGGTCTCGTAGTAGACCACCTTCCTCATCCTCTTGTGCTTGTCTCTTTTCCGATGCGACTTGTGAGAAGAAGATTTTTCCTTCTTCTCGTTGTAATGAGAAGAGGAAGATCTTTTCTCCTTCCGCTTGGAGGAGTCCTTCTTCTTCTCCCTTCTCTTTGTGCGGGACTCTTCCGATGAAGTGCTCCCTTGGCTTGTAGTGGGCTTGTCGCCTGTCTCCATCTCCCTCTTGGTGTGATCTCCCGACATCACTTCGAGCGGTTAGGCTCTAATGAAGCACCGGGCTCTGATACCAATTGAAAGTCGCCTAGAGGGGGGGTGAATAGGGCGAAACTGAAAATCACAAAAATAATCACAACTACAAGCCGGGTTAGCGTTAGAAATATAGTAGAGTCCGCGAGAGAGGGTGCAAAACAAATTGCAAGCGAATAATGAAGTGAGACACGCGGATTTGTTTTACCGAGGTTCGGTTCTCTCAAACCTACTCCCCGTTGAGGAGGCCACAAAGGTCGGGTCTCTTTCAACCCTTCCCTCTCTCAAACGGTCCCTCGGACCGAGTGAGCTTCTCTTTCTCAAATTACTTGGGAAACAAACTTCCCGCAAGGACCACCACACAATTGGTGTCTCTTGCCTCAATTACAAGTGAGTGTTTGATCTCAAGAAAGAATGCCAAAGAAAAAGAAGCGATCCAAGCGCAAGAGCTCAAATGAACACAACAAATCACTCTCTCTAGTCACTAGGGCTTTGTGTGGAGTTGGGAGAGGATTTGATCTCTTTTGGTGTGCTTTGCAATGAATGCTAGCTCTTGTATAGTGGTTGGAAGTTAGAAAACTTGGATGCAATGAATGGTGGGGTGGTTGGGGTATTTATAGCCCCAACCACCAAACTTGACCGTTGGTGGAGCTGTCTGTCGTATGGTGCACCGGACAGTCCGGTGCACACCGGACATGTCCGGTGCCCCGCCACGTCATCAATGCCGTTGGATTCTGACCGTTGGAGCTTCTGACTTCTGGGACCGCCTGGGTGTCCGGTGCACACCGGACAACCACTGTTCATTGTCCGGTGCGCCAGCATGGGCGCGCCTGACATCTGCGCGCGCTGCGCGCGCATTAAATGCAGCGCAGGTAGCCGTTGGCGCCGAAATAGCCGTTGCTCCGCTGGTACACCGGACAGTCCGGTGCACACCGGACATGTCCGGTGAATTATAGCGGAGCGGCTACCGCGCGAACCCGAGGCTGGCGAGTTGCGGAGGCCGCGCTTCCATGGAGCACCGGACACTGTCCGGTGTACACCGGACAGTCCGGTGAATTATAGCGAAGCGGCCTGAGAAATTCCCGAAGGTGGCGAGTTTGAGTTGGATTCCTCTGGTGCACCGGACACTGTCCGGTGTACACCGGACAGTCCGGTGCTTCCAGACCAGAGGTGCCTTCGGTTGCCTCTTTGCTCCTTTGTTGAATCCAAAACTTGATCTTTTTATTGGCTGAATGTGAACCTTTTGCACCTGTATGACTTATACACTAGAGCAAACTAGTTAGTCCAATATTTGTGTTGGGCAATTCAACCACCAAAATTATTTAGGGACTAGGTGTAAGCCTAATTCCCTTTCAGCAGCTTCGGTAGCTGTAGCGTCTTTGGCAGCTGGTGTTTTTGACGCTGAGGCCGGCGGTGGTGTTTCTTCAATAGCTTCGATTATAGTAATAATCCTCCGCTTTTTCGGCCGAGCAGTCTTCTTCACTGCCGAGGGCTCCTCCTCCTTCTTCTGTAAAAGCTTCATCAGATGTGGCCCCAGTGGACTTAGCTTGATAGGCAAGGATTCAGTCATTACCTTTAAAATTTCTTCCACGTCAGCAGCAGAAGGTGTTGAAGGAGTCTCTTCCTCTATCTCAGTCATTTTTGGCTTCGAAGCCGCAACTTTCCTCTTCTTCGAAGCAGCTACCTTTGGCTCAGGGCTCGATTTTCTCCTCTTCAGAATTTCTTCATCTTCTTTCACCATTCTAGCAGCTTGTCTACTCACAACATTGACAATCCTTTTTTCTTTTTTGCCCTTCGGCACCCTTGTTCAATCGCACATAATCAGGATATTCGAAGTTCAGGGCATTCATCACCCGATTCAACCTTCATTTCGGTCGGGCGTCGAAGGCTGCAGTCATCAACTGATCTTCTTTTTTAGTGTAATTCCCCAAAATTTTGTTGCACATGGTTTCTATCATTTCTAACCATTCTTGACATGGCCCTTTGAACTACTTCTCAAATTTGAATTTATAAGGTAGTCGCACAAATTCTTTCTTCTCCTTTGTCCCCTTTAGCTTCGGCATGCTCCATTCACTCAGCGTCGGGAACACCCTATAGGCCAGATATTCTTGGACTAGATCTCTTGTGCCGATCTGCTCGGCTACCACCCGAAGTTCTGCCACAACTTGTTGGCATGGTGACCCCGGCTCCATACGGCACAGTGGCCTAGTAAGCCTGAAGCTTAAGCTCAGAGGGCTCAGCACTAGCGTCTTGAGTTTCTCCCTCTTCTTCTCATCAGCCTTCACATAAAACCACTCATTCTTCCAACCAGTTGGCCACTTGGTGCGATAGCTAACTACCGAAGTCTTCATATCTTTGTGATAGGCGAAATTGTAACAACCAAAGTTCTCATGAAGACCATCTTCTCTGGCCTTCGTCTGATAATGAAGCTCGTGTACTCGGCAGAAGGCTTCGGCATTCGGGTCTGCTCCTTGGCTTCAGAGAGCCCAGATGAAGACGTTGAGCCTAACAATAGCGTTAGGAGTCAGCTGATAAAGATAGATCTCGTAGTTTTCCAAAACTTCTCCAATCATTTCGTTCAAAGGAAACCTCAATCCCGCTCTGAAGAAGCTCCTAAAAACTACCACCTCATCTTTTTCGATGTCGGAGTGGTTTCTTCTCTGCCAAAATGAATCAGCTTCTTCTCAGCTTCTCTGAAGTAGCCTAGCTTTATCATAATAGGCATATCAGCCTCAGAAACGGTAGATTTTCCAAAGTCTAAGTGACTGGGTTTGGCTGGCATGAGAGTATTATAATCTTCCTCTTCTTCATCAACAACATCTTCTTCAATGTCAGCATATTCAGCTTCGGCAGCAGGTGCATCTTCCTCAGCAACTACCTCTGTCACAACCATTCCCGATTGTTCCATCACTTCAGAGATCAGAGTAGTCTCTGTAGTTTCGGCCTCTTCTCCATCATGGGTCACCCTAGCGATTGAACATACTCTAGCCATCAGGTGTTGAATTCCTTGTAGTTCTTACGAATGTTAATGATTTTTATGGTTGTGACAAAGCTCTCTCTTATGACGAAGCTAGTTCAAAACGATGCTTTGCTTGGGAGTGTGATGGGAAAGCTTCGGCTATGGTTAAATTTTTTAGCAGCACAACAGTGCAATGGCAATGAATGTTGTGGTAACTTCACACCTACCCGTCTGTTTATATAGTGCTGCAGGTGTGAAGGTGAATCGTCAAGTCGCCCGTACCCGCTCAATAGTCACCCGCATTCACTGAATAGTGGACCACAGTGCATGCAAGATGAATCGGTAGATCGTGCATACCCGTTGTATGGTGGGACCCCTCCTACGCTCGGATTATTTTAATCGTTTCTCGGCAACGAGCTCAGGGAAGGTGTTTTTCTGACCTTCGGCATTCCGAAGCCTAGGTCAATTTTTCACGGATCAAGCTCGTTACGAAAAACGATCTAGCACCACGAAGGGGCTACTGTTGGGGGTCTGCTTCGAAGCCGAAGGTTCTGTAAGAAGAAACACCTTCAGAAGATCAGCACGGAAATAACGTCGAAGCTACCTTACAGGGAACTTCGGCATAGCAACATACCTAAGACGAAGGGTTGCACCGACTTAAAGATGAAAAGACATATTGACCCATGATAGTTTGTGTCATGAATGTAATCAATTGTAGAGAGTATAAATGTAATTTCACACAGGCTACGCCCTGCGCCTATAAATAGATGAACAGTACCCCCGTACTGTTCACGCTGATTTGTACCCACTCGTGCATCACGCTTGTACTATCTCCTTCTGTCAATCCGAAGGTATAAATGTAGTTCTATATTATTTCTGTTTATTCATGATAATATAATAGAAGATGAGTTAATAATGTTATATAATCATTCATGTTGTTTTTTATGTTTCACATGCTTCTTCTTTCATTAATGTATACTGCGATGATGAAGGTATGTCCTTCATGACCTTCGTCCGAAGATCATTATATCTTAAGGGAAATAATGCTTCGAAAGGTGAAGGGCCTTAACCTTTAACATCTTGTGTTGCCTTGTTCTTAATTCATAGCATTTGAGAACAAGTCTCCAACAGATTCATTTATTAGGAAAACAATAGACCATATAAGTTCCACCTTTCTATTTGACTAAAGCATAATATCGAAAGACTAATTACTTAGACTCATTATTTTGGAACACGAAACTCGAAGTATGGATCGAAACAACTTAACTAACTATTTAAACCACTCTTTTGAATTAATCCTTAAAATATCCTAACTAATAAAACATCACACTATACTTAATCTATCAATTAGAGCATCATCACACCATATATATTAATAAAACATCACATTTTTAACACCTACAATTCTGCAAACACTAAGACCTATTGAGACCTCTTTCATCCTACAACATCGACCAAATTACCAAAGAGACTCAGGCAATCTAATAAATATTATACCTAGTCAAACCATCCATCAATCCACTAACACGAATAACAAATTTGCTTACCTTGACTAATTCAACGCGATAGTCGGAAGCACGATGACGGTTCCCGGTTGATGTCATTGATCACACACGTCTGGCGAGAGAGGCACACAGTTTCTATTCTTGACCAAATACCCATGGGATTCCTTTTTGTCGAGCTGGTGACGCGTGGCCAGCACAAGTGTGTCTTCACGGCTTGGGGCTTGGCGTAGATGAGGATGGCGATCGACGGCATTAGCGTGGCAGCACGACGATATCCGGTGGGAGCATTACTCAGCACAACATGGAAGCGACGGATGGGATTCGCTTTTTCTTTACCCAGATTCCTTAATCTCTTTCTCGCGGAGTATGGAACAATAACGAATGAACATGGCTATTGACGGAATCGACGATCGACGATGCTGATCACCAGAGCCGATCACAACGAGCATGACATTCGGAGCATGGCAGGGGATAATGGCGTTGTGGTGAATAGGAAATCAATGACTGGCACAAAAGGCACGATGCCAGACATAGCGAAATGACGGCTATGCACTGGAGCTTCAACCCTTTACTAGATATTTCGTCGAGAAGCCTCCAACAGCAGCAACAAAGCTTTTGCACACGTTGTTGCTGTCCAAACGAAGGACGGCGCTTCGGATCCTAGTGACGCACAGCCCGGCAAGCGCGCAGCAGAGGAAAGCGCGCAGGGCACGGCGGCCAGGGGGTTGGCGCGACTGCACGCGGTAACAGAGCGGACGACGCGCGCAGGAGCTCGACAGGGAAGAGATCTGAGCTGGAGCTCGCGGCACAGGAGCAGGGCGCGGTCCTGGGCGAAATCCAAGGGCGAGGTCCGAACAGGGGCCAGAACCAGGGGCGTGACGAGCAGGCAGAGGCTCTGCGCGCGCGATGGGCGGAGCCGAGCTGCGCACGGGGAAATATATATAAGAGCTGCACACTCTTATATATATTTTTATCTCTTTATTTTATTATTTCATGATATATTATTTTTTTCTATCAAATTTTGGGCATTACAGCTCGGCTGGTGGCGACGTTGGGGGTAGCAGTTTGGTGCAGGAGGTGAAGGCGTCGGCCAGTTTTACCGAGGAATTGGCAGATACCTGTGCGGAACTGAGGGAAGTTGTGCCTTCTACTGCATTCCGAGAGGCCTCCGCACAGATGCTGAAGATCATAGGGGGTGAGTGGCATAAGGACGTCCTTGTCCCTAGGGCCTCTAGCGAAGACTACATTATGTCTAGGCTGGCTTGGTGCATTGTGTTGTTCCCTTACGTGCATAATATTGATGTTGTCGTAGTAGCTCTAATGGACAAGGATCGGACATAGTCCTCAAGGAAGAGGAAGGCCCCCGAAGGCTCCGCTGCGGCTGGTGGATCCCCACTGGAAAACGAAAGCCCTCTAGGTGGCAGATGCCGGGGGGGGGGTTCAGGACCTGGGTTCACAGTCGCGACTCGCGAAGGATGCCGCCGCTGCTGAGGCAATGTCGCCTCTGTCTGCCCCTGCTGTCTCGGTTACAGCGGCACCGTCTTTGGTTGGGACTGCCCAGGCCGATGCGCCGAAGGGCGTGGTCAGGGGCGAAGCCAGGATCCGAAGACAGAGGGGGCAGACTTAGCCTCCAAGCGACCAAACCAGCAATGACACAATATAAAAATGGCAAGGGAACCAACCACAATATATATATTGATATATAATCTTCATTACAAAAACAGTATAATAAAAGAGCATCTATTTTGTGAAACAAATTAAAATTACATCTCAGTTATTTTGAATTTAGCTCTATGTGTATTAGCTAGATCATAGGCCTTGACAATATCATCAGAACTAATCATTGCCGCTAATTCCCTTTCAATATAAACGACCAGATAATCCCGTAAATAGGCATCTCCTATTTTGCTTTGAAGACATGTCTTCACAAATTTTATTGCTGAAAAGGCTCACTCTGTGGTCGCAGTTGACACAGGAAGAGTCAAGAGTAATCTCAATAATTTATTTACCATCGGATAAGAAGAATCTTTATCCAATTTAACTAATCCACTTGTTAAATCAGCCAAAGATGATAAACTCTTTAGTTCTGGATGGTTGCAAACATCAAGTTGAAAATGTGGCAATTGGCACTCTAATTGCATTCTTTCTTGATTTGAGAAATCAGCAGGATAATACTTTTCCACTAGAGAGCATACCTTTTCTATATCAAAAGAGCCAAGTATTGGATTTAAGAAAGCACAAAGTGATGATACTTTTCTACTAGAGAGCACTAGAGAGCATACCCGTTGGGGGTGCCAGGTCCACCCCGCCCCCCTGGTGGCTTCGCCACTGGGCGTGGTAGATGCTAGTTCGAGCGAGGGGTTAGTTCATGAGCTGTCGGTGGATGACTACATAATAAAAGGGCTCTTGGAGTTTAACTCTCAAGCGCAATAGGCAACTAAAGGTATATGTCTATATATATATATATATATATATATATATATATAGGGTAGAGGTAATGGAAGCCCTGGGCTTCCGTTAGTGGGCGAAGCCCCAGCCAGGAGGCCGATCAGGTCACGTTCAGCCCACTGGACGTCAGCTTGCGTCAGCTTGCGTCAGCCATGCATAGGATAGCCACGTATCCCGGCTGAGACGCGACATGCGATATACGCACGCATAAATATATGTACAAATGTGCATAACTCATGCATAAATGGAATCTTTTATGCCACGAATCACGGGAACGAATATTTGCATGTGCTTGCCGATTACGACTGCATAACGCTGTGATACATGATAGCGTAAACCATGCAAACATTTAAAATCTCCCACCGGTTTTGAGATAAGGAAAGACGTGCTCTTCGTGCGCGTAAATAAAGGCGCAGTTACGGGAGAAAACAAATACGCACACATAAATATATGTAGTAATGTGCATAAATCATGCATAGAAGGGATATTTTGTACCTTGACTCACGGAAACGAATATTACCATGTGCACACTGTTTACGACTGCATAACGATGTGTAACATGATAGCATAAACCATGCATTATATAAATCTTGACCAGTTTGATATAAGGAAATACGTGCTGCATAATCGCGTAAATAAAGGGACAGTTACGGTTCGAGGAGCATTAGTAGAAGGAAATAAATTTTAATTTACAGCCGCAGTTCGCGGGTTCTGCTCGGGCGGATTCCAGCGTAAAATGTGAGCTAAAACATCGTAAATGAGTATGAAATTTAGCGTAAATCATATATCTGTTTTGTAACAGCAAACGAAGCCCAAAATTACGGCGTGAAAATCGCGTGCACCCAATCGTGCGCGGGTTCTGGCTAGGGCAGATTCCGGCGTAAAACATGAGCTAAAACATCGTAAATGAATACGAAATTTAGCGTAAATCCTATATTAGCTAAAACAGCGTAGATTGATCACGTTCGATCGTGCACGGATTTTGGCTTGGTCAATTTTTAGCGTAAAACGTGAACCAAACAGCGTAAATGGGTACAAATTTTATCGTACATCATCAATACAGAGGGCACGGCGGTCAGAAGAACAAGAACTTGGACTTGGAGATGCATCTGAAGGGGAGTACGGTGCCGTTGGGCCAGAAGAAGCGGAGCTAGCACGCCAGGCGCGTCCACTGGTCGACGCCGATGATCCCCGCGACCTTCCATCGCGTCCGGGCCTCCCCATCCACCCGGAACGGCACCACGCCGTCGTGGAGCGCGGCCTCCATGGCGGCGCTGCCGGCGTCGCCCAGCGGGGCGCCCTGCGCGCGCGCCACGTACGCCAGCGGGAGGACGCCCCTGGCGGGCACACGGAACGGGTAGGCGCAGAGCACTGCCAGCCCGCCCGCATCGCCACGTACGACACGCGGGGCTGCAGCAGCAGCACCACCACAAGGACGGCCACGGCGCCCAGCAGCACCACGACCGCAAGCACCATGAACAGCACCACCGCCGCCCACTCCATCGCGCCCGACCGGTGCCTCCTGAAGCTGTACCGCCGCGGACGCTGAGGCTCCTCCTCGCGCCCCCTCCACGACCGCCAATCCGCCGGCTGGAGAGCGCCGCGGCGGCCGGGGCTCTCCTGCTCACGGGCGCCTCCTCGCACGCCCGAGGGAACCGCCGCCGCCGCTAAAACCTAATCTCTGGCGGCGTGGGGGGTGTTTTTATAGTGACGGCGTGGGCCCGATTCACGTAATATGCGCAGACTATATTTGCATAAACTGATACACACATCAGCATAACTCGTATTATAATTTAGCGTAAGCACATGTAGGTACAATAAGCCTAGAGCTCCGGTGCGGTCTGCACACCTGGTCAGGGCTTCCTGTAGTTAAATAGAGCCCAGGGCTCTAAATACTACATCTATATATATATATATATATATATATATATATATATATATTATTTTTTAATAACAACCTTCTAGTGTAGATGCGAGTTCGAGCCAGCTAGTGGTGACCCAGGATCCATGCCCTATGGGCCATGTTCTACACCCTCGTCGGGAGCAAAGGCAAAGGCTACTTCTGAAGGGGTTGCAACTGGTGCGGCGAGGGCCTTGACACGGACCGTTGAGGCCGCGAAGTCTGCTATTGAGCAGCTTCATTATGTGAGTTCATTGTCGTCTTTTGGCCCGCGATCGTGGCTTGGGGACTAACTGTTTTTTGTGCTTGTAGGTTGGGGCCTTTGCTGATCAGGTGGCATTGGGCGCCTTCGTTGCCTCCATGACCTCGTAGTTATAGATTGAGAAGGTGGAGTTGGAGGCCAAGGTTGACCGCCTACTGTCTGAGAGTACCGAGAGGCCGTGGGATAAGCTGGTCGCCAGGTTATAGAGTCAGCGCCTTTCGGAGAAGGCCATCCGACTTGAAAAGGGAAAAGACCTAAGCCGCCAGCTAGACGAGCTGAAGGCTACAGAGGCTGGTCGAAGGCGCAGACTGCCCACGAGTGCACCACTGCAATGGAGTCTAAATTATCAACGACAAAGGTCAGCCAGGAGAATGTGAAGGCTGCTACGAGGGTCGGTGTGGAGCAGACTCATGCATTATTTGCAAGGCCTATCACGATTTTGGTGCCGAGACGACGCCCTTTGACAGAGTTGGGGAGGGCATGGGCACCCTCTTCCTTGGCTGGCTCCACGAGGACAGGAGGACATGACAAGTCTTGCCTCGATCGTGATGGGCCTCATGACTTATGGTTCCCTTGTCACTATGAGGTGTCACACCCGGGTTCCAGGGACAGTTACTAAGTATAAGTAGATACCAACCCAATTAAGTAAGAGATCAAAATTAATAATAACACTCTCAATGCAATGCAAATGACAAATTGTGTTTAATTCCATAAGTTAATCATGTGAGTGTCCGAGCCACTCATGATTGTGAGCACGACTGATATACCAGTTTTACACTCTGCAGAGGTTACACATCTTTACCCACAAGTCGTGTTACTCATTTGCCATGGCGTTGATCAGACCTCATACACCTCTACCAAGGAAGCGAGACAGGATACCACTATGAGGCCTTTACAAAGTTCCACTAGCTTCAGAAAACCCGCTACAGTTTCTAGGAAGCGCAGTATAGGAATCCCCCATCTGAAAAGCCATCGCAGCAAAATCAGCCCGAGAACCTCCCTATACCGGTCACTCCCCTACTGCCCTTGCCCCTTTCGAGTAAGGTAGTCCTCCACTAGCTTTTCTAATTAGTCAGACAAGGGCGTCCCATACTACCCTTGTGGTAGCACTTTTTTCCCAGGTGGTTCTCCATGTTCCAATTAACAACATGATCTTATCATGAATAATAATTAAACAACATAATTGGAACATGATCATAATAAAACATTAGTTTTCTAAAACCAGGTAGAGCAATAGCAAATCTACCCAATAGTTCATCTGTTTGCAAGGTGGGGGATAAACAATGCTAGGAATACCTATTAGGTCCCATCAAATTAACCTGAGCATGTCACATTGATTAACAGGAACATTATTAGGTAAAGAAAACTGATCAAGGGCACAACTTGCCTCGGACTCGAGATTCCAGTTACCAACTTGCTCTTCAGGTGACTCGTAACCTCGCTGCTAATCGTAGCAATACAAACAAACATGTTATAGGCAAAATTAACATCACACCAAACATAAGAACACATTGTATAATAATATTCTATGCATTGTAATGAAAACCTAGGTTCGAGAACCACTAAATTCGGAGTTACCGTTAAAGAGTTATGATTTTATGAAGTTTTCAGTGTGGGATATAAAGAAACTAAGTGTATAATTTTAATCATAGGTTTCATGATAAAATAAGGTTACTAGATGAAGAACAATATTAATATGAATTTATTGCAACTGGAAGGGATTAATTTGGAGTTAAAATGATCAAGTTATGAATTTCTAAAGTTTATTGAATTATTCTTGTATTAGAAATCATTTTCAAATTTTATTCTACATAGCTGAAGTTCAGATTCTGTAATTTATAAAAGCCAAACGACACCATTGTAAATATGGGACCTGTTTTAAATGATTAACAGTGATACATGGACGACAAGTTTATTATGACCAATTCAAGAGGCTCTTTAGCAAAACGGCTCGACGAAGGGGTATTCGATCCCTAGCCGTCTGATCTATTTCAAGAGCCCAGATTTGACCTGATATTTAATGAACCAGTGTCTCTTATGGGTCGTAAGATCAGGATCCAATGGCCCAACCGAACCAGTATGCGGTTTATGATCTCAACCGACCATCCCAAAATCTACGACCTCGATCAAAATGAGCTGGAAAGGTTCTATCTTCTAATCTCCACCGTCGATCACCGATCGGACAACGCGCGACTCTTCTTCTATCCAACGCCAGGCACGGTGGTGCTTTGCTTTCACGGTGGCGTGCCCCACCGGCGACACGCGGAACGACCGTCAGGTGACTATCCCCAACATCGACGAGCGATACACCATGCGGGGCTAGCACAAACGAGGCAGAGGGCTTCTTACCTCGAATTGGATCAGTGGTGAGGTCGTCAATGTGGAATGGCGGATTGGCAGTGGCGATATACTCCGGCATCCAAATTCCGACCATGCTTAAGAATTCAGCCTCCCATTGTTGTTTCCCACCCCCGAGAAGGCCCTGCCCACGCGCGGCGCGTCCCGTCAATGATCCTCGACGATTTATGAAGGCCCGACGATGACCATGCATACGACGCGACTCCTTTTTCTTCTCAGCGTGATGGCGCAAGGTACTAGCGGCTGGCTGGTATGGCCCGGAGATGGTTGGCGGCCTGATTTTTATACCCCGCGGGCGAGGCATAACAATCCAAGGATAACGGAGGTGGCTGCAACAGCCATCGGAAATCCAAGAAGGGTTTGTTGTGCGTATGGGTTTAGCTCATATTCGGGGGAGGGGGAAGAAACCTGACGCGCTGGGCTCGCACGACAATGCATGCGCAATGGAAGGGTGATGTGGGGCTGCTCTGCGGGCCCACAGAGCAAGTGACCGCCGCGGAGAGCAGGGAGGAAAACAGAATGAGAGGCTGACATGGGGGACCCACCTGCCGGTGACAAGTGACAACATAGGCGCGCGTAGACTGCGATTGAGGCCACTGATTTGTGGGCCCCACGGCTCGGTGAGAATAGCAGGGCGCAGTGGGCTGGCGAGGAGGAGAGAAGTGGGAAGGGAGTTGGGCCGGCTGAAGATTTGGCCCAACATAGGTTTGTTTTCTTTTTTTCTTTATCTTTTTCTATTTTCTATTTTCCAAATTCATTTCAAATTACCATTTCAACTTTATTTGAATTCTTCAAACTTATTTAAAATGCACAATACATAGTCCAGCATGAATGCAAAATTTAAGTTTTATTCTTTATTATTTATTTCCTTACTTACATAAACAAATGCTCCTAATTATGAAGAGTAAGAAAATGATTCACTCCTTCAAATAGTTAGAAATCCAATCATATCATATTTAAAATCTAATGTTTGCTATTCTTGTGAAACATAACTTTAATTATTTTTTATCTTTATTGAATATAAATTTCAACCAAAGATGTCTGTCTCTCTTTTTTTAAAGGGAATCTTGCTTCTAATCTATTGTTAGATAATACGTTTGTTTGTTTGATACACATGAGAATTCCACAAATTCTTAAAGTTAGTATTTTAGGTATTACAAATTCTACCCCTTAAAAATAATCTCGTCCTCAAGATTAGTAAGAAAAGGGATATACAAAGATTGGTTTGCAATTGAGATTCTAGGTTCAAAAATTAAGAGTGTTTATTTTTTAGTCTTTAATGCCAATTAGCAGGTGATTAGGAAAGTATTAGCATCTTTTATGTCTGGCCATCTGGTAGACAAGATTTGGTTAGAGCAAGGATAGGTTGAGGCTAGAAGAATTATGGCAAGGAAGGACTTCATCTCAAGTGGTTAATCTTGCATCATCTCGAGGTCTGGTTTGACTCCTACCTTCTTGCCTTGTCGACGTTGATGTCTTTCTTCTTGAGGCTTGGTGTCTCATCCGAGTTAGGGACAAGAGGTTAAGATAAATTTGTAAGCAACAGCTTAGTAGGTAGCTATAAGTTAAATGAGATTAGTCAGAATCTAGTTTGGTTGTTTGCTTCTGGATTGGTTGGATAAGTTATGTAACCTGTTATGTAGGTCAAGTTGTTGTTCATGGCCAAGTTGGTTTAAAACACCAATTTAGGTTAAAACATGTTTGTGGGAGTAGGATCTACTCTATTTCACCAGGATTAACTAACTTGTTAGGTAACTCACTTTAGATTGGATCATAATAGATTAGATGGGATCTAGGTTGGATTAGACTTTTCTATATTGGATTAGTTGAGATCTAGGTAATCAGGATTAGATCATGTTTGTTATTCTAGGATGGGATAAGTATACTCATTAGGACAAGATGAATCCTTTTGTTGGGGCGAAGGCGAAGACGCCACCCTTCGCTCCAGCCTTCGTCAATCTCGCTGCACCAACGGAGGCAATACGACCGGCGGGGTCCACCCTTCGTCCTCTACACTACGAGACGAAGGCCTACGACGACGTCGCCTCGTCCCACGTCCTCACCCGACTACGAGGCCCACGTGGGATTCGACCCATTGTAACAGGCCCTGCGCGGCGTCGTGTGTTACGGGCTCGATTTGTAATAGCTTTTCTATAATGATAGTCTGTAACCCTCCTTTATGGGAATATTCCAGGGATAGTCCAGGTGCCTGAGGGTACATGCGTCCTTACAACGAGACGTTGGGCACTCAGGCACCTATAAATACCCCCGTATAGTGCCCTTGAGAGGCTGGATTAATAGAGCGATTGCCGCCTCAAGTTAAACCGTGTTCACATCTTTCTCGCCCCCCATTGGATCAACTTGCACGGAAGCGCAAGTTCCAACACCTTTAAAGTAAGAGAGAATCTTTTGAGATCAGATAGATCTTATTAGGATAACATAGAATTATTTTAAGGTAAAATAGATATGTGACACAAGATATATTTTAATGGGGAATAATCTAGGTTGTCTAATTATTTTATAAACATTTTTTATGCATAGATATATATGGAGATGCAATTGTGGACATTACTCCACAACTCATCACACTCAATCAAAGATCCAAATTAGACAAGTATCATAAGAGCAAACATTGAAGCACATAGATACCTATAAAAATAGTTTTGTTTTTTGTTCCTAAGAGTAGGTTTCCTATTCCTAAAGGTCACTTTAGGTATAGGATTTCAAAGTGTGAAATCCACTTTTGTCTTGTGAAGAGAAAAGGTAAGAGTAATTAGAGTAAGGCAGCAATAGATGAGAAAATATTAAGGCAAGTTTAGAAAGAATCAGAGTAGCAAAGGTAAATAGGTAATGGTTATCCAGTTCTATCTAGGTTACGTCCTACAGTCAACATTCCTCTGATACCACTTATGTCACTCCTGGGTTCCAGGGGCACCAAAACCCGACGCGAGATAATCACCAAGTGTGCTAGGATCAAGTCTCACACATATGATAACTCATGGTACAGAAACGAATGTCACAACATTAATACATAACGAAGTTCTATACAAAATAGTTAAATAATTACATCATATGAAGACAACGATCCAGCAACCCAAAGTTGACTGGGAGACAACGGCCTAGATCACTCACGAATTTATCATGGCCATGGTTATTAAAACATCGTTTAAACGACGATTAAGAGTTGTTTAAACGCTAAAACGTGATTAGTAGCTAGAGCGTCCGTACGTTTTACAAATACTATATAGAACGTCCGTTCTAGACATTTAAACGGCGTTTACACGTCGGAACGCACGTTCTGGACGTTTAATACGTTATATGGACGTTCTATGTGCATAGCGTTCGTGGGCCTTTACCCAGCCGCTGATCCATCGCGCCTAGCTGTTGATCCATCGCCGCCAGACGCCATCGCGCCCAGACGCCTGCGCCCAGACGCCATCGCGCCCAGGAGCCGCCAGAGCTAGGTACGCCGCCGGCCCCCTCCTCCCTTTTCCCTCCACCTACAGGCGCCAACCCGGCAGCGCCATGCGCCATTGCTCCAGGTCCCGGACTCCAGGCGCCAACCCGGCAGCGCCATACCCAGTGCGGTGCTCCATAGTCCATACCCAGTGCAGCGCCATACCCAGTCCCAGTGTAGTGCTCCATTCCCAGTGCTCCATACCCAGTGCAGCGCCATACCCAGTGGCCAGTGCAGTGCAGTGAAGCAGCCACCAGTAGTGCGCACCGTGCAGTGAGCCAATGCTCCAGCTACTGTGTGACTGTGTGTTGCACTGTTGTAGGCTAAATGTATAATATATTAATACCGTTCTACTGTGTGTTGTAGGCTAAAGTGTGGTAGTGAATTTCAATTTCAATGGCAACAAATAGTGAGGCTAATGACTCCTATGACCCATTCAAAGATCAGTCATGAAGGCCAAAGTCAAATGATCCAGGATGGAAATATGCATACTATGTCCAGGAATTGGAGTACATTTGAATTTGTAAGTGAGCTAGTCAAATTATTCAATTTCGATTCGCCACTACGTTTATCCTTAGTTCTTCATTGGTTAAATGGTTACTTTTATTTGCACTTGTAGATGCATACCAAAAAGAGGAATAGGTTGGAGCACAAAAGGTTGAATGACTTGGTATATGTTTCATACAACAGAAAGATGGCTGATAGGTTTCAAAAAATACGTGAGGAAGGAAAAAACTTTGATCCTTTGATTTTAGAAGATTTTGATTGGGACAATGAATGGGTTGATCCATTAGCCAATTCTTCTCATGTTAGCAATGCTCTTGGAGATGATTTCAATTTATCGTGGGACCAAGTTGATGAAGCTATTGGTGCATCTGCACATCTCAGAGGTCGTAATTTTCCTAGGAGAGCTGCTCGTGGGTGTGTGAGAAGGAATGAAGACCTTGAGGAAGAGGAGACTAATTTAGCAAATGAAGATGACGAGGATGAGGAATATATTCTTGATGATCTTGATGTGGAAGATGAAATTGAAGGAAGCAATAGTGGAAACGATGGTGATGATCAAGGCGTGGATGCTCATGGTCTTAATACTGATGAGTTCGATGATGGTTACTAATCATGCATGAAAGTTGTAACTTGTGTTGTTGAACTTGATTTGTTTCTTTTTATGCTAATGCTATTTGGTTTGTGAACTCAACTTATGTATGAACTTATTCTATATTTGAAATTCTATGTCAAGTCTGAAAAGACGTTTTAACGTTCGTTTAAACGTTTAAACGTTGAAAAGTTGGTTCATAACGTTTTAACATTTTACCACTTTAATAACCATGATCATGGCATCCTTCATGCTCCTCATCCTAGGGTACCTGCTCTTGTCTTGGGGGGATGTGAGTACAACAAGGGTGAGCTCACATACATTCATTGGTCAACAAGTTGTGGGGAATAATGTGCATCAACTCACCAAAGGTGGGAGTTCATGTGAAGTGTAAGGCTTACCAAAGGAGATGGTTAAAGCTGAGCATCGCTTTTAGAGTTGATCAAAATTTTATTAGTAATTACTTAGTATAAGTAGATACTAACCCAATTAAGAGATCAAAATTAATAATAACACCCTCAATGCAATGCAAATGATAATTTTAGTTTAATTCCATAGGTTAATCATGTGAGGGTCCGAGCCGCTCATGACCGTGAGCACGACTGATATACCAGTTTTACACTCTGCACAAGTTGCGCATCTTTACCCACAAGTCGTGTTACCCATTTCCCACGGGGTTGATCGGACCCCATACACCTCTACCAAGGAAGCGAGGCAGGGTACCACTACGAGGCCTTTACAAAGTTCCACTAGCTTCAGAAAACCCGCTACAGTTTCTAGGAAAAGCAGTATAGGAATCCCTGGTCTGAAAAGCCATCACAGCAAAATCTGCTCGAGAACCTCCCTATACTGACCACTCCCCTACTACCCTTGCCCCTTTCGGATAAGGTAGCCATCCACTAGCTTTTCTAATTAGTCAGCCAATGGCGTCCCATACCATCCTTGTGGTAGCACTGTTTTTCCGGGTGGTTCTCCATGTTCCAATTAACAATATGATCTTATCATGAATAATAATTAAACAACATAATTGGAACATGATCATAATAAACCATTAGTTTCCCAAAACAAGGTAGCACAATAGCAAATCTACCCAATAGTTCATCTGTTTGCAAGGTGGGGGATAAACAATGCTAGGGAAACCTATTAGGTTCCATCAAATTAACGTGAGCATGTCACAATGATTAACATGAACATTATTAGGTAAAGAAAGGTGTTCAAGGGCACAACTTGCCTGTGACTCGAGATTCCAGGTACCAACTTGCTCTTCAGGTGACTCGTAACCTCGCTGCTAACGTAGTAATACAAATAAACATGGTATAGGCAAAATTAATATCACACCAAACATAAGAACACATTGTGTAATAATATTCTATGGGTCATAATGAAAACCTAGGTTCGAGAACCACTAAATTCGGAGTTACCGTTAAAGAGTTATGATTTTATGAAGTTTTAAGTGTGGGATATAAAGAAACTAAGTGTATAATTTGAATCATAGGTTTCATGATAAAATAAGGTTACTAGATGAAGAACAATATTAATATGAATTCATTGCAACTGGAAGGGATTAATTTGGAGTTAAAATGATCAAGTTATGAATTTCTAAAGTTTATTGAATTATTCTTGTATTAGAAATCATTTTCAAATTTTATTCTACATAGCTGGAGTTCGGATTCTGTAATTTATAAAAGCTGAAGGGCACCATTGCAAAAATATGGGGACCTATTTTAAATGATTCACAATGATACGTGGATGGCGGGTTTATTATGACCAATCAGAGGGGCTCTTTAGCAAAATAGCTCGGCGTTGGGGTATTGAAAGCTCTCTTGTGGGTTTTGGTGGTTTAGATGACAACCCAATTAAAAGACTAACAAGTGTGCTAAGTGTTGAATAGGTGCTTAATGCAAAGCTAACAGGGTTCAACACAAGTGAACAAGTGTGATGGTCCAAAGACTAGATTATCTATAGATAATGGACATCACAAGTAAGATGGACATTGCTTAAGTGAGACTCGATGTGCGTAACTCAGAGACAACTGATCAAACCAAGGATGGAGGCAAGAAGAGCTTCGAGGTACCGAGTGCACGAGAGAAGGTCAAACAGGCTAAGGAACCCAAAGCCAGGGGTGAAGAAGAAGACTTACAAAGTCAAGGTTGATCGAGTTAAGAAAAGTTATGGCGCATCAAGGATCACTACATAAGGACATGACTTACAACCAATGAGGTAACATCTACAGTTATGTGGTGTAAGTCATAAGGCTCAAGATCAAGCTCAAGAAGTGAACAAGGTCACTGGAAGGAGAAGCAGTGTCAAAACCAGAACTGGAAGCAGCCCAAAAGATCTAAGTTCACCTTGATCTTTAGTTTGGGTTGTTACTATGTTTGGATATATTCTATGTTATCTTTGCAGGGTGTTGGAGGTCAGATATGTCAATCTAGATCAAGTCAAGTTGACTTGATAGTTTAGAGTCCAACACATGTTATTGTGCTTAACACATGAGAGATGCAAATCAAAGAATCAAGGTATGAATCTAGCCTTAGTGAATTGTTTTTTGAGTACTAACATGTTTATCTAAGTGCTAGATACAGTGCCGAGAAGATAAGAAACGAATTGGAAAAGAGTTGGTTGTGTACAGCCAACACCAGCTCGGGACTGACGCACCGGACTGTCTGGTGGCGCACCGGACAGTGTCCAGTGCCCCCAGCTGGCTCGGCGTCAACTAGACGCTCTCGGGAAAAGGAAAAGGCGACGTGGCTATAATTCATCGGACTGTTCGGTGGTGCACCGGACTGTCCGGTGAGCCTGGCCAACGGTCTTCCGCGCGATCAGCGCGCGACACGTGGCTCGCTCCAACGGTCGGCTGGGTGCACCAGACTGTTCGGTGTGTACCGGACAGTGTCCGGTGCGCCAACCGACCCCGAGGAGCAACGGTCGGATGCGCCCGATATGGAAGGAGATCGCGCACCGGACATAAAGAGTGGCTGTCTGGTGGTGCACCGGACTGTCCGGTGCACCACCCGACAGAAGGCAAGGATAGCCTTCCAAATGGAATTCCAACGGCTCCTAGGCCCCTTGGGACTATAAAAGAGACCCCTAGGCGCCTCCAACAAAAAGAAGAGAAGCCAACAAGTGCATACATCATTTGGATCAATTCTCTCTCTCCCTCTCTTGTGTATCTCTCTAGTTTGTCTGGAGGCAAAGTTATAAGCCTTTAGAGAGAGGGGAAATGCTTCTGAGAGCTAGAGCAAAATCTTGAGCGCATTGTTACTCTGCCGGAGTGCTGTTGAGAAGATTGTAAGCAGCCACGACATCGTTATAACTGACATCAACATAGTGGAAGGCTCTACCTATCGCACTAATAGATCTGAGCAAATGGAGGAAAGAGTTGAAATAGACTCCAAGCCAAGGTGTGGCTAACTCCAATGAGGACTAGGCAAGCATTTCAGGCTTGGCCGAACCTCAGGATAAATCCCTGTGTCTGTGTGCTCTGCTCTGTGTTGTGTGTTGTTTCTCTGTCTTATTTGTTGTTTATACTTGCACTTCAATATTTATATGTGGTTCAAGCTATCTTCGAAGTGCAGGGTATTTTAAGACAGGAACTTCTATTCCGCTGCAACCTACTCGAAGGGTCTTTCATTCCACTGCGATCCAGCCTTCGAGTAGAGTAAGAATTTCTAGTTTTAAAGTGATGATTATTATCCGCCTATTCACCTCCCTCTAGGCGACATCCAGATCCTGTTCCCAGGCATAGGGAACTTTCAGGTATCCATGATCCCTAGCCATCCGATCTGATTTCGAGAGCTCAGATTTGATTTGATATTTAATGAACCAGTGTTTCTTATGGCCCGCAAGATCGAGATCCAATGGCCCAACCGAACCAGTATGCTGCTTATGATCTAAACCGACAATCCCAAAATCTACGACCCCGATCAAAATGAGCTCGAAAGGTTTTATCTTCTAATCTCCACTGTCGATCACCGATCGAACAGCGCGCGACTCTTCTTCTATCCAACGCAAGGCACGGTGGTGCTTCGCTTTCACGGTGGCGTGCCCCGCCAGCGGCACGAGGAATGGCCGTCAGGTGACCTATCCCCAACATCGACAGGTGATACACCATGCAAGGGCTAGCACAAGGGAGGCAGAGGGCTTCTTACCTTGAATTGGATCAGTGGTGAGGTCGTCAAAGTGGAATGGCAGATTGGCGACGGTGATATACTCCGGCGCCCAATTCCTGACCGTGATTAAGAATTCAACGTCCCATTGTTGTTTCCCACCCCCGAGAAGGTCCTGCCCACGCGCGACGCGTCCCGTCAATGATCCTCGGCGATTTATGAAGGCCCAGTGATGATCATGCATACGACGCGACTCCTTTTTCTTCCCAGCGCAGCGGCACAAGGTACTAGCGGCTGGCTGGTATGGCCCAGAGATGGTTGGCAGCTTGATTTTTATACCCCACGGGCGAGGCGTAACAACCCGAGGATAACAGAGATGGCTCCAACAACCATCGGAAATCCAAGAAGGGTTTGTTGTGCGTATGGGTTTAGCTCACGTTCAAGGGAGGGGGAAGAAACCTGACGCGTCGGGCCCGCATGACAGTGCACGCACAAGGGAAGGGTGATGTGGCGCTGCCCTGCGGGCCCGTAGAGCAAGTGACCGCCATGGAGAGTAGGGAGGAAAGGAGAATGAGATGATGATGTGGGGGACCCACCTACCGGTGACACGTGACAACACAGGCGCGCACAGACTCCAGTTGAGGCCGCTGATTTGTTGGCCCCACGGCTCGGTGAGAACGGTAGGGCGTAGTGGGCTGGCGAGGAGGAGAGAAGTGGGAAGGGAGTTGGGCCGGCTGAAGATTTGGCCCAACACAGGTTTGTTTTTTTTCTATTTTCTATTTTCCAAATTCATTTCAAATTACCATTTCAACTTTATTTGAATTCTTCAAACTTATTTAAAATGCACAATACACATTCCAGCATGAATGCAAAATTTAAGTTTTATTCTTTATTATTTATTTCCTTACTTACATAAACAAATGCTCCTAATTATGAAGAGTAAGAAAATGATTCATGCCTTCAAATAGTTAGAAATCCAATCATATCATATTTAAAATGTAATGTTTGCTATTCATGTGAAACATAACTTCAATTATTTTTTTATCTTTATTGAATATAAAATTCAACAAAAGAGGTCTCTCTCTTTTTTAAAGGGAATCTTGCTTCTTATCTATTGTTAGATAATACGTTTGTTTGATACACAGGAGAATTTCCCAACTTCTTAAAGTTAATATTTTAGGTATTACACGAGGGCACCCTCAATGCTCTATCTCGCGAAGGATGTCGGCACTTTGAAAGTTTTGAGCAGAGAAACTTAGACATGGACAGAGAAGTTTTTCATGTTGAGGACCTATCCCTGAAGCGTCCTGTTGGTGTCCTGTTTGATTGAATGTGGGGTTTACATGGTCGCTTTGTTGTTGGGGAGAGGACCGATCGTGTAATGGAGCAGGTAATTTGGTATTTGGGGTGTCTGGGTTGTGTGTTTATTTGTTAGAGTTCTAATATTTTGACTTTTGTACTAGATGTTTGCCTTCTGTACCAGGCGCTAAAGGATGAGGAGGTTGAGGACTTCACTGTCACGCTGCAAGTTGTTGGGGTGGAACCTGGCATGGAAGGACAGTCTTTGCTTGTTGCCGCTACTGGTGTCGAGCTGGGCACTGTAGATACCTTGCGTTGTGATATTGATGGGGTCCGAAGTATTGCACTAGTGTAGATGGTGTTGATAGTTTTAGAGGCATTTTGTGTGGTGGGGGCAAGACAATGACATTTGCTTAGTGCCTGTGTAGGTTCTGATGACTGGGCCTACACAAGAGAATTTTGATTTCCTAGATAAGGGAAAGAATGTTCTGGACAATGTCATTTGTGTTACACCACTATCTTGCTAGAGTCCGTCGTTGTGTGGTGATGGTGACGGTTTTTTTTTGATTTGGAGTCATCGGGCAGCAAAGGGGGTTAGAGTTTTTTAGAGGAGATGGACGACAAGTCCTTTGAGAAGGACTTAGATTTTTTTGTTGCACTGGACATTCCATCCGTGATCGAGGATGAAACAAGTGAATGGCCTTCAAGTGGGGCTCCGCCTCCTAGGGGTAAATTAAAAGGACGCGGGTTGGTGTTCTGAAGTGAAAGGGGGTCCTGCTCCGAAGCAACTACGCGTTGGCGCGGTGGTGGTCGTAAGTGAAGGTGTATGGGATTGCAAGGGCCTATTTCAAGGATTTTGCTCCAGGAGGTATTAGGGGTGGGCCCTTCACATGTTAATGAGGGGGAGTCGGGCGAATTAGACATGGGCCTCGTCATGCTGTCTTGACATGGGAGTTAAGTAGGGTCCATGACCTTTGCCATGATGAAGAGTTGGAGCTTAGGTTGCTCTTCGAAGGTGAGGAACTTGAACTACGATTATATAATTATAGGGAGTGTGGCCTCTTTATGAAGGAGGAGCCCCCTAGCCCTTGAGGCCTTGATGATTTAATCATTTTGCAATTTTACTGTGCGAGGCGTTGTCCTTGTGCATATTATCTTGAGCGTTGCTACAACTTTTCTCGTGATTGGTTTGCACGTATTTTTATTTATGGCTTTTTGTATCTTAGTGTGCATTGGGTTATTTTTGGAGGCAGTCACCAATCGACAAATCAGATGCGAAACGCTGCCCTCGCCCCATAGTGGGCGCCAAATGTTGGACGTGCTGGCACATGGACATGTGGGCCTGAACACTTGGAAACTAACAGGGCTCAAGTGCACAACAAAATGGTAGGTAGGGAACAAGGGTATTTATAGGTAACCAGGTGGGTAAGTGGTCCCAAGTACCATTATGCCCCTGTTATCTGCTACATTCCAAGAATATTCCCGGCAATGGGGCCATTACAGCATAGTAAAGTACACCAACCCAAACACACCTAAAAGTCTACCCCTCCAGGGCTTGTTCGGTTATTTTCAATCCATATGGATTGGAGGGGATTGATATGGATTGGAGGGGATTTTGACTTACTAGGGATTGAAACCCCCTCAATCCCCTTCAATCTATATGGATTGGGGTAGAACCGAATAAGCCTCCAAGGGGCTTACAAGTGGGGCCTAGCCCTAGCTAAGCGGAATCGGGTCCCACGGAGGATGTTCGAAGCCTTCGCTCATGTACCAGACTCTTTACCCTTGGGCAGCCACTGGGGGTGCCTTCGCTAGGACCTCGACTCTGTACGTTGTGGGGGTGCCGAGCCATCGCCTGTTGTTGACTTTGACTCAGCGGTCGATGAGCCCCCGTCTTCCCGTAGGGCGACGGAGCCGAAGACTCCATTGTCTATTCTAGATGAAGTCTTAGAGTGTTACAGGCCCAGCATCCAAACAAGGTTAATTCTGGCCAGGTAAAACTTGATCGAGGTCAAGTTTGGTCTTCGCTCCAACACTGCCTCTGGCCTCCAGCCTCGGACTCTAGTGCTCCACTGCTCTGCCCCTACCCTTGCATGCCCATTATAACTGTAAGTTCTTCTCACTTTTCAACTTCTTTTTACTAGTGAATAGTGAACTAGAATACTAGATTGTTAAATGTTGCATTGTAAATATGTAATTGTAGATTGACATCAAAACAAGAGAATGAAGAGGACAAAAACATTGAGACCATTTTATTATCCAACTCCTGCACCTTTGATACATACTAATTCATCAACACCAAGCCAACCTTCCCTAGAAGAACATGTTATAGAATTAGAAACATTAGGTGTTGAGGAGGGACATGCACCATTAGAGACAAAAGGTAGCAATGCAAATGAATCGATGGGTTTAAGAGATAGCAATAATGTTGATCAATTTATAGCTGATCCCAATCTTCGCATGCCAATTGAACAAATTGATGCAAACATTAGGGATGCCGCCAAAAGAGCATATATTATTGCAAAGGGTTCATACCTACCAAAAGGTCATAAGTATCACAAAAGAATGATAGGCAATCACAATAGGTATTTTCATGATGAATGGTATATAAATAATTCATGGTTGGAGTGTAGCATTGCCAAGGATGTTGTCTTTTGTTTTTATTGCTATCTTTTTAAACAACAAAGAGCTAAAAATTATGGTATTGATGCCTTCACGGTTGTTGGGTTTCATCAATGGAAAGATGGACGTGAAACAATTGGGGCTCATGGTAATGGCATAGATCATAATAAGTCTAGAAGGGCCTATGAGGACAACAAAAATTAGAGGCAAACTGTGTCTCATGTGATGAATTGAGGATGTAAAGAAGATGGGGGGAGGAATACAAAGTGTGTCTCATGGGTTACAAGAGGTACCCGACACAACATGATCCGCTCTAAAAAATTGCTTAGGATGGTATGCTTTCTTTCTATTGGTTGTCAATGGATAGATTGCGAGGGCAAGGTTATGATGGGGCATCAAACATGAGAGGTAAATTTCATGGGTTGAAAAGCATAATATTAGATGAGAATCCATATGCTTTTTACATAATTGCTTTAGACACCAATTGCAATTAGTGGTTGTTTTAGTTGCTAAGTGTTTCTCTTTTGTATTTGATTTCTTCCAAACATGCAACTTGATTATGAAAAATGTTAATGCTTCTTGTAAGGGAAGGGCTCAATTGGTTCAACAACACAATGGAAAACTTGTGAACATGTTAGAAAGGGGGGATTTTTCAGATAGTGGGAAAATCAAGAAACGAATCTAGCATGACCTGGGGATACTCGATGGGGTTCACGTCATAAGACCTTATGTCATGTTGGTCTTATGTGGGATGTTATTCTAGAGGTACTAGAGATTGTGGCTAATGATGGCTCAAGTGGGGATATGAAATATATGGCTTCTGGTTTGTTAAAACAAATGGACATCTTAGAATTTGTGCTTATTCTGTATCTCATGACGGGGTTATCAGGCAAGGCTAATGATTTTTCACGATGTTTGCAAAGAAAATATCAGAATATTGTCCTTTCTGTTGGATTGATTGGAACCACATTGCGAAATAATAGTGAAGTACATGATAATATATGTGAGGAATTGTTTGAGGAGGTAAAGACCTTTTGTAACTTAAAGTCGTCTGGAGGGATTGAATAGGCAAAACCTTTTTTTACATAAACACAAACTCAAACCCCCAATTAGGCGTTAGAATGAGAATTAAATCAATCAGAGTGAGGGACATTTATTCTTCTTGCAAGAGTTGCTCAATATGATTGCTGATTTACTTTGGGATCAACTCAAATGATATAGGATAAAGTGTAAGCAAGAGAACTAGAAGAGGGAAGGGAGAAATAAATTGCAATCACAACACAACATAAAAGACACGACAATTTATTTACCAGAGTTCGTGTCACAAGGAAACCTACCTCTCCGTTGAGGAGTCCACATAGGATGGGTCTCTTTCAACCATGTCTCCCTCTGAAAAGGTCACTTAGACCGGTTGAGTGTTCTTCTCAAATCAAAGGACACAAAGTTCCCGCAAGGACCTCCACACATATTCAGAGTCTCATGCTAGCTCTTTACAAGTGTGAGAATGAGAATAGAGGTGAGAAAGAAACTCAAAAACATAAGAACCAAATGCAACAACCTCAATGTGGCAGAACTGCCCAAATTATTCCAACTTAAGTGCCTAAGTCCCACCTTAGAGGCTAGACCACACTTAAATGGGAATAAAACGTCAGTCCCTTGGATCTAGTCCGATGAGGCCACTAACAGGATCAAGTACCATGTACTCACTCGAAGGTGAGGCACAGAGCAAATACAATAAAGCATAAAACCATGCATTAAGAGTACTTAATTTATTACATCATCATCGGAGTTTCTCAAAAGTAGTGATCATTGTTCGGAATGCAGTAGAATCTAACTAACGGTAAAATAAACGGAGGGATGGGGAAGCCTGACCCATCACTCCTCATGCTCCTCCTCTGCCGAGGTAGGGTCCCACTCGACTGTCCAACCCGGTGGCAAGATGGACGGCCAAGTCACTCCAGCAACCATGTCCTCCAGAGAACCTGTAAAAATTATGCCACAAGCAAGGCTGAGTATACTAATACTCAGCTAGACTTACCCGATGTGAGGAGTCTACTCCTCTACCTCTAGACATGCAGCTGTATGGCTGAGGGTTTTGGTTTGCCAAAAGCACTAGCTGAGTCTAAAATCAAGTTTAGCTTTTCAAGTTTTAGTGTGACTCTCTTAAGGCTGAATGTATACCTAGCTAGTCATACATGGTAGCAATCATTTTTAGCAATCAACATCTTTTGCCAAATCAACATATTTCCACTTGTTACTCAATGTAGCAGCATGGATCAAGCAGTCTCATTAGCTGCGAGAAGGAGACGATTCGAATCGAGTTTTTATCCTTGCAAGGTAAACCTAAACACACGACGTGGCGAGGCACTTCGTCCCCACACATATCAACCGTCCCCATCGATTCCTCGTCAGCAGATCAGGGCTCACCACCTTGGCGTACAATGCCTCACTGACCCCGACTGCCATCGTGCAGTGACCACACTTGTACCCACCATAACCGGAATGGGAGACCACGTCTCAGGTCGTGTGAGGGACAAAGTCTGCTGCTAGGTTCACTCAGGTACTAGGCTTATCGATTTACCATATTTCTCGGCATGTGCTTAGTATGTTCAAACACTTGACACATAGTGCCACACCTTAATCCTTATTCCAATTTCTGTCTCGTAGACAACGCATCCCCATGGACCATTGTCCACAGACCATCATCATTCTGATATAAAAATGGATACAACCAATTCCTGACCTCGCGCGAGTGCTAGAAAAATCACTCGACTTCTACCGAGATCCCTAATTAGTAAAGCAGCTACTCGACCTAGCATACTAGTATCCATCTCAAAAGGAATCCTGAGTTCATGCAACTAGGGTTTCAAACAACTCCTACACTTAAGTGCATAGTACAAGCCTACAAATATTAAGTGCAGTAAAATAGCATATATAACGGTTATGCATAAAACTGGGGCTTGCCTTCCAAAGCTGGGGTAGGCAGATCCTCGGTGGCAGGCTCTGGTGCTGGCTCCTGGGCTACCTCCTGAGCAATTCCTTGCTCCGGAACGAGGATGTATTTCCCGTCAGCGAGATTACAATCTATCGAATGCAACGAATAAAAAGTATGCATATTAATGATATGGCATTTTGGAAACACTAAGCATAGTGAAACAATATTAAAATGGTGGTATACTAGGGTTTCTGTTGTTAGCCCTAAGGGTTTCATTCATTCATCCTTAGGGTTTTGAATGAACTTACAATCTTTAATCATCTCTTTAGGTTTCATGGGATTTTTAGAAGGTTTTATTTGTACATTATCTCGTTCTCCCAAAATTCCCATTTTTCTTCCTATTGTGCTTCTTATTAAGTATTTTTGAACTATCCTGACAAGTTAACATTTTCCAAAAATGTTATAAAAATTACAGTGGGTGAACATTGACCATTGTGGGTTATTCTAAATATTTGAGGTTGAAAATGATTCATATATTACTTGGGCAAAAATGACAAAAGTAAGGGTAAAAGGGCACTTTACACTATAGCTCTAATTTAGGTGAGGTTTCTGGACTAAACTTTATTTTTGCCATGCTCCATAGGTGATAATAGGCCTCTGTGCCAAAAATCACAGAAAAAGATCCACTGGGTATTTAGTTGTGATTTTCTAAAGTTTAAAGCCAAAAAGGTACTTATAACTAACTTGTTATTTGAAAAATATCAAACAACAGAACTTTCATTTTTCCTAGATTTATATTAGCATATTATTAGTTATCCCAAGGATTTCGGTGGGTTCTCTTCAGGATTATTTTTCTAGGATTTTTCTAAATTCTCATTGTTTTCATGAAATAAAAGGTAGTGCATTTCTTTTTTTGAATAGGCTAGGTAGTGGTTAAGTACTTCTCTAATTTTTCTTAACCCTAGTCTAAAAGTGTAGCCATTTTTCCCTTCTTTATTTATCTTTTGGTCAGTTCACTAATTAAATCTAAACTTTAAAATCTTCTGCAATACTTGGGGTGTTTTGTATTTTTCCTAAGTAGTTCATATTATTTAGAATCTAGCAAAATTGGTTTGACTAAATTTGGTCAAATAGAACTGAAGTTATGAATTTTACAAGCTCTGTTTACATTTAAATGAATAAAGTTTAAAAGGTTTTAAGAAAAACCAGTTTACACCGAGACCCCTGGGCTTTTCCTAAACCAAGTCTTCAACTTATGCCCCTGCAGAACTATTCATATGAGTCTCCGACTGTTCACCCCCCCCCCCCCCCGACTTCTTCTCCTTTCTCCCCGAGATCCCTCCCCCTTTGAAACAGTAACAGCGGCAGTAAATAGGGCGGCGCGGCTTACCGGCGGCGAGGGAGGTCCAGCGAAGGGCAGGGTTAGCTCTGGGAGGTCCTGGCGTTCACGTCGAGGTACTTCTCGTCGACGGTGATAGCAGGAATCGGTCGGGCCGCGTGCGCAGGCGGGCGGGCTCGTCGGCGGTGTGCGCTCCGGCCTGCTCACGGCGGTAGAGTTCAATCCAAGGGCACAGGGAGCTTCACGGGGTGCTAAGGATGCTACCCGTGCAAGGAATTGAAGAAAGGCTCACCGTGGAGCTCGGTCTACGTGCACCGGCGGTCGGGTGAAGTCTGGCGAGGTCGATCCGGTGTCTCCGGTGAGGTAGAGTTCGATTCCTGGCTCTGGAAGCTTCACCGAGGTACGTAGAGGCTATCCTGAGGGTTGGATGGGGCAGGGATTGGCTTAGTTGGCCGGTCTATGGTGGCCATGGCTTGCGCGGGCGCTGGCACCTTGCTCACGAGGCGAACTCCGGCGAACTCGGGCTTCGGTTGGGTTAGTGGCGCGCGAGGGTGTACGGTCGAGACCGAGATGGCTTTTATAGGTGCGGGCGTGGGCGTGGACGTGAGGTTGGCGCGGCGCGGGGCTGTGCGCGTGGGCAGAGCGCCAAGGGCGTGCTCTGGCGCGCCAGATCGCGTCAAACACGTGGGCGTTTGTTTCTGCCTCTGTTCAAACGCTTGCAGGGATCACAAACGTGTGAATCTCGCCAAGGGTCTTGTGCAAATCTCTTCCTGGCACCTAGGTCACAAGATATGGGGGCGCCAAGTCAGTGATGTTGGCACTGTTCACCAGGGACAAAACCGATGTCAAACCATGTCAAACGAGCTCGGTTTGAATTCAAAATTTTCAGAGAGGTGCCTTGGGTGATTTGGGTACTTTTTGCTATTTGGTCCAAGTGGTTTTGGCGCCAGCACAAAGGTGAACACCTTTGATCTTTAGGCTAGGGTTGGTTTTGGGACTTAGAAAAATTTTGAATGGCTCAAGAGTGCTCCCTATGGGGGACAGATATCCTCCGGGTCCACTAGAAGTTTAGAAGACCTCATGAAAGGCTTTGGGCCAGATGTTTCGCAAGGCCATCCCTTCGTGGGCCTGGGGAGGAACGCTTGGTGAAGTAGATCAACACAAGATCGGATCAACTCGAGCCCGGGCGGCCCAATAGATTTGAGTAACATTCGCAGCAGTAGCCCAACTTTCCTGCGCTGCATCCTCAGGCGTCAGAACTGAAAGGCGATAAGTCAGCAGAATTATAGGAAGATAGGCTCAGCCGGTTCACTATTACTTAGGCTCACGTTGTTATCCACTGGTCTTGCCACTGCCGCTGCCGCCCTTACCGTCGCCCTTGCCGTCACCGTCGCCCTCGCCGTCGCCGTCACCGCCGCTCCCCTCCTCGGATGAGTCAGAGGAGTTCTCCTCGTCCGAGGAGACCTCCAACTCATCCGAGCCCTCGAGCCCAGAGCGCTCGACAGCCCGGATATATGTCCACACCTCGGCGGCGATCCCCTAGGAATCGTCCGAGTCATCGGACGATGCCGGGGGCAAGGTGTCGACTGGCGACCCCTCGGACTTGGAGGAAAACTCCTCCTCTGAGTACTCAGAATCGTCGAAGTCCTCCGAGGGAGGGGTCGGCTCACGCTTCTGCTTGTCGCCGGAGTGGTGCGACGAGCTTCCGCCTTTCTTGCTCTTGCCCATGGTGGAGTAGGAGGGAAGAGAAAAGAAGAGAGTAAACAACAAGCGACAGAGAGATGTGTGAAGACACCAGTGAAGCAAGCGCTCTATTTATAGAGGAAGAAGTCAACCGCTCATCTCCTACCACGGTCACTGAACAGTCGCAAATATTCAATAAGAAATTCAAATCGTCTGGAAACAAGTCAGGCGGCTGATGCCGTTTCACGTAACACGACACCCATTAGGACTCAAGTCAACTACTTGGATGATATGATTACACTCGCGGTCACGTCAAGTTACTACTCAGGGGCAGTTTGCTAAACGCTCAGCGCACCAAGCCGTCCCTTGCCCACACCCATTGGGGGACATCCAGGAATTTTCAATAGATTCTCCCAAGCCATCACATCCACACAGTATACGCAATGAATGTATCAAGGCAGAAGGAAGATATCGATGGAGATCGGAGGAAAGCCAAAAATAGCTGATGAAGTACAAGTCTAATCAACAGGAGCATTGAAGCATGAAGTGAAATGAAGACCAGCCAAGAGCCATCTACCAGATGTCCAATCTATCGCAGATCAAATAAATTTCAAACCTAACAGGACACGGGTATACCGCGTTGTGGATCTCAAAGACAAAACCGTATGCTGATTTCTAAAGCATAAAGATGACGATATAATGCTGAATTCTAAGGCATTCGACGAAGATGAAAGGATGATTTCTAAAAGCATGAGATGAAGACCTTTGAGTGGATTATTTTCAGTAATCCACTCAAAGCTTGGGGGCTACACCCAATAGATCATTAACTCCAAAAAGGCAGAATGCTGATCTCCAAAGCATAAGCTAATGATAAAATGCTGATTGCTAGAGCATGAGATAAAGATAAGACAATGCTGACTTCTAAAGCATGAGATGAAGACCTTCGAGCGGATTATTTTCAGTAATCCACTCAAAGCTCGGGGGCTACACCCATTGGGTGCACATTGTTGGAACTTACTAGCGCTCAAGAACAATGGACGTTGGGAGGAGGAAGACGAAAGAACAGCAACTCAGAGACAAGACAATGGCGCCCGAACGCCTGGTGCCCAAACACCAGCTTTTCTATTCCTTGCCGTGTATCTGATCAGAGTTTATAGGCCGGACACATGAAGCCACGAACTCCATCCCACCCATCTCGCCATGATCCGCATAACTCGGCCATGCGTGCAGCTCGCGCCCGTACGCGACCACGTCCAACCAGTCACTTGCTAACGGATAAGCACTCCTTGCTAACTAACTCAACGTGACGCACACGCCAAGCAAGACTTGATCAAACACAACGCATGCACACACATGCAGCGATCGGACTCATCTCATGGCATGATCACGCACGAACATGACCATGTGTAAGCGACGGGTTTATTTCTAACAATCTCCCCTTAAACCCGACGCCGCTGCTCACAACAGCGTCGCCTCCTCGTCGGCGTTGGCGAATAGTGCCTCCTCCTTCTTCGGCTTGGGGCAATCCCGTGCGAAGTGGCCGCGGTTGCCGCAGTTGAAACACTTCCCGATCAACGACTTTTTCTTTTGTCGAGCCTTCCACTCGGCCTCTGTGAGAAGGAGCTGATCGTCGCGCCGTTCGCCGCCAGCACGAGTGCGCCGCCGGGAACGCTCGTCGAACGCCTTTAGTCTGCCGAGCGCCTCCTCGAATGCCATTGTCTCGACATCGCAGAACTGCTCGATGCCCGCGACGGCGGGGAAGAGCCGATCCGGGACAGTGTCGAGGAGCTTTTTCACCATGGCAGCGTCGTCGAGCGTCGCGCCAAGCCCGGCGTAACGCGCCGCCATACCGCTGATTTTGCCTGCGTAGTCGTCCAATGCCTCCTCGTCCTCCATGTACAGCTTGTCGAACTCCCCCTTGAGCGTGGCGAGGCGTGCCGTCTTGACCCGATCCGCCCCGACGAAACGAGTCTTGAGGCTCGCCCACACCTCCGCCGCCGTTTTCTTGGTGGAGACCTGCATCAAGATGTCATCGGGCAGAGCTTGGAGAAGCTGTGCCCGTGCCGTCTTGTTCTTCACAGCGTTCACCTCGCCATCATCTGGTGGAGACACGGCCTCCCAGAGACCTTGCGCGTCGAGGATCGACTCCACCTTGATCGCCCACGCCGTGTAGCTCGCCGGCGACAGCACTGGGTATGACATGGAGACCGAACTCCCTCCGGCGCCATGCGGAACCATCGCCATAGCTTCGGACTCGAGGTAGTAGCGCAGGATCTTGGGCATAAAATGGCTCTGGTACCAATTGTTGGAACTTACTAGCGCTCAAGAACAATGGACGTTGGGAGGAGGAAGACGAAAGAACAGCAACTCAGAGACAAGACAATGGCGCCCGAACGCCTGGTGCCCAAACACCAGCTTTTCTATTCCTTGCCGTGTATCTGATCAGAGTTTATAGGCCGGACACATGAAGCCACGAACTCCATCCCACCCATCTCGCCATGATCCGCATAACTCGGCCATGCGTGCAGCTCGCGCCCGTACGCGACCACGTCCAACCAGTCACTTGCTAACGGATAAGCACTCCTTGCTAACTAACTCAACGTGACGCACACGCCAAGCAAGACTTGATCAAACACAACGCATGCACACACATGCAGCGACCGGACTCATCTCATGGCATGATCACGCACGAACATGACCATGTGTAAGCGACGGGTTTATTTCTAACACACCTTCGGTGCACCCAATATATCCTGAACCCCAGAGAGCAGAATGTTGATCTCCAAGGCGTAAGCACGAGACAAAGCACTGACTTCTGAAGAATAAAGCAAAGACCGATGAATAAAGACAGTAGAGGATAACAGAAGATCACTTTCACTAAGTTACTCAGAGTTCAGAAGCAACAACTCGATAGGCCCATTTTTCAAGGTATTCTTTATCAAAATCAAAAACAGCAAGCTGGACCTAGAATCTTTGGGCCGATTATTTCAAAATCAACTCAAATATTGGGGGCTTGTGGGGGACAGATATCCCCCAGGTCCACTAGAAGGTTAGAAGACTTCGCGAAAGGCTTTGGGCCCGATGTTTCGCAAGGCCATCCCTTCGTGGGCCTGGGGAGGAATGCTTGGTGAAGTAGATCAACACAAGATCGGATCAACTCGAGCCCAGACGGCCCAACAGATTTGAGTAACATCCGCAGCAGTAGCCTGACTTTCCCGCGTTGTGTCCTCAGGCGTCGGAACTGAATGGCGATAAGTCAGCAGAATTATAGGAAGATAGGCTCAGCCGGTTCACTATTACTTAGGCTCACGTTGTTATCATATCCGCATGTAACGCCCCACGGTCGAGTATATAAGGCCTAGGGGTTATCCCCTCAAAAAACACCTCACTCCTTAACCGTCTACTCCATTCTCTAGCATCTCCCATACTAGAGAACCCCCTTTTTGTAACCTACCACTCTAAAGACCCATACCAGGACGTAGGGTATTACGCGTCTCGAAGCGGCCCGAACCTGAACAAAATTGTCTACTATTTCTCGTGCATCCGGCACGAACCATCGAGCTACAGTCGGTAACACCGTCCTACTCCAAAAGCACCTCGAGGGGCAACCCCGGGTGCACGGTTGGACCCAAAGCACCGACAGCTGGCGCGCCAAGTAGGGGGTGTGTCACTGATCCAAGCTAGCTCAATGGCCATCACTTTCCAGCACAAGATCATCCTCCGCCCTAGATCCGTGTTCTTTTTCGGAACCATTTCGTCCGTGGCAGACGAAGAAGGAACTCTACATCGTATCGCGGATCCACCGGAGAAAAAGCCTTCCTCAACAATCTCCAGGAAAGTCGGAGCAAAGCAGGAAAAAGCGCAACCTCCAGCGCTCCGAGTGAAGACTACCTCCTGCAAGCTGGGAGCAGAGGATCCGTCTACCCGGAGAACTCCGCTGTCCACTTCTCCAATGGAAAAATGGACATGGATCACAAAGAAAAAGGAAGTGAATGAGGTAAAGGCTCGTCAAGCTGCTCTTCTAGTATCTCCGCCCTCAAAGGAGAACAGGAAGAAACTTGTCACTACAACGGTTCCATTCTACCCCGACATCCTCTTTATCGGGGGAAGAGTGGAATCAACCCCCATCTCCAATGATGAACCAACCGCGCCGGGAGAAGAACCTCTTCAGCGGGAATCTCGCCGACGAAGGAACCGACGCCGAAATATTCGGCGACATCACGAAGCCGGAGAGCGGGACCAGGCGTAGCCTGTATCATGAGATGAGATCTCGGATATGCGAGAAACCCTAGAATAACAGGTCTTTAGGGAAAGAAGGAATTCCCGACGACGCAATCGTCAGCAAGCTCAAGAGCAGACCGAACAGGAAGAGAGACAACGCCGAGAGAACCCTCTTCTCGGATGAAACCTGAACCCTTACTTCGCCCGAGCCATGAACACACCGAGCGAGGTCGGTGAAGTGTTGGCTTGGATAGCTGATGGCCTCCCCTGGACTTCAAACGCCGAGGGCTATCGACGGCTGCTCACTCGGGCAGCTAATCATCTTCTACCTCTCGCCCATCCACCGAGCGATCTACGACACGCCATCAATAGTCGGTGGGACACACGGAGCTCCATCAACGCTTCGCGCGAACGACGACACGAGAATGAGATTCGGCGCCGAGAAGAGTATGACCGGGATCACGGCATCCCTGCGCGAAGTCAGGCCACCAGAGTTGAGTCGGCAACGGCTTCAACTGGCGGCACAACCCGGGGACGGTCGAGGCACCACGTCAACAACTCCCCTCCTTGGGACCAACATCAACATCGTCGACAGGAGGACACGTGCGGAGTATTGGCGCTCACTCCACGTCTCAGGGCCATTCAATGGCCCCCTAACTTCAAAGTCTCCAACGTCGAAAAGTATGAGCCTAAGCAGGACCCGGGAGGTTGGTTGGTTGTATACACCACCGCTGCCTGAGCCGCTGGGGCAACTGAAGATGTGATGACCGCGTACTTGTCCATTGTCCTCGGGCAGGACGCGCTGCAATAGCTACGACACCTACCCCGACACTGCATCGACGACTGGAGCGACTTCAGTCAGCGTTTCATCGCCAACTTCCAATCTCTCTCCGACAAACCAGCACAGCCATGGGACCTCAAATCCATCAAGCGCTGAGGGGATGAGACTCTCTGGTCGTACCTCAAAAGATTCCAGACCATGAGAAATTGAATCCCCGAGGTTGCAGAAGCAGCGATAATCAAAGACTTCTACCGGGGATCTAATGACTCGGCCTTCGTCCGAGCCATACTGCAAAAGGCACCGACTACCTCTGAGCAGCTATTCCGGGAAGCGGACCTCTACATCACCGTCAACGAACGAGCTTAGGACCTCATTGGAGGAGCGAAGCCTGCACCGACGGCCCCACGGCGCGACACGAACCAACAAACCGACAAGCGTTGGGAGAAGAGGCCTCGGGAAGAAGTTCACGCCACTGGACCACCCGCCTCTCGCGCCCGAGGAGCACCTCGGGGAGGCGAACGTACATTGGACGACATCCTCGACGCCCAGTGCCCGTACCACAAGGACATGCGCCACACCCTCTAGAACTGCAGGGACTTTAAGCACTCCGTTCGGAATGGCCGACCCTTCCAACCTCTACCACCTCCCCCACCTCGAGGAGGACCCGGAGAACCTCGACTGTCTCAACAACAGGAAGGGGGAGGAGGCGGAGCATTCCCGCGCGTCGACGGAGAAGTCAACGTCATCTTCGGTGGACATGGGTCGCAAGAAAGCAAGAGGCAACAGAAGCTCAACGACCGTCAGATACTGGTGGTGGCCACAGGTCCTCCCGCCCCGTATCGATGGTCTGAACACCCGATCACCTTCACTCGGGCGGATCAGTGGCTCAACTTCGATCACCCGGGTAAATACCCGCTCCTCATCGATCCGGTGATTCGAGAGAGCAGGGTAAAGAAGGTGTTAGTGGACGGGGGAAGCAGCATCAACGTTACCTTCCCCGGGACGCTTCAAGGCTTGGAGGTCGCACTCAAAGAGCTCCACGAGTCAGACAATCCTTTTTTTGGCATCATGCCGACCAAAGGAGAATATCCACTCGGACACATCTACATGCCAATCACCTTTGGAACTCCGGAAAACTATAGAACCGAGTTCCTGAGGTTCGAGGTGGCAAGCTTCGACTGTGGATACAACGCCATCATCGGCAGGCCTGGAGTAGCGAAGTTCATGGCCATTCCGCATTATACGTACATGATATTGAAGATGCCTAGACCACAAGGAATCATCACTGTGCGTGCTGACTTCCAAGGCACCGCAGAGTGCTTCCGAGTGGCCATTTAGGCGACTCTCACCACCAAACTATCAACGACTTCTTCTGCACAGGCGAACTCAAAGCCTGAGGAGGACCTCACAGTACCTACAAATGAAGCTCAAGCCGTGACCTCTATGCGGCCGATTGAGGAAACCAAGAGAATCAACCTCAGGTTCACAGATGAACGCAAGACTGCCATCATCAGCTCTAGCCTAGATGACAAATAGGAAAGCGCGCTCGTCCAGTTCCTGCAAGATAACCGAGATGTATTTGCATGGCAACCTGCGGATATGTCGGGAGTCCCAAGAGAGCTGGCCGAGCACAAACTGAAGGTCGTCGTTTCACGCCCGACAAGAGAGTATCCATCCGTGCTGAGCTAGCTCGCCTAGTCGCAGCAAGATTCATTAGAGAAGTACTGCATCCTGAGTGGTTAGCAAATCCTGTTCTTGTACTCAAAAAGAATAAAGTGGATTGGCGCATGTGCGTCGACTATATAGATCTCAACAAACACTGTCCAAAGGATCCCTTCGGACTTCCAAGGATAGACCAGGTGGTAGACTCGACCGTCGGGTGTTCTATGTTGTCCATTCTGGATTACTACTCCGGGTATCATCAGATCAGCCTAGCAAAAGAAGACGAGGAAAAAACTGCATTCATCACCCCGTTTGGAGCTTTCTGCTATACCTCCATGTCGTTTGGCCTCAAAAACGCTGGAGCGACTTACCAAAGAGCCATTCAGACATGCTTAGCCGATCACTAGGCAAGCGTGTAGAAGCTTATGTGGATGACGTGGTGATCAAGACAGAAAACTCGGAAAACTTCATTGAAGATTTGCAGTTGGTCTTCAATAGCCTGCGGCGATATCGGTGGAAGCTTAATCCAGAAAAATGTGTCTTTGGAGTACCAGCAGGAAAATTGCTCGGATTCATTGTCAGCCATCAAGGAATTGAAGCTAGCCCAGAAAAGATCGAGGCTATCATGAGGATGGAAGCACCGCGGTCACAGAAAAAAGTGCAAAGGCTTATTGGATGCATGGCAGCTCTAAGCAGGTTCATATCAAGGTTAGGAGAAAAAGGCCTACCGTTCTACAAGTTGCTCAAGAAGGTGGACAAGTTCCAGTGGACCTCACCCTTGATACACTGAAGAAATTCCTGACAACACCGCCAATATTAAAGCCGCCACGCCGAGCTACGCCAAGTCAACCACCAGAAGATCTGTTGTTGTACATCTCTTGCACGACTCACGTGGTGAGCACCGCGTTGGTAGTCGAGCGAGCAGAGGAGGGACATGCATATCCAGTACAACATCCCGTCTATTTCATCAGTGAAGTTCTGGGGCCCTCAAAGAAGAAATATCCTCAAGTTCAAAAGCTATTGTATGCAGTACTTCCAACTGCACGCAAGCTCTGTCACTACTTTGATGACCACAAAGTCATAGTAGTCACTGGATTTCCAATAGGGGATATTCTCCACAACAAAGAAGCCATCGGAAGAATAGCCAAGTGGGCATGCTGGGAGCTCACGAGATCGAGTTTCGACCTTGCACTGCAATAAAGACTCAAGCATTAGTTGACTTCGTATCAGAGTGGACCGAGCAACAAGTGCCAGATAACCCAGAGACTATAGAAGTATGGCAGATGTATTTCGATGGCTCGTTGAAGCTGCAAGGGGCAGGCGTAGGGATCCTTTTCATTGCACCTGGAGGTGAACAACTCAAATATGCTCTTCAGTTGTTATTCTCAACATCCAACAATGCAGCAGAATATGAAGCTTTGATTCACGGACCGAACATTGTCGTATCACTGGGCATTAAGAGACTGATGGTATACGGAGATTCACTGGTGGTCATAAGTCAGATAAATAAAGAATGGGATTGCTCTAATGACTCTATGGGCAAGTACTGCACGGCCATCCGAAAGCTGGAAGACAAATTCGAAGGGCTAGAATTTCATCATGTGGAGAGAGATCGCAACGTGGCAGCAGACGCGTTGTCGAAACTAGGATCCAGTCGGATCCAGGTCCCACCTGGGGTTTTCGTCCAAGAAGTATCATGCCCGAGTATTTCCTTAGAACGGGCAGAAGAGTGCAATGTTCTGAGCCAGCCAGAGTCAGATTCTGATGACTGGAGGGAGCCAATCATCATATATATAAAGAATGAAGAAGAGCCGGAATGACAAAACTGCAGCAGAACGCATCGCAAGGCAGTCAGCTCACTACACTCTCATTGGGGAAGCACTGTATAGAAGGGGCGCAACAGGAGTCCTTATGAAGTGCATTCTTTCGACCACTGGGAAGCAACTACTAGATGAGATCTACGCCGGGCAATGCGGGATACACGTAGCATCCAAGACTCTAGTTGGGAAGGTCTTCAGGTCTGGTTTTGTCGGGGACCATAATTAGGGGTACCCTCAAGACGCCTAATTCTCAGCTGGTAACCCCCATCAGCATAAAGCTGCAGAGGCCTGATGGGTACGATTAAGTCAGGGATCAGTCCATACGAGCGACTCGATCACGCCTCGCCCGAGCCTAGCCTCGGGCAAGGGTAGCCGACCCTGAGGTGTTTCCGTCTCGCCCGAGGCCCCCTTTTTTACGGCAGATGCATCTCCGGCTCGCCCGAGGCCTTGCCTTCGTTAAGAAGCAAGCCTGACTAAATCGCCGCGCCGACCGACCGAGTCACAGGGGCATTTAACGCAAAGGTAGCCTGGCACCTTTATCCTGACGCGCGCCCCCTGGCAGAGCCGAAGTGACCGCCGTCACTTCGTCGCTCCGCTGACCGGTCTGACAGAAGGACAGCGCCGCCTGCGCCATCCCGACTGCAGTGCCACTTGACAGAGTGAGACTGACAGGCAGCCAGGCCTTGCCAAAGGCGCCATAGGAAGCTCCGCCCGACCCAGGGCTCGGACTCGGGCTAAGGCCCCAGAAGACGGCGAACTCCGCTCCGCCTGACCCAGGGCTCGGACTCGGGCTAAGGCCCCGGAAGACGGCAAACTCCGCTCCGCCCGACCCAGGGCTCGGACTCGGGCTAAGGCCCCGGAAGACGGCGAACTCCGCTCCGCCCGACCCAGGGCTCGGACTCGGGCTAAGGCCCCGGAAGACGGCGAACTCCGCTCCGCCCGACCCAGGGCTCGGACTCGGGCTAAGGCCCCGGAAGACGGCGAACTCGCTCCGCCCGACCCAGGGCTCGGACTCGGGCTAAGGCCCCGGAAGACGACGAACTCCGCCTCGCCCGACCCCAGGGGTCGGACTCCGCCCTGGCCTCTGCCGAACGACCTCCGCCTCGCCCGACCCAGGAGCTCGGGCTCGGCCTCGGCCATGCAGGACAGACTCGACCTCGGCTTCGGAGGAGCCTCCACGTCGCCCGACCTAGGGCACAAGTCCGCCACGTCAACAGGAAGCGCCATCATCACCCTACCCCGAGCCGACTCGGGCCGCAGAGAGCAGGACCGACGTCCCATCTGGCTAGCTCTGCCAGATAGGCAATGATGGCGCCCCGCTAGACCCATGACGACGGCGGCTCTCAGCTCCCTTACGGAAGCAGGGGGACGTCAGCAAGGGCCCAACCGCTCCGACAGCTGTCCCTCCACCAGGCTCCGTTACTCCTCCGACAGCCACGACACCACACCAGCTGGGTGCCAAGATCTCTCCGGCTGCCACCTTGGCATGTACTTAGGGCACTAGCTCTCCCCCGCTAGACACGTAGCACTCTGCTGCACCCCCATTGTACACCTGGATCCTCTCCTTACGCCTATAAAAGGAAGGACCAGGGCCTTCTTAGAGAAGGTTGGCCCCGCGAGAACGAGGGCAGGGGCAGGCGCTCTCTTGGGGCCGCTCGCTTCCCTCACCCGCGTGGACGCTTGTAACCCCCTACTGCAAGCGCACCCGACCTGGCGCGGGACGAACACGAAGGCCGCGGGATCTCCACCTCCCTCACGACTCGGCTCCGGCCACCTCGCTTCTCCCCCCTTTGCGCTCGCCCACGCGCTCGACCCATCTGGGCTGGGGCACGTGGCACACTCACTCGTCGGCTTAGGGACCCCCCGGTCTCGAAACGCCGACAGTTGGCGCGCCAGGTAGGGGCCTGCTGCGTGTTGACGAGCAGTTTCCCGTCAAGCTCCAGATGGGCAGTCTCCAACGACCTCTCCAACCCGGGACGGTGCTCCGTTTCGGGAGTCTCGAGTTCATGTCTTTCGACGGCAGCTACGACATGATACTCCTTCCACCGTCGTGCGACGACGACAATGGTGGCCGACAGCCCGCCCGCCGGCGGCGGAATCGACGACGTCTTCCCCACGTGGGGAAAGAACAACATTCGAGCTCGCCCCATCCTCTCCCTCGCCATCGGAGGAGGAGGCGGGGCAACCAGGGCCGGGCGGGAGGCTGCGCTCCATCGGCTGTCGAGCGAATCGACATCCCCAGCGCCCCAACGGAGGACACGTCGGGCGTCACCCTCGCGTTTGAGGCGAAGGCGAGCGCCGTCCCCCCGCAACACGCCGACCCCGAGCAAGTGGACGACGCCAGCACGCTCACGGAGGGCCTGCAGGATGTCGCCCTCGTACCCAAGACGACGGTGCGATCAGCCCCCAATGTGACTTCGTCGCTCCTCGTCGACCAAAAGGTACCGACCGATTCCCATCCTTCGTCATTTCGACTCGGCCTCAACCCGCCTAGCGATCTCGCTCTGGCGGGCGCTCACGTTGAGGCGAGTGTAACCTCTCTTGGGTTTCGTGTGCGGTCATCTTGGGACCGATTGACGGGCGTCTCGACCTACGGGCCCTCTGGGTCCGAGGAAGATGACGACCCCAGCATCTGCTGGGATTTCTCCGGATCTGGCAACCCCAGTGCCATGCGGGACTTCATGACCGCATGCAACTACTGCCTCTCCGACTGTTCCGACGGCAGCCGCAGCCTTGACGACAAGGACTGCGGCCCGAGCCGCGAATGTTTCCACGTCGAGCTAGGGGATCCCTCCGGAGGCAACCGTCTCGGCATGCCGGAGGATGGTGATCTCCCTAGGCCAGTGCCTCGCGCCGACATCCCGCGGGAGCTAGCTGTGGTCCCCGTTCCGGTGGGGGGTCACGACCCACAGCTCGAGCAAGTCCGCGGGGCGCAGGCCGGGCTCGACGAGGGGGCAGGAGCGCTCGAGTTGATCCGCCGGGACGTCGGGCAGGTATGGGCGAGCCAGCCCCCGGCCGGAGAAATACGTCACCTGCCCCAGGGTCTCCAGCACCGCATCGCCAACGATGCCAGGGACAGGCCGCCACCCACATCCAGCAGGACCGGTCAGGACCTGGCAGCCGCGGCGATGCTCCTCCGCGCGATGCCGGAGTCATCAACCACCGAGGGCCGGCGAATCCAGGGAGAGCTCAAGCATCTCCTGGAAGGCGCTGCGGCCCGGCGGGCCAAGAGCTCTGCCTCCCGCAGGCAGGGGTACCCCTCGGAACCTCATGCCGCGACTTCCCGACTCATGCGGGAAGCCTCGGTCTACACCGGGCGCACGCGCAACACCGCGCCTGCGGCCCCAGGCCACCTCGGCGACGAGCACCCTCATCGCGACCGTCGGGCCCGCCTCGACGAAAGGGTGCGCCGAGGCTATCACCCAAGGCGTGGGGGACGCTACGACAGCGGGGAGGATCGGAGTCCCTCGCCCGAACCACCCGGTCCGCAGGTCTTCAGCCGGGCCATTCGGCGGGCGCCGTTTCCGGCCCGATTCCGACCCCCGACTACTATCACAAAGTACTCGGGGGAAACGAGACCGGAATTGTGGCTCGCGGACTACTGCCTGGCCTGTCAACTGGGTGGAACGGACGACGACAACCTCATCATCCGCAACCTCCCCCTGTTCCTCTCCGACACTACTCGCGCTTGGTTGGAGCACCTGCCTCCGGGGCAGATTTCCAACTGGGAGGATTTGGTCCAAGCTTTCGCCGGCAACTTCCAGGGCACGTACGTGCGCCCCGGGAATTCCTGGGACCTCCGAAGCTGCCGGCAACAGCCGGGAGAGTCTCTTCAGGACTATATCCGGCGATTCTCGAAGCAGCGCACCGAGCTGCCCAACATCACCGACTCCGATGTCATCGGCGCGTTCCTTGCCGGCACCACCTGCCGTGACCTAGTGAGCAAGTTGGGTCGCAAGACCCCCACCAGGGCGAGCGAGCTGATGGACATCGCCACCAAGTTCGCCTCTGGCCAGGAGGCGGTCGAGGCCATCTTCCGAAAGGACAAGCAGCCCCAGGGCCGCCCGTCGGAGGATGCTCCCGAGGCGTCAACTCCGCTCGGCGCCAAGAAGAAAGGCAGGAGGAAGTCGCAAGCGAAACGCGACGCCACCGACGCAGACCTTGTCGCCGCCGCCGAGCACAAGAACCCTCGGAAGCCCCCCGGAGGTGCTAACCTCTTCGACAAGATGCTGAAGGAGACGTGCCCTTACCATCAGGGGCCTGTCAAGCACACCCTCGAGGAGTGCGTCATACTTCGGCGCCACTTCCACAAGGCCGGGCCACCCGCAGAGGATGGCAGGGCCCGCGGCGACGACCCAAAGGAAGGTCACCAAGCAGGAGAGTTCCCCGAGGTCCGCGACTGCTTCATGATCTATGGAGGGCATGCGGCGAACGCCTCGGCTCGGCATCACAAGCAAGAGCGTCGGGAGGTCTGCTCGGTGAAGGTGGCGGCGCCAGTCTACCTAGACTGGTCCGACAAGCCCATCACTTTTGACCAAGCTGACCACCCCGACCATGTGCCGAGCCCGGGGAAATACCCGCTCGTCGTCGATCCCATCATCGGTGACGTCAGGCTCACCAAGGTCCTGATGGATGGGGGCAGCTGCCTCAATATCATCTACGCCGAGACCCTCAGGCTCCTGCGCGTCGATCTGTCCTCCGTCCGAGCAGGCGCTGCGCCCTTCCACGGGATCATTCCTGGGAAGCGCGTCCAGCCCCTCGGACGGCTTGACCTTCCTGTCTGCTTCGGAACACCCTCCAACTTCCGAAGGGAGACTTTGACGTTCGAGGTGGTCGGGTTCCGAGGAACCTACCACGCGGTATTGGGGAGGCCATGCTACGCGAAGTTCATGGCCATCCCCAACTACACCTACCTGAAGCTCAAGATGCCGGCCCCAACGGGGTCATCACCGTTGGCCCCACATACAAACACGCGTTCGAATGCGATGTGGAGTGCGTGGAGTACGCCGAGGCCCTCGCCGAGTCCGAGGCCCTCATCGCCGACCTGGAAAACCTCTCCCGAGAGGTGCCGGACGTGAAGCGACACGCCGGCAACTTCGAGCCAGCGGAGACGGTTAAGGCCGTCCCTCTCGACCCCAGTGGCGACACCTCCAAGCAGATCTGGATCGGTTCCGGGCTCGACCCCAAATAGGAAGCAGTGCTCGTCGACTTTCTCCGCGCAAACGCCGACGTCTTTGCGTGGAGTCCCTCGGACATGCCCGGCATACCGAGGGATGTCGCCGAGCACTCGCTGGATATTCGGGCCAGAGCCCGACCGGTCAGGCAGCCTCTGCGCCGATTCGACGAGGAAAGGCGCAGGGTGATAGGCGAGGAGATCCACGAGCTAATGGCAGCAGGGTTCATCAAAGAGGTATTCCATCCCGAATGGCTTGCCAACCCTGTGCTTGTGAGGAAGAAAGGGGGGAAATGGCGGATGTGTGTAGACTACACTGGTCTCAACAAAGCATGTCCGAAGGTTCCCTACCCTCTGCCTCGCATGGATCAAATCGTGGATTCCACTGCTGGGTGCGAAACCCTGTCTTTCCTTGATGCCTACTCAGGGTATCATCAAATCAAGATGAAAGAGTCCGACCAGCTCACGACTTCTTTCATCACGCCCTTCGGCATGTACTGCTATGTCACCATGCCGTTCGGTTTGAGGAACGCGGGTGCAACGTACCAGCGGTGCATGAACCATGTGTTCGGCGAACACATCGGTCGCACGGTCGAGGCCTACGTCGATGACATCATAGTCAAGACAAGAAAAGCCTCCGACCTTCTCTCCAACCTTGAAGTGACATTCCGGTGTCTCAAGGCAAAGGACGTCAAGCTCAATCCCGAGAAGTGTGTCTTCGGGGTGCCCCGAGGCATGCTCCTGGGATTCATCGTCTCCGAGCGGGGCATCGAAGCCAACCCGGAGAAGATCGCAGCCATCACAGCATGGGGCCCATCAAGGACTTAAAAGGTGTACAGAGGGTCATGGGATGTCTCGCGGCCTTGAGCCGTTTCATCTCGCGCCTCGGCGAAAGAGGCCTGCCTCTGTACCGTCTCTTAAGGAAGGCCGAGTGCTTCACTTGGACCCCCGAAGCCGAGGAAGCTCTCGGGAACCTGAAGGCGCTCCTCACCCAGGCGCCCGTCTTGGTACCCCCAGCTGATGGAGAAGCCCTCTTGGTCTACGTCGCCGCGACCACTCAGGTGGTTAGCACCGCGATTGTGGTCGAAAGGCAAGAAGAGGGGCATGCATTGCCCGTTCAGAGGCCAGTTTACTTCGTCAGCGAGGTGCTGTCCGAAACCAAGGTCCGCTACCCACAAGTTCAGAAGCTACTGTATGCAGTAATCCTGACGAGGCGAAAGTTGCGACATTACTTCGAGTCTCATCCGGTAACTGTGGTGTCATCCTTCCCCCTGGGGGAGATCATCCAGTGCCGAGAGGCCTCGGGCAGGATCGCAAAGTGGGCGGTGAAATCATGGGCGAGACAATCTCGTTCGCCCCTCGGAAGGCCATCAAGTCCCAGGTACTGGCGGACTTCGTAGCCGAATGGGTCGACACCCAGTTGCCGACGGCTCCGATCCAACCGGAGCTCTGGACCATGTTTTTCGACGGGTCGCTGATGAAGACGGGAGCCGGCGCGGGCCTGCTCTTCGTCTCGCCCCTTGGGAAACACCTGCGCTACGTGCTGCGCCTCCATTTCCCGGCGTCCAACAATGTGGCTGAGTACGAAGCTCTGATCAACGGATTGCGAATCGCCATCGAGCTAGGGGTCCGACGCCTCGACGCTCGCGGCGACTCGCAGCTCGTCATCGACCAGGTCATGAAGAACTCCCACTGCCGCGACCCGAAGATGGAGGCCTACTGTGATGAGGTTCGACGCCTGGAAGACAAGTTCTACGGGCTCGAGCTTAACCACATCGCCCGGCGCTACAACGAGACTGCGGACGAGCTGGCAAAGATAGCCTCGGGGCGAACGACGGTCCCCCCGGACGTCTTCTCCCGGGATCTGCACCAACCCTCCATCAAGATCAGTGACACGCCCGAGCCCGAGGCGCCCTCGGCCCCGTCCGAGGTAACCTCGGCCCAGCCCGAGCCGTCCTCGGTTCAGCCCGAGGAACCCTCGGCTCCCGAGGGCGAGGCGCTGCGCATCGAGGAGGAGCGGAGCGGGGTCACGCCTGATCAAGATTGGCAGGCCCCGTACCTGCAATATCTCCGCCAAGGAGAGCTACCCCTCGACCAGGCCGAGGCACGACGGGTAGCGCGACGCGCCAAGTCGTTCGCCTTGCTGGGCGATGAGAAGGAGCTCTACCACCGCAGCCCCTCGGGCATCCTCCAGCGGTGCATCTCCATCGCCGAAGGTCAGGAACTCATGCAAGAGATACACTCGGGGGCTTGCGGCCATCACGCAGCGCCTCGAGCCCTCGTCGGGAACGCTTTCCGGCAAGGCTTCTACTGGCCGACGGCGGTGGCTGACGCCACTAGAATTGTCCGCACCTGCGAAGGGTGTCAATTCTATGCGAAGCAGACCCACCTGCCCGCTCAGGCTCTGCAGACGATACCCATCACCTGGCCCTTCGCTGTGTGGGGTCTGGACCTCGTCGGCCCTCTGCAGAAGGCGCTCGGGGGCTACACGCACCTGCTGGTCGCCGTCGACAAATTCTCCAAGTGGATCGAGGTCCGACCCCTGAACAGCATCAGGTCCGAGCAGGCTGTGGCGTTCTTCACTAACATCATCCATCGCTTCGGGGTCCCAAACTCCATCATCACCGACAACGGCACCCAGTTCACCGGCAAAAAATTCTTGGATTTTTGCGAGGATCACAACATCCGGGTGGACTGGGCTGCCGTAGCTCATCCCATGTCGAATGGGCAAGTAGAGCGTGCCAATGGCATGATTCTACAAGGGCTCGAGCCTCGGATTTACAATGACCTCAACAAGTTCGGCAAGCGATGGATGAAGGAACTCCCCTCGGTGGTCTGGAGCCTGAGGACGACGCCGAGCCGAGCCACGGGTTTCACGCCGTTCTTCCTAGTCTACGGGGCCGAGGCCATCTTGCCCACGGACCTGGAATACGGCTCCCCGAGGACGAGAGCCTACGACGACCAAAGCAACCAAGCTAGCCGAGAAGACTCGCTGGACCAGCTGGAAGAGGCCCGGGACAGGGCCTTACTACACTCGGCGCGGTATCAGCAGTCCCTGCGATGCTACCACGCCCGAGGGGTCCGACCCCGAGACCTCCAGGTGGGCGACCTGGTGCTTCGGCTGCGGCAAGACGCCCGAGGGAGGCACAAGCTCACGCCCCCCTGGGAGGGGCCATTCGTCATCGCCAAAGTTCTGAAGCCCGGAACGTACAAGCTGGCCAACAGTCAAGGCGAGGTCTACGGCAACGCTTGGAACATCCAACAGCTACGTCGCTTCTACCCTTAAGATGTTTCCAAGTTGTTCATTTACCTCGCACCCACGCAAAGTTTAGTCAACAAGGAAGGGTCGGCCTCGCCTCGGCAAAGCCCGACCCTCCCTCGGGGGCTAAAAGGGGGGAAACCCCCTCTGCGTCAAAATTTTCCTTGAAAAAAATCTCTTTTACCAGAATATCTTTCGTACTTTTTGACTACTTCGAAAAGTGGGTCCTGGAAACGATGGAGTACACGTAAGCAGCCAAGGCTGACCGAGCCGAGGGACTCCTACGCCTCTGGGATACGGATACCTCACTCGTCACCTTCTGCGATAAGTAACTCACGTTCGGATAAAGTGACTCCGCGGATCGAACAAGTCTTTACGTTCGGAAGCCCTTCTGCCGAAGCAATTCTTCGAGCCTTCTTGACCGAGTCGGCGACAGGGCCTCACGGACGGGTGAAAGTACGTGTAAGCGGCAAGGCTGACCGAGCCGAGGGACTCCCACGCCTCCGGGATACGGATACCTCACTCATCACCTTCCACGAGAAGCAACTCTCGCTCGCACTAACATCCCTGTTACCGACAAAAAGTCCAGATACTCGAAACGAGAGGGAAAGAGACGCAGCTTTAAAACGCAGCGAGGGTGTGTGTTCTGGCCTCGACGGCCGCACAAGACACACACTACAAGATAATTTGATCCTGCAGGCCCGGGTCTTGACGCTGGAAGGGGGCAGCAACACCCTCGGCATCGACGGCACCTTCGGCGAGGCCCGACCTAGCCTCGGACGGCGACGCGGTCCGAGGGTCTCCGCTCCGAAGGACGACGTCATCACCACGCCCGGGCTATCGCTGCCGGGGACTTCTCCGGGAATCCGGCCCGAGCAGGCGGCTCGGCCGGCCACCTCTGGGGCCTCGGCCAACCATCTTCCGAGGGCGCCAGCCCGGTCCGAAGCCTCGGCTGATCAACTCCGACGTCGATCATGCCAACGGACAACCCGGCTAGGCTCCGGCCAACCAGGTTTCATTTTCGAGCCAACTCCGCCTCTGTTCATACTGATATCGCTACCCCTGGCCTCGGCTCGACAAGGGGCGGTCGAGGGGTCTCTTTAACTAAGCTAGAGGAACCTCGGACAGCAAGGCCGACCGAGCCAAGGGACTCCTACGCCTCCGGGATACGGATACCTCACTCGTCACCTTGACACGGGGTGACTCATGCTTGGTGAAGCGGTTCAGATAGTCAACAGGCGAGTCTTAGTGCTCGGAAATGAGGAAAAAACACGGCTCCGTGCCGAAGTTACATACATGTTCAGGCCCCGAAAGCCGTAATGAACAAAAAATCCTAGCATTCGAAGTGTCATTACAAACGGAACTCCGGTTCCCCCTCCGCAGGTACGAACAACCCCACTCGATAGGGGTGGGCCTGTGGAGCAACAGAAGACCGATGAACGACGTGTCATCGCCCGCCCCGACAGCGGCGACGATGAAGACTTCTGACCCGGGAGGCCGAACAGCAGCAGTGATGACCTCAGGACGGATGCTGCTGCTGGGAGGCCCCCGCCCTTGCCCAAACTCGAGAGGCAAGGACGGGCAGAAGGCCGTAGAGTTGGAGGTCGGTCCGTGGCCAGCCTTGGCTGTCGCGCCGGCGGAAGAACCTCTTCCAGCTGCCGTGGCGGGAGGCGGCACCAGGAGCGGCTCCGAAGCTGCTCGGCTCAGCGAGCCGGGCACGGTGCAGCTGTCAGCGCCAGGGACGACTCCCGCCCTTCCCCCCGATCACTGAGGGAAGGAGGGGGCCGCCGCCCACGCAGGGGCCAACCTCAACTCGGCACACTCCCCTCCCCAGCCCTGGTGATGAAAATCCTTGAGGCTGAGGGAGGGGCAGAGGCCGCAGCCCAGCTCGCTTTCCCCCACCATCAAGCCGGAGGTCACCATCTTGGGTGATCGCCGGTGGAGGGGTGCGGCCGGGCTGCATGATGAAAATCCTTGAAGCCGAACGATGGCTGAAAGGTACCAACTCCCACGGAGTTGCGTTCCTCCAATGATGAGGCGAAAAGACGGCGGCTTCCCCCATCCGGGGGCTTGGAAGGTGGAAAAACACGGTGCATAAGGGAGAAAGAAGACGTGGTCGCCTTACGGAAGGGGTCGCCCTCCTTTTAAAGGCGACTCTCCCTGCTTGCGCCCCCAACCGTCACGGGCTGAGTCTTCTCCAACACGCCTCCAAAGCACTCCCCTGCGGCGCGGGGGCTGGGTCCTGCATGTCATGCGGACCGGCTCCGAGCAAAAGAAGCCAAACCGCCACGCACGGCACACGCAACCACCCAGCAGTTACAAGTGACCCTCCACTTTTGCCCAGACCGACGGGCGAAAGGGGCAGGCAGCCATGCAGGCGGCATGCAACCACGCCAAGTGGACGCGCCCCTCCGACTCCTGACACAACAGCACGGAGGCCCAAGCCCACGCGTCGCGCGACCGGCGCGCCGGATGCTGCATGCAAGCAACTGTACCACTTGCGCCACCACCGCACCTCCTCGATTGCGGAACCGATACCGCGACCCGAGGTGACCCAGCGCACGACCCAGCAGCGCCAGCCTGATGCAGCGGTCAAACGCGATCAAAAGTGGGCCGGCAGTAATGACGGTGGCAGGAACGCGGGAGCAGCGGTCACGCCGTCAGCCAAGCTCACGTCCCATCCGGAGGCAGCGAGAGAACCCCCTCTCACGGCGTGAAGACGACGCGCCCGTGACCCGTTCCTCGAACGGCTCGCGCACGCGCAACGACAGCCTCGCCAACTACTCGCCCCATCGCATTAACTCCGCGGCTGGACAGGCGGCGCTTCTGGCAGGAGCAGCTGGCGACGCTTCGCCTTCGCCAGAACAACCGCGCCAAAAAAGGTACGCCGCGTCGTTCAATTTCGTATCCTTTTTCCTTTTTCCTCTTTCTCTATCTCTTGCAACAGGGACCGGGAAAGGGGATACCCCTAAAGGATCCTTCCCCATGAAGGAACTAGGCTCCGAGCCTCCTTACTGATCAGGGGTTCGAAGGCTGGCCCCCCGAAGGGTTCAACAGCCGCCTCAGATCGCGTGGGCCCGACACCCACTACTGGTCAGAGGTTCGAAGGTCGGCCTCCCGAAAGGTTCCACGGCCGCCTCAGGCTACTCGGGCTCCGCGCCCATTACTGATCAGGGGTTCGAAGGCTGGCCCCCCGAAGGGTTCACAGTCACCTCAGACACCGAGCGAGGGATGACCAGGGGTACGTTCGATACATAACCGAGGCTCGGGCTACGCTCCCGAGGTACCCTAGGACATTTCCGAGACCAGCGGGAACGATCCTGTAACGGAATCCCATCGGAGGGAGGCATCGAGCCCTTGGACCCCGTCGCCAGGGGACCGGGTCCGGCAGATCACCCGCAGGTACTTTTGGGCGTGCCTCCGGGCCCCTAGCCGACCCCCAACGAACGGGGCACGGACGTCCACTCGGATTACCCGCTTGCAGCTCACCGGAGACACCATGTTCGGTGCCCATCGAGGGTAACATGGCGCTCTCCCCCCTCCTCCTTGCGGAAAGGCGACGTAGGGGCATATGTAAAAAAGCCGAGTCTGTCCCTGATCGCCCTCTCGCGCTGTGCGGAGGCTCGGGGCTGCTCTCGTAAACCCGGCTCCGGCCAAACCGTTGACAGCGTCAACATACCAGCCCGAGAACTTGGGCCCCGACAGTGCACCCGGGCTACGGCCAGTTCACATGAGGGAACCGCCAGACCAGCCGAAGCGTTACGCAAGGCATTAAGACCTCGAAGGAGTGTAACCACTCCTCCGAGGCCTCGGGGGCTACACCCGGCAGGTGCGCTCGCGCGCACCCACCGGAACAAAATGCAACCGAGAAAGGCTGGTCCCCTTGCAAAAAAGTGCGACGAAAGCCTCCAAGCGAGTGCTAACACTCCCTTCGAGGCTCGGGGGCTACTGTCGGGGACCATAATTAGGGGTACCCTCAAGACGCCTAATTCTCAGCTGGTAACCCCCATCAGCATAAAGCTGCAGAGGCCTGATGGGTACGATTAAGTCAGGGATCAGTCCATACGAGCGACTCGATCACGCCTCGCCCGAGCCTAGCCTCGGGCAAGGGCAGCCGACCCTGAGGTGTTTCCGTCTCGCCCGAGGCCCCCTTTTTTACGGCAGACGCATCTCCGGCTCGCCCGAGGCCTTGCCTTCGTTAAGAAGCAAGCCTGACTAAATCGCCGCGCCGACCGACCGAGTCACAGGGGCATTTAACGCAAAGGTAGCCTGGCACCTTTATCCTGACGCGCGCCCCCTGGCAGAGCCGAAGTGACCGCCGTCACTTCGTCGCTCCGCTGACCGGTCTGACAGAAGGACAGCGCCGCCTGCGCCATCCCGACTGCAGTGCCACTTGACAGAGTGAGACTGACAGGCAGCCAGGCCTTACCAAAGGCGCCATAGGAAGCTCCGCCCGACCCAGGGCTCGGACTCGGGCTAAGGCCCCAGAAGACGGCGAACTCCGCTCCGCCCGACCCAGGGCTCGGACTCGGGCTAAGGCCCCGGAAGACGGCAAACTCCGCTCCGCCCGACCCAGGGCTCGGACTCGGGCTAAGGCCCCGGAAGACGGCGAACTCCGCTCCGCCCGACCCAGGGCTCGGACTCGGGCTAAGGCCCCGGAAGACGGCGAACTCCGCTCCGCTCGACCCAGGGCTCGGACTCGGGCTAAGGCCCCGGAAGACGGCGAACTCCGCTCCGCCCGACCCAGGGCTCGGACTCGGGCTAAGGCCCCGGAAGACGGCGAACTCGCTCCGCCCGACCCAGGGCTCGGACTCGGGCTAAGGCCCCGGAAGACGACGAACTCGCTCCGCCCGACCCAGGGCTCGGACTCGGGCTAAGGCCCCAGAAGACGGCGAACTCCGCTCAGCCCGACCCAGGGCTCGGACTTGGGCTAAGGCCCCGGAAGACGGCGAACTCCGCTCCGCCCGACCCAGGGCTCGGACTCGGGCTAAGGCCCCGGAAGACGGCGAACTCCGCTCCACCCGACCCAGGGCTCGGACTCGGGCTAAGGCCCCGGAAGACGGCGAACTCGCTCCGCCCGACCCAGGGCTCGGACTCGGGCTAAGGCCCCGGAAGACGACGAACTCCGCCTCGCCCGACCCCAGGGGTCGGACTCCGCCCTGGCCTCTACCGAACGACCTCCGCCTCGCCCGACCCAGGAGCTCGGGCTCGGCCTCGGCCATGCAGGACAGACTCGACCTCGGCTTTGGAGGAGCCTCCACGTTGCCCGACCTAGGGCACAAGTCCGCCACGTCAACAGGAAGCGCCATCATCACCCTACCCCGAGTCGACTCGGGCCGCAGAGAGCAGGACCGACGTCCCATCTGGCTAGCTCCGCCAGATAGGCAATGATGGCGCCCCGCTAGACCCATGACGACGGCGGCTCTCAGCTCCCTTACGGAAGCAGGGGGACGTCAGCAAGGGCCCAACCGCTCCGACAGCTGTCCCTCCACCAGGCTCCGTTACTCCTCCGACAGCCACGACACCACACCAGCTGGGTGCCAAGATCTCTCCGGCTGCCACCTTGGCATGTACTTAGGGCACTAGCTCTCCCCCGCTAGACACGTAGCACTCTGCTGCACCCCCATTGTACACCTGGATCCTCTCCTTACGCCTATAAAAGGAAGGACCAGGGCCTTCTTAGAGAAGGTTGGCCCCGCGGGAACGAGGGCAGGGGCAGGCGCTCTCTTGGGGCCGCTCGCTTCCCTCACCCGCGTGGACGCTTGTAACCCCCTACTGCAAGCGCACCCGACCTGGGCGCGGGACGAACACGAAGGCCGCAGGATCTCCACCTCCCTCACGACTCGGCTCCGGCCACCTCGCTTCTCCCCCCTTCGCGCTCGCCCACGCGCTCGACCCATCTGGGCTGGGGCACGCGGCACACTCACTCGTCGGCTTAGGGACCCCCCGGTCTCGAAACGCCGACAGGTTTCTACTGGCCAACAGCAAAGAGTGATGCAGCCGAGTTAGTCCAGAGGTGTGAAGCTTGCCAATACTTATCAAAGCAGCAGCATTTACTAGCACAGCAACTGCAGACCATACCCGTAACATGGCCATTTGTGTGCTGGGGACTGGACATGATTGGACCCTTCAAGAAAGCTCAGGGAGGATACACTCATGTTCTAGTTGCCATCGACAAATTCACTAAATGGATAGAGTACAAGCCCATCGCTTCTCTGACTTCAGCTAAGGCAGTGGAGTTCATACAAGATATAATATTCAGGTTCGGAATACCGAATAGCATCATAACTGACCTAGGATCCAATTTCACTAGCTCCAAATTCTTCGATTTCTATGAACAAAGAAGCATCTAGATCAAATATGCGTCAGTAGCACACCCGAGAGCCAATGGTCAGGTGGAAAGGGCCAATGGAATGATATTGGAAGCACTCAAGAAAAAAGTCTTCAACAAGAATGAAAAGTTCGCAGGAAAGTGGATCAGAGAATTGCCATATGTGGTTTGGAGCCTAAGAACTCAACCTAGCCGAGCTTTGCATGGAAACACTCCCTTCTTCATGGTCATGGTTTATGGTTCGGAGGCAGTGCTACCTGCCGATCTCAGGTTTGGGGCACCAAGGCTGATCTTCGAAAAGATAGCCGAAGCAGAAGCTACTAGACTAGAGGATATCGATATATTGGAAGAAGAATGATTGAATACAGTAATTCAGTCAGCTAGGTACCAGCAAACTCTGAGACGCTATCATGATAAGGCCATACGACATGTATCCTTCGCAGTGGGAGACTTGGTCCTTCGTCGAATTCTAACAAGGGAAGGACGACATAAATTGTCGCCACTATGGGAAGGGCCATTCATGGTAGCAGAAGTCACTCGGCCAGGATCATATCGACTTACTCAAATGGATGGCACGGAAATAGGGAATTCATGGAATATAGAGCATCTCAGGAAGTTTTACCCCTAGCTAGATTTCAAAAGCTATCGGGGCAGCATTGTATTCTGTAATGGGAAAAGTACATCATCAATAAAAAGACTTCATTCTCAAAGGCACTCGAACTATTTATTATCAATCTGCATACTTACTCGACTCAGGGTGACCACTATACCCTGCTAACGAAGCATCGGCTTAAGTCGGCAGTGACTTAAGATGATGCAACATGCTCACGCTTGCTTAACTTAGGGTGACCACTATACCCTACTAATAGAGCAATCGGCTTAAGTCGGTAGTGACTTAAGATGGTGCAACATGCTCACGCTTGCTTAACTTAGGGTGACCACTATACCCTACTAACGGAGCAATCGGCTTAAGTCGGCAGTGACTTAAGACGGTGCAACATGCTCACACTTGCTTAATTTAGGGTGACCACTATACCCTACCAACGGAGCAATCGGCTTAAGTCGGCAGTGACTTAAGACGGTGCAACATGCTCACGCTTACTTAACTTAGGGTGACCACTATACCCAACTAACAAAGCAATCGGCTTGAGTTGGCAATGACTTAAGACGGTGTGACATGCTCACGACTACTCAATCTAGTATAAACATGCTTACGATCACTCATCTTAGGGCGGTCTCTATGCCTCACAAAATAGGAAGAAGTTTCGAAACCAACACACTGCATTTGCCTCTGCAATCGTAACAACTGTTGAATTCAAACAACAGAAAAAGCAAAAATAGCATTCAGTACCAAGAACACGTTCTAGCGGAGTATTTGGGCACATCGATCACATACACCTATGGTTCATGAATGTATTCAGTATTTCTTCTCGGCGATGTTTTTCTTAGGAACAACCGATGAAGAAGGGTGACTCGAGGAGTCAGGAGCAACTTTGACATCTACAACTATATCATCAGGAACAATCACGCCCGGCCTTCTCATCAAGATCCGCCCCGCGCGAATGGCTTTATCCATAGCCTTGGTAGCTAGTCGAGCAGCTTCTAGCTCCTGGACGACTGATCTTTTGGAGGCGCACAGATCCTTGATGATGGAGTCTTTGCTCGACACCAACTATCTGAGAGAAGGACCTCATCCTGGGACACCTGCTGTTTGTGACGGTGGTGATCCAAATCTGTCATGGTAAAACGATGGCTCCTCTCCAAGATAGTCAGAGAATTGTTAGCGTCACGATACAACCTATTAAGGTTATCGCGAGAAATAGCAAGCACACGTTTTTCCTCCTATAGACAAGAAGCAGCTCTTAAGCATCCAGTAAACAGTAGAAACACAACAGATAAAGTCAAGTAAGCTTACCTCGTTGGCCACCCTTTCAGAGTCAAGCTGAGCACTAGAGAGGAATTCAATGAATTGGCATCATCTAAGGAAGCAGAAACCCGAGCCAGGTCGATCTGACCTTGAGAATACTTCTCCTCGAGTTCAGAGTACCGCCGGGTCATATCTAACAAAAAATAGTTGAAGAAGGGCACACAGTTAAAAACAGACCAATCAAGAAGCCAAGGAAGAAAACAAAGACACTAACTAGCATTTGTCATTTTTAGATCAGATATCTGCTTCTGAAGCAGCAGCGAATTCCACTGCGTCAGAAACAGAGCTCCTTCTGGGATAGACGCACCTTGTGATCTCAATTGATCAGCCATCCCATCGACCAAAGCCTGATATTGAAAACAAATGAGTATAAAGACAGTAACTTGCCAGGAGTATTGCCAGAACAAGATAAGCCGAATTACCTGAAGATTAGAGAAGAATGACGGAAATCCCAAGTCACGAGAAGCTAGGTGGTGGCTCGATGAAGGAATATCAACTAGGGCAATTTGAAGAATATCACCAGGGATCAATTCAACACCACTAACAGGCATCAAAACTCCAGCATCCGGTGCGCCGACCTCTAAGGCGACTCCCTCACTTGAAGCGGGCGCTGCTAGTACACCACCAGAGTGTGGTGGAGAAGACCCGACGTGGACATCCATGGAGGTATGAGAAGGGGAGCCCGCTCGGACACCCTCGGGGGCTGAGTTGCAGCCTATACCGCCCATCGGAGACGGATCACTACCGGCAACACCCTCGGGGGCTAGGTCGCAGCTTGCGCTACCCACCCAAGCCGAATCATTACCGGCAGCACCCTCGGGGGCTGGGTAACCGTTGGAACCACCCTTGAGGACTGAGTTCTTTGCAACAGCCACCTCTAAGGCTGAAGGATTCTCAGTCACCTCCATGGAAATTGAACAACCTTGACCAGCCTCTTGGCTCCGAAGATCGCCCTCCAAGGTCAACGATGCACGAGACGCTGCCCGAGATACCTCTAATCCCACATCTGGAACGTCAGAGCAGATGTCCATCATATCACCATCAGTTGGCTCGGACAGCAGATCTTCAGGAACAACATCCTCAAGAGCCTGATCAAAATTTGCTAAGGATAACTCTTGCAGACTAACAAGAGCAGACAGAGCTGGAGAAGGAATATCGCTACTCCCCCACTGACTCTGTAGCGCCGACTGTTCTTCCGAATTAGCGAGACTTCCTCTTCTTCCTCTTTGTCCTCGTCAACAATACAGGCAACAAACGGCACAGGGTCACACCCAATGGGATCGGTTCTAGAAGGATCACACCCATTGGGATCAGCATCAGTAGGGTCACACCCATTGGGATCAGCATCAGTAGGGTCACACTCATTGGGATCAGCATCAGTAGGGTCACACCCATTGGGATCAGCTCCAGTAAAGAGTTCCACTGGTACTTCTTCAGCAGCAGGAGCAGAAGGGCCAGCATCATGATCCAAGCACGACACTCACCGAAGCCGTCTCTTTTTCTTTTTCTTCCCCTCGGTAGGAGCAGTTGGATGACTGACTTGGCGAAGACGTTTTGGGCGAGTACCCTCAGGCCTTCGAGTATCCACAGTTTTCTCAGGCTCTAGGATAGTTGCAACAACCACTGTTTTAGTAGGGATCGAGTCAGAAGAATCCCAGCCAACACGTCCAACATAGCACTTATCTCTGCATCACCCGGACTCATAGGCATCTCAAAGTGAACTTGCCTCTCATCATTGGGAAGATCTCCAAGCAAAGCAACCAGAACCTCAACTTCTTCAAGAGAGGGTCACACTCTAAGACCCAAACCACTGTCACTAGCAGGAGGATTTGACACAAAATCGAAAAAGGACTTGGAAGGTGGTAGATTCCAAGCAGAATATGCAACAGGAGCACTAATGTTTGATAGTTTGCCTCTAAGGATCATTTCCAGTCGACTCACCAAATCCACAATAGGAATCCTCTTGTTGGTAACCCGGGTTGAATCGGTGACACCACTATACAAATAAGCCGGGTATGCCCTATCCTTTAGTGGCTGAATATTCTTAAAAACAAAGTCTGCAACCACAGCTTCAGCGGTCAGACCTTTCTCCTTCAACAAACAAATTTCAGCAAGTATAACTTTGGCTTCTGTTATCTCCAAGTCTGTGGGAGACTCGATCCAACTTGAAGCACGAACATCCGGTTGTCTCCCTGACCGAGGGGGGAGAGACTTGCCCTGGTTTTCCACAATAAACCACTCTAAGCGCCATCCTTTAATGCTATCTTTAAGTGGAATGTCAAGGTATTCCGTTTTCCTCCCACGCGCATCTCCAGACTCGCACCACCCACGAGCTGGTGCTGCCCCCAGCCATCCCAAGACGACAATGATACAAGTACTTCCACAAACCGAAATGAGGAAAAATTCCAAGATAGGCTTCGCACAGATGAACAAAAACAGAAATTTGCAGAATAGAGTTGGGATTCAGGTGAGTCAGATTCAGATTATAAAAGTCAAGGAGACCGCGAAAGAAGGGAGAAATGGGAAGAGCAAGGCCGCGGATAAGAAAAGGGATGTAGACAACGGACTTGTGGGTATCCTCTGTTGGAACAGTAACCCCACGGCAAATCCTCCAAGAGCAAAGCTCCTTCGGAGGAAGAACTCCGACAAAGACAAGGTGGAGAAGATCCGACTCGGATACAACAGACATATGATTACCTGTGAAGGGCAATTGACTGTTGAAATCAATAGGAGGAATGATCGCTGCAGCAGAATTCTGACTCTTCCGCTTGGGCGCCATCGCAATCTCGTTGGTGGGCTGAGCGGAAGCAAAATCAAAGGGAAACAGAGGAGGTTCGGAGGCAAAAGTGAGGCTAGGGCTTAGAATGCAGAGGCGGGCGGCGACGTGATACAAATGGGGTTTTCCCAGGTCAGACACCATTTCTAAAAAGTGCTTAGTCATCACTCGATCGTTATTTCTAAAACGCTGACATGGCCTAGTACGACTCGGCTGTAACCTTTAAAACGCTGACGTCGCCAGTCATCACTCAACTGTTATTTCTAAAATGCCGACGTGACTCAAAATGACTCAGTTGTTACCTCTAAAACGCCAATGTCGCCAAGCACCACTCGGCTGTTACTTCTATAACGCCGACGTGGCTTAGCAGGATTCAGATGTTACAATCTAAAACACTGATGTCGCTAAGAACCATTCGGCTGTTACCTCTGAAGACACCGGCGGCAACTCAGCTGTTCTTTCTCCACGTAAATGCAAACAGAATTAAAATGCGACACAGCAATGGCAAGTCATTATTCGAGCGTTATCTCTGAGAACAACGGCTACGGTGGGCACAAATACAAACTATCGATCAACTATAAAAGAGCGGTGGAAAGGCAAGAGATGTGCACAGAATGGGCCAAAATTTTCTTCATATAAAGGGAAAGTTCTTCCACAAACTTAAAGGCCGATCATTATGAGCCGACCTTCTTCCCACTTTTCGACACATTACATTACTACATTACATTACACTATGCTATACTACTAACTACTACTACATTATTCCACTAATACTACTTCTACTAATATTTATCTATACTAATATCTAAGCCAGTGGCGCTTTGCCACTAGCCTTGCCGCTGTCGCTGCCGCCCTTGTCGTCGCCCTTGCCGTCGCCTCCGTCGTCGCCCTCGCCGTCGCTGTCACCGCCGCTCCCCTCCTTGGATGAGTCAGAGGAGTTCTCCTCGTCTGAGGAGACCTCCGACTCATTTGAGCCCTCGAGCCTGGAGCGCTCGACAGCCTGGATATATGTCCACACCTCGGTGGCGATCCCCAGGGAATCGCCCGAGTCATCGGACTATGCCGGGGGCGAGGTGTCGACTGGCGACCCCTTGGACTTGGAGGAAAACTCCTCCTACGAGTACTTAGAATTGCCGAAGTCCTCCGAGGGAGGGGTCGGCTCACGCTTCCGCTTGTCGCCGGAGTGGTGCGACGAGCTTCCGCCTTTCTTGCTCTTGCCCATGGTGGAGTAGGAGGGAAGAGAAAAGAAGAGAGTAAACAACAAGCGGCAGAGAGATGTGTGAAGACGCCAGTGAAGCAAGCGCTCTATTTATAGAGGAAGAAGTCAACCGCTCATCTCCTACCACGGTCACTAAACAGTCGCAAATATTCAATAAGCAATTCAAATCGTCTGGAAACAAGTTAGGCGGCTGACGCCATTTCACGTAACACGACACCCATTAGGCCTCAAGTCAACTGCTTGGATGATATGATTACACCCGCGGTCACGTCAAGTTACTACTCAGGGGCAGTTTGCTAAACGCTCATCGCACCAAGCCGTCCCTTGCCCACACCCATTGGGGGATATCTAGGAATTTTCAATAGATTCTCCCAAGCCATCACATCCACACAATATACGCAATGAATGTATCAAGACAGAAGGAAGATATCGATGGAGATCGGAGGAAAGCCAAAAATAGCTGATGAAGTACAAGTCTAATCAACAGGAGCATTGAAGCACGAAGTGAAATGAAGACCAGCCAAGAGCCATCTACCAGATGTCCAATCTATCGCAGATCAAATAAATTTCAAACCTAACAGGACACGGTTATACCGCGTTGTGGATCTCAAAGACAAAACCGAATGCTGATTTCTAAAGCATAAAGATGACGATATAATGCTGAATTCTAAGGCATTCGACGAAGATAAAAGGATGATTTCTAAAAGCATGAGATGAAGACCTTTGAGTGGATTATTTTCAGTAATCCACTCAAAGCTCGGGGCTACACCCAATAGATCATTAACTCCAAAAAGGCAGAATGCTGATCTCCAAAGCATAAGCTAATGATAAAATGCTGATTTCTAGAGCATGAGATAAAGATAAGACAATGCTGACTTCTAAAGCATGAGATGAAGACCTTCGAGCGGATTATTTTCAGTAATCCACTCGAAGCTCAGGGGCTACACCCATTGGGTGCACCTTCGGTGCACCCAATATATCCTGAACCCTAGAGAGCAGAATGTTGATCTCCAAGGCGTAAGCACGAGACAAAGCACTAACTTCTGAAGAATAAAGCGAAGACCGATGAATAAAGACAGTAGAGGATAACAGAAGATCACTTTCACCAAGTTACTCAGAGTTCAGAAGCAACAACTCGATAGGCCCATTTTTCAAGGTATTCTTTATTAAAATCAAAAACAGCAAGCTGGACCTAGAATCTTTGGGCCGATTATTTCAAAATCAACTCAAAGATTGGGGGCTTGTGGGGGACAAATATCCCCCAGGTCCACTAGAAGGTTAGAAGACCTCGCGAAAGGCTTTGGGCCCGATGTTTCGCAAGGCCATCCCTTCGTGGGCCTGGGGAGGAACGCTTGGTGAAGTAGATCAACACAAGATCGGATCAACTCGAGCCCGGATGGCCCAACAGATTTGAGTAACATCCGCAACAGTAGCGCGACTTTCCCGCGCTGCGTCCTCAGGCGTCGGAACTGAATGGCGATAAGTCGGCAGAATTATAGGAAGATAGGCTCAGCCGGTTCACTATTACTTAGGCTCACGTTGTTATCATATCCGCATGTAACGCCCCACGGTCGAGTATATAAGGCCTAGGGGGCATCCCCTCAAAAAACACCTCACTCCTTAACCGTCTACTCCATTCTCTAGCATCTCCCATACTAGAGAACCCCCTTTTGTAACCTACCACTCTAAAGACCCACACCAGGACGTAGAGTATTACGCGTCTCGAAGCGGCCCGAACCTGAACAAAATTGTCTACTGTTTCTCGTGCATCCGGCACGAACCATCGAGCTACAGTCGGTAACACCGTCCTACTCCAAAAGCTCCTCGAGGGGCAACCCCGGGTGCGCGGTCGGACCCAAAGCACCGACACTCCCCACTTGGTGAAATGTTTTGGGGTTTTTGTGGGGCCTTTTTGCAATGTTTCTCTTAATACATTTTGTAGTTTTGCTACTATACTTCATTTTTGGTAATGGTTCCCTAGTGTGATTTGGCCATTTGCCCACTCTTTTCCCCTTTGATCACATGGTTAGGGTTTAATGGCTTAGGAGGGGAATTAGGGCTTTAGAACCTTGTTCATGGGTGAAAATTGTATGAAGGCTAGGGTTCCTCTCTTTTGATGATCAATACTTAGCTTACCTTATCCATGGTTCTAGGGTTTTAAGTACCTTCACTTCCTAATTTACACATTGGATTAGAGGCCATAGGTGTGCTTCTTAGGCCAGGGCCTTGGGCAACACCAGGGGTGTTACACTCAAATGAAACACTCCACAAGGCACTACTATTTTTCTAGCTCAATTCTAGTGAATATGGCACTTGGGAGGATTGTGGAGACTTGGAGTTGTTGCAATGGTGAAGCTACTGTGTGTCTTGAATGCTGGTTGGGGTGTATTTATAGCCCGAACCAAACCACATAGCCGTGGAGAGAAGTGGTGAAATCAGCAATTTTCTACGTCGCATCGGACCTTGCACCTTAGTGGTTCGGTGCACCACTAGACCCTTGTCAAACTGTGCTGACATGGAGCCATTATGATAGGGTAGGTCTTATCAGGTCACCAAACTAGGACAGTGTGCCACTAAACCTCTACCAGGTAACAGAGCCGTTGAGTTGAAGATGGTCGTTGAACTGTCAAGCGGTCTGATGCTCTAGGTCCTCTTCGGCTAAAAAACAACCTATCTGGTAAATTTATCTGATGGGCCACCGTACTAGTTCGGTGTGCCAGCAGACCCATACTAGTTTCCAGACCCTCTACGCACTCGGTGTGGTGCACCACCGTACTGGTCTGGTGCGCCTCTACACAACCCAACTTAGACAATCTTTGACAAATCGTCTTCAAATGAGTTTGCCTTTTTATGAGGGTGTTTCTATGACTTAAACAAACATATATAGTGACTTTCCAATTAGTCTAAGACATGAAACATGGTTGTTTTAAGTCCTCTAACTCATATTTCTATTTAGGCTCAACTTTTATCCTAAAGAGTGAAACTTTAAATATGAGCTTTCCACCTTCTCTAGATGTGTCAAATAGGTTCCTAGGGTGTTTAGAACTTATCCAAAGAGTAAAACTATTGCAAGTTCATCTTTTCCAAAGTTTACCACTGTAAGGCTGGATTTGAGCTATTTTGAACTTATAGATTTAGAAATTGATATTATGAACATGTGAACCATAAACTCAACAAACTAGTTAGTTCAAGTGGTTGCGGTGGTTATCAAGCACCAAAACGAATATAGAAATGGTTTAAGACCATTTTCCTTTAATTCTCCCACTTTTGGTGATTGATGCCAACACAACCAAAGCAAATAGGAAATTTTAGAATTATAACTAGTTTGCATAAATTCAAAAGTTCATAGGACACTAAGTTAAAGCAATTCTAAGTAGAATATGAGTTGTATTGAATTTTTAATATTTTGGACCACATTTGCACCACTTGTATTTTGATTTTGCAAATTTTTGAAATCATTTCAAGTGTTCTTTGCTTTTGGTCAAAAAGATAAGAATTCATTTTCTCTAGCATTTCTCAAGTCTAAAAATTTCTCCCCCTTTTTCAAATGCATTTGCTTTGGCTAGATAAGATTCCCCCTTTCAATTTCTCCCCTATTTGTGGAAAGAGTTGTCTTAGTTGTCAAGAGTTTTTTCACAAACTGAAAAGATACCAATTTTCAAATACTAAAAATTTGAAAACAAGGTGGTGGTGCGGTGTTTTTGCTTTGGCCTAATATTTTTCCCCCTTTGGCATTAAACACCAAAATGGAGACAATTGTGTGGCCTGTAGGAAACGATGATGCCTAAGAGGGGGTGAATTTGGACTTCTAAAAACTATCTCTAATCTAGGCCACAAATAAATCCCTAGAATAAAACCTATGCAAATAACCAATTTATAATGTGCAAATTAGATTTGTCTAAGTGATGTTATCTCTACCGCAAAGCCTAAGTTTCAATCCTAAATAATCTAACTAGAAAGGTAAGATTGAAACTTAAATACTTAATATAAATGTGGAAGGTAAAGAGCAAGGTAGAGATGCAAACGCTCGTGGATGACGCTGATATTTTTACTGAGGTATCTGTTAGTCACTTGTTATCAATTGCTATACACAGTTGAAAACAAGGCAACACAATATTAAGAAGATAATCAACCTTCGTCTTCAAGCAGTTATCTCTTCGAGATAACTCCTTCGAAGACGAAGGTTAGGACTTAATCAAATAAATCGTGACTTAGTTGCATAAATAAGTATATAAAGAATGTGAAGAAGTTAAACAAGATAACTCATCTCAAATATTTCGATATCACATTTCTTCCCTTTCATATAATGAATTTACAATCGTACCTTTGGTTCTACAGAGTGAATTAGAATGAAGGTGTTCTAGGGAAGAGATTACACAAGGCAATTATCCAGTCCGCCAAAAAGTACTTTATGCAGGGCACTGTTTATCTATTTATAGGGAATCGTACAACTTCGTACGAAATTACATTTATACCCACAAGGATTACACACAGGATTTACATATAATACAAGGGCAACATCATCTTTTGCTTTCATCATTCAAGATGACATCATCTCCCTGTGTTGTTATGAAGAAGCTAGCTTCGCCGTTCCTCCATCATCCTGCATCGAAGGTGTTCTGGTGCCGAAGCTCCTGCAATACTTGACAATCATGCTGATAACCAATGGTTAAACGTGTTTTTGAGGACCTTCAAAGGATGAAGGCCCCAATAGTATTCGGAACCACGTAAGGTACCGACTAATCCTTATTGGTGCCCCTACACAAAGGGTAGCCCACGCAAGGGCCAAGCACCTCGATCGAGTAACTTCATAGAGAGCAGTGGGCCTTCTCCACAGACAAGTGGTGCTCCGCTTCTGGCTCCTCTCGAACGCTCCCCGCCGTCTCCACTATCGAGCTTCCGGTCGAAACGTCGTGGGCCTCATTCCCTCCGGTACATAGTGGTGGGCGTGACACAAACTCGGTTGTCACGGTCTCGCAAGACTCTCGCCCCACTCGGTACAATTACAATGGCTCATGCAAGAGCCAAGGGGTTGTGTGGTTTTTCTAAACTCACTCAACTAACTAGGATTCACCTAAAGCAAGCGCATAAGCGGTCTAACTAACCTAAGAACTTCACAAAGCACCTACGCTAATCACCGAGTGATTCTATTAAGCACTTGGGTGTATGAGCACTTGGAAATGTCTTGGTATATTGCTTGGGCTCCCACACAACCAGATGGCCGGTTGGTGGGGTATTTATAACCTCCCCCACAATTCTAGCCGTTGGACAAAAAGTTGGATGCACTGTCGTCGGGCGCACCGGATAGTTCGGTGCACACCGAACATGTCCGGTGCCCTAGCCACGTCAACCGACCGTTGAGGTCTGTAGTAGTCGACCGTTGGATCCGACCGTTGCCCATACTATCCGGTGCACACCGGACAGTCCGGTGCTACAGCCCTGAGAGCCCTGGTTGCGGGCTCTCTGTGCAGACTGCCCGGTGCCTCACCGGACAGTCCAGTGCACACCATACATGTATTGTTCACTGTTCGGTGTGCCACCAGAGTGCTGGCTACTGCCTACTTCATGGATTCCTTCACTGTTTCTTTTGGGCTTCTTTTGTTCTTGAGTCTTGGACTTCTACGCATCTTTTAGGTCTTCTTTTGAGGTGTTGCACCTCAGTGCCTCAGTCCAATCCTTTTCGCATCTTGTGAACTATAAACACAAACACTAGCAAGCACATTAGTCCACAGGTTATGTTGATCATCAAACACCAAAATCATTTAGACAAATGGGCCGGGGTCCATTTTTCTTACATGGCCTATTGAAACAAAGATATAGCAATTAAGAACTTGAGTTTGAGCAAGGGATCTTTGATACCGATCGAATTTGCAGTGGAAGCGCTTTCCTTGTTCAAAACTCTATTTCCCTTTCAATTTGAGACTGCACACAAAATAGACTTTAAATGATATTAGTCTCAAAGATTTAATGTGTAGATCATTGCCCCCTTAAATGTGCATATAAGTGATGAATACTTGTCAGAATAATGCACTTGGACTTGTGAGGCTCGGGAAATCAAGTTCTACATCTTAAACCTTGGTGCAAGCGGAAATATGAAATTGTACCGATTGAAAGAGATGTAAGTGATCATAGGTATAGTAAATGAGCAATTTGTGCAACATTCAATCCATGTTCCAAGAATCAAGCACATTTAGTTCACTCCTAAGCTCAAAAAACCTTTTTCAAGGGGCTTGGTAAAGATATCAACTAATTGTTTTTGGTTGCTAACATGAGGAGCCTCTACATAATCGCAGCTGCCATATCTGGCAGGGGTCAATGGACTAGAGATGTCAAGAAGTGAAGGTGGCAGAGAAGCAAATTGGTTGCCTCAACTTTTAATAAGCATGACTGCACGAGGCACGACTAGAACACAGATGAGTTTGCGATCAAACGTGGCCTTCACCATCACTAGAGGATGGCCTCACCCATGCCTCTCGAGCGATGTGACAATATAGCGAGAGGAGTTGCCTGGCCCCGATAGCTTCTCGTAGCCGACGGAATTAGGTGACATGACACAGACCTAAGAATAATCGTTTCATGAGGTGCGAACTGTGCGCTTTCTAGGCTCCCACCCCTCCAACGTGCCACCACGCACCAGGACATGGAGGCATCCTAGAATATGTGAAATGTGAGCATGAAGGAAGACGAGTTCAAGTTTTAATGAACCTAATATGTTCACAGACTTGCTCAACGAGTAATTTCCACAATGTCCTGAGACCTATATCGGTGCGAGGCAGGTCTTCTTTGATGATCTTTCTCCTATTCATTATCGATGCCAGGACATTCCTGCTCATCCTTGTTCCCTGACTCCACAACCTTTGTTTCTATATCCATATCCTACTCCTCCCATATCCATATTGACCACGTGTCGACGCTCCTCCTCCTCCTACTATTAAACCTCCTACGACCAACACACATATGTCTATCACTGGAATTTCTTCCACTGATGCTCCTCCTCCACGACCTTTTACTTATATGTACCCGTACGGATATCCATATGGTGCTCCTCATGGATTGTATGATGCTCCTCTTCCATATGCTCCTCCATATGGTGCCTCTCCTGCATTCTCTCCCTCACATGGAGCTCTTCCAACATATGGTGCTTGTGCTCATTTTCGTCCTCCCATAGGCATGTTAGTGTCCCATAGTTCCAATGACGATGGGACTGAACTATGATGAAGAACAAAAAAATGTTAAGTACACATAGACTTCTACGAGTTAGACCCAATTTTTAAGTTGAGAATAATTTTTGAGTCCACAAATTTATAGGCCCACCTTAGGCTATTGTACTTTATTGACCTTGTTGAGGGAAACAACATAAGGGGATAAGCCTTTTGGAGTCATATAACGTCTACGTACAACCCCACCATCGAACATCCTTGCCACCGTACCTCCAATCAGCTGAAGGATCGATGGCCCACAAGCAACCCTAAGGTCACCCATTCAACGACATTTACAAGTGATTGTCAGTGGCCCAGACTAGCGGATTAGATGATGTTATACTGCCCAAAGCAGCAAAGAAGAGCTTCCACAATAGACCCGGTAAAACAGACTTGCAGCTCTTCGTCATCAACCCAAATGGTGCGTGCCACACAACGACGATGATTATAGTGATGTGAGCAAATGATCATGTCTCAACATGGACGACGATTATAGTTCCACATCACTAGTCATTATCGGACCAACACGTTCTATTGGCCACAATAGGATAGGAGCACAACGCAAAAGGAAGAGGCCAACAATGAGTAGTAGCGAGTCCCATGCTATGGAGAAGAGTATGGTAAACAAGCTCTATAGGGCTAGCGAGGTATTAAGTCATCAAAATTGTATGAGCACTATACCAAGTTGCTAAATCAGGCCATCGCCAATATGGATGATGGTATGAAAAGGATCTATACGCTAGCCTTAAAAATAATCGAACAGATAAAACTAGAGATAAAACTAGACGAGAAAAAATACAATAAAAATAGAGAAGAAAGATGATAAAGAGTAATATTATATTATTTTTTTACAAACTATGTAATTCATATTATTATTTTAATATTGTAAATTTTTCTTGCTTTGTTTAAATTATATTCTTTTCCTTAATTACATGGCTGGTAGATTTTTTTCAAACAAATTATAGTGTTTTGTTTCAAGTACGTAAAAAACTAATATAGCGCTAAAATGACTATAGGATAACAACAAAGACTATGCACTAGAGCGCTGTAATAGATAAGTGACAAATGAACGATAGACCGAGTGCATTAACTTCCAAGGCTATCTCCAGCATTACCTATCTCACCGCCCTCTATTAAAAACTCCACATACGAGGGTAAAACCATCCTCACAATATTATATTAAGACCTCACGTAGGTTAAAAAAACCCAAACCTCTACCCTAACCATACACAGCGGCATCGTAACCATATGAAAACAAACACGACCAGAGCTGAGTCTTAAACATGTGTTAGAGAGTCAAACCCAGAATCTGAAGAGTGCTACTCAAACCACCTAACTAACTCGGCTAGAGGCCCTTTTTAAACTCCACTTAAGAAACAGTACAATCTACAGTCCAGAACACGTTTTGTAGTCATATACACAGTCTGCTAGTCAGTCTAAATGTAGTAAAACAACAGGTAGTACGGCCGCGCCTAAACTGTGAACGATTTTGCAAGCATTTCCATCAAAACAAGGTGCAATGACTTATGAGCACATGCATTTCTACCAGGGGTACAACTAAAATTGTTCACATTACAACACAGAAACCTGAATCCAAGCAATTGCATTTAAAAGTTAGACGAGAACGATGACCGCCAGATAAAAGGTACGTAGAAGGGTAAATTACAAAGTATGGTATCGCACTATTTATCTTCCTTGTGACAATGTAACCCCGTCACGATCCGCAGCAAGCTGATTTTTGTGACGCTGAAGCCTCACCACCCTCGGGTCTGTTAATACTGATCGTACGATCCTGAAACATAGAATTCCTTTCTTATTAAGCAACATTGCTGAAGTAGCAAGTATGCAAGTTGTTAGTTTTTTTTTCCCTGCAACAAGCTGAAAAGGAAGAATAAGTTTTGAAGTTGCACCTCTGGCTTTGAATCAGATTCTGCAAGCCTTTGCTTGATATCTCTTGCTATGGAGAAGAAAACCTGCTCCACATTCAGGTTCGTCTTCGCACTCTGCAGAAACAACAATCATGATTTATATAGTTTTAGCCTTTTAGTTTTAGCCAACCACATATCAGGCAGGTCGTTCCATTCAGTTAGAACAGATGCAAGGAGAACACAACAGAAATACAAAGTAAAAACAGAACAGAACAGACCGTTTCAAAAAATTTGATGCCATACTCATCAGCAAGAGCCTGCCCTCTTGAAGTTGGCACAGCCTGTATTCAGACAATAAACGCCACTTACAAAGAATAAGGATATGGATAAACTTAAGATTCAAAAGAACACTAGGCGCTAGACAGGAGATGTAACTGCAATCTGCACAAATATGAAAGAATAAATGGGAAAGGAAGACAGAATGTCTACAGTCTAGACAGCCCACTGCCTTAGGAAAGCCCACTAGCTCATCTAAGCACCATACCTCCCCCCATCAATCCCGTACAGCCTACCTCTACCACCACCGATTAACAGCTGCTGCCTTCATTCTATGCAGCTGCATCACCTGTCCTGTCTCCCCAAACCATGCCGTTCGCCTGCCCTATGCTTTTTGCATGCACAGCACCCCTCACCTGCGCTCCTGCTCCATGGCACACCATCTGTGCCCGTCTGCGCACACCATACATCTGCTCCTCAATGGTGCACTGCCTCTACTCTGCTTGCGTACATGAACCCTAGGAGCGAAGATCGAGCAGAGGGCAAGCAAAATCAAGCAGCATGGACACCATGTTGTAAGCATAGATGAAATCACACCACAGTAACCATTCTGCTATCCTAACCTAGTCTCTTGTTTTCTTCACCATCTATAGGTCCATCAGCTAACCCCACGTTTATTTAAATGCTTATGACCTAGGCAACGCGCCAAAGCTATCATGTTTTTCGAATCCATCAACCACATTCTTTCTGCCTGTGTGCTCTCCAGGGAGGTATTGCATGTTTATTGAGGGAACTCGGGCTGAACATTTTGCCGCCCAGCTCCTTGAGTCACTTTTGTTCTTGGTGGAGAAAGGCAACCGTTTCTATCAAAAAAGGTCAGCAGAAAGGTTTCAATTCCTTGGTCATCCTAGTCACCTGGGAATTGTGGCAGCACAGGAATGCCTGTGTTTGATGGAATCCGGCCTCAGGCACAAATAGTTCTTGCCCAAGTGGCTGTAGAGGGTCACTTGTGGTGTCTAACTGGGGCTTTGGACTGCAAGATCCCTCTCATGGAGTGCGCCTGTCCCGTAGCCGCCGTGTTTTGTAAGTGCTGTTATGAGTTCAGGGAGGTCTCGCTCCTCCATTTGTACTTGCCTACTTGGTGTTTTCTATCTTAACGAAATGACACGTAGCTCTCCTGCGTTGTTCGAAAAAAAACATTGGACAGAGTTACAGACTAGAGACTACATGACGGCTATTTGAGGTGCATTGTGTTAAACATATCCTGATGTTTTCCACCTCATGTCTGATCCAGTTTTCCAGTTTAAACTGAACAGCAAAGTACACAAAAATCTTGAATAAGAATGTAACATTACATGGACAGAAAATGTGAGACAATAAAGAGGAAAAAAGAACATACCCGTTTGCTTTCATCCATGTCAGCTTTGTTGCCTACCAAAATTTTATTCACATTGTCGGAAGCATGTTGCTCTATGTTCCTAATCCAGTTTCTTATATCTGTCAACATTAACACTAACGTCAGAAGAGAAGCCAAAGGCCCATATCAAAGGATTGACTTTAGTTGAAATGCACTGTGCACGTACTATTGAAAGATGACTCATCAGTAACATCATAGACAAGCAAAATTCCCATTGCACCCCTGTAGTAGGCTGCATAGTCAAAATTATTAGCAGATTCAGAATAATTAACCCATAAAAAATTGAGGGGCCAACATTACTGCAACTGACAGAAACAAGTATTGCATACCGGTTGTAATAGTTCGAAACCGCTCTTGACCAGCAGTATCCCATATCTGTAACTTTACGCGCTTACCATCAAGCTCAACTGTTCTTATTTTGAAGTCAATCCTTTTTAAAGATAAAATATAAACTATTTGAGAAATATTCTAATAGTAGCATTCTAAAGGGCAGGCCTGATGCAGTGATGATAGCTGTCCCACTGAGTCACCAGGTCGAGGACTAGAAGCAACCTCTCTGCATTTGTGTGGGGAGGCTTGTCTCAGTTTATCTCTTCCCCAGACCCCACTCATGTGGGAGCCTCTGGCACTAGGTCTGCCTTTTTTTCTAATAGCAGCATTCATTTGAAAATAATGGTCCATTCAAAACTAACTGATTTTCTACACTAGCAGTGCTTACCCAATGGTGGTGATAAAGCTAGTGGTGAAGGAGCCATCTGAGAACCGCAAAAGGAGACAACTTTTCCCAACACCTACACAAAAAGCAGTCAACAAAACCAGAAGATATTATCGTGACAAGCAACAGATATGCATAAATATTGCAAGGAAGAGGGAACATAATTATTAGCAAGCAGGCAAGAACTATTGGTAAGCTCCTCTTTCTATCAACTATTATGTTACTGGTTTTACAAGTGATGTTTATCTTGTAACAAGTGGGGTAAGTTGTCCAGAGAAGTAGTTGATTAAGGACGGATGCAACTATAATATATGAATACAGTGGCGCAGCATGACCGTTAACTGAGGGGAGACCAAAATCCAAAAGAATTTTGTAATTGCCAAAGCCCAATGGAAAAAAAGAGATCTACCAAAATAAGCAAATCCACAAGCGTACACGCAGTGGTACGTACACATGATTTTGTTATGCACATGTGTAAACCAGCATAGGAATAAGCTTGGCCAATGCTTATGCTCATTTTATCTATTGAATCCCTACACTCGAAAATGCATCTAATATTTCGGTTGAGAATAAATAAAAAAATATGAGTAAAAAGGAAACGAAAAATTATGACTAAAGAATAGAAAGTCACATTGGTTTTTAATTAGTACTTAGAAGTAAAAACGAAATATGATGTAAATTAGATACATCATACCAACCATCTTACTACTCCAGTTTCCCATTACCATGCCTAAATATCAAATTCTTGAGGGTTGGCCTTCTCATTTTCAGTAATAGCCCGATGAAGAGTTGAGTACGACTGTTTGAGTGTGCTCACTGCTGCCTTGCCCTAGAATAGGCCACTACTTATTTGACCTACCTTAGATAGCTCTCAAACATGCCTAAATAAAAAATGTCAACGGGGAGCCATAACCCAGTTACAGTGTAAGAATATTAAAGTGGCACCAAAAATGTATAGCATGCCTAAAACATACCCACTACAAAGGTAGCAACAGTGTTATTAAAACTATGTTTAAACGTCAAAACTCTAATTAGAGGTTGAAACCGTGTTTTAGCGTTCTAAACTGTAAAACGCAGTGTTTCATGCGTTTTAGACTATTAGCTACTTTTGGGTCCAGTCTATTAGTTACTTTTGAGGTCTAATCCGGCTCATGGGTGAAGTTTTGGTAAGCCACTAACCTCTCTGCTTTGGTATTTAACTTCATGTTATTGTCTGAAATTATGATATATTGGTATTTTTCCTATGTTGTTTAAAACTACATTTAAACTTTGTTTAAACATTTAAAAGTCAAAACTTCACCCATGAGTGTTTCAACGTTTTATCGTTTTAATAACCTTGGGTAGCAAAGATACTATTGATGAGACACAAATATGGTAGCATGCAAGAAAGGATACCTCAAAAATATAATAATTTCTCCAATTTTTGGTGAATAATATTGAGAGTAGTTTTTTCCTTGGTGACTAAACCCACTTCAGATTCAACAATATGCATTGATATTATAACGTGAACATGCCCCCCAACATCAGACCACTCTTTTCACCATGCACATGCTCCCTATAGCATGATGCCATTTGGCGTGCAGTGATGTGAAAATGTCACGACGGGACTTCCTCAATCCTCAGATAAGTAATTTTTACTGCCTAGCCACACTTGCTAACAACAGTAACAAAGTTTGAACACCAAACTTAAAATATCATCACCACAACTCATCAGAAAAACCACAACAATTCAATTTTTTAAATGTTATGCAAGTAATAAGAGCTTTTCAAAAAAATCCTCCTAAATTAATTTAATGCAATAGCACATTACAATTTTACACTTTAATGAAAGCATGACACAAATTTTCATAGCAACAGATGGACTGAGCAATTTAAAATGAAAACATTAAGTATTGCTGGCAGGAACTAATCGATATGTTACGACTGTACTAATAACAAGAAACATCTCTTATTCAATTCAGACTTCAGAGTATCTGACAAACCAATAGAGTGATAAAACTCATTTATAGAGATGCAAAAGGTTCGGATACGGATGGATACCTACGGATATGAATAGTCGAATACAGATAGTTTTTTATCAGATTCGGATACAGATAGTGTCAGCTGTGTAGGATAAGATAAGAATGGATATTAACATCATATATATCTGGTTTCGAGTATCCGAATACGGAACGGTACCTTTACCCCTTCAATAGGACAGTCAGTCAGGAATATCCATATATCATTTACACCCCTACCCATTTGTACAACAAATATGCCGAAGTGCTATTTTAGCATCTTGTAAGCAGCCTCTCCACATTTGTGTGTGTGTGTTTAGGGGGGGTGGGGGGCTTGCCTCATTTATTCTTCTCCAGACCCCACTCATGTGGGAGCCTGTAGCACTAGGTCTATCCTTTTATCACATGTACAACTGTAGAAGATAATAATCGACTTTCTCCAAACTTCCCAGAGGTTTCAATCAAGTTAACATGGTCATCACCTACTAGTAGTTGGCATATACCCTTATACATACTAAAAATGTACAATTCAAAACTGTTCAAAGAACTAATGATGGGATAAACTATCACCTGGGATGTTTGACACCAATTCAAGAACTAGCAACGGTTAACTGCGACTGATTTTTCACTCCTTCGCCCAACCTATTGCAGTAGGAATTATTAGCATAAAATCAATGCATTTCCTTTTCTGTGAGCACCGACAATCACCATTTCAATGTAACAGTTAGATAAGACGGCAAAGGCTGTTTATTTTGTAATTGGCGTCCGTTGTCGCATCCCGGTTTCCAAATGGAATTTCGGTTCACTTGTCTGTGTGGTTGTAAATGTAGCTCTCAAGCATCAACTAGCAAAGTAGCCATCACCCGATGGTGGGTGAGTTTTCAGCATATCATTCCTATATACATAAAACCGTGGCACGTCATCGACGAAACAGGCAAACAGCGGCAGCTTTTGGGAGGAGCAGAGCACAGCAGCCTCCGCGTTTCACAGGCGATCCGGACGAATCAGAACCGAACTTCGATTTCGCACTCAGATCTCACCGCAGTCCGCAGCCAATCGTTCCGGACGGAGAGCGGGAGGGGGAGGAGGCGTGATGGTGAAGGCACTCACCGCTATCGCCGATGAGGAGCAGCTTGATGAGGTAGTCGTAGTCGGCCCGGGCCCTCGCCGGCGGCGCCGCCATCTTCGGGACCCGGGGAAGGCTCCGCCTCCCTCCGGACGAGCCCACGCGACGCACAGCAAGCGCCCGCTGCAGCAGCGAGCGACCGTCGGATCCGACCGAGCTGATCACGAGCCGGTCGGCGCGTCCAAGCTGGTCGGTGCGCCGTGAAGCGAAGCTGGGCGGGCGGAAGTGAGGTACGAGATCGGGTCCGTTGGCCGTTGGGAGAGAGAGGAGAGAAGTAGAGAAGGATGGTGGTGGGGTGGGGACGGGTGGAAGTGGTACACCGTGGACTTTGAACCGACCGTGTCACGGCCACGTGGGACCGTGGGGTGACGGGTGACTGCGTTTCAAGTTTTCAACCATCCACAAACTTGTTATTGAACTGCACACGAGCGGATGCGTGTTTTACGGGAGTATCTGCACGCAAGCTTTGAACGGTCAAGTAGAGTCCGTTAAATAGGAGACAATGACCTATAAATAATAATGTTTGATATTGTTTATAGAGAAGTTTGAAATAGAGGATATGATAGAGCATCTGTTGAAGATAGCCTAACATTTGAATTTATGAATCACACAATAATTTTCCTAGCTAGTGCTAAGTAAAAAAAACATTTCAACCATCTTTTCATAAAATACATAAATGGTTAGGGCATCTCCAATAGTTATATAAATATAGCTCCATAAACTATAGATTTAGAACGTTATTAAAACACATTAAGGAGTAAAAAAAATGTCAATGCTCTAATGATTATTTATTGATTGCTATTTTTAAAGTTGTCCACGTCAATAAAATAAGTAGCATGTTAATGTTGTTCTATTGCTACTGCAAGATTAAATGAGAAGAAGTAATCTACCATGTTGCTACTGCAATAACAACGATGAGATGAATAAGAAGCAAGATTGAGGGTCTTGGCACCTTTTTAGGCCACAAACTAGCAATCCCTACATCTCACTTACGGGGAACGAGGAACACTCTACAAGGCACGGACGTCCGTGGTAGGTCATCGAACCATTTGTGACTCTGCGCAGAGAGCTCTGTTCTTCTCTGCAAGCATGGGGACCATTTGTGTGGAGGCGGCGGACCATCCGTGAGGACGTAGAAGAAGGCGAGGAGGAGGACGCGACTCTCCTCACGGCACCACTGTGGTCACCACTGTTTTCTTTTTTAACTCCTCCCAAGCCAGCTTGCATAGGTTGTTGAAGTTGAGGTGCCCAAACCGTCCATACCATAGCCAAATACTCTAAGAGTTGTGCAATGCAAAGCAGGTTGGTCTGCCTATGGTCACTTAGTGTTGCTACAGGCGCCCCGCCATGCATGTGACTCACACTAGCAGCTTCGTCTTTTCTCTAATAGAAGATGTGAAGGACGTCGTGGTTGATGTCAATGCCGCATCTGCTCTCGTCCATCTTGCCAACGGTACTATTGATGTTGGTCATTAGGCGAGGGGTGTAGTAGACCTTAGTCAGCGTGCATTGCTCTACATTCTTGCATCATGGTGGAGCCATCGGCGAAGCGGAGAGTCCCACTGATCCCCTTGTTGAGCTTGGAGAAGAGGGATTGGACGCATGCCATGTGGTTAGATGCTCCTATGTTGAGAATAGGTGTTAAAACTTGTGAACCTATCATGTCATATGTGTTGTGCGACGACGCCGTGTTCGACAAGGGTGCGTGCTAGACCTAGGATGAGCTACCCAGAAATGATGGGGGAGGATAACATCTCGTTCACGGTGAAGTACAAACTCAAGTCTCCATAGGTCATCCTGAAGGTACCCTAGAACCGCATTCTGTTTTGGCTCCCCTGTGTACGACATCGCCAACACCAACTCCTTCACCACCTCATGTTTTACCATCTCCTCTACACCCTACTACGTCGCTTGTCCTGTTGGTCCAGTTTGTGTGTCGCCTCTGCCAATTTTGATGGGGAGCTCTATGCTGACCACAATGATGATGCACCTCTATGGTTTCGTGTGATCGACGCTGTTCTTGGGCCAGCCCTGAGAGCACCTAGAGGGGGGGTGAATAGGTGATCCTGTGAAACTTGAAAACTTAAGCCATAAAACTTGGTTAATCGTTAGCACAATAATTGCCAAGTGGCTAGAGAGGAATCCTCAACAAAACACAATAACCAACAAGGATCAATCACAGAGATGGCACGGTGGTTATCCCGTGGTTCGACCAAGACCAACGCTTGCCTACTCCACGTTGTGGCGTCCCAACGGACGAGGGTTGCAATCAACCCCTCTCAAGCGGTCCAAAGACCCACTTGAATACCACGGTGTTTTGCTTGCTTTTTCTCAATCCCGTTTGCGAGGAATCTCCACAACTTGGAGCCTCTCGCCCTTACACTTGAAATTCACAAAGAACACGGAGCAAGGGAGGGATTAGCAACGCACACAAGACACAAGAATCAGAGTGTCAACACGCACACAAGTCGCAACAAGAGCTCGCAACACAACTCAATGAGTTCACAACTCCACTAGAGCTCTATATGCTATCACAATGAAACGAATGCGCGAAATCGATGTCTTGGTGCTTAGGAATGTTGTAGGAATGCTTGGTGTTCTCCTCCATGCGCCTAGGGGTCCCTTTTATAGCCCCAAGGCAGCTAGGAGCCGTTGAGAGCAATCTAGGAAGGCTGATCTTGCCTTCTGTCGACTGGCGCACCGGACAGTCCGGTGCACACCGGACACTGTCCGGTGCCCGATTTCCTTCCATAAATGGCACAGTCGACCGTTGGCAGACTGAGAGCCGTTGGCGCACCGGACATGTCCGGTGCACACCGGACATGTCCGGTGCACACCGGACAGACCGGTGCCCCCTTCTAGCCGTTGGCTCGGCCACGTGTCCCGCGCAGATCACGCGGCCGACCGTTGGCCCTGCCGACCGTTGGCTCACCGGACAGTCCGGTGCACACCGGACAGTCCGGTGAATTATAGCCGTACGTCGACGATGAATTCCCGAGAGCGACGAGTTCGCCTGTGAATGGCCCACCGGACAGTCCGGTGAATTATAGCCGTACACCGCCGTCGAAGTCCCGAGAGCAGCCTTTTCCCTCGAGCCAGCCTGGCGCACCGGACACTGTCCGGTGCACCACCGGACAGTCCGGTGCACCCAGACTGAGCAGACTTTGGCTGCTCGAGCCATCTCTTCTCCAACTCGATTTTTTCTGTTTCCAGCACTTAGACACAATACATTAGTCCATAAAACAATGTACTAAGTCTGAGAAACATACCTTTATCCTTAATTTGTACTTTGTCCACCTTTTTACAATTAGGCACTTGTGTTGGACACTAAATCACCAAAATACTTAGAAATGGCCCAAGGGCACATTTCCCTTTCAATCTCCCCCTTTTTGGTGATTTATGCCAACACAACATAAAGCAAGTAGAACAAGTACAAAATCACTTCAAATAAGAACTCAAATTATTTTGATTCAAATTTGACATATATGGATCACTCTATGCCACCACTTGGTTTGTTTTTGCAAATCAAACTCAAATTCCTATCTCTAAGTCAAAACCACTTGTAGAGACATAAAGAGAGGTTTTCCAAAGAAATTTGATCAAGGATTTTAAAAACTCCCCCTTTTTCCCATAATCAACACTTCTCCCCACAAGAGGCCAACTTTTGACATAAGAGACAATAAAAGAGTTTTGACAAACCAAAAGCTCTAATCTACTATTTTCAAAATTTCTCAAGTGGTAGCTGATCCATCTATTGCTTTGGCCTTTATTTTCTCCCCCTTTGGCATCAAGCACCAAAACGGGATCAATCTTGGCCCTTAAACCCCATTGCCTCACCAAAATCTTCAAATAAGAGCAATTGGGCAATAAGAGTATAAAGACGAACTTAGAAAAGTTACTCTTTTCATCGGAGTGCAGTGGAAGTCTTGCATGGTCCAAGTCCACCTTTTCCCTTTCAATCCTCCTTGAAGACTAAAACAACCAAACTCAAGTACATGGTTAGTCTCAAAGGGTCAAGTTGTAGCACAGCTCCCCCTAAATATGTGCATCACTTGCAAAAAGGACTTGTGAGGTCCAGGGAGTGTTTGTACAACTTGAGCACCACAATAAGCAACAAAATGCAGAATGAACATGATCAAAGGCATAAACACATGTATGCTACAATTCAATCCAAGTTCCGCGAATCTAAGATATTGAGCTCACTACGCAGCCTGCAAAAGGTCTTTTCATCTAAAGGCTTAGTGAAGATATCGGCTAGCTGGTTCTCGGTGCTAACATGAAACACTTCGATATCTCCCTTTTGCTGGTGGTCTCTCAAAAAGTGATGCCGGATGTCAATGTGCTTTGTGCGGCTGTGCTCAACAGGATTTTCCGCTATTCGGATAGCACTCTCATTGTCACATAGGAGTGGGACTTTGCTCAGATTGTAGCCAAAGTCCCTGAGGGTTTGCCTCATCCAAAGTAGTTGCGCGCAACACTGTCCTGCGGCAACATACTCGGCCTCAGCGGTGGATAGGGCAACGGAAGTTTGTTTCTTAGAATTCCATGACACCAGGGACCTTCCTAAGAATTGGCACGTCCCCGATGTACTCTTCCTATCGACCTTACATCCAGCATAGTCGGAATCTGAGTACCCAATCAAGTCAAAGTTAGACCCCTTTGGATACCAGATCCCGAAGCAAGGCGTAGCGACTAAATATCGAAGAATTCGCTTCACAGCCACTAAGTGACACTCCTTAGGATCGGATTGAAATCTAGCACACATGCATACGCTAAGCATAATATCCGGTCTACTAGCACATAAATAAAGCAAAGAACCTATCATGGACCGGTATGCTTTTTGATCAACGGACTTACCTCCTTTGTTGAGGTCGGTGTGTCCGTCAGTTCCCATCGGCGTCTTTGCGGGCTTGGCATCCTTCATCCCAAACCGCTTTAGCAAGTCTTGCGTGTACTTCGTTTGGGAGATGAAGGTGCCATCCTTGAGTTGCTTCACTTGTAACCCAAGGAAGTAGTTCAACTCGCCCATCATCGACATCTCGAATTTCTGCGTCATAACCCTGCTAAACTCTTCACAAGACTTTTGATTAGTAGAACCAAATATTATGTCATCGACATAAATTTGGCACACAAAAAGATCACCATCGCACGTCTTAGTGAAAAGAGTTGGATCGGCTTTCCCAACCTTGAAAGCATTAGCAATTAAAAAGTCTCTAAGGCATTCATACCATGCTCTTGGGGCTTGCTTAAGTCCATAGAGCGCCTTAGAGAGCTTACACACGTGGTCGGGGTACCGTTCATCCTCGAAGCCGGGGGGTTGCTCCACGTACACCTCCTCCTTGATCGGCCCGTTGAGGAAAGCGCTCTTCACATCCATTTGGTACAACCTGAAAGAATGGTGAGCGGCATATGCTAGCAAGATACGAATTGATTCTAGCCTAGCCACAGGAGCAAAAGTCTCCTCAAAGTCCAAACCTGCGACTTGGGCATAACCTTTTGCCACAAGTCGAGCCTTGTTCCTCGTCACCACCCCGTGCTCGTCCTGTTTGTTGCGGAACACCCACTTGGTTCCCACAACATTTTGCTTGGGACGAGGCACCAGTGTCCAAACTTCATTGTGCTTGAAATTGTTGAGTTCCTCCTGCATGGCCAACACCCAGTCCGGATCTAGCAAGGCCTCTTCTACCCTGAAAGGCTCAATAGAAGAGACAAAAGAGTAATGCTCACAAAAATTAACTAATCTTGAACGAGTAGTAACTCCCTTGCTAATATCACCCAAAATTTGGTCGACGAGATGATCCCTTTGGATCGTCGCTCGAACTTGGGTTGGAGGTGCCTGAGGTGCTTCTTCCTCTTCAATTTGAACATCCTGTGCTCTCCCTTGATCATGCTGAAAGGGAAATGTGCCCTTGGGCCATTTCTAAGTATTTTGGTGATTTAGTGCCCAACACAGGTGCCTAATCGTAAAATGGTGGACAAAGTACAAATCAAGGATAAAGGTATGTTTCTCAGACTTAGTACATTGTTTTATGGACTAATGTATTGTGTCTAAGTGCTGGAAACAGAAAAAATCGAGTTGGAGAAGAGATGGCTCGAGCAGCCAAAGACTGCCCAGTCTGGGTGCACCGGACTGTCCGGTGGTGCACCGGACAGTGTCCGGTGCGCCAGACTGGCTTGGGTAAAGTGGCTGCTCTCGGGACTTCGACGGTGGTGTACGGCTAAAATTTACCGAACTGTCCGGTGTGCACCGGACTGTCCAGTGGGCCGCTCACAGGCGAACTCGTCGCTGTCGGGAAACCATCAACGGCGTATGGCTAAAATTCACCGAACTGTCCGGTGAGCCAACGGTCGGCCGGGCCAACGGTCGGCCGCGCAATCTGCGCGGGACACGTGGCCGAGCCAACGGCTAGAAGAAGGCACCAGACTGTCCGGTGTGCACCGGACATGTCAAGTGCACCAATGGCTCCTAGGCTGCCAACGGTCGACTGTTGTTTATGGAAAGAAATCGTGCACCGGACATGTCCGGTGTGCATCGGACTGTCCGGTGCGCCAGTCGACAGAAGGCAAGATCAGCCTTCCAAGATTGCTCTCAACGGCTCCTAGCTGCCTTGGGGCTATAAAAGGGACCCCTAGGCGCATGGAGGAGTACATCAAGCATCTCCTAAGCATTCCTAAGCACCAAGACATCGATTCCGCGCCTTTGATTCTTTGCAATAGCGATTAGAGCTCTAGTTGAGTGGTGAACTCATTGAATTGTGTTGTGAGCTCTCGTTGCGACTTGTGTGCGTGGTGTTGCTGTGATTTCTTGTCTTGAGTGTGTTGCTAATCCCTCCCTTGCTCCGTGTTCTTTGTGAATTTCAAGTGTAAGGGCGAGAGGCTCCAAATTTGTGGAGATTCCTCGCAAACGGGATTGAGTAAAGCAAACAAAACACCGTGGTATTCAAGTGGGTCTTTGGACCGCTTGAGAGGGGTTGATTGCAACCCTCGTCCGTTGGGACGCCACAACGTGGAGTAGGCAAGCGTTGGTCTTGGCCGAACCACGGGATAACCACCGTGCCATCTCTGTGATTGATCCTTGTTGGTTATTGTGTTTTGTTGAGGATTCCTCTTTAGCCACTTGGCAACTATTGTGCTAACGATTAACCAAGTTTTGTGGCTTAAGTTTTTAAGTTTTACAGGATCACCTATTCACCCCCCCCCCCTCTAGGTGCTCTCACATGCGCCTCCACTTGAGGTACCTGTTCGTCATCTTGGGTTGGGGGATGCACCATAGTTGAGGAAGACGGTTGATCTTGCTCCAATTGTTCCTGAGGCCGTACATCTCCAATCGCCATGGTGCGTATCGCGGTCGTTGGAACGTCTTCTTCATCTATATTATCAGGATCAACAACTTGCTCTCTTGGAGAGCTATTAGTCTCATCAAATACAACGTCGCTAGAGACTTCAACCAAACCCGATGATTTATTGAAGACCCTATACGCCTTTGTATTTGAATCATAACCTAATAAAAACCCTTCTACAGCTTTGGGAGCAAATTTGGAATTCCTACCCTTCTTTACTAGAATGTAGCATTTACTCCCAAATACACGAAAGTACGATACATTGGGTTTGTTACCAGTCAGCAGCTCATATGAAGTCTTCTTGAGGAGGCGGTGAAGGTAGACCCTGTTGATGGCGTGGCAAGCCGTGTTCACGGCTTCCGACCCAAAGCACTCGGGGGTTTTGAACTCTCCAAGCATAGTCCTCGCCATATCTATGAGCATCATGTTCTTCCTCTCTACCACACCATTTTGCTGAGGTGTGTAGGGAGCGGAGAACTCGTGCTTGATCCCCTCCTCCTCAAGGAACTCTTCCACTTGAAGATTCTTGAATTCGAACCCGTTGTCGCTCCTTATCTTCTTCACCTTGAGCTCAAACTCATTTTGAGCTCTCCTGAGGAAGCGCTTGAGGGTCCCTTGGGTTTCAGACTTATCCTGCAAAAAGAACACCCAAGTGAAGCGGGAAAAGTCATCAACAATAACTAGACCATACTTACTTCCTCCTATGCTCAGATAGGCGACGGGTCCGAAGAGGTCCATATGTAGCAGCTCCAGGGGTCTTGATGTTGTCATCACATTTTTGGTGTGATGAGAGCCTCCCACATGTTTCCCTGCTTGACAAGCTGCACAAGGTCTATCTTTTTCGAAATGTACATTGGTTAGACCTATCACGTGTTCTCCCTTTAGAAGCTTGTGGAGGTTCTTCATCCCCACATGTGCTAAGCGGCGATGCCACAACCAGCCCATGCAAGTCTTAGCCATTAAGCATGCATCTAGACCGGCCTCTTCTTTTGCAAAATCAACCAAATAATGTTTGTCGTCTAGTACACCCTTAAAAGCTAGTGAACCATCACATCTTCTAAAGACAGACACATCTACATTTGTAAATAGACAATTATATCCCATATTACATAATTGACTGACAGATAGTAAATTATATCCAAGAGACTCAACTAAAAACACATTAGAGATAGAGTGCTCATTGGATATTGCAATCTTGCCTAAACCTTTCACCTTGCCTTGGTTCCCATCACCGAATATGATTGAATCTTGGGAATCCTTATTCTTGACGTAGGAGGTGAACATCTTCTTCTCCCCCGTCATATGGTTTGTGCATCCGCTGTCGATAATCCAGTTTGAACCCCCGGATGCATAAACCTGCAAGGCAAATTTAGGCTTGGGTCTTAGGTACCCAACTCTTGTTGGGTCCTACAAGGTTAGTCACAATTTCCTTAGGGACCCAAATGCAAGTTTTATCACCCTTGCATTTTGCCCCTAATTTTCTAGCAACTATCTTCCTATCCTTTCTACAAATAGCAAAGGAAGCATTTAAAGCATGATAAATTGTAGAGGGACCATTCATAACTTTTCTAGGAACATGATGAATATTTTTCCTAGGCACATGATGAATATTTTTCCTAGGCATATCTCTATCACGCATATAGGAAGAACTGGGAGCAAACATAGCATAAGAATCATAGGCATGTGAATCAAGAGCATTACAACTCCTATGAGACTGTCTTCTATCAAAGTACATAAAAGCATGGTTCTTTTTAGTACTACTTGCCATAGGGGCCTTCCCTTTCTCCTTGGCGGAGATGGGAGCCTTATGGCTTGTTAAGTTCTTGGCTTCCCTCTTGAAGCCAAGCCCATCCTTAATTGAGGGGTGTCTACCAATCGTGTAGGCATCCCTAGCAAATTTTAGTTTATCAAAATCGCTTTTGCTAGCCTTAAGTTGGGCATTAAGACTAGCCATTTCATCGTTTAATTTTGCAATAGAAGCTATGTGTTCACTACAAGCATCAAAATCTTTACATCTATTGCAAATAACAACATTTTCTACACAAGTTGTTGATTTACTAGCTATTTCTAACTTAGCATTCAAATCATCATTAATGCTCCTTAAGCTAGTAATTGTCTCATGGCAAGAAGATAATTCACAAGAAAGCATTTCATTTCTTTTAACTTCTAAAGCATGAGATTTTTGTGCTTCTACAAATTTGTCATGTTCTTCATACAACAAATCTTCTTGTTTTTCTAGAAGCCTATTCTTATCATTCAAGGCATCAATTAATTCATTAATTTTATCTACCTTGGTTCTATCTAGGCCTTTAAATAGACATGAATAATCTATTTCATCCTCATCACTAGATTCGTCCTCACTTGAAGAAGCATAAGTAGAGTCTCGAGTACATACCTTCTTCTCCCTTGCCATAAGGCATGTGTGACGCTCGTTGGGGAAGAGGGATGACTTGTTGAAGGTGGTGGCGGCGAGTCCTTCATTGTCGGAGTCGGAGGAGGAGCAATCCGAATCCCACTCCTTTCCTAGATGTGCCTCACCCTTTGCCTTCTTATAGTTCTTCTTTTTCTCCCTCTTGTTCCCTTGATCCTGATCACTATCATTGTCGGGACAGTTAGCAATAAAATGACCAAGCTTACCGCATTTGAAGCATGAGCGCTTCCCCTTGGCTTTGGTCTTGCTTGGCTGTCCCTTGCGACCCTTTAGCGTCGTCTTGAATCTCTTGATGATGAGGGCCATCTCTTCATCATTAAGTCCGGCCGCCTCAATTTGTGCTACCTTGCTGGGTAACGCCTCCTTGCTCCTTGTTGCCTTGAGAGCAACGGGTTGAGGCTCATTGATTGGACCGTTTAGAGCGTCGTCCACGTACCTTGCCTCCTTGATCATCATTCGCCCGCTTACGAATTTTCCAAGGACTTCTTCGGGCGACATTTTGGTGTACCTGGGATTCTCACGAATATTATTCACCAAATGAGGATCAAGAACGGTAAAGAACCTTAGCATTAGTCGGACGACGTCGTGGTCCGTCCATCGCGTGCTTCCGTAGCTCCTTATTTTGTTGATAAGGGTCTTGAGCCGGTTGTATGTTTGTGTCGGCTCCTCGCCCCTTATCATCGCGAACCATCCAAGCTCGCCCTCCACCAACTCCATCTTGGTGAGCAAGGTGACGTCGTTCCCCTCATGAGAAATCTTGAGGGTGTCCCAGATCTGCTTGGCATTATCCAAGCCGCTCACTTTGTGGTATTCATCCCTGCACAATGAAGCTAGAAGAACAGTAGTAGCTTGTGCATTCTTATGAATTTGTTCATTAATGAACATGGGACTATCCGAACTATCAAAGTGCATTCCACTCTCTACAATCTCCCATATACTAGGATGGAGAGAGAATAGGTGACTACGCATTTTGTGGCTCCAAAATCCGTAGTCCTCCCCATTAAAGTGTGGAGGCTTGCCGAGAGGAATGGCGAGCAAATGTGAATTTGAACTTTGCGGAATACGAGAGTAGTCAAACGAAAAGTTCGAATTAACCGGTTTCCTTCTCTCGTAGTCGTTGTGGTCGTCGTCCTTTTGGGAAGAAGTAGACTCATCGATGTCGTCGTAGTAGACGATCTCCTTGATGCGCCTCGTCTTCTTCTTCTTCCCTTCTTTCCGTCTATGGCCTGAGCCGGAGTCGGTAGGCTTGTCGTCCTTCGGCTCGTTGACGAAGGATTCCTTCTCTTTGTCGTTGATCACGATACCCTTCCCCTTAGGATCCATCTCTTCGGGTGGTTAGTCCCTTTGTGAAGAGAACGGCTCTGATACCAATTGAGAGCACCTGAGGGGGGGTGAATAGGTGATCCTGTGAAACTTGAAAACTTAAGCCACAAAACTTGGTTAATCGTTAGCACAATAATTGCCAAGTGGCTAGAGAGGAATCCTCAACAAAACACAATAACCAACAAGGATCAATCACAGAGATGGCACGGTGGTTATCCCGTGGTTCGGCCAAGACCAACGCTTGCCTACTCCACGTTGTGGCGTCCCAACGGACGAGGGTTGCAATCAACCCCTCTCAAGCGGTCCAAAGACCCACTTGAATACCACGGTGTTTTGCTTGCTTTTTCTCAATCCCGTTTGCGAGGAATCTCCACAACTTGGAGCCTCTCGCCCTTACACTTGAAATTCACAAAGAACACGGAGCAAGGGAGGGATTAGCAACGCACACAAGACACAAGAATTAGAGTGTCAACACGCACACAAGTCGCAACAAGAGCTCGCAACACAACTCAATGAGTTCACAACTCCACTAGAGCTCTATATGCTATCACAATGAAACGAATGCGCGAAATCGATGTCTTGGTGCTTAGGAATGTTGTAGGAATGCTTGGTGTTCTCCTCCATGCGCCTAGGGGTCCCTTTTATAGCCCCAAGGCAGCTAGGAGCCGTTGAGAGCAATCTAGGAAGGCTGATCTTGCCTTCTATCGACTGGCGCACCGGACAGTCCGGTGCACACCGGACACTATCCGGTGCCCGATTTCCTTCCATAAATGGCACAGTCGACCGTTGGCAGACTGAGAGCCATTGGCGCACCGGACATGTCCGGTGCACACCGGACAGACCGGTGCCCCCTTCTAGCCGTTGGCTCGGCCACGTGTCCCGCGCAGATCGCGCGGCCGACCGTTGGCCCTGCCGACCGTTGGCTCACCGGACAGTCCGGTGCACACCGGACAGTCCGGTGAATTATAGCCGTACGTCGACGATGAATTTCCGAGAGCGACGAGTTCGCCTGTGAACGGCCCACCGGACAGTCCGGTGCACCACAGGACAGTCCGGTGAATTATAGCCGTACACCGCCGTCGAAGTCCCGAGAGCAGCCTTTTCCCTCGAGCCAGCCTGGCGCACCGGACACTGTCCGGTGCACCACCGGACAGTCCGGTGCACCCAGACTGAGCAGACTTTGGCTGCTCGAGCCATCTCTTCTCCAACTCGATTTTTTCTGTTTCCAGCACTTAGACACAATACATTAGTCCATAAAACAATGTACTAAGTTTGAGAAACATACCTTTATCCTTAATTTGTACTTTGTCCACCTTTTTACAATTAGGCACTTGTGTTGGACACTAAATCACCAAAATACTTAGAAATGGCCCAAGGGTACATTTCCCTTTCAAGCCCGCCGCTAGGAGTTGTGCCTAGAGTGCTCGACAAGGAACTGTTGTTCACCACTACCGACAATCCAGTCTCCTTTGCAGAGGCTGAATGAGAGGAGTGTTGGCGTAAAGCAATGAAATAGGAGATGAAGTCCATCGAGGCAAGCGACACATCAAGTCGCACTTTGCTCCCACTAACTCCTTTAGAGAGAAACTCTCTCTAAGAAGACACCATTGCGAGCGACAAACACTTTGCCCTCGATTTTATTGTAAAAATAACATCGTTTGGTTTCCCCTATATTCCCTATAAAAAGTATTTATCTGATTTTGGAGTGAGTTTGTCTGACATCAAACTTTTGATATAAGTCTCACATCCCCAAACTTTGAAGAAAGACAAACTAGTACGTTTTCTAGTCCACACCTCATATGGAGTCTTGTCAATATACTTAGTTGGATTCCTATTCAGTGTAAGCATAGTTGTTTCAAGAGCATAACCTCAAAAATATAGTGGAAGATCAGATTGACTCATCATCGACCTAACCATGACTAACAAGGTTTGGTTCCTCTATTCAGATATCCCATTCCATTCAGGCATCCCAAGCAGAGTCAACTGCAGAAAAATTCCATATTGTTTAAGATGGTCATTGAATTCTTAGCTCAAATATTCACCTCCACGATTTGATTGCAGAAATTTAAGTGTCACGCCAAGTTGATTTTGTACTTCATTCATAAATTCTTTGAACTTTTCAAACAATTCAGACTTGTGCCTCATTAGGTAGATATATCCATATCTACTAAAGTCATCAGTAAAAGTAACGAAGTACTGAAATCCACCTCTGGTATTGAGATCATTGGTCCACATACATTAGTGTGTACAAGTTTCAACATGTCATTTTGCTCTATCACTATGGCCGGTGAAGGTTGCTTTGGTCATCTTCCCAAAGCGAACAAGACTCGCACATGTTAAGTGATTCAAAATCAAATGAGGTAAGTAAACCATCAATTTTGTGTCTCTTAATATGTTTCTCATTTATATGACCTAAGGGACAATGCCAACTAAAAAGTAGGAATTAAATCATTCGGTCAAACTCTTTTAGTATTAATGTTACATATAGTTTTACCCTTAGAATCAA